>OY288200.1:10005000-12405000 GCA_958449745.1 Ochropleura leucogaster
AAAACAGATCAGCATCGTCATCTACATTTCGATTGCTGATTGTGATCAAACACAGTTTGTGCAACTGTCTCTCCTTACATAGGATTTCTTTTTATGATGTAATTAACAGCCAAATTCTGCTTTAAGTTAGTCGCACATCGACGTGAAGTTCAAAGTCGGGCCGCGCTCTGAAGAAATACGACTAAACTAGGCGCACAATCGCTATCTCGCCAGTCACTGCTTTCAGAAATCAGCCAAAGGTCTCAAAACAAACACTATCAATTAAAAATTTAAAACACACTTAACTCTGCGTTCCAGTTGTTGTTTTGTGTCTGCAATTATAATAATACATTCAATAAACCAGTCTTCACACATATTTTTACGGTTTGTACACTCGATTATTTTTATTTCTCGATGCTAATCGAGCTTCAAGTTGCAACCGCCATATACCTATAAAGAACTAGTGAGTGAGTGAATAAGATTATAACTTAATATTTTTACTTAACCAGATATTTTAAATTATGGCTCCCAGTTTCACATGACTATAACTCAACAGACCTTTTCATGAAAACAGAACCATCTATTTATTTTCTAAATTATTATGTTTCAAAATACTTAGGGAGTCGTAATCAGTCAAGCCTATCACAATAGACAATCTGCATATTTTAAATTTGGTTGTATATTAAAAACAATGTACCACCTTACTAAGCGTTGCTTAAGAACATCTACTCAAATTATACACACTTACTCATTTAGTTGCAGCTGCTTTTGTGATTATATTAGTAACACAACAAAATACATTTCTTTGCTAAGTTAAATAGAGTGCAGCGAAATTTATACAATTCAGTCGACCCTCAAACTAGGCGAATCATTGTGTATGGATTTTAATTAAAAATATGTATTACCATTACATACTGTGCCTTCGCTGCACGAGGAGAGGCCTTTGCCCAGCTATGGGGCAGTTATAAGCAGGTATTATTATTGTTTTAATCATGTTATGCATTTCGTGTTTATATTTACTCGTATACTCAGTAAGCTACTGCGTTAGGAGTGTATAAAAATTTTGGCAAGAAACTATATACACATAAGATCTCCATTGAAACATTCCAACGTAATATAGAAAGAAATGACATTGCAAATAGAAGAAATATTGCTGGAGATGGAACCTCAAAATGGCTCTCAGGGCATAATGTTCGACCACCGGGAGCGAAAAAAGACATAGTGATAGTATGCGGGCACGTAAAGCAAGGCGGGTTTGCGTGTTCCAACGGTATTAAAGGAGCCAGCGAGCTGTGGCTTCAGTGATTCAGATAAACGTTTCGGTCAGCAACCATATATCAAACGGATGACGCTTTCAGAATACGAGTGTTCTCGCTTTTTCACTGTAAGACCGATAAAGATGTCCAATGAAGTGTTCCGCCTCTTGTTTGTGGAGATTTTCATTGGCAAGCGATTTATAACTGATGTGATTCCAAGTATATTTGGTCTTTGATATCAGTTGTTACTTCGAGAGGATACTTTACGGCTTGCAATTGATCTTTTTATGTTGCAATTTATAATTAATAGTTAAGATAGTACAACTTTCAAGTTATAACAACCAAACATTATTATTATACGTTCAAACTTAGCGCTTTTAAGAGCCTCACTAGTTTAGTTGCAGGTGCCTATTGCATGTATTTCGCCAGTAACCTATATTATTTGTTGCATCGCAAGATCCGTGTGTGGATGGGTGACAGCCATAACATACCAAATTTACTCCGTGCCTCGATTGCGATTTAAGCCGTTGGTCCAGGCTGTCATATAAAGATATTTGACAGTCGTTACAGGTAGTCAGTGGCCCGACAGTCTGTCAATCAGTCTTACCAAAGAGTACCGTATGACCTCTACATGTCCATAGATCGGCAGCCGCTCGGTGTAACATACTGATATTCAGTTGCATCTGGTAAGACTAGAAGCCGACCCCAATAAAATAAGGAAAAGGTTGACAGACGATAATCGACATTATTCGTCCCGTAGAAAAGGCGCGAGCCTATATACATAGGCAACAATTACATGGCTAATTTTGGTTGTTTATAATTCATCAAGTGCGGTGCGTTCGTATTAGAATCAAACGTATAATACTGTGGGAATTGCGATGCATAGCACACCTGTCCTTACCATAAACTATAGACGCGGAAGGCGCAGGCATACATGACAATTTATTTTTTACCTCTGTCTAAATATTTGTTGCATAATGCCGTGAACACATTTTCGTGTTGAGTTTGAGTTCGATTGGTAATATACAAATAAGTGCCCGTTAGTATTCCCTTTTTTAAATCAGCTTTGTACTGAATGAATATAAACACAAAACAGAATGATTTTTTTTTGTCTCCGCCTTTTTGTTCCGACTAATCTTCAAAATTCTCCGAAGACCGATTTTTCGACGGGACCTTTACAGGTAGAAAACCGAAGCTAATTTTATTTTATTTCCAAAAAAGATTTGTTTCCTTGAAAAAAGAACTCTCTCACTCTAAAATTGTTCAAAAATATCCGATTCCAATAATGAAGCAATATACCTACATATTTACAATATTTTATTAGTTTTAAAAATATATTTTACTTACAAGTATTTGATGAGATTTTTTTCACTCAAAAGGTTATGTACCTACCCAGTATAAAAAGCAAAGCTGGCTTAATATAGCGAACTAAAAGACTGAAATTAATTGGAATGCAATGGTTATTAAACAAAAATAATTCCTTTTTTAATCTTTCAGCCGCCTATCAACTAGGCAATCGCAGCGACGCGAATTATTGATTTTATTTGCGTCGCGACGCAAATAAAATCAATAATTAAAGTAATGTTGCAAGCTGTACAAATAAAGCTTTTTTTTTTCTAGGTGCGATATTTGACCAGAACACTGAAGAGATCCAGAATGTCTTTAAGTATGCGATGACAATTCACAACCAGAACATAAGTAGCCGTCGCTTGGAACTGCAAGCATACGTCGACGTCATCAACACTGCAGATGCATTCAAGCTTTCTCGACTCAGTGAGTATTTACTTTTTTTACCAGTTTAAAATAACAATTTATTGTATTATAAAAGTAATGTAACTTTGCAATCGCGTAAGTAAGAAAAGATTTTCTTTGTAGTCTGTGCGTCCCCTGGGTAACGGCAATAAATACCTCCACATAGCATCTGGCGATTTCAGATTACATTTTTCTTCTTTTTGATTCTTATACCTATTAAAATAAGTAAATAATACTAGCCTATTACTGTCCCACTGCTGGGCAAAGGTCTTTTTTCATACAGAAAAGGAATGAGCATTGATCAAAAGGCCCAAGATGGGTAAACGATTTCAAACTTTTATTTATTTTAAGTCTAGGTTTTCTCAAGATGTTTGCCTTCACCGATGTCTATGATGCTACGACAGCAAGTAGTTTATTAATAATCCAGTTGTAAAAAACACTTTTCTCACAATAAACACTTCATCAATTTCGAATTGCCTATGACTCGTCTGCTCAACAGTGGGAACATAGAATAGAATAGAAATTATTATCTATCTAATTACTCTGTATTCTATTCTATTCAGTGGGTACATAACGCAATGTGGTATGTATATAGTCAAAATAGATGGCCTTGGGATTGTGAGTCTATTACGTAATTACCTCGTAGAAAATGATGATAATCTTTACTTTGTAAGAGCTTATTTTATATCCCAGTGGATAGGAGCGAGCGGCAATAATAAGAGCGTAGCGAATAAAAGAAAACACTTTTTAAAGTTAAGTGCCTTAATCCATAGTTTGGTTGCGATCAATTTCTCCTAGGAAACATGATCAAACAACGAAGTCTTTTGACTTGTGTTAAGGAATTATTTGCTCTTAGCAAAGCTGCACACTTTAATAATTGGTGTTTGGTCTCCTTCAACTTTGAGACATCGAAAACATGCTCAAACAAAGAACTTCAAGCAAAATATTTGACCCGATGTTTTTTTGAAGAAGTGGTGCTATTGTCAGGATCTTCAGCACAAAAAAAAGAAACCTGATCAAATGTCATTTGTATGGATGCTTCTAAAGATTTAGGGGTTGTTGCTCATAACTCTCTATGTAATAGAGCCTCACAAAACCATCTCACTCTGATGAGTGACTTAGCACCTTAAAGATATCTTATAAATCTGGCATGTAATCTAGCAGAAGACAAAGGATTACCTGGGTATCTTTCTCCTTATACTATTAATGCCTTTTTTTAATAAGGAGACCAAATGCTAGAGAAAAAAGGAAACCGTACATATGATCTCATCTATACACTAGAAGAATCCTGTGTATCGAGATTTACCGGTGTGGTTGATCCGTCACGCCCTATTAGTATGTTTTCATTTCACATCGATTAATTTCAGATCGGATTGATCATGGAGGTTTGAGCCAATCAGGCTTCCAAGCTCCATTTAGATACATCAAACTTAGTAGGTTTAAATAAAGGAAGAAAAACTTCATGTTACAATCAGTTTTGTCGGTTATGTGATATCCCTTTGAGCAACAAGCTAAAATTGAAGGATTGTACACTACAAATGATCTCTGTTCTGATATTACCGATCCGAAATTTCCTATTATTGTTCGATCTTGGGTTAGAGAAGGATTCCCGAGTATTGTAGGGGATGCAGAAAGTCCAGTTTAAGTCTAAGAGTGCGCGCGCGTTCCGCCGTCGGAAGTAGGTTGCGAAGTAATTTGATGGCCCCGCGTCCCGCACGTCGCACCTGTCACCATCGCGACGCCGACGCCTCTCGCTGTCTCCCGACAGCAGCCCAAGATTGCCAAATGGTCGAAGGCGCCCGAACAAATATGTAATTACACACCTTTTCAACTGTTTTATGCAAAACGAGCCGCCGCACGCGCCGCATCGCCCAAACTTATAAGGGAAAGATGGCTGACGATCATTGTTGCCAACACGAAAAAAGAGTGGGCTAGTGCGTTTCGTTTTCTCAATATTTGCACTTAAGTTTTTAAAAGATGTTTCGATCAATGTTGCCCCGCGATTTAAAGTAACCGCATTCTACGGTATATTTATTTTGAGAAACAGAACACACAAACATTGAAAAACAGAATTTCAAGAACACTTTAGTATATGAATTATACGATGCTTTATTTGTAAAGGTAATAGTGTTTTTTAAGAGTTAGTTTTTGAAAAATATTTTTTGGTTCAGAGCTATCATAAAGTATCTATCATTTTATTTTAACGTCCTGAACGGCGTGTCACAATAAGTAAGTTATGGTAGATAACTAGAAAATCTTCCAAAATATAAACCAAATATTATTTTTGGTTTTACTTTAAAGCAACTCAAGGCCCAAGATCCTAAATAAAGTTAATGATCACCCATTTTATCATTAAACCTGTGTGAAATTCTAAACATAAAACTACTGCAGGTTATGACAGAAAACTATAATAATAGATATTGCATTCGTTTGGTATTATACATATACCCCAAGCTAGTGCCACTTGCGGCTTTCAGGTATCTTCGGTAATTTCTACCAAAACACTATCGGTTCGCCAACACGGACTTTACATGCGGTTTTGTGAATAGAACAACACACGACACCGACAACGAACAGGACTAAATCTTGAAACTTGGTAAATAACGGTATCGTTATTTTACACCTACAATTGAACAGCAAAAAGAATTAATTTCGAAAGTTAATGGGTAAAAAAAATTGAACCTTATTAGACTTTTGCAAAAAGACGGATTGTGCAAAAAGAGAGATTTTTAAATAAATAAAAATAAATATAGTGTGCGTGAAGTACTATATGGGCCTGCCACTATCAAAGTCTTGAAATACTACTCTAGCAATCTTTTTAAACCTACGCAGTGTTTAGGCAAATATAACGTAGTAGACATTCTAAGTCCAAACGATTTTGGAATTAAATTTATATGTCTATCTATGTCTCTGTTTGATAGACTATTATCAATACATTGAAAAGCAGAGGCGTCGTCAGGCGAAGTGAAGCAACAACTTGACCGCACGACGGAAAGTCGCTTCTGATTGCAGGTTGCGGTCACGGCTGCTCAAGCGGTCTCGTCGCTGCAGTTTTCAACGAAAAGCAGTTCGCTATGTAGCAGCGCTTTCGTCAGTGCTAACACGTCATGTCATCCCCTCGGCTTTTATATTTTATCGGATACGAGATGTTCGTTTGCTAAAATAGTTGGTACAAGTACGCTTATATTTTACGGCAATGATTTTAAGCTCTCAATAATCAAGAATAATCGTTAAGGTTTTACCCCTAAGTATCAATGAACTTAACTTTTTTAATAGTGCTACCAAACTCTTCATGAAGGCTTCTAATTATCTCAAAGATTATTTCAAGAAATTTATTTTTTGGGGAAACAAAAACACTTTTTACGATGAGACTCAATATAACACACTCAAAACTCTTGCTGATGCGATGATGATGAGATGCGTTGAATAAATTAATAGAACGGGCATTTTAAATAGTATTAAAACATTTAAAAATAATTGCTTATGAAAAAGTTGTTGTATCCTTTGACCCCAATATCTCCGTAACTAGACGGTTCCTTGGTATGACTAAAACAAAAAAAAACCACAGTGACGATGGAACAAGAGCCATTAGGCTACATTAAGGGTACTTTTACATACATTTTTTTCCTTCAAAGTTTACTTTAGACCTTAACTGAGATTAGTGAAGATGAACATCGTGATGAAACATAATTAAAATATAAGTTTGGGATCGCCAAGACATTTGCATGTGTTTGAAATGAGAATGCTAAGTGAGTGTTGTCACGCGACGGAATAAAACAAGAAACGAATAAATACAAGGAAGTCAGAAACTGGCACCGGTGACTGAAAAGTTGTGTGGTAATCGGTTTGCTTGGAATGATCATGTGACGCAGAGAAATAAGAAAAATGTCGTAAGGAAAGTTTTGAGTATATATCTATATCCTTTTTCAAAAGATTAAATTGAGTTCACATACAACCAATACTGTAAGGACAACAGAATTTTAATAATATTTAAGTTTCTAAACAGTGAGATTACGTGTTACGAGTACAAATAATGAATAAAATCTTATGTATGATTATGAATTCTATGTCTACTGCAGAAATTAATTACAACTATTATGGTTGTATGAATGTGGATTGAAGATTAGAGGAAGAACGAAGAAACGATTCATGAGCTGTACGAAGGATGATATGGCAAGATAGAATATGTTGTAATGAGATAACGAACGAAAAAGAAGTATCGAACACGGTACTCCAATCCTAAATAAATTGTGATAGAGCAAGAGAATTATGAATGACTAGCTTTTGCCCATGGCTTTACTCGCGTGAAATTCGGTGTAACACATTTCCCCTTTCCTGATAGGCAGGCGCCTGCTACCAGTAGTTTTTGCCCTTGAGCTTTATTGATTGTAAGAGCAAAGCTAAGTTTTCCCTACTCTTCCCTCCTTCTCCCTCATTTACCATTTAAAAAAATGCCTAGGTTCGTTTTCAGGGCCCCAAATATCCCTGTACCAAAATTCATCAAAATCGGTTTAGCCATTAAGACGTGAAGACGTAACAATAAATCAAACTCACTTTCGCTTTTATAGGTAATACTAGCTTTTGCCCGCGGCTTCGCTCGCGTTAAATTCGGGGTAACACAGTTCCCCTTGCGCCTTATTGATTTGTAATAGCAACGCTAAGTTTCCCTTTTCTTCCCTCTTTCTCCCTCACATCCCACTTTTTTCAAAAAAATATTAGCCTATGTCCGTCTCCTGGTTTCCAACATATCTGTACCAAAATTCATCAAAATCGGTTTAGCAATTAAAGCGTGAAGAGGTAACAAACAAACTCACTTTCGCTTTTATAATATTAATAAGGATTAGTAAGAATGTTTGGAATGGCCAACCCATCTTGAGCTTGGTGATCAATGTGTACGGGTCTTTTCTGTATGTGAAGAGATCATTGCCTTACAGTTTAGCGCAGTTAAAAAATAGTTCGAAGGTTCTATCTTCATTTCATCATGACTTTGTGTATTTTCTGACTTATTATGATTGACCAGACAGCTCATCAAGTTTTCGCATTAAATAAAAAGTGGTACTTAACAAATTCTCCAAGATGCTTCTTCTTTATAACCGGCGCTATGAGCTGTTTTTGACGTTAGTAATTACTGGAAATCATTATCGATTCTAACAATTTCAAAAGAGTTTTATTGAAACACTGTTTGAAAGATTTATTAGCGTTTCAATTAGCAAATTGATTCGTAAATTGTGGGACGTTATTGATCGGATAATTTTTTTCCAAGATTTCAATAGTTTCGAGAATAAATTTATCATTATAACTTATTTCGGGTTACATGATACTACGGTATTACAGGTTCATTCCACTTGGTAAAACATCTAGAGTTCTCTTTCTAAGTTAAAAAATAAGAACTGCGTTAACTTTCCGAAATAAATTGTTACCGTAATCATAGTGAAAACCGTATCACAACCCGTTGAGTAATTGTAAAGAACACACGTGGATACAGACCTTGTTTTATACTTTTTCTTATTAGATCCTGAATAATTATATTATGAGCCTGATGTGTCTCTTTGTAAGACTGCAATGAATGCATCAGATGCGCGTTGTCAATTGAGAAGATAGGGACATCCCACCCCACTTTTAATTAAATAAAAAAATAATTTGGTAAATAAAAGATAATCAAAAACTCTAAAATGCTAACTTGCACGCAACTATTAGCTTATCAGTGCTAGCGGCCAGTACCACTTAGGAAGCGAAAAACAAAATAGGTACTCAGTTTTCAGTGAAACTAAAACTGCTGTAAGTTAAAGTTGTAACCATCACTTCGTCTCAGAACTACATCTATAGTATAAAAATGAATCACAAAATGTGTGGAAAAATTTTACTCCTTTTTTTTTGAATATTCGTCGAAGTTAATGGCTTTTACGGGAATTGTTTTTTTTTAAACAGCCTAATGCAGTATAGGCTTTTGTGTAGTTTAGCTAGGTAGGGTAAAAACATGCATTGCCACGCATGCATATTTTTACCAGGATAGGAACAGCTAGTTATTAATAAAGTCAAATAGTTAAATGTAAACTTGTGCGACTTTTACTTCATAATTCCTTTATGCTGGTCGAGTTTTCAAAAAAAACGTGATAATAATATGATTTTCCTTTATAAAATATTGACATCATATTTACGATGCAAGACTAAGAGCCATTTTACCTGACTCGAAGGTATTTAATTTAAGGAGTATGCGCAACGGCTCAACATTCTTACTTTTTTTTTTGCAAATGCAGGTCAGGATATAAATATGAGTTTATTATTGATAGTTTTATTGAGCAAATTATAATTCGCGACCGTAACTATTTCATGAAAGGGGATGGAAACCATTAACCATTAATGAACTTAGTCGATGGAATTGATGATTTTAAAACTTTTTGTATAAATTATCAGTGGTGCCACACTCGGAGTCGTAAATTGGAACTTCTTAATGATTGACCATACATCAAATTTGGACCCTGTTAATCAAAATTATAGCTAATCAATTAAAGCCGGTAGTTTGATTTTGGTTATTACTGATTCGTGTCCGAGAGGTGTCTTGTAAAAATTTGGAGTACATTGTTATATTGGGTTTTCTGCCTGTAAAAACCATGTAAGTGGAATTGCTTATAAATAAATTAAAAAAATAACCTGTGTTACGGTCGCGAATTATATTTTAAAATACATACAACCTGACACTGACCTTTAATTACAATATACGTAAAAAAAATGTGGGCCACCCTGGCGCTTCCACCTTAAGTGTTGCACGTCTCGTGATCAGAATACTACAAACAGCGTCACCGTTGGCTTACGAAGGACTTGATAGATAGCGTTCCTTTAGGACGATGATATTTTAAGCAATTTCGTATTTAAGTTCTTATGTAGGACTATATTTGTATATGAGCAGTGAAAAGTTGTATTTGTCACATCAAATATCTTAAGTCTAAACCTACTACTTCCAGAGATCATTAACTTTATTTGTGGGTTTTTTTAATTTGTATTTTACACTTTAAAACGTCGTGATGACCCAGAGGTTAGAAGTCTCGCCTCATGCATGAAATTGTGGGTTCAAATGCGGGCAAATACCATTGTGACTTTTTCAAAACATGTATTTCTAAAATTTAACAAAGATATCACAGACTTCGGTGAAGGAAAACATTGTTAGGAAACCTAAACTTTTAACTGTTTTAATCGTCCTCAGCAAACGTAGGGATTACTTCTCGCGCCATCTAAAATATAATAGAAGAGGCCTTTGCCCAGCAGTTGGACAGTTACAAGCTGATGATATTACCTCGACCTCAAACACACAACCATTTGAATTGTAATTCGTTTTTAAGTCTTCATAATACAGACCTTGCTTTTAGCCACTATCTTTATTGACTAAACATAAAAACAAAACAAGACTAGGAGCAGCATCATAAAAACTTAACAAAGACTCCAAACATCATTGTTTGAAAAGAACGGACTAAGGTTGGTTAAGTCATATTCCCGAAAGTCACAAAGTAACGACTTTTGATGTTATCATGTCGCCTGAACAACAATCAGGCGGCTCTGCAGTCACCTGATTGTCACTTTACGAGAGGCAAAAAAATACAATAGATAACAATAATAAAATATATTTGTGGTACTGTTAAAAAAGGGACAATACAAAAATACTGGCGCGGAAATTAAAAAAGAGAAACAATGGCAAATTGCCCGTGAAAGGAATAAGCGGCCGCCGCCGCAGACACCCTCAGCCTATTTGCTCTAACGACAAACACTTCCGTGCCGGCGAGGCGCCAGCCTGATGCCACTCTACACATTTTGAAATCAAACGAGGAGAACGATACTTGAATGTAAACAAACGATGAACATCAATCACCAACGACAAGCTAATAAGTTAGCCTAAAATTAGCAATTAACAGGACCCACTGCACGGCACTTAACGATTTCTTACAACATAACCTTTATGCCAACCTAATAGTGATATTTGATGATCAATTTGGTTATTTTTGAGACCTTTAGAAGCAGCTCAAATGCTAAGTTAAAGCTGATAAAATTCGTTTTAAAACCCTCCTTAATTTGGCTAACCGCTTGAATTTTGGCCATATAATTGTATAGGTACAACAGTTTGTATTTAACCAGATTAAAAAGGAGGAGGTTCTTTTTTATCGTTTTTTACGTATATTCACCGATAACTCCGCCGATATTATTTTTCATACTTCTTTTTTGTTCGAAAGGTATACTTCCGAGGTGGTCCCATACCTATCAATTTTATTTATATTGCTTGGGTAGTTCATGAGTTAGTGTCTATAATACATATTTTTTCTTCTAAACTGCTTGTATAGTTTATGAGTTTTAGTTTATAACACATAATATGTGTTATAAACATAATTCAAAATATTATTTTTGTCCTATGTCTATATGGTTTATTCATTTACTAATATCTTTAGTAACAATGGAATATGAATAGAACTCTATTAAATTTTGTATAAGATATCATCACACCATAACTAAAACTATTTAAATTAAAAACCTCTTTTACAAAAATATAACCGATTTCCTAAGAAAAACCAAACAGTGGTAAATAACTTAACTTCTGGAAGTCACTGACTTTTGTTTGTATGTTTGAGTTTTTTGCCATCGACTTTCGACACCGAAGTTGGGTGTTCTTTAAGGGTCTCTTTTCCCGCTACGTTTTTACTCAGCGCTCATTGGTCGATTGGTCGGGTGTATGTCGATTTCGCAGCCCCGGAATAGCAGTTTGGTTTAATTTAAAAAATTAGTACTTATTCAAAATATTTTTTTCTTCAAGCGTTTTTTTTTAAAAGAAGCTTTATTATTTCATTTTTAAAGAAATTTGATTTTCAAATATCCTTTGTTCATATGTTCGACTTATATAAAAATAATTTTAGGGAACAAGAATAATATTTTTTAAAGAAGTAAATAGTTGGTAAAACCCCGCCTTAATTGACTACCTGGTTGGCCTAGTGGTCACAAGTACGACTGTTGAGCATGAGATCGTGGGTTCGTTTCCCAGGTTGGGCCAAGTGTTATCTCGATCCATCAGTAGCAGCCACGGAGTCTCGATATATGGCCGGTTGATGGCAATAAGCTCGCCTCATATTATACGGGACTCATCTGCCTAACCTTTTGGAGTTTTCAGGCTTGATGTTATTGTCAGAGTGGTTGATTAAAATAACCATTTATTTTAGAATTATATTTCAATTTTATTTAGGAAGGCCATAATTGTAGGTAGTATAAAAAATAAATAAATATATATATAGACAAAAAAATGTTACAGTTCGCGAGGAATAGTATACGGTCCATACAAAGTTATAGCAATAACTGCTGCGCTACAAGTCGCGGGTTCGATCTTCGCAAGGAACAAATATTTGTATGACCCACAGTTAGTTGTTCCGGATCTGACTGTTTGTGTATGTGAGTTTAAATGTTTGTAAACGCAATCACGATACATGAGAAATTCCTGCGGCAACGGCAAAAAATACATAAAGGGTGTGAAAATACCCTTAACGAAGCCAAAACGCACTTGTTCTCTCGTTTTTTTGTTCTAGCTAGACCATTCCTAGTAAACTCCCAGTTACGGAGAAATTGGGTGCGAAAGTTTCAACTATTTCGGGTTTCTTAATCTACGTTTTTAATGTTATAACTGAACTTTAAATAACTTCCCAGTCCCCGTTACTCATCGCACCCATCACCACAATATTTTGAGTGCGTTACATTGATTTTAATCAGCAAAAATGATATACACCCCAAAATATAAGTAAATTCCCGCATTTTTTTTGCAAAGAGTTTCTTAGTTTGATTTACAAAATGCATGTTTAACACTATGAATACTTGTATGGATTGCCATATTTTTTGCGAATCATTTATTTCGAAATCCTAACAAGGACAAGGAAAATTCTTAAAAAACGTTATTTTACTTTCTATTATAATATCGTACCAAAGAAAGGATACTCAATTATGGTTAGAGTGTTTTTCTCATGAAATTAAGTGAGTTTCCAGAAAATGGCTTATCAAGAAGTAGCGTTTGTTTTTCATCATAATATCCTTTTAAAATGATTGAGACAGAAGAGTCTTCTTTTCATTTTTTTACCGAATTAAAAAAATGTTTCTCGATTTGAGTTTAAAACGTTACCTATACTTCCAGGTGGTTCCATGTCCCATGATCATCAAGCCAGGATCTCATAATGGAATCCTGAAGAAATAGAGGAAACTCATTATTTTTTTATTAACTATCTTGTATAGTGAATCCTGCATTTGTTTAATAATATTAACATTTTTTTTTTAAACTATCACACAAACAAAATTCACATATTTCTGAGTTGTTGATTATTGTAGGTATGTTTATTAAGTCACCATGACTTCCTTTGCAAATTATTATCTCCACTATCTGAACAAGGCTTTAAAATATAAATATTTGTCAGCTTTAGGTTCCCACTGTCCCTTTAGATTATTTTCCAATCAAGTTTGAACCCTAAGTTCGCCTCTTAGTTTAACCCCAGTCGAGGGTTTTAGTGGGTCCCAGAAGGGTGGCTAAAGCTCGTGGAGGCAAAGATACTTTGGTCACCCGATTTGAACCTCACACACCGCTATATCGTCAAGGTGACGGTTCTGTTCCGGAGTTTTTTTGACAAAAAAAAAACTACCACATTCCAAATCTTTTTGACAGAGCGAAGTCTGTCGAGTACGCTAATTAAATATATTTTTAATATCTGATTTTTAAGAAGACGGTTAGATTTTGCAAAATCTCTTTTTTACGACACCAATACTTAAACTCACGGGGTAAGCCATCACTTGCACCGTTGCGAATTTCTGTTTTTAAAATAAAAATATTAAACAATTTCCAACTAGTATGTCTAGTGTAGTTGAGTACGTTTGTATATTGAATTAACCACTGATAACTTCAGCTTTAGTACAGTATCCAACTGATTTACACGTTACATAGAGATCATGAGTTATCTTGATCCACTAAGTCTGCCGTCCGTCTGTGAATGCGTGTGATTGGTTGGCCAGACATGAATTAAATTAAGACTCCATCATATAACAAATTGCTTACATATGTTATGTTGAATGCTATTTGAATATATTACTTTATCTATGCAAATAGTAGAATTTTAGAAAGCAACCTAGTTTGTCATGAAATTCCTTGTATATGTAGTCAAAATAATGACGTTAGCACTTTCCTACATATTATTTATTATTATAATGAGCCTATACTGGCTCTTATACTAGATCTTGTGCGATTGGAGGCAAATCACCTCACCTCATCCCGCCATCTCCATTTGGTTTTCCCGCGTTGTCGTTTTTTGCATCTTGGTGTCCACTGAGTGGTTATTTTTGCCCATTGCTCCTCCTACATGTGGCAGACGTGACCAGCCCAGTTACAGTTCTACCTAGCAGCTGTAAGATTAAAAAACCTGTTCTAGCGTAGCTGTAAAGAGTTTTGGAGATAGCGAGTCGTATTTGCTTGATTGACTCCCCTCTAGATAGGAACTGCCTACATATAAAATAAATATTTATTTGCCGAGACTATTCCATTAGTTTAAAACTGTGTGCTATTTTACGTTCGTAAAGTTTTTCACTACATTAAGGTAACTAGAATTTATAAAATAAATAAGATTTTTAAATTCATGCAATAAATTCATAAATATCAGTGTGTTGTGTTGTACAAGAAAGCCAAAATTACGCTCCAAGAATACATGTCCTGTAGTAACCTTGGTTTTAGTATATCAAGATCTTTTATTAAACTGCACAAATTATTCATAGACGTATCATGTATGTACATATTACGACATACTAGCTCGAAGGCTTTACTCCTATATATGATATAATAATTCCACGAAAAACCTGAAGCAGACTAGATTCTAGGGCGCTTCGGATAGACTACTCACATTAAAAATCGAATTGCTTTGTTTCGGGTTACGCGGTCTTTTGTACTCGTGGACCGTCGGCATCTAGTTGTTTAATTGGATTCTAATAAATAATTAACATTTCTGTTTTTACGGATGTCTGCTGAAATCATCAGAGAAAATGTGTAAGTTTATGTTAGGTCCAAACCAGAAATAAAAGCTGCTACCTACCTGATCAATATTTAGATGATATCCATTAAGAAATGAGCTACATAAAAACACAAAATTACAACTATAAACAGGTATCCGAAAAGTTGTCGTGGTATGCCATGTAATGCGGAGGAATGAGGAAAACGTCGCAAAGAAAGTTTTGAGTATGAATGTTGGGTTACTGGGCTATGTGAAGGATGTTAATTAAAAAGGAACTGTCTAACAACGAGTAACAAAGAAGTATAGAAAAAAAGAAAACCAACCATAAATAATTTGGAATAAGGGCAGGAAAATTATGACAAATATTTCTCTTTTTTCACGTCTGGTTTTCGGCTACGTAGATAGGGCTATTTTTATACCTACAATACCTACAATTTATTGCTACTTGGCTAGTTCCTTAGAAGAACCGATTATTTTTTGCTATAATTGTTATCAATAACGAAAATTGTTGGATGTTGTACCCCTACTACGTATCCGACACTAATTAAATTTTATGGTAAATCTGTTGTTTAGATAAATTAGTTTAATCTAAAACTTTGGCCGACTAATCTTACGTATTCTTTTACCATTTTGATTTGATAGGTATCGGTAATAAGGACTTAGGTCCTGCTAGACACGTGTTAGGCATGAGACTTAGGAGAGATAAAAGTGCGATTTATCTTGATCACGAACAGTACGTTCTTAATGTTTTGAAGGATTTTGATATGACGGATTGTAAATCTCAAGTAGAAGTAGGTCTCAAATTAGAGAAAGCTCCTGATTCTGGTTGTAAGTTGCCTTATCAGATTATCATAGGTTGTCTTAATTATTTAGCTCAAAGTACTAGGCCTGATATCGCGCACGCTGTTAGTGTATTGTCACAGTTTAATTCATGTTACGATGATTTACACTTTAAATGTGCTAAACGGGTGCTTAGATATTTAAAAGGGACGTCGAACTTTGGACTAACTTTTAAGAAAACAGGTAATCTAGAATTCAATGGCTACGTAGATGCGGATTGGGGTGGGTTATATGATAGGATATCCTGTACTGGTTTAATTTTTAGACTTGGAGATAATATAGTATCTTGGGAAAGTCGTAAACAAGGGTGCGTGGCGCTGTCCTCCACAGAGGCAGAATATATAGGCCTCAGTCAAGCATCGAAAGAAGCTATTTATTTAAGAAATTTGTTAAAAAGTTTAACAAAGGGGACTTGTATCAAACCGGTGGTCATTTACAATGACAACCAATCAGCTCATAAAAGAGCAAAAAATAAGATGAACCATAACAGGACTAAACATATCGATATTAGGTTTCATTACGTTCGCAAAACTATAGCCAATGAGGCGGTTGAGGTAAAATATATGCCTTCACAAGTAATTTTTTTTTTTTTTATTATTGATAGGCTCGCGTTTGACCACTATCTCACCTGATGGTAAGTGATGATGTGGTCGACGATGAAGCACGCTTACCTAGAAATAACCTATTCACTCTTGACTTGAAGACCCCCAGGTTATAGCTGTCAGGAAATACAGACTCCGGCAGGGAATTCCACTCCTTAGCAGTACGCACAATGAAGGTATTCCCAAACCGTTTAGTGCGTGTGGGTGGGATGTCTACCATATAACGGTAGCGCATCGCCGGACGTCTTGTAGTCCTATGATGGAACGGGCTTGGCGGAATTAGGCTGTGCAATTCCATCGCACACTCTCCGAAATGTAACCGATAGAAAACCGAAAGGCTGGCAACGCGCCGGCGATGCTCCAGGCTCTGGAGCTTTGACTCAACCAGCGCGTCGTTGCCGATGAGCCTCTTGGCTCGTTTCTCTATAGACTCTAGCGCTTCAAGCTCGTATTTGGCGGATCCGTCCCAGTGATGAGAACAGTATTCCGCACACGATCGAACTTGCGCTTGATATAAGTTCAGCAACTGTTCCGGTGTGAAATACTGTCTCACCTTTGCTAGGGTACCCAACTTCTTACCAGCCAGTTTAGCCTTAGCCTCGATGAACGGACCAAAATTGAGGGTAGATGTAAGCGTTACACCAAGAAGCTCAATATGGTCGGTAATTGGCACGGTTACATCACGAAAAGAAGGAGCAGGTTGAAATTCACTCCTCTTTGCGGAGAACAGACACGCCTGGGTCTTAGCAGCATTGAACTTGACCAAGTTGGCATCTCCCCAATCGGAGACAGCCGTCAAGGACAAGTTCAACCGCTCAACCATGGCCTCGCGAAGAGACCGGATCTGAGACCCACTAGCCCCTGCGTTGGACGTATATCTCTCAGCAACAGTGCTGTCATCTGCATACCCAAAGGTGCCGGGCACTAGCAGACTGTTAATGTGCTACAAAAATAAAGTTGCTGAGAGAACCGACCCCTGAGGGACCCCAGCATTAATAGCCAATTGGTCAGACGAGCAGCCATCTATGACCACTCGAATGGACCGATCCCTCAGGAAGTCCGCAACCCAAGTACAAAAACCAGCGGGTAGACCGAAAGAAGGAAGCTTTTTAATAAGGCTTTCATGCCACACCCTGTCGAAGGCCTTAGAGATGTCAAGGGAAACGCAAGCGCTTCCCCGTGTTTCTCAATGGCTTCACTCCAAATGTGAATGGCATACGCTAGAAGATCCCCAGTGGACCGGTTTCGGCGAAAGCCGTATTGTTGGTCACTGAGGATGTCATTGGATTCTAGGTATGCCAGGAGTTTACCATTCAGTACACGCTCCATAGTCTTACAGAGTATGGACGTGACTGAAATGGGCCTGTAGTTGGCCGGGTCAGCTCGACTGCCCTTTTTGGGCATGGGTTGCACGTTAGCTTGCTTCCAAGCTTTCGGTACTAATGGTAGCAGATATGTTAACAAAATCTTTACCAGGCCCTAAACTAAAGCAATTTTTAGAAAAATTATCTATTAAGGGGGCGAGCGATGTGTGATGTAATGATGTTAGCTAATATTGTTTTTGATGTGATTTTATTTTGAGTAGTTATGATTTGTAATAGATAATTTTATTTTGTTTGTGTTTAGTAATTTTTGTTATAGAGCTGTGTTATGAACAGACTTAGGTAATAAATATAGATTGTATATCAGTGAACGATAGCTCCAGCTGAATATATTGTGTACTTAGGGTATGTGCACACTGAGTAGTTTAAGGGTGCGTGCACATGTAGGTAATATGTTATGTAGATACTTAATGTAATCTTGCGCATGCATATGCTATAGATTAAGGGTGCGTGATGGAGGTTGTATATCTACATGACAGTGATTTAATATTCGAGTAAAAACTAATTATAATATGTCACTTGTTCCGTCAAGGAGAAGAAGTCGTGGATTATTATAATAAGTATGGTGTTAATAAATGTGTTCGATCCAAATAGCCTCTTGATTTAAATAGTAACAGTCCCGCATGGTGAGAACCTCGTTATACAAAGAAAGCTGTGAAAGATAAGCAAATCAATTATATTGACTTGGCTCGTGAGGTTGTCGACAAGTGGGATATGGAGTATGCGATCATTATGCCAATAGTTGTATCTGCCAATGGCTTAATTGCCAAGAGCCTCGACCAATACCTAAGGAGGCTTTCGTTCGGCAGCTGGATCAAGGGCTTGATACAGAGAGCGGACTCTCTCTACTCTTGGACACGGCTTGTATTGTTAGGAGGTTCCTTTCTCTGGAGCCCTAACCGCCGGTAGCTTGGACACTGTTCCCGATACCAGTGGGTTCCTATTTTTGTATTTTTATATAATTGTAAGAATGATATAAAGAATATAATATGAAAAAATAATAAACGATATATACCTACTAAAATAATGTTAATCGATCTAGCTAGCCTCTTTATTATTTTAATAAATACTAGCTCATTTAGTCTGGTATTTTATGTCAAGAAAGGTCAGCTGACCAGTAAAAGCAGAGTATAGAAGTAAAAAAAATGCTGCTCCGACCCCAAATAAATTGGGATGAGGGCGGATTAATGAGTCATTTTCGTCCTGGTCATTGGTCAAGCTGATTGCGCCGTCGTAATGTTACTTTCGTTTTTAGGGAAACTTGTATTGATCAAATTTATTGTGATGCTACTGACCTTCGGCAAATAGCTTAAAAACTAAACCGGCATAAACTCATATCAGATTGTTAGTTTCACTGTTGTGCGCTCTCTGCAACATTCCGTGTGGGCGCTCAATTTCAATGTAGCGTATTGATAGGCTAGGTGCCTATCTACAGAAATTCTAGCTGATCGAGCGTTGTAGGCACACACCCTTGCAATCTACATGTTGCACAAATTGTTGGCCGTAAACCAATCAACTTGAGCGTTGTAGGAACATAATAACAGTAATATCTGAGCATATATGAGGCTTGGTAAATAGAGGAACCTAAGAGACAAAGGAACCTGTTAGCACCTGCGCAACTTGACACAACAACGACAACAGACTCGAAAGAAAGAACCACCTAAAAGATCGTAATTTAAAATTTGTTACATGCGGGAATCGACCCAGCGGCACGCAGCGCAATAGCCAATCGCTAATCGCGATCGCAATCGCAAACTACTGCGACAAACGTGCCGTCGTCGAGTCTTACGTGATTCTGATGAAGTATTTTAAGTCTAGTTTGGTTTGCTCATAGTGATGTCCCAAATTTCAATTTATAATATCGAACAAGTGAAGCTACAAATCCAGTCAGATCCAATTAATCAAGGGTTTAATTGAGTTTCCTCAAAACCTTGGAACAATGGCAAAATAGTTTCACGTGTCATGCAGGTACAATACAAGTCTTGTTAATATATGCATCGACTATTATTTCATGACACTAATAAAAATATTTTTTTCTTTTCTAAAAAAAGTTTTCTCCGCATAAGGAATTTCGCAGGTCTGTGGACGGCAGCTCACCACTGACTGTTGGGGCTGCGGTTTGGTTCGAAAGAAAAAATATGGATGGGATTTAATCAGCACAAGTCTGACACATCTCTCCGCTCCGCCCAGAGCGGGAAAAGTCTTTAATAACTCCCAGTCTAAAAAAACAGCTATTTCCGCTATGTCGTAAATGCGTTACATTCGTTAGTATGACATTTTAATTCTTGTTTTAAAGGTGAATGTTTTGGCCTACCTTTTGTTTATAAGATCTAGCAAAATTACAAACAGATTATGATCCAATACAGACTAAAATATTATTCTAATAATTCTTAGAGGTTTCACTTAGATGTCTTTGTGGCGAAAGATATTATAAGCAATCAATGTCTTAACCTTAATGGACGGTGTCGCGATGAAATTTAACCGAAAATATGAAACAACGGAGACACGCCATGTTTTAATAAAGTTACCGCCAATAAACTGTGGGTTATAAACTTATTAAATTTCAATGAAGAGATGGCGTTGTGATATTCAACAAGTAAATTGAGCATTATGGAAAAAATAGTTAGAAAACATTTTTGGCTCGCGTGTGTTTGATGTGCGTGTGTCCTTTCCCGATATTCTATCGGACTATCCAGTTGTAAAAATTAAGCTAAGATCGATAAGATGGCATCAATAAGAACGAATTAATCCGTCCATTATTGACATAATATGTGTATTGTGACATTTATAACTAACTAGCTTTTGCCCACGGCTTCGCTCGCGTAAAATTCGGTATAACACAGTACCTGCTAGCCACTAAAGTGTAAAGAGGGAACAAACAAACACAGTCACTTTCGCTTTTATAATATTAGTAAGGATTACAACGTGCTATTCTATAGCTTGTATTCGAATTGTGTAATACCTACGGATACCAACAAAGAGAAAGCATCGTTATCTAAGTTTTACAAAACAATCTATCAATGAAGGTAGTCTAGTCTGGTCAACATTATTCGACCATCAATCTTTTATCTAAGGGGTTCGTTAGATCTCAAATATTGCATGCAAGACGGGATTTTCGGAATTCGTATTCCACGCGCACCTCAAGGAGATGTCAGCAAAGCAGCGGGGGCTGCCAAAGCCACCGCCTGACGGGGTTGCGGGTTGTTCGAAAAAGATACCGCTGCCCCGGAACATAAGGGCACAAGAAAGAACATGAGTGTCTTTAGTCGGTAAAATGCTGACGCTCCCCCATGCTTCGCCCAGAGCGGGGTAAGTTATTCCTTGGGAAAACGTGAATCTTTGTCCTGATGGATTTGAATTTTGCATACCCAAACATTTTTTCACGAAATTAATAGGCTAAATCATATAACGCTACTAAGGAGTTGAGCTAAACTATAAAATTTGGAAAAGATGTAAGTACATAGAAACAAATAAAGATTGCTATATTTTTAAATCTAGCTTAAGTTATGATGCGGCTCACATGGCTTTCAACATAAAAGCGCCCAATAAAATATAGGATTAAAAAATACCTAAGTTACCTACCATAGCTATTTTCGTCACGAGACGTAATAGCGTCCCTTCGAAATAATAAACCTATGAACGCAGCAGGTTTTATGTTAAGGCAACTATGTTTTTCCTCGTACTGTTTTCGGCTTTGGCAGGTAAAGTTTTCCCCCGAATTAAGAGTCCCAAACTATATATTTTGGGTTATTCAGGATACAGAATTAAATACAGTAGTTCAAAACTGTATCATCATCTGCCCAGTCTTTTTCCAAAAATGTTAGGGTCGGTTTCCAGTTTCCAGTGTAACAGTATTTTACATGGACCTACTGTCCTATGTGACTTCCACAACCCATTTAAGTAATGTGTGATACGATTCTCCTTGGCAACACCAGTCGACTCTCGAGTCAACGACCTGTACCAATTGTCAAATCAAATCATTTATTTCAATTAGACCATTACAGGCACTTTTGAATGTCAAGAAACAAAATGAATCTACAGTCCCGGTCACAAGGCATAATAACTTGTGAAAGTACTGCAGTTGCCCATTCCAAAGCGTTGATCTCTATGGAGAAGAATGGGCAAGAAACTCCATGGACACTTTTAAATTCTAATATTTTTACAAAATAGTATTTACATCATTCGTGTTGAGATTATACAAATATGTGAGAACGATGTAGAAAGACGTGCACAGTAAGAGCGTCCAGAGTAAATAAAAAACAAAATTCAATTTAAATCTAAATAAAATAAAAATGACCGTGGTAGTTAAAAAATGACCAGTCCCAACTGACAGCGCCCGTTCACGAACAAGACGTATGCATCAGCCCCATTCAGCTCGACCATTTTGAAGGGAGCTAAATGACCCGACACACCCGCCACCATCAGCGAGACATTTAAGTGAGCATGACACTATTAACCACCAGGGCTTCGTCAAGTCAATGATAATACATAGCACTCACATATGGGCTTAATAGTTATACAATACTAGAGAATTGATTCTATACATTGCAAAGATAGTCTTACAATCTTCTGCAGCTTCCACTATAGCTTCGGATACTTATTAATGAGTTTACCCCTATTGTTGAGGAGCAGGACCAGCATTGAGCCAAGCATTTTTATCATCAATATAATCCCCCAACTTATAATATGCTTGCCTACATAGTGTGCGTTTAATACAAGATTTAAATTTCGTTTCATTCAGTTGAAGAATGTGGGGAGGTATTTTATTGTAGCATTTCAAACAGTACCCCATGAAAGATGAGTCTACTTTAGCTAACCTGAAACCTGGTTGAACTAATTGGTCCTTATTTCTAGTATTATAATTGTGTCTGTCACCTCTTTTACTAAAAAGATGCGAGTTTTTCCTGACATACATGATGTTTTCATAAATATATTGACAAGGTACTGTCATGATGTTAATATCCTTAAACTGTTCCCTTAAAGAATCTCGCCTGCGTAGGTTATATATGGCTCTAATGGCTCTTTTCTGCAGAATAAATATAGACTCGATGTCTGCAGCCCGTCCCCAAAGTAAAATACCGTATGATATTATACTATGAAAATAACTAAAATAGACTAGTCTCGCGGTATCAACATCAGTAAACTGACGGATTTTTCTAACAGCATATGCTGCTGAACTAAGGCGTCCTGCAAGAGATGTTATATGCGGACCCCATTGTAGCTTTGAATCGAGTGTTATTCCCAAGAAAACAGTTTTTTCGATGAATTCTAGTTTCTCTTGATTCAATACTATGTCACACTCACTGTTTTTGACATTTGGTAGAGCAAATCTTATACACTTCGTTTTTTTCCCATTTAATACTAAATTATTAGCGGTAAACCAATTATGTACCTGCATTAGGGCATTATTTACGTCGTCAGGATTTGCGGCACGTCTGTTTATCTTAAATATTAAAGAGGTATCGTCAGCAAATAACACCATTTGTGGTTGGTTTTTAAATAAATGGGGTAGATCATTAATATATACTAAAAAGAGGAAGGGACCTAATATCGATCCTTGTGGTACACCCATCTTTACATTTAAACCCATTGAATTGACACCATTTATTTGTACTTGCTGCTGTCTATCATTTAAATACGATTTTACTAAACTAAGGGCAAGTTTCCCTAGGCCGTAATGTTCAAGTTTTAAGAGAAGGGTTTCGTGGTTCACGCAATCAAATGCTTTTGAGAGGTCACAAAAGATCCCTATGGTATCCTGTGCCTCTTCCCACGCAGTAAATATGTGTTTCAATAGGGTGACACCGGCGTCAGTGGTACAACGTCCTTTGGTGAAACCATACTGCTTTTCATGTAATATTTTATTGGTGTTAAAGTGGTTGAGCATTTGGTTAAGCATTACCTTTTCAAACACCTTGCTGAAAACCGGCAAAACGGATACGGGTCTATAATTATTGGTGTCTTTACTGTCCCCAGATTTGAACAGTGGTATTACCTTGCTGTATTTCATAAGGTCCGGGAAGACTCCTTGGTCCACACACAAATTAAATATTTAGGCTAAGTACGGTGCTATAGTCTCAATGATAGCTTGACAAACTTTAATTGACAATCCCCAAAGGTCTTCGGTTAATTTGATTTTTATTTGTTTAAAAGCTTTAATGGCTACAGTGGGGTTAATATGCTTAAACTGAAACTCAACCGAGCATGCTAAAACGTTTGCTCTTAATAACTCAACAGAAAACAAGGGTGAGGAATTTAACGTTTCTGTAGTTTTAATTGGGATACTAGTAAAGAAATCCACAAATTCTTGAGCAACTTCGTTTTTAGTGGTTAGAAGACCACGTGAAGACTCTAGTGTAATATCATTATTATATTTTCTATTTCTATTAGTTTCGCTATTGATTATTTTCCAAACCGTCTTAATTTTATTATCAGCGGATTAAATCTTGTTGCTTTTGAATAAGGCAAAGATCTACAAATGACAGCCGGGACCAACGGTTTATCGTGCTTCCCAAGCCACAGATGAATGGGTCGTCACCCATCCACAGACCAACCTAGGCAAGCGCAGCTTTACCTCAAGATCAACCCATGCGGCATTTATTATTTAGCCCCGAGTTCAGTTCTAAAGTGCATAATATGTAAAAAAATTGTATAATAAATCATATATGTATGTGATTTGAAACATCTTCACTTCTTCATATTTGATGCGAAGTCAAAGCCACCGATGTTCAAAGGTTTGTGGCTCTGGCTGAAAGGGTCGCATTTGAAATACCCTACTTATACTTTTAGTCTGGTCTACCTACCTGAATAAACTTGTACAACGCTATGCTTTCGAATTTGTCATTCTTTTAAATCAATTGTTTTCTACTACATTTATGTTGAACATATTAATATCGCCGTAGAAGATGTTTTGTTTGAATAAATAGGGAGATATTGGAAATGTGAGTCATTGCTTGGAGCCGAATGCAATTAATTTACTTATCTTGCGGTAATCTCAATTTCCCCTGCGAGTGTTTGTATTACCAATAGTTTCGCCAATGGTAACGGCGTTCTTATCCAAATCCCAGGGTACTTACATAAACGGTCGGTTCAGCGGTTAAAGGGCGTAAATATGTGGATTCAGTACGTATGTAACATCCATACCATTACTATGTTTATGTCATTACAGTCCCTTCGATATTGAGATTGAAGTGATATCCGTTGTCAGCCAACTTGAATCTCTTAGTAATATTGCATTAGTATTGATTTATGTACGGTGTTGAACGTCGCGTTAATGCGTTTCTGTTGTATGATGCTCATCCAAGCTATATGCATTTATATTGTGTTATTGCTATAGATAAACATTGGGATTTTTCTAGATTTTTTATCGGAAAATCAATAGTCTAATTTTGACGCCACATTTTCACGCCAAAAGTTGGTTTATTTTCTTCGAGACCCGTGAACCTGTATAAAAATGAAGGGACTTAATAGTGGATACAGGTTAACAGTTTTTTTTAATGCTAGTATTTTTTCTTTATTCCTAGTAAACACAAAACTTCTTTACAAAAAAAGATAAAATGAAAACAAATTATCTGGAGTCACCAGATTATTATTATTATTATTAATAGACACTCAGCCAGCCGGCGCACCTTCTGCCATTGTAATTGCACCCTAACTCAATTACTTTAAAAGCCTGTCAGAGAAGCTAAATTTAATGAACTTGAAAGTAAGTGAATTGTCTTATTTAATCCGTTTTCGCCTTCTTTAAGTTTTTATTCGGCCGTTGACGGCGTATTGAACGACGGACTTTATATTATACTGAAATCTTTTGGGAGCTGTTTTGAAAGTAAGTGTTACCGACCGAGTTATCTAGTAAAACTTTATACATTTTTGAATAAAGAGTATAATGTATCTTTAAAGAAAGTCTATTACATTAAGCACTGTTTTTGATAATGTATCTGACTTTACAATTACTATATAATAACACATACTTAATAAAAGCGTAACCTTTCCGTTAAAAATGCAAATACATTAGTTACAATTTAAGTTAGTAGCTACCGGTATCGGTGGCTTGGGCACTACCGATACCGATGGGGCAAAAATATTTTAAATGTGAATAATATGAAAGAGAATTAATACAAAATAAACCATCCAAGAGCGGTCGGGTTCATACAATTTAAACCTTGCAAGGTTAAACTACAATTAATCCTGCGCATTAATATATTTCGAAACTTTTAAATTGTAATGTAAATAAAAAATGCTTAGCTGCCAGGACGGTTTTTGACCTCATTGAATAGTACTAAAACAAAAATGGCGTAAAATATCTAGAGTCAAAGGAAATCGAGAGGGCGAGGACGCTATTCCCGGAAATAGGTGTGTTACCCATCAATCCTCAGGCTAAAGCCAGTGCAGCTCGGTGGTCGCCTAATTGGATATTTCCGAGAGCTGACGGGCTATGTAACTTTAGTAGAAATGTCTGTATCAGAGCGCCAAGGCATCGCTGATATGTGAAAAATCCTTCCAAAAGCGATGTAAGACATTGCAAATTTCTTCCATAACTCAGAGCACAATGTTTTAGTTAACGAAGTTTGAGTTTGATACATCTGCCAAAAATTTGGCGACGTAATCTCGCCCTGATGAGGTACCGAAACGCACTGTAGAAATAAGCACGCCAAATATCCGTCGCGAAATTAACAGAAAAATAGGCGCTCACAATATGACACAAGGAATATCACTTAAATTTCGAAACCCAACTAAACTACATCCTACTAATATTATAAAAGTGAATAGTTGTGAGGATGTGTATGTAAGTATGTTTGTTCCTGTTTCACGCAAAAACAATTAATGGATTTTGGAAAAACTTCCATAAAGATAATTTGTAAATTCTATCACCACGCGAGTGAAACCGCGGAGCGGAACAAGTACCTTCGAAAATGACCACTTTAATTTTTTCTTTGTTTGGAACTAAAAACAATGCTCAGGTATGTAAATTATTTGCCAACAGTTTGCAACCAGTTCGCGCGGGGCGTGTTCGCTATGCTTGGTGCGGTGACGCCGGAATCCTTCGACACTTTACACTCGTACACCAACACGTTCCAAATGCCTTTTGTCACTCCGTGGTTTCCAGAAAAGGTAAGACACAAGTTTTATTCATAAGCAGTTTTTGAAGTATGAATGTCTAGTAGTGTTAATGGCTTTGTTTATACCTCCGCGTTTGAAGGTGTTTCAATTATGAATGATATGTTGCATTATCTATAAATTAGTAGTTTTAATTTATCATTCATAAAGAATGACTTGTTATAATACAGTTGGGTTTGCTGAAAGTTGCGTTTTTTTGTAAGGGTAACAGAGGCGTACAAGTACAATCAACTAAAGAGATAAATCTGGCTCATCAGATTCGGTTTAAAATTTCTTAAAAATCCATAAATTGTTTCGGATAAAGAAAAAAATTATTTGGTAGAAAACAAACTTGAATTTAGTTCATCAAACAATCGGTCTTTAAGAA
Organism: Ochropleura leucogaster; assembly: GCA_958449745.1. Classification (NCBI taxonomy): domain Eukaryota; kingdom Metazoa; phylum Arthropoda; class Insecta; order Lepidoptera; family Noctuidae; genus Ochropleura; species Ochropleura leucogaster. The sequence goes on from OY288200.1 coordinate 10,032,298, forward strand.
AAACACAACTATATCAGACAAACATGATTACAGAAGGGGCTACTATGACATCTTATAGCAATTCTTATTCCACTGAGTGAAAGAGATGGTGCTAGACACCCTGTATAGCTCTGTCTCTTTCCCTCAGCGGAATAAGAATTGCTTTAAGAGGTCATAGTAGGGTAGCTGATTTCTTTTGTTGCCCGTACAATGTGTATTAGTTTAACCAGTAATTTCAAACCGCAGGATTTATTTAAATAATTGTCAAATGTTTTGAATTCCCTTATGATGGTAATTTGCGACGAACATTAGATTAAATTACTGAAAATCTCAATTTGTTTCTTGCGTTTTTCATGGCGTTACGATAATTAGCGTTTACCTTTGAATTTGCCGAATTATTACTATTTAAAAAGAGCTTCGTTGATGCTCAGCATAAGGTCCAAAAATTACAATTTTCGGATCGTGCAAATTGTTAGGTATTGAGTTTTTCCATTAGGAATTTCTCAGTCTGCCCCCTATTACATTAGCACAGGCTCGCCCCTTATTACGTGGGACAAACATGGCTGGCAAAATGTAGGGTGCACTATTTTATACACCTCTACCCTTTATAATTCGTGATGTTATGTTATATCTCTACCAATCGAATCTATAAACAGTCAGTGTCAAAACTAGCATGTTAAAGCCAACGAAAAACTATAATGTTGCCAGTAGCATTATTTATTTCTTTAAACTGCAAAGATCATGACATGCAGATATACATGCTTTACATTGTTTCTCACATTTAGATATACCGCAGAAATTTATTTTTAAGCAAGGTTAAAATAACCGCTGACGTTTAGACGAAGCTGAGAATGTCAAACTTTTTTCACTTTCCACACTAAAACTGACTGACTCAATCCACTGCTAGCTTTGATGAATATAAATGGTCTCAGTATGGCAAACTCGGCTGTTTCCAACGAGTGCCTGAAGGATTTTGCTGACAAACCCCCTCTGAATCAATTTTTATCTTTAATACTGAGAGATACCGCATGTATTCGCTTTGATATATGGATTATATAAGATAATTCTGATGAATGATTCAGTTCTAGAATTGATTTATTCAACCTATGGTTTTTGATTCCTTTGTAAATATCAGTGTAAGCTACTATCAAGTGTGCTCAAGAACGATAAGAATACTGACAAGAACTTAGTTTCTCATTACTTAGCGAAATGAAAAGAGAGATGTTGTTTTTATTTTATTTTTCTACATAACCCTTCAACAAAATACACGCGTAATGCCATGTTATGTAAATTAGCTTTTATGAGTACTCGATATATAACAGTAGCTGGTGACCGCGGCTTCTCCCGAAAAAAAGTATCTCATATGTTATTCCAGACCATAATCTACCTCTCTCTCTCATTTCATCAAAATCCGTTCAACCGTTTTGACGTGGAAGAGTAACAAACATACATGATACATCCTCACAAACATTCACATTTATAACATTGGTTTAATAATATTATAAATTATTTATCTCTAATTTTTTATTTGGTACCGTTATCATGTGTATTCTTAATAAAAATCTAGTTCGCCATCTTTGGAAGGCTGCCATATTGAATTTAGAATCGTCACATCGAATAACTTTTGGACGATAACATAACATATTTTCACATAGTTAGTTAGTTACAGTAAAAGTGTGTTAAAAATAAAACTAGAAGTAGAAATAAACACCAAGATATTATTATGCTATGTAAGCATAAGCATCACAAATATTAACATATTCCGTTTTGCAGGTCATTCCGCCATCGTCTGGTCTAATCGACCACGCTGTGAGCATGCGACCGGATTACCACAAAGCTATCGTGGACACAATCCTGTATTATGGATGGAAAGAAATTATTTACATGTACGACTCGCATGATGGTAAGTATCTGTCACATGTATTTCGTGTTATGCATGTTCTAAAATATCCTGAATATCGCATATCCTAACGTAGCAAGAGATTACATTATAAAATGTCTTCTTATTTTTAGGGTTCCGTACCACAACCCTCTAAGTCTAGGAAGTCAAAAATATGGCTGTTTATGCCGTAAGTTAGTACGAAACCTTTGCACGGGCCTGGCTCACCCTTTGCCGGTTTTGAATACATAATAACTTGTTTCCGTATTTTTTTTTGTAATTACTTAAGATCAAGTAATTACTTCGACTTGACTAAAGATACGAGTGTTAGTACTCATAAAGCAGTTTCAAGTGTAGATAATGTCTCCATTTCAACCCTCGGTAAAAAATATTTTGCCATTTCATGCCGCCATTCGTAGCACATCGTTAAAACAAGAGTACAAAATCATTTCGTATTGTATGAATGACTACTAATGGAGGTACCATAGCGACGCCATTGTGAATCTCACAGTCAATAGATGAGCTGTCATCCGCACTCAATTCTATAGAGAACTATGTTTAAGTCGGTTTGCGTATACGTTTATTTGACCCTGGTAATCACACTTCTATCTGAGAACAAATTAAATGGGAGATTATAATATGCTTCAACTAGTAGTACCAATGTAGGTCTGAATAAAATCGTACTTATTAAGTAGGTCGCAGTTATAATATTTGTGAAAAAAAAAACAGAAAAATAAGTAATATCCAGTATTTTTACTGTCAGTCAGTTTGCTGTCAAGCAGCGTTTTTGCGTAGATTTATGACATAAAGAAACCAAAATTTATAAAATTGCAACTATAATTAATTCTTAGAATTTTTAATAGAACCCAAGATTTACTTCTCAACTCTCTTTCGTCGCTCAGTTTAATATTACAGTATTTCATCAGCAGGCACTAAATACTTAAAAGAATAATGGTTTGTTTCCCAAACCTTGTAGTTTAGTTTAAAATTTAGTTTAATTTATGATGAGGCTGACTTGCCTTTGAGGATAAAAGCCTCCAATCAAATAAAAGAATAAAAAAAACGTTAAACCAAACTGTCATTAATACATCCTAGCAAGTTTCAAATAATTTAACAGCAAATATAACAGTCTTTTTTTGCGGATGGGAAATCATCAAACTTTAAAAACTTCCCCCGCTCTGGGCGGTGCGGCGGGAGGGGAGGGGAGTGTCAGACTTGTACTGACTAAAACCAACCCATGTTCCTTGTATTGCCCTTTATGTTCTAATTTACTAGTAAGCGAGTACCTATATCCAGGGTGTCAATACTTGAATATGAGTGTAAACGCAAATCATAGGTGATTGAAATTAATTCACAATGTCAGCTTGTTATTATCATTGTCAAAGACAATCAATTTGGTTTTGGGAGTTAATTGGCCTTTAATTTTTTTTTCAAAATGTGTCCCATTCCATATGGCTTTTTGCTTTTACAGTGATAGGTCTATTACATCTATACTAATATTATAAAGCTGAAGAGTTTGTTTATTTGTTTGTTTGAACGCGTTTGTTTGTTTAATCTCAGGGACTACTGGTTGGAATTGGAAAATTCTTTTAGTGTTGAATAGCCCATTTCTTAAGGAAGGCTATAAGCTATATAACATCACGCTACGACCAACAGGTGCTGAGCAGCGTGGGTGAAACCGCGTGGAACAGCTAGTACTCTATAAAATTACATGAAAACTTCTTTCACAATTTCATTCATTTACACACAATTAAAAAAAAAACAGCTGGACATTGTAATTGTATTGCAGCGCATGGCAATATAAGAAATAATTTATTTTACTATTTACTTAATTAAATCTAAAACCGTAATTGCTGTAGGTTCTTTTATATGAGTAAGTTTATCAGAAGCGGCAATAATTTCTGAAAGATCTGTATTGAAAATGGCAAAATAGTTTACCACATGTTGAAGTGGAGACGTTATCTACACTTAAAACTGCTTTATAAAGAATAACACTCGTATCTATAGTCACGTCGAAGTATTTACTTGATCTTAAGTAATTACAAAAAAATTAACGGAAATATAAGTGATAGTGTATTAAGGCTCCTCGGCGGTTTACCCGGCGGCCCTGCCGACGTGTCGCCCAAGAGTAAGTCAGAATCGCAAAACCGAGGGTTCTGTACAATATTACGACATAAACAGCCATATCTTTTGATTGAGTAGAGTAGTGGGTTGATTTTTTTACAACACAAAGGGAACTACATAGTTAAGTTTATGGTTTTAATTTCAATCTAGATAACTCCACACGTTTCCGACACAAAGGGTCTTGACAGTTTACACCTGTCATTATATTCCTGTATTTCTATAACTACAAATAATTTTTCCACTTAACGTATGATTTTTGTTCCTTCTATATAGCCTTCTACATATATATCTATTGATGGTTTACCTCAAGTTATTCATATACTGGGAACTAATAAGAAATAGTTTTGAAACACTGAGGAAACTTAGCTGTTGATATTTCCATTTGAGTTTAAACTATGGGTGCCGACCTATACAAGTAGGCTTATACGTACACTCGTAGTCGTGTAATTAATATTCTCCGTCGTATAAATTTTCAAAAGGAAGTTTGTTAGGAATTTGCTATGAAGACCATATTAGATTACCACATTAGATTATAAAAAAGTAACATACCAATTCAGATATTTTTAAGTAGCATTAAGCTTAAAACATTAATTCAAAGACTAATTTTGAAAGATTTTCCTTAGCAGTGATGGTTAATTTACCTGTGGAGGTCATAAAATATAATTATGTGGGTTTATAACAGTAAAAAATTAGTCTCATTCTGGACCAAAATTCATTATAAACCAATCCCTAACAACTACTAATCGAACTTACTTACAAACTTTGCTCTAAGTCTGTGTGCAAAGACATCTCTGTCCGGATAGTTGTAACCTTGTACCGTCTGCGGACTTTCCTCTTCGCCTATGAAACATAAACAACTCACTTCATTCCCAACATGAGGAACAGCCACAAAGTCTAGATTTGTGCTAGGTTTAATGGCATTTAGGCTGGCCTTCTTGACGGGGCTTCATCGTCACTAGCCATAGGAATATAGTGCGATGCTATGTTATGCAAGCCATAACAATTTTCATCTTTTACAAATCAAATATCAGCTACCCCTAAATGAAATAAACACCCCTATTTACCTGTTTGAAATTCAACACCGTAATAATAAACGGTAAGCAAATTTAGTGGTACCAACACAAAGATACAGCTTAAAGCGACTCTATCCATGCTGTTATTTCGGATTAACTTTTTAATATCAGTGAATATAAAGATAAAAGGGTGACGAAGAACGAGGTGAGCATCGCCAAGTCGAGCCTTACTATTCTCTTTATCGCTTTGCTTTACAACAGAAAATGGCGGTTTTATAAATCGTAAATTGTACCGCTTGCCGGGGATTACAACAGAGCTGACTCCACCGATAATAAAATGTCGACACGAAAGAGATTGCGGGGAAAGCGTTGGTCGGGGCTAATAGTCACTGCAGTCTCTTTAATGGGGTGCCTATCACCAATGGAAATGCGCCAATCTTTACTATTAATTCGTTTAGAAAGAGTTACAGAATAGAATGATTTTATATAAGTCTGGTTTTATATAAGTCTATTAATATGTGAAAAATAAGAAAAACCAACAAACGTAAGTTAAAAGCCAAAGTGAAGTACAAATATAAGCGACATACCTACAGAGATTATATATTACATCTGCATTATCTAGCACTGAGGTGGAATATACTCTGAGGACGAAGATATGATTTTAAAATCTTATTCTATTTTCTGATGTCAACCGGTAAGTGGAGGCGGTCAAGGTTGTGTCACAAGGTGACATTCGCGTCGTACAAATGGCGGACCCCAAAATGGCGCTAAACTACAGATCACATCCAAAGAGATTGGAATGGTTCCAGTTTCAGGCTCTATTATTCCAAATGTGATCTGTATTCACTGAACAAAATTGCTTTACTGGTACTCGTTAGGTGTGTGATTGGATCGAAATAATAGAGTTAAATTGTAGCGGACTGCTATTTGTTACGACTAGAATTTTACTTTTTGAAAAGCGCTGGTAAAAACTTTGTTCACTTGTAAGTTGCAGTTCAGCTACTTATGGCTTTCTTAGCTGCTTAAGTTAACATGAATATAGACGAAATGTTATCTCTTGGAATATTTTCATCGTATTTCGAATTCCCTGAGCTTTCGTAGAAGGCAATAAATAATATTTATAGTACAGGAGCCCAACACCTCATTCGGGGCCGCCCTACCGTCGAGTTATGAAACTTTCCCGGATTTATAAGCAAAGAGTTAGCTAACAACTAAACATGTATCACGAAACGATCAACTTTTGCGCAGGTTATGTACCTCGAGAAATTTTCCTCTTGAAGAATTTTCATTTTATCGATACCGAAACTACGGTATTATAGCAGTTTTGCCGCAATACTGCACATAACGTTACAGATTACATACCCATTATAGTATCCGGTTCTCGATGGGAGTATCTACTCATATTTCATGTAAGTTGGAGGAAAGTGTCGTCTTTTATATTAACATTATAGTTTTACATGCTTTTGGGACACATATAAAACCACTTCCAAACAAACAAACTTAAAAAATAACTAGCTGCGCCCTGGAGTTTGAGCCGTGTTGATCAGGATTTAAATAAAATTAATATAGTCTTGTATAAAAGAGAGACCATATGAAAAGCTGACACCATTTGACTTTAAACTAAAATCCACAATTGGCATTACGTGCTGTTCCAAAATATTCGTCATGATATTTTACGGCGGCTGCCAGTTCGAATAGCAGGCGGAATTTCATTCGATTATCACAACTCGTTTGCCGGGTTGACCGTAAAGTTTTACGTCCTCTCATAGGATTGCGGAACCACTGTAGTAGAGCTGCATCTAATGATATTACTGAGTATTTCTTTCTCATTGCACCAATTTGCTCTGCTCGTTAACCGTTAATAGGAATCACAAATGAAATTGCTACACATTAATCAAAATTGATCATAGTTAGCACTGGACTGTTAAAATCGTTTACCTAAACTTTAACTTGATTTATACAGTATTAAAGTTGTTTAAAACTTCCAAGGTCGTTATTTGGAATTAAGTTCATAACTTCGGCTTTCACAGGGACTATCCGTGCTTGACTTTGAATTTTGGTTTACATTGAAATAAATGTTGTAAACTTGCGGAGTAACTGTAGATAAATCGTGAATATTGTGGTAAATAACTCACTGTCATCATCATTTGCCAAACCTTTTGCCAACTAGGTTGGGGTCGGCTTCCTGTATCTATACTAATATTATAAAGCTGAAGAGTTTGTTTGTTTGTTTGTTTGAACGCGCTAATCTCAGGGACTACTGGTTGGAATTGGAAAATTCTTTTAGTGTTGGATAGTCCATTTCTTGAGGAAGGCTATAGGCTATAAAACATCACGCTACGACCAACAGGTGCTGAGCAGCGTGGGTGAAACCGCGTGGAACAGCTAGTAATCAGATAAAGCTAAATACCAGTATTTTACATGGAGCACTTGCCTATTACCTCTCTCTCTCTATAAAAGAAAACTATACGCCTTAGTAGTACTGGTTGTCGGAGTTTCGAGCCACTGACTATCTGTAACAACTGTCAAACATCTACAAATGACAGCCGAGACCAAAGGCTTAACGTACTTTCAGAGACTCGAAAGAAACTCGATATGATGAGTCACTGTAATATTGTAATCAATACCTTCACAAGGGTGCTTAGTCAAATTGTAAACAAAAACTTACCTAGTCATTTGTCTATAATAAACAACGAACAGTTACTGACAAATGCTGAGCTCGTTGTTTCTGGCTTAAGACAAACTTGTTTGAACAGGTATCAGGTTTGGCCGGTAACATATGTATTCTTTTAAAGTTCCTTTTATTTGTGCAAAGAAATCTTATTAAAGCTATTGTCATGATCGTATCGGCAGCAGTATTACATGCTAACAAACCAAAGCTAATGTCGTATTTACATTTGTATTTGTTACGGTTGAGGAGAAAGCAAGCAGATAAATGTTTAATTATGCATATTATTTTTGTTTTAATACTATTTTATATATGGAAAATGATTTTTAGTTGTATTTTGGACCCAAATTGTTGCACATTTAGTAAATCCACCAAACTGTTTAACAGATTGTCGGTGGGATTAGCGCTTGCTTGTTACATTGGTTCTCATGCAATCTAATCTGTTTTAAACTTTAAACTGTATTATAATAAATATTTATAATCCACATAAACTCACGCATTTGGCCGCCACGGATTTATTCGAGTAAATTACTCGTGTGCACCCTGTTAGACATAAGGCAACCTCCGTTTGAAAACACAATGTCTGCAATAATGATGATTTCCAATTGTGGCAAGAAAAGTAATTTATCATGTGTACGTTCTGAGCATAAAAATTTTCAAACTTTTAACGTCAGATCAACTTTACGAAATCGAACTGTTAACCTCGTTCGTGCGATTTGACGTCATCAGATTATTTTCACTGGGGATATTCAAAGCCGCATGTCTACGCAGATACATCAAAAAACAATTGAGCACAAGGAAACCAACATTCAACGCATTATTTCCGAAATACAGCCTGATTTACCATGTAGGTACAAAGTGTGTAAATTGACTATATGGTTGCTTAATACCCAAAATCGTATACAAACATAAATGATACAAAACAAAATTGGCTTTGACTGGTAGATTCAAATAAAACAATCTCTTGAAAACAAAACCATTTTTCGTAGTTTTATTCCAATGAAAACTATCCGCCTCAAATAAAACTCCTTAAATACATACTTTTACTCATCATTGAAATATTATTATGAACATATTATTAACCTATTAATTCGTCTTGAACAATTTACAAACTTAGCGCACTTTTCTTAATTTGTTCTTTGTCCGTCACGTCCCCTTCAGTAAGAGCTGAATTATTAAGGCTCTGAATGTTGTCTTTATTTTAATTATGAAGCCTGAAGACGCAATTTGATGGTATTCATGATAAAATTTGTCAAGAAAAGTGCTAAGTTTATTCAGGTTGATTTTCAGAGTGTAATGTTATTGAATGATTAAAAGTGTAATGGTCGTAAGAGTAGCTAATGCATTTGAGGTCTTTGGTTCGATTTCCAGGTCGGCATAGAATCAATAGATATTGCCGTCAGGAATCTCTTAGTAACTCAAGAAGTTTGGATTTGTGCTTTTATAACAACAGACTCGAGCATATTATTCGGGGCATAAACAAAGCTGGTGTAATGTTAGGGTTAGGGTTAGGAAGAAATGTATCTAGATATACCCGTACCTAGATACATTTCTGTCTAACCTTTCAGGGACTACTATCGTCATGTTTTGTTATAAAACATTTGCAAAATAATGATCCAAAAAGTAGTACTAATTACTAAACGCAAAGCCCTTTTAAAACAATGGTGCGAATTGATCACAGATTTAAACATTGTGGTTTGATTAATTTTATGAATATTTGTTTTCAAAACTGTGCCTTGGATACTAAATACTTTCATTTCCTATTTACATTTGTTATTGTACTACAACAGATTGATTGAGTAACCTTAAATTCTGATATGAAACAAAAACGAACATAATTATTTAAAATTTATTTCCAGTATGGTTTTATTGCCGTTTATTGACTTAATCAAGTGCCTTTTTCCAAATATGTCGAGATCGGGTTTAGTCTGAAAAACAGTTTGTAAAACGACTGCCTATCTTTGCCGTTTATTGAATTAATAACGCGAAATATATTTCATGGGTTGGATGAATGAGGTAGGATTTACGTGTGCATTTATAACCTAAGTAATGACTGACCAACCACAATGATGTGGTTTTCGCTGTGTATTTAATAAATACCTCATCATTTTACCATGCCGGCCGGTGCAAACATGGTAACAGTTTTCATCATAATCTGGGTATTTAAGAAATATTTCTTACAATCTTATTTCATTTATTATAGTAGAGCAATAAAGACTAAAATGAGTCTGGCTGGCTTGATCGTTTTTTTCCTGAATTGAGTTTACTTTGCGAGTGCTTAGAGATCGCGTCGTGGCCGGCGAATATTGCGTAAAATCAATCACAACATGGAACCCGCCCTCCGTTTGGGGGTTTAGCGAAAAATATAAGAACTTTTATTCACCGTTGTGTAGAAGATGGGCTCTTAGATTGCCTTTTAAAGGTAAACAAAACCTTTAACTTTTATAAGGTGAATCGCTGTTCATTTTTCGTGACATTTTATGTATTTAGGCAGGCCGTCGTTAAATAGGAAAACTGAATAGGTGACTTTAGCATTACATCAACTGTTTTTAAATACAGGTTTGACTTTTCAAAGTGGGCATCGATAGGATAGGATATAATTTTCCTAATCCGAAACTATAAGAAATATTGAAAATTACCCGACGAGCCCGACATTATGAAAACTAAAACAGCATCATTGGATTTTTGTAAAACAATATTCCTAGCCAGGAATCACACACGTAGATTTTGAAAAAAATGATACCCCGTATTTGACACCAAGGGTTGGTAAGTTATGGGTAGGTTATTATTACACAACGTGTTTTGCCGTTGTAAAACACAAAAATAACGTATTTGGTTGGACCAAAAAGTATTTGTTTTATCCAAATCATATTGTGATACATTTCCGCAACAAAAGGCACCAACTGTGCACCCGAAGATAATACCATTGACGGAAAATTGTATTTGTGGTCACTAGAAACTCGGATCCGAGTGATCAAAACATAGCAACATTTAATATTCAGAATGTCAAAGATCGAAATCTACACAGATCGAATGTACCGACATGGAGATTAAATCAGTATTCAATTTATTCAGGCAGTCCGCAGACTCCAACAAGTACTGGAATGTCACTAACAAACACCATGTTCTGGACATTTAAAGCACTAGCTTTAAATCCTGTGAACATGCTAGTGCAGGTGGTAAAGTCCGACGACGCCTAAGACATAAGAAATATGGTTTTTTTTTTGTTAATAGAGTTTTATAATTGTATCGATAGGTTCACACACGTCAAGCTAAAAAAATTAAAAAATAATCAACCTACACTTGCTGATTGTTTAGTCTATGTTACCAGCCATAGAAAACTTACCCTCATCAAAGAATAATTACGCTTTTTTTTGAATGCATTGTATTATTATAATTAATAATAATAAAATAATAAAAATGTTTATTCATCTCCAACAAATTACACATTATGTATGAGGACAATCTTAAATCTAGTTGACAGTTGAATGTAATTTGTGGGAGATCTGGAGTCTAAACTAAGCCTAGGCCTGTGCTATAGAACTCCAGGCCCCCCATCACATAATATTTTATGCAAAATATAAGTCAGCTACATTTTAAGTGTGTGTGTGTGGTGTGTGTGGTGTGTGTAGTGTGTGTGTGTGTGTGTGTGTGTGTGTGTGTGGTGTAGTGTGTGTGTGTGTGTGTGTGGTGTAGTGTGTGTGTGTGTGTGTGTGTGTGTGTGTATGTGTGTGTGTGTGTGAAGGTTTCAATATACGTGCTATACATGCTATATTTATATATATATATACTATTATATATTTATGTATAATGTTATACGAACATAAAACTATCTTACCACTTCAATTATTTTTTCAGTTTCGTAATAATTTAAACTTAATAGCAGTTTTTTTATTTTATTTTTACATTCATTTTTATTGCAATTAGATATAGAAATTATCTTATTTAGTTTATTAAATAGCATATTTCCTCTGTAAGGGAAAAATCTTTGTGCAAAATGAGTATTTACATGGATGGACTCGCATACAGCATAGTTTCTTCTTGTGGTGGCTATGCGTTGTTTTCTTTCCCCCGATATGTTAGGAAGTTTATGTAGAACGGTAAGTAATATATAGAGCTGTCGTACTGTGAGCACTTGCGATTCTTCGTATAGTTTAGAAGTAGGGTACAAACGAGGCTTAGATAAGCTTACTTTTAAAATAAGTCTTTGAGCTCTTTCTAGTGCTATCAGTTTTGTTTTGCAAGCGCCACCCCATGTAGTGATGCAATAACTTAGAACTGACTGTACCAAAGCCTCGTATACCAACCGTATGGTTTGCTTCTCCGCTACACCACGAAGCTCCTTAAAAATGTAAGTAAGTTTACGAATTCGCTGTGATAGAGACTGTAAATGGTTTTCAAATGTTAAGTTGGCATCTATTTCAATTCCAAGATATTTTATGCATTTAATTGATTTTATGATAGAACAGTTGCAGTTTGGGGCTGGTGGAAAGTTACATTTATGTGCAATTATTTTTGAAGTTAGGTTATTTACGTCCGTACGGTTATGAATAGAAAAAATAATATATTTAGTTTTATCTTCGTTTATAGTGAGAGAGTTTGACGAAAGCCAGTGACATACTGTGTTAAACCCTTCCTGTGCCAACTCAAACAATTCGTTATATGAGTCTGAGAAGAATGTAAGGGCAGTATCGTCTGCATACGCGGATATACGACAGTTTTTAATTTTTAGGGAGCAGAGTTCATTGATGTAGCAGAGAAACAACGTAGGCCCTAATACGCTGCCTTGAGGCACTCCAAATTCTATTGATGCTTTGTCACTAAGATGATCTCCAATTTTTACGTATTGACTTCTATTTTTTAAATAATCCGCAAGTAATTTCAGCGGGGTACCCCTGATGCCATGATTTTCTAGCGTTTGCACAAGCCGGGGTACAGAAACAGTGTCAAATGCCTTTGCCAGGTCGAGGAAAATTGTTAAGCATTTGTTTTTGTTATCCATTTTGTTAACCAAATAGTTGACAAGGTCAAGCACTGCGTTGTTGGTTGAACGACCTGGTCTAAAGCCGTATTGTGAGTCCGAAAGTATGTTCCCGTATTCTAAGTATTTGGTTAATCTATTATTAATTAATCGCTCAAACAATTTAGATAATGTTGTTAGAATTGCTATTGGTCTATAGTTATTGACACTGCCCCTGTCTCCCGCCTTATGAATTGGGTGCACAACAGCTATTTTTAGAGCATCTGGGAATATCCCAGCATCAAAACACCGGTTAATTAAGTTGGTAAGAACAGGTGCTATTGATTTAGAGGTGTGCTTTAAAACATTAGCATTGATCTGGTCCCATCCAGGAGAACAGTCACTCTTTAATACTTTAATAGTTCTTTCAACTTCTTCATTATCGGTCGGTAGGAGGACGAAAGATTTTAAAGGTGAAAGATAATTAACATTGTTAAAAATAGGAAAATGAGCGGGTATCATGTCTGATAGTTTTTTTCCAATGTTTGTAAAATATTTGTTAATTTTATTGACTGCATCTTTAGGGTTATTTTCAGCCGCCAGTAATTGCAATGGCAATTGTTTTTGACCATTGCTATTTATAATTTCTTTAATGGTAGTCCATAGTTTTTTTGAATTATTTTTAGATAATAGTAGTTGATCTCGTTCGTACTGCTTTTTAAGTTTCTTAAGTAGATTATTACAATAGTTTCTGTACCTTATGTATGAGATTTTTAGGATGACGTCATTATCATTTGTTTTTATTTTTTTATGCATTCTATCTCTAGTGCGAATACAACGTAACATACCGGCGGTTATCCAGGGTTTAATTATACATTTACTTCTAGGAATTAAACGGCGTATAGAATTATTTGCTATCATTCTTTGCAGTATTTCAATAAAATTATTCATAGCAATATTCAAATTTGTTTCTTGATATACTTTATCAAAGTTATAATTTTCACATTCAGCATCTAGTTTTTCGAAATCAATTTTATAGTTTAGTTTTAATTTTATAGGTTTTTTATTTTCAGATGTCGATTTTAAACTGAACAACACCGCCTCATGGTCGGTGATGCAAGTACCTAAAGAAAAAGTGAAGGCATTTAGTTTTGATTTTAATATTACGTGGTCTAGGCAGGACTTTTTTCTAGTCGCCGTATTTATGGCGGGGAGGAGTCCATGATACGCAATTACATCTAAGTATGCCGCCGTATCTTGCCTCGTTCCTTTTAAATCAATATTAATGTCACCAACAATAATTATATTTTTATATGATTTTAAGCTCTCTAACAAATTGTTTAAAGAGTTAATGAAGTTATCAGGCGATTTAAAACTAGGTGGTCTGTAGATAGCAATTATAATCGTGTGATTTTTTATTATTATTGTTAAACAGTTTGCATCAGTTAATGAAGGTTCCTGTACTATACATTCTAAGTTACTGTTTGTGTACACAACGACACCGTCATTTTGATTGTAGTTGTCATTTGTCTTGTATGAGTCATATCCCTGCAGAATTGGTATGTTTGTAACACGAGATAACCAGCATTCGGAGAGCACAATAATATCACAAGATAGTTCAAGTCTTTTAAGCAGAATGTATAACTCTTGGTTGTTGCAATTTATGCTACGAATATTTTGTTGCAAGATATTTAGATAATGTGTCGGATATTTGAGGTATGTTGAGCATTCTTCGGGCTCACATGAGATAGGTATAGCAACATTAAATTCGTCAATAGAGTGCATTAGGTTGCTAGTGTCATCGAAAATTAAGCATAGTTATAACTAGTGAAGATATTTTTGGTGCTAGTTTTATTTTTGGGCCAGGTAGATGTAGAATAATGTATATATGTAGCTTACTAACAGATAAGGTTTTACAGTGTCTACAGCAGCGTTTATGTAGCAATTTAACGAACTTTACGATGTATTTATAATAGTGGTATAATAGTATTTGAGGGAGAAACTGATAATATTTTAATTTTGCATTTGTGTATATTTTGTATATAGCGTTTTTTAGATTGTGTAGTATAGTGTAATTGTGTATGTATAGAGTGGTTTGCAGGTATTGCGTGTAATATAGTTGTAAAATGGGAGTAAGTATAAAATATGAGTCTACAACGTACATAAATAAGTGAAAAATATAGTTAGTTATGTAGTACAAATGAAAGCAGTATCCAATAAAATAGCTAGAGGTAGTACTTATTAAATTTAAAGTAAATATTAGTCATTGAGTTTTTAAATTAATTAAATCTTCTTCACAGGAAATTAATGTTGCCAGGTCACCTTCTTTCTGGCGCATATACACTTTCCCATACGAGGTCCAGCACCCGGCGTATTTGTTATTTTTAACAGATTCACGAGCCAAGTAGTATAAGCGCCTTCCATGGGTGGTGAGAGATTCAGATACAAAAATAGGCTTGGGTTCACCGTTTATCTTGAGATGCGAAGTGTTTAATTTATTAGTGTTAGATTTATTATAGGTTTTCGAAGATTTTATTATATTTTCCTTAAGCGAAGTCGTAGAAAATTCCACTATTATAGGAGATATCTTGTTTTGTATTTTTTTTGGTCTAAATATGTTGCGAACATCGGTATTTAATACCTGGACGTTTAAAACATCCCCAATATTTTTTATCATATCGATTAACGATGATTTATTTTCTTGGGAGTTTTCCGGAACGTTTCGTAGCTCTAAGCAGGTCGCTTTTGAATTGCGTTCAAGCAGTTCCACTTTTAATTCCAGTGTTTTTATTCTATTTTTGTAAGCAGCATTTTCAGTTTTGGTTTGCTGAAGCTGAGATAGGATGTCATCGTATTTGTCCGACATGTGCTGAATAGATTCTTTGATTTCATTATTTTGTTGAATCATTTTATTTATTTCTGCTTCAAATTTTGACGCTTGGGTTTTTTGTTGAAGCTGCAATTCGGCCAGTATATCTTTTATTTCACACAAGGTAGAATTAGAATCGTCATGTTTACGCTTATAGCGACGTGTTACATTATGTTGTCCTCCTCCACAGTCTGGTTCCGAGACTACGTAGTCAGATGCAGTATCAGACTCCTGTCCTAATACACTTGGTTTCAGTAAAGATGTGGATTTTCCTGGCGGGGGGGTCCGTTTAGTAGATGACATTATGGTGATATACTAATCAGAGTATACGTAAATCACTTCCTGGTACTAGGCGGTTAGCGATAGTAAGGAGCTTAGTTATTGCAGAGAATTATAGCGATGCGAATTGGTTAGTCGTCCTTGTTCCTCTTAGTAGGTTCATCTAAGAAATCGATAATATTGTTGTCTTAGTCACACGTTAGCATAAACCGCGCATGCGCAGCAGGGGTCTAGCTGGCTGGTCAACGATCGACGTTTTAGAACAAAACTGCGATCCGTCCAGTGTTGGTTGACCTCTACTTGTATGTAATGCAAGATTCACTCACTTTGATTGTTTGTGTGTGCCTGTCCTGTACGTGCGGCTCGTGTGGCGGTACGTGTGATTTCTTATGGCTTTCTTACGCCCTGGTATCTCACAGAATATTTCACTCCTAATTTTTGTAATATAATATTATAAATTCGTTTTTTTTTTATTCGTTAAAAATATACACAGTGGACACGTCTATACGCTTTCGCGATCCAGTGGGAAGGGGATCCAGTGGGAAGGGAATTAAGACTTGAAACGGGATATTTACCATATTTGTTATTTGATTCCAGTTTCCGATATTTCAGCGATGTTGCAAACGCCATTGTAAAACTAAAAAGTTATAAATTTACCGAAGGCCTTGGAACAAAAGTTGTTTTTTTCATGATCTGAACCATCACCCGAGTCTCGCATTTGTTATGGTACAAACGTTATAAAGCATTTGTTCATAACTTCTTTTTGCGGTTGAAAAAAATGAAAGCGAATTCAGCAATTACTTGTGATCCAATATAGTTAGATAGTTAGATTTTTCCATAGATTTTTCCAATATAGTTTTCTTAAGTGTCAAATAAGTGTTAGCCAAGTTCAAGACAAACTTAATTGTGGTGTGCGATGCACTCATTCAAAACCAATTGCCCGTCATATAAAAATGACAATTTATTACAAGTAACAAGCAAATTGATATTTATGCACCGTCGTAAATTGTTTCGAGGAAAGAACCTTCACCTGAGATCCCAACGTGCCCTTAAATAAATAAGAGGGCGCGGTGTTAGTCTACTTAACTGGTTTTACAGGCCACCTCTTGATTACGACCGCTCGGAGTGTTTGCAAACGGACACTTGCCGTTTTATTGCGTTTGAAATAATATTTTGATATTCTCAAAATTTCACGTCGTCATCATCAACATCAACCTGTCAGCCCACTGCTGGAATTAGGTTCCCAAGCCTGCATGTAAATCCTATAGTAAATAAAAAGAAACGCAAACATATGCTTAATTTAGGTAAAGATTTTTATTATGCTAGTGACCCTATTTCTCAGTGAATGTCAATTTGATTGACATAAATAAATGTTGTTATCATTTCAATGTATTTTGTTATATAACCAAAGAGATCTTTCACTTAAAAAAAAAGCATTGTAATAATGACAAATTAATCTATTGATTGTCATCCAAACTAAACATTTCTGCTCAAACGGAAACCGGGAAATGGGTCAACTATTACTTCTAAGATTTGTTTACATTGTTAATTAGTGAAAGGTGAAACTAATAAAAGCGTCTTAGTGAAAGGGTTATTAAACATTATAAAGTAGCTTCGCTTTTAGAATTCTGTTTATAGCTGTTATAGTTAAATTTTAATACTTAAATTGACTATGCATTGAAAGCAATTATCTTCATAATTTAAAGATTCATTGCAGCTATAAAATCAAAGGTAATGTTGGATTTTCAGTACCGACAAGGATTGGGTAGGAATTTAATTTAGCCGAAAGCGTATTATCGACTGGCCAGTTTCCGGGATCAAATCAGGTGTAATCCTCGCTGGTGTATAGAACTCTAATTAAACAGAGTAGCGCCGATAATGCGAGTACATAATACGACAGTAGGTAATTTAAACTGCAAATAGGCATCTTAACACAACTGTATATATCCGTATTTTCAATAGTTTAGTCATAGGACATTATTTTTCAGTTTTAGCATTTTCTACATGATTTAGATTATTAGGCAAGCACCAAAAGGATATTAAGATTGACACTTACCACATAATAATGGTAACTTCAAACAACCTTTACTAGTTATATTTTTTAATCTTATTTCCAGGTGATTTGTAAAGTTTAAAAACGTTCCTATGAACTAGAAGGTACCAGTGATTTCATTTGTTGTTACTATATAAAAGAGACAGTGTATTTAAACTTTATCAATTGTCGTAACCCCAAGGTGCAAGGTAAAGCTTCGCCTCCGCTTACCACCTCCGCCTACCGAAGAAGTTGTATAAATAACTCATTAAAACAATAATGAATATTAATGGCGCTAACAGTTCTGTTAAAAGATACCGCTTTCATTGAATTCTTGAGATAGAACTTTTTAAACAAGCACCAAGTTTTTAAGATCAAGTAATAAATGCCCGAGTCTCTTAATCCCGCGCTAATTAAGATATTAACCATCTCACTCATGCACAACAGTGTTAAATACTTTCTTTTAAAAAAATACATTATTATACATACTTTGTAGACGCATAAAATATGAATAGTGCAATGGCACAGTGATTTGTTAAAGCCGTTAAAAGCGTAAAATAAGTTAGCTATGTTCTTGCTTTTCTATCAGATGATCAGGTTTCAAATGATACACGTACTATGCATACGCGAATTTAGAGCGGTCCATTTACGCCCTAATAAACAGCAAAGACTAATACATTACAATTCTTCTTTTTTTTTACATTAATAGATAATTTTTTTACATCAATTAAATAGTTAACTGAAAATGAATCGTAAGCTATCGTATCGTAAGCTTCATTAAGTATTTTAATAAAACATGCTAATAACATGGTTAAATTAATATAGTTTCCAAAATAAACCATTCCGATTGGTGCCAAGTTTTTTAGTGTACTTGAAACTTTTGGAAAATTAAAAGGCTGGATATCGCTAACCATAGAATTAGCAATTTCAGTCAAACAGTTATGTTCAACTTTTGGTGTTCAACAATGAAGTATATTCTATTCTATTTTAATTAACAATAACTTAAAACCCAACACGCATTAACTTATGTTAATATAGGTGTGTGTAAATAAAAACAGCAATCATCATAGTAATGCTATGCTTATTCGGGATCACCTAGGTAAATAATGGCCGCAATATCGTTTTCATATTAAATAAATACAGTAAAAATTGTATGTATTTTACTCTTCGAAAAATGAGGAGATACCGCTTGCCGGGATGCAATGTGCAGAAATGTAACATATTGGATTTGTGAACCGCAACAAGGCACAGTGATTTTAAGTGATATTCAAAAGCCTACGTTCCTAAGAACTACCACAATGTTCAACATTCAAATAATGTTGAATAAAGGTTAAGAAGTTATGTAATACTATACTCCCCCCGGCCACCGTAGTCGCGTGCCTGTGGATGGTAAAAGCAATGTGTAGCAACCGCCGACAGGCCGTGTCGACGGCGTGTTCGTGTTCCACACGTGACTCGAAAGAGATGTAAGCAAAGCAGACGCCCCTTCTAGGGTTGCGGTTATTCGAAAGAGAACGCGGCCCCCTAGCACAGCACACAGTCTACGGTGGCCGGCAGTCGTCTCGCGGCACCCAACGCCTGGTAGGTCCTCTCACGGCTGCTGGAACGGTTCGAGGTTCTCTGCCCCAACATCCCGTCGCTTCCTTCGTTAGCATAACTGCTTCGCAGAAGGAGGTGGCTGCTTCTCATTTCCTCTCGCTTGGGGCCATGGACTTAACTAAGACTGGACCAGATAGGGCTCCGGCACCCACCTTAAGCGGGAAAATCGCCAAAAAAATGAAACAATATTTATTGACATAGCTCTTTTTATTTTTTTTATAACGTATTCCATAGCCGAGGGCGCTTAGTTGCCCCATAAAGAGCTGAAAGTTTTTAACCGCTAATTATGTCGACTTCAAAGTGTTTAATGTTGTACTTGGCAAGTAATTTGACATTAAGTTTCTGTAGTAGTCGTCGCAACGCGTTCATACTGTCAACCTCATTAGTAAAACGCCTTTTAGTAGGTGAACGGATGAACCTTTTTCCTCCCATCAGACAAAAATGAACACTTTATAGACGCGTTTGACGAGTTTTTTTTTAAACTTCCATTTTTAATATTTTCCTAGTTCACAGTTAGGTCAAAAAAATAGGAAAATTTATAGCAACGAATAAAAATATGTTTTATTAAATACATTACCTTAAAATCAAGTTATTCACATGAGCTTTCCTAGCATAACATTTATGTGAAATATTAATTACTGCAAGTAACTGAAGGCAACTTAGATTCAATGACAAGTGCACAATAAATACAGTGTAGTCCCTATATGTTGCAAGCGTTGCAACCGAATGTTTGTATTAAAGTTACTTGTAGTGGATGAGGGCACATAATGGACTAAGTTAATATTTAATTGGAACTTCGCCAAGTTTCCACGATGACTTTTAAGCGGGCTCTCTGTCACAAACTGGGAAAGTGCGCCACCCCACGAGCAATTCCTTTGCCTTTTGATGTCTTTATTAAGTGAATCATGAACTTTAGTTTATTACATTATAACAGAATTCGTATTACTCTACGCTTTGTCATCGATCTTTACCCAACATTTATTAATTATTATTATTCAAAGTGTTTACTGGTTCACCCTTTATTCCAAGAGAACGAAGATCTCAAATCCAACCGAAATCTATTTACGACTTTGCCGTAATTACAATCTACAATAGAAAGGGAATTTCGTTAAGCTTGAGGCAATGCCTAAAAGATGAACAGTATAATATTTAGCTAAAAATATTTAACACAAATTAAAAGCTAAAGTAGCAACTATACTGATTGTATTTTTCCCTTATTTATGTTAAAGAGACCTACGAATTTATTGTTTATACTGTAGTTTATTTAAGATTTAAATTCAACAAGAATAATTTTATCTAGGTAAAGTAAATCCGTCTAGTTGAGGAGCAAGCGCTTTTTGTTATTCAGCTTTATCTGAAAGTGTTGTGACTGTCTTAAAATAAGGTTCTACAAACCTATTGTATTAGCTATACTCTATAAAAAAATGAACAATATTAAAATCTAAGTAAAATAATTTCTGTAAAATAAGGTTACATTGTACTTTGTGTTTCTGTTTATTTTAAGTCTAGCTGCGCCCTGTGCTGTTACCCACTGAGACAAACTTTATTTGAGTTATTTTGTTATCTCAAAGGGAACACCGTATTTTTTCAGGATTTAATAAGTCTAAAAAATATGAAAAAAATCTGAAAAGTGGAACTTTATAAGGACTTTCTATGAAAATCATTTTGAACTTGATTGACACAACAGTTTTTGTACAAAAAAGACAAAAAGTTGTACAAAATAATTTCTGGGCTAAGTTTGTAGTATAATCGTATATGCAAGCTTTTTTTGTAACTTTGTTTACATATTTTATTATCCTGAACGTATCTTTTTTCAAACCAAAATAATTATTGAAATCGGTTCTCGCAAAACAAAATTACCACCGAAATTGCACGTCTTTGTATTAATTAGTAACCCAATTCCTCGAGAGATGGCGCTGTAGGTACTTATTACATTGGATCGGGTATTACCGAATTGTTCGGTTGGCCTCATAACTGGGAACACTTATTGTGACGGACGGGAAACTACGGAACCCTACACTGAGCGTGTCCCGACACGCTCTTGGCCGGTTTTTATTTTTATGGTGATGGTTATATTTTATTTTTATTATCGTTACTATTGCGGTCAGCTGGAAATTGAATTGACATCAATCAACGCTTTATAGAACTTTCGATCGTTCCTCTTCAAAATACGAGTCTATTTGGGTTACTTTATGTGCCTGATGCACATCCTGATCATGACAACAGCTACTTCAACGAATTTCATAGGAACTTACAAGGAACACGTGGGTTCTATATTCAGGTTAAGCCACGCTAGGCTAAGTTAGTCAGTAAATGGGTGACCAGTGACCACCTTTACATGTCGAAATTCGCCGTGGTTCGGAAAAAACCGTAAGTCGTTGGTCCCGGCTGTCAATTGTAGATTTTTGATAGTCGTAATGGGTAGGTCGAAAGTTTGACAACCAGTCATACCATGGGGTATCATATTACTCAGCAATATAGTTATTATTATAACCCAGTAGTTATGAAGGTCCGGTAGGCAGTCGCTCCATGTAAAATACTGGTATTCAGTTGAATATTGTAAGACTGGAAACCGACCGCAACGTAGTTGGGGAAACAAAAGATGATGAGGTATTTGCAATGTGTAAGTAACGCGCCTGTATCAACTAAACCAAACCAGTAAACTGCACGGAGTTAACTGTACTTAAATACTTGTAGTTTGAATGTCGGTGTACACACGTGTATGACACACCTCTGAGCCAAATCCAGTATTCAAACTATATAATCGTATATTTAAGGCTACATTAAAGTCATTCCCATTAAATAAATATTATTCAAGAATTTATTGATAATAAAAAGTTAAACAAAAGCTGAGATTTATAAAATTCATTAAAATCCTGTCTGATCCGTAAGGGATTATTAGGTATCGAGATTAGATTCTATTTATGAAAATTAATCCTTTGAAAAATAAGTAAAAAAAAAAACAATGCCCCGTTGTAAATTGAATGAAATCTACTAAAATAAGGAAGCTGACAAGGCAACACGGGCGCGGGTGGCAACACTCCAGTGGCTTCTCGGGTAGGTAGTAACGTCATAAACAAACAATTGCCGATCGAACATATTAATAATGCTAAAGGAGGCGTTGTCGCGTTTTAAAAGTTTGTTAAAATTTAGGATAATGGTGATATGTGTAATTTAGGACAAAAATCATGCATTTCAAAATTTATTTATATTTTTAATTTGATGATTATTATAAGTTGCTTAATGTCATTTAATTGTATAAGCCCTATCAGATCGAAAAGAGTTTTACAACATATTGTTTAAATGTAAATATTTAAATTAAAACATAAATATAAACATAAGTTAGATATAAGTTTTTTTTACGTAGATAGTTTCTATGCTCGAGAAGTAGATAGTCTCTATCTATGTATTACTATGCAATATTAATGTTTAAATACTTTCTAATTTAACGTAAAATTGCCTAGCCTATAAATGAGTACATCGAGCAATAAGTAAACAAATTGAAATCAATGAATTGAATTATTAATTAACTATGGGTGGGTTTTTTTTATCACCGAGAAAACAATGATATTATACAGGAAACTCTTTCTACTTTCAATTTAAGAAATGGGTTTTTAAATAACGAAGGAGAGTTCAATATTAGGGTTCAATAGTATCTACCACTTTTCCTGTTTTTCGAGTAGTATAAGCAAAGAGAAAGTAAATGTTGAAATAACAAAATGGATCGAAGATTTTGTTTGATTTTGACCAGTGATTACAGAAAGTAAAAAATGCTTTCTGTTTTTAATGTTATCTCTAATTTCTGAATTCTAGATTGTTTTTTGCGAAGTAACTAGCATAGTGCTGTAAATACTCACTAATAAAAAGCTGACTATTGTGTAAATAATGAAAACCCATTAGTAGGTAAATCCTTCTACCTACGTGTTAAAAAATGTCTAAGTAATTCTGAACTTGTGTTTACTGGCCTTCGTTGCGCTAGTCGGCTATTCGCACGTTCCTTCGCGGCAATATTGAATAAATTGAATTCCGATGCGTCGCTGTCTTGAGAAGCTTCCATGATACCAATTTAAAAACGTATTTTATTCATTATGGTACGTTCTGTACATTTGATATATAAATTAAACATTCTTTTACAGGCCAACATCGATTTCAATTTTCGTTAGACATAACGACAAATAAGAATAGAAGTGAACACCTAACATGGCTTGAAATTGTAGGAAAGGCCAATAACAAATACTATATCTTAGTTTTGTCAAGATAAAATACTTCCCGTCAAATCATTTTCGGTGAAACACCAGGCCGCGTCTTCCTAATCCAATTTGTAACCTATAAGCAAGGTTATTGGAATATAAGGCTGAAATAGAACAAAAAGATCCTATCAAACAAAATTGGCGTCGCAATAGGGGCGACGAAACGCAAACCGCGTATACGAACTCGTGCTAGGCCCTAAACGAGCCATCTATACCGACAAAGGGTTTTCCTTCGCTAATGTCACCAGCCAAGTTATCATTTACTTTATTTCATGGTATATTATGTACACTAATAAAATAAGGAGGAGGAAATATTTGATTGTTTGCTTGCATTGAAGAGGCTCTGGAACTACTGGACCGATTTTAACCATTTTTTAATCAATAGAAAACTAAATTATCAGGTATTAACATAGGCTAAATAACATCATGGTATAAACTAAGGAGTTAAACAGTGGGTCAAACCTCCGGGCACAGCTAGTGTAGACAAAAGTTGACTTTTATTTCCTAGGTAAAAGTTGATCCTGGAAAGTACCCACTAAGACCATTGTGCACTTCCAAATTATGCCGATATTAAAACGCTTAATTTGCAGCAAGTTATCTTGTACAATACCTGAGTGGTAAAGTGAAAAGTTTCCGATGAAGTTAAGAAGTTCGGCCAACTATTAACATTTCTCATAATCGTCGCGTTCGAGTACTCGAGAGTTTTGCAACAATCCTTGCAAAAGGTTAACAAAGCCACAGAGCCGTTGTCGGGGTGACAATCGAGAAGTTTTAATTCAACCATTTCAAACTGCAATTATTGCCTGAACTTTTGGCGTGAGAAAATAGTACTTGTAATCAATCAGATACCCCAGAACTTGAGAAACGACGAGTAAAGGTAGTCGTGAATCTGTGTAAATGTTTGAATGGATAATATTCTGTTCTACACTTTGGAATACATGCAAAGCGCGCAAGGGTGGTGCTGGCGGACTCATATCGCGTTCGACAAGTTTATAATAGATAGTGGGGCACACGGTGGCTCAAGCAGCTGACGTCATAAGCCATTAGTCGACCGACGACAGTGGAAAACCTCAAGGGTCACGAGTTCACCCGCGACACATGGTGAGAATAGTCCGGGTGCGGACCAAACTTTCACCGCATCTCTCCCCGCACATTTATCTCCTAACAGCGAAACTGTTTTGGATATCCTTTTGCGCGTTAGCCACGAAACGGCCTAAATAAAGCGTAATTTACTGCACATTATGGTTCTTTTGCCACCTGCTATGTTTAAATTAAAATGTGCAGAGGCACATAGCAAGATAGATTTGTCCCATGGAGACTCTTGCCTATTTTTCTCCAAAAAAAACGACATATGTAGGCGAATATAAAATAAAATATTTTGATTTGGATTTTGACAGATTTTTTCAAGCAGAAATACTATACTTGATTAATTAAAAATAACATTCATGTTAATTTACTATAGTATTTACTTATTTGTGATTTTGTGTTACTAAATTCTCGTGTATTACCAAGGATACATCATTTTATTCTGAACAGAAATCCCAGAACTGCACCAGACTACTTCAGTAGCCCTTGAACGAGTATCTCAAAGAATCAAGTGCCATTCTGGTCTTTCTCGACTCCATTAAAATACCTCTTACAACTCAATCTCAGCTGCACTTTTGGACTGAAATAAGTTGTTTTTCCGTGTAACAATACTAAGACGCTTTTGCTTGTTCTTAAAACATTAATGGATCTTCCAACAAAAAATGCCCTTACATCGTACATAAGTTCGGAAAAGGAAGTCATCCTCAATTTTTTTTTATGAATGTAGTAACTTGTCGTGTGATTAACCAAGCAATATTGTGGATGCCTAGATAGTAAGGCCGCCAGCCAGGGCTAAAAAACCAAACGACAAGGTGGGACCCCTGTGAGGAATGAACCTTGGCTTCGCAGGGGAGGGCAGTAAAGGGACAGGCTGGATCTGAGTGATGTCATATTTTAAAGACTGGTTTGAAAGGGCTGGCCCAGCATCTCCTACTGGCTACTATGTGCAGGGTGGAGCAGGAACAGTAACTTGATGAATAATTATGCAAAAAAAATACGATTTATGAGCTAAAAGTGTAAGGTCTTTATATAGTTTACCTGTCGCGATATGTAACAGTAATGAAAATAGATGCGGCAATGTTTACATAAGAGCTCTGCTTAACTTTAACCACGATATTTCATATCTCGAAGCTTTGTTATTTCAGAAATTCGTATACCAGGGAGATTTTCGATAAATTTACACTATGAGTTTACTTGTGTTGTAAATAAGTTACCGCTACCTGAAAATATAGGATATTTAGTTTATATGAATGAGGTATGATAATGTAAAAGACAGTTCTTCTGCCTGTAATTATTAATATAATATTATTTTTCAACACTATTTAGTAAATTGTTTTGCTTCTTTATTCACATATAATCTTGTCTTTACATTGATAAAATATTTCTTAAAAAAAAATTGCGTTCCACTGGTGTCTTAAGCAGGGTCCAATCTACCAGTGGTAAGGGCTCCAGAGTCAGGAACCTCCATAAAATGCGGGCCATATCAAAAATTACTGCCTCCTGAGTCAGACCAACGTTGATTCAACCGCTTAAGAAGAGCTTCGACAGAAAATTTTTGAGGCTTTTGGCTAACAGACCATTACCGACTATCGGCACAGGGATACCCGAGTAGTAAATTTATTAATAGGATTGTTTTTGAAAAGACGTCTTTTGCGGTCGATGGAAATGTCGTGATAAACAAAGCCTTATATTATTTACTTACCTACCGACTACACTATATCATTGCATTAGATATGTATATTATTGTACGAGTAAGTGTACCTTTTTGGGCTACCCACCCACACAAAGGAAAAGAGTTTTTATTTTTTGCCTCTTCGGAGCACGCTTTGTCCCTTTTTCGTTCCGCTTGTTTTATATGGGGCGTTTAATTCGATAAAATTCGTGTGGACTCGAATTGGTTTAGGAGAACTGGGAAATAGACTGGGATATAAATGCTCCTGCCGATGTCAAACTGAGTATGTATGTATTTTTTGCTTTCTTTGTGAAATACACACTTCTTTTAAACTAAAACGGATATTATTTAGGTAACGCTGAAACCCTATTCTTACTTTAATATTTGGATAACTAAATCCAGGGGAGTCTTGGGGCCCGTGTCTCTGAGGTAGGAACATTATAACCTGATTATGTTGATGACTGACGGACATGCCTGATAATCCTTATTTCAATATTTGGTTACCTTAATAATAACCGTGAGTTTAACAGTATGTATTCCACAAAGGAAGCAAAAAATACTTATCATACTAATACTAATATATATACAATACTTATATAATACAACTTTGATTCTCTAACTTATTAGACTGTCAAAAACCAGGGAAGATATTTTAGGCATTAGGTAACATACAGAACTAGAAAGAGGATGCGCGAAATTGCGAGAATTGGAAAGGATCCGAGCGGAGAGATGCCTTTGCCCAAGAGTGGGACAGAGCAGACTCTTTTTTCTTGCATACCTACATTGTTCAGAAACTCAATCCAGTTATAATTATTATACCTGAAGCTGCGCTGTAGGTAGCTTAGTATTGTCTTTGCAAAAGTACTTTTCACCAGGTACCGGTCTTTTTGAAATAAATTCTATGAGTTTGAATTAACGTCCTCCAATTTAATCATTCGGTTGAAGCCACTCACTAAGATATATTTTAGTTATAGCTATTTTTGGTTTAATAGTTCACGGAGGGGGCGGTACGGATTGTTTTCTTTTTTAATATTTACATCCCTTCTCCTTTATAATAGCCAAAATATTATCTTGTCACTAAAGCAATAATCAACTACTTAAACTATTTAATATCGAAGTAAAATGTTATCAATGATTTCATGTAAAACAACAGTATATTTAACGGAATTCTTATGAAGTTCCCAAAATTTATATATTAAGTACTTAAATTTTGTTAAAATGATTTTTTCATATATTGTTAATGGAAATTAATACAGACAATATTATAAATGTAATTTTTTGTGCAAATTGTGATTGAACTTCTTTACCTGTGCATTAATCACCCTGATGTATATACCTATCGCTAGAGAATTCAATGATTGTATTTTTGCAGGCATTTTTTTGTATCAATATTTTTTTATATAAATTTCATTTTTTAAAAGGCCGGAATACCTTAATATTATAAAATTGAAATGGCTCTCGTTTTAATATATATATATGTATATACAATTATATATTTTAAATATATATATTTTCAAAAATATTTAAAAGGAATCATTTGAAAAACGTATATTTTCATACAAAAAAGAGACCCTTAAAAGCGATTTTGCATGTTTTAAATCTTTTTGATTTAAAACGTTTTAATTGAACTAGTCAACGACAGTTCTAAGATGTCATTTAACCATTTACCAACAGGATTACTGAGACTTCAGCAACTGTACCAGACTATGCAGCCGGGCCGAACCGCGTTCCGCATCGCACTCGTGAAGAGAATTAATAACGCTTCTGACGCCATGGAATTCTTGTTGGCTTTAGAACAATACGACCGTTGGGGAAACAAGCGGATAGTACTAGATTGCAATGCGAAAAACGCCAAAAGCATATTGGTCGAACATGTTCGGAAAGTGCAATTGGGACGCAGGACCTATCACTACATGCTCAGCGGACTGGTGAGTATTGCTTGTTCTGGCGTCTGGCCTAGATTACAAAAATCCCATTTCAACTTTTACGTTGCTGTAAAAAGTACATTCAAGCTCCACAGTTTTATAGAATACGATATACCCAACTGTTACTTACAAAAAGTGGATAGGAATAGTCCTACTGTTTCGATACCGCAACGTTTCGTTATGATCTACAAAAATATCAGCGAGCGCAATAACACAATTCGGAATTAAATAAAAATATTATGTTTAGCAAGAGGTGGAAATAAGTTGGAAGCGAATAAATTTCATATTTCGATATTCGAAAATACATTGTGTGTAAAAATAAAGTGTTCATAAATAAAGTTGTTTAACGAACGATTGCATGTTCACAAAATGTTAACGAACTAATTGACGTGTATTGGCACAATGGAGATTGTGTCGGGTTTTATTATTCGCACCGGAACAACGCAATTACTTGAAACAAGAACTTAAATTGGCCCATTAACAGGTTATGGACGATCATTGGGAGAACGAAGTAACAGAATACGGCGCAGTCAATATAACTGGGTTTCGCATCGTCGACCACTCGCGCAAGATTGTGCGCGATTTCATGGACGGTTTGCGGCGAATGGACCCTCGGTTCAAGGGGACCATATCGGTAAGTGCTTTCATTACCTCATACCACTAAGTGTTCCGGTATTTGTAGGTTTTGCCAATTTCGATGATCAATGTGCGTTTATGATCTTCAAGCTTCTATAACTTTTCCATTTGTCGGAAAACACCTGAATAATAATATTATTTTTCAAAAATTTCATCGCAATGCTACTTACTACAGTGTTATCAGATTCAGTCAGCTTGTAGAAAAATAGTTACATTATAACCAGATTAAATTTAAATCATCGATTTAATTTCACTGGTTGGAAGAATTTTTTGGGTCCTTGCTTTTTAACAAAAACCTGTTGACTTTTCAAGTTTAAATAACTAAACCATGCTTTTTTTTTAAAAAAAAAAACAGTTAATCTGCAAAGGAACAGTACTTGACTACGGATCAGATTTTAATGAACACATTTCCTATCCATAAAATATGATATACACACACTTCATACTAAGGATTAAAGGATAAAGTACCTCGTGGTACGACATTTTAGTCAGTATTAAAACTAATGTATAAAATATGAAGGAAATTTTTCGATATCCAGATGTAGAACATAAAGAACACGGGGTGTTACTGGCATATCACGAAGAAAATTTTGGCGTAAAGTAATAACGCGTTTATGTAGATTTCACTAACTTACCTACACCGTAATGAAACAGAGAGTGGGGGCGCGCCTGCATAAATTATTATTCCATATGATCTCCCTTTTCAGTGTAAATACACTTAGGCCTTTTTCGACTCCACAACGTATGCTCAGGAGGATTCCTCTGAAGTAAAGTTAACTCATCACAGTTGTTAATACGTTTTCTACGTTTTATGTACCTACTACGCTGAATGTAGGGCAATTATCTAGATAATTTAACGGTTATGCAAGGCTTAAGATGAAATTGTGGTAGTTGTTAATTGCAACGTAAGCTGCTTTACACATTTTGTAATACAATATGTCTTTAGCAGTTAACTTTATTATTTGTTATGTTAGTCCGATAATCTTAATGCGTCTATTTATAAAAAGCAAGTGCTTTTATAAAATAAAATTATTTTTCTTTTCATTTTAAATTAGGCGGAGACAGCCCTTATGTATGATGGAGTACAAGTGCTGATGGACGCATTAGGGAGATTGTGGAGGAAGAAGCCAGACGCGTTCAGGAGTGCTTTGAGACGCGCTGCGGGACAAGCAAACTCAACTAAAGTCATTGATTGTAATCCTGGCAAAAGCTGGGTAGTACCGTTTGAACATGGCGACAAAATTTCTAGACTAATTAAAAAGGTGCATCAAACTGAACACTTTGACTTAGCTTAACAAGTAACTTTATTAATGTTATACATTATATAAATTAACTTTTGTGTATGTTTTAGACGGATATTGAGGGTCTCACCGGAAATATTTCGTTTAACGAAGAGGGTCACCGCCACAATTTCACTCTACATGTGGTTGAAATGACTGTGCAAAGTGCAATGCTAAAGGTATGTACAACTTTTATTGGTATTTCATACGATGAAAACAAAGATTGGCTTTATCCATAATTAAAACTCGTTTCGAATCATTCAGCAGCAGTATGAACATGAACAATGTAGATCCATTTTATGAGCGTTATTAAATTTACGATAAACTTTGCACATCCGTTAGCAGTTACTTTCAGCAAAGGTTAATTTTAACTTTATTTCACCCTACTTCTGTTCCACAGCTCGCTAATGATTTCTTGGCGTCCATAAATCAATGCGTACAAAGTTTTGGAGCCATTCTTTCAGTCGCCACTTGAAACTTTCAAAATTTGTTTTGGTTAGACCCCTGTTTTTATGTGGACCACTGGTTTCTGTAGAAAACTGTTTTACTTCACTAAATGATTTGTGAAAATTCATAAAAAACTCCAGATTTCTCATTATAACGAGTTATTTGGTTTAAAGTCCACGTCAGTTACCATTCTCGGAAACTACTAGATTTTCATCTGCCTAGCTTTTTCTCATATATGTTGGGGTCGGCTTTGAGTTTAAGTGGACGCAGCTGAATACCAGTATTTTGCATTGACTGCCTGTGTAACTTCCACAATCTAGTTAGTACTGGGTAAGAATGGTTCTTAGACTATAAGACCACTTTTTTTTGGCGGATGGAAAATCATCAAATGACTTCCCCTGCTGGGCAGGGAGAGTGTCAGACTTGTAGTGCCCTTTACGTTCCAGGGCCGCAAAATCTCTTTCGAAAAACCCGCAACCCTGGCAGGCTCCTCCGCTTTGCTGACATCTCTATAAGGCGCGCGTAGCCAGGTCCTTGGCCTGCGAGACACCTAGGAGGATGGTTTTCGCCGCTTTGTAATCTTTATACAGCTCCGCCTCAATGGGTGCCGCATCCGGTGGCCAGATGCGAAGGCTGCGGTGCCTGGTGTAAGTAAGGCGGTTCCCGGCCAGATTCGGGACATTGCCGCGTCACAGATCTCGGACATAGCCTCCTGGAACCTCTCCGCCTCGTGGTTGGTTTCGGCAGGCCTGGTTTAGGCCAACCCAGGTTCAAGACCTAACTGAGCGGCTGTTTTTTTTTGCAATGAGCTCCTCCTAAAACTACTATATATATAAGTTTACTTTTTTAACTATATTTCCCTGTGTTAGGTTGCTACATGGAGCGATGGTCATGGCCTGCAAGTGGCTTCACCTAGATATGTTCAGCTTCGTTCACCCGCCACGTACGATACGAACAAAACCTACTCTGTGACATCGATCCTTGAAGAGCCCTACCTGATGCAGAAGCAAACAGAGTTCGGTCAGAAAGAAGAATTGTTCGGATTTTGTAAAGACTTGATGGAGCTGATTGCAAAACAAATGGGAATCAAGTGTATGTATATTATCTTTATGTCTATCTGCCACAGTTGAACAGAAACATCAATCCAGAATCCTTACTTTCTTTGTTATCCTATAGCAGACCTACATTGATTGTATAAACAATACGATATAACGTTTTGTTATGATAGTTTTGTGTTCTCTTATGCCCGTTAAAAATGTAGTCAGGAATCGGACTTAAGCCCGATATTATTACAATGTTTAATTTACTCACTGCGATAAATTTCAGTTGCAGAATGCATTTATTTTAATCGTGAAAACATAAAAATGAATTTCGATTTATGAATAGTTTGACTTCACAGTCGAATTTCATGTAATTTTTTATCTTGTTAAATAAAAACGGGTTAGCTTGTCAAAATAAATGCCATCTTACTTATTTAACTTCGTAAATACGGCTTAAGCTTGTCAAAATAAATGCCATCATACTTATTCAACTTCGTAAATAAACAAGATGGCATTTATTTGGACAAGCTTAAGCAGTTTTTTTTTAACAGTTTTACAGATCGTAGGTACTTATTAAAATTTTTGTTGTATACAATTACGTAAATCAATTATGAATTGCATTTTTCTAGTTCAAACTTTGTTTCAGACAAAATAAAGGTTTCGAAGGATGCCAAATATACTAGTAATGCTACACCAGATATCTACACTGGCGTTGTTGGTGATATCATGAGAAAAGTACGTTTTTAAACTTTTATGAAATTTTATTAATATGGTAGGATACTTTAACGTTATTAACAACATATAAAACAAATATAAATTCTTAATCTATTTCGGTATACACAGATATATTATGTTAGAGTTGTATTCAAATTTTCTGACAGTCAGGAAGTTAGCTACGAGTGACAGTCTGCGCAGGTATAACGGTTGAAACTTTATGGCGGCCAAAGTTGCGCAGAACACATTTTTAGGTAGCAACGGGGCACAGAGGACGCTATGTTTTGACAGTAGAATGCGTAGACTGTGACTTGCAGCTAACTTCCGAGACGCCATAAAGTTTGAATAGAACTATGCTAAACTATTTAATAACCAAAAAGTCGTCAACAAACAGACGAACGAAGAACAACTTCTACAAGTAAGTTAGGAAGTTAAACAGGTGAATATGATTGTGTACATAAGTCGAGCTGAGACAGTTTTATTGCATACTTAGTTCACTTGGTCGCTTCAGTATCATTCAGTAACTTCCGTACAAACTATTATTTATTAATTCTTTGTTAATTAACTATCTAGACTGCTGAACAAAGTTTTCTTTTCCATATATTTTTCTCAGGTGTTCAACTACTTGTTGCTGTACAGTAACAAAAAAGTCTTTAAATTTGCATTTGCAAATTTAGTATGAAATTATATAAAATCTGGTTCTTCTAAAATGACAGACAGATGGGTTACTGGGGAGTTTGTTCCTACACTTCTTCTTCCCAGCTAAAACAATAAGAGGTGGCAAAGAGCGGGTATTTTGGGGGACTGTGTCTTGATATTGAGTCAAAAAAGGTATCTTTCGAAAAATAGGCACACATGAAATTTTGTTTAAACTTATCTTTATAACTTTTTAATATTTCGGAAAACACGGATTTTTGTAAAGAATACAGAAACACATATAGTAGAATAAAAAAATACAAGTTACAAAAACATTAACTAAATGAATCTTCATATCGACATTTATTTACTCGTGTAAGAGCTTTAAGACAAAATCATATTAACTAACACGGTAAACAAAGGAGACGGTTGATGTCTCGCTAATAGAAATATTATTACACATACACCCCCGTAATATAATAACGCGAGGAAGTCGCAAACTTTACGACTGTGTTGGTGGGATGTACTACATTATGACCAATGCCTCTTCCATAAACAAAAACACACACACCAACACACCGTCTACGTCTAATGTAATACGGGATTATTTTTAAATGGAAACACGTACGAAAAAAGTAAATCTCAATTCCATTAACCAGTGCACTACAAAGGCTAAAGTTTGGTTTAGAGATTTACGCTCCGAAGTAAATAAGGCAGTTTATTGAAACTTTGATACTCAACAAAGCAATGTCCTACGTCTGCGGACGCTGCAGACTTTTTGCGCGATATCAATCTCAGTAAAGTATGAATATCCCGCGACTGAGACCCATGGAGACAAGTCTGTATATTATTCCACAGTAGGCTAGTAAAGTTTTGTTCTTTTCTTTTTTCCGTCGCGGTGTGGAGAAAATGGACGTCCGCGGCGGAAAAAATGTAGCGCGCCAGTGTTGCACATTTATCCAAATCCACAATTTCGGAGCACAAAATTCGGTGACTTTTTACTTTCCGCAATGAATAACGGCTGGAACGCATTGAAAGAGCTAGCGGTTACTAACAAAAATTGGGGTTTGAAAAAATATATTTACCTGATCTGTTACAGATACTACTTATGTTATGAATTGTACTGTACGTTAAGAGTGCAAGCTTTCGCTAGAATTTACTGAGTGTTGAAATAAAACCATATTAATTGTTTTATAAGTCTGAGAAGTTTGTAGTAGTTATGTCGGTATCTCTTGCCCTTTCTCCTTTCAGTCTCCTTAAGTTAACGAAGAAATTTGACGGCAAACCTAATATCAAGTGAAGGTTTCGCCCTTAAAGCTCTTTGTCTCCATATGACTCGGTCGTGTGTGCGCTTTATGTTATTTCATAGCTTGTCTCAATGTCTAATGAAATATTTGCAGGGGTTAGTTTCCCTTATCTCGGGTGTTACTTTATGTAGGTACTTTGTGGGAGACGTAAATACAACTATATTTAGTAAAACAGAGTGCACAAAGACTTACCAAAGAATGAAAATACATTAGTGAATGTCGGTGTCTATTTCTGTAAATAGAAGTCAAGTCCGTGGGGTCCTTATGCATTTTTAAGGACATTTCAAAACGTTCAGTTGACACTTTTCGTGACCCAAGGTTGGTTTCTACCTTGGCCAAAAGCTGAAAGTTGCCATACAACGTAGCTACACGGTCAGTCTCTTGGGGACATTACCATTTGACAGCATTGAGGAGGACTATTTTGGTGCTATTTTTTTGTGTTTTTATAAGTTAGTTTCTTCAGGTTATTGTAATTTATTTTTATAGAAAGCAAAGTATATCTACAAGCGATTGATTTAATTTTAGGTAGGAACTGCCATGGTTTCTTACCGAGAGTTATCTTATTGGGGATTAGTAAAATTTTATATAATATATATCTAATATCTATACTAATATTATAAAGCTGAAGAGTTTGTTTGTTTGTTTGAACGCGCTAATCTCAGGGGCTACTGGTTGGAATTAGAAAATTATTTTAGTGTTGGATAGTCCATTTCTCGAGAAAGGCTATAGGCTATATAACATCACGCTACGACCAACAGGTGCTGAGCAGCGCGGGTGAAACCGTGGGGAACAGCTAGTTGATAATAAAAAGAGGACGATAATATCTATCTCTATAGACAAATGGAAAAATTAAAAGGCTCTTTATTTTAAATCTCCCCTATTAACTTCAGTGCATACTTTGTATTTTTATTCCTAAACATTCATCAACATTTATTGCGTTATTAACACTTTGGAGCATAAGAAATTTTGTAAACTTGTGTCCTGAAGGGCTACTATGACATCTTATAGCAATTCTTATTCCACTGAGTGAAAGAGATGGTGCTAGACACCCTGTATAGCTCTGTCTCTTTCCCTCAGCGGAATAAGAATTGCCTTAAGAGGTCATAGTAGGGTAGCTGATTATATCTGTGACACGGATAACACGCATATCCTTACTAATATTATAAAAGTGAAAGTGAGTTTGTTTGTTTGTTACCTCTTCGCGCTTTAATGGCAAAACCGATTTTGATGAACTTTGGTACAGAGATAGTTGGATCCCAGGAGGTTTTATTAAAAAAAAGTGGGATGTGAGGGAGAAAGAGAGAACAAAAGGGAAAATTAGCGCTGCTATTACAAATTAATAAGGCGCATGGGGAACTGTGTTACCCTGAATGTAACGCGAGCGAAGCCGCGGGCAAAAGCTAGTCATCAATAATTAGGTACATAGTATTAAGTAGGTACCAATAAAAAAAAAATCCTTTATAACTATCCAAACTTCCAGAGTGTTAGCAAGAATATTCGTAAACTATATGTTATTATCATTTATTTATTTGTGTACATATTTTTTACATATTTATTGTTATTATATTATTTTAATAATTAAAATTATAATTGCCGTTTTTAGGAGGCTGACATTGCGGTCGCCCCTTTAGCCGTAACACATGAACGTGAGAGATTAGTGGACTTCAGTGAACCGTTTCTCTCAATGGATACACCGATCACTTACACAAGGACGCCGAAGCAGTTATCAGACACGTTCAGTTTCCTACGACCACTATCTAAAGAAATATGGGTGAGTTACCGATTATGTGTTCGTTTAAAAAGTTTTTTTAGGTGTTTATACATCTGGCATTGTGTAAACATACCAAAAACGGTATTTTATCTTTGGAAATAGTCGAAACTTTTCTAACAATTTAATATAAGTTACTTTTCACAAATAAAGCTATACTATACCATACTCGTAACTGTAAGTAATGCATTTAGCTATGTATTTTGTTCTATATATAGTATTATATATATTTATTTATTTCATAATAATATCGTGAAAATCAAGGAGATAAACTGAATAAACCATCCGAAAAAAGTTTAACCGCGAGTAGAAAATATCTATGCTAATATACATTATACATAAATATTTAAAGATACAAGTAGAGAACGGCGGTAAGCAAAAGTTAGCAGCTCAATCTACATAACAGTAACTGACTTAACACGCCCCAAGCGTATCCAAACATTTTGCCGATAAAACCATGTTCATTTCATTCCTACATATGAACGTTTTATGACAGTTCTTGGGTCGAATACACTACTCAATACGACGCCGAGTACTTAGGATTGGAATGGTAAAATATTAATATCGTTCATTTGAGATAGTAGGTGCTTAGGAGTCATTCATAGGGAAATCAAGGGCAGTATTTAGAAACAAAACTCACTTTGAAACCCAGTCGTGAAAACGCATTTGAGATATCGATATAATTAATAAACGAATATTGAAACCTGGTTTGCGACTCGATTTTAAAGTGAGGTCACTAAGTTACTGATTAATATATCGGTTCTATCGCTAAGATGGTCTCAAGACATGGTTGACCTTATTTTAAGGCCATCTGCCAGTTAAAATCACGTTTGACGCTTGGTAGCCTTGTGTTGGTTTGTGTAAGGTACGTTCAAAAACTAATTATTATTTGCAACAGGACGCGTGCGAACGCGAGTAATTAACAAAATATTAACATCAAATAGAATATTTTTTAACAGAAACTTTCTTCAAAATAGTTTTTTGAGAGAACAGACAAACATACAGAACATGGCCGCAATAATAAATAAAGCTACTAGTATTGTTATTAAAATCTCATTCAGTAAAATAATAGCTGACACAACGTTGAATGCAGTTCATGTTATAATACAAACAAACTAGGGAGCTTAGAGTTTCGTACGTGAATTCATGAGACCCCACAAATAACCACCATTTGTAAACATTATGAGACCCACACTAAATGTGGTTGCACGTTATATCTATTATTTTCAATTCCACGCCGCGATAGTGTATATTCTAGTAATTACGTTTGTTTGCAGCTCTGTGTATTGTTCAGCTTCTTCGCTGTCAGCATTGTACTATTCTTAGTATCAAGATTCTCGCCTCACGAATGGAAATCTGTCTCCATATCTGACACTCAATTGGACCACGCAATGAGTAGCACTAGTGAGGTAAGTTTTAAATCCTTTTTTTTTGGTGAAAATAAATCATAAAAAAACATGCCATTACAATACTTCCAATTCTTTTAGATAATCCTACACAACGAGTTCAGTATTTGGAATTCATTCTGGTTTTCACTCGGATCTTTTATGCAACAAGGCAGCGATGTGGTACCGAGGTATGTTGTAAAGTCCCACTACACATGATTCAGGAATATTCAACATCAATAACATTAAGTATAAAACAACAGCAGCGTTTGCCAATATTCAAGCATTTTAAGTAATGCGGTCAATATAAAGAGGCGAGCGAGCTATGGAATCCTAGATTAAATTCCATGTCATGTGTTAACTTGCGCGTAGGTACTTTAGATATAAAACAGTCGGTATATTGTGAACAAGAATACAAGGAAATAAAGAAAGTTTGGTACTATCAGCTCAGTTATTTCTCTGAATGCAATATAATGCACTTATTATTATTTATTCGTTTTTCAATGGTCAGCCATTAATCCACAGAAAATTATATTAACGTAAAATTTTGGTTGGGCTAATTTTGGGATGAACTGATCTTTAACAGCTTTGAATATGGAAAAGTAATAGACAGATGGGAGGTTTCTGCTATGTAAGTAGAAATTATAGGCTGTTAGTTATAAAAAATAGTAATTGTGATTTTTAATGCAATTATACACCTTGTAATGTTAGGCATCTTACAATCTTTACAATTATAAAAAAAAATCATTTTAGTAATTTACAAAATATAACTTTTAGTTCATTATTTGGTTTTTCTTACATATCGACGGTTAAAAGGAAATAGGGGATAAGCGACAAAAAGTGAAATGTTCAGGAGAGCCGTTCAAAGTTTTAAATTTTAGAAAAACCGACGTATTTTTGTCATTTATTAAGATATCGTGAAAACTAAAACAGTTATAAAATCAGAAAAAAATGGAGCAGTTACAGGTATTTTTAGGTTTAATCATTTGACGCTATTTAACGTGGTTTTTGTCGCTTATGACAATAGCTTTTAATTTTCCAATGAGGAAATATGGCATAAGATACAAATGACAAAATAAAATAATAAAGGATAAGAAGCCTAAGAGACATACTGATTTCTCACATCGCAAGGTAAAAGGGAATAAGAGACTAGACAGTTAAATAAGAGTTATAGGAAAAGAAGGATAAGGTACTTTTCACAGTGGTTGTATAAAAGATAATAGAGCATAAGAAACAGTCGGCTTTCAAAACAATAACAGGATATAAGACATAAGTGATACACAACGTCGCTTGAAAGCAAAGGAAAAGAAGGATAATCAACATTTGGCATTGCATGAGTCTATGGAAATATAGGTGAAAAGACACCCCAAAAATAATGAAGTAGCGCAACCAACACGATCCTTCATCAGAATAAGAGCTAAAACGGGTATTACACTACACTGTAATAATTGGGCCCCTAACTCGTAAAATAGAGTGAAGTACCTTATGAGTATTTAAGGGAGTCGATTTTTATAGAAAAAGACTAAGGTCAGTACTCAAAAAGAGTAAAGTCCTTAGTCTTAGGGGTCTGTTTTAGTATACCCTACCCGTTCAAGTAATTCAAATTTTCACTTAATGGTTGATTTAAAAGATGATAGTTCGTCATTATACTGATTTTCATGTCACCTACCTACCTATTTATTAACAAGCGGATAGTAGGATGTTTTTAAATAAAAAAAGACATTTTTGTTAATATTTTTTAATCAAGAAAAATCAAAGCTACTTAAAAAAAGTGGGTAGGTATCAACCTGCTAATCATTTTTAGAAACAATAATACTGCAGCTAGTAAGTAGATGCATCAAGCGACGGCCGACAACATGACACGCGGGGATGCGATAGTCGCGGAGAGGATCCGGCTACTGGGTCTCGAGGCGGCCTTGCACAAATCCGAGGCCTATGGGCCCGAGTGGTATTTCATGGCCGCGGAAACACGCCACCATCGGGATCCCAGTTGGACGGTAGGAGAAGTTCGCATCGTCCTCGACAGCCGGTGGAACTTCGTGGAACACTTCCGACGTTTGGCTCCCAAACTCGAGCGGACGGGGGCTGCTTTCAAGCGGCTCCTGCCCAATCTGAGGGGGCCAAACGCCTTCTGCCGTAGGCTCTATGCCGGAATCGTGCGGTCCATGGCCCTTTACGGGGCCCCGGTATGGGCGCGTTCTTTAGGGCGGCAGGCCGCCCACTACCTGAACGCGCCCCAAAAGGTGGTGGCCATACGGCTGATCCGGGGCTACCGCCTGATCTCCGGCGAGGCAGCGAGCCTCCTTGCCGGATTACTACCGTGGGATCTGGAGGTGATAGTGCTCGCGCGCCTGTTTGAGTGGCGCGCGAAGGCACTACACCGCACCGGGGGGAAAACCCGTTGCCGCGGTAGATTGCCGCTCAGCGGACAGATCTCCGGTACGATTTTATGGTGGCATGGAGAGAGCGACTGTTGCAACCCCGAGCAGGGCACGCTACAATAGTGGCGGTAAGTCCCCTCTTTGAGAAGTGGCTGGAGAGGCGTCATGGCGTCCTGACCTACCGCCTGACGCAGGTCCTCACCGGACACGGAAGTTTCGGGAGGTTCCAGCACATCATCAGGCGGGAGGAAGCGCCCGGGTGTCACCATTGTGACGATCGCCCGGAGGACACGGTGGAGCACACAGTGGCGATCTGCCCAGCTTGGGCGGAGCACCGCCGTGCCCTCGTGGAGGCGATCGGCGGCGGCGATCTCTCGCGTCCGGCCCTGGTTCAGGTCCGGAGCGAGAGGGAATGGGAAGCGGTCACCTCCTTCTGCGAAGCAGTAATGCTAGCAAAGGAGGGGGCCGGGAGTTTGAGGGAGAGAACATCAGGCCAACCCAGCCGCCGCGGGAGACGCCTAGGGCGCCGGGTGCCGCGAGACGACTCCCGGCCACCGTAGATGCGGGCCTGTGGACGGTGAGCAATGGGTAGCTCACCGTCTGTCCGTCTATTGACGACAGGCTGTGTCGACGGCGCGTTCGTGTTTCACGCGCGCCTCAAAGAGAGTCAGCAAAGCAGAGGGGCTTGCCAGGGCCTCCGCCTGCCGGGGTTGCGGGTTGTTCGAAAGAGATACCGAGGCCTCGGAACGTAAAGGGCAATAGAAGGAACATGGGTGAGTTTTAGTCAGTACAAGTCTGACATGCCCCCCCGCTCCGCCTAGAGCGGGGGAAGTTATTGGATGATTTCCCTCCCGAAAAAAAAAAGCTAGTAAGTAGATAACTTAAGAATCAATTACGAAAACTTGGTATGTATCCGTAATAGGTAGGTGCATGTATTAAACATTAAAAAAAAGTAACGAACATTATAGTTCTCTCGCCGCCGTCACAGCACGCGGCAGTGTTTTTCAGACAAGCGACGCGCTTAAAACCTACTTTTGTGATATCAAATGGCATAAGCACCGACTCGTAATTAAATTTATATTGGGTATTGCAGTATATGTGACGTATGAG
Source organism: Ochropleura leucogaster (assembly GCA_958449745.1). NCBI lineage: Eukaryota > Metazoa > Arthropoda > Insecta > Lepidoptera > Noctuidae > Ochropleura > Ochropleura leucogaster. Next base: position 10,073,337 of record OY288200.1, read on the forward strand.
AACGACTGTAAAACGTGGAAGTAGGTTATAATCGACACCATGATATCAAATTTAATTTAAATAATAAGGTATTAGCGACACAACTGTATTTATTTTGTAAACGGAAGAAAGGTATAACCAACAGTGTGATATTAAAATAAATTTAGGTAATAGGGCATAACCTACATAGCTGTCATAAAGTACTGAATGGTAATAGGGTATAACCGACAGAGTAATATGAAAATGAATTTTGTATATAGGGTACAAGCGCCACAGCTATGTTAAATTATGAAATGGAAGTAGGCTATAAACAAAGATTGTACTTTTTGAGGGAAAAGCTTAAAAGGCATAAACAACCAAAAGCTCGACACCCTTATGAAGTAAAAAAGCATTACCGACAACAAACCGAAAATAAGTCATTTTTGTAGGGGTACAAGCACCTTTGTAGCAAAAATGATCTGAATTTTCGTCGGTTACGAAAAATAATACTAGTAAAATGATTTTTTTTGCTAGGGCATAAACGCCAAAAAAGTCATCGTAGAGCCATGGGAGTAAGCGCATTTGAAAGAGCGGAAAATTTTACGTATGATGGCATATATAACTCATTTTTGACCAAAATGTCGCTTATGCCCTACTTCCTTTTTACCGTCGATATGATTACATTTTTAAATATAACTCATTATTATAATTCATGTCGTAGTTTAAGGCATTCGATGTCACCGCTCCGTTCAATTTCGCCCTTGGAACGACTCGGACATCTCTCGCAACAGCGTGTTTCAAATTACGCCATGCCACTAAATTATTTTGAATAACTCAAATGTTCATTTTTTTTGCGAATTTGTTTGATATGATTAATACTGATAAAAGCTAGGAAATAACTGCAGATGAAGTGAACATTGCTTCACTGCAGACAAAATATATGGTTTGGTATTAGTTATTATCTATGCGATTCTTAAGAAATTGTTCTAGAACATTCAGAGCTTGATATCTTTACAATTTAATTTAATTTTATAAAGTCTTTGTTCGTATGAGCTCTGTTTCTAACAATTTATCGCTATAGTTTGAGCTGTTTCCTTAAATTTACGTAAGTTCAAAGTGAAAACTCACCAACACATTTAATTAAATACATATTATAAATCGGCTCACGGGATACCGTGAACAACGTGGGACAACATGATAACGTTGTCCTTCCTACCTTACGCAATGAATTTTGATGTAGTTTTCATCGCCACAACATTCATGTATATGATACATAAATAGATATTAAACTTGCATATGAGAAAAGTTCGACATTTTGTCATGTCGTGAAACCGACAAAGCTAAAGCGGGTCGCTAGCAATGTATAGTATTACATTTTAGTTTATACTTAATGAGATGGTGCGAGCGCAATCAAGCAAGTGCAGCATATCTTAACTTCCGTACAAGATTACATCGTGCAAGATGCAGAATTGAGCAGGGAAACCAACCTTAACATAATTATGAAGCCTCGTTACTTGATTCTATACTGCTAAAACTAGCTTAAGCTTTGCATATAATTTTCTTAGAACAGATGATTAAAAATATGAACGGTTACGCCCGCGGTACAAGCTTCATCCAGGATATAAGCTAATATACCAAATTCCATGCAAATATGTCCAGAATTTTGAGCACGAAAGTATTCAAACATACACATACAAACTTTCGCCTTTAGAATATGAGTAAAACATTTTCCATCAAAAGTCACATAATGACGAAAATATATTAGCAGACTCCATGTGTAGCAACTTAAATACTTCAATCACATAACTAGTGAAATTATTTTCATTGTAAGGTCTTTATCCATTCAAATATTAATTCACAGTATTCAATTTTGTGTTGAAAAATGAAAAACATCGGTTGACAATAAAATTGTTGGTACGCTTCAATGGATCGCTTTGACGCTGTTATCGAACAATAGTAATATGGATCGTGTTTGTTCAAGTATCACCGTCTCCCATTGATTTGAAACGGAGACTGTGTGAGACATTTACACAATTCTAGTAACTTCTTTTAAAAAATAAAATTCTCAGGAAAAACTACTGAAACGGGAATGCATTTTTAACAGTCCAGCGATTTTTAGCTATTTTCACAAAGGCTCTTTTTGTAAAGTGAAATATGTTTTGGTGTACATATCTGTTACAGTAAAAGTCTAAATATTACTGGACATAGTTTTTTTTTTGAAATGACAACCACTAGTTGTTAAAAAAGAGATCCGAGAAAAAAGTACGGATTATTCAAAATTAATAGTATAATTATTAAATAATGGTTTTGAAACTACAACATCATCATCGTAATTAAAAAGTATTTGGCTAAATATTGCAATCATGCATCATTGCAAAGTATATATACCTAGATTAACTACCTGCACTATCCTTAGTAATATTATAAAAGCGAAAGTGAGTTTGTTTGTTACGTCTTATGGCTAAATGGCTAAACAGATTTTGACAAATTTTCGTACAGAGATAGTTGAGATCCTGGAGACGGACATAGGCTATTTTTTTTTCAACTTGAGAAATAAGGGGGACAGAAGGAAGAAAAGGGACAACTAGGCTTTGCTATTACAATCAATAACGCGCAAGGGCAAAAACTACAGGTAGTACCTGCAAATCAGGAAAGAAGAATTGTGTTACCCCGAATTTAACGCGAGCGAAGTCGCGGGCAAAAGCTAGCTTTAAATATGTTGGTTAATAATGTGTACAATAACGTGGTACGCAACACTTTGACGTTTCTGCGGTGATGTGGTTTTCGGTGCAGCTTTGTTGAGTGAATGTTATAGATTACTAGGTTTTACCCGATCTTTAACTCGAACTACCGAAAACTTACCAAAATCCATCAAGGTAACGTCCTGCCGAGATTTTAGTATGCTCTATGTCCTAACCAAGGTCCTAGTCTATCAGTGTACCAAATTTTATGAAAATCTCTTCAACCGGTAGGTCTTGAATGTAAACTTACTCACACAACAATGGGAGATGATTTTTATGAAATTAGAAACTACGAATTATGTTTCTTTATTTACAGGTGAAACAATATTTTGCAAAGCAGTTAGTACTTCTTAATAAAACAAATTTTGTACTGAAATAAATAAAATAATCAGTTTGGACTGTTACCAATGAGACAAGGCAATATTAGATTTACTGCAACTTTGAGTTTTGACAGTAACGTATATAAAACAAATCTCAAAAACGCAGTATGCTTGCGATATTTAAATCTGTACGAAATAAAAAAAAATACTCTTATTGAAAACCCGTCGAATACTCTAGTGACTTTAGTTTGAATTCAAAAACCAAACTTTTGCAATCAATTAGTTTCTATGGGTAGTATTTATACAAATCTCACTTCCTAAACCCGGTCGTGAGACCGCATTTGAGATATCGGAATAATTAATTAACAAATATTAAAACCCGGTTTGCGACTCCATTTTCAAGTGAGATCACTACTGATTAATATACCGGTTCTATCACTAAGATGGTCTCAAGACATGGTAGACCGTATCTTAAGACCTTTCTTCCATTCTCCCCTATACGTCACGGCGTCATTTACTCCTTTCTACTTCGTATCATTCCTTATACAATCCATCCATCTTTTCTTTGGCCTTCCTCTCGCTCTCCGTGTAAACGAAAGTAGTTAACAAAATATTAAAATAAAAATGTCTAAATTTTTCTTCTTCGGTCTTTTGAGCATCAATATGACAGATTATATATTATCCGTGGTAAAATAGAGATCACATTTTAAATTGTCTATTAACTCGTATCAAATGTGGTGCGGCTGGGTATAGAGCTGAGATGAACTTGATTGACTGCATTTATTAATTAAGAAACATCTTATAGTAGGGGAGCCCAAGCGGGGATTTCGGGATTTACTAAAGCGCGGCAGATTAATATACAGGGGGATACCTTGTACCCTGTTAAGTACCTCCACAGAACATGAGGCCCATATATAAGGCCGCCCGTGAAGGATACAGGATCAGATTAGTAAAAAAAAATTGACCATCAGAAATTCTCGAGCGCGTCAGATTAAGGTAGGGTGAGTTAATTACACCCTAAAAAGTGTATATTCCACTAATCTGACAATTTGAGAGACGACGTAAAAAAAGGGGAGTTTTTTTTTTATTTTGAAGGAAATGATTCAAGAATAATGAAAAATATATAATCTGACGATTTCCACAAGCCGAAATAACAAAAATTCGTCGATAAAGTTAAATGCGTGCAGCTGCGTGATGCCTACATTTCCTTCTCCGCGTTTCTATTCCTCTCTCACTCTTTCTCTATCTATTACTCTCTCACTCCGTCCCAATTACCTAATTAAGTTCAATGATTTAAAAAAAATAAAAAATAAAAATTTTTTGAAAGTGATTTTTTGGGAATAACTTTTAACCGGCTTTATCGATCAACTCCAAAAACTAATCCGCCTTTGGGCTTAAAAAACCACGTCGATCGCCACCAAGCTGGTCAAAAGCGGTTGATTCGTTCGAGAGATATCGTGAACGAAAGAAACCCGAAAAAGTGTTTCTTCGGGATTACTCCGAAATTTGTGGTTTAATCAATTAAAATTGCAAAATTACTTATGAGGATGATAAAACTGCGTCGAATGCCGCCAACCGTGTGAAAATCGGTTGATCCATTCAAAAGTTATTGCGGTTTGAAAATTCCAAAAATAGTGTTCTATGAAACTTCTATCAGACTTTCGAGCTGGAAGAGCTCAAATGCATAGAAATATTATTTCTTTGAACTCAGCGAGCTCAAAATATCACATAAATTATGTTTTGAGCTCAAAAATGTCATAAGTACAATTTTAAGCGCCCAGGAATGGAATTAGCGAGAAGTTGCAGGGATGGCCTTTAAGGTGAACCGTTTTTCTATTTTTTTTTTGTCAGATTAGGCGAATCCCTCTACATAATCGTCAGATTATGAGACAGTACGTTTAGAACATAAATATTAACCACATATATCTTAATCTGACGCGCTTGAGTATTTCAAAATGGCGATTTTTTTTTGCACATTATGAAAATGGCCGCGAGTTTGCGTCCCATCGAAATCGTCAGATTAGTGAATGAGAGCTTTTTTTTGGTGCACTTAACACTCCCTTAGAAAATCTGACGCGCTCGACAAAATTTTTTTTTTTTTTCATTTTCAACCCTTAAATACAACCACCCCCATCATGCAAACGATCAGATTAACATACGTACATTATTAAAAATACATAGGGCATTGATGCTATCAATATCTGACGCGCTCGAGGATGTCCATGCAACAGTTTTTTTTTACATATTTAAAAATCTATAGCCGCTTCCCCCACCGATGTAACGGTATATATCATATAACATTTTTTTCTTCTTATCATCTAAGCTTTGCATCCCAATAGGTCTCTACGACGCTCGAGTAAATCCCCATTTAGCATCGTGGGCTCCCCTACTATTAAGAGCACTGTCTAGCGTTGAAACCGCGTTTTTTTCAAGACCACGAGTGAGATTCTTCTACGCATGGTTTAAGCCAAAAAAAAATGTACGCCATTCTTGGATGGCAAAACAAACTAAGCAACTTTGCAAAATTTATCATCTTTATACACACTCATGTTTTGCAAAAATAAATATATCTTTATCTTTGTTTCTAAATACTGCTCTATTAATGTAATACTAGCAGAAATAAGCATCAAATCCAGTTTTGTAGAATAAATTCATTAGTTGTTTTTCAATTCGTTTTAATTACTCCTATTAATTACACGGAAGACAGATTGAAGTAGACAACTTTATTTGCAAATCTGCAGTTTTTTAGGGTTCCGTACCTAAAATGGAAAAAAAATTGAACCCTTATTGGATCCATTTTGTGGTCACATCTCGGGCACTCGTGTAGGTATGAAGTTGAAATTAAACCCTAAACTCAAGTTTGTAGATTGTAAAAAAGTCAACCCAAGGTTTTCTTTATGAATGGCATCTCGCAGTTGAACCTATGAGGTTATAGTCTACTTAGTTTGGTAATTCCTGTAGTGTGATGCTTTGAGATAAAGGCCTCCAGCCAGAGCAAAAATACTTAAAAACTAAGCGACTACATGCTAAGGGCACGTCCTTCTCCCCGGGCGTTAGGCGCCGTAGATGTGTGGACTGTGGACGGTGAGCAATGGGTAGAACACCGTCCGTCCGTCTATTATCGTCGGCGCGTTTGTGTTCCAAACGCGCCTCAAAGAGATGTCAGCAAAGCAGAGAGGTCTGCCAGGGCCACCGCCTGCCGGGGTTGCGGGTTATAGAAATGTCGCAGCCCCGGAGCGTAAATGGCAATAGAAGGAACATGGGTGGGTTTTATTCAGTCAGGGAATTTATTTGATGATTTCCTATCCTCAAAAAAGGGCACCTCCTGTGGGTACGAGCCTCGGCTTAGGGCGTCGCTGGGGGAGGAAAGCAATAGCCCAAGGAACACAAGCATTTTTTTTTAACAAAATGTACCAACATTAAAATAAACGGGTGTCCTGGTTATGATTCTGTTTCAGTACAATAAAGATCTTGATATGATGTTGAATATTCCATTTTCTTTTGATTATGATACTGCTATTCTGTACGCAACAACTTCTTAGTGTTTTTTTTTGGACCTCCGTCTTTCAATTATTTAAAAGGTTTTCTTTTCATAAACCTACATACTATATGTTTATTTTCATTTACAGGCCGAAACTTTAAATTAATTACTGCTAAATGTTATATCCTTCTATCAGCTCTATTTAGCAGATGGTGATAAATGCTATTTATGTTTACATGTGATTTCAGGAAACCAGCGCGCTAACGATTAATGTATCATTTCATAATTTTCCTGCCCTTGTCCCATTCTATTTGGGGTCGGCGCAACACGGCATTGTTTACTCTTTTCACTTTCATATCATTCCTTACACAATCCATCCATCTTTTTTGGGCTTCTTCTCACTCTCCATCCTTAAACAATTAGATCCATCACTCTTTTGGACACATGTGCTTCGTCCCTCCTCATTACATGTCCATACAGAGCCAAACGACTCCCGATTAATTTATAAACGTAATTAATTTCTGTTTTGATATTTAAATGACTTAACTAAACCAAATTATGTCCATCAGGTCTCTATCAGGACGAATAGTTGGAACGGTGTGGTGGTTCTTTGCGCTCATCCTAGTTTGCTCTTATACGGCCAATCTTGCAGCGTATCTCATAGTGGAGCGAATAGCAGAACCCGCAAATTCAGCTGTCAGCTATGGACCTAACGTTGCTCATACCGAAGTAAGAACCACAGTCATGCCTATTACAAGAAGCAGGTAACAAACAGAAATTGGTTACAAAAGTGCGAATGCGAATTGAACATCTTCAATGGTTTTTGCGTTTCATAGTGGATTGATTGATAGAATCGGGTTTAGTTTATAAATAGGTTTGGTTGATAATGTAGACTTCATCTGAAAGGAAAAGTTTTGTTCAACATTTATGGCCATTGACTATGACGCTACTCAAATAACAGGCTACAAACTCAATTCTCCAATGAGGTAGCCATCATGTTACAGCTCTTGTATTTCAATGCCGATCAACACAACGAACTTGCTGGAATCAAGTTATTAATTTGCAAAGTTTTGATTAGTTGTATTGATGATTGAGGACTTGTGTAAGCACTGAGCTCAAATTATGCAGTGAAACAAGGGAAAATATCAAAATTGTTGAAGAAAAATCTTGTCTAGACATGTACCTACGAGTAATTTTATAGAGATTCAAATTGAGACTGAGGTTTTTTTTCTAAAGATTAATAGATTTGATTTCATTCTTATTTCAAATAATTTTTTACCAGACAGGATGTATTTTCGTCATTTTTATTAGCTATAAATTAAAGAAAATACAGACAAAGTCCATAGTCTCGCAGCTTAAGTAGTAGTGGCTATAGTCTTAGGGTGATTTAGTGATGTATAACTACCTACCTTGCATGCGAGTAAGTTTTTAAGTCACTCAGTTAATATCTCAAAAAATGATTGTCTAACAAGACCTAAGAGCATAAGAGCTAATATGCGTTATGTTAAGTTAAAATCATTAAATCGGTCGTCATACTTAGTTTCCTGGACTTCTCACAGGTGGGTCTGATTTCTCTATTCAATTCATGTTAGTGTTTTTTTTTCAGAGCAGCTATTTAAATTTACGGAATAATTTTGTGAAGGATCCTGTTTTAAATGAGGAAGCTATATCAGTCTATTCTGATGATGCGGAGGCGTGTGGCCCGTCGCGTGTTTGCCGATATAAGCACGTTAATTTTGCTGTAGCCACGGCGAAGGGATCGCCTCTCAGGTAACGTATTTTCGAGGCAATTTTCTATCGATTTTAGTATAGTAGCCGATTACCATTGTTTTACTTGTAAAGCCTCTACTCGTTTCTCAGCATCAAATACTCCAATTAATTGATGATTTGCATCCAAGCCCATTCAATCGCCAATTACCGTGATTGGTAGAAGATAAAATCAAACACCTAGAAGGTGTTTGATTTTATCTTCGGGATTAAAGATTGACTTTGACAGTCACTAGTTGGCTGAATTCTGTTGAATAAGGAAAGTTATATCATAATAAAGGAATATAATTGGTATTTTTGTGTTTACTTGATCATCAAACACAAAAAGTGTTCAATAGTTTACACATATGTGTTTCTTCGATCCTTAAGTCAGGAGTCCAAAATAATAATATTGCAGTTCGCAATATAGATATTTGCAGTTCACAAGCAATATAATTTTGATTTGAAAAGTTCGTCACTGATTTCGTATAGCATATGTGAAAATACATGACGAGCACTGTAAGCCAAAACTGGTCTGGTTGATTTGATTTGGTCACAGTAAATCGAAGTAAACTTTAAATGATTGATTACTGGCGGCCAGTGATAAAACTAGTTTCAATTGATAAAGGAAGTTATTGATTGCAAACAAAAAAACAGTTAAGATGAATTCATAAGTATACACATACATACTTACATACATACTTTCTGAGATATGTATGTAAGTTCCAAAATGTGTTTCTTTTTTGTCACCTTCGAAGCGATAGCGATATTCGACCATACTCTATGGTATCGGTTCTATGCACCACCATTCGCCACATTGTGTGACTGTTTTCTGTCGTTTTCTAAACTCATTATTGTTATGTTTTTGTTGTAATATATGTTTTAAAATATGGTTAGCAAAATATTATTTACCAGAATCCGCTAAATTCATAAAACCAATTATTATCATACATTTACTAACTCGAAAAACTAAGAAAGGATATCACTTATGAGATTCATCACTCAATATATTTGTTTGTTATCACATTATCTGTCGACTGATACATGTTTCGTTGCTAGCCGCCGGAACGACTAGTTTCAAAAAGGCGGGTAATATTTTATAGTTATGTCAACAACTTTGGATATTTTTTCGCATGTTCACTAAAATGATTATAAGCAGTATTCTGAAGTTGTGCAAAGTGACTTCAATTCAGTTTGAAAGCAATAATAAACCAAAGTATTTGAACAGGGACGCTTATAAGATTCCTTTATAAATGTCAATATATAATCGGTACGTTCGCTAGCTTGCAAGTGACTTCCACCGTCTGGACGGCAAAATAAATATAAACGACACTATGATACGTACGCCAGGGGATCAACACAAACTCTGTGTAAATTTCCGTACAGACAAGAGCTCCTATCTATTTGAAATCTCAGCTCTATACGGTAATTCCCGGCGGAATACTGAAAAGTCGTAAATTTACATGGTACCCCGTCAGTTGGGAAGGCGGTGCACTCCGCTTTTCGAATTTATACTACCCATTTTTATGGTATGCGATTTGGCGGACGTGATTTTTGACAACAAGTTAAAAATTTACATTTTATATGATACGTCGGCTTTATGGCGTGGCCCTATTGAGGAGATACCCGCCGACTTTATTGAACGAAGGAAATTCGTTTGCTGAAATGGTTTTGAGTTATTTCAACTGTTTGCTCGTGAAATTATAATAAACGTTAGTCGTGGTTGGTAATATCGCTCTTTAGTTTTACCTACGCCTGACGAGGCAAAATATTACATGACAAAGCGAATATTGTTTTCATGATCTTGAATGTCTTGATATTGCCGATTGCTGCGATCAATTTCCAATTAAATAATAATCAGTTCACGAATTTATTCTTAACTTCGGTTATAACGATGTGGTAAAAATACCGAAAAATTAATATCGTACTCATTTTCTTTTATCGTCTGTTTTATTTTCTTATTTGATTGAATTGCTAGTCAATATCGTTAAATCGGTTTAGATTTCGGAGTGAGTAAAACGTACGGTTATTCTAGCATATTTTAGACTAAAGTTTGGACTACTTTCCAGGGAAGCAATAAACTTGGCGATAGTAAATTTGAAAAAGGACGACGTAATAACTAAGCTCTGGCGCAAATGGGCTACTTATAACAAGAAGCCCGATTGTGAAGTGATCAAAGACGAGGTGAGATTTTACATTTAAAGTAGACGTAACTTTGGCCGTATCTTTAAATAATATGTTAATTATATTAATACTTATTACGGAAAAAATATTTTGAAATAAAATGATCATGATGAATTCTCATTGCGTTCAATGAAGTTATTTTTCAGCTCAAGCCGATTTAAACTTACATTTAAGATGGAATCTATGTATATAACATTTCTTGTTTAATTTCAAGGAGACAACTATAACAGAGATGACGCTGAGCCAAGTGGCGGGTATATTCTACGTGTTAGTGGGAGGGCTGGCCCTGGCTCTGGGGGTTGCGTTGGTTGAGTTCTGCCAGCACGGGCGCGCGGAGGCAGCGCGGGCAAACGTGCCGCTGCGGGCTGCGCTGCGCGCAAAAGCTCGACTCGCTTCCCGTTCCGAGCGTAAGACCCCGCCGCAGCGCACGCAAAGTGATCACGAACGCCTCGGGTGGAATGGAGCGGCTTTCGCAGGGGTTAGTATTTGATAAATCGCTCAGTATTTACCGTAGAACACTTTGAATATAGATTACCTTGCAAAACGTGCAAAAACCGAAGTGCAGCGTGGTGTGTAGTAGGTAATAAATTACTATTTATTTAACACTTCGTTTAAGGAATAATCCATTACAAATATGTGTACTTAGATTTCAATAGAAATGTTATTTTCTTACCTTAAAATTTAAAAAAGATCTATAAAAAATATAAACCGCTCATTTAAGTTATTCACATGATACATTCTCGACATCAAACCGAGTAAGATGGCTAAACTTTTCAAGGTACCAAAATTAGTGACTCTACACAAAACAAGCATAAAACAATTATATTTGTCTATCTAGCCATAAAATGGAATTTGATTCACTTTTGCACAATTTCACAAATACATTAGGCATCCTTTTTAAATGTAAAAACACTTATAATACTTAATGTAAATCAGACGATTATTTAATCAAAACACAACTATACTACATCATCGTTATGTTTTTAGGGTTACGGAACCCTACAGACCTTAAAATGCAAAAGCAGAAACTTAAAGGATCACTTTGTTGTCCATCTGTCTGTCTGTCTATCTGACTGTCAAGACCCTTTATCTCGGGTAGGCGTGGAGGGTTCGAGTTGAAACCACATGTTCATTTTTATCAATACCCTATTTACGCAATCAAAAGATATGGCCGTTTATACCGAATAATTAAATTTGGCCAGAAGCAATATCATAGAGAAAATTTTCGATTTCCGAATTTTTACCTTGACTGATGAGTCAAGGTAAAATTTCGGAAATCGAAAATTTGTAGATGCATCGCAAACAAAATGTTATTACAAACTTAATTGCAGTTCGTAAACTAACTGCGAACTATGTCGATGTATGGGACCCCAGTTTTCCTAGGGAAAAGTTAGGTTTGTCCTTCAAAACAGTTTTCGTTAAAGCAATATTAGTTACTTACAAGTTTGTACGGAACCCTGGAGGCCGAGTCCTACTAACACTAAGTATTTCAATTTTAAAATTGCGAGACACCTTTTAACTGAACATGTATTTAAATCTAGCTTGGTAATAACACCAATAAATTACGAATGAGTTAGAATGTTTAATAACCAAAATAAAAAAAAACGCAAAGATAATAAAATTATTCATTTCAATTGGATTAATCCTTTTAGGTGACCCCAACATTAATGATTAACCACTCACTTTTACATTAACCATTCACTGCCAGGAAAATTCGGCGTGCTGAATACTGCCATAAACTTTAACACTTATTATAATATTATTTACCACAGAATTACACTTCGTTTTACTCATAAAAGTTCAATAGGTATGCATTACAGGATAATGATGTTATATTAATGTTTTCGTTTTATGTTTAGTACAATGACTTTCTACTAGGAAGGGAAATGTTGGGAAATATTCATCGCAAGATCTATTAAACAGTTTCATCGACGTAAGTTATAATTTGTAACCACTACGTTTTTTTTTGTAATTTAACCGGTGCTCCAATTGCCCCAAACCTACAAATAACAGAAACCTGATTAAAATTTTGAATTGTGTCCCTTCCGCACGTTATTTATTTTAAAGTAATAATTACATACCGAGGCACAAGCCTATAAATATCATCAAATAACTGGACTATGTTTGCGCTACGATTTCGTTATTACCAAATGGTTAATTATGCCACACGTACCTGATTAACTTATTATGCAAACAAAATAATTACATTTTAGTATTGTTTTTTCAAAGCTACTATAGTTTCGTTTCTGATTATCTATTTAAATTGAAGTGCAAGCAAAGTCTTTTTGGTCTCCTCTTTCAATCCTCAAGCGGAAAATTCAGGAACAGCCGCCGATTTCATACAACCAAGAGGTAGGGACTCAAAGTCAGACGAAATAGGTTAATGAGCTGCTCACTGACGGCGGTATATTACTTATACGGAATGATGATCTTTAGATTTACACATCACTGTCGTGTCGTATGATTATAGTGCCTGTCTGAATACTGTACAATATTTGGGGACTCTCCTGGCCAAAGCTACCAGAACAATTTAATAATAATTAAAATTATTGTGCTGATTTTTAGCAGCATAGAGTAAAAGGTAGTTCTACCTTTTACAAGAACAAACCACCTATCAGCTGTGCTAATATTCAGAACTTTGCTATTTCAATTAGGAAAAGGTATTTGTCTGTCTGTAGAATGATATAATAATTATTATTTTTATATAGTAGTAGACGTTCTTTGGCATTGTCAACCCAGTGATATCTAAAATGGAACAGTTTATCTTAATAAAATATTCGCATATCGAAAACTGCATCGAAATAAAATGCTTACTCAAACTTTATAATTGCGACTAGAGAGTCAGTGTCGAATGATTTTCAAGTAGGTTTAAATTAGACGTGTTTGTTGGTTGCATTGATGATTCAGCAAGAATAAAATACGTAGGACCTTTTTTTGCCTAACGAAACTCACCGAATAAACATCACCCGAAGTTACTTATTCCATACCAATAATTCCACGTTGTTGCCTACATCACTGTGTGTGTTAATTATAACCCCATCGTAACCTTTTATGTTTCTATATTCGTTACCCGGTACAAGTGGTTGTGATAGTTATTAAATGCTGTGTGGATTCCAGACTCTCGCCGAAAAGCGTCAAAAACACCCAAGGGATTCGTCAATTTGTATAGTATTGCATTTTTTTTTGTCGCATTGTCATGCTTCTGTCTCGCTTTACTTCTCGTTGAGAGTCTGGATACTGCATTATAAATGATTATAAAACATGAAAATAGCAGAAATATTTATCTAGTTTGATCACTGTGATCGATAACACGGCTGCTCAGTACGGGTTCGATCCCATAATTGGGTCCTATTGAATCTTTGAAGTCATAAAATCTCAGTTGATGCCGGTTGAAATCTATTCTCAGTGTATACTAACCTTTCAGTGAATCCAAGATCATGGTTAACGTTTAAGCATATTTCATATTTTGAAAGACATTTCATTTAATTAAATCGAAGATGTTTGATATAAAAATACCTGCGTCATTCAAAAAAAGGTGTATTGAACATTTATTTTGTATTTTTTGTAGTAGTAATTTCCTGTACTTTGCTCTTTTCAGTACTTCACTTCTGGCACCCAGATCTCCCAAGAAGATGCTGTCCACGCCAGTTTCACGCACGTGTGATCCGCGGAGAAGACCGGCGCTAATGTGCGTCAGTCTTCAACAACCACGAAAATACCCAATAATGGCGTCGATCTTTATCAACTTTAAGATCGTCAACGGCCCCTGTATAATCATATCAAGCCTATATGTACCTACTTTCTCGATAGCGCTGAAACATTACCAGTAACCTTTAAACACAAAATAACACCTGCTGTATACTACATCTATGACATAGTGTATTTTCGGGTGTATATTATATATTCTAATATAATGCCCATTGGGTTACTTGCCTGGGCACAAAAATGCACAAAGACAAAAATGAAATATGCCCAAACGAATTAATGTTCTGTATAATTTTAAATCTAACAAATGGTGCCAAAACAAGGGATTTCTTAGAAATGAAAAGTAATGTTATATTTCTTTTCGTACCGGTCTGTACCTGGGAAAAATTACCCGAAATATTTTTTTGGTTCCTTGGGTTGCGAATAGTCAACTTGTTATGAATGTTAGTCGTAGCTATTTGCAATATATAGAAGACTTAACATTTTACCTGTGGATCGAAGGACAATGCAGAACTCTTGCGGGGTACGAATGCGTAAACGAGACGATGACGGTTCGACGTAAGCGAGTGGTTCAGTGCGTTGGATGCATAAAAACACATGGCTACTCGCAGGTCAATAAAATTCTTAATGTTTGTACCGGTTTATTTACCGTATTTCCAGTGTCGGAAATCCAAATTGAAAGTAACGAGTGTTTAAAAAGTTTTTACAAAATTGTGTGTTAAAAACCCTATTACAACAGACATTATTAGACAACAGAAGTTATTTAGGAAAAAAGCGCTAGTTTAGAAAATATATTACATGTAGAGAAACGTATAAATGGTAATTCCTTAGTAAGTAAGCAATAATACTTCAATTTACTTTCAGATGAATACATACCTAGATAATAATACTGTTCCACTGAAGGTTTTGAAGGCTTTTTGGCCTTTTTAAGGGTGGAGATCAACGCTTGCTCAACACGGGCGGCGATTTCAGACTTATTTTAATTATAAGAATATGTTTTCCATCACCGATGTGTATGATGTCTTAGATAAGCTTTTAGAAAGTACATACATACGAATTGAAAAAGTCATATTGGCCCGAATTTTAACCCACAAAACCTCATGCATGAGAGGCGAGCCTCTTAACTTCTGGGCCATCACGACACACGAATACATAATTATGTATGAATATTTAAGTGATCCAAACGCTTAAAGATAGTCGTTGTGTCCATCCATTGCCGAATTATTATTTATAATGCACCTAAATAATTATTGTAAGTTCTTTTCACGCGATGCATAATTAAGATCGTCAATCCTTTTTCTGTTGTGACAATTTACAGCTGCTCAGCAAAGCACTGGGGAACACAAATATAAAATCAAGTTAAAAAAATATATGGTGGATATCCACAAAAAATCAAATGCCCTATTCAACATTTGCAATTTTTATCCTACAAATATGTTTATAAATATTTGTAGGATAAAAATTGCAAATGTTGAATAGGGCATTTGATTTTTATACTAAACAAACTCTCACGCACAAAACAATATGTAGCTGAGGATTAAATATGTTAGACGAAGTAGACATGGGAAGTCAATAAAAAAATACTGCGATAAGTCTTGTCAAATAAACATTCCGCCCCGGACTGATACCCTAATTTTTTCTGCTTATAAGTCAAGAGTGTTAGGCGACCAGACATTAACTAAAATGCAATATAGGAAAATATGCAAAATAATTAATTACTTAGTTGGTTTAAATTTAAAATTTGCAAATTATTAAATTCATTGCATAAAGATATTATTTATATGAAATATTTGTTGTTGTAAATTTATTTTATTGCATACATGGAACTAGGACTTACAGGATTCGCGGGATTTGCTTATAAACACAAAAATGCGTAAGAGGAATACTATCTCTAAGAAATTATGTGAATGTTATGACAAATAGTCTTCCAGTATTAACTCAGAATCCAAAGATATAGCTATGAATACCAAGACTTAATATAATTAGATACAATAAAATAGGATAAAACAAATAAAGATACAATGTTTCTGAATAAACAGTAAATAACTAAAAAAATAAACATTACGCTTCCAAATGCACTTATAAGCAATAAAAATGTACTTACTAAATTGCTACGAAGTAATGCAAACTTGTAACCTCACAGAAGAGCGTTTTGCACAGTTCCTTATATTTTAGACTAACTTAGTGTATAAAGTTAACCTATTATTTTTACAAAATGTATCCAAATAATTATTTAAATCATCTTTCTATGTTGTAGTTATAATACATTTCAATGTCTAGTCTAGTACTAATGTCCGTAGAATTGTATTATCTCTTGGAGGTGAGTAGTAAACATATGTGTACTAGAATCTTAATAAGTAGTTTCTTACATTTGTCAAAAAAAGTGTCACGTTCAGATAGATTGAATTCTTGTTAGTGATGGTTGTATTTTCTTTTTAGTTTTTCAAAATCATCAACAACAATAAAGATGTTTTAATTAAATAAGTTGTAAACTTTATTTTTAAAATTAGGTAAGCATAGATCATTAAATGTACGGTACTCAATAAATTTCTTATTTTTAAGTACCTATATCAGTGAGCTCAATCTCTTTTCTTATACGGGGTCATTGATAATTAGGAGCAATACTTAAAATAAGTAATAGGTACTATAACGGTTTCATTTGGATATTTCAATAAAATGCGCATATAATATTTTTAGGATTATAATTTAAATCATATTTTATTTTACATGTCACACTTTTTCCTGTAACCTACGCTTCCGACATTTTCTATTCTCATTTTAAATCGTCCTGAGTATTTGAACGTTATGGTAAACCAGAGAGCATTGGTTAGGTTATAAAACGTCTTACAGTACCTACTTGATAAACAGATGCTTTTCTTATGAACGCCCAGTGCGCAGAAACATTCCTCACAATTAACACTGTCTTGTCTAGAGATGAAAAATGTCCACATTTTATAAGGTAATAACAACCTAATTTGACGACACGGTTGGCGCAGTGGCAGAGCGATCGGTTGCTGCGCTGCGTGTCGCGGGTTCGATTCCCGCACGGAACAAATATTTGTATGACCTAAAGATAGTTGTTCTGGGTCTGGATGTTTGTGTATGCGAGTTTAAATGTTTGTAAACGCACCCACAATACAGGAAAAATTCCGAATGTGAGGCAAAGTTAAAAAATAATTATGTAGTGCACCCAAATACCAATCACCCCGTATTAAAATAGAAGTATCTGTTATTTTAATTCAAGCATATTTTTTTTACAATTACAAGAAAGGTATTACAGTACAATACATTTCTTGTATCCATAATACAAATAGCCCTTTAGAAGTTACCAACCATTTAAAAATAATCAGATTGAATAAATTAGACTAAATGATAATTATTACTCGTACTTAATAAAATATTCAAGATTTTCAATAGGGTATTTGGACACTACACTAATTATTTCAAAATATTCATGTTCTACTAGCGTAATTAATCGATGTATTAATGTATAAAAACGTTAGATAAAAATATTAAAAAAACATTGTGAGGTTCTATCGTTGTTTGATTTTAGAATTATGAACATATTTCTATTCCTAAATAACGCCAAACAGGTTTCTAGCGCTCCTAGTCTTATCTCGTATTTGTTGTCATGCGCTCTTCCCATTTGTTTAGGTTTTTTGTTTGTTTTATTTTTTGCACATCGGTATTACTATGTAGTTAATTTGTTATAATTGTCACTGTATACAATCTTATTTATTTAGGTTAATATTCTATTTCACACACTTCAACTCGTATGAGACTGTTTTACGTCCGTCAAATCACCAACACAGGTCCAAATTGAAAACCAGCGTCGGACACTAGTCGCCCGGCAGTTTGCTGAATTGGGCCTAATTGTCGCAGACTTGAGACACACAATAATTATCTTCTTTTTGTGTTTTTATACAAAATTTAAGTTATTATACAAAATTTACTGTTTAATTTTGTTTACTTTTTAGTCTGACGTTTTGTGAACTTGTAGCACGTGCCAAATAAACATATTTTTTTCTTTCTATAATTCGTAGTCTTGGGTACTCAAAGATTGTTTTTGATGGAAATTATAGCAGGCAAGTTTTATAAGTTCTCCTTACAAAACTCTTACCTACATTTATTTATCACCTACCACACCTAACAAATTTTATTTTCACGCTTAATAGGAAATTAAAATGATAACAACCGGCCGGAAAATTGATAATTTTTTTGTTCAACTTTTATTTTTCTGTGATACATTTTAGACAGTAACAGATGATGGGTGTCTTGATTGCTTCGGTTGCCAAGCGAAACACCAAACTGGCATGAGTCCCCGTTGCATTCACAATCGGCTAGTCTCCCTTAAGCAAATGTGATCGGCAAGTACCTAAATGAGCTTAGCTCTTTTTAGTCAGGCTTTGAAGAGTGGGACGGATCGATAGCCCGTGAATATTACGGCTATTGCAGCTCCGCATGCCACTGAGCTATCCTTCTCTATATCCCTACGAGAATCAACCTTTAGGGTAACTAACTCAATTCAGTAGTATCAGTCTTCAGGAAGTGACTAAGTTTAATTATTGTCAGTTAAAAAATATAGCTGCGATAAGAGCTTTTTTAAATTGATTAGTATGTATAACGTAATGGAAAAATATTATTATTATTTTAATTTTATTTTTTGTAGTCTCTGATCGCATCACTATTTGTTTTATTATCGTAGAGACTACATACCTTTTAATACAAGTTACAAGGAAGATTCTTTAAAAACAAAAAATTGAGTAGTTTTATGTTATCCTTTCGTAAGTCAGTGAGAGATATATACAGGGTGGCCAGTTGATAGGCGTCCAAAGAAAAAAAATAGATACCTTATGCTAAGGGCTACCTGAATTACCCACATGTAAGATCCGCGTTTTTTTTGTAGTTTAGAAGCTATAATTTTTTTAAGTACTATTTTCAAAATTTTCACCTGACATTAGTTTTTATTTTTTATTCCTATAATTTTTAGACTTTTTTTTGTGGAATCTATTAGCGATAGCAATAGCTGCCATGCAAAAAAACCGTTTGCCTAGGTATAGTAGAACTTACCACAAAATTAGTACAAAGTTCAAAATTACCATTAGAGTTCAGTAATCAAAAATGTTCAGAGCTTAAAAAAAAATAAGTTAGGGGTGCCAGAGGTTTCTAAATGATCTTAAAAACTTCTATGGACCTTCAACAGACAATATCGTTAAAAAAACATAGAGCTTGATAGGGGTTTATTTCCTGTGATTAGCGTTGATAGCAATAAAGGTATTTTTTACAGTTGTATCTTGTTATAATTTATGATTTCGTTATTTTTGCCACTCTTAGGATAAAAAAATACGGTAGATAGTTTACAAATTTTATTAAAACACCCTACAAAAGGTTTTCAAAATGCCGCCCTACCACAGAAATGCACAATCTACATCTACGGAGAAAAACGGAGATTAAAATAAAAACTAATGTCAGGTGAAAATTTTGAAAATAGTACTTAAAAAAATTCTAGCTCCTAAACTGCAAAAAATCGCGGAACATACATGGGGACTTCAGGTACCACTTAGTATAAGGCATCTATTTTTTTTCTTTGGACGCCTATCAACTGGCCACCCTGTATAAATAAACACAAGATCAGTCAGGCCATTCGTCACCAGTTACATTAAACAAAAACCATGTCCAAGGTAGCAACCCCTCTCAAAACGAGTTGACAACGGATGGTTTTGTTACTTTAGTATTTGTTTCAAAGTTTTCTTAAATAAGCTGATTATACAAAACACTGCCCTCTACTGTACGACACAAGTAACACGTAAGACCTGTAGTCGGATTACAGCGCTAACAGCAGAATTCTCTCAACTTAGATTCCTCCGACTTCAGAACTGAAGATAATAGATGGCGTACCGACAGCTTTCTAGAGCGCGCCACTAGACAATAATTCTCATAATGTATTTTAATTAGGAGTAAACACATATGGTCATGCTCCTACAGAGTTGTCATTATTCTATTTTGAGTGATCGATACCATATCCATAAACGTAACGTGACTTTTAAAAATGTGTCTTACTTCACCCAATTCCTAAAACAAGCAGACGGTATGTTGTTTCAAGAGATATGTTGTTATTTAGTACAGAGCTTAGTGGTTTGAAAGTATCAAGTACCGAAACATATTTGCTTGCTATTTATTTTTCCTTGTTCATAACCCTATATAAATCATACGCCAGTAAACTATTATTGAAAAAATATATGATAACTACCTTCTGTGAGAATATCAAGAAAAAAATATGATTAGTGCTGAATGTTAGGGCCTATGCACACCACGTTTTTTAAACGCGCCGTCGACGCGCGTTTGTAGCGATACAGACGCGATACGCACGCAAGTCAGACGCAGCCTGTAGACCTTTGCACACCTGTATAAATAAAGACGCGCGTGTGTAGCGATACAGACGCGCGTGTGTAGCGATACAGACGCGATGCAAACGCGCGTGTGTATCGATACAATCGTGAATTCCACAATATTGGCCGGTTTTGAATTTCAGTTATGAAGTTTTCTGTGTCGAAAGGCTCCATTTTTTTTTTGTTCCAAAGACGGTGCACCAAATCGCTCGATTGCTACTAGCGTAGATTCACACTTCCCTTTCCCTCGTTGCGTTTGTATCGATAAAGACGCGCCGGTGCCGCGCGTTTGTATCGATACACACGCGCCGCGCGTTTGTATCGATACAAACGACAACAAACTGCTCTGCAGAATAAAAACGCGCCGGCGACGCGCGTTCCCAAAACGCGCGTCGACGGCGCGTTTGAAAAACGTGGTGTGCATAGGCCCTTAATGTTTGCCAGTGGCTCGAAAATCTGACTACTAGTCTTGCCAAGGAGTATCACATTGGCTATGGCATTTTTTTTTCGGGTGAGAAATCATCAAATGACTTCCCCCACTGTGTTCGGAGTGACTGACTAAAACCCACCCATGTTCTTTCTTTTGCCCTTTACGTTCCGGGGCCGCGGTATCCCTTTCGAACAACTCGCAACCCCGGCAGGACCCACAAACCCGGCAGGTTGGCTATGCTATGGCATTACAAATAAAGAATAGCTAGGCAAATGATGAAGTGAAATGCCCGAGGCATGGTGAGCCTTGTGATCTAACAGTTTTATTTAAAACGGACACCAGTTGTAATTATTTGACTCTGTACAACAGTACAGAGTCAAATAATTACAACTGGTGTCCGTATCATAATAAACATATTATGATAAGAGAAAATAGTGTAATTTAGTATAATTTATTTATTTTTCTTTTTATTCTCATCCAAACCCATTTCAGCCTAGCCGCTTTTTCCAACGACGACTATGCCTGTTTTGGAACGTAGCGTGGTGTTACGTGACACGTACTATATCTCTTCTTTTGACATCCAAAATTCTGCGTGCCATGGCCCTTACCTAAACTCCAAGGCTCCCACTTCAGCGATTCGGGGACTAGTAGATCACCCGTCATGACCGAATTCATGGAGTAGTAACTTTTCCAGGCGATTTGCTTCAGCGATCGCTTTCCCATTCATGCCTCATTATATTTACTGCTCCATGGGTCCTGCGGTATCAAGCTCGACTGCTGAGCACAGGGTCTTCGCTTCGATTCTCAAGTGGAAAAAGAAGGAGAAAGGAAAAAAAATAATTAGGCTTTTCTATTACGAATTTCTTAGTGAACGCCCGGAGTTTGGAATTTGCCGATATGATACCCCTGTGCTAAAGAAAACACGTTAAGCCGTAGGTTCTGCACCTCTGTCCAGTCGTATCAGATTGCCGTCCCATCGGATTATGACACTGAGGGAACAGATTGCACCTGTACTTCACATTTGTGCACTAAAATATCTGCCGCGCTGATGGCTAATCTCCGCTGAGCTTGACCGCCGCGATTTATTTATTTATTGCATGTCAGACTACCCCGTTCTTAATACAACATTATTTTGGACATAAAAAGTAAATGCAATAGTAAAAAAATATATCTATTATGCTATTATACGCAATTAAAAGGAAACCTTGATGGAAAATCGAATTTTAATACAAAAATACTTACCCGTGTTAATGGAACATTACTCATATTACGTGATTCTAACTAGCAATTGTAAAAATAATAAATAGGTGTAATTATGTATTACTGATTTTTTCCATTCGCGTGAGCTAATAATAATTGTTTTCAACTGTTATTCATTTGAATACAATTTCGTAAAGTGCATCCGCCGTTCTTAGTAAATAAATGGTTTACTCACTAACTTTTGAAACCCATTTTTTTGTTAATAATATTAACGCAGACAACACTAACAGTGCGTCTCTCATTAAAGTTGATGTTGGAAGAATCAAGGAGGTTTCCAAGTTAATCAGTTAATTCGTATTCCTTTTTTTGTATAATTATGCTGCAGGGTTGTGGAACTCACTGCCGCCTAGTGTTCGTGATTTAAACCCATTTCACTATTAAAGAACAGAGTGAAAGAATGACCTATCCTCTCCATCGTAATTTACTTATCTATATACCACTACTATTGAAGCATTATGTATTTTGTTAAATGTGCAAGTTTATAATATATTTTATATGAATACGTATTAATACGTATTTATATTTGCAACTTTTATGTGCAACTTAAGGCACACACACATATTTTTCTCATACTGTCTCAACAACACGTCTACATTTTGTTCTCATATTTCCATTCTCAGGTTTTCTGACAGAAATTTCTTAAGAAATAAGCATTACCTTTGTACTCAAATTATAATGTTTTTCTCCTGTCTTGTCTAATCTGTGTACAAATATTTTAAATCGACTACAAAGTTTTCTTCTACTATTACAGAAGAAGAATATGGCATCCACTTTCCAGGCTGAAGAACGTTGAAGACAAATTAATATCAAGCGACCCTGTGCTTTATTTAGATGTAAACAAATTTGATTGGACAAGTCTGACATTTTATGAATGAATGTTTAGGATGAATTATTAATTTATATTATTATTAAACAGAAATCTATACTAATATTATTAAGAGGAAAGATTTGTTTGTTTGTAATGAATAGGCTCCGAAACTACTGGACCGATTTCAAAAATTCTTTCACCTTTGGAAAGCTACATTATCCCCGAGTAACATAGGCTATATTATATTTAAAAAAAATTAAGGATCCTTACTAAAACTCCAATAATGTAACACAAGGTGTACCTGACCTGAAAAATTCCTTACGCGTGCGCAGCGAAAACTATTGATGATAGAACAAAATCATTTACTACGACTTTGCAGAAGTCATCATTATCTACAAAAAGTGTCGCGACAGCATATGTCTAAATATTATAGTTATGTCACAGTAAGCGGTTTTTTGTTCTAAAAATTTAATTTATATGCCACCGCTTGAAAAGGCTCTTTATTTGTACCTTGGTATTAATCCTTATCAAAATAAATTACTTTATATTCAGGACGGCTTCAATACCTTTTTATAACTTTTTGAATTATTTAATTCGGACATTTCATTCGGAAGATATCACGAGTTTTAAAATGCAAGTATTAGAAAAAAGCGTGGTTGCCGCTCACCGCGCTCAGCTAGCCAGCATGCGATGTAGGCTCTATGTAAGCGTCAGTGGTACGTACTTTTAGCGTCAGAAACCCAAATTATGAAGGGGAAAACTACGTGAATGGCCGGTACATAAGTCCAACCGAGGCTGTGTGGCGAATATTTGAATTTCCGATCCATGAGCGACATCCTACAGTCTTACAGTTAAACTGTCCACTTAGAAAATGGCCAAAGGGTGTTTTTTTACCCCAGAACGGCTAAACAAGTGGCTCATAACCCACGTAAAACTACTTTGCTGGCGTACTTTGAGCTCTGTAATGACGACGAATTCGCAAAGACACTTTTACACCATGAAGTCCCGCAATACTACACATGGGCCAGTAATAAATGAACAAGAAGGAGGCATGGTGAGGACGTAGTTGGCCATCCAGGTATAAAAAAGATGCCGCTTTAGGAAGAGTCTACGGTGTACATCCTTCTCAATCAGAGTGCTTTTATCTTAGGATGTTGCTACATCACGTACGTGGTCCAACCTTATTTGAGTACATAAAACCGTTGACGGAGTTCTCAAAGAAACCTATCAAGCAGCTTGCGGTGACAGAGGTTTGCTAGAAAATGATGACCACTGGGAAAATACTCTGAGAGAAGCATCGCTTTCGCAATGTCCAGTACAACTGAGAGACTTATTTGTGGTCATCCTTTTATTTTGTCAGCCATCGGAACCATTGAAATTATGGGACCGTTTCAAAGATGATTTATGTCAAGATATTATACATAGAATAAGACAGCAAAATCAAGACTTCGCCTTGCCATACAGTGAAGACGTTTATAATGAAGGTTTGATTCAAATAGAAAATAAACTTTTGCAATTAAATGATAAAAGCTTAAGTAATATTGGATTGCCTGTTTCAGTTCGTACAAACAACAATGCTACAGATACAATGCTTGATATCGTGTCCCTTATGGACTTCGATAGAAAATTTAAAATTACGGACGAATATGAGAGCTCATCTTCATGGAATCACATATAGTAATTTCCCACAACAACTACTAAAACTTGGAGAAGGATTTTTTCCCACTCCAAATTTAAGCAGTTGTGACATCCTGCTGGATGAGTCTGTAGGCCAAATAGTCCATAATTTAGAAAATTTAATAAATGCTAATAACCCTGACATCGAGAATTTGCACGAAAAGGACTTTCATTGGTTGTATTCAAGGGCAATAGTGTCACCCAGGAATGATAATGTCAACGAAATAAACAATCTCATTATTCAAAAAGTCTCCGGCCAAATAAAAAATTACAAATCGATCGATACCGTGACTAATATCAAAGACGCAGTCAATTATCCACAGGAATTTTTAAATTCACTAAACTCTTCTGTCCAGAAGGGTCACCACATGAATTATGTACGTTTGCCCAGCACGGCCCCTCAGAATTTGCATTTATGGTGTACACCATTGCAATGTACTCGCCTCTAGCAGTATATGTACCGATTTCTTTTTCAATGTACCTCTATACTTTTGAAGAAATATGCAAAAAAAGGTGGCCGTGCCAGCCAAACGCTTTCAGCACGGCCCCCCATGTAACTTGAATAATACATACCGTATTAACAAATGTCTATAACTCAAGAAATGTACTCTATTAATACGTTATATGTGCCGCAACAGTTATTGTGAATTCATAATAACAAATAATATATAGATGTGGATAAGGGGCCGTGCTGGAAAAAATCATTTTAAAAAATATCTAAAAAAGACAAAACATACTTAGCCAAAAACTATTAAAAAATAATTGAAGTTTAGCAAGTAACATATGTACCGCATTGATTTCTCATACAACTTGTTATATTGTGAAAAATAAATCTATTTTAGTTCATTCAGCACGGCCCTCTATAGTTGCCTATATCTTTTTAAATAAGCCGTGTATGTTTACAAAATTCGACTTCCTGAATAATATATAGGAGTACATTCCTTTCAACTAAATTGCAATTCTGCTGTATCAATACTTTAGAAGATAAATTCAATCTAAAATATACATACATTAAAACTGATGGGGTGACCATGATTCTACATGAAAATAGGATAAAAAATACTGCTTAAATTGAGTAAATCTTTATTAAAATAAACAAATCAACAATATGGTAAACTATATAAACGATAACTAGGTACTTATACATAATAGGTCGATAATCGTACAAGTGTCAAGTTAGTGTCGCTAAGACTACATAGCTCAAAGTCTTAAAAATCATACATTACAATAAAATCACAGATTCATTACATTTCACAAATTAGTTCGTTTACATGGAATAACAACATATGTCTCAATAACACTACAGAGCTTAAAAATCTTAAAAAATCACAGATACGCGTTCAATAAATCATATTGATTGAACCTTACATTACACTAATATTAATTTGCATGAATCGCTTTAATTATTTGGTATAATCACAGGCAATTAATTAAACATTATTATTATTACACATTAATATTCTAAAATACACACATTTTTATAAATTAAAACAGATCCGGCAAGGCGCCATTTTTACGATTTCCCGCCAAGTCCTTATATTTACTACTGCCTGTTATGCGCGTAGAGATGTGACTGTCAATAAACACTCAAGCGCAACATGAAGTAACCGCGACACCAGCGCCACATTAAAAATTACGGTAGCGTCAGTGAACTAATAGCGATCGCACACGACAAAATTAACTGATAATATATTATTATACTTAATGATTATTTTTTAAGATGTAATGAATAAACACATAATTATTTAAATAAATTACCCAATAGCGGACAAATTTTAAACTTTGAGAAACATTGAATATTTTGTTTTTTTTAGCATTTCTCATTCTGAATAACATTTATTTAAACATATTATAAGTTGTGTTTTTTCTAGGGGAAGGTTATAAGCACGCTTTATATATTTTTTATTTCTACCACGCGAGCCGAACCGTAAGTTAAAGCTAGTCCACTTAGAAATTCGTTTATTTAATATATTATCCCACTAGATAGGCTTTGAGGAAAAGAAAACGATTAATTACTTGACGCCAAGAATCAGTTATTTTTATTTTTAATGTTTTTGGTGGGTACCTATACCTACCCTGTGTCATTCTCACAATTAAGACGAATATAACGACATCTCTCAAGTTGAAATTAATAAAGCCGTTTAGACTACAAAGCGTGCCAAAGAAATGAAGGTTGCTACATATCTACATTCATTCACTCGAAAAACCTTACCGTCCTTCTGGTACAGTCGGGTAAAAAGAATGTTTATTTCAATGTAGTCACATAATTTAATTAATATAAGTACATAAATATAGAACATTTATGTACCTACCTACCAAATATATGAAATCATGGTCACCCCATCAGTTTTAATGTATGTATATTTTAGATTGAATTTATCTTCTAAAGTATTGATACAGCAGAATTGCAATTTAGTTGAAAGGAATGTACTCCTATATATTATTCAGGAAGTCGAATTTTGTAAACATACACGGCTTATTTAAAAAGATATAGGCAACTATAGAGGGCCGTGCTGAATGAACTAAAATAGATTTATTTTTCACAATATAACAAGTTGTATGAGAAATCAATGCGGTACATATGTTACTTGCTAAACTTCAATTATTTTTTAATAGTTTTTGGCTAAGTATGTTTTGTCTTTTTTAGATATTTTTTAAAATGATTTTTTCCAGCACGGCCCCTTATCCACATCTATATATTATTTGTTATTATGAATTCACAATAACTGTTGCGGCACATATAACGTATTAATAGAGTACATTTCTTGAGTTATAGACATTTGTTAATACGGTATGTATTATTCAAGTTACATGGGGGGCCGTGCTGAAAGCGTTTGGCTGGCACGGCCACCTTTTTTTGCATATTTCTTCAAAAGTATAGAGGTACATTGAAAAAGAAATCGGTACATATACTGCTAGAGGCGAGTACATTGCAATGGTGTACACCATAAATGCAAATTCTGAGGGGCCGTGCTGGGCAAACGTACATCATGAATTGACGTTAAAAATTGGAATTCCAATAATGCTTTTAAGAAATTTAAGCCCTCCGAGCCATGTGCAATGGGGCGAGACTGCTTATTAAGGAATTGAAGGACAATTCAACTGTAGCAAACATTATCACTGGCCAGCAGCTGGTCAACTAGCTCATATACCGAGGATACCGATGATCCCAACTGATCTGCCAAACCCTTTTAAACGACTTCAGTTTCCGGTCAAATCATCTTTCGCGTTAACTATTAACAAGTCCCAAGGCCAAACCTTCGAATTATTAGGGATCGACCTACGAAAAGAATGTTTCACTCATGGCCAACTGTATGTTGGCCTATCACGTGTCGGAGAAAAAAAAACAAAATTACAACGCAAAAGAGAAGGGTGTATGTGTGTGTGTATATGTACCCGTGCGAAGCCGGGGCAGGCCGCTAGTATTTTATATGTTTGCCACTTAGAATGATTTTGATTATGTAAATGTTTTGTATGAGATGTTTAACTGCTATTTAATGTTTTAACTAATTATTTTTCATTATTATTTGCTTTAGTGTTATTTTATTTTCAAATAAATGTTAATATGATGTTTAATTAATTGTTTTTTTTTGCTGACTAATTTTTCTAACTTTTATTTTTTTTTACGGAACTTGTTTCTCAAATAAATGATTTACTTTTATTATTATATCTCGCGGCCTAATTATCCAACGTTTTCATTTTTCACAAATAAAAGTTTTACTCAGGCAGGCTTTGATATGATAATAGCCATTAGCTCTATAATGCTCTTAATGTTAATGACCCGAAAAGCTATGCTAGTACCCATATAAAAAACTTGCTGGGTAAAAAAAAATGCATATTAAGTGCCAAAAAGAGAGTTTATGTAAATTAAATTTGCCACACGATATTAATATTGTGTGTAATTGTAAAGAGATTTATGTCAAGCAACGCCACATTCTCTACGGCTGTGATCAATTCTATGAAAAGACGAGGCAAATATCAGATTGGGTTTAATTGACTTAAGTTATGTGAATTACCTCGTTGGTCTAGTAGTTCAATTTCTGGGTCGGGAAAATTCTTATGGATTTTTCCACTAGGAATTCCTCAGCCTCGAAGTTTCGATTATGCCCGGATGATGGAAATACGCTCGCCCCTTATTGCATAGGACAGATAAGAAATTATGTCATATTAACCCTGTGAAATTATGAGCGCATGTTTTAATTCACAGAGCAGGTTTCAAAATTTACGATTCGTTGAGGTGGGTAGTAATTATTGGAGGTCGCATATATGTATGCACTGGCCTGTGTCAATAATTGTATACACATGCCTGTCAGCTAATATTTAAATTAGCTTAGTTACGGTTGTTTATGTCATTTTTATTATGTCACTTGTGTATTGAATATGAACCACGTAAGAATATACTTATGATCAACCCACTGCTGCTCTTATCATTCCTACTGTTTTCAATAGGTTATGGTCCCAGAACTAGAGCATAATTAATAAGTAGCGTGGTTTCAATATTAATAAAATTGTGCGCCTGTACAACTTATGAAATCGCAATTATGTCAGCTGAAGTTGGCATAAATGGTATAAAAAAGCTGAAAGGATCGTCCGACTACCCAAACTGGAAATTCCTGGTGCGAAATTACTTGAAAAATAAAAACTGATGGGGAGTAATTTCTACAGATGTAGTAAATGCTGACGTAGATCGGCAGGCACGAACGACAATATGCTTGTTGTTAGAACCAGAGTGCTTTACCCACGTCTACAATGCGAAGACTGCAAAAGAAGCCTGGAACAGCTTACAGAAAGCGTATGAAGACAAAGGTTGGGGAAGACGTATTCATATTCAGCGGGAGCTTTTCAATTGTAAGTTGGAGAATTTTGAGAGATGTCAAGAGGTCGACGGAATTTATTTGGACGTTGGTGGATCTTCCAGCCGATAAGAAGCCAATCCAGTGCAAATTGCAAATTGCATTTTTATTACCTTTGTCACTTGTGTATTGAATATGAACCACGTAATAATATACTTATGATCAACCCACTGCTGCTCTTATCATTCCTACTGTTTCCAATAGTAATCAGTATAACTTTGGCCATAAAAATAACGCTTTTGCAACGCTTGTCCTGACCATATTTAAATAAATAACTTTAATTCTTTATATTATATCTGGCAAAACTATTTTTAAAGAGCCGACATTAAAATTCTGAAGGCCATTAATGTGGTTATTTTAACACAACACAAAATTTTAATTTGATTTGGCTTCGTCAGATAAAACAACAGGAAGGTGACTAAAACTGCATCACAAACCGAATCCGAATTGGCCTTGAAAATCAAAAGGAATGTCAGTAAAAGGGAGTTGGATAAGATTAATGTTATGGTAATGGGTATGGTGTTAATGGTAAACTCAGCATAAATCACATGGAGCAATCCTTACCATCAAATCCGTAATGTAGAAATAAGCAAGTTGGTGTGAATGGAATTACTGCCATGAACAGCAGGCTTGTCTAGTTATTGTTATAATGCAGATAATCATAAAGCATTTATTTCGCAATTCTGTATCCTATTATTATTTAATAACGCTAGCCCAAATTGTCCCAGTGCTGAGCAAAAGCCTTTCTCTATTCGTTCCAAGAGCCACAATTCTGTGCTACCCAAAATCCAAGACGTTAGACGTTAGAGGTTTCTAGGCTCTGCTGAGCTCAAAACAAATGGTTTTGAATGTCTCTTATGAGGTCTAGTGAGTAAAATTGTCCATCATACTAAATAGAAACTATCCATATTGATATCATCACAGGGCATGGGAGCCCCTATCGACGCTGTAGATAAGATGAAATCGAATGGCTTACACGGAACTGGCACGAGGTCCCGACAAAAATGGAGTAGTGCATTCAGAAATTCGAAAAATGAAAAGACCCAAGATTCAATCTTAGCCAGGATTTACGATCGTCTAAAGATTTCTCTTTTTACCTTCTCTTCAGCGACAAGAAATAGGTGCATCCAGTTGCGGCTACTATTGGTATTCGTACCCTGCCAGCTATATTGATAGAGTATTGGCAACTTGCATACTATGAATAAGGTACCTTTAACAAGGATACGGTCAAGCACATCCTTATAGAAACAAGTGCACCTACACTTGGCACTCCCAACCAAGAAGAAGACTTGACAGATTTCAACCAAATGGCTTGTCTATTCCGTTAGCTATTTATTTAGAGTGCTTGGAAGCTACTACCATTACCTATTCCGACTACTTGGGTTGGTCCGGAGTAATAATCGACAGCATGTCTCATGTTTAATAATTCGCACTAGAATAATTAAAAGGACGGACGGAGGACACAAGTCACTTAAATGACTTAATGCTATACAACCAGTTGAGCCTTGCTTCTAAGAAATGATTTATCTCACGGCAATGGAATACTTGCCCAAGTCATCCACACCACCAATTGGGACATGTGTTCATCTACATAGTGCCACACTATGAAGCCTGTCGACGACTACAACATTCAGCTCGGAGCCTATCACGAAAACGTCGAGCTCTCCAAAATCAGTAGCTCCTACGAGAACTAATCCGCGAAGCATTGTCATATCCCACGACTTCCTTACTGGCATTGTGCCAACTATCTACAGAATTAAAATAAGGTTAACGATAAAGCTGCCCTGGTCGCTACGTATTGGTAGTACAGCGCCATCGGTTTATATGAAAAATATCACATTTGACGCGCATTTATGCATCGTGGTCAAATCATTACGCTAATTTGCGTTACTTTGAATTCTGTGATATTACCTAAGATAATATTAGTCAACCAGATGATTTAAATATATAATTAAGATAAGGATTCATAATAGTATGAATCCAAAAAAACGCATTAATATAAATATGGTTTTTGAGAAAGAAATTAAAAAGATAGGCATATTTAGATGATGTGAGAGAAATTTTAGCCTGCTCGTTAAAATTATAATACTATACTTATAAAGATTAGATTAAAAGTGAATAATAAAGAAAATAGAAGAAGTAAACTAAATTTAAGTGATACAGTGTCGATTTACTAATATACTGGAAATACTGGAAATGAAAACCAACATATCGTCCAACATATTTGCTACCTACTGCAAATCATCTTCCTCGAACCTTCCCTCGGGCAAACGCCTGAGCGGGCGTGAAGGCTACTGTACGTGGAAATTCAAGATGAGGAACTACTTGATACATGAGGACTTATGGGAGGCAATAGACGGTTATCCTGTGGGAGATACCACTCCAACTTTAAGTAAATCACGTAACGATCGTAAGGCGTTGGCGAAGATTTGTTTAAGATTAGAAGGTCCAGCAATCAGCTATGTCCGGAGCGCAACTTCAGCAAAAGAAGCATGGGATGAACTGAAAAATGCTTACGAAGACCGCGGAATGGGACGGAGATTAGCCTTAGAACAAAAACTATATAGAATAAATCTTGTAGACTACACTGATGCGGAATGTTATATCAATGATGTGTTGAATACAGTGAAAGAACTCGATGATATTGGCAAGAACATAGAAGATGCTTCTGTAGCTGATATCCTCTTAGGTGGGCTTATAGCTAAGCATGAACCAATGATCATGACGAGTAACATTACAATAACCGCTGACTATTGGCGGATGATATTTCCATACTTTATTTCGTCTAAGACAAAAGTAAAGGAAAAGTTCTGATCCTTTCAGGCACTAGTAGAGAGGCAGACCGGTGCGCAGATAAAAACACTAAGGACTGATAATGGTACCGAGTATGTAAATAAAAGTTGTCTTGCTTGCTCTCTGCAGGACGTACGGCGACATTCGTCCTATTGCCGTCGGTTGCACCTGAAGGCGTATGGCAGCTAAAATTTGTTGCAAGCTGTACAGCGAATCGCTTGCAACCAAGTTCCAGCCCCTTCAACTCGGTTTTGGTTCCAGTGAGGGTTGTGAGGCTGCCGTACTTGCCTTATCCTCTTTTTTAAATTTCAAAAAGGTGAGATCGTCCTCAAGGTTAACGCCAAAACTGATTTTAACTACGTTAACAGTGATACTTTGTTGGCTGAAGTAAAAAAATAACTTCCCGTTTATGGTTTCATGTGGCAATGCTATAGACATCCATCAAAATAATTATACAAGGAGAAAGTTTTGAAACCTGCAGTTGGTTGCCAACAAGGTGACTCCATCGGGCCCGTCATTTTTATTCAACCCATAATCAAAAAATTAAATTTATAATTTCACATTTGGTACCTGGACGGTGGAAATATAGGGGGTGATATTGACACCGTTTTGAATGATATTAAACTCCTAAAACAACAATTTTATACTATGTGGTAGGGAACACAGAAGCCGGCAGAGAGTTCCACACCTTGGCCGTGCGCACAATAAATGTAGAGGAAAAGCGCTTAGTACGACAAGACGGTATATCGACCAAGTGCGGGTGGTACCCTGCCGTGCGTCTGGTAGCCCGGTAGTAAAACGGAGATGGTGGGATCAGGTCGTGGAGCTCCAGCGCACATTCTCCGAAGTATAATCTGTAAAAAACCGACAAGCTGGCAACGTTACGCCTGTGCGCCAGGCTATGAAGCTTGGACACAAGCATCTCATCGCCTGTGATCCTTTTGGCTCTGCGTTCCACCGATTCGAGTGCAGCTAGCTGGTATTTTGCCGAACCATCCCATAGGTACCTACAATACTCCATACAGGAACGGACTTATGCTTAATACAAGTTACAAAACTGTCCAGGTGTGAAGTATCGCCTCACCTTATTTAGGATGCCCAGCTTTTTAGCTGCAATCTGTGTGTGTGTGTGTGTGTGTTAATGGACCCGTATAAGCATATATTACATTATAATTCATTTATAAAGATGTTATGGACTATAACAATCGGCGATCATATGAGAATGGAATTCTCGTCAAATATCGGTTTCGTAGAAAAATTATAATTCTAAACAAGAGAAAAATGAAAATGTTATTTCATTCTTCTACAAACTAGCAGATTTTGGACTCCAAGCAAATATAAAGAATGTCAATTTTTTTCTAAAAGGGGTGTCAGCTGATTAGAAAGTAGACTATATGCATCAAAGGCCGAATTACAAGCCACTCTCGAACAATTTAAAAGACATTCGAGGATGCACAACAAGATATTTAAATTTACCCCTTCAACCCAAAGGGTTATTAACAAAAGTAAGATTTGAACATCCATTATTAACTGGACAAAGTTCAACAACTGCATCAAGACCAATGAGTCCGAGACCATTACCTTCAAATTCCACACCTCCGAATACGTCGAGAGATGGAGAAACATATCATACACTTTGGTATAATTTGCGTCCCAGATACCCTATCACTAATAACAGATTTAACCGTTCTCCAACTGCCCCAGCTATAGACTGCCACAAACACTAAATGAAAGTCAATCCCACCCAAACTATGCAGGACACAGACGCTAATGGATAGCAGGGAGATGCGACCTGTGTCCGGGAATACTAAACTCTTAACAAGAAATAACCAAATGAGTGATATGAGTCCTTTTATTAATATTTTCATAGCTAAACAGACCTCTACTGCGCTGATAGACACGGGTGCTTCAATATGGTGTTACATAACATAATGCTTATTATGAGAACTTAAACTCAAATATACTAGTGACAATATGGATCATTTTGTGAGAACAATTTCAGGAAGTTTATTTAAAACTTCGGGAAGTGTGGAAGTAAGCTTCACAGTAAACTCTTGTGCTTCTATAAACAACTTTGTAGTGATTAAAGATATTTATCAAAATCTTATATTTGGTCAAGATTTTCTACATAAATATAATGCCGTCATTGGTTTTTATAATAACGAATTATTGCTTAAAGGCAAATTTCGTGCAAATTTCTGTAATTTCTTCGAGCAAAATGTCAAATCATTGTCATCTTCTTTAATATTTGATGATCACCATGAAAACACAAAAATAAAAATAAGTGTCATGGATGAACATATTATGCCATGAATTTAACATTAATCCAGAACTGGAAAGTTGCGAAAACATTGCACTTTGAAACCTACTTTCTTGTTACAGAGAAAATTTTGCTTTTAAGGCCTAAGATTTGGGTAATTGTAATTTAGTAAAAATCGATATTAAAACGACTGATGAAATCGACATCAACATCCTTATCGGGTATCTCCAAAACAACTTGACATTATAAACATACAAGTTAAAGAATAACAACGGAGTAATCCAAGAATCCAAGAGCCCGTATGCCTCACCTGTCGTTTTGGTGCAAAAACCTGACCAGACATAGCGGTTTTGTGTAGAATATAGAAAACTTAATAAAAAAGTTGTTACAGATTCCTATCCGTAACATATCATACAGGATATTATGATTTATATGTCAGGAGCATGATATTTTGCGGATTTAGGCTTAAACTCCGGTTATTGGCAATATAGCTAAAGCGAAAAAGACAAACATAAAACAGCGTTTATTACACTTCCAAGTTCATATGAATTTAACGTCTTACCTTTCGGACTAAAAACGAGTCTTTCAAAGGCTGTGGATAAATTAATAACCGAATGAAATATAAAAATGCCATTTCTTATGTGGATAATATTATTTTAATTTGGGAAACAACTTTTACTGGGTTTCGGGATGCTTTAGAAAATATATAATGAAACGTTTAAGAAAAGCTAATTTGACTCTTAAACCGAATACATATATATAACAGTTTCGGATACTTTAAAATGACAGTATTAGGTCATGAAATATCAGGTAACGGAATAAAACCTGATAACAATAAAATACAATCATTAAAACCACCAACTTATACAAAACAAGTAAAATCTATTTTAGCTTTATTTTCATTCTATCGTAAAGTTATCGAAAACTTTGCCGAAATTGTATACCTCTCACCAAATTATTGAGAAAAGGTTCAAAATTCACCTGGTTACAGAAACATCAAATGGCATTTGACACTATTTAAAATTATATGATTAATATTATTTTACATTTTTATTCCAGTGATTAACAAATTTTGACCCATAATATTTTGAAAACATAATATATCCTGTATCGTACGCGTCAAGGAAGCTAAGCGATTGTATGAAGAAATATTCCACATCAGAGAAAGGATGTGTAGCTTTAGTTTGTTGTATGTTTTTATGGGGTTTAAAGTTTCAGGTTGTCACTGATCATAAGGCACTTTGTTGGCTGTGGAGTAGGAAAGACATAAATGGGAAATTAACTAGGTGGTTACTGTGCATACGACCGTATGATTTTGATATTATTCATTGTGCAGAAAAAGATAATGTTATAGCAGATTTTCTAAGTATGAATCCATTATATGAAGAAGCAGCGTAGATATCTACATTTCAGGAAGATGGCATGCAAGTGTACAGAATAGAGGTAGTGAAAATGAAGGAAGAGCAAATTAAATATGAGTTTTGCAAACTTTGGTTAGATAAGATTACAGATAGTGGAATCAGCGAGAAAATATCAGTTCGAGGAAACTACCACTAGATAACAGGACCCGTTCTCTAGTGGTACTTTCCTCGAACTGATATTTTTGCGAACGAATAAATAGTGGCCGTTGGCGATTCGGACGGATTACGCGTCGTCACGCACCTAATACCAACCAAGTGCAATTTGTGATAATATTTTATAAGGAACTCTGTGCATACCTATGTGTTAAAAAATTACAAGTTTTTTGGGAAATACAACGTACAAAAAAAACTAATGTATTGCATTGCGGCGCCCGTCTCTCGGCAACGGTTGCCAGGGCTGCGAAAAAATGACAGCGTGGTCGACGCGGCGCCCCATACTGCCCCTTACCTACCGTCATTGAAGTGTCTGTTTTCAATTTATTTGTAAATAAGTGTTTTTTTGTGTATTTTATTATTATAATTTTATAGTTGGTAAGTGTTAGAAATTATGGCACGGTTCACAAACCCCATAGAGTCCATGTAAAGTCATGTGTCCCCCAGTCACACCTCCGTCATCAACTCCTTTAGAACAAACTTTGTGGAAAACATTGTCTAAATTTAAAAATTCCATCCCGGTTCTTGAAAGAGTTACCCCGAGCGCTAGATACTCTGTTGGTCAGTGTTAAGCGCGTTGTGTCCGTCTCGCTACTCACTACTCACAACATGCTTGGGAGCAGTTACACACCTTCCCTTATGGGACTTTACATGTCCAAAATTTGGCAACCCAAAAATAATTAACAAACCAAATTAAAGAAAACTGCAACAACAACAATCGACTCTTTGCCTACTAACCAGAAAGGCATTTGTGCTCATGTGGAATCCAAATTAAGCGTGGGTGACATCAGGGGGGAGCCAGATTACTGTTCTGTGATTAGTAGAGTTACACCGGCGTTAGTCGTACAACGTCCTTTGGTGAAACCATACTATTGGTCTATATCGTTGGTCGACTATTTTCATGACCAGAGGGCTGACCTGTTTATTGCCTAAAAAATAAGCATTGCCATCCAACACGGTAATGCTGCCAGCCTTCTGAGCTAATGCTGCCAGCCTTCTGAGCACTATTACTGTTGAGCGCGTTGCGGACGAATTTTTGGACGCCCTTTAATTATTTTACCATATTTATACTTGTACATATTTTTATTATTAGTTTATGTTTATTTTGAAAATAATAGTATTATGTCTATTTTAAATAAATATGTACAGTCAATAGTTTTAGTGCCTAATTATGGCCAAGTAAATTTACAACATTTTGTTTTCATAAATTTCATCTCAGTGCTAGGTAGCAGTATTTGGTTACTTTGCGTTTATTTGGTATTTTGCATATTCTATTCCGAGGCATCCGAGCCCTTTTTTTCGATTAACTACACACATCAAAAAAGTCTAAGCAACACATACAAATTTAATTTTACTATGTGTTTTCGTATTAAATCCTAGTACTTGTTTCTTTTGTTACATAATTTTTGTTTTTTTTTTTAATAATCTTATATAATATTCATTACGAGAAAGTACTGTAAGTACGTAGTACAAAGTAAGGTGCGTAATCAACTAAACTTAAACTAAAATTAAATGATTGTACAAATTTTGCATAAATTAATACAAAGTGTGGCCCTTCTCTGTTATTGAGAGCTTGCTGGCACCGATTATTCATAAAATCGATGACACTGTAAACAGTGTCATCGATTTGTAAGATATAATATAATAATATTGATAAGTGCAATTGATAAGTGCCGCAGGATAACCTTTAGGTTAGGTTAGAGCAATTGCTCCCAATGAAATTTTAGTAAGTCCATCTGTTGTTGGCTGGTTGTCACTCTATCCAAGTCCTTTAAAACACGTCTCTAGAGCATGTCCCATCCATGCTCGATGGGGTTGAGGTCTGGCGATTGTCAGGCCAAGGCAATACCAGGATGTTTACCCTTGCCAAGTACACCCGGGTGTACAAAACTGTATGCGAACACGCTTTGTCATGCATCAACGTGAAATCGAAACCAAGCGTTTGTGCGAATAGACGGACATAAGGCCTTAGAACATCCTTAACTTATTTTACAGCGTTCATGTTACCATTTACAAAAACGAGCTCAGTTCGTCTGTCTCTTCATAATACCCGCCCATACTGTTAAGCCGTTGTATGAATGCACTTCCTGAACACACCTCAGTCTTTCAGTATTTCCAGGACTACGGTACACTCTTACCTTTCTAGTATTGAACCCAAATAGAGGCTCATCGCAAAACATTCAGGGGTCTTGCAGTCAGTTGTATGTATCGATCTTGCCGTGTGGTTGTACACCTTTCTCGACCTGGGTACTGCTCAACAGGAACTCCCGTGTTAGTGTGACGCTGCTGAAGGTGGCAAATAACGCTTATGTTGCCACCAAAATACCGAAATACCTGTGATTGACTTCTTCTCGCTTGCAACATCCCTACAGCTCTTTGCATTTCATCTGCATTCAAAATGACGTCGCTCCAAGACGTACAAAATATCTAAAAATCCAAATTTGTTCAAAACTTTTTTTATATTATTGTTAATTTCATAAAATTGATACAGAAAAGTAAATAAAAAAAAAACAAATGATACTCGATTTTTTTTACTACCAGCAAGTATGTCTCTACTTACTATTTTTTGAGTTTATTTATCAATTCAAATAAAAATACATATCTTTTATACCTAATACCTATTAGTTCGGTTTCTAAAAGCGGAAAGTTTAACAACCTTGAGAAATTTAGTTCATGTTTGGTTTAAAGTGAATAACAAAGCACTATATATTTACTAAAGTCTGTGTCAAAGTTTTGTATGTGCAAGTGTAACTATTGTTTCTCCACGAGGCGAACAAATCACGAAGAAAATAAAGTGTGTATTGACACGACGTGCCATCGCTCGAGTCTCTAGTATCAGGGGAACGTGACTTAGCACAAAACCCTTATTCTATTTATAACTAGGCACGACATAGTACATGTCGTAGGTATTGCGCTTACCAATGACTGGAACAATCACACCAAACAAAAATTGTTCACAAAAACGGTACGGTTTTTTTACTTTAAACTAGGTATAAAGGTGAATTGCTACCACTTTGTTACTTAAAACGGGTAACTTTACTACTGTAACGTACCAGAAATATGACACATTACATATATGTAAATAATACTTGTTTATTCTTTATTTATTTATAGTTATTAAGTTTTTCCATCACGATTTTTTCAGTAGCCACGGAGTTTGCATCTGAGCCCCGTTTATGGCAATAGATTTCCCTACTCTTAGATGGGACTTAAACACTACTAGCGTAATACGGGGTATACTTTTCAGTATACTCCTTTCGAAGATTACAGGTGTGATGTTATGTTTTGTTAATTGAAGGTTGGTAAAAAAAGAGACAACTTTACACCCACATAACATTCGTAAACGAGGAAGAAACCGCAACAATGTGTAATTAAATATTTTAAATCACCACATAATAGTTCAAAGATGTTGAATAATATATTGGGTAATTAACTCGGAGCCAAAGCTTTTGCCTTCACAGAAAATACTCCTTTATGAATGAAAACCACACAGTTACCTGCGTTCAATTTGCTGCAAAACCAGATACTCGTGTTTCAGAGAATAGTTTGAGCTCTGGAAACCCTGTGAGGTGAGTTGGAATGCGGTAGCACATGCATGTATACAGCACGAATAATTGTAGACGAGAGGAATTGATAGTCATTGTACCTTCACGAATGCTGGCGTTATTTTATTTAAACTATACGCACATGTGTAAAGACATCATACAATGGTGGACTTAATGCCTTGGTTATTTTCTATCCGTCTATCTTAGGGCGATACAAATAAAAAAATTCACGAAAACATTTGCAATTAAATACAAGGATAACTACTAATAAAACAAATAAAGTAAGTACACACATACATTTTTGATAGTGAAATTATGCCCCAAAAACATTTTAAAAGGTCGTAATAACATTTAAATTCTATTAAAGATATATAAAAGTATGATTAGAATTTTCTATGTTATTGTTCAGGCCATATTTAACTATTTATATTTTTATTAACCGCTTGATTATTTTAGAAGCGAGGTTAGTAAATTGAAATATAATGTAAGCAAATGTCAAATTATTTTAGGCATGAGGTCACCGATGCAAGCGCATACGTTATGTAATCTGGAGGTCCAAATCACACACTCTTGGCAGTAAAGCGTGCTGTATTTCTGCAAACAATCTTCAAATGTCAGGTTCCGAACACTCAATTGTTTCTCATTTGTTAGCATATATATACGATTTTCATGATAACAAAATGGTGTCACTTCAAACTGAAAACAAATATTTGAAAAGTCACGTCTCAGAAAATTGTTAAACACATCGCGAGTTAGGAGTATGAGATCCTGCATTACTAAAGCAGTTAAAAAGAATAAAAATGATCCCTGCCCAGAAGAGTGTTGTTTTAAATCAGCCATACCTATCCTGAATTTTACAAATGACACATAAGACAAATAAAAATAAATTAACTGTTCCGTCAAGTTGTTTGTTTGTGCTTACTCGCTGTTGTGGCGCCATCTATTAGAATACTGGATCGTAAACTCGCTAAACCGTTAGTGCAATGAGCGTTGCGCCCCCTATCAATGGTTACTGATGCGAAAGGATAACTTTTTCAAATAAAGCTTGCCAATTTATTTTTCTGGTGCTAGAACTGCTGCCAGAAACTGAGCAAAACTTTAATACATTGATTCAATGCGAATCTTTCAGTATTACATTTATTCCTTAATCCATTCTACTTTGAAGGTGTATCACAATGTAGAAACAAATCCTTTTTATTGATCCAAATGAAAAAAACAGCTTGAACAGCTTCCTTTTAGTTTAACCGCTCCACACCGACTTAGTTACGTATTCCGTGAATACGTTCAACTGTTAAAAAATTCATTTACTAACCT
Source organism: Ochropleura leucogaster (assembly GCA_958449745.1). Lineage (NCBI taxonomy): Eukaryota > Metazoa > Arthropoda > Insecta > Lepidoptera > Noctuidae > Ochropleura > Ochropleura leucogaster. The sequence goes on from OY288200.1 coordinate 10,114,375, forward strand.
TCACGAAGAGCTTAAAATCGAACGATTCAGATCCGCAGCGAAGCAACACTGCCTGTGTTATCTAGCATAAGGTATTATTTCGTGTATTTAACGTGTAAAAATAAACTTTACGCTTTTTACGCGCCTACTTTCAGCAATTGTACAACAAGTATCAAATCAAAATCGCAAATTAAGGCAGTATTGCTGTAATTTAGAAGCTATTAATGAGTAGGTTTTTTGGTAAGGCTCCAAATATGCTGAGACGCTTTAGACAGGCAGTTCTAGTCAGATATTTACTCTCTTATTAGAACAAAAGTTAATCTTGAAGAGGAAATAAATATCTGAAGGATTTATTTTGTAAATGCATTTTAAGTGTATAACTGAGGCAGATCTAAACCTGAAAAGATAGAATTTCTAACTCGACTATTCTACCTTAGTTTTACGTTCTATACACTACTCAAGAGAGCACCACTGAAATCACAAAAAGGTTTTATAAAGTAAATCGTCAAAATGGATACAACCGCTGATTTTTTTTTGTGATTTCGTCGGTTGGTCCCATAATAAAAGCTATTCATGATAATGAGGCTCTCTTCGTGTGTTTATAGCAAAACAAAAACTAAGTCCGTATAATCTTGTTTTCATGCCGTTCTCGATCACCAATTTGTTTAAAGTAAGTTATGACATTAAACAATTACTACGTTGATGATACAACAGTGTATAGATATTTAATTATGTTCTCGCCAACTAAGTTAAGTCAACCTAGCTCTGAACATGTCTCTGCTTCACGAAAAGAACCAAAGACAGACAGACATAAAGGAACCAAGCAAAGGCCTTATACTTTTTGATTTATACTTTTGTATTTTTCATGCGATAAGTATCCGTTTTATTTTAATCAATGTCCTCTGTTGTAGCGCACAGTTGGTACTTTTGTCCTTAATCGGGAAGGATAACTGTAGTAATACTGACATGTCTGGATGGCTTCTTGCTGGTACATGACACGTCTACAGACAATTCTTTGTTGGTATAAATATGACACTTTTTAAAACATCAAAAAATGTGAAAGTTAAAACATTCTTTAAATCAAAATAATATTTTTCAATAACCAAGGTTTTATTTCAGTATTTGATGCCCTTACGAGCTATTCCTGTAAATGTATATTGACGTAATCACAAATTAAATATATAAAATTGTTTGCAACAATATACTATATTGAAATATACCGTGTAAAACAGCCATAACATGTCCCATAGCGTGAGAGGTTGCTTACTATGTTAGTATGATGGAAAAGCTTCTTCTTATTGGTTTAGTGGTCGTAAGTGCAAATGCGACATGCTACTCAAATGAGGTCGTCGTCCCTATAAAGTATTGTTTTAGGGTTCCGTACCTCAATGGAAACAAACGACACCCTTATGGGATTACTTTTTTGTCTGCCTTAAAATACCCTTTTGAAATCATATGTCCAAGTTGGTGGTCTACGCAGTCAAAAGATATGGCTGTTTATGTCGCAAGTTTGTACGGAACCTTCGGTGCGCAAGGCTTGCACTTGGCCGATTTTTCTTTTATTTTATGTACATATTGCTGATCTCTAGTGATAGATGATTTGCTTTGGTTAAATTTAAAAAGCTTCATTTTAGAAGGATAATTTCAACTATTTTGAAGAGAACTTAATGATCTTTCACACCCACCTTTATCGACATGACATTTGAGCAAGCATAACATTCTCTCAACCGCCAATTGTTAGGTACCCAGTAAATATTAGTTTTATTGCAGGTTCATAGAATTTACACGTATAGTCAATGATAAGTTAGTTTTGCAATCTTCTGTAACTTCCACAATAACTTTACATGGTAATCGATTAGTTTGCCCCTATGATTGTAGAGCAGGACCAGCATTGAGCCAGGCATTTTATCATCATTGTAACCCGCCAAATTATAATATGCTTGAATACTTTGTGATCTCTTTAATCAGTTTTTTAAATGGTTAATTAATCATAGTCACAGTACTGTTGGAACCATATGTGTCACTTGTTTCAAATAGTTTTTTTTTTTGCATTTTTTTTTCTATTTCTTGTAAAGATTCTATTTTACCAATTCTTTGTAAATGTGTGGATATTGTTGACCTTTTAGATTTAAGATGGTTGTTAACTTCTATCTTATTTTACGTTTTGTAAAGTAAGCAATGACTTGTTGTTGGGCCCACGCTGTCTTCTCATGTGTACTTAAGTTCTAATGCTGTAACTACAACATTGTAAAACCTAATAATATTAAAAGAGTAACCATAGAGTTTCCTGCCGTTTCATCCTTTTTCCGGTGTTTTATAAGTGTCCATGTAGGCCTACGTACAATAAAAATGTTTTGATTTTGATTAATTGAGTGTGCATTTACATTTAAATTTGTCACTTTCAGATGTTTAATGTGGGGCGACATTTAATTGAATATTTTTCAACAGGACCCCTGTAATGAATAGTCTACTCTAACTAGCCTAGAACCTAGTCGAACTAGTTGGTCCCTAACACATAAGTAATCAAATATTCGATCGTGTTGGTTGACTCTGAAACATGGGACGTGGTCAACTCCATCACTCAACATCAAAGTTGTCAGCCTTCTCCCGCCCATGCGGTATAAATCAAGTACCTATGTAAGTAATACCTTTGTCCTTGGCTACACTATACTAAAACTACAGTAAATTCATACAAAAATTATTGATGTGAAAGTAACTTTGTTCCTTCGTCTGTATAGTTGTTTGTGTGTATGGTTCGTAATAGTTCACAACAAGATAAATTTCAACTTGGAGAAAGACATACATTGGCTATATTTTACCGTCTAATAATTTAGGGGAGTGAGCAATATTGCATTATGTCCATTTTCCTCTACTGTATTACAACTGGCATGACACAAATTAGAATAGAATGACTATAAGCCAAGGTAAATCACGAACCTAAGGCACACGGCGATTTGTTAGTACAGCTAGTAATCCATTAAAAACAAAACATGTTTGTGCAAAGTGCAGAGCTATGATAATTTTTTTACCCTAATTATGATTGCGTTTGGCTGCAACTCGTCTAAATGAGAAATTAGAAAAGCGAGAAGATGAAGTGACCTTTTGACTGGAGCTTGCCTAAACGAAACTGATTGACTCTAACCCCAAAAAGATCCAGACTATAATGACCGTGGAGTAAAAGAATCAGCAGAGGATTCCACAGATAAATGTGGAAAGCGTAGGGCTTTTTCGGATCCCTGGAACTTCAAATTATATAATGCTAAGCCGATGATGGAAGAGGGACGGGAGAGTTAAATAAAACGCCTGACATTTAATTTTGGCCTCTCAGGGCCGAAAAGGTTAACAGCAAAAGGTCACGCTTATTTAATGACGATATGAAAACGAAAAAAAAATACGAAAAAACAATAAATAACAAACTATCTTCTTAAGCAGATCTAAAACCTTTGTTTTGCACTGCCATAAAGCTCATAATATAAAAAAAACTAACTTGCTTAAGGAGTAATAAATTTTTCCATTAAATTACGTAGTGTTATTTTTCATAGGATGTTATTATGAAAAATAACACTACGTAATTCTTTGATAACTCAAGCGTTGACTAATGAGACTTCTGGGAGTTTTACATTACTTTGTAAATAAATATTTAAAAAATCCAGCAACTAAAAGCAGCTGTGAAAATATAGTAATGGGAAAACATAAAAGAATGTTGAAATATTTATTGAATAAGAGAATAAATCCGTAGCTCCAGTCAACCTTGGCGCAGCTGAATGGCAATATGCTCCATGGATCGACTGTATATGCAATCTAGTAAGTACTAGACTATACATAACCCATTGGTAAGACTAGTTTACTGACTAACTGTAACGACTGTCGAAGACCTACAATAGAAAACCCAGACCAACGGCTTATCGTGCCAATCCAAGTACCAAACCGGGTAAGCCCAGAATAACCTCGATAGATTGGCCAATGAAGCTATTATTATTTAGCAAAGAGCTCCTCTAATGTTAGGTTACACAGATGCATAAATATACTGTATTATGTTTCTGAATTCGTTCATTTAAAAAAAAGTATACTTATCGTTTAAAACTTCTGGGTCTAATAATGAACTTCCAGAAGAATTCCTAGGTACCTAAATTAACAAAACAAACAGATGGATTTTCGAAAATTCGTCCCCTAAATGAGTTCAATAGGGGATGAAAGTTTGTATGGAAGTTCAACATTCTTGCTGATAAGAAATCCCATTCAGCATAAAGCCTGTGTAAAGGATAATTAACAGGAAAGCTACGTACCAAAAACGTTTGTTTTGGCCGTAAGAATGAGAGACGAGGAGAGATTTTGACAAAATTTTATTTAAATGAAAATTCTCACTTTTCCACTACATCTCCTCAACCAAAGGGGATAACGAAGCTTGAATACGCCTTTCTTAGATGGCAGCACAAGAAATATATATATATATATATAAATATTTTTATTGATTCAACTTGTTAGTACTATTTTTTTTATTTTAGCATATTAAGTGATTGTAAAAACAACGCAAAAGTTTAACTGCTTTTTCTCTAGATGGTGTTAGCGGAAATATTAGATCACGCTATGGTTTCACATCGGTTATATGAATATCAGGGGATTTTCACTCCTTTGCAATCCCGCCATAGAATGCCGTGAAGGGGTTGCCTGGTGTCTTTATTTGCGAGAAGACAACAGAGACCTTGCAGATAAAACAAAACCACTTTATTGAAATTATTATAACAAATGAGGATTGTATGTCGTATTTTAAATAATTTCGTACGTATTATTTTATAACGATGTAACTCCAACTTATTCCAAACATTTTATTATTTACTAAACCCTTTTATCTAATCTTCGAAGACAGGCATCGAATCAGTAACGTTGCGGAGTCTTTGTTTAGCCATACAAGCTTTTTTAAAAGCACAAACTTAATGTGTCTGTGACTGTTAGAACCAAAACAAACAGCAATTGAAAATTATGAATTCGTTACCGATACACTAATGCAATTAATTACAATAATCAATATTGGTTGTGGTGTGAGTATGTTTTTGTTTTTTAAGATGGAATTATTTTATTTGCTTGTGCCTATATTGCATGTAACTAAGATTTTTATTTTCTACCATTTAGTTAGTAGTCCAGGGAAAAACCTGTAATGCCACGTACCTACGGGTAATTAAGATTATACCTGGACTCATTGGTCGCAACTGGAAGCACGGGTTAACGGCGATCATGAGATAAGATCTTTATATGCAAATTTTCTGACATGGAAATTATTCAAGGGTAACAAGGAATTTAACGTTGTTTTGAATATGCCTCATCGATCCTAAGACTAAAAACTAAAATTAGCGTCGTTTGATCAATCAATATTAAAGTTATGGAGAAGATTGTTATAGGCAAAAACCTGCCAGTGACAATATTATATTCCATTACAAACACACTTTAGTCACATGCTTAATAAAGCTTATCTGCTCCGGGGCGCTAGCTGGTGACTAAATAATGATCAGAATAACAATTGTTTGTATACTCGTATAAATATTGATTGTAAATAGTTATTGTGTGTGAAATAAATGTACCAATTAAGTAAATGTGTAATTTCTGTTAATATGTGTGTTACGGGTAATAATCGACCGAGGCTGTGTCGGGGTTCAACTATGTAAAAATATGATTTTATGTTTTATGGTCATCATAATGTGGCCTGAATATCCCAAGAGAAATATTTATATATTTATTAATGTATCAGTTCGGTGACTGCTTTTTCTATATTCTTCATATAAATTAAACCGACATGCCACACGGTGTATTGAAAACTGTTTCAACGAAACGAGTTTGCGACGTAAAAGGAACCAGGGAGAAGATGCGGGTCGGATTCTGCTCCTGTTTGACGCCGGAGCGGGCGACAACGCAGAGCACAGCAGTATTTTTTAATGAGCCTAAAAACCGCACCCATCGACTACCACTGTGCACATTCCAGTCCCCAAATGCAGTCTTCACCTAGATAGTAACGTTTGTGGAAGGATTTAATTAGGGCCAATCACTTACCACCATAGCGTTCCAGTCATGACTTCCAGTCCCTGTTAGTACTACTTTAGAACCTACTTCTAATTCTATTGAAATGAAACAACAACTGTCTGATATAATTTTATTAGCGCAGGCTATTATGTCAACATTTGATGAACCATTTCAACCATTCCTGCTTCAGTTTCACGAAAAGTCCCTTATATTCAAAACTGAATATCTTATTAAAACACGGTTTAGCGCAGTGATTGAGATACTGGCTGCTGCCTTACGTGTCGGGGGTTCGATCCCCGCTCGGAATAAATATTTGTGGGAGGTCGGGCTGTCTCTGTGTGAGTTTAAATGTTTATTGTTTTTAAAAAGTTCACTGTTTTTGTGCAGTGCAGGCTCCAAATTACATGTCAGTGCTGCCAACAGTTTCGGAGTGATATGACTGTGATATACGGACGAACAGACAAACAAGAATTTTTTCGATTTGATCACAGAATTCTAAAGAGACGCAGTTCTCCGAGCTGTTATAATAAGTTCCAGTACATGAGCTTTATGACTATTTTCAGGTTTTCGCTAAAAGCAATTGCGGTGACTATTCATACAATTCCCGGTACGCTCCAAAGCAATTTAATCGCGGTCTGCTATTCTGTGCAGCATTCGCATTTACTTTCCGTAGTCGGCTGAATGAACTAATTTATTTTACTTTTTTCCTTCTCCCCTTCAAAAAGCAAATTGCTAGTGAAGTAGTTTTATGCATTTAATTGTATGAAATTCTAAGCAAACGTTTAAATGTTCTTCTTTTAATTTAGTTAAATACAATAAACTACTTTGGGTATAGAATAAATATCTGCACTTAATTTCATTCTTAAACACTTGATTTTTTACACAAACAGCAATCTACAATCACTTCGTGAATGAACAGTATGTGTTTATCGATGTAAATATCCAATGTTACGAAACTTTAACAAATGAGCTTTTTTGTGTATGGCTTTTGTATATGAGAGAGTTCTGTGGGCCTATTGCCAACTATGCGATAGTCACTTCTTATGTAGGAGAGTGGGGTCTGTGCCAACTAAATTCACCCTCCGGCCTGAATATTTGGCACAACTCAACGGAAGGTAAATAATACATCTGTAAGGAAACAAAAATACTGCAAGTAGCTTTGTACGTGTAAAGTGTTATCTTTAAAACAAAATTAAAGTTCTTGAATTAAATAAAAAACTATCAGAACGTATACAATTATATCTGAACGAAATGTTAGCGCTATACAACTTAGCGCTAAGAATTGTCAGATTAAAGTGGCAGCCGGAGTCAGGGCGTTACTCGCAGAACTGAGCGGAGATAGCCGAGAGAATCGTTTCTTTGAAGTAAAAAGATTATTTATATTTAAATAAAAACAGTGTCGGTAATTTGGCCACACTTTTGTTTGCGAACTCATTTTTATAATTTCAATTGTTTAGCTAGAAAGCGAAGTGGTGGAAATTGTCATAATATTATTCTGCAAAATAATTATATTCGTTCGCGCCAATCGCCCTGCAAGCCCAGCATTCACATCCCTGTCGTCTGCGCAACCGGCCAATCAACACAGCCCACCTGCGCAGCCAACCAAACAAAACACACCCGGCTCGTGGCGGCGAGCGGCCGCCGCCGGCGCCAGCGAGAGAACAGGGGGCCAATTCTCGATTTTAGCCATTTATCTCGAGTTCGAGAGTAAAAGTCTATCTCTATGTCTATCAAAAAATATCTCTATCTCTACCAAAACATGTCGAAATGAACAAAATTCCGTATTCTCAGTCAAAATAGAAATAAATTTCACGAAAATGTCAAAATGTCGAGTCGAGTGAAGATAATGTTACCATTAGGAAGAATCGTACGTTCCATTTTAATTAAACTATAAGTGAATAAATGATTTTGTTTTAAAACGCTGATCAAACTTAATTCTTTATGTAAAACGAAACGTTTAGTCTAAAAATAATCAGCTTGACAGTTGAAGAATTTTCAGTTCCTTCAAAACCTTTGAAAATTGTTTTTTGTTTTGTTTACATTTTTATTTAATCTGAAGTTTTTAATTGCAATGTAACGCAATAACAATCTAACAAAAAATCAACAAACTCACTCAGAAATGACATATCTCTACAATCGACATGACATCTCTACTGCTCAGAAGCACTCGACATGAACTCGAACGTCAACCTTCGACAAATGTCGAATTCGAGATCCCAGAATAGCAACTTTTAAAATTTGTCGAAAAAATTACGTCATTAGACATTTTTTTCGAGTTCGACACCATCTCTAAAATCGAGAATTGGCCCCCAGAACGGCGAGGTGGACGCAAGCAAATATACGACTTTCGCGTAGATTATGTCGTGTGCACTATGTAACTATATTTACTAATAACTACAGTCCACTAATACCACCTTTCATTTATATGGCTTTAACACACTCACAAAATTACATTCCTCCTTACAATTGCTTCCTTTGCTCAATTCTGATAGTAGATCGTATTATTACTTCAACCTTTTTATGTTTCTTGTGATTCAGTCATTAACAAAGTACGACTTTTTCCGACACATATATTTTCGTCTGCAACACTCATAAAATTCCGTTTCGTTTTACGAAGGCTAATCATGTTCAATTCAACGCATTTCGAAATCAATAGATGTATAATATCCCTATTTCCCGAACGTTGTGCCTTTATAGCGTGGCGTATGATGAATAGGGATATGTTAATCTGAGGAGCAAACGTTGATATATCAATTTTACATGCCGGTTACATAGTCTAAACCGTTGGGCTTAACTCATCTCGCTTGTATTCTAGTAGACCAATTTCACATTGGTGTTTTTCAATATACGTCTGTTCTCGAAGACTGCCTCTTATCGCACTAACATTAGGTTTAACATGCAATGTATATAACACGCTTGAATTGTTTTCATTTATCACAACTAGGGTATTGTTTTTCACATTCTGTCACTGATAACAATAAAGGACAAAACAACATAGGCGAAGGTGATTTATTTTTCACTGTGATGTTTTAAGGCCTTCATAATTAAAGAAAATTTATGTAGTGTATATCGACAGAATATCATAAGTAAAGATTATAAATTATTTTCGGCAAATGAGATAAAATAAGAAGGTTATATTATGAGGCACCTTTGCCCAGTAGTGAAGCAACATGATTTAAAAAATGCCTTTATCAACAAATTTTGTTTTTTGGCTTCATACCTTTATTTCTCCTTGCGAATGCAAAGCAGGGGGAAATACGGCGTTTGATTCACGTGGCCACGTGGATCGTCACGTGACAACTAGATCGGAAGGAGGAGAAAAGGGTCAATAAAACCCTCGCCTACGGCTCAGGTGTGAGTTCCGTCTCGGGCTTTGCAACGAGTTTCCATGCATTGTCGTTGTGTGTTTCCAGGCATGTCCCAATAAAACATAACTTTACTTAATAATAATTGAATGCCCTAAGCGCCGGTAGTTTGGACCCTGCTCCTGATATCGGCGGACCATTATTTTTATATTTTTAAATTATTATGTTTTTTTTATTTAAGAAATATTAGAAAATTTTAAAAATGAGAGGAAGTAAAAAATAAAGAGAATAATTTAATCTAACTTAACCAAAACAATTTTCCTTTTATTGTGCAACCAGTAATTATGTCTGACATTAGTAATAAAAAAATATCGACGACAGCACACTTTCGTTACATGTTTCAAATATTTTTTATGAATATTGTACAGGGTGTCGGTACTGACATGCTAATATTCGTCTTACATACTATATTTATGAATAAACTGCCGTGCTCTAAGTATGGGAGCAGTGTTCTAAAGTGTGCCTTTGTCTTGGTTGAACTTAATCCGCACTATGTCTCTGCTACGGTTGAGTAAAACTTGAAACTTTCTTGTGTTGTGTACTATAACTGTTATTTGCATGGGCAACAGTTTAACTATTATTTTCTCTGTTAGTATATAAAACCGGGTCGAATTAGGAGACTTTAGATGCAAAGAGAAACCTTACGAAAATCATACTCACATAAAGGTGGAACTTTGTATTTGTGTGTGTATGTTAGTTACTCGTTGACGTTCAAAATAGTTTAACGGTTTGTATCCAAATATACTCGGGCGCAACGGCGAGGTACTGTTTAGCAAGATTGTCTAGTTAGTTAGTTACCATTCTAACACTTAACATCAACTATTCAATGCAACTACTACAACAACTGTTCAATGCATTCATCAGAAATGTATTGAGAGCGTTATATTACGCTCTGTTGTATCCCATGATTTATCACACCAAAAAAAAAACGTTTCCAAGAAAAAATAAATCCGCAGTGTTGCTTAGTTTGCTGTGCTTGGAAGCTTACAACATGAAGGGTCAATTTAAAAATTTTTTTTTTGTTTCGGATGCGATATTATGAAATTACTTCGGGCATTCCCGGAACGGATGAAAGTGTCAGGGTAGTACGGGCGCCTGTGCTTCGCTGACATCTCTTTGAGGCGCACGTAGAACATGAACGCTCCGTCGATACGACCTGCCGTCACAAGATGGTCGAACGGTGAGATACCCATTGCTTATCACTGAGTCGCCGGGAGTAATCTGGTAACTTCTAGTCTTCCGCGGCGGTTGGGTTTTGGGGTTCTCTTCCTTAAACGTCCAGGTGCGTGGATGTTATGCTAGTAAAGGGAGGTCTCTTCAGTAGCATAACTGCTTTGCAAGAGGTGACGGCTTCCCATTCTCTCTTGCTCCGGACCATAGATTGAACCAGGGCTGACTACCACAGTGTGCTCCACCGTATCGTACGGACGATTGTCACAGTGGTGACAACACCCGAGCGTTTCTTCCCGCTCGATTATACTTACGAACCTTTTGAAATTACCGTTTCCACTGAAAACCAGTTTGGTAGGGATTAGGAGGGATAACTTGCAGCAAATAAATAAAGTAAATCAATTTACGTTTCTACAAAAATAAGTGAAATCCCACCAAAAACATTCTGTAAAAAACTAGCCAAGTCTTGATGGAGCTTCTTGTTTATCTCTAAAAAGTAATGAAATCTAAACAAAGTCGTGCCAAGTCTAAGGTGCCTTACTGCAATTTCTTTATTGTTATAGTTAATGTTGATGTTGGCGACCAGCTACCAAACTTTTTAATAATTTTATATTTCTTCTTTTTGATTGTCATTGTTTTATGTTTTGTTTTAAGAAAAAGTCAGTCTGTAAAAAAACATGTGCTGCAATATATGAAAAGCTGAACTTGTGGTTTCATTGCTCTCTAAAATTATCCTGTTCTCAACATTGGTGTCAGAAGTGAACGGTTAAATGCCCACCACAAGATCGCAGACAAAGGCAGCAATGGCGGAGACTGGTACAGCAGGTATCGTTTCAACAGGTGCTCTTCAAGAGGGTGGTGCTTCCACATTCGGTGCCATCGCGCCGGCGCCGCCCCGTACCAACCCTAACGAGACCTTACCACCCGCCAGCAGGACCTCGTCAAGCATCGTGCCTCAGAGTGCACGGTCAGGTCATTCTAGCAGCACATTAAAAGCACAAATCCTGACTGCAAAGGCGGAGCACGCTCGTCGGCTCGCGAACCTACAAGCGGAACGTGACCGCAGCCAAGCGGAACGTGACCGCAGCCAAGCGGAACGTGACCGCAGCCAAGCGGAACGTGAAACCGCCGTTGCGGAGTTGGAATTGCAGGCGAAGCTGGCCGTTATCCAGGCCAACTCTATAAGTGCAGGATCCCGCCATTCCGACAAGTCCCACTACACGAGACCACAGCGCAGAGTCGAAGATTGGTTAGCTGAATCACTTTCTATGTTTCCGAAGCGAGGTAACAAAGCGCATTCATTTGTTGACAGGACAGACAAGCCGAAGTTTTCTAACGTTGTACCGCAGGACCGTCCGCGTTCGACGCCCGCCACAGCCTACGGAAATGGTCCAGTGACAGTGACACATCCTCCCTTTGATGTACTGGACCGTACCCACGAGACACGCCCTGTCCTCACCTGCGCGCCACCTCGTCAGGCCCCCGCTCACCCGCCATCGCATCCGGCCCCAGCCGGCACGTTGACGCACCCGTTTCCCTGTGTCTGTACGCTCCCTGTGGGCGCGTACTCATCAGTTGAGCCAGCTGAACATACACAACATGCACTAGGTTTAGGCACACTTACTAATGATGACAATTGTTGTTACAAAAATAAAAATCATTGCCAAGATCTAAGTACATCATTTAATCAGCTGGTCGACGCTATTAGAGGCTCAGGGAAGAGGACAACAAAGGTTTGTGATATAACTAAGTTTGATGGTCGCGTCTCGGATTGGTTTCACTTCAAGAAGTCCTATGAACAATCCAAGGCGCACTTTTCTCCTAGTGACAACATCACACGACTTGGCGCGGCGCTGCACGGTGCTGCTAAAGAGGCAGTCTCCATAAGATTAATAGCAGCTGATGACCCGGAGCAGATCGTTGAAGCGCTCGAGACCAGGTTCGCTCAACCGGAAGTCATCGTACTCCACCAGATCTCTGAGGTCAAAACCCTCTCTAAAATAAGTGTTTACGAGTCTGCGAGAGAGCTTAACATCTTTGCCTGTCGCGTCCGTAATTGCGTCGAAGTCATCCGCTTGCTGGATCTGCCCGAGCACCTTGCTTCACCGGACCTTCTCAACATCATCCTAGGTAAGTTGACCCCACTCCTCAGATCTAAATGGAGAGATTTTGCATCATCGAGAGTTGGCTCCGGTAAGTTTAAATTGGAGATTTTGGCCGATTTTCTTGAAATCGAGGCAAAATTACAAATTAAATTTGATGTCATAGTGTCAGAGCCGAATCTTGTCAAAGGTCAATGTCATCCCATCAAAACCACAAGAGACAAAACTTACGCAATTGCGACAGTGTCAAACGTCACGTCAAAGTCGAAAAGTTTTTATTCATGCCATTACTGCCATAACGGTAAGCACGAGGTTAGCGACTGTGAAGGTTTTAAGTCTCTGCCTCTGGACGATCGGTGGCAATGGGTGATGGAGAACAAGGTTTGCCGTAGATGTCTTATAAAGGGTTCGCACCAATATCGCCGCTGCAAGAAGAAGTGTGAGTTCGAAGGCTGCCCGGCTGAGAGGCGGCACCACACCCTCTTGCATAGACCCCAACCTGTGACGACAGCCCATGTCGAGATACACTCAGCCGCGGAAATCCTCAGCCTCAACGCGCAGAAACCAAGCACGTCGAAGGAAGAGCAGCGATCGGTCACCGTGGCCCACAACTCTTCTCCACTGAAGTCATCCTGCCTTAAGCCACTCTTAAAGGTTGTAGCAGTCACTATTTCTGGACCCCTTGGAAGCGTTAATACATATGCCCTTCTTGACGACGGGAGCTCCGTGACTTTATTGGATCAGTCTGTGGCGGAGTCAGTGGGAGCTGAGGGCCCTATGTGTAGGCTGAATATTGACTGCATTGGTGGATTGAGTACGCAGGCCGATGTGAGATATGTTAATATCCTAGTAAAGGGTCGATATGGTACGGACAGTTTTGACATCCGAGCACGCACCATTCCCAACTTGGGCATTAAAAGGCAGACAGCACGCTTAGACGATGTAGCCAGGTACGATTACTTATCTGATCTAGTGGACGTCGTCTGTTATGATGATGCGAAGCCCATGTTGTTGATAGGTGCGGACAATTGGCACATGTCGCTTCCTTCAGAGGTTCGTCACGGCACTCGTAAACAACCTGCAGCCGCTCGCACCGCGCTTGGTTGGGTCCTCTACGGTTATATTTCTAGTAGACCTTACGCCGCCACTTCTGTTAATCATATTTCAGTCGCCGTCGACAATGACTTACTGGACAACCTCATCAAGGAATACTTTCGACTGGACTCTATAGGGATAACCAAGGCAGACCATCGTAGCGCTAGCGAACAACGTGCGTTAAACATTTTAGAGGAGTCTACCAAGCGCTTAAATTCTGGTAGGTACGAAGCGGGCCTATTATGGCGCGATGATATCTCTACCGTCCCTAAAAGCCGCGACCTAGCCTTATCTAGATTTGTTAGCCTCGAGCGTAAAATGGCTAAGGATAGTGCTTATGCCGATGCCTACAAGCAAAATATTCAAGAAATGATAAGCAAAGGGTACGCTGAATTATGTTCGGGTCCACCGTCCGGCCAGGTCCCGTGGTATCTTCCACATTTTGGAGTTACCCACCCACATAAGAAGAAGCTGCGCGTTGTCCACGATGCAGCAGCAAAGTGTGCAGGTGTCAGCCTCAATTCGCTTCTTCTGACTGGACCGGACCTATTGCAGCCGCTTCTTAGCATCGTGATGAGGTTTAGGGAAGGCCCGGTTGCCTTGTCGGGAGATATCAAAGAGATGTTCCCGCAAATTAAAATTAGACTGGAGGATAGGGACTCCCAACGTTTTTTATGGAGAGATAGCCCCGGTTTGCCACTCCAGGAATTCCGTATGTCCTCTATGATATTCGGCGCCGCATCTAGCCCGTGTACTGCGCTTTGGGTGAAAAATAAAAATGCTAGTCAATTCCAGTCACGATACCCGGACGCCGTGCGGTCCATCGTCGAGGACCATTACATGGACGATTTCTTAGGGAGTTTTGACAGCATCAGTGAGGCGGCTCAGCGAGCATTTGAAATATGGTCTATACATAAAGCGGCTTGCTTCGAGATGCGTTCTTGGGTTTCGAATTGTAAGGAAGCCCTAGCGATAATCCCTGCAGACTTACATGCAACAGACGCTTCACATACGGTGAGCTTAGGTCCGACTTCTCCCTCACAAATTCGGGTATTAGGTCTTACGTGGAACACCAGTGAGGACAATCTTTGTTTCGCCAAGAACCTTCCAAAGGCCCCTACTAAGTATACAAAACGTTCAGCATTGTCTCTATTGATGTCTATCTACGATCCCTTAGGTTTTTTAACTCCCGTTATTATGAAAGGCCGCGCACTATTCCAGAAAACCTGGAAGTTGGGCATCGACTGGGACCATTCACTGCCGGCTGATTTGATTGAAGATTGGAAAAGATGGTTGCTCGAAATTCAAAAATTAAGCAACAGTTCTGTTCCCCGATGCTACTTTCGCGACACCGGGCGCATTAAGAATGCCCAACTTCATGTTTTTGCCGACGCTAGTGAACGCGCGTACGCCTGTGTGGTCTACTGGCGCTTCACAGACGAAGCTGACAACGTAAGCTTATCCCTGGTAGGGGGAAAGGGTAGGCTGGCGCCACTGAAACCCGTTTCAATCCCAAGATTGGAGCTCCAAGCTGCCCTAATCGCTTCGCGTTTCAGCGCGTACGTCACTGAAGCTCACAGACGACCACCAAATGAAGTTTATTTTTGGACGGATTCTCTAACCGTTCTAAAGTGGCTTCGTAGTGACGTTTGCACATTTAAAGCCTTTGTTTCGTTTCGATTGGGAGAGATAGCTGAAACAACAAACATCCACAGTTGGAGATACGTCCCCACGGCTTTAAATGTCGCAGACGACGCTACGCGAGACATTCACAATTTCACGACTTCTTCACGTTGGTTCACAGGACCCGCATTTCTCTTGTCTCCACCCTCTGAATGGCCATGTGAACCGACGTGTGCCATCCCTCCGGTAACCGAAGAACTTAAACGAGCTTCGGAATCGGTGGGACTGATAGTTGCTTCACCGCGACAACTACCTTCACCGGTAGTAGCGGATCACCAACGCTTTAGCAGTTGGACCCGGTTACTTCGTGCCACAGCGCGAACCCATCAGTGTATTGACAAGTTTCGATCAATTTTGCACCCAAATTCCAAATTCACTCAAGAAGCACTTCGAGATGCTCGTAACCTTTTTGCCCTTTCCGTTGTAGACCTCAACGTTGCGGAGGTTCACTTATTTCGTAAAGTCCAAATAGATTCTTTTCACGAAGATTTGATGCACGTTCAAACAGCACGTCCCGTTTCGAATGATAGTAGGCTTCGGAACCTGTCGCTTTTGTTCGGTGAAGATGGGCTCCTACGCCTTTCTGGCCGCACTGCCGTCGCAGAGTATGTAGAGCCACGCCCGATTGTCCTGGATGGCCGACATCCTATCGTCAAGCTACTGATACACTCCTATCATGCCAGATACGCCCACGGACATAACGAGCTAGTGGTTAATGAACTGCGCCAGAGGTTCTACGTTCTAAGCCTCAGACCAGCCGTCAGAGGAACTTCACAAAGATGCCAGTTTTGCCGCAACCGGAAGGCTAAGCCGGAATCACCACCAGAGGGAGACTTGCCAAAAGCCAGATTAGCACATCACCAGCGCCCCTTCACATACGTAGGGCTGGATTATTTTGGCCCTCTGAACGTTGCTATTGGCAGACGCACTGCCAAGAGATGGATTGCCCTTTTTACATGTTTGACAGTGCGAGCTCTGCATTTAGAGATTGTGGAGACATTATCGTCGGACTCCGCCCTGATGGCACTCAGGCGGTTTATTGCGAGAAGGGGATGCCCGATTAGGATATACTCTGACAACGGAACGTCATTCATTGGCGCAGCAAAAATGCTGCCAGAGCTGTTCAACTTCTGCGCCAATAAAAGAATCGAATGGCGATTCATACCCCCGTCCGCGCCTTTTATGGGGGGCTGTTGGGAGCGGCTAGTCCGCTCGGTGAAAAATGCTATCGCAGTCACATTGAAGCAGCGGACTCCAAAGGAAGATGTGTTAAACACCCTGCTCTTAGAGGCCGAGTGCACTATCAACTCAAGACCACTGACGCACGTCTCTGTGGATGCAGACGCAGAGTACGCCCTGACTCCATTCACTTTTTTGATCGGAAGCCCAAGCAGCGAGCCAGACATTAATGTCTTCGACGACGCCGACTTGTTTCGACGTGCTAACTGGAGGAAAGCGCAGAGGCTGGCAGACCACTTCTGGCAGCGCTTCGTGCTCGAGTACCTACCCACGCTCACACCTAGAAGGCGGTTGCAGGAGACTCGTCCGTTAAGGGTGGGCGATCTAGTCCTCATTGCAGATGGCACGCTACCCAGGAATCAATGGCCCCGAGGGCGAATCGCGGCAGTGCACCCGGGGAAAGACGGCATCGTCAGAGTTGTGGACGTCACCACGAAGGGGGGCGTGCTGCGACGACCCACTCGAAAGGTGGTATTGTTGGTCGCCGGCCAGTAAATTGGTGCTTCACACCGTCGGGGGCCATGTTGGCGACCAGCTACCAAACTTTTTAATAATTTTATATTTCTTCTTTTTGATTGTCATTGTTTTATGTTTTGTTTTAAGAAAAAGTCAGTCTGTAAAAAAACATGTGCTGCAATATATGAAAAGCTGAACTTGTGGTTTCATTGCTCTCTAAAATTATCCTGTTCTCAACAGTTGTGTTACTGATTTTTATACTTTTGAACATTCCTATTTAGAAACTTCAACAAAATAAAATTGGTCATAGACATAAAAACAAACTTTTCTCAGTAGTTGCTTTATTTTTTTTAACATGCTTCTATTAACTTCACTTGTAAAGTTGTAAAAAAACATAAAAGTTAAACTTTACCCACCTTTTTTTTCTTTTGCAATTTTGCATACTTGTGAAGTTTGGAAGACTATCAGTCAGTTTGATAAAACATAACAATTTTAAATTAAAACATCATACATTTATGTCAATCAAAATTACATTAAAATAAGGTTACCAGCATAATAAAAATATACAATGTGTCACAGGGATAAGTGACCGCCAAGTCATAGTTTTCTAAGTCCTCACATAGAAATAAAAAAAATATATATTACCGTCTTCAGGAAATTTAATTTATCGTCATCTCCACATTATATGCAGTTACGTTTCTTACTTAATTTTCAGAAAACAACGGGAAAGTTGGTGAGTAAAAACTTGTACAAACTATCTATTTACATACATAAAAACTATTCAAATTGTTTTCGCACAACTGATGATTAAAAATTTATTGGTAATGTGGGTTACATAACCTATAAATCTTTAAAATGCATTCAGAACCTGGTTGTATGATATCCAATCTAATGTGGGGAACCTCCAAACAATAAAATACATGAAGTATTAGAAGAACAAAGGTGAATAAATATCCCGATATATTTCTAGGTCGCGATTGCATGAGCCGGCTTCAATCTATGTTTGTTAGTTTGCTAGGGTTTAAGCACGCTATTCCGTTCCGGTGCCCTACATTAATCAAAACTTTGTCCAGGGAAGCGGAAAACGAACGGTACAGCTAAAAGTTTTAGAAGAATTATTTGCAATATTGGAGTCCCGTAGTCTAGACAAGCTGCCTATGAGTACTGTGTACTAATTCTTTTTACCATTCGACTGTTAGGTCTTCACAAAAGCGAACTTTTATTTATCATACTTTTAATTTGCAACTAACATAAAGTTTATACCTATTTTCTCTTTTGTAGGATTAGGCTTCTGCGCGATAGTGTTTTGTTTTGCAGTGGCTATTAGCTGACAATCTAGGAGCTACGACGGGCCGTATTGACATGCATCAAGTGCCACAGCTTTATTTCATAAGACATGTTGCTGTCGCTACCGTCCATAAGTACTTTTTGTAATAGGCATTGCACTTGATTTTCGCCTCGTTAGTGAGCAAAACAATTTAATAGTTACATAATTATGTTACATTTATGTACCTACCTACTATTTGAGTTTTAAATCACTTTACTCCTTGATTCAAACCAATAGATAAATAAGTTTACACAGGATTTCAGTTATTTACTACCTATAATTCGACGGCACACGTCTTTCAAATTGGTCTAAGATGTGGAAGGTTCTGCAGAAATTATGCAATGGTCGCCAACGTATACGCTGATTATGGCCAGACGCTCGCTAACGGGCAGCCTGGCTGCATGGTTTAACACTGAAAAAATACACCAATGGTGTCATTAGCCAAAAGACGATACTGCAAGTTTTCTGATAGTATCAATTCTAAAGACGCGCAGGAATTACATACAGGAGATGGCGAAGCGAGCGAAAATTGCTTACTGCAGCATTGTAAGTATTGGTCGAAAGCAATACAAATTATTTAAGTAGGAGTATGAGCAGTAAGTAAGCTGTACTTTATAGATATACTACCTCTTGCCGCGATTTCGTCGGCGTGGATTAATAGTTCCCATTCTCGGGGGATTTCCGGGATGAAAACTATCCTATGTCCTTTCTCGGGTCCCTGACTATATCTGAACCAAATTTCATTGAAATCGGTTCAGTGGTTTAGGCGTGAAGAAGAGACAGACAGACAGAGTTACTTTCGCATTTATAATATTATTAGTAATATAGTAATAGTACGGATGAGTTTATGTTGTACTTACGAGTCAATAAAGTATGATACGTCAAAAGGGTGCCGCTGTTCGCCTGTACTTCTTGCACAATTGGCTGACTGCAAAAATGGGATCCATTATTCTTTAACAAGCATATGTCTGGACAAGACACCAGTAGAATACGTATATATTATACAAACAATACAAGGCATGGGATGTGGACATTTAATACAAAAAATATTCAATAAATACAGGAAACAATCTTTAGGGACATAACGTTTTGTGAAGCTGAATTTACTGCCGGGAAGGGCTTTGGCCTCAGTTCGGTGCCGACAATAATATGCACCGCATTGCGACTTTTATACGACACGAGGTATCATCTCTTATTTATCAGGCTCAGAGATACCATGAATATGTGTCCTTAATGTAAAGTTTCATCCTCACATATTCCACCATTTAATACAATAAAATTATACTAAATAGTGATAGATATTTGCATTATATATAAAGACGTTATGCCAGATACGGTATGATTACACATTTATATTTTTTTTTTATAAAATACCATTATCATCATCAAAAAGAACAAATAAGTGCATCGTGACTTTTAAACATTAAAATTCAATGCTTTGAATAAAGACCCTATTTGCTGATGACTGTACTGTAGTGTTTTCTGGTAAAAATACAGACACTTATGAAAATTACATAAACAGTAGCTTAAGTTTAATTATTCAATGGCTAATAATAACGATTTACAGATTAATCTAAATAAAACTCAAATAAGGACATTTAAACAAAGAACTAATCCTACAATTCTTGACATTAATTATGTATAACCAAAATAAGATTATTAAAATTAAACGAACCAAATTTCTGGGAATCTGGCTAGATGAAAATATGACAAGGAAAACACACATGGACATTATGATTAAAAAAGTCAATCAATTCTGCTACGCTCTACACAATTTAAATAAAGTTGCAAACCGTAATACTGCTCTCATTGCATATCATGCATATGTCTCTACAACTCTTCGCTACGGCACTATGTTTTGGGGAATCTCTACAAACAGAGAAATGGCATTTAAAGCCCAAAAACTATGTCTTCGAGCCATATACAACTTAAAAGTAACCGAAAGCTGCAAACCATATTTCGTTAACCTAAAAATACTTACCCTTCCATCTCTATACATTTACGAAATTGCAATATTTGTTAAAGACAATCTGAATAAATTTGACACACTCAGTACTAGACGTCATCAAAGCACACTTTAGTCGAAAATACATAATACTGCGCTTTTCTTTAAGAGTTGTCTAGGCATGTGTCCTAAGATTTTTAATAAGCTACCAAAAAAGTTAAAAAGTATATCCACAACAAAAGCATTTTAAATATAATCTGAAAATATTCTTAGTGGAAAAGGCATACTACTCTATTAATGAGTTTTTAGAGAATAAAGCATAAAATAAAACTGTATTGTACGCCTTGCAAGGCAAAACATAGTGAGACAACATTTTTTTTATACCATAAACCATGTACCTATGTTTCACAAATAAATAACTTTGACTTAATTTTTTTTTTAAAGAAATATTTGTTTTACGCATGTAGAATAATTTTTACACAGTATACTTTGTTTACTGGTGCACAAGTTTCTTTCTTATGTAAATTTTAAAATATTTGCTTTGGAAATGAACACCCAAACATTTTGAATGGGATTGGTGTCAGGCAACTTGTGAGAGGACAGCAGATTTAACGTTGCTCATTCACTGATTTTAAAAGTTTATTATGATTGTGCATCTAATAATAACTGTGAGCTACTTGGGTGGTGATATTAAATATGCAATATAATTTCACTCATCATTATTTAATAATAGTGATTCACCAATTGTCGTGGGTTATGATATATGATAAGTGATAACATTTTCTGATGAATGAATAAAATCGTTGTTTTATGTTACATTTTTTTTTAATTCAAAACGCAGGTTTAGGATACCATAGGTACTCGTATTCTTATAGCATGTATATTCCAAAAAAAAAGGCAAACAATTTTTGAACTCGCATCTCTTAAAATACCAATGAGATTTAGAAAAATGTTTTTGCATTTGATATCTAGATTATTTAGTCTAGAGGTAGGGTAGTAATTTTTTCATTACGATATTAGCAGTTTATTAAAAACACCCAAGAGCCGACCAAATTGAAACAAAATCAGAAACAGCGGTAGAAACATCATGGTACAGCCAGTGATATAATACATATATATCTACATCAGTGTGTAAGTAAGTTAAATTATGTCTTGCAGTTAAATATCTGAACGTTTAAAGTATTTTTATTCGTTGGATAAAACTGGCGTTTCCCACGACTGTAACCACTTAAGAACTTACGTTCTGCAATTTTCCACTAAAGCACATAAATGAATACTCATTCAGTTCCACAAAGTAACACTTACCGTGAGCTAGCTTGTGTGCTTATACCCGTAGTTTTAGTTTGAAGCGTCTGTTTAGTGTTCTTACTTTTTCCAGATTCAATTTATACCGCGGTAGAGTCAGCATATGTATGCCACACATGTTGGCGCTGCAGCTTTGCCTGCGATGAACCTAAAACCACAATTTTAATTTTGTTGCAAATCACGTAGATCGTGTAAAGAAATGCGAACGTGCACGATTGAGTAGCCGCAACTGGCGGGCGTAGATTGCGGTCCGGAACTTTTACACATTCATAGGCATCTTCATGAATGCATTCTTTTTACGTAAGATCAAGGCTTTCACACGAAGACGCTGTGCTCTTTACGTTAAAAAAAATACCTTTTAAGGTACGCATTGATGTTGGTTATATTATAGAGTAGGCACAGTTTGGTAATATTTTTGCAAGCCATGTACCCCATGCCCCGTACATAACGGATCAGAAATTTAGAGCGCCCGATAAATTAACAAATAATTTATAAGAACTTATTCCTGATGCTGTTTTAAAAACAGTAAGCCTTGGATACCTTTGCTTGTATGTACTTAGTTGGCCAAAAAATCAAAAACATGACATTTAAGACCACAAAGAAAGATACAAAAGCAAAAATGTACCTTATCTCTTAAAAAAACTGAGCATTTTGAATAAAAGCATCGTCTAGCTAGTCTTCTACCTATTATGTTGGGGTTGGATTCCATCTCCTTCTTACCTTACTTCTCATTTTAAATATTTATGCGCTGCGCACAGCAAGCACCTTCGGTCCTCCAATAATCGTCTTCTACGATGTCCTACTCATCGCTCTGGTTTCCTAAAATATTCCTTCTTTGTCCAGGCGGTTTTCCTGTGGAATGCGCTTCCTCTGAATATCAGGACGGCTACCAGTCGGTTCACATTTAAGGTAAAAGCTCGCGAACACTTACGTAAGAAGTTGGCAGACTCATCTCAAAATTAAATAGTTGTCAGTTTTTCATCATATTTAGTAGTTTTTACCTCTCTTTACTTTTGTATATTTTCTATGTATGTATATATGTATTTATGATTAATATAATTAACATTTCCTGTCACATTGCACCTACTATGTCTTTGTCTCTGCATCACCCTAAGGTTGACTGGTAGAAAATGCCCAAGGCATTAAGTCCGCCTTTGTACAATGTTTTTGTTACTTGTGCATAAAGTTTTAATAAATAAATAAATAAAAATAAATAAATTCCAGTCTAACCGGAAGCGGAGTGACTGTCTACCACCTGGCCAAACCATTTGAACAACATACCTAAATAAATTATTTTATCATTTCCATAGTTTTAAGATAACACGTTAAGTATCTCAATATTGTGTGTACAAAAACTAGACTCGAAATCACCATGCATTCATACTAATATTATAAATGGATTTATTGAACTACACAAAACAGAACAATAATTTGAAAATAAATGTTGCGAGTGGGGAAGATATTATGAAGCCTTCAGTAGAAGATGGAATACCATCCCGAAAGTGAACAAATATCACGTTCCCGGAACGTTACGTTCAGTAAGCAATGACTTATTGTAGACTCGTACGTAAAATAACGATCATTGATAGACATTGCTGTTGCGTCCATGCAGGTAATGTAAGTTTACTCTTATCTGGAAGTGGGGTCAGTTTTTACGGCTCATTGGACAAAGTACTCTTTTTGGTCCACGTTTCCCGATCTGAACCGTATCCTTCTCTGCCGGGGCGTTGATTCGAACGAATTATGTTTGTCCAATTTTTATTAAAAAAAATAACATAGTAAATATCAGTAGGAATGGTATTAAAAAAGTGGGGAGAAACAAAATATTTGTCGAGTTCACCTCTGAAGATGCAGAAATTCATTTATAACCCGGTCTTAGTTGATGTAAATAGAATCTATTATACCGTCATACAAAACATTACAAAAATGTGTATCATCCGTCAAGTGTCGATACAGTAATTTGTGTAATTTGTGCAGACCTTAATTCTCCCTAATGGGGGCGGAATTGTGCTAAAAGCTCGTGGGTTAAACAGAAAAAGGAAAGAAGCACCTGCAGGAGGGTCCTGATTTGATCCTTGAACGTGGATCAAATTCTTCCGCAAGTGATATTTTTTTATAAAACTTCTCTTCCTGTGGAGGTATAACAGTACTCAGTGGAGTACTTCAAACCGCCAACAATTTTGTCATTGGATAGTGACAATCCAATGACAAAATTTTTGGCGGTTTGGTCACGTTAAGGCACAGTATCGGTCTAAAGCAAGGTGTTTTAGGTGCTTTTACGGTGCCTGTCCAGAGCGAGGGTGAAAAAAAAACTATTAAAATATTAATGACTGATGAGGAATTGGAAATGGAAAAAGAAATATTCTGATATCGCTCAAATTTTTCCATCGTCGTGTTTTTCTTTTTTCCCAATCTAGCAGATTGGAGAAAAAGAGCTTTACTCTTTCAGCCTCTGGAACAGGAGAACCTTCTTTTCCTCTCAGAGGGTTCGTGATCATTTCCTTATGGTTTCTTTCCAATTTTTCTCAAATCCTCAGTGTCTCTTCAAAATTCTAAATTTTCACTAATAATAACAATGTATCATCCAGTCTTTGCTCTTCAGTGGAACAGTCAAAGCATTTGGAAAAAGCTTAAACTTTTATTGTAATTAAATAAATTTCAACCCACAGGCATTGCCAATTCGGAGTATTTTATGGTTATTGCCTGGGTCTTACTTACGGGTACGCACGTAGTTGTTGTTGTTGTTAGGTGCAGGGAGCACCTAACAAGAAGAACTTCCTTCTTTCATTCTTGTTTTTTTGCCCTTTCTTATCCTGACGTTATTATCGTTGCTGTTAGGGATTTTAATTTAACTTTTCTCGGTTCCCTCTCCAATAACTTTTAAGGGTGATTTAAATGTTCATCATCACACATGAAGTTTGATCCATGATCATAATTTTGATCTTGCTCTACCTTGAAAATATTAATGTAAAGTTAAAACAATTATTCCCCCACTAGGAGAGTTCGCCCTGCCATAGTTTGTAGTCATTTTGATTATGCCATGTTTATATTAGATAACAGATCTTTGTGGTAATGCCTTTAAAAACTTGATTAAAATCAATAATTAATTGAACAGTCAGTCTTTACAGAGTATTCTAGAGGCGATGACGTCGTTTTCATTTACGCCCGATTCCATTTGATATTTCTGTTTTATGGATTTCTAACCATGCCACGCGATCGGTTGACTACCTAGAGGCGCCTATCAATGCCAATAAGAGGTCCATCAGCCGGACCAAGATCGACGGCGCGAGACAACGCGCAGCACGCACGTTGATTACAGTCTCTTAGAGTGGAATCGGTATTGAAAGGTTTTGGTAACGGAATAGTTCTATCGGTAGGAAGAGTCAACGTTGAACTTTCTGTAGACGGTGTTCTCGCTAACGTCACTTGTCGCGAGGTGAGCGACAAATACTTATGTGTACCTGTTTTAGTTGGTCAGACTCACAGAACAGCCGCTTGTTATTGTGCATAAAACTGCCACAGATTTACAATTTATGAATGTTGATGATGAGATGCCATTTGTACAAAATCATACAGCTAGGGATAGTATAGTTAATGTTAGTGTGCTCAACAGCGTGATAATATTTGGAAAGGCTTCGGTTAGAGTTTCAGTAGAACCTTGTTGCGAGGGGTATATAAGTTAAATGGCAAGTAGTTAGGTAAGCCGCATCAGCAGTGTATAGTGGCGGGTGGCACTTAGTCAAAGATTGTAAAACGGTGGTCGATTTAACGCCTATTATTTCAGAATTTGCTTGTTGGGTCAAACCTAGGCCGAGCAGTAATCGTTAAGGTTGTAAATAGAGTCCTTGTACCAAACACGTCAGTCTCCTCGGAACTCTAAAAATCTTGATTGTAGCCAGATTCGGGTAGGAGAGTCTATAACAGATTCTGACAAGTCTAAGCTATCAATCTATTGTATTATTCAGGCATCTATTGTGTGCCGTTTGGCTTAGCAAATGCACCGGCGGTCTTTCAACGCATGATGAATAAGGTTCTGGGTTCTGCGCGTTTTATTGAAGCTACAGCTTATTTGGATGATCTCCTTATTTATTGAACCAGTGTAGATAACTATTTGGTTAAGTTAGAGCACAAATCAAAGTTGCTTGAGAAAGCCAACTTAACGCTTAACCTAATCAAATGTGAATTTCTAAAAGATAAGTTAGATTATCTAGTGTATAAAATTAGCTCCGCGGGCGTTAGGCCGGGTATGAAAAAGATACAATCGGATACAGATTTTCCTCGTCCTTCGAATCAGCAGGGTGTGCGCCAGTATTTGTTGTTAGCTAGCTACTTTCGCAAATTTATTGGAGATTTCGCATAGGTCGCACATCCTCTAAGTAAGTTGTTAAAGAAAGACGTTTCTTGGCTATGATCTTGCGAACAGGAGCGGGCATTTAATATCCTTAAAGAAAAACTTGTGTCAAAACCAGTACTAGCTATCTATGATCCGTCTGCTAAAACAGAGCTACATACTGACGTTGTATTTGTTAGGGCAGAAAATTTTAATCGGATCTGACTGCGGAGCTCTACGAACTACATTTGCCAAACGTGATTTAATTCCCCGCATTGCGAGGTGGTGGCTCATGATGCAGGAGTTCGAATGTGTGATTAAATACCGGCCCGGTGTCAAGATGTCGCATGTTGATGCTTTATCCCAAAGTCCCTAAACTTAAAATCAGTCTTGTGATGTCGATACATATCCCACGGTTATGTTATTGAACAGTGATGATTGGTTGCTTACCCTTCAGTTAGGCGATCTTGAGTTGAATAAGATACGAGACACTTTGCACATAAAATTAGATCCAGAGGGGCTAAAATTCATGAAAGATAACTACGTTATCAAAGACAATGGTTTATGTAAACGTGTCGATAATGACCCTGACAAATTTCGCTGGGTAGTCCCAAAGGGAGCAAGGTGGTAGTTGTGTCGTTTTAATCACGATGATATTGGTCATCTTGGTGTTGAAAAGACTTTAGGTCGTATTAGAGGGACTTAAAGGTTCCCTCGTATGACACAATTCTAAAAAAAAATGTGAAAGCGCTATCAAATTTTTGAGGTTTTTAGACCACCGTGGTAATGTTCTGTACTCAAAGGAGTGGTGAAATAAATCCACGTTTGAATGAAAAACGTCGAAACACTAGGAACGAAACTGATCTTGTCACTAATCGCGACCAGGTGAAAGATAGAATCGAATAGAATAGAAATAGAATCGAAGATGAACAGGCAAAACAGAAACATCGTTATGATAAGAATAGACGTCCGGCTTGTACGTACGCAATAAGAGAATTCGTCAAAATTACGAAAACTTCATTCATTAATGACGGCAAAAGCAAAAAGCTCAATCCACATTATGTAGGTCCATATCGAGTAGTTTCGTCGCTCGGTAATGATCGATATGAATTAGCCGCAATCCCCGGATTGAGTACTACGAAAAACAAACGTAAAACGGTAGTAGCTGCTAATCGAATGTTACCATGGGTTCATTTAGCCACTTTAGAGCTTTATGAGAGTAGTGATATGCACACGTTTCCACGCCACCTTTGAGGTAGTGTACTAAGTGCGTTTTTTTTAATGTGGTTTCCCCGGTAGGCCTATTCCACTGATCTTTTATGATTCTTTTTAATTTGAAACTATTAAATAATTGTATTGACAAGGGTTGAAAATGATGACAGGGGGATAATTAACCATACAAATGGTAGGAGGTAGAATAACGAATTGAACATAAGTGTACTTAGGGTATGTGCACACTCAACAGTTTAAGGGGAGTGCACAAGGTAGGTAATAATATGTATGGTACTTGATGTAATCTTGCACATGTACCATGCAACAGATTACAGTGCGGCGATGGTAGTTGTAACATGTATCTGACACTTATTTAATATCAGGGTAAATCTGTTCTGTTCTGTTAATCCGCATTCATGTCATTGTTGTAGGTTCTACAATTGATATGATGTAATAAATCATTTTATTCTACCTAGCCTCTTATAAGATGTATCCAGTGTAATGGCCAAATACTTCACCTCTGCTGTCATGATCAGAGAAGGTCATTTACATGTACTACGACTTGTTGGATGGATATGAGCTGAGTGTGATTTTAGGGTTAATTGTGTGGGACGCTTAGTAGAATTTCTGATATAGAATGGCATGTACATGATGTTATTAGTGTTTAGGGTAATAATATAAGTGTTTAGGGTAATAATATAATAAGAAAACTCGTCAGCGTAGAATATTGTTAAAAAACCAGGGTCCAATTTTTGCCCCAAAGTCCTTGTAAGTAAATTAAGAAAAGTGTGGATTCCAGCACTAATCCCTCTAGGACACCAAAAGCAATGGGAAGAGCAGTGCTAATGTAAGAGTCAACTTTTAGGCATTATCTACGACCGCTCAGGTAATGATGAAACTATTTGAGCGGCAAACCTCTTTTAACTGGATGTTGTAATTTAGCAAGTTGACGCAAGACAGACAGAAGAAGAAGAAGAAGTTACCAAGCTCTTTTTTGCCATCATCAAGTTTTTAATAACAATAAGTTGACTTGCCAGAATGAAAATCAAACTGAGAGGAGATCAAGTAATTGCTTTCAAGATTTGGTATCTTGAAAACAATTACTTGATCTCCTCTGCTAGTCTACTATTAATAATTCTTTCTAATATCTTAGAGCAGGTAGTATAGCTATAAAGGCACATAGTGGGATAAAACTTGCGAAGAAAGTGAGGTTATGATGCTTACGGGTTGTAACATGAATTAAGTAATCAGTCCATACATTGTTCATTGTTGATGTGTTTTATGTGTTCACTTTATGCGGTGAGTAATTAATTATTTTCAGTGGGATATCCAACATTTGTGATCTTAGCAGTGTAAGCAGTGTATTAGTGAAGGTATATGAGTAATATAAGAGTAAAAGTTTGTTTGTATTTTAGTTGATAAAAAAAAATATCTTGGGACAACTCACACACGGCTATCTGATCCCAAGCTAAGCAGAGCTTGTGTCATGGTAACCAGACAACTGATATACATACTTATATAATTTATAAATACATACATATTATAGATAAATCACACCCAGACACAGAACAAACAATCATGCTCATCACACAAAGTTTATCCTGGGTGGGAATCGAACCCACGACCTCCGGCACAGCAGTCAGAGCCACTGACCACTAGACCAACAGGCCCGTCATTGATGTTGTTGATGTTGGGAGGTAAATATCAATATGTCATTTACAACATTAAAAAAAAACAATATTATTATAAAGCAGTATGATAAGCAGAGCAAAAATGAGGCAGAATAAAGGCCAATACACGTACAAAAGGTCCAAGGATAGTCAAATAAAGTTACATTGATTCTTCTTGAGATAATTTACACAGATTTTCCTTCAACTTTACGTAAATAAATGTGGGCCACCCAGCAGTTGTTTCGCAAAAGGAATGAAAGGCGCTTCAGTTTAGCGGTGGGTAATTTTGAGATGTAGATTAGCTGATTTGAAGTTAGAACTCAATGTTGGTTAAGTTGAGTTAATTAGGTTATTGTTTAAAAAGATAATATTATTTTCTTACCACTTCTTGTCAATATTGTTTGGTCAATGTATTTGTAAATTCAATTGCAATGAGGAGGGATGAAGGACATGTGACTAAAAGAGTGATGGATCTGAATGTTGATGGACGGAGAGCGAAAGGAAGGCCAAAGAAAAGATAGAAAGACTGTGTAAGGAATGATTTGAAGGAGAAAGGAGTAAATGATACCGTGACGTCTGATAGAGGAGAATGGAAGAAGAAAACGTGTTGTGCCGACCCCAAATAGAATGGGGACAAGGGCAGGAAAATGAAATCAATTGCGACTGACGAACTGCTCGTTCCTTTTTTACACGGCAACCAGGTGATATCATGTACATCGGAACTCTTTAATTCTAGAAAATTAACAGTGTTGCATACGTCGATGACGTAACCAAATAAATCATATTTATTTCTATTGTTGACTTCAAATGTATACCAGCATTTCTAATTTCAGTCTGTAAAACTTGATAAGTTATTCAATGTACAATAGTCATGAAAACTGATGTCACAAGAATATATATTTTTAGATGTTGTTGAAAGTAAACAACACCTTTACCGAACTATTTTACAATATAATTGTCTATTCATGACAATTCTGAATGTCTTCCTTTCTCTTTGGTATCTGTTATCGTTGCACATAGTCTTTTTAATAAACGGATATTTTATAATTCTAATAATTGTATTATTTCCAGGGGTTATGGGCCGTACAATAATTTTCCGGCCGGGAAAGTTATTCCACGTGGAAGTTTGCGGTAAAACCTTACTTGGAATTGGAAGATTTATGGGAATGTATTGACCCTGGTAGTGGTGTCGACTCAAAAAAAGATGTGAAAGCCAAATCAAAGATAATTTTGTTGGTGGATCCGATAAATTACGTGCACATTCAAAGTGCAACGTCATCGAAAGAAGTATGGAAAAACCTTCAAAATACTTTCGAAGATTCCGAGCTCTCAAGGAAAGTCGGCTTACTAAAGGATCTTGTCAACACGTCACTAGAAAATTGCTCTAATATCGAAGAATATGTAAATAAAATAGTGAGTGCCGCGCATAAATTGCGAAAATATATAAGTTTTGAAGTTAACGACGAATGGTTGACAACACTCATGCTAGCAGGTTTACCGGATGACCGGTAAATAACATGCCTTAAGCTGTATTTACTAGCTAGAAAATTGCGGTGAGCGTGGCCAGCTTCTCATGGAGGTGTTAAAGAAACCAGTGGCAGCTCACAAGCCGCCACGTTCTACAGGAACCCCTTTATTCTGAATACTAATTTTCGTGTTCGCTGTTTTCCTTAAAAAAAGAAAACATTTTTAATTTTCTCTAAATTTTATTAATAATATGAATACTTTGCACTTCTATTAATTGTAGATTCAATTTGAGAGATTGTTTTCATTGAGTTTGTGTCTGATTAAGCTAACATAAAAATCGTAACTCATTAAAATCAGTCCGGACTGAGTTTCGATCTTTTACCGCCACATAAAGTACTGTTTGTTATGTGATTTTCTTTACGTATTTGTAGTATTTTTTTAATATTTTGATATATGTCTTTTGAACCTTTCAAAACTGTGTATTGGATCCAAGATATAAGTTAAAGCTTGCAATGAATGCTTTGGTGTCCTTCTCAAGAAAAAACTGTTCATTCTAAGTATTATATCACTTATGGTTCAGATTATCTATTTGAATTCAATTGAGTGCAGTTCACCCCCAAACTCTGTGAGTTGCGATTACCGAATGGTTGGTATCAACTTTGAGAAAATGGTTTGTCTCATCGGTCACTTTACGTAACATGTTCTCGCGTTAACTCAGCCAGTAGCCTGATAATGTCGATACAAGCAAGCAACGTGGTATACAAATTGGTTTCGAGAGGGAAAGTGGTTCTGCTACTAACTGCTTCAAACTTACATAAAAGAGCGTAAAAGTGATTGAATTTTTTGTTGTTATCTTTTATTTTAAAAATACTAGGTACTCATATCAAATAAAATTTATAACCGGAAGACAAGCACAATATGATTTTAGTACAAAATACTCGTCAGACTTAATTTCTATCGTGCATAAATAATCACGAAAGGATTTCCATAATAAATGCTTAATTCATGCGTCACATAAGTATATTCCTATGAATGAACTAGTAGAAATATCTATATTTGTTATCATTATAGAATATAGTATATGGGTGAGGTTACTCAACGCGTTGTTATATGGTTGCATGGGTTGATCAAACAAAAGGCTAACTATGCTTCACATTTATTATGTGAACCGCCAGGCCAGGTATTCTCTGTCGGTATCTTATCCCTGATCACTATAATCTTGATCTTGAAGAGTTCGGGACAATCGCAATCTTTAAGCGGCAAGCGGGCTTCACCTTAGTCTCAGCTTCGCTTCATATCAGGCGAGTTGCGGCCGCAAATTTTATTTAAAAAAACCACAAAGCTAAAATTGTTGACAAAAAAAATAAGAGGAATCGTGGCACTACTTTTACGAGTAAGTTGCAAAAAATATGTGTGCCCTGAATTAAACATATCCATGGCAAAATCTCCCGTCTCGTAGTATTGGTTTCCCTTAAATTTTGGGAAAGATTTTTTAAGGAGTTTTTCTGGCTTTGGTTGGAAAAGGACCCGCAATTTTCAATTTCATCAAATTAATATAATGATTGCGATTGTTAACGGAAACCTCTCAACACCAACATTTCTCGATTTGAATACTTTGAAGCTTGTGCCACGTGGAAGCCATGATCGTGTCACGAAACCTGTAAGTTGTTTACAAACCCTTTTTTCGATTTAAAGTTATGTTTGACTTTTTTAAAAGAAAAACTGAGTAAACCACATTTTTGTGAATAAGTAGACATCTAATAAGTATAAATTAATATAATACACTATGTCTAATTTGAGCTTGACACGCGTTATTTTTTAAGGACATGCTACACTTAATTATCAAGCTTTAAATATGCATTATTGCTTGATATATAGGTACTGTGTATGAAAGTATCTCTAATGAGGTGCGAGGCAGAGAATATTTATGAAGAATAAGATAGCAAAGGAAGACTAGGGATCTATTTCAATTATACTTGTCAGCTATTTATAGTCAATGTCAATTAACATCCAAGCTACGCTCATTGGTAAACATAGGCCGCCTAGAAGAATGGACAAAAAACTCCGCGGTAATATCTTTTGAAGTATTTTGCGTAGATTATTGAACATTCAGTAAGACAAACAATTGGCAATAAAGGGAATGTTTTAAACTATTTAAAAAAAGTGTCGTCAGTAATATTCATCGTATAATATTTAATAAGAACACTAAGGTTTTATAGCACAAGTTTTAGTGTTAACACTAGGGATCTCTACTGCAATCGGATAGGCCCTTGATTTGTGATCCTGTCTCCGGGGCGCCGTGAACACTGTTGAGACTTAGTTGACAAGATTGTACGGTTTATTCTCATCTGCTCCCAGACTACCGAAACTATCCAGTGGTGGTAGATAAATAAAACTGCCATCACTGGTGACACACCGGAGCATAAGGCGGGAATAAAGCATTTACAGCCCCCCCTGTGAGTGGATCTTCACTCCTTCTGTCTGTCGCCTTTTATGAGAGGTTGATAGAATAAACTTAATCGTATTTCTGCGCGCAGTGATGATAAGTGAATCATTCTGGTGACATTTTATTATTATTTATTATACCAGATTTATTAGTTTCTTGTTAGGTCTTCAAACGTACGAGGCTCTTAAGGAGGTTGTTTATTGAGCTCAACAAACATCCTCCTTCATAGAAAGGCCGTATTTTCATTACCAACAGAGTAGTAGTAGCCTAAAGCTATTCGAAGTCTCTGAACGAGCGTAAATGTAGCTGACAAAATCACCAAAGATTCACTGACAACTGTCAGAAAAAAGTTTTTTTTCGAATGGTTACAGTCAGCAGCATGCCAAAGATACTAGCAAAGCCATAAGGTAGCGGATTGCACAGACCCTAACACCATGAAAAGTAGAAGTAGACAAGAGAAGCTTTTTTTCAATCTTTATTGAAAAATAGAGGATTTGATCATGCATGATCATGTCATCCCTATAGTCACAGACAAATTAACTTAATATTAATATCTTAATTATTTCCTTATCTACTTTTACAGCACAATCAACAATTTTATACATAAGTCTCGCTCCCCGTGATAAGGGGAAGCATGAATGGTATTACAGAAACCGGGAAATGTTTGTAACAGAGTGGGTATTTTACCCTCTCAACATTGATTTTTAAATATTCATATTTCCAATTTCATTCTGTCATTACATCTTCAACAGTTTTTTTTTACTCATTACGTTTTTGGATCACGGCTAGCAGCCACTCGTGCTAGTTATTGGGATTTTTAATATGCTTTATCTATTTGTAAAATCAGTTTTTGTGCAGTTCAGTTTTGTGATATTTCATGTAACCAAAAATACACAATAGTGTTGTTTCACTCTTGTTAAAAGTCCCAATTGAAAACTTCAGCCACGATCGGAGGGCAACCAGCCAGTGTTAAAATTTAATGCCGTGAGCAAGTCTAAAGAAACCCTCTCAGCCTCATTCCGGACAAATTTCACTAAAATATGAAATGCATCTTCAATCAAATTACAGCCAGTACAATTCTTGGAAGTCATTTTACCCATTAGGTAAGTAAAACTATTCAGTGGAAACCACTATTAGCTGCAGTAGTTCAGTTGCACAGTAACGCAGACGTTGTATCAGAGACCAGGTTATTTCTCATGCGAAAACTATACACCATACAGTCCACTTTTTTCCTAGCATCAACCAAAATTTGTTCACAATCCGATTACGTCGAAGAAATCCAATTTTTACTTTGTTATTTTATTTAATCCAATTGGCATTGCTGAGTACAATACAATTAACTCGCTATTTATTTTTCCGTCTTTATGACAATGAATGAAAATTACTTCCGGTTACTTGCTATTCGTGTTTGTTGCTGTTTCTTCCAAACAATTCAATTATGATCATTTAAAAGATATAGGGTCTATCGATGTATTGCGAAATGTGAAAACTGATATCTCTGATAGCTATAACTAAAAGTTGATTTCTTTAGCTATTGTAATCGCAAAAATGTTTTATGGGTTATTTGATACAAAACTATTGTTTTGTAATGTTGAAGGATACACAATTCGGTTTCAGATAGGGATTGTCAACTGTAAATGCATTACTATCTCTCAAACACACTCTAGTTTACTACGTTGAAAGCAAATATATAGCTTTTGCTGATCTGGTGCCCTATTATCAATTTTGAACTTGGAGGGGCCCCAACGGTTTGTGAATATCTTTGCGTACTGACACTGTGTCTAACTTAATATGGTATAGTGGGGAATGAATATTATCTACAGCGTGGCATAAGGCATGGCAGGGGTTGACTCGGCCACGGCTCAACTATGTAAATGTAAACCAACTGACTGATTTTTCGCTTCAAAAATTGGGAGATAATGATAATGAATCTCTTAAGTAACTGGAAATGTCTTTAGTAACTGGAAATGTTTATAGCAAAAATACTGATCTAACCATATTTATAGGAAATAGTTCAAAAATTAAGAAGGAAGACATCACAGATAGTGTAACTGAGTTGTTAAAGTTGAACTGTCGTAAAATAATATTGTGTGCTTTTCCATACTTATCTAAAAAGTCAAACAAACAGAACAATTACATTCACATGCTGAATAAGCATATGCATTTCTTGGTAGGTCACTATTGTGACAAGCTTGTATATCTTGATGTCAACACTGTTGTTGATAAGCTTAGGTCGACACGGGGTAGTGTGTTTCTACCTACTAGTTGTAGACACAAAATAGCTAGGCTATTAGCTTATAATATTCACTCGGACATAAATATTATGTCTATGTTTTCTTATATTATTAACACGGCGAATATTAGTACTTATACTAATAAACCTTTTTACAAGGAAGGCGGGGGAGTATTGTCGCTCACTCCGGCTCATTTAAACTAGCTAGTAAGACAACAGACACCAAGGTACCTTCTGGCTCTCAAATAGTTAAATTTAAAAAAGGGGCTAAGCAGAATTCCTTGAAATTATTTCATCAAAATATTCAAGGTTTCTCTTCAAAACAACTAGAGATTGAATTGTTTTTAGAAAAAACCAAGTTTGATATTGTATGTTTCACCGAACATTGGCTAAAAGATCATGAAATGTTAATTAATTATGAAAATTACAGTGTAGGCAGTTGCTTTAACCGTAAATCTAAGATGCGTGGGGGTTCACTAATCTTAGTCAAAAATAGTATTAAATTTAGAAGTCGTACTGATATAATTGATCTATCGGTTGAACATAATATTGAATTGTCTTGTGTTGAGCTGGATAGGCATGTCATAGTGTGTGTTTACAGGCCCCCAAATTATCAAAACTACTCGATATTTGAGTCAGTAATGGAAGATGCTTTGGCAAAACTTGCAACAGGTAATAAATCGCTAGTCATCTGTGGTGACTTTAACATCAATATTTTAGATGAAAATTCAAATAGCAGTAGATTCTTAAATCTTTTTAAATCATTTAATTTGTTGAATGTGTTTTCGGAGCCAACCCGAATTACTACAAATACCGCTACATGTATTGATAACGTTTTCTGTTGCTGCGACTTCTTAGATAAATCCATTGTAAATTACCTTCCCTCTGATCACAGCGGTCAAACCGTCGTTTTCGAGTCCTACACATCATCACAAAAAATTCAGATACAGTCTAGACAAATAACACCAAGCAATTTAAATAAATTTAACAATAATTTAATAAGTAATTTAGGCATTCCGGGATATGATATTAATAATGTAAATCATTTTTATGAGGAATTCTTTTCGGTTGTCTACACCGAGTTCAATGATACGCTAAAAATAAAAACTAAATCTATTAGCCCAAAGTTTATGTTTAGTGATTGGGCAACTAAGGGTATAAGAAAAAGTAGGGAACGACTGTTTGAGCTTTACGGCCTTAAGCCTTACATCAACTCGGAAACATTCAATCGCTATGTTGCTACTTACTCAAAAATGTTTAAAAACACCTGCAAGGTAGCTAAAGCCTTATTCATAAGCAACAAGATTAAATCCGCTGATAATAAAATTAAGACGGTTTGGAAAATAATCAATAGCGAAACTAATAGAAATAGAAAATATAATAATGATATTACACTAGAGTCTTCACGTGGTCTTCTAACCACTAAAAACGAAGTTGCTCAAGAATTTGTGGATTTCTTTACTAGTATCCCAATTAAAACTACAGAAACGTTAAATTCCTCACCCTTGCCTTCTGTTGAGTTATTAAGAGCAAACGTTTTACCATGCTCGGTTGAGTTTCAGTTTAAGCATATTAACCCTACTGTAGTCATTAAAGCTTTTAAACAAATAAAAATCAAATTAACCGAAGACCTTTGGGGATTGTCAATTAAAGTTTGTCAAGCTATCATTGAGACTATAGCACCGTACTTAGCCTTAATATTTAATTTGTGTGTGGACCAAGGAATCTTCCCGGACCTTATGAAATACAGCAAGGTAATACCGCTTTTCAAATCTGGGGACAGTAAAGACACCAATAATTATAGACCCGTATCCGTTTTGCCGGTTTTCAGCAAGGTGTTTGAAAAGGTAATGCTTAACCAAATGCTCAACCACTTTAACACCAATAAAATATTACATGAAAAGCAGTATGGTTTCACCAAAGGACGTTGTACCACTGACGCCGGTGTCACCCTATTAAAACACATATTTACTGCTTGGGAAGAGGCACAGGATGCCATAGGGATCTTTTGTGACCTCTCAAAAGCATTTGATTGCGTGAACCACGAAACCCTTCTCTTAAAACTTGAACATTACGGCCTAGGGAAACTTGCCCTTAGTTTAGTAAAATCGTATTTAAATGATAGACAGCAGCAAGTACAAATAAATGGTGTCAATTCAATGGGTTTAAATGTAAAGATGGGTGTACCACAAGGATCGATATTAGGTCCCTTCCTCTTTTTAGTATATATTAATGATCTACCCCATTTATTTAAAAACCAACCACAAATGGTGTTGTTTGCTGACGATACCTCTTTAATATTTAAGATAAACAGACGTGCCACAAATCCTGACGACGTAAATAATGCCCTAATGCAGGTACATAATTGGTTTACCGCTAATAATTTAGTATTAAATGGGAAAAAAACGAAGTGTATAAGATTTGCTCTACCAAATGTCAAAAACAGTGAGTGTGACATAGTATTGAATCAGGAGAAACTAGAATTTGTCGAAAAAACTGTTTTCTTGGGAATAACACTCGATTCAAAGCTACAATGGGGTCCGCATATAACATCTCTTGCAGGACGCCTTAGTTCAGCAGCATATGCTGTTAGCAAAATCCGTCAGTTTACTGATGTAGATACCGCGAGACTAGTCTATTTTAGTTATTTTCATAGTATAATGTCATACGGTATTTTACTTCGGGGACGGGCTGCAGACATCGAGTCTATATTTATTCTGCAGAAAAGAGCCATTAGAGCCATATATAACCTACGTAGGCGAGATTCTTTAAGGGAACAGTTTAAGGATATTAACATCATGACAGTACCTTGTCAATATATTTATGAAAACATCATGTATGTCAGGAAAAACTCGCATCTTTTTAGTAAAAGAGGTGACAGACACAATTATAATACTAGAAACAGGGACCAATTAGTTCAACCAGGTTTCAGGTTAGCTAAAGTAGACTCATCTTTCATGGGGTACTGTTTGAAATGCTACAATAAAATACCTCCCCACATTCTTCAACTGAATGAAACGAAATTTAAATCTTGTATTAAACGCACACTATGTAGGCAAGCATATTATAAGTTGGGGGATTATATTGATGATAAAAATGCTTGGCTCAATGCTGGTCCTGCTCCTCAAGCATAGGGGTAAACTCATTAATAAGTATCCGAAGCTATAGTGGAAGCTGGAGAAGATTGTAAGACTATCTTTGCAATGTATAGAATCAATTCTCTAGTATTGTATAATTATTAAGCCCATATGTGAGTGCTATGTATTATCATTGATTGTGACGAAGCCCTGGTGGTTATTAGTGTCATGCTCACTTAAATGTCTCGCTGATGGTGGCGGGTGTGTCGGGTCATTTAGCTCCCTTCAAAATGGTCGAGCTGAATGGGGCTGATCCATACGTCATGTTCGTGAACGGGCGCTGTCAGTTGGGACTGGTAATTTTTTAACTACCACGGTCATTTTTAATTTATTTAGATTTAAATTGAATTTTGTTTTTTATTTACTCTGGACGCTCTTACTGTGCACGTCTTTCTACATCGTTCTCACATATTTGTATAATCTCAACATGAATG
This sequence comes from Ochropleura leucogaster, assembly GCA_958449745.1. NCBI lineage: Eukaryota > Metazoa > Arthropoda > Insecta > Lepidoptera > Noctuidae > Ochropleura > Ochropleura leucogaster. Next base: position 10,152,982 of record OY288200.1, read on the forward strand.
ATGTAAATACTATTTTGTAAAAATATTAGAATTTAAAAGAGTGTCCATGGAGTTTCTTGCCCATTCTTCTCCATAGAGATCAACGCTTTGGAATGGGCAACTGCAGTACTTTCACAAGTTATTATGCCTTGTGACCGGGACTGTAGATTCATTTTGTTTCTTGACATTCAAAAGTGCCTGTAATGGTCTAATTGAAATAAATGATTTGATTTTGATTTTGATTTTAAGAGAGGAGTAAGACAGGGGGACCCACTATCGCCTATACTATTTAAAGCCACATTAGAGTCGATAATAAGCAAGCTTGACTGGAAAGGAAGGAAGTGCGGTATAAGAATAAAAACTAAGTATTTAAGCCACCTACGTTTCTTCGGCGACCTGGTGCTAATATCAAAGAAAGGAAAAGAACTACAACACCTGGTAGATCTAGACAGGGACTAGAAATGAACCGCTCTAAAACGATGGCAATGAACCTCTCCAATATACCGAAAAATTCATTTACCTAGGCAAGCAAATGGGCTTCGACAGATTAAACAACTACCGGGAGATTGAGCACAGGGCCCAGTAGTAGTAGTAGTATAAGTACTGGATCTTTAAAGAAATATTTAAGAGCAAAATGCCTATCAAACTAAAGACTGAGGTTATGAATTCTTGCTTTATACCATGCTTGACCTATGCTTGTCAGACATGGAAGTCCAACAAAAATAGGCAAAATTATAACGTGCCAACGAGGAATGGAGCGGAGTATGCTAATCATAAGAAGAATAAATAAAATAAGACATACTAAGATACGCAACATCACAAAGCAACAGACGGCTTAGCACAAGCTAAACAAGAGAAAATTGGCTCAGTTTGGAGGAGGCCTTTACCTGCAGAGGGGTTCCTACAGAATGCAACTATCAAAATAATATACTAGGATACTGACGGGCCTGTTGGTCTAGTGGTTAGTGAACCCTGACTGCTGAGCCGGAGGTCGTGGGTTCGATTCCCACCCAGGACAAACTTTGTGTGATGAGCATGATTGTTTGTTCTGCGTCTGGGTGTGATTTATCTATAATGTATTTATAACTTATATAAGTATGTATATCAGTTGTCTGGTTACCATAACACAAGCTCTGCTTAGCTTGGGATCAGATAGCCATGTGTAAGTTGTCCCAAGATATTTATTTATAACTAGCTTTTGCCCGCGGCTTCGCTCGCGTTAAATTCGGGGTAACACAGTTAGTTCCCCTTCCGCCTTATTGATTTTCCCTTTTCTTCCCTCTTTCTCCCTCATATCCCACTCTTTAAAAAAAATAGCCTATGTCCGTCTCCTGTTTCCCAACTATCTCTGTACCAAAATTCATCAAAATCGGTTTAGCCATTAAAGCGTGAAGAGGTAACAAACAAACAAACAAACTCACTTTCGCTTTTATAATATTAGTAAGGATTTATTGATTATACTGCAAAATACCTTTTTTAACCCAACAACAAATTAATATACACATTTTCTGTAGGAAATAAAAGGCTTCTTTATTTTTATTATTTATAATATTATAAATGCAAATGTTTGTGAGGATAGATGGATGTTTGTTACTCTTTCACATCGAAACAGATGTTGATGAAATTTGGCACATAGGTAGATTATTGTCCGGAATAACACAGGACATTTTTTTCCGAATTCACGCGGGCTAAGCCGCAAGCGCCAGCTAGTTGTAATGTGACATACGAACGATCAGTCAGGCAGAAAGACTGACAGAACGAATATAAACGGGATCTGTTTTTTTGTCATTTTGCGCCGGAACCTTGACAACAAGTTATAAGTTTTTCGAGCGCCACTCAGCATAGGTCTTGCATAGGTGCTAATTAATTTTACACTATTGGTATGTATCCTAATAAAACGATCCGAGAAAAACAGTGTAGTTTTTGCAATCTTCGAACTTATTAATAAATTACTGATACTGATCGAATAAAAAGTATTTATTTTAGTAACTATTTCTAAAATTTAACGCTTAACGTTAAATTTTACGCTTACGCTTTAGCAACATTCACTTTGAAATATTTCCTTTGTGAGAGACATTTCTAGAAGAATGAGAGACACAAATACAAGTTAGTTTTCACTCGCACATCCTTCACAAATAAGCTGATATTGTGTTGCCGAGATATGGGTACTATAAAATGTAGGGCAAGCAACTCCGCGGTCTACCACACTCTGGGGGTACAGAGATTAAACAAATACACGCTCACATGTAACATGTATCCGCGCACCCTACACATAGGCGCATTGTTTACTTTTTACTTGCCATTTGACTTCGTGCGAACTAAATTTAAACTACGATCGCGGGTGGAATAATCTGTGGCTGCTAAAATGTGTTACTACTATTATAAATATGGTAGTTTTGGATGTGAATGTTCATTACAAATTCTCAAAAAATAAACTAATCGGATTTGGTTATAAAAGGCACACAGTTTTAGCCCGGTAGTACCTATGAACTCATAGGACAATTGCCTAACCCAAAGCGTGAGTCACCTTTTCGTGCATCCATTCACCCTGCACGAACTCGTCGGAATGAGTGCATATACGCGCGTAAATTTGTACGAAATGTATGTTTTTGTAGCGCGTACGCAAAAAAAAAAATTAAATGCAGTAGTAAGATACCGCCCTACAGTTATAGTTATTAAGTAGGTATGACACTATTGAACACAATCAAATTAAACGTTTGTAATTGCCAGTTATTTGTTGTATTGTTTTGAAACAGAGACATAAATACACGCTAATAACTGTATTTACTGACTTCGGATTTTCTTGAATAATGCACGTTAATTTGACGATTATAATTTGACAGAAAAAAAAAAAGTTTGTCTGCCCAAATGGCGTTTAGCAAAATCCCCAGCAAGTTTATGCGAGTGTTAGTGTGAAGCAGCATTATTAACATTAATCATGTACATACAAATATAACGCTTTACCTTCTTGACTTCAGGAATGCTCATGTGTTGCAATAAATAAACATACCTACTTAGCTCGTTTTCTGTTTATATGTCCAAAGGCATCTTTAGCTCTACCAATTACGCCCGATGACCAATCAAGCTATGCAAAGCCAGTTTAAGCGGATCTCTCAATGTGCGGAAAATCTTGGTCATGTTTTACTAAAAATGTACAGCTTGATGTGTCGCAGTGTGTGCCGGTGTTGGGTTTAAGTATATGTGCTGCAAAGATAATGTACAAAACTGCCCGGCGTGTCCCGTTATTTTACCAACTCTGGCTATTTTCATGCAGATGAGTTATTGGAGCTGTTAGGAAACTTAGAGTTTTCCAGCTACTTCACATTGTTTATACGGAAAGATTACTTTTAAACAAGCGCATATACATACCATCTACAAACTTCTCAAATCTTTTCAATTTTTCCTGCATAATATCTTAAATTTGCTTGACATGCCTAATATCAATTGCTATCCGAATACGCAGCACAGCACTATCCTAGCTTTATTCTGAGAAATGTTTTTTTTTTTATAAATTTGATTAAAGGATGAAACCTATTCACTAAAAGATCTCAAACAAAATCTGACTAAGATCATATAGTGCGTCTTTCACCTAGATGTAATTTCTAAGCGCTCATTCGACTTTGCAGCTCCGAAATAGCAGTTTTGTAAACAAATTGTATCAATTCGAACGTGTTATTTCAACAAACTTTTTTTTTTAAAACCCTTTTTATCTTCATTATTTTATAACTTTCAAATAATGTTAGAACTTTATTTGAAAGTTATAAAATATTGAAGCTTAGCCATAATTTTATAGAAAAACACGTTCGAAATCCTAAGTTAGTGTTAGTTAGGTACCTCAAAATGTAAAAACGGAACCCTTATTGAAACAGTTTGTTGTCCTTCTGTTTATCTGTCAAGACCATTTATCTCGGGAACGCGTGGAGGTAACGAATTGAAATTAAAACCGTATATTGAACTCTGTGGATCTTTTGTCCTGTAAAAAAAGATCAACCCTCTAAGTCTACTCCGCAGGCAAAGGATATGGCTGTTTATGTAGCAAATTTGAACGGAACCCTCGGTTCACCTGTCTGACTCGCTCTTGGCCAGTTTCTTTTTTACTGAATCTGCTATATTATATCATGTTTTGACTTTCACACAGAATTTGTTCAGCTTTAATAAAAATAAGTTTTCATCAATATTTTTGGATTTACATTGGTGAGAGATAGATAAGGCAAGATTTTTACAAATTTTGAACTTTATATGAATAAGTATGACACATTATGGTGACTAATATGTACTACGTAATATTTTCACAATATCTAACCATCGCCGTTCACGATGTTCCGCCAGTAACTCATTTGTTAAAATCCGTCCACCTGATAAGGTCCAAAGCGTACCAAAGAAACATGGGCTTACTACACAAACAGCTTTTAAGTACAACATTCATTACACAAAAAGTAATGGATTTAAAATAAATTTTAAATCCAATACTTTATTTTTGTTAATCCCATCCAATTATGTGTAAATATCTATTAAAGTTAACCAAACCATATTAACTCGAGGCCTTATTATCTCAGAATTATATATTTCTTATGCAAGTATGTAGTTTTAAAACAATTGCATGACAAGCCTTTTAACTTGCTTAAACGTTTTACTTTTAACCCTAGGCGCAAACGGTATCCGTAAAATCAAGTGAGATTTATTTTCCGTGGTGTCGCGCGCAGGTTTGAAGTTTTAATGCGAAGGAGTCCGGTCGTGTAGTAATTAGGAGGTGAGTACGCGTCGCATCGGCTGCGGCGGCGCGACGGTCGATAGCTGGAGCGACAGGCGGTGCCGGCCCGGGTCACGCCTGCTGCGATCGATAGCGGCGCGGCGGCGGGAGCAGTCGAGCGCCACGCGCCACGCCACCGGACACGGAGCAGCGCGGCAGCAGTCCGCCAGTCCGCCTCGCGACACGGCGACGAGCGGCGAGCGAGCGAGCGCGCCCACGCGCACACACGCGCGATATCCCATGCGACTGTCGGCCGCGTCATGAGCGGCGCCCGCCCCCGCTCCGCGCCGCTCCTGCTGGCGCTCGCGGCCGCTTTTCTACCACAAGCCAACCATGTCGCGTGAGTACCACCAGCATGTGCCATAGCCCAGCCTCACTATTTACGAACTTGTCCCAGCTCAATGTGTCAGTTAATATAAAAGTTGAGTACAATCCCCAAAATAAATGCTGGGACGATCGTAAATTTCGGCGAGCAGTAAACTGGAAAGCATTAGGTTTACGATCTATGACTACATCAATGCTTTATTATTTTCAATTAATTAAAACTTTTCCTTTTTATTTATACACGTTTATTTAAACTCAGTTAGCTCGTAGTATTTAATTCGTAATTTAAATTAGTGCAACCATGAAAGACATTCTAAAAAGGTGTTTCATAACTAAGATTATTACCAATCATAATTAAGTTCTGCTTTATTACACCTGAAAGATCATTGACTACCTCTGCAATTCCAAAAAATTAGGTCTAAAATTTACACAGCATTTTGTAACTCTTTTACTGTAACTTCTAGTTATTTCTGAAATAAAAAATTACGGATCAAAAGGATCTTATTAAAAATTTGGTGACTTTGCTCAATCGTCGGATAGTTAGGATAATGCAAGGTAGGTGATGGTGAACATAAGCGAAAATACATTTCTGAGTTCTTCATGTATTCTTATTCTTTTGGAATCTTATTTTAAATAACAATGCGAGAAACACTTATATTAAAACAAACACTTTTTATCGCTACCGATAGACGTGTGCCTCCCACTATTTTCCCTCAATGCGTCGGCATAATATGTAAATGTGGCAAAAACCTCCCGCACATCTTGCGCCAAATCTTTCCAGGACCTATCCACATATAATGTAACACAAATATTTCGAGGCGCAATTCGAGGTTTTACTAATACAATAATTAGTTCCATAACAGTACTGATGTCGAAACCGAATGACGTCACGGGCCTGCCGTTCCTTGTAATTCGGCTTTATATTTGAGTACAAAGCCTTTGGACACAAGGACGAATATACGAAAAAAGGCACTAGGGGTGTTTCTATATAACTGTTATCCACCGCATATTTGTTTTTCGTTAAATTTTATAATTCATGGAATAATTTTCTTCAAAATTTGAGAAAATTCAAATAATTCGTTAAGTAAACAAGTTAATACATACACCCAATAAAAAAGAAAGATATTCAAATTGAATCATTATTTCTTTTTATTATAAATGATTAAAATTTAGGCGTTGCTTAAGGGTGCGCACAACTTAGTTATATTTCGGGGAATACCTAAGCATAAAAAACATAACTATGAAATACATACATTTTTCATAATCACATCGATTTTTAGATGAAGTTACATTGTATTTTTAGAACATTTTTTTCATTTGCACAAAGTAATTTCATTTAATAAATTTCTGGTGGTTTTGGTAACATGAGAGCGTAACCCGACTATGTTCATTTTTAGCTAATGGAAAAACTGTTTTATTTTTAAATTAAGTACATAACCAACTAAAATGTAGTGAAACATTTTAACACAACGGACGCCTTGTTCCAGCTAATCATCATTCAGTCCCTTCTATTTGCTTACAAGTAACTGTACTCGTTCCAGAGATCTTATGAAATCAATGCAAAAGAGTTGGTATGTGTAAATCTACTAATATTGTATATCGTAATACAACTGTTTATGATGATCATAACTTTAACGCCATTTGTAGTGTTTAATTGCATAACTCCGCGCCAATTCTCGTTGCACTCAATATTGACAGTAGGCTACATAATGTTGCTCACTGATTCAATTACCAAGGAAATGTTTGCAATAATAAAACCTAGAGCAGGATTCTGATAAGGGTTATCGTGTGACAAAAATAAAGAATACCGGCCTGAATCTGACTTGCACACACAAGGATCTTAAGCACCCAACAATATTATAAAATTATTTGTAACGGTTATTCAAATTAAATGCAAATTCACACTAAACCGCAAAACTTGATTTGTTCTTCACGGCATCATCTTTCAAAAAACGAATTTACGTCTGCAGTTTGATGAAGAAGTTCTAAATCCTCAAAACTAAATACAAAATCTTGTTCAAGATATTTTTTTTTTGTAATTTCTTTTGAAATTAAATAGTATCTTTATATTTTAATATTTTTTAATTACAAAAAATAACTGCCGCTTCCTCTACCTCTATTTATTTATTTTGCTTAAAATTTCAACTATTTAGTGACAATAATTCTGGAGTAAAATGGCAGTGACATACGGACAGACAGACACAGAGGCGGAGAGGGAAAATCTATAACGGTTACGTTTTTGCCATTTGGCACTGAAACACCAAAGAAACCGGCAACAGAATATTGTTTGATGATTTGAAACCTTGTTTGAGCGAGCCCAACTTGCACTTGGTTGATTTCTTTAGAGTTTTGTTGCTAAATGGCAGAAACGGAGCCCTAAATAGTACCGGTCACGAGTTTTGGAAATCAGTTTGGTGAAGTATTAGTTATATCATCATCATTATCAGGCTATATTAGTTCACTGCTGGACATAGCCCTCCCCTAATGAGCGCCATAGCGCCCTGTCTTCAGCTTGGCCATATCTCACGAAGAACCGACAACCGTTGGGGTAAACGTGTTCTTGAGTGGAGACCGCGACTCGGCAAGCGTAGTGTAGGACGCCCTCCGACCAGGTGGGATGACGATCTAAGAAAGACTGCAGGCAGATGCTGGATTAGTTATAAGCCACAAGTTTATTCCGCACTGAATTCTACATACAAGTGGTCTGCAGAACCCGGGTTGCAAGCTGTTCAAAAGATATACCGCAGCCCCGGAGCATTAAGGAAATAGAAGGAACATGGGTGGGTTTTAATCAGTACAAGTCTGACGCTTCCCACCGTTCCATACAGAGCGGGGGTAATTATTTGATGATTTTCCACCCGCAAACAAAAGCTAAGTGTGAGAACGTTCTTCTTTCAAAACATATTTCGTGATAACTTAAAAATGTTGGGTTAACGATGCATTGTTTTGGCACCGTCTTTGAATGTTCCACCGAAACTCCTTTTTAGAACTTCCTTTTAAGGCAATACTTTGGTATAATTATTAGCTAAATACTTTTAGTCAGTTAAAAATATGTTTGTTAAACCTTTGATTTAAATGTACCTTACATTTAAAATTAATCATGAATAATTTTGCTAATTTTTCATCGCATTTAAAGCGTTTTCATCTCGTTAAGTTAAAAGTACGATGCCATCTTTATTCTACATTTTATGTAAACTCGGTTGGCGCAGTGGCTGAGCGATCGACTGCTGCACTGCGTGTCGCCTGTTCGATTCCCGCACGGAACAAATATCTGTATGGCCTACAGATAGTTGTTCTGGGCCTGGCTGTTTGTGTATGTGAGTTTTATGTTTGTACCACGCACCCACGATACAGTTTTTTTTTTAAACTTTGCCTCACACTAGGTATTTCTCCCTAGTGTGAGGCAAAGTTTAAAAAAAACTAATTAAGACATAATCCTGTATTATTTATTTATTTTGTACTTAAAGTTCGCTAAGTTTAAATTTTTTCCACGTTACATTTTACTATTTCTGGTAGTTAGATAAAGCACAGTTCGTTTACTTTACGCCACAAATTAACTAATAGTTAGAGAAGTGAGCTATTCCCGGCTCTATTGCGTCGTCGCCTACAACTCGTGTTACCATTCCGCTTTATGCATAATGGCAAACTTTGCTCACTTGTATCAGAATGTTTACGCGATGCTGATCATGTGCATTGCGTCTAAGAAGCCTTAAACTTTTTTGTGTACGAGTAGGTATAGTAAATCTTCGTGAAGAAAAATAAATAACTTTTCCATGTTTGAAACAATTATGTGAGTTTTATTATTTAAGTTCGTGCTTCAAAATGTATTGCTTTTATCACATTGGGTTTTCGATCTACCTAAGTATTAAGTTGTCCTAAATGCAAAACCCTATACTGCGCCGGTTTCTACATATACATAATCTCACGCTTTTATCTGTGGGGGTAATCAGAAGCAGTCTACCACCGCCTCATTTACGTTCAAACGTGACGTTTTTAATTTAAATATAAAAACAAAAATTTATTTAGATATAATGCGATAAAGATATTCAAATTGCACATATTTATCATTTCCTTCTCATTTTATTCGTTTTACGAAATAGAAATAAAGATATAAACGTGGATTGAGGTAATAATTTTCCTTGTCGTGAAAAATCTGCAAAAAAAAAACAGCAATGCTACTTGCAAAAAATGCTATTAGCGATAGTTTATTTATAATTATAACATTTATTTCCAACTATAAAGTAGGTTATCGTACTATATCTCTAATAAAAAATATAACGTGCAAAGTTTACGTAATTATACTTTAATACTGGAAACACTGGAAGTATTCAAATCCGATTTTTTTGCCTCCACAAGTTGCTTTAACGCGCAGAACTTGTATTTGCATACACGATCGAGTGCTCACGCGACGGCTTACACGCGAACACGTATTTAACTGTCAGCCTTACTAACCTTAGGTATTAAACCATTTTTTAAGTAACTCACATGATACGGTGTATAAAAGTCAAGCTGTGCTTAATCACGCGCCTTCGTGACAAATTGAGAGTGGGTACAACTAAGTACGCCACTAAACAAATAAAAGGACATTTGGGGTCCTTGACCTATTAGGGTATCATTCCGGTAGTTTTGGGTAGTAGCTTTATAGTTCTGATTAAATTATATTCCGTTAATAACAAGCATCGAGCAGTCCATGCTCCTTATAACTTTCTGTACGACACACAATTAGCTTTTAAGCTTCATAATTTAGGCAACATAAATCTTACTTTTGTAACTTTTATATCATTTCTTTCATGTAAATCAGCACTTGCAGTATTAAAACAAACTCGATCGTAAAGGGACTCATGTTGTATGGCATTATCGTTTCCACAGTAGTGCGAAAGTGCACCATAGGCTAATACTAGCCCTGCCGGATTGCGGGTTGTTCGAAAGAGATACCGTGGCCCCGAAACGTAAAGGGCAACAGAAGAAACATGGGTGGGTTTTAGTCAGTACAAATCTGACACTCCCCCCGCCCCGCTCATAGTGGGGTAAGTTATTTGATGATTTCCCATCCGCAAAAAAAGGCTATTACTAGTCAGACATGAGCACTACACAGTCGGTTCCATTACAACGTTATGATACAAAAATATCATAACGTTTCATTATAACATTTTAATGTTATAATGAAACGTTATGATATTTTTGTATGTAGAAGTATGATTGTGCACAGGTCACTGACAATTGATATTTTTTTAGATAGTCAGTAGTCAATAAATAGTAACAAGTCTATCTAAGATTAAATAACCAATTATCCTAACTAATATAATAAAAGCGAAAGTGAGCTTGTTTGTTTGTTACGTCTTTACCCCTAAATGGCAAAACCCTGGTTGGGACCCTGGAGACGGAGACCTAGGCAACTTTTTTTTAAAGTGAGAATTGAGAAAGAGGAAGAAAAAGGGAAAACTTAGCTTTGCTACTGCAATAAATAAGGCACAAGGGCAAAAGCTACAGGTAGCAGCTACATGGAAATCATGAAATAGGAACTGTGTTACCCCGAATTTAACGCGAGCGAAGCAGCCGGCAAAAGCTAGTTAATAATACGTTAGACTTAACAGAAATGTTTCTATAAGTTTTTAAGTTACTGGCACTCCTTCAAAGTGCCGTAGCGGCCGTAGCGTCGTAACAACGTAGCACAATGCTACGCCGCGCATGCTCATAAAATCAGCTTGCGATAGGAAAAATACGTAGAATTCCTTTCTATGTTATATTCTTTTCTGAATGAAATGAAAATAATCGTAATAAAGACTCGTCGCATACAAACCCGTTTGGTTTATAATTTGTTCATGTGTACGTAATTCGAATGCCGATAAAACGAGATAACAAGAATTATCCGAACTTACAATACCTATTAAAAAAAAAAACTACAACATACGCTATTTTGAAGTCCAAACTCATATTTTACTGTTTCATTGTTAGTAAAAATGACAATACAGCTCAATAATGAGTATCACAATCGGAACGCTTATTATGAAATAGGCGATTGTAGGTATTCCGATATTATAAGTAGGTATAAAGATAAATGAGCGCACGGTAAATTCCTTCACTCACGGAATGGCGCGTTTTCTCTAACCATTAGCAATTGCTTATTGAACTTAAAAGACTGTTAGAGAAATAGAATTTATGCTGATACTCACATTTTATTTAAATTTTTGTTTAATATAAAGTGAAAAGTGCGGTCAAATTTCAGGATGTGATTCTGACTGACCTGAACAACTAACTCTACGGGACCACCATAAAAATTGCGAAAAAATAATTGTTAAATCAGACAGAGAAAGATAGAGTAAGAAGTGTAAAGTTTTTTTAAGAGCTTTCCAAACGTTTATTTGGCGCTTCTTAAGGGCTGGCCATTATATTGGCCAAAGGCTAAAACTGGTCGTAGACAGAACTTGTGTCCAAAATTGACAAGCTCCCAGCTTGTTAAGTTCCGCCCAATTAGACAAACAACAACGCAAACATATAATTTTTCAGTCGACGAAAAAGGTTGTTTGCGATTGTATCAACATTAAAAATAATTTAGATTATAAATAGGTAGTAAAATGTCAAGTTATATTAATTTTGTGAAACCTTGACGTATTTTACAGTCATCCACAAAAGACAAAACACTTTGTTGATGACTGTAAGTACGTAAGATTTTTACTCGTTCGCGAGTTGACTACAACAAAAATAGGTAAAATCGGAAAGTGCTAACTCGCGCGCAGCCGCGAGTTTTTGAGGCGCGAATTGACGAATAAGCCAATAAATTTCTGGGTTTTGTGTGAAAACATAGCTTACTTGTTCTACCAATTTAGGCACGCCAAATTTAAATACAAAACATTTCATAAATTATACATAGCGACTGACACACCCCCATGCGATATCGTACGATTTGTCCGCGATCGGTATTTTTGCCCAATGAAATGTTACACAAGTTCGCTCGTTTCTTAGCAAAATCATGTTTTAGGAAAGTATCAAGTGGGCTCTATTTCTTGTTGCAAATGCATGCCTTATTGCATACATATCATGATAATAGTATATGTATATAACAACATCATTGAGATCCGGAACATGCTGAGCGTTAAAATAGATTATGACAACAAATAACGTTTCATCGAAAATGGACTTCAGTCGCCTTTTTGACTACTACTCTAAAACATGGCCACGATGCCAGTCTCTTGGGCACTTTATCAGCTGACGGGGTTGATGAGTCTTTCATGCCTTTTATTACATTTTGTTGTTAATTTAGTCGTTTTTAATTATTATGATCAAACAAATATTAAATGTTTAGTTAAGACAGTTTAATCATTATTGATATGTAGTCTAATGGATGAAGTTGCCCTGTGTGATGGTCTGAATTTGACCCTGAAATATGATCACACCCTTCCTTTACACGCTGTATAGTACCAGAATTTTGAACTAACCCTTATTTGTCTTTCACATTATTCAAATAGGTATATCCCAAACACATTACGATGAATATTTTCTTCTATCCAGTAAATGTTGACTTGAAATCGTTTCTGTGCATCTATTTGCATAACCAATGTACTCGTAAGGTTAGATCGTATCTTGATACTGTAGTACCTACCAACTTTGTTCAGTATTCGATAGTTATTCCGAGACTGAATACATATTTATTGAGTACCTCATACCGTTTTATCGGTCGATTCATGAGTTACGTGACTTCAATAGTCTATTACGAGGACAATGTTCTGTCGTAGAACCAAAATAACGAAGTATTTTATTCTTCATATATTTAAGCTTATATATACATTCTAGGTTATAAAAAGTAATTTTTACCAATATTTTGTTGATCAACAGTGTTCATTCAGTAAGATGTGTTTTATTTAATGCGAACAGGTAGTTGCTTCTATACAGGGGCGATTTCACCATGCAGTGAGCTAAATATGGCGCCTATTTTTTCAGTGGATGTGCTCTAGTATTTATGATTTAAATAAGTCAATTTTCATCACAAAGTTCGTGCACAACTGCAAACTAATATTATGTGACACCGGCGACACCAGTATATCGCTTTGTATAGATTTCACTAAATAAGAGATCCGCATAAACTGGTTTTGTATAGTTTCATTGGTCGCCGTGCTTACAACCGATGCGCAACCGACGCGTTGGCGAACGTGCACTGGTTGTTCGCGCATTCAGTTAATAGTATAGAATTCTAGACTATTAACTGAATGCGCGAACACTCATCTGTTTACCGAATCTTATAAAACATTTAGTTACAAATGGAAAATGGAAAAACAAAAGTATTATTGTCAATAATCATTAAAAACCCAGTGAAGTGCGAGAAGGCCTCGCGTGCTGATATAAACTTGCGACGGAAAGGGCAAAATCTGTCGACTGCGTAGATATAAAGTATAAATATAAATACGTACACAAACTTATTAAGACTATTTTTTTTTTCACAATTTTATTTTAAAATTAATACTTTGACGCGTTCCAGAAATAAAGAGTCTCGACGGACAGACAGACGGACGACAAAGTGCTGCTGTAAGGGTTTCCTTTTTAACTTTTGAGGTACGGTGCCCTAAAACTATGATTTTATTTATTAAAAGAGAAGCAAAGGTTTGAAGCAGCCAATCAGCAATGACTACTATTAAAAAAAGAAGAATCAAGTATTTTTAAGTTTAAGACACCAATTTGTGCTTTGTGGATAATTTATTTATAACTAAAGGACCCGAGGCAGATGTTGTTCTGCTTCTTGTACACCAAATCAAATTTGGTAAGGCTTATTCGTCAACTCGCGCCTCATAAAGTCGCGACTGCGCGCGAGTTAGCACTATTTATAGTCATCTACAAAAGACAAAACACCTTTGTAGTTAACGGTAAATACGTCAGATTTTCACGCTTATTTGGCGTCGAATACAATTTACATGAGTTAAATCAGTGTCCAAGTAGTCCTTTAAAAAAATTAGTTAAGAAGTTCGAAGAGCCCGTCTCTTCGAACTTCTCACAACAACTTCATCCACACTGAATGTGAAGCAAACCGGGGGCCCGCGGACTTCTCGGACTTCAGAGAATGTGCAGCAAGTTTCGCTTCTGTTCGACGTGAACCTGATTTATCGACGCGCAAACATTCGGCTGAATTAGTAACACACATCACTACGCCGTATTTACAAATTAGATTTAAAATTACTCCCTTTAAGATCCAGATAGTGCAGGAACTAAAACCGAAAGATTTAAATTTGCGCATGTCCTATACCAAACAAACCAATCGATTCAGTAATTTAACAACGTCTTGTTTTGTGATGAAGCACATTTTCACCTCAACGGACATGTAAACAAACAGAATTGTAGGTATTAGAACAATGAAAATCCCAAAGCCAAACACGGGAGGCCATTTCATGCGCCAAAAGTAACTGTACGAGCTGCAATTTCTGCAAGAGGAATCATTGGACCCTACTTTTTTTAAGGTTATTAAGGCCATTCGGTTAAAGTTAATTCTGCTGAGTATGTGAAAATGTTACGAGAGTTTTTGGCACCGAAGATACTGGATTTTGCTGGCTACAATCGAAACACATGGTTTCAACTAGATGGAGCCACTTGTCACAGTCCCTGCCGATGGTCAAAGAAATGTTTTCATTCCATGGCCACCCGGAAGTCCAGATCTATCCCCAGCAGACTTCTTTTTATAGGGTTATTGAAAGAGTTGTGCCTATATCCGTAAACCAAAAACACTACGTCAACTAAAGGACAAAATCAGTGATGAAATGTCAGTGATCTCGCAGTCTCTTTGCAGACGAGTATTCAAAAATGTTGGTGATCGCTTAGAAGAGTGAAAAAGACGAAACAGTCATTCACACATCGATCATTTACGTAAATACACTTTCTTTCAAAGAAATAATTGTTTAAATATGTCAATTGTATTTTATTAAAAAAAAAATTCAAATGTTTCCCAATTCATGGCCCACTCTGCATGCAATACACACATGCAAGACAGCGAGAGCCCTCGGTCTAGATCTGACTAGGGGTGGGTGGTGTATGAATAGTAGTTAAGGAATAAATAAAAACATGTAACATGCATTAACAAAAGAGAAACCTGTCTTAAACGTAAATTAATTTAATTAGGTCATTGCGTATTTTACGGAAGTTTCATCTATAAACCACCCTTCTTATGATTAGTTAACATTTAGTTATCTACCTAACCCGATGGAGTATAGTAAATTTTGGTTATTTTTTCAATTACACTAGCTGTGCCCAGCGGTTTCACCTGCTGCTCATTTAGGTGTCTGAAAAATAGATGTTAGCCGATTCTCAGACCTACCCGATACGTACACAAAATTTCGTTTAAATTGGTCCAGCCGTTTCGGAGGAGTATGGGAACGAAAACTGTGATACGAGAATTTTATATTCTAGACTAGCTGTGCCCAGCGGTTTCACCCGCTGCCCACTTACTTGCACGAGCCGGCAGTTGAGGGTTTTATAAAACCAAGAACAGCGGTAACACATTCTGAGAAATAACCGAACAAAAAGTATTTTTGTCATTAATCAATATGAAACTATAATTTAATTTGCTTTTTCTCGCATTTTATCCAATTATACTGAAGCAGAAACAAAGCCATAAAACAATAAATATTTTTTTGAATTTTAGAACTCAAGCTCAAGTAAATGACAATTTGTTATAAGCAAATTATTTTCTACATGATCATGTTTATTTGCATATATTCTGTAAATAAACACGTTTTTTTTTTAAATAAATATTATGGCCTTAAAAACATGCGCCTCCTTGCTGTAAAAATAAAACTGCCAGCTAGAGGGATTTGACCAGTTGTTTATTGTTATCCGTCATGATATCAGAAAAAAAATAAAGCCCTTGTTGCGATAAATGAGAAAAAAAATACGCATGTGAAATACATGGCACGCTGAACCTAATCATAGTGCAATAAGAGTCAGTGTTCGAGAAAGTGTATTGATTGTAAAATAAATATGAATTGCGATCGTAAAATGTATGTATAGTATTTACAGAAACAAAGTAATTTATATCATCAATAGGTACATGTATTGATGATATTAATGATTTTGTTCATTTCATTCTAATGCAAATGAATTGACATGAGACGATTACTTGTTATAACATGTTATTTGTTCAAACTATCAAATCATTTCCTTATTACATATATGAAGGATACAATTGTGATATGGGGCCGTTGCAGAATATTTTTTACGAATTTACGATCTGTTTTTATAGGCTTTAAAAAAGGGAAAACCTGCCACAACCTTATCATGTCGTGGACCAAGTCCGCCAAACACAACATATCCTGTGTCTATTGCCTTGCTTATTGTCTTGTGGCATTACTCGTAAGTTCGCCTATTGATGGAATTTAAATCCTTACTAATATTATAAAAGCGAAAGTGAGTTTGTTTGTTACCTCTTCACGCTTTAATGGCTAAACCGATTGTGATGAATTTTGGTACATAGATAGTTGGGAACCAGGAGACGGACATAGGCTAATTTTTATTAAAAAAAAGTGGGATGTGAGGGAGAAAGAGGGAAGAAAAGGGAAATCTTAGAGTTGCTATTACAAATCAATAAGGCGCAAGGGCAACTGTATTACCCCAAATTTAACGCGGGCGAAAGCTAGTAAATAAATAAAACTTTGTTGAAATTTTCTGGATCCAAAGGCTGGTTTTTACTTTGACTAAACACCTTACCTTACAATGTGGTAACGTGACCAGACTCTTGGGGACATAGCTAATTGACCGAGTTGAGGATGATTTTTATTTATTTATTATTATTATTTTTCAATTATATTGTCTAATTTAAATATATAAATGCCTGTTACTTAACTTGTGTGTGACAGTAAAAAATATTAATTTATTTATATAAAATGTCAGTAGCCAGTATGCAGGAATATAATTACTATAATTACTCATAAAATTGCCATAACTGGTGAGACTTTGGGCATCACTGTGATTCAACTCCAGCTAAGTCCTGGTTAACCGTTTGTAGGAATGGCAATTGATGGAATTATTTCACTTACATTGCTATTCAGATTAAAGTTGCTCCCCGACTATAGTTTATGGTTTACATAATTTCTAAAGACTTGATTAAGCACGGTCACGTTGAAACTATGAAGTGTTTCCATTTTTCACAACGTTCTTTTCTGCTTTTTTGCTGCTGTGTGCAAGGATGAGCAAATATTAATTTACTCATTTTAACAAACAGTTGATTGACCATCATATTCTCTCAGCCGCTAGAGCAAATTAGTCAAGAAAAGACGTAGGTTTCCATCGAATGATAGCTTTATAGCACATAGTACTCACACAATTTGGGTTATGCGATTATATAATGCTAAGAAATTGAATCTAAACAATATCTTTAGCAGCTCCAACAATACTATTGAATGCTAATAATTTATGCGCCCCTGTTTTTGTGGAGCAGGACCGGCATTGCGCCAAGTATTTTTGTCAGTAATATAATCGTCCCGACTTATAATATCCTTGTTTACACAGTGTGCGTTTAGTGCACGTTTTAAATTTCGTCTCACTGAGTTCAAGGATACTATGTGGAATTTTATTAAAGCACCTTAAACAGTACCCCATGAAAAATGTGTCTACTTTAGCGAGTATTAATTTATTCATTTTAACACACAGCAACTTTAGTAATAAATAACTAAAAAAAACACATTTTCTCGTATTCTTCGCAACTAACCCTTTCATTTGTTACCCATATCATAGGTACGCATAAAAAATAACTAGACCGCCATCTGTGGGAGTCCGCCATATTGGCTCTAGAATGACGGTATTTAGTCGACCATTCATTGTCATCCTAACTAAAACGAATATATGCAAAATTTCAATTCAATCGGAAACCGGAAAGTAGGTCGTTACCTTCTATGTTTTTGTACATGTATTTACGTGAAGCTAATAAGTGTGTAAAAACATCATCAAAATGTTTGGTGCACACCAAAGGCCCGAATATAGTTGCACATTATATTGCACTGCTTCGACAATCAACAATCAATTGAGGGCAGGGTTTTAGTAAATGTTAATATTCTAGCAATCCTACGCACACGACCTAACATGAACGCTTGAGTTAGATCGACTTAGACGGCTTTGCATACTTATAAAAATACCAATTATGCTAAACGAAAATCAGGAGCGAAGATATTTTACATTAATAATTCGTTTGACAAACACATACTAATTAAATATTGCTTAAATTAAAAGCAACCTGCTTTTAATTTTACTACTGAGATTACTATTTTATCCAGTTATTTAACTAGATCAATTTTATTATAATAAACACAGCATGTTTTAAAAGCTAACATAATATGCACATTGTATTAGTAAGGCTCAAAATACTACCATAAATTACACAAATATAGAAAATTGACGATTCATAAAGAAACTAAAATAAATGCCAATAGCTTAATTGACAAGAGCTTCAACCCATAACTGAGAATGCTTTTGATAGGCAGTTGGATCAAAAGCTAAATTTAGAAAGCGATACTCCTTGCCACAGCTCATTCCTTTGAGAGGTTCTATTATCTGGAGCCCAAACCGCCGACTGTAAACCGAGCACTGTTCCCGATACAGTCGGGCTTCATTTTTTTTTTATAATTGCATATTTTTTTATAATGTATAAAGATAGGAATACCCAAATAACACAAAATCCTTTTTATTAATACACACTTTAACAGTCTAAACTTTTGTATGTTTCACTCTTACTTTGCCATATTTAATGTAATTAAGATGTAAAGTTAAAAATATTTATAAGAACAAACTTTCAGCAAATATAAAAAAAACAATAATACCTATGCTTTTATGTGTTCTACCTTTGATATTTTAAGTGTGATTAGTGAGCGTCCTTGGGTGTATAATATGGGACGGCACAGCACAGAGTAATAATTTTTATCTTTATTTTTTTTCTTATATTTTTGATTAATTTATTGCTTTTCAAAAGTTCCGTTCAAGAAATTAATTAGCAGTAGAAGATATTTTCGCACACGCCGTTTGCCAACTGGTTCTCTTGACAAAGAAATTACACTCCTTCGTACATCAAAAGTTTGCCCTCAGAACGCTTCAACGCCGATCAATACAAGGGTTCAATTACATATATAGCTACGATCCATTGGAATTGGGTAACTTAAACGAGATAATAATGAAGTATTGACAGACATTCAGTGTATTCAATCCAAAAACCTTTTTTTTTCAAATCTAAAAAATGGAATATTCATTGCCTGCAGGATAATACAAGCGGGTGTACTGAATGTTAAAGAAACGCTAGCCAATGACGGTAGGGTGAACAAATTTAAACCCTATTCCTGAAAACACAAGAGCAAATATGTCCCGTTCAACGGAGTCCCGCGCACCGCGCAGGGCAGGGCAGGTTAGCCTCGCCCTCGCTTCAAGATACGGCGGTATCTATTTTTAGACAGCTGAAAAAAGGCGCAAATCCCTTAAAAAATTAAGTTCAGTGCGTATGTTAGAGACTCGTGAGCGTACTTTATTTATAACGTTACTAACAGTAAAAATGAATTTTAGATATCTACAGAGGGACTATTTACATGCAACAACGATAACGGAGGATAATTTGAGAATATAATATTTAAGCTTGAGTTTCTACTGTAGTCCGCAGCAGAACAATGCTCCATACCCTTTACACAAAGGAGTGCTTTGTTCAAGTATGATAATGTAATCTACAATATTGTATTCTGTATATAGATACCAATATTTGGAATTGGAACCAAAAACACGCAAATGATATATGAAATGCAATAAAAGTCGACGATTTAACATGACAAAATTCACAAATGTACAAAATCTCCAATTTTTCATTGACTACAAATTACTCCTTGACATTTCTGACTAATTGTCGTTTTAATCTTAAGATAACGACAGTAGAAAAGCGACAAGTTAATTAAAAAATAGAGCAGTGTATTATAGAAAACAGCTCAAGCATTATCGACCTTTTAATAATGCCGCTTCGTTGTAAAACGTAAGCCCATGTTATTAAGAAGACAATATGAATTATTTCTGGATTGGGTGCCTTGAACCTGTGAATGAAATCAAGTAGGTAATGATTGAAACTACAGGCCTACAAATCTATGATGCTAAAAAATCGTACTCAAGTTAATACCATACTCCATACTATCTTTAAATCCATTACGATTTATTTACTTAATTGAACGAGAGAGTATTTTTGCAAGCACATATTTAATTTTCAATGTTTGTTAAAAACCCACAAACAAATATACAAACATTGCAAGTTAAATAAAAGCTTGTAAAATCTGACAACTGAATTTTCAAACAGTTATTCTCTACATATTGAGTTGAATTTTGGCATGTTACATGTTTAGCTTGGATGACAAAGCATGATTAGCTTAGTGACGTCTTTCTAAATCCAACATGGTTGACACAAAAAAATACGGATTATTAAATTTCTATGCATATATAGGTCTACAAACTAGCTGTTACCCGTCACTTTCTATGCTTTAAGTTCGCGGTTTGCTTAAAATAAGTTCTTTAGTAAGGTGGTTTTAATTCCATTTTTTGTTTGCATTCATTATCTGACGTCCCAACTATTATTAATCCTTTAATGCACACGTCATGGCATTTGTGAAACAGTTGAATTTGGTCATAATGCAATATTGCTTACCCCTTAAATTATTAGTCCTTTTCCAGGTTAAAATGTCCTTGGTAAATTACGATCCATTCCATTACCAGCCGTTTACTAGCGAAAATGTCACACAAATATGCAAACAAACCAATAAACTTTCACATTTATAATATGAGTATGGACTAAAATTGTTTTCTGAGATAAATACACAATAAAATAAACCGACTCCCAAAAAACACTAAAATGTGAAAAATATTTGATGTCTACACAATTTAGTCGGTTAAAAAGAGGGAACTTTATAGGCTTGTTTTAAAAAAAATGGTTAATGATTGAACTTTAAGCTCGTTTTTCAATTTATTTTCACAAATTCTCAGTTAAATATCTGCCTATTAAATTACCACATGTACAAATGGCTTTAACAACATTTTCCACTGGGCCGGCAACAATCCTATAGAACATTTTATGCGATAAACGCCCGTACTTCCGCCGACAAAGTAAAAGTTGGCCGGTAACCTCACGTATCGTTCTCCTTGCAACGTCAAACTTTCACACAGCGGGTATAAAAATACCTAGGAGATATTTTATTCGAACCACCGTTAGTGTTGGGAGGAATTACCAAAGTTTTGTTTTTATAGATAATTATTTTGTGTTTTAATTAAACATTGTCTGTGTTCATTGTCTTCTTCTCGAAATATATATGTACTAGCTTTCGCCCGCGGCTTCGCCCGCGTTAAATTTGGGGTAACACAGTTCTCCTTGCGCCTTATTGATTTGTAAAAAAAGTGGGATGTGAGGGAGAAAGAGGGAAGAAAAGGGAAAACTAAGCGTTGCTACGCTTAGTTTTCCCTTTTCTTCCCTCTTTCTCCCTCACATCCCACTTTTTTTAATACAAATTAGCCTATGTCCGTCTCCTGGTTCCCAACTATTACCAAAATTCATCACAATCGGTTTAGCCATTAAAGCGTGAAGAGGTAACAAACAACAGGATGGAGTGTAAATACCGTACCTTATGTCAAGCCGTAAACCAAGCATTTAGAA
The DNA here is from genome assembly GCA_958449745.1 of Ochropleura leucogaster. NCBI lineage: Eukaryota > Metazoa > Arthropoda > Insecta > Lepidoptera > Noctuidae > Ochropleura > Ochropleura leucogaster. The sequence goes on from OY288200.1 coordinate 10,174,665, forward strand.
AAAACTACGTAACGTTATGAAAAAAATATTGCGGGGAGGCAATTTTTTTTATAATCGATGTCTATTACAAAAAAAAAAGTTGAACCGTGTAGTTTAAGTAACACGGAGCAGATGCATAGATGCAATAATACAGGGACCGTGGAGATATTCCAAGTAAAGTTTATGAACATGAATAAACATTTGTTTCTTGTGAAATGTTTTTAATTTAATCCTTACTAATATTATAAAAGCGAAAGTGAGTTTGTTTGTTTATTTGTTTGTTTGTTACTTCTTCACGCTTTAATGGCTAAACCGATTGTGATGAATTTTGATACATAGATAGTTGGGAACCAGGAGACGGACATAGTCAAATTTTTATTTAAAAAAAGTGGGATGTGAGGGAGAAAGAGGGAAGAAAAGGGAAAACTTAGCGTTGCTATTACAAATCAATAAGGCGCAAGGAGAACTGTGTTACCCCAAATTTAATGCAGGCGAAGCCGCGGGCGAAAGCTAGTTTTTCCATAAGTAACCCTGATCCACAAAAAAAAATCGTAATGACAGGGAAAACAAACTTTTGGCGTCTTTAAAGATTTTTACACCCACTATAGATCTGCCCTTTGCCAATCCGAACCGGTTAATAATATACATAAATAGAAATGTATGAAATAGTTATAATACTCTAGTTAGTCCGGTATAATAACCTATTTTGACTTATTTTTGGGGCTGCTATCGAACATCAGTTAACTGGTAATGTTACAAAAGGATTTTTGAATGCCTCGTCGTACTAGTGGTCACAATCGTGCTTGCGGAGCATGAGAGTCCTGGTCCTAGGTTCAATTGTTATTGATTCTATCAGGAATTTTTCGGTAGCAACCACAGAGTTCGGTGTTATGCCTTGTTGCTGGCAATAATAGACAGGCATTACATGGCACTGAAAACATTAATGCGAAATATAGGTGAACTATTGGGTACACCTCTGTCCAAACGTTGGGAGAATATTAGCGTGATGATGATTATGTAGTTTTCCTAATTCTATTTTTTAAGGTGATTGCAATGATGGGCATGAGTATAATAAGCCGCAGCGTGATACTTTGATATAATAGTAACTTTTTAAGATGAAGTGTCGAAAACCGAATGGCATGTTTGAACTTCATATTATTATACATACACAATGGCGCCACCGTAAATCAAACTACCTTATTCTCTCGAAATTATTCTGAATTTGCATTCAACTACATAATATTCCACAATTTCAGTGCAACGCTAAATGGAATGGCGCCGAGACATTCGGAAATAGGTCACTTCAATAAATATTTCAGGAAAATAGTTGCCTGCATATAGCCAGGCGGAATTGCTGACCCATTGGCATCTAAAATATCAGAATATGTTTACTTGGTTGTGACGGAATACTGTAAACATGATAGTTTTGCATGTTTATTATATACCTAGCCTTAATTATAAGTTAAATGTTGTTAAATTTAGATTTTTAATTTGTACTTAAAGTCAAAATCTAAATTGGTACTCTATACCAATATCATAAAACTGAAGAGTTTGTTTGGTAGAAGGCGCTAATCTTAGGAAGTAGTGATTCGAATCGAAAAAATATTTTAGTTTTAGATAATCCATTTATATAGTCGTAGCATAATGTGCTACGACACTTAGGAGCTGAGTAACATTTAAAACTACTAGGCACAGATAGTCAAAAATATACTTTCTGTACTAAAAGAGTTAAAACTAAGGAAACAGCATGGTCTCACTACCTCCGTAAAGGTTAAAAATACGAAATAGATTTTTTTATTTACAACGGAAGCCGAATCTTGGAAACAAAACCAATTTGCATTTTAACTGATTTAAATTACCTTTGAATATGTTACGAGATCTTCAGAACGAAATAAACTCATCATTTATTAAAGCGAGAATAGATTGGGTTTGTGGAACACAAAAGGTGCAATGCCATGTGCTCTAACAGACTGCGGTGGATAGAGGTTTATTGATTTTAACAATAGGGAACTTTTATCTGTTAGTAGTCGACTATAGCCTTTAAGTTAACGCATGCGAGACAGGATAGGCCTTAGATACTGCGTACGACAATGATCCGTCAAAAAATAATATTGAACAGTAAAATGTGCAATTAGGTCTTGTTTTCTTGGTGTGTCCTTATTTTATTTTTAGAAGTTTTCTAATCAACTGATTCAGATTATTCCGTGTACCTTACGCTGTGCATAAGCAGTAGAAGGCACCTAATAGGCTCATACGATTCACAAATAAAACAACACTAGTATGCCATTTTAATCTAAATGGCTATTTCGAAGATCGTATGCTTATCGTGAGCTGCGATCAGCTGAGTAAAAATCGTTTATATGCCCAATTTTTTCATGCGGCAAAACAGGTCGCTGAGGTCGAAAATCTTGCACACGACAACCTCATCGAAGTATATATAGGTATATTGATTTTCATAGCCTAGCTAGTGGCTATGATAATCAATTTACCTGTATACAATTAACTGCTTTTAAATGGTTACAGGAAGACCAATTGAGTTGTCACTTTGTCTTCTGTGTCATGCCCTTTATGCTGACCTTTAGCATGACTGACATATGTATGGTTTCTGTGATGTACCAAAACACATTACGAGAATCACGCAGTTTAAACTGATTGAGTATTAAATGAAGTTTAGTCACTGTCTGTAAATTATTTTAGATCCTTCACACTAAAGCTTGTGCAAAAAATTGTAAAAACGTAAATTATGATAAACCTGAGCAGCAGATAAAAGTTAAAGTGTCTCTTTTTTGTGGTAAGGGTTATCCTTTGCTCTGGCAACAATTTGTACAGTTAGCTACGTCTTTTACCTTGTCGGCCAATGACTGGACTTTGGCAAATTTTGTGTTTTCAATAAAATATCATATGTTTCTTCCTTTTGCCTTTTATGTTCCGGGGCCGCGGTACCCCTTCCGAACTACCCACAACCCCGGTTTAAATACCTTAAATCAAGGCACTAAAATATTTAAGAAGCAATGTTTTTGGATCTATAATAATAAACTGCTATTTAATTCATAAGTCCTTCTAAGTTACATTGTATGTTTAAATATATGCCGAACATTTCGGAAAAAGTATTTTTAGTGTAAAAATAGGCTCCGGTACCGAATCCAATCAACGTTATTCATACCAATTTTCCGTTTCCCGCTGCCGCAATTCATACAATGACAGCACTAAATTCATTTCAAATGACATGTGTTTTGTTTTTATTTCAGGGGTGCCGGTGGGGGAGGGATGTTCGGCGATGTCAATATTTCAGCCATTTTGGATTCATTTAGTATAAGTTACGACAAAAGAGTAAGACCAAATTATGGAGGTTAGTACACAATGATGAATTAAAAAATATAATGTTTTGCGTCAATTATAAAAATATGAAAAATAAGTTCTAGCATTAAATTTTTTGGAAAAGTTGGGCTATACTGGCAATAAAAAAATCTGGTTCTTTTTTACTTGAGTTATAAGCAGTTTTTAATTTCAAAAATCTAACTGCAAATCGCGAAATCATAGTTCCAAATATAATGAAACCACTTTATAGTGTATGTATGTGTAACAAAAATATAAACGAAAATTTCAAAGGTTAAAAATATTTGAGATTTGTCCACCCTAAACACATTTATTTATTGCTTCAGGATTAGCTTGTTAATAAACAACAAAATACTACAAACAAAACGAACCATTGGTTTCCGGTATTTTTATCCCGAAAGAGTGCCCGACCATAAAATTTAACTTATACAGTTAGGAACAAAAGCATTTGTTTTATCATCAAATGAAGCTGACTAGCCTTTGCAGTAGTAACTGCTTGTTAATGACGAAAACACTCAACGTAAAACGGCAAACCTAACCCCATTCGGTACTTAGTTCAGAATTGTTAAGTATGTTTTGGTTGTATGGGAATACGCGAATTTGCTTGCTGTTGAATTGCCTGTCAAAAAATATCGATGTATGCTTATATCGACACTTTTTATGATTTTAAAGAACCTCTGTAATGTAATCTTGACGTATAAAATCAGCAACGATTTTTTTGTAAAAATACGATACCGTCCTCGCACGCGTCTCAACTACATCTTGTTGAAATAGACCTTGTACCAATGAAAACTTCTGTAGTTGAAGAAAAAAAAAATAACTATATTTTGAAGAAAAACTAATTTATGGCCGACACTTCTTTTTAATTTACGATATTCTAAAACAAACTTCATACATTAGAATATGTTTCTACCAAAAATGGGATCAAACATTTTTGAAACATTGTAGAAACCAATAAGTCTACAAAAACGTATTTAACCAACCGCATATTACAACAAAATGAAAAAAGAATGTATCATTAAAAACTTATGCTGTTTAAGGTTATGATGTACACTATCAACAAATAAAATACTAATAATCTTGTTTCCGCGAAAAAGTAAATGATCATATTTTTTATGAATAACTAATACCTAGGTCACAGACTTTTTTATAATAGACGTAATGAGTAAATTAATTTTGCTAAAAAACATTTATATCTATCTATTTCAAACATCCACCGAAGTTTATCGACATCGACGCTAATAACTCGCCAATAGAATCTTCATTATGTCATTGTCTTCATAATTAAGCCAAAATTTTAAGCGCGTTTCTCATTCTTTGTGGCTTTGGTACGAAATATTCTAACTGATGGCTAACATTACCACAACTCAGAAACACAATCATTAGGTACTACGGATAACTAACACTTGTTATGTGTTGTGTATTGTGTCGTTTTCAGGACCACCCGTGGAAGTGGGGGTTACCATGTACGTGCTCTCCATCAGCTCTCTGTCTGAAGTGAAAATGGTATCTTATTTTCAAAGCAATTTTAAAGACACAACGCATACATAGCAAGATTTTATCCCTTAGCATTATCACCAGCATTAACCGTTTCATCGTAGCACCCGTGTCCACGGTTCGATTGTATTTGATCGGTGTAGGCGCGACACACGGCCACGCGGTTGACGTAAGTCTCATGATGCGTGCAGCTAACAGGGCTGAGTGCGCCGTGCCCGCACTCCACGTGCACCAGCAGCGATCACTTCATTCCGCAGCCACCCCGCGCCTTTTGCGACCCTTTTGCTCCGTTCGCGCGGCGATGGGGCACGTCACCGTCCTCTGGTTTGGTTTTCACGGCGCAAGGCGCGCGCGCGACTCACGATTGGGCTTGATTGCAGGTCCGCCAGTGGAGGTGGGCGTCACCATGTATGTGCTCTCTATCAGCTCCGTCTCCGAAGTGCTCATGGTACTCGCCACTGTCAGCTCACGCTTGTCTCGGTCGCTCCGGCCGCGCGCTGCGCCGCTGCGACCGAGCAGCCCCAGACACGAGGCTGCGAGCATGTCCGCGTTTGGTGGAGCAGATCGCCCTTTGTCCGCCCACTTGCTTTCTTATTATGTTTCCTTGTAAAAACGTTGACATTGGAGAAATAAAAGGACCATGCCCATTTTCTGCCCACCTGTTCGTAGAATAACTAACCAATACCACATTTTATAAACATAAAAGTAGTAGAAATTGCTTTGACAACAATCCAAAGTAAGCGGATGGTAATTTGAAAAGTATTACCTACCTAATTATCCACGGTCAATTTTTATTTGTTGTATTTTTTTTAATGCGCAACTAGAAATATTGTACATGAGTAAATTGTTTAATATCTTTCACCTGTCCAAAGTGTCTATTTGTGGCAATCTCAATAGATCAGCTATAAACTACAAACAGTATCAAATACTTTCTTCGTTACTTAAAATGTAAAGCGGATCAAGACGATTTATTTTTGAAGTCAGACTCATTCTTTTATATAAATAATTTCAGCCTCAATAAAATACTTAAAAATCCTACTTGTTTTAACAAAAAATGCATTCAACATGTCAATAGTTATTGAAAATATGTCTTAGATTATTGACATCCATTGACAGCAGCGCTTTGCGTAAACAGATCGTTAGTTTATTCCATGACCGAACTTAAAAGCTGTTTCGAGTTTGGAATATTTTAACATCTTGTTGCTTTAAGTCAGGTGGGCATTGTCCTTTAATAATGAGATCATAATAAGAAAGGCAACCCGTTGAACCTTAAAATACCCAGTTGTGTGTCCTGCAGTACTCGTAACTCCAAAGTTGCTGCCATATCAAGTGATGAGGTCTGTTCTCTGATTGCTTTTTCGTTAATGCAGATTATTATAAGATTTTGTGTACGTTTATGTTCACAAAATAAACGTCTTTTAAATATAGTATGTACCGTAAACAAGAATAAATTAATAATTAAAGATCTAAAAATATTTTCCGTAATTAAGTGTAAACGTTTAACTATGCTATAGTACATTTTGAGAACCTGTGTAGGCCGTGCGTATTCATGATAGACAAAATATCTTTGGACACATAAACATTTCTAAAGATGATCTGATCGTATTTTAAAATACTTCAAACTTCAAAAGGATGAGCATACAATATCATGAATTGCTCTTATGTTTATTGGTAAAAATCAATAGAGATCCGTTTTTTTTTTGTTATTGTATTAATTATTTCCACTAATACAGCCAACAGATTATCATCACTTTATTCGTTAAGGTTTGACGTAGAAACAAAATAAAAGTAACCATTACAAAATAATAAAAAAACAGCATTACATTTTCGTTTTAAATGGCAATGAAGGTGGTCTTTTAAAAAGGGTAAATCTTAAAATACATTTAATTAAAACGTACATGAAATGTGTTCAGGCTCTATGGACTTGCGACGACTGTATAACTCTTATCGTGACTCATTTTGTAGTTTGTTGTGAATGTACGTATTATGTGTATTTACTGAAATATTGCCAATTAATTGTAACTTTCTAATCTCTCCAGTGACTTGGAACATCGATACTCTCTGACCTTATTTAGTTAAAATTATGCTTTCGTGAGTTTGCTATTTTTGACACCGATTTCTCCTAAATATTACTTCAGTTAGTCGGTCAGAATATAAAACCGAATTCGGTTTTCCAATATGTCAAACTGTGTAAGCTTGCTAGGCGTATGTTTGGGTGAAGGACCCTGAAGTGGAAACCAAATCAAGGTTGGGAAGGTCACAATGAGACGTGACCCATGGCCCAGGGTGGGGAGGTTGCCTAATTCACAATCCACAAACTCTCGAATCGACCTCATTAATGAAAGTTAATTTATTCCACATAACTGGTCCAAACTTATTGGTGGCGACTAGTATACGTACCGGCTTGTTAGCTTGAGTCAATAGAGGATTGCCTCTATCGAGCCGTGGGTGTCCGCCTTCGCCGCCACCCACATACCTCGCCCTGTCCTGTCACTTAGAGCACCCATAATATCCCCATTCATTCTTAGACCTCACCTGTGTTCATGTCACAATCACACTCTCTGCACATTTTGTTTCTTTTGATAACTGTTTTAAGCTTATCGCTCAATTTAACCATTCAATGTAGCACTGTGTCTATACATTTCGAAGTGTTATTTCTGTCCGAAGTCACGAGAACTAAGCTTCGACTTATACTATTGTTTTTATTTTTATAAATATTTTTAAATAGCCTCTTGTAAGCATCTATCGCAGTGTATCTATACTAAGACATTGTGTGGGATGATATAATTTTGAAACAACGCATGCAGATGTTAGATGTTAATTTATAGTTACCCAATTAAATATTGTTTATCTTGAACGTATTGTAGTATACACTGATACATATGAAGGTATCCGGGAAATTCAACGTTCCTACTACACATTTGATATAATGGTGCCGATCTTTGTCGTCATGTTATTCTTTAACTTTGAACTGTTTAGTGGGAACGGACAGTATCATATACCCTATCCTATAGTCCTTCAAGTTGCTTTCAAGCTGATCATTATTATTTCAATTAATAGTGCGTCATAAGATTTAATGTTAATGATTTCCTTTCTCAGGATTTCACATTGGACTTTTACTTCAGACAGTTTTGGACCGATCCCCGATTAGCATACAAAAAGAGAACAGGAGTTGAGACGTTATCTGTGGGCTCAGAATTCATAAAGAACATATGGGTGCCTGACACGTTCTTTGTAAACGAAAAGCAATCTTATTTCCATATAGCAACAACCAGCAACGAATTCATACGTATACATTATTCTGGCTCAATCACTAGAAGTATCAGGTAATACCAAATATTACATATTTTATTTAGGCATAGAGGTTACATCGCTTATTCCAAGGAAAAAATATTATCATTTCTAGTATTATAAAGATGTTTTTGTATACATTTCAGATTGACAATCACAGCTTCGTGCCCCATGAACCTGCAATATTTCCCAATGGATAGACAGCTGTGCCACATAGAGATAGAAAGTTGTAAGTATCTGAACTAATTCAAATAAATTTGTCCGCCAGTGTGTGTGTTGTTGATAATCTTGTACATTAATCACAAAATGCTAACTTTGATAATACAATATTGATAATGTTTTAGCTAATATGAGAGTGTTGCTGGACAATCGCACGCTTTGTGTGTCAGTTGCAACAAACGTTATTTTGTTTTTAAGAATCGTAATTTTCGACGGGGTCTATTAAGTTGTTTTAAATTGATGAGCAAAATGCAGTTCAACGCAGTCTTAGTTACAGATGACAAAAAAAAATCGAAAGCAATATTAATTATACGTGTGAATTGTTCTCACCAAAGCAATCATTTATTTGATTCTTAACCACGATGCAAATCTCTCACTAGGCTTACAGATATTGTGTTGTGATCACTTTCTTGTATCACAGATGCTACTCAGGGGTACCCTGTGAGCACAAGCGTACTACATAATCGTCGACACGTGCTGTGATTTCCCTCGTGTTTTCATAAGTTGGAATGTCTCCTTCTCGCATACAGCACCCGCAGAAGGCAGACTCGTACATAGTAAGCCTTTGTTCTCACGAGCATTTAGCGAAATGATACTGAGACATCGACGCTGCGATATGCTGAGCGGGTCGAAGGAGGCGGGGGACGGTGGCGCCCGCGGGGTCTGCACAACCACCGAGAGCCGTGCCGCAGACGAGGCACCGCACACCTACACACCCTCGCACCACCGCCGCTTACGCTCATCTAACTCACACTAACTGACTGCACTCGCATGATCTTACATTTAAAGCTTGCCTTACTAATCACTCTGCGTTATTATGTCATATATTTATATAATAGCCATCATCACACCTAGTACAGTGATCTCATTATCATTTCTGGTCCTTTATCATCCTTGGAGGTAGTTGTATATTTTATTGTCATTCATACTTTGCCGAACCCAAGTACAATATCGCGCCTGCATTCAACATTTTTTTGGGTTCGGCTTACTCAGTAATTTCTCGCCGCGAGTACCATCCTCGACACAGGCGCGGCCGCGTGAGGGAAACGCGATCCTTCGCAGCGTAAGTGATAGCGTTTTGTGTGTTTGGCATGTCTCCGGAGTCGGGTACACAATGAGAGACATTCGGTACCATTGGAAAGATGGGGTGACCAGCGTCGGTATGAGCAACGAGGTGCAGCTGCCGCAGTTCCGGGTGCTCGGCCACCGGCAACGCGCCACTGTTGTTACACTGACGACAGGTAACCGATCGCAATAGCCGCTCTCCCAGCACAGCACGTTCATACCTCCGCCACCGACCCCGTCTCCCTCAGCCCGTGTGCAGATGATCGAAATCGCGACACAAGCACACACGCTAACTACATAACACGACAATCGCACGAGACGCGCGAAATCGAACTCGCGACTCCCCCGCTCTTACCCCAACCGAAAGACGATTCGTGTTGTAAAACCCATTGCGATGGGCCTGGGGTTGTTTCATTTATAATGTCCGCTGCGCACAGTCGGCTACACCATGCGGGACATCAGATACAAATGGAACGAGGGGCCCAACTCTGTGGGTGTTTCCAGCGAGGTGTCGCTGCCGCAGTTCAAGGTGCTGGGCCATCGCCAGCGAGCTATGGAGATCTCCCTTACCACAGGTACTTGGGTTCGCGGGGGAATCTAAGAGTAGGGATCAAAGAAAAGATTTGAAACACCACAACGTGGAACACTGGACAGAAACAGCCACGACTCTTATCACGTCCTGCTTTTGTATTATTGCACAAAACACTATGAGTGGTGTGAAATAGTTTTTATGTCATGTCGTTTAATTTCTATTAAAAAGATATAATATTACAAATAAGCAAATTACTATATGTATGTCAAATCTCTATTGTGTCTTTTGTCATAGACAAATTAGTTATTTAACCAAATGCATCTCTTAATGTTCATAAATTATATTTGAATAAAATCCAGTTCTATGATTATGTAGGTAAACATATTTATTTATTAAATTAATTACTATTTAAGTTCTATGAAACTTTACTAGTATCAAAAGTTGATAACTATTTATATCTACAGTTTTTTTTTGGTATTCGTAAAACTATGGTCGAACCGTTCTAATTTTATTTTTAAACTTTTTGCAGGAAATTACTCAAGATTGGCATGTGAAATACAATTTGTTCGATCTATGGGATATTACCTAATTCAAATTTACATTCCGTCTGGTTTGATTGTCATCATATCATGGGTTTCATTTTGGTTGAATCGAAATGCGACACCGGCGCGAGTAGCTTTGGGTGTCACCACTGTACTGACGATGACGACGCTCATGTCATCTACTAATGCTGCTCTGCCCAAGATATCGTACGTGAAGTCTATAGACGTTTATTTGGGAACCTGCTTCGTTATGGTCTTCGCTAGTCTACTAGGTAATAATTATATGTTTTATTTAATCTATTCACTTATGCAAGGCGATTTGCTCAAACTATGTCGAATGTATTTTTTTTATCGTTAGCGAATGTAATAGCAGAGCAATGGTTTCAAACAATTAAAAAATAACCTCGTTATGGATGCATTTCTCTTATCTTTACAGAGTACGCCACGGTGGGTTACATGGCAAAGAGAATACAGATGAGAAAACAGAGATTTGTGGCCATTCAGAAGATAGCGTCAGAGAAGAAAATCCCTGTTGATTGTCCACCCGTTGGAGACCCCCACACGCTCTCCAAAATGGGCACGTTGAGCAGGTGCCCACCCGGAAGACCATCAGTAAGTTATTAATATTATAATATCCTTTATTCTGCCTTCACATGTTTTCAACATTTCAAATGTGATTTTCAGGAGGTGCGGTTCAAAGTACACGATCCAAAAGCTCATTCCAAGGGCGGTACCCTAGAGAACACTATTAACGGAGGTCGCAGTGGAGCAGAAGAAGAAAACCCAGGCCCGCCTCCGCATATTTTGCATCCCGGCAAGGTAAATAAATCTTAATTAATTTGTATAAAGCGATTCATTCTTGACATGCGATTTTCATTGCTTTGCGATTACAATGTTTTATAAGTTTTCCTTAAGTCAGCTGAGCGGGTATCTAATATTTTATCGATCAGTACTTTAAAAATCGATTTTATTTTGCTGAAAACAAGTTCGAATAATCAAAAAATTGCTAATAAATTTTGATCAACATACACTAAATTAAATACGCAATAAGGTTTTTTTTTTGGTTTAGATCGATTCGTTTCTTTCGTAAACACATATATATTCCAAAAAAATTGCATCGTCTATACAAAAAACATCGGTTTTATGTTTCTGTTAGCCTATTTTGATGAATTCGTTCAAATTATGGTTTTACCAAGCTATGCGCTTTCTACTGTTTTTTGTTTTTTTCGTGACTGTGCGTAATATATTTGCTTAAATAATGTTGAAATTGGCATACTGAGAGAAGTCTTTTAATTTCCAGGATATAAGCAAATTGCTTGGAATGACTCCTTCGGACATCGACAAGTACTCTCGCATAGTGTTTCCAGTATGCTTCGTATGCTTTAACTTAATGTACTGGATCATTTATCTTCACGTTTCTGACGTCGTGGCTGACGATCTGGTTCTACTGGAAGAGGATAAATAGAGGGCGCTGTATATAATCCACTTATTTTCCCACAAATGCAATTTAAATAATAATTTGAAACAAGTAATTTAACTTAATTACTCCACTCGTTTGTAGATGTATAGGAAACATGTTGGAAAATATTCTTTGCAGTTAAAAATATTCGTATCCCGAGAAAAAATTGTAGATTATAATTATACATAGAATATTAAACTAAAATAACAATTTTGTAAATACTTGAAAGACTCGAGAGAAACGAATAATTGGGGTCGATTTAGCGTAAGATCTACACTTTTTATAACAATCTGAAGTAGAATGCAAACGACTGAAGCTATTGTGTGTCATTTAGATTTCATGCAAAACGAGGCATATTTGACTACTGATTCAGATTTAGAAATAATAGAGACGATACAAAATTCATAGAAAAATCAATTATAGTTTTTGAATCTCAGATTATAGGTCTTTTATAGTGAACGTGTTCGAAGGCGTTAGACACGATATTGAACCGATTAATTTGAAAATGGACATGGGGATCTGTCTACTCTCCTGTTACTCGCTATGTGTGTGTTATTTAACCCTAGTTGAGAAACCATACGTTATACAAAATAGTTCTTACTGCACTACCCCATTTCGTTTCGTTAGAGATTAAACCTAGAAATACGTCATACATTATTTTACCCTTACTGTAGGTATACAGATTCTGTTTAATTTGAAAGCGCGATCAAAATTCTTCATAAAGTCTTCATTAAGCTTTTACGAGTACCTCATTTAAATTTATGCTCGTGAACCTAGGGTTTAATATTTTTTAATTATTAATTATTATCGAAATCATCTAATATCACCACTTGACATTGCGAATTGAAAGAAATAGTATAAAATATTACTTCTTTGCAATCTGAGATACAAATCTTTAGCGCGCCTTACGATTAGCTGAGTACGAATCGTCTTCTTTAAGTTGTTAACTTCATATTTTTTTAGTTAAACGCGATGTATTTAATCATTAAATGTGTAAGTAACACTAATATGCTATGACATGAATTACCTACAAATTTTCCAACATGAATACGCATTCATATTGGAAAATATAATACTAATATGTATAAATCTCTTGTTGTTTTAAAGCATACTAGTCATCGAGTGTGTCTGTTAGTACCCCCACTTACCAACGAGATATAAGCATTTACATTTTAAAGTTCCTAACAAATGCGGGGGCTTCGCCTGTACATATTATAAGTATAGCTTAATAAAGTTTCAAATTATTATTATTTAAGTGGTAAAATGAGTGGAATAATAATATATCCATAGTAATACGAATCTGATGCTCAAATTTCTCAGCTTAACTTATTTAATTATTTTAAGTAACATTTTGTAATTGTCATTAAAATAGTAATTCGTTTATTCTTTGCTAATATCGTTGTAATAATATCATTAGGAATTTTGTTTTTAACTGTAGTTGCAAACCATTCCAATATCCTTATCAAATTTTTTATTTATGTCGTTGTTTTACTTTCTATAACTTGTAAATAATGAATGAATGTTTTGAGCAATTGATTTTGCTTTTCATCATCGAATGCGAGTTGAGTTTTGATATTACTGTTCTTATAGTTGTATGCTTAACATTGTTAATTATAAATCAATTAATAACTGACAAATAATTTACGTCAGAAATCAGCAGCATTCAATTATTTTTAGAACATGTCCCTACGCTAATTAAAACAGGTAAATTTTCAATAATTACCATGAATCTATTCTTATTTTCATCGGAGCAAATCAGTTTCATTAGAGGCATGCATTCGTCAAATATTAATAAAAAGTAAAACCCAGCATGTATGTTTCCACTTTCGTCATATTGTACTTTTTCAAAATATTGAATTTGATTGAAAAGTCAAGCTTCTTGTTTATCTTTTACACTTTTATTTGGATTTCAGTAAATAATTGTTAACTGATGAGATTATAGTTATTCTAGTTCACATAGTTCTCTAATAATTTCGACATCATTAATTTGTAATTTTTATAACTTTTAACTGTATTTAAACAGCTCATTTATATTTGTGAAAAAAACTTAATGACAAGTGTCTTTTTTATCGGCAATATTACTGTCTAAAAGCATTTGAAAGACTACAATATAACTAACTTGAATGTTATAGCAATCGGTATACCCAATTTAGGTCCCATTATTGAATAAACATGATTTCAATTAACTTATCAGATATAATGTTCGTTACAAAGTGAAGTAGTATTTTTTTCATCTTCAACTTTTTATATAAAAGTGACTTCATGTTTTAATAAAAAGTCTAACATGCAATATCATTTAAACGATTTAGTGACAAATGTGTTTGCAATTGTTTTAAAAATCCTCTAAAGATGGATTCCAATTACTGTCTCGTCTATGAATTGTATATCCGGTCAATTTATTATACACAATCGTTATGTTTAGAGACTACTTAGTACGCATATTAGTATCAAAAACGGATCGGAGGCTTCCTTCCCTCAATTTTGTTGATTGGATATACGGAATCATGAACAACACAGTCATTGCAATCCATCTTAAGACAATATGCCAACAACACGATAGTAATGTAAATATCCATACCCAAAGAGAACTTCCATAAGTAACATATAGAATACCTTCATCCCTTTTAAAAAAACAATCATACCAACCTGCATTTAAGCCAACGTACACATGCTAGCCCACCCGTTGATGCAGATTTGCTGTCACTAGTAACAATTAAGTAGGTCTTTTGCAAACCGTATTTACTGTAAAAGTAAAGACATAGTTTAGTCCTGTATTTAAATAGTTTTACCTCTGAGAATATTTGCTATTTCTTTACTAGCCCGCACAATAGTCCATGCAATGCTTTCCTAAATTAGTACAATTTAGATGAATTAGCTTTTTTTGCTCGCTAGTATTCTACTAAAGCAGTAGTTGAAGCATAATTGAGCATTAGAAATGAGTTGTTAATGTAGGAATATTATTCGTAGGCTAGTCACTAATAAAGTGATAAGTGCCGAATGAATGTTCCTATCTTCACAACGTTGTTAATTAATTTTCCCACCCTCGAATATCTGACAAGCAGGGCTCCTGTCTTCAGCTACGACTCACAATGGTTATGTTGTGCGTGGGTTCCTTAAGGTTTGAAACATGGCAAATAGATGAAATATTTACACTTCGGACGCAGCCTGACAAATTCAAGTTTAAAATAATCAGAATATCATGGCGGGATTAACTTCACTTTTAAAGGACAGTCAAACATAATGTGCAACTTAAAAATATTGAATAATAAAAAGTCAACGAATGAATTGCCAGGTACATTAGTATACACAAGGCGTACTTATTATTTTTTTATTTTGGAGAAATTTCTTAAATGTCTCAGGTGGCGTCAACACATTTATTTCAGCAGTCCAACTTCATAATCTTATGGAACCCTGTTCTTGAGTAACAAAGTTTATTTGTCTGATTTGGTCGATAAACAAAATACATTTTGGTTAAGTTACCAAGAAATCACAAGGAACTTTCAAGCTAGATTTATTTATCTTATGTTATAAAATATCAAATAAGTTGCTAACATTGGCATTTTAAGAGTAAATTATAGAATGAAATCACTTTGTATTGAAATGTATTCAAATCCAAGCTTAATTGATTATTTTAATTATTTAATTCCTTATTCTAATGTGGTAGATTGAAAAAGTAGCCTCTGAACATTTTGGATAATTAATTTTATGATAGTGTACTGTATAGGTACATTTTAGGTCATAATGTACATAAGAATATTATTTATTTATTAATTCATATAAACAGCACTCAAAATATAAGGCACCGTGTAATCTGTGTATTCACTTTTTTATTTAAATGCAATTTATTACGACTATGAAAGTCTGTTGTATTACTTAATAACAATATTAGATTAAGATTAGGCTGCTGGTGAAAAAAAAAAAATAGAAAGTAGGTTTTAAGACGCGACATCAGCCACGTCTCTCCGAAACGATATTCTAAAATATTTGTCTAGTGACTAGCAACTAAGTTTAAGACAGATAGGTCTAAAGCAATGCATTTTAGATAATTATGGTCTTAAATTAATATAACTATGTGTAGTAATGCACTTTTAATAAGTAAATCACTCATCCTTCGAAACACATAATTCAAGATGTCAGTGAAACCACGTTTGACTTCAAATTGAAAACTATTCAACATTGAGTTGCATAAGTAAACTAGTTCTTGTTGGTTTATTCAAGATATATCGATGGAAACGAATGATTTACTGATATATGAAAATCGTTAGATAAACGTAAGAATTATATGTACTTACTGTAGTAAAACTTTTCTGAATGTTAGAATCAGTAGGAAAATGAATAAATTAAATCTCATCCGTATTTATCTGCAAAAACGTTTTAAAATTGGAATTTGGTGTTTTCTCGAATCAAGAATTCATTATTATATTTTTTACTTAAATGAATATCTCGTATCAAAAAACAATGTAGTTGACTAGTATAAATAAAATTGGTTCAGCTCCAAAAATAAAATGTAATCGAGTACCTGATGAACAAAATTAATTACTCATATGAGCCGCCACTTTCGTGACTTAAAAAGGCAAGTAAATTCTTACAATACTAGCATTATCTTCCCTAAAAAGATTTCACAAACTATCAAATACTACCACCTACCTACTAATTATTTTTTTCTATCGTTTTATTAATTATAACACTAGTGACTAACATTAAAATTGATGTATCTTGATGGGCGCACTTTTTGTTGTATTGTGGTTAAAACTATTTTTGTAACACTAATGCAGAACATTATTTTCAGTTGCAATTTAAAATAAAGTTTAAGTTTCACTCTGTCACTTTATCTTCTTTTTTGAATTTTGTGCTTTTATTTCCTTGTACGATTATCATTTCATTTCCTTTTTAACTTTATTCAAACTAAAGATGAAAAGACTTAAAACTGTACATCTAAACTACTATAACCTTGTACACTGAGATTTTTCTCTCCCTCTATATATTACTACTATACTATACTATATATTATTCTTATTCATTGCCAAAATATGACGGTATTGTGATATTTTAAGAATTGAGTTTAATTTATATTATCAACTCTCAGTTTCTTGATCCTACGATTCACTTGTAGGTGATCGTACCCTATTAAAAGTCCTACTATGCTGTCATGTATAACAACATATGTAACAACTTATTTTGTGTAGAAAACGTAAATGAAAAATATTTTTTATAACATTAATATGTTCCGCAAATAAGAAGAGATCTGTAAAGTATCATGATCTATTTATTAAGAGACAAGATACAGACATATAAGTACGTATAGACCGTACGTATATATATACATAAATACAGCAGTAAGTCTTTTTATCTATGGACATTATTTTGAGAGTGTTTACGAATGAAATAGTTTTATAATAATATTGCAAAGATTATAATATAAAAATAAGATACCAAGAATGCCTACCAAGCTGTCTATCACATTTTTTTTAATGTCAGAAAATATTGTGTGTAATAATAAGAACGTAGGTTTTTATTAGGTGGAACATTAAATTAAGACTTCAACACTGATCAAAATAAATAAGATTTTATCCAATACCTACCTATTAGATGGTTAACAAACATACAGGGTGAGTTTAAAGCTTGCTGGAAAGCAGAAGACGGAATTAAGAGAAATTAATAAAAGTTATTCGGTATTTTCCTGCCACGATTTATCTACGATTCCGCAAATCAAAACTGTTTTTTTCACTTTCCATATTGAAGTTTTGAAAAGCATTATTTGTCACAAAAAAAGCGACAGTTTAGTTAAAAAACTTCATTTAAATGTTTGGGTTTTCCCGAAATAACTCCTTGGTAGAGGTCATATGGCACCTCTGTCCAACTGTATCAAAACTTATTCTGTATTTTAAAAGTGAAATATGTATTACCTAAACTAGTATACTACCCGTGAAATAACATAGCCGACAATTAAATGTCATAAACCTCTAATTAAAAAAAAGAGTGTATTTCAATGCTATTTTCCGGTAATTAATAAAATTGACACCGTTTTCAGTCACACTGGGCACAGACAAAACATAAGCAGCACTTTGTTTTAAAAATATATTCTATGTTTGCAATATTTTTAACGAATGCCAGATATAGAAAAATTACTATTTATCTTTTAAAACCAGTCTGTTCACCTGCAGTTCATATAAAATTTCAATGATAAAATTACGTTTCGAAAGCAAAACATTCCATTTACCATTAGAAAATAATTTAAGAAATATACATTTTGTAAGTTGTAGAACATAAGTCAACATTAACAATAATATAACATGCAATAATCATGCCCCTTTATTAATATTACAAATAAAAATATGTACCCTTACCATTCTAAACATTAAATAGATTTTCTGAAGAGACGCTAGATAACGTTTGAAAGTTGATAAAGAATTGAATGATAAAGTTGAACGCACGTGTCTTAGATATTATAGAGTTTTATAAATAGATTTACAATAGTTATATATACCTATAAATAGCAACAAGTTCAAGGAAGGGAGGACTTTTTTTTTGTTGTGTGTTGTATTTCAAACAATACATATTTGATGAATCATACTAGAATAGAAGAATAGAAACGCAAATATGTTTATGCTGTCAAAACCAAGTTGTGTTGCCATTGCTACCCATTAAAAAACAAAAAAGCGCATGTAAGGTTAAAATTAAGCTAATTATTAATTACAACCAGTCACTCATTATATTCATTTTTGTTCATAGCAGTGGAAATTGCCTTAATTTTGAAAGTAAATTAATTATGTAATATATGTATGTGTATTATGTTTCACTTTTACACATTTATACAATAACTATGTTTAAAAAACCCTGTCCGATACTTAAGGTTTTATTAGGTGTCAAGATTACATTCTATTTATGTAGTACTTTGTTTTATGTATGTGTATTATGTTTCACTTTTACACATTTATACAATAACTATGTTTAACAAACCCTGTCCGATACTTAAGGTTTTATTAGGTGTCAAGATTACATTCTATTTATGTAGTACTTTTTTTAAATTCAATAAATTATAATATAGCAAGGCACCGGCGAAGACACTGGTAGTTTCTTGGATAGAGAAAACAAACAATTGACGATCGAACACACTAATACCAAAAATGGTGTTGTTTTGTTTTAAAACTCAATTAGAAAAACTATACATTTCAAATTCATTAATATGTTTTTTTTTTATAAATATGTCATATTCTTTATTTTCATTGACAATGTCATACGCATATCTGAATGCCCTTTTTAATAGGACAGGATTTTTTTAACATACTTATTGTAACGGTACGATGAACCTTGAAAAAGGTAGAAAATACACAAGAAAAGATTCAAATTCAAATGACCTTTCACCTTTACCTTTTCACGTGACCTTTATTTACCTCGTTGATATTATTTATGTACGAATAGTAGCTTCTGTAAAGCCTTAGAAGAACCTCACCCATACCCATAACCTTGACCGTTAACTTAGAACGTTCTAACCAAAAAAAATGAAGAAATTAGTTGGTATTTATAATTATTACGTATAACAGTTATGACACATCAAACGTATTATTAGAAAATAACATAATTCACTTGTTGACAAACCAGTTTATTCTATAAACTAAATAAAAAGGTAACAAAATGGAATCTTGCTATTGGTATTTACCTATCGAACGCCTAAAAATGAACCTTCTTGAAACGTTTTCTTTCTTAACCACCACAAACTATTTTACATGTGGTGCAATTTGTTTGACATGTGTATTTGTAAACCTACTATTTGTATGTATAAAATCATTAACACGAACGTTTAATACTACTTAATTACATGTTGATAATAATGCTTTAAATTTTACTCAAAATCTTGACACTCATTGTCATCCCATCCATTGAATGTCTGATATTACCTTCCTAACTTTATAACGTAGCTACCAAATACTTAGAAAATAGAATTAAACGTTAAATATTTAAGTTCGTGATACTCAAAACTATGTCTCCCCAATTTCTTCCATTTTACTGAAAGTTCTTCATAAAACTTGATTGCCTCCAATTAATTGCAAAGGCACTTCACTTCCGCATGTTTTATCAATTGCGTTAATTTAATAACAAATTATAATCTAGAAAGTAATGTAAACTGTATTGCTCACACGTAACCTAAGTATAAAATATTAGAGAAATCATCTAGTCTCGGACTTATTGCACATTACCAACACTCCTTACCTACTTCCAGATAAAATAGAAAGTAAGCCTGCACCTTTGCTTTTAAAGTTAAAACTGAATGTAAACTAACATTGATAAGTACGTAAAGGAAACGATGTACTACCATGAATCGAATTTTTACCACAAATTTTGGAAAGTTGCTAGAAATACCACCCTTATAGAAAAAAAAACGAAATTTAGATAGAACAAATAGATGATTTTACAGAAATAGAGTGTGATCATTATATAATCGTAGAATGAATAAAATAGAACAAAATTAGAATAATAAAATTGAGAAAGCTGTTAACGAAAATGATGGATTTATAGGTATTAATCGACGTTAAACTAAACGTTTAATGTTTTCATTGTTTGTTTTGGAAGCTTAAATTATGATCGAACTTCATTTCTGTTGGTTGAAAGTGGACACGAAAACCTCTCGATGTTTCTGCTATTTCGACTTACATCTGACAGTAACACAAAACGTTTTGTTACTGAATAACTTGTGTTCAACTGACAAGCTTTACAAGCTCCTAGAGACATAGTCGATGTCAATATTATTAAGGTGATGTGTTTTGTTTCGTCATATAAACTTCTAAACATTTAAAGTAAACAAACAGTGAGGTTATTGCGTAACACACTCGCATTCCTAATACTATTTGTTAACCGACTTCCAAAAGCGGTAATCAATTTGTATATCTTATTTTTTGTTAAAAATTAAAGATTGTACAATTTCGTTTTAAACGTTGTCGAACAGACGATTTTAAACGCGGAGGGGTGTGTTACGCAATTAAGGCGCAAGTATCGTTATAATTTGCAACACTATTGTTATATTTGAGTACGTATGAACGATTATTAATTATGTAAAATGATAATGAAAAATAAAACTTTTTTAAATAACTAGACTCGTTACTGTTTATTTAAAATCCTTGGGGGTCCAATCACATCTCGTTTTACAAAAACAGATGCTGGAATGTTGATTTATTTCGTTGACGTCGAGAGTCCCACCACGTCGAGTCACCGCCACGTCAAATTTCTTCCACGTCTAGTCGCGGCCACGTCTACTTATATATATATATTACATATATTTATTTATTATGAAGACAACAGGGGTCCAGTGTGTTAGTAACAACATTCTTAGCCTATGTTAGTACTTAATAGTGAATAGCGATCTGGTTCGATCGACCAGCGAATGCATAAGCGGGCTGTCTGCCCTGGCGGCAATTGAGTGAAGGATGCTATTACGACTGCTGCGCAATCTACAAAGCAACGAGGTGGATCTTTTACGCCATACTGCGTCAAAACTATCTAAAATACACTGTACTGTGTGTTTATACTGTACTACGTTTATTACTGCGATAAAAATTTTATGCCTGGTGCCACAACGTCGAATGTGACGAAAGGTATAGTCAATGAAACGAAATATTCTAAACAGAATACACTAGTCAACAGAAAAATCGGAACACTTCCGATTTTACGGTTTCTAACCTAATTTACCATAATATGAGATATTGTTGCAAACATGTCCGGACCGCTTCTTTTTGTTATCCTGCATGCATGTTTTTGGTACTTTTCATGTTTCAGTAAATAAATATCTTTAGTCCAGGACCCATGGCTCTTTTTTGCACTTGATCACTAACAAGCTAATATTCCGTGAGTAGCTTCGTTTCATTGAGACTCCCAACTTTTTCCTTTGCGATAATATTCTCGATTGTGGAAGGTAACAGAGGTAGCAGGGATTAAATAATTATGTTGATTTAATAATTTTCCAAAAAATATTACTACCTAACTGGACTTTTTTTGTTAAATCTTACGACAATTATCTAAATTATTCGAAAAAGAAATAGTTCTACAAAATGTATGGTTTTATCAAAGAGTGTATTGTATTGATACATGTTGGAAGGAGGGGGCTGCTTTCAACATGTAACGATAACGAGGTCATCATCGATAACACTGGCCTACAAATTGCTTGGTACGTTATCCCGGTCTCCCAACTGGAATACATATTTGAAATTAAATAGTTATTTATTTTCTGTATTTCGCTACTACAGCTGATTCCCACCGGCACGCATGCGCAGAGCATTACTTACTGTATATTAGGTATCCCGTGTTAGTGTCGAAATTTTGAGTACAAGAATACGCAAAAAGTTAAAATTAAGTAATGGAAAAGTAAAAGAAGTTAAGATGCAGAGAGATGTTTTTGGTCGTCTACTTTATGCGTCATTAAAAAACAAAATTGATATTGAAAAAGCATACTAATGGAACAATTTGCAGGACCCCTAAATCTATGGTTATTAATGAATTACTAAAATATCGCACTGAAATAATATATCCTTTAGAAGCAGATATTTATTTATTTATTTGGGGAAAACAAACAATTGTACAATAAATGTAACAAAAAATATTACAACATATTACGAGTAGGCTAGTGTACAATCCACAACGTTTCCACATATTACTAAGAAAAAAGAGATACTGTGTAGACACGATAATTTTAAATAAAATAACATTAGAAAACAACAAAAGAAGGACTTATTAAAGACAAGAAGATCAAATTAATGTTCATAACTTAAATTATATTACGGCTAATGGTACATGCTTTATTGATTATCTACAAACTATTACTAAGTATAAAGATGAAATAATATTATGAAAAGGCAACACACACAGTACTAATTACATCATTGCAAACTATTGACTAACATTCTTTCAAATTTTTGGCGGTTTGAAGTGAATAAATATCAACCAAATGCTTATTGTAGGTTTTGACTATCCTATGGAGCGGCGCCCGTTCACCCGCGTTTGTACGACAGGGTGTCGTAGCAAAGAGTGAGTAGAGGCGTACCTCTCGCCGTATAACTGTTCTGGGTACTACGTAGAATAAATTATTAATTATCTCGGAGCAATCAATTTTATTGTGCAACAGATCATACAGTATCATAGTTTGAAGCAAGATGCGCCTAGATTCTAACGTGAGAAGATTATGTTTATCCAAAGACTCGAAGTAAGAGCTACGTTCCATGTGGCATCTAAACTGCATTGATCTTAGAAACTTGGGTTGTATTTTTTCTAATGCGAGATTGTATTTATCATAGTAAGGGTCCCATATCATACAGGCATTCTCAATTTGTGGTTGGATTAAAGAGTTAAATAAATAAAGGGAACTGGCAGGTCGCTTAAAATGTATCGATGATCAAGATGATATATTTGAAATGCCTTGGCAATAATCTTTTCAATGTGCAGATTTAGGTGTAATTTACAATCCAATAAGATACCCAGGGTCATTGATCTGAGTCTAACTAAGTAGTGACTCGTTGCATAGAGAATAATTAAAATGTGTTTTTGTTCTTAGTGAAATTTATGTACCTACACTTAACTACATTTAGTTGTAGTTTATTTAAACTACAATACTCAGATAACCTATTCAGGCAGGTGAGGCTATAGTTACATTGATCAGGTTTCGGGCACCAGCCGGGAGTTAGACTAGTTGGTTCATAAACTGATTGAAAGTAATCGGAAAAGAGATTACATATTTTATAAGGGCCACTAGATATTTCACTTTTATAAAACATACGACTAGGGACACCTGACTTGCCTTGGCGATTAGCTATATCCGTCTAAAAATGTTAAGAATTAAGCGGAATATAGGGGGTGCGGCGGTTGAATATGTCCATAAGTATATATACCTCGGCCAATTAGTCTCCTTCCAGGGGAGGCAAGATAAGAAAGTCGCACCGAAAACGCCTGGAAAAGCTATTGGTCGATGAAACACGTTATGAAAGGACCGAAACCACTTTCACTCAAAAGGAAACTGATGGACATGTGCATCCTTCCCACCCTCTATGGAGCGCAAACGTGGTCTTTAACAAAGCGTCAAAAGTACGCCCTCGGGGTCTGCCAGCGAGCTATGGAACGAAGCATACTAGACGTGAAAATTTCCGACCGTATAATTAGAAACAGTATGCGCCGCTCCAAGACCCAAATAGCAGACGTTGGCAAAACAGCCGCAAAATTAAAGTGGAACTGGGCTGGCCACATCTGCCGCATGTCGCAACAAAATTGGGCCAAAGTATGAACCGATTGGGTTCCGAACAATAGAACCCGGTGACACGGTAGGCCCAGAAGGAGATGGCGTGACGAGCTAGACTTCTACGAAAAGGACTGGGTCACATTACAATAGACAGAGAAAAATGGGAGGAAGGAAGGGAGGCCTTTGCCCTGCAGTGGGATACAAGTGACTCATAATAATAATAATAAAGCGGAATACTGTCCTCAACACTTTTCATGTAAATAGTCGTCATGTAACGTAGAGAGAGGTAATCTAGAAGCTTTAACTGCCATTGAAGTTTCAGATGAATGCTGTGCTGTAAATGTCAAACGCGGACATTAATGGCTTCTTGATAGCGGATGTACTGCTCATATGTGTAATGACGCGACAAGGTATGGTGAGGTACTTACTGCCTTCAAGTCGAAAACTAAAATTAGCTTCTGAGTCACAGACGTCCGTGCAAGGTAAAGTTAAAGTTAAGATATTAGCATGCAATAATGAGAATACGCGTAAAATTGAATTTCAAGATACTTTGTTAGTTCCCATATTACGTAATAGTCTCAGTTCAGTCGCTAAACTCACCGAGCGAGGGTGTGAGGTGTTTAAAGGTGACGAAGCATACGCATTTAAAAATGGTGAGATTATGCTTACTTCTGATAGGCGCGGAGATTTATATTACTTGAGGGAGTCGGATGCGTCAACATCTATGGTATTGGGGAATTATGTGGATCTGTATGGATGGCACGAGCGTATGGGACATTTGAATGTCAGGGATCATATGAATGTACTAAATAAATCCGGTATTAACGTTTTAAAAGTTAAGGATACTAAAAACTTGCATAATTGTGACGCGTGAAGCGCTAAGGGAAAAATGTACGTAAGCGCAAAGAAAAGTTGGGACTAATTTATTCTGATGTAGTTGGCCCCTTGAGAGTTTCAGTCGAACGGCGGTAATAAATACTTAGTTACATTTTTCGACGACTGTACTCGTTGCTGTGAATTTTACATGTTAAAGAACAAAAATAACGTTTTATCGAAATTCAAAATATACAAATATCAAGTTGAAAATTTGACACAGAGAAAAATCAAATTCTTTCAAACTGACAAACAACGGTACAGAATTTGTAAATAAAGATTTTGGTTAAAAATTAAAAACAAATCGGTTTAAAATCGGTCGCTGACGTTGATCTAAAGTAAGGTTGACTTTGAATTTATGTCAGATATATGTAGGTGGTCTACTGTTAAACCCATTGTATTAGGACCTCTGTTAAATGTTATATTTTAATTTTTAATGACACGGTTACTGCTGGCATTATTGTAAGATGTGTTATCAAACACAAAATAAAAAAGCTAGTGTTGAGGTAAGATGATCACCTACATAGTGTACAAGTTGATCCGTGCGGATCATCTTGCACCATGGAGGGATCATCTTTAGCCATTTTTATTTTAACAGATTATAGATTCATATTTATAAGTATTACCTATTCGTTATTATATAAGAAAATCTAATCGCGGCGAGTGGTCGAAAGACTCTACGACTAAAGCCCTGGATGTAATAAAAAATGGCATGGTGTATAGAACAGTCAGCAAAAAAAAACTGTTCCTATTACATCACTCATCATATTATAACCCTAAAAAGGCGAGCTAAGCGGACTGATAAGGTGGCTGTTGGGGTAATTAAATATTGAGGCGGAAAACAACAGTTTTTACGGCCGAACAAGAACTTGAGCTCATGAAGCATGTTAGAGATATATGGAAACGAGGATGTATGGACTAACGTGGCAAGATCTTATCTTATCTATAGTTTTGGCTTATAAAAAAAAAAGAAAAGCATGATATGATTGGTTGAAATAGGATCATCCTGCCTCTTACGTAGGGATCATCTTGGACACCGGGCTGTACAAGATGATCCTATAATAGAATTATAAAAAGTGACTAATAATAATAGATGAGCTCCATCATCACTGACTGGACTATTGTTGCCAACAAGCCTGATATAGTGGTGGTGGATCGATCAGAGCGGCGCGCAATGATTGTTGACATAACGGTCCCGCATGATGAGAACCTCGTGAAAGCCGAAAAAGATAAGCAAATTAAGTATATTGACTTGGCTCGCGAGGTTGTCGACATGTGGGATGTGGACTCAGCGATCACTGTGCCGATAGTCGTTACAGCCAGTGGCTTAATTGCGAAGAGCCTCGACCAACACCTGAAGAGGCTTTCGTTAGGCAGCTGGATCAAGGGCTCTTAACAATGAGATACTGTATGTAAAATGATTTGAAGGACCCGTAAACATTAAGTATATAAAAACATTTGGTACGAAAGTTCATGTCTTGGATAAACAACCAGGTTATTTTGTGGGCTATCCACCAGATTCCACAGAGTATAGCATTTGGTTACCTGAGCAAAAACAGTTCATAGCGTCGAGGGATGTGAGATTTCAAGAAGGTAAGTTTCTTGAAACTCAAACTAAAATCTCTGATCAATCAATTATCAAGTCACTGTATGAGAAGGATACTGTGAAAAAGATGATTAAGATAGAAATTCCATTGGAGACATAACCAAGTGTACCATTGAATCAGGATGAAAGTCAAATCAGGAATCTTATATTCCATTACAGGAACCTAGTAAAAGTAACATTTCTATCACCAATCAGGGAAGACCAAGAATTGAAAAAGGGCATGTAGAACGTCTTCGAAAGATATACAATATGGTTGAAGTGCAAGAAAATAGCGATAATGTATCAATCACCAAGAGAAGAGTTTGCTGCTGCTGAAGATTTTGCAGGAGCCATTGAAACCTCATTGAAAGACGCTTTGGCAAGTGATGAAAAGAGTCAATTGTATTGAATGTTTATGATACAAAAAAGTAAATTTATTACTCATTTGATTTCTGAATTCGATAAAATACAATAAGTCGCTGATAAGCAAACAATATAGTAAGGTTGCTTACTATATTCCAAAACAATTTCTCCAAGAAACATTACATAAAACCACTTTTCACAAGACACAATTTACACATATATATATATATATATATATATATATAAATGTCGCAGAAGGAGGCTTGATTAAGATATTTGTTACACCTTATGATAATTGTTACAGGATGGCAGTTGACTGTCAGTATCACTGTCGTTGTTTGAAAGGTGCAAAGGTAGAGTGTCGATGTCGTCGACAGCACGTGCGCATGGACGGATGACCTCACAACTCCTCCACCCATTTCCATCACGGTTATTTGTGATCATTGTGATTTGAGATCCTAAAAATAATTAAAGAGAAGATCAAAGCTAATAGTTTGTGGTGTTATTTCCCGTATTCTAAACATGCACGAGGAGGAAGGCTTGCCCGAAGGTAACATTTCTGTTGCCTCTCCGACATATATATATATATTACCATTTTCCATAAGTATAAATCATAACATCAATGTTCATCAATCATCAAAAAAAAAACATAAGCACAAACACTAAAGGATTCTCCGAAATTGAGATCAAGAAGACTCTAGATCAGTTGTCACACTGTTCTGTAAAGAACACAGTCCTTCACATACTTAAGAAGGAAAAGAAACATACTTTATTCCGATTGATGTATAATTTGGACAATCCCATAATGAGAAACAATTGAGTTATAATGATATTTGGAAGGTTAGATCTAAGCAACTTTCCATTTTAAATTATTTTAGATTCTAAGGATGATGAAAAAAAAACATATTGAAAATTAATCATAGATAAATTAAATGTATCATTTTATTACAATACATAAACTTTCGTTAAAAACAAGTATATTTCTGAACTAACAATTAAGTACGTCATATTTATTTCAGGCTACCCTTATACATTGTAATATTGTTTTCACCTCATAAATAAAACTATGTTCATCTGCAGAAAGCATTGTGACTAAGTAGTGCATTACAAGTGAATTTTGTGAAAAATGTCTGTAGGGTCTTATTATAAGCCATAATTGTCCCAAAAACGCAAGTCGGTCTTAGTTTTGGATGGCTATGTAATGGCAATAAACAAAAATATTAATAACAAGTTCTACTGGCATTGTTCCTACAAATATAAATACCATTGTAATAGTACTGCAACAACAAAAACGGAAGTGAGGAGCATTAGTTGGAAAGCTATACAACACGGCATAATCACGCACCAGATCCTGGTAAGGTAGATGAACTACGTTTTAGGAATTCCCTAAAAAGTCATGCTACCAGCTCGCTTGATAGACCGAGTCAAATTATTCAGCGAAATGAGGCCAAAATTTCAAAATTAAGTTCGTGTGCTCTTCCAAACAAAAAAGCAGCATCGCAAATTATACGTCGAGCAAGAAGATAAGAAATGCCAAAGGAACCGATTACTGATTACATATCCCCGATAGATTGCAGAAAGTTGATGGTGAAAGATTTTTAAGGTGTCAGGTTAAGTTTGAAGAAAACTATGTTATGTTATTTGCAACGAAATCAAAAGCCATCATATTATTCGACGGAACATAACAGAAAAGTAAAAATTTCCTGTTCCAGAAAATAACATACAGCCTGCACAAATTCAAAAACTTACTGAAGCCATTCCTTTTAGTGTGCCCAGACGGGTACATAATACATATTCTAGGACCCTACTCTGCTAGGACATTAGACGCTCAGAATATGAAGGATATAATGAATAACATTTATTCTCCAATTCATTACTTGCTCCACGAGAATGATACGTTTATATTAGACAGAGGCTTCAGAGACTCAATTCCTGCAATCGAAGAATGTGGCTATGAGCCTCACATGCCACCTACAAAAGACAGAAACGCAGCGCAGCTCACGAATGAACAAGCGAATAAATCGCGTCTAATTACAATTGTCCACTGGGTCAATGAGGCGATAAACGGGAGATTTAAAGGTGACTTTAAAATGTTCAGGAACGTGGTATTCAATAAATCACTTCCGGATTGCTGGAGCGCTTCTCAACACGTTCAGGGAGCCTTTTCATGATAGTGTTTACGCCACAGAGTTCGTAGAACGAATCAGTCACAGAATTCACATCAACAATGACTTGGGCAACTACGTTGTTGCAGAAAATGTTAACAGGCAGCGGGTTGCGGTCAGGACATTGACTGACGAGTCCATAAATATGCCGTTCCCTGAATTGTCATACAAAGATATTATTTTGTTTAGCTTAGGGACATATCATCTAAAACTGGCAGCTTCCTATGTCAGCGAACATTTACGTGGCGGCGTCTATAACATAGAGGTTAGTGCAACTCCAAGCCCAATTATGAATCAATACGGTATAGACACGGAAGATTGCACTCTTCTAAGGAGTCGAATTTTATCAAGACATAGGTCTAATGCTCACCTATTATACGTATTTAATACTGAATAACGCACAGGGAATAAACGCTATTCAGGCATATTACTGCTCATGTTTGACGGGTATGAGGACAGTTGGTGCCTGCGCGCATGTCGTCAGCATCGTTTGGTACTTTGGGATTGGAAGGCGTTTAGAGAATTTCGTTGGGCCAGCCAGTGCCTGGGACAATATTGTAATAGATACTGAAAACACCGAATAAAGGTTTTATTTGTAATTAATCATTTATTTTATTTGAAATCTCATTCATTTGAACCTCACAAAACCAATATTCAGCAGAATTATTTATGAACTTTTTTCTGCTCCGTGAGTTGTTCCCGAGCGGCAGTCAGCATTTAATTCAAAGAGTTGTTTGAAAACTCCGAACGAAACCATCCCACAGTAAAAAGAAAAGCATCGTGATCGGAAACAATTATTATTGTGACTGATTCCGGTTTCTTCATATCGATATAACTTTTTTCGGATGCACATTTCAGTTTCGCTGTCATACAATAAAATGATAAAATGACCATGGCCCTTCGGTTAATGTGGGTTTTTAAGTGCTACAAGGGTGGGGACGGTGTCCATACATTTTTGGGCATTGTTCTTTAAGACTATTAAATAAATCACAACTTTGGGTGATGGATGGTACCTTCGCAAAATGTCCTATACTTTTCAGACAAATATATATAGTATACATGGTTTGGTGGACACGGGTACAGATCGTAATTACGTACCTTTAGTATAGGTATGCGTTACTAACGAATAATACGCTAAATTGTTACTTGTATTTTTTTCAAGCACTAAAAGCATATGCTCTAGAATATGATATCCAATTGAACCCACGAGTAATAATGACGGATTTCGAGATGGCAGTCATTAATGGTGTAAAAGAAGAATTTCCTGATGCGCAACACAATTACTGTCTATTCCACTTAGGTCAAAATGTATGGCGTCAAATTCAACAAAATGGTTTGCAAAGTAAATATGGCCAGGAAGCTGAGTTTGCTGTCAAGTTAAGACACATTATCGCACTTGCTTATTTACCCCACGAAGAGATACCAGATGCTTTCGATAAATTGAGAGAAGAAGTGTTACCCGACGATAATATTACGTATGGGGAAATAAAAATTTTCGTGAGACTAAATAATAAATTACTTATATCACGCTCATCACCGATGTTTCCACCTTCACTGTGGTCTATGTTTCAAAATAATACACTGGTTTTCCTAGGACTCAAAATAACATTGAAGGATGGCACAGAAGATGGGACACGTTGCTTGATAAGCACAAACGGGGTCTTTATGCTACCATAGAATTTTTAGTTAAGGAGCAAGCTACAACAAATAGGACAATTGAAAAGGCAAACGCGGGATTCGAAAGACCTACTCCACAAAAAAGAGGCAAAAGGGATGATAATGCGATTGAAAAAATATTAAACAGTAAAAACAACATGGATTTATTACAGTTTCTCCGTGCAATCGCAAAAAATATTATGGTGTACATGTAAAAGTTAATAATTAATGTGTAGTAAATTTTGTGTTTTTCTTGTATTCTATATAAGTATCCAGTGTATTGATATTTCGATACAATGAATATGCGATGCGTTGAACGCTCGATTTAACAATCATTCGATATTTTGAACACTCGATGTATTGAGTGTACGATATATTGAAAGTTCGATTTATTTACCATTCGATATTAAGAACGTTCGAGTATTTAGATGTTCGATTATTTATTTATTAATATATTTAACACTTCAAGTACAAAGTACAGAGGCGGACTTAATGCCATAGGCATTTTCTACCAGTCACCTTTGGGTGCTGCAAGACAAACAGTGGTAGGTGTAATTAAAAAATAAAAAATTATCCTATATAGACATAAAATACTATACATATAAAACAAAATACAATAAATATATATCAAATAATAGATACACTAAATAAAAATACAAACAATTGGGAAAACATTAACGCTGTGACGATACTGCCGATTTTCTGCGAAGAAACTCACGAACTTTATGTTTAAAAGTTTAAACGGTTGGTTGCCATCCCGATTTCCTGGGGAAGCGCATTCCAAAACGAAATAGACTGGACGAAGAATGAACGGTGAATGAAGTCAGTGCTGTGAGAGGGACAATGCAGAATACGGTTCTCCGATGACCGCAGAATACGGTTCTCCACAGACTCCTATTGTGGTTGGCACAAATATACTGAAAGTGGGGAGCAAGGTAACTAGCGGATGTAGGAGAAACAAGATAAGAAAACAAGGTAGTTAATGCTCCCTACGCCGACGTATGGGCAACCACTTAAGAAGAGACCGGTGCTCAGAGACGTGATCATATTTACGCAAATTGAAAAAAAATGGAATGCAGTTATTTAGAAGACGGTCAAGTTTATCGAGGAGTTCTGCATTCTGGTCAAAGTAGCACACATCACCATAGTCAATGATAGGAAATATTAAGGACTGCACAAGCATTGTTTTCGTATTCGACGGTAAAAAATTTCTCGAGCGATACAGAGCCCGCAACGATTATTTGGCATTCGATTTGGCATAGTACACCCCTTTTTCGATTTTGACACGCTCAAGCGACAAAACTGTGCTGCGACTGACTACGACCCTAGACAGAATGATTAGTTACCAAGTAGACGAGACATGGCGAAAAAAATCGGAAACGGCGAATATTTTAAAGTCTTTTTACCAATGATGCTGCACTCGATTTAAATCTAGTGACTACAACCAATTTATGGCGACGATCTCTTAGGTATTCTATCTCATAAATTTCCAAATATTAACAATCAAAGCACTGACAATAGGTACACGAGCAGAGATACAGAGATTCTGATTACGATTTCACATTTTTGTATTTGTGCACTGATAGAATTGTAATTATCCGTATCAAAAATAATTAAATTTCGTTGTAATTGTAAATGACGTTTTCAGACTTTTGACATAAT
The DNA here is from genome assembly GCA_958449745.1 of Ochropleura leucogaster. Taxonomy (NCBI): domain Eukaryota; kingdom Metazoa; phylum Arthropoda; class Insecta; order Lepidoptera; family Noctuidae; genus Ochropleura; species Ochropleura leucogaster. Next base: position 10,207,106 of record OY288200.1, read on the forward strand.
AAATGTTTACTTTTTTTGTATAGTGCCAACCATAATAATTGCCAGAAAGTAGTTTGAGTTTTAATACCTCTTTATTTAATACTTCGACACGTACAAAACTACGCAGTGATTGAATTTCATGATGATCTGCGATCCAAAACGGTCACTTAGACCGAATGATATAGGTTTATAATATGAATCACGTTAAAATTCGTGGAATGGTTAGAATTAGACAACTCATAATATTTGAAATGAGACAAGGCGCGCTGGTTCCACATTCAAAGAACAAAGCTCGATTGTAATAATTATTTAAATAAGGTGTGAAAAATAAAACAACTTGTTTGGTTGAATGACAGAAACAGGAAACTAGGTTTTATTAGTAAGTTACATGTGACATGTATCTATGGTATTTATCTATAGCAAAGGACTAACACGGGTAACTAACGGGTTTTGAGTACAGTTATAACACCCCCACTCTCATAATACAGGCAACTAATTTACTTTAACTAACTTATTAGAAATTAGTTCTCCAATTATTTCAAGCAAATTGTTAGAAATCTACAATAATGGTACATCAATATGCTTGCTTCTATTATGGAATACAGGGTTCTCTGATAATTTCTGAGCACATTGATAATCATTAAATGAATAAATTATAATAAATACATTTGTTCAGTTAGGTATCTCTTTCTGTAAATTTATAAGATACACAGCCTTCCTACAATCCTCTGTTAGTGCCATATATTCTGCCCAGGGAATAGACAGTGCTATTGTTCTTTGCTTTTAACAGCCCTAGGATATAACAACACCTGATAACATAAAACAATAACCAGTATATGATTTTCTATCTATGGGGTTATTTGCCCAATCAGAATCAATATAACCTACAATAGTAACATTTTCAGTTTTACAATGTTTTAAACCCAATATCCTTGTTTTCTTTAATATTTTAATGTTCTTTTTGCATACAACCAATGTTCATCACTATGACAATAATTATTGAATTCACTCAGGTATCCAACTGCATATTATGCTATATCTGGCCTTATAAGTATAGCTAAATACATAAGGCCCTCTATGAGCTGTTGGTATGGATTTTTGCTTTTTACATCATTACTATTCAAAATGTTCAAGTTTACCTCCATGGGTGTAAATATGTCTGACTGTTAATAAGTTGACTTATTAACAGTCAGACATATTTAATTATAGAACTGAGCAATACACTTCTCTTGGCTCAAACTAATTATCTGGGGGCACGGCAGTGCCCCCACCAAGTGGAGCAAAAAAGCGTCACGGCCGTACCATCCTTTTCTCGAAGCAATTCAGACCATCTGAAATTTTCAGTAACCATGCAGGCATTGTAAACACACGGTATATTTCAATTTCATTCAATTTGAACTAGTATTTTAAGAATTATAACGGGTCACATTTCTTAATTTTGTCACTCACTGACTCACCGATCATCAAAATTCTAAGGCACTTCTAGCAGACCTAGAAGCTTCAAATTTGGAATATAAGTAATGTTTGGTGTATGAATCAAGGAAAAACTAAAAAATCTAGACTAGAAAAGACCGCAAAGAAAATTAAGCCCAAACAGTCAAGTCTTCAGTAAAAATTTTTAATATTGACTTTATACGTAACGGCACGTAACGGGTGTTTTACGGCAGTTTTTATTATTGCGTGCGAAGCCGCGGGTTTAAGCTAGTCCCATATAAATAAAAGCGTATGGTAGTGCCCCTGCCAAATCGAGCAAAAAATGGGTATTTCCGTCATGAAAACACGGGTAAATTAAATTATTTAATGCAAAAAACGTACCTACGTGCGTATTCGTACTTATTACGAGTGCGTAAGGTTGTAAATTAATTATTATACCACGCGCTGCGATGCTAGCGAGTGAGCGCGGGCCGTTACTACGCGCTGCGCGGTGCTAGCGCGAGGGCGCGGGGAGTTTACATAATGCACTGATGGATATCGGTTCTACAGTATTCACATCCAGTCAAGCTTACGTGGAAATTTCAAGAGTTACAAATCTGGGCGGTTTACATTAAATTAATGTCGACTTTGGAAGTGTTAAAGCGCAGGAATCCTCAATTTGTGAATACAACAGACTAAGAAGCATTTACCGTCCAGATTTGTCAAAAATTGTAACATCAAAGCCTCCCAGAAAAACACATAGAGACAGGGAGTGTGCCTTAGAAAAACTGTAGCTGAAGCTCAAGAAGTAGTACCGGAAAAGAGAAAACGGAAGGCTACCTACAAAAATAAGAAAAGTTCATAAGTCAGAGAGAGGGCTATAAGAAAATTCGTTGCTGGTAGATATACATGTATACAATAAGTAGAAGGTACCGAAAAGGAAAAAAGTAGAACTGCCTACAAAATACAAAAAGAAATGAGATCCCATCAAAAACAATACTTGTCAAAAAAACCAAGTCTCGCAACTCAGTTGTTCTGCGGTAAAAAGTTGTGAGATCCATGTAATACCAAGTCGGTTATTAATTTATTCAGTCTCTACTTAAGCGACTTTCTGTCCTTATACGTGCAGTCTCTAAGACCACGATCGTGGTCCATAACAATTGAAAATCAATTGTGTCTGGAATCTCCGTACTCGAAGCATTAAGTTGTTACGTAATAATTAACAGCATCTTATAGTGACGCATATCAATATTAAAATTCTTTAATGTTTTATATAAATATATTGAGACTTGGCCATCGCCTGAAAACACGTGTAAATTCAATCGCCTGAAAACACATGTAAATTCAATTATTTAGTGCGATGGCCAAGTTTTACTCTGCAAATCGTAATTATAATAGATTTCATTCTGCCGTCTTAAAAGTATGCCATTGTAAATTCGAAGTTTTAAACATTATGCCAAACGATAATTATATCAAATAATTTTACGCCTTTTCCTAAAACCAACATTTACCAGTCTATATTGGTAAAACCTAGCATGTACTGAATTGGAATGGCATAAGTAATAATACTTACATTTACCAACTCATGTCGATAAATGTTAGATTTTACTGGAAAATCTTAAGATTTACCGTAGTTCGAGCTTTTACAAACAACATAACATAAACACCACTTAGAAACATTGCACCAAATGAATTAGTTTGTTTTTTGACCATTTCTTTGCAATTTATATTATTTGTGCACTGACTTCGATAGTGTCCCACCTGCTTACATTTGAAGCATTTGATAGTTTTCCATTTTGACACCTGCCCGCCACCTTTAACGTTAACGTGACTTTTATTTTTTTCCACCAGTTGGTCATGCTTCCTGGCTTGACTCCATTGGTTTTCATGATGAAAACTACCAAAGGCAGCACCTGTCACTTGCGCTACCGATTCCATGTCAAGTAACTTTGACTTGAGTAACAAAATATGGACAGATACCTCTTCTTCAGCGGATTACTATTTTGCAGTTTATAATGATTGTGACGCACCTGGCTGTTAACGTTTTGAAAATATTTAAAAATTTGGATTAGTCACTGTTCCAAATTGAATCGCGAGTGTCGAACGTGCTTTCTCTGAGTTTCGTTAAAAATAAGTTGCGGATTCTACTAAAATACTATCTATCACTATGTATTAAAATGTTGCAAAGCTGATTCATGTTTCACATTAAATCGAAATGGTGGATCTTGTACATTTAATCCATCCAATAAAATATTAAATTTCTTCAATGTCAACGTATGATTTCAAAAAATCTGAATCTTCAGGCGTTCGAATCTTCGGCGGCTGAGGCGTTAAGTCCACCTCGACGGCAATGGCAAAATTTAGTTACTTGACTCCAAATGAAAAGTTGTGTTATTTTTTACTTTGATAGACATCGTTTTCGCATTTAAGTGCGCATCTAAATGATCCATACTTTTTTGTAAACAATCATCATAGTATTTATTTCGAACAACTAGCAACCCCGGAAATGAATTTACTTTATATTATCCGTTCTTATTAACATACAGATGCTCGTGGCTACATAATAATAGCCGCACGGGATGATCTTTGAAGTTAAGCCGCGCTTGCCATGATCGATGGATGACCATCCGACGACGGTGACGTACCGGCCACTATTTCAAAGTAATAAAATAAAATGACGATAAACTGATTTTTAGAAATATGAAAAAGTAAAAAAACTATTTAACCACATATTTTAGATAGCTGCCATCTGGCGGCATCTGTTCACTAACCGGTAACCGGAGATATCACCAAGCTGCAGCTATACCTACGTCTTGAAAAGCGCCATCTAGCTCGCTCTCATAATACTAATCTTTCTTCAAATACGCATGGCCATAACGCGAACTGACGAAATATTTACCGGTAAGGCTATAAGTTTAAGTCTAGATGTTGTGACGTAGGTTCAACACTGAGAAGATAATAATTTATGTTAAATTAATCAGAAATATATATTTTCTAAATGATGCGCTTGTATTTATTTTCATGTTTTTTTTTTTTAATAATGATACTGACTACACTTCACTTAATTTTATTTTCATTTGTAATTATGTTATTTTTGCTTCTTTTATTTTATACCTTAACTTTGTACGCCATCTATTAGCAAAACATAGTGAACCTATCTCTTGTATACTACCAGTAAACACCTATGTTTTACAAAATAAATGATTGATTGATTGAAAGAGGACAGCAAAAAATAGTATCAATTCATCATATACTAGGTTTAAAAATCTAGTGGGAGAACTATGTATATTTTTGTCAATCAAGTACAAGAACCTTTGAGCCTGCCATATTTTTACACACATCAAAAAAGTCTAAGCAAAACATACAAATTTCAATTTTACAATGTGTTTTCATATTAAATCCTTAGTATTTCTTATTTATAATATTTGTTAATGCTTTTTGTAATTAAACAACTTTTTTTTTAATAATTCTAACTAACAATAATTGCGAGTAAATTAAATTAATGGTTGTACAAATATTGCATAAATTAATACAAAGGTGTGGCCTTCTCTGTTATTGAGAACTTACTGGTACCGATTATTCATAGAATCGATGAAACTGTTAATGTTATCCTGCGGCAATTGCTCCCAATGAAATTTTAGTATGTCCATCAGTTGTTGGGTGGTTGTCAGTTCATCCAAGTCCTTTAAAACACGTCTCACGGACATCTGGAGCATGTCCCATGCATGCTCGAACGCGCATTGTCATGCATCAACGTCAAATCGAAGCCAAACGTTTTTGTTAATGGAGAGACATAAGGCCTTAGAACATCCTCAACTTAATTTACAGCGTTCATGTTACCATTTACAAAAACGAGCTGAGTTCGTCTGTTCTTTATAACACCCGCCCATACCATAACTGTTAAGCCGTTGTTTGGATGCATTTCCTGAACGCACCTCAGTCTTTCAGTATTTCCAGGACGACGGTACACTCTTACCCCTCCTAGTATTGAACCCAAATCGAGACTCATCGCAAAATAAAAAATTATCCCATTGTTTCCGGGTCCATGTAATGTGTTTCCTGCACCATGCATTTCGACAAGCGCGATTCCCGTGCCGTATCGGTGGACACCTCACTGGCTGTTGCTCATGCAGTCGATTTCCCACAGTTTAGCAGTTAACAACAATACCACTTGAATTTTGTAGCCTTAAAACCTATCTTTCGGACAGTTAACAATGGCTGGCGTTTTGCAGTCAGTTGTATATGCCGTGTTGTTGTACACCTTCCTCGACCTGGGTGCTTCTCAACAGGATCTCCCGTGTTAGTGACACGCTGATGAAGATGGCAAATAACGCTTCTGTTGACACAAAATTACCGAGATAACTGAGATTGACTTCTTCCCGCTTGCAACATCTCTGCAGCTCTTAGCATTTGATCTGCATTCAAATGACTTCGCTCCATGACGTAAAAAAATTCTGAAAATCCAATATATTCAAAACTTTTTTCAAATTATTGTTTAATTCATAAAATTGTTACAATTTAAGTACTAAATTTTAATAAGCAAATAAAACGCTAAAATTCGAACAAATACATTCGCTTTTGAAATAATTGTAACAAACAAAACAAATGATACTCGAATATTTTTTACAACAGTATGTCCTCTAGATCAAAAAGTTTACAAATATATAACCTACTTGGTAAGAAATGATATAATAATTTGAAATATGTAGTACGTATTGCTAAGACTTTTTTGATGTGTGTACTTGTATATATACTTATATATATAAAAAAAAAAAACAACTTTGGCGCACCCATAGTTTCTTCTGTATCGCGGGTGCGTTTACAAACATGTAAACTCACATACACAAACAGCCAGACCCGAAACAACTACCTGTCATACAAATATTTCTTTCGTGAGGGGATCGAATCCGCGACATGCAGCGCAGCAGTCGATAGCTCAGCCACTGCGCCAACCATGCCTTCATAAATATACGTGTGCTATACAGAGAATCCAGTCTATCCAGGCACTTTGGTGTAGAACATTCACACTTTGTTCTCCAGCTAGTTGTGTTCCAAGGTACCATGCATTACAACTGAAAATGGATGTTTGAACTTGTGATAAATACTTAATAATTTAGCCTAAATAGAGAACCCTTCTATTTGTGTTGCGACACGCACGTGGTTGGTTTTACATTTGAACTTCTGAAGAGCAGTGTAGGTCCAAATGTAATCAAGCATCTTGTGAATGTTTTTTTGATTGTATAGCATCGGTATATTAAGATGCTGACTCTGTTTGAAGTTGTAGGAAGGCGAAATAAAAAAGAAATGAAAATACAATAATTTAATTTACAGCACAAATTGTTCACATAATTAGTGATAAACTTACATTTAAAATTGGTTATTATGATGAAACAATTATTTAATATATTTTAAAACCTGTGAATTCCATATGGACAGCTTAAGGACGGACCTCTAGTTTATATTTTCATTATTATTCAATTGTAAAATTGTTCAAATCTGAAAAGAGTAAGTAGATATGTTAATACTTATGCAGATTTTTTCAAAAGGACATTTGAGCTTTTAGGCCTTCATTATAAAAACTAGCGGTTTCACACACTGCACAACTCCTAAGTATTGTAGCGTTATGTTATAGTCTATCGCTGCGCTCGCGTATACTAGGAAAAAAATTGGCTTGTGGATGCCAGCATCAATCAAACTGTTGGAATTAACACGACCGAGAATTCATGCAAGTTTAGTAGTTTTATCAAAAACGTAAATCCAGTCAAGGAATCTCGGTATAGGAGAATCTTTCAAATTGAGTACGAACCACTTCACCGCCACATGCCGCGTGTTCAAATTGCAATAAACTACTACGTCAATCAAATTCATTCGTGCGCCAATAATTGCACTCAATCGGTTGTGCCGTAAACAAATCGTATTGAGTGGTCATTATGATTGATTGAATGTTTGAATTTCATACACACAGGGATGATATTTTGTTTTCTTGTCTATCAATTATTTTGTAAAAAGTATTGACGACATATTTTTTCTTTTTTCACATTATTAAAACACTAGCTTTTGCCCGCGGCTTCGCTCGCGTTAAATTCGGGGTAACACACCCCCCTTGTGCCTTATTGATTTGTAATAGCAACGCCAAGTTTTCCCTTTTCTTCCCTCTTTCTCCCTCACATCCCACTTTTTTTTAAATAAATTTGTCTATGTCCGTCCTGATTCCCAACTATCTCTGTACCAAAATTCATCAAAATCGGTGTAGCCATTAAAGCGAGAAGAGGTAACAAACAAACAAACTCACATTCGCTTTTATAATATTAGTAAGGATTACGCGGATAACGGCCGTTTTCTCCGGTTACGGATAGATCGCTATCTCCAGTTAACCGTAAGATCCTATCTGTCCATAGTTTGCGTTTCGCAATCAAGGATAAGTGCTATCTAACTGTCATTAACGAGAGATAGATGCTTCCCTCTTGAAACGTTTAGTTCATTGCTGCACTAATGTATAATGCCAAAAACAAATATTATATTATTTATTTATGTGTAACATAAGTACTTAGTATGTATATTTTTTTGCAGATTTTAACATGAATGAACCTTAAATTGTAGTTTTTTATTGTTTACCAAATTCAATCATTTAATAAAACGTTTTGAGATTGACAGATTTGACATATCGATACACCGACGCAACCCACGCTTAATGTCGTGTTCATGTTTATATTTCCTAATCAATATCATCAAAGTGAATCAAAATGAATCCAGTAAGTATTTATGTAGGTGATATTTTAAACATTCCATAATGCGTTCAAGCTTTTAAAGTTTTATTGTATTACAGTCAAGTAAAGCAGTGCTAATGACCAAAGATGAAATGATGTTTCTCATACAACTTGTGGCTGCAAGTACAGTCATAAATAACAAGGCTACGAATGCCACCAATAATAAAATGAAGGAACGGGCTTGGCGAACTTAATTTAATAATTTGAAATAATTCCATATCGCTATCACCACTGCTAAAATATTCGATTATTATGTATTTATTAGAAAGCTACTTATTTTCGAACTGCTATCTATCCGCGTAACCGGCCGATATTGACAGATACACAATTGACGTTACCACAGTAACCTACATCTATCGGTCAGTAACTTGAAACCAATATTGAAATGTAAGTAACAGCGATTAGTATGTAAGTTTCTATCTCTAGTAGACTATCCGACCTCCCAACGATAGATGGATAACTTCGGTAGGAAATGCTATCTGTCGGTAGGATATTGAATAGTAAGTAAACGTAAAAGAACAGATTTGCCTATCTTTAGTAACGAGAACTAAGGATAGATAGGTTATTGAAAACGGCCGTAAGTCGAGTTAAATGTCGCGTATCTTTTGGTACAACTTTTGACGCAGCAGTGATGTCACGGCATCTTTGAAAAATTTTGAGTCCAATATTTTTTGGTAATGTAACTGACCGACTGAATATAGAATTTTGTTTTATTTACCCAGTTGTTCTACCAATTGAAACGCACAGTACATTTGAAAGCCATCAGTCAAAACACAGTTTACAAGTTGATACAAGTGCTGCAGCCAGACCCTATTAATAAAACTGTCTTGAACAATGCAAACTTACGGTGACAGGTTACGGCCCACCCTTTTTTTCACCGTCAACAACTTATTATTTTGAATATATTACCTTTTTTCTCGTTAAAATCTAACTTCAATCAACAGCGTATATATGGCCTGGCTCTTCTTCATTTTCGTAACGTCTCCACATTTTCTGATAGAGCGCTTCCAGTCCACGAACATAGTGTTTGCAGTCGAATAAGGTGCTCTCGAAACGTGCTTTTGAAACCTTAGCCCGAACATATCTTCGACTGTAAAAGAACATGCAATGCATGTGTATGTGTGTATGAGTAACAAATAAAAACCTTTGACTTTGACTTTATGATTCTTGAATTTGACTATAATGTTTAATGAGTGTTCACAACTGGCAGTGGAGCATGTTGTGCCGACAAAAATTACGACTTTATTGTTGGTCTAGTGGACGCAATCGTGACTGGTGATCGTGAATGAGGTCCTGAGTGATTCACAGGTTGGGAAAAGTATCATTGTGTTTTGTCATCAGGAATGAAAAATTATACTACACTATTAGATGAAATAGTCTACCCACATTTAGACAGTTTTGTTTAAAATGGCTTTCCCCTATAACATGTAATATTGCCATCAACCGGACACTAATCCAGACTATGATGTGGCGTATACTGAGAAATTCCTGATTGAAAAACTTTAAAACACTGCTCAACCTGGGAATCGAACACAAATACCTCATGCATTTGTTAAATAAATAAAATACTTACTAATTCCTATTCGTCCCCAATTTAACAGCGATATCTTCGTATTGTTTTTTACTTATGGCTATCAGTTCTGGACAACCTAGAGCATTTAGCTGTGATGCGGCAACTCTGCAAAATAAAACAAATAAAAGTTCTATGAATGGCTCCACATCAAACCATCATTTCTAGACATTTCCAGTATATCATGACCACGTCTGTGTGTAGATTTCCTGTAGCGGCTGCTGCAGCTGGATTTGCTTTGACAGTTTATGAATTAGGTAGGTACATTATATATTTCGGTTAAAAAAACCGATGCACAATGTACAAAAACCGACTTAACGACCTAAAAAAAAGGAAAATAGTCGGTGAATTATTTGATTTCCCGATTTTATTGGCCACCGCCTTTCGAAAGAATAACTTATGTTCCGTCTTTTTAGACTTTTTTTTGAAGTCGGTTTTTATACACCGTGCGTCAATGGAAACTAAAATCTACTAAATGAGAGCGTTGGTCGAATTGTACTTCACGGTTTTTTTGTTTGCACTTGATTCCAAATTCAAATTACTTTTTGAAATAAAAAATATTTTATGTCACATAGGCCTACCCACCGGCACCCAATAACCGGAAAGAATCTCTATCGTTACCCTCTTAAAAGCATTTGGTTCCGTGTATGTAGTGTAACTATTCTAAGCAAAGGACGTATTATTTGGTATATGTGATTTAATGACTATTGTTAAACATACTGTTTTAAGAGAATAGAGAAAAAAACAAACACATACATCTACATATTTGTGACGTTTACTAGGAAAACCGCAGAAGAAACTAAACTATTTATTTACTTTAGCTAGAGCCTTCGGCAATAGTGACTTTCATATGCAAAGTTTACATGACATATAATTTGAGACTAACGAGCAGATGGTGTGTAAATAAACTATAGTACAAGCATACCGGGAAGCTAAGGTTTCTCCCGGGAGTGTTACGACCGGTGTTCCTGCCCACAACACGTCCATAGCAGTTGTATGCCCGTTGCACAGAGGCGTATCCAAACAAATATCTGCCAGTTGTCCGCGCCTCACGTGTTCCTCCTTGCAAGCGATGCTAGAGAAAATGATTCGGCCAGGTGGTAACCCTGCAAACCATTATAATAGTTACACACAATCATTAATCATGCCTAAAACGAGTAAACAAATAAAGTCAGTACCTAAACTCTGGGCATATTTATGTACATTCGGTTCGCCAGCAGCGGGGAAACTTAACAACCAGAGAACGCCGTTTGGTACCTTTTTCAGTATATTCACCCACATCTCCATGACTCTGGGGTCCATTTTATACAATTGATTGAAATTACAGAAAACAACAGCATCATCTGGCAAACCGTATTGTCTTCTTGATGTAATAATGATATTTTCAAGTATTACTTCAGCGGCTGCCATTTTATTATTGTGTGTGTTTAACGATAAACCGTTTTGTATGGATATATTGTCGACTAATACCTTAAACAAAAAATATAGAATTACATATCAACTGGTTACTTAAGTTAAAAGTATTAATAAAAATAAGATAATACCTGCATGACATTAGGATCTATGGTAGTCTCAATAACGGATTTTGGAATGTTTATTTCCCTTTCCCATATTTCAATCGGTTCTAAATCTTCAAATTCAATCGTTTCTACTTTTTCAGTAACATCTAATATTTTGTTGATATTTATGCTCTCAGCACAATTTATGATAGCCACATTTTGATGTGAATCATTGTCCCCACCAGTTATAGCTTTATAGTAAATTTTCAAATGTGGAAACATTTGTTTGTGGTCTCCAACGAAATATGTGTATGGCATAAACGCAAACTTCTCACTAAAATCTATTGCAGTAGATATGGGCGAAGCTACTTCGTCTGTTATTATGTAGTCCATGTATTGTGCACCGCTTGTTCCAGGATATCCTAGCCACATCACTTGAATGGGAGCTGGTTTCAAAGCAAAAATCTCATTCCGTGCACCTTTAGTATAACCATTCATATTCACTAAAATATGTATATCGTCTCGGTTTATTTTCTTTGCAGCATCAATATAACAGGACACCGAAGATAGATCGACAAAATGTTCGGAATCTTTAAATATTTTACTACGGAATGTTGTACCATCATCAAAATTTAAAGCATAGCAAAAGATTTCTACTTCTGAGTGATCGTGAAGACCTGGTATGGATTGCATTAAGTGGGAAGTAGGGTGGTTACCAAAGTCACTGCTAACATACCCGATCCGTAATCGCCCTTTCCGTTCATTGTTATGTAAAAATATTTCCTTACCCAACATATTTACTTTCTCTGTGTACAAGTTAGCATGTCTAGTGGCTATATCTTTTCTTACTTCATTTGTCAATGGATATAAAATGGAATGATGTGGATGTACGGAGGTAAGTTTTTCCATATTTAATTGATTTTCTACTATTGATACTATGTTATGCATTCGATCCTCATAATCATCCCAGTTGCAAATAATTTGTAAACAATGTGTTAAATTGCAATATGCATCTGGAAAAATTGGTTTGTATTTTAACGCGTTTTTATAGGATTCAATAGCTTCATTAATTCTCCCCATATCTTTATAAATACTTGCTAAATTACAATGCGCATCGGCGAATGTTGGGTTTATCTCTATTGCTTTCTTGAAGCAAACAAGTGCGCCTGTTATATCTTGCAACTCTCTGAGAGTATTTCCCATATTGCTATAAGCGTCTGCAAAGTTTGGCTGAATATTGATAGCTTGTCTATAATGCATCAACGCTTCATGCAGTTTACCTGTAATCGCAATAAAAACAAAACAACAGTTATTACTCAAAACACACTTCATAGCCGGATAATGGTCACTTACCCGGTCATGGAATGTGTTTCGACATAAATTAGTATCTTTATCAGAAAAATGTTTCTGTTACCAAGATTCCATGATCATATCGTTCGAGTATTAGCACTATTAAATTCGTTCTGTAATACATTCTAATTTAATACTAATGAACACAAATGACCGCATGTTTTAAATACCTACACACTAATTATAGTTATCATAGTTCAGAAGATATTTATTAACATAAACAATATTAACAGTGGTCAAATAGATTTGTTAGTTTAAAAACTTCTTATTTTGCACTTAAATAATTACATAAAAACTTTTTCGTTAAATGAAATACACACCTTGATGTTGTAGAAGCGAAGCTAGGTTACTGTGAGTAGCAGCGAAATCGGGAAATACTTCTAAAGCTTTCATGTACAGTTGGGTAGCTTCATAAATTTTTCCTTGTTCTCTTTTGACATTTCCAAGATTGTTAAGAGTATCAACGTGTGAGGGGCAAAGTCGTAATGCATTGTTGTAACATTCCTCTGCCTCGCAGGCGAGGCCCTTTTCTTTGAGTGCATTAGCGAGATTGCAGTATGCATCTGGAAAATCGGGCTGTACTTCTATGGCTCGCCTATACGTGTCTATTGCGAGATCTATGAAGCCCTGCTTATAGTATTGACACGCCAAGTTTCCATGTACGACTCCACTGTTTGGGGTCAACTTCAATGAATGAAGATACACTGCTACCGCCCTGGAATAAACATATGACTTTGTAGTTTTATAATAACTCGTATACTTCGAAATATACCAACTTATTTTAGTGGAACGCTATAAAATTTAAATTATTTTAGGAACACCATTAACAGGTGGTTTTAAATTATTTAATATTTTAATTTTCATGTTTTTTTCGTTCCATTTCTAGTCTAAGCGTAAACAAGTTCAAGCAAAATGATTCTAGGGAATATCAATGACCTAATTTAATTAATTCGGTTTGCTGAAGTTTTTAATAACTTATTTTCATTCAACGGCTGTCACCGGCTTCGTTATTATTTTAGGAGAATCCCAGAAAAAAATATAAATAACCTCTTTCTAACCATCCACAACAACTTTAGTTTCTTTCAGATCAATGTAATAGAAAAAGTTAGTTTGAAAGATGATATATAAACAGGCATACATTGCAGAAGACCATTTCCTGAAAAGAATTATTTAAAGGTACACACCTAGTAGATTTTATCACTATTTCAGTTCGCTTGTTTCTTTCTGTATAAAAAATTTGCTTTCCCCACCGGGAACTATGCTGGTACTTTCTTGTTTCTAACCTTGTATTTCCGTTTATTTGTGTTTCTTTACAATTAATGCGCCCTAACTTTAAAGTTCTTGCTTATTTTTATATAATATTATTGTTTCATATAAAGAGAAAAAATTATTAGTGTTCGAGGTGGCGGGACAAAATAGTTCGTGGAAGGCACTGGGGGAGGCCTTCCCAGCAGTGAGACAGCACACGATGAATAAAATAAAAATAAGGTACTTTTTACGCACCTTTTGATCTTGTTTTTAAACCAGGTGATACAACCGTCGGAGAGTTCCGTCGCCTGCGCGGCGAGCCGCGGAGGCGCGATATTGATGACGGTGTAGACGACGATGCATTGATAATCCATAACACGGACATGTCCTCAGCGCGAGCAAGGTTGTACTGACAGGGGCAGACCAGAGACACGGTCGAGTCAGGGCCCGTACGCCACGGCGCCACGTCACCGCACGAAGCGCCGCGCGCGCGCACCGTGCCAACTTCCCCGGAGCGACGCGACGTCGACGTAAGTCGCGGCCTTCGTTTACCGGCTCGTTTATACACTCAAATCGTGAGCATATATCACAAGATCTATTAACGACACGAAGACCATGCGCACACGCCATTAAGTCGCCTTCGTGTTATATTTACAACATAATTCGTTCCATTTAACATTATCGCCAACCTCGGCGTTCTGGAAGACTTCATTGGGTCAGATGCGATTCCAAAATACACTATATTTACATATTTACTAATTCAGTTCTTTTAAATAGCACCGAATTTTAAAACAGTTATACCAAAAGAAGTAATATTCAAACTCCGCGCGCTATTCTTAAGAACGATCAGCTGTTGGCACAAAAGTCAGCTGATACGTGCTCTCGCATGTTTCAGCGTCTATTGTTTACTTCGCTTTGGAAAGCTGTCACGGAAGCTTATACTGTATCAAAGAGCAAACGTCATTACCACAGTGTGCCTATAATAGTAAAATCTTGCTATAAAACTTATTAACGTCCGTAATACGTAGTGTAAAAAAGCGTGCATGTGCGACGGTACAGTAAATACGGTAATATCGATTTGCGAGTAAGCAGGCAAGCGACGGCGGCGGGTTGCGTGGCGACGCGACGGAATCTCAACGCGACTGCGGCCGTGAGCCTACTTGCTGGAAGCTGGCACCCTACTCCTCCACACTAATACTAACAGCTGCTAAATTTGTTAACAAAAAAACTTTTCTGCTTGTTAAAAAAGTAGTAAATGTAATGTGTTATATTTATTACGAATTTAGATAAAGTTTCGGTAAACTGACAAAGATTCCGTCCCCCTGAGTGCTTTAGCTCTACTGTTCTACTGACCTATTTTCAGTCATCATAGAGATGAGGGAAGTTATCCTGAAGATATCTTGGAATAAAACATTTTTTCGATAAGGTTCATTGAACTTGTACAGACGGATACATCTGATATATCCCATGGAGAAATCAGACATAATAATGGTGATTATTTATTCCATTAAATACACTTTTACATAAAAAGTAATAATATTTTCAAGTTATTTAACAATATTTAACAGGGTTATATCAATTCAAGTAAGTTTTCAATACGTAATACATTATATAGTAAATGTAAAGTAACTAAATAAAAACAACAGGATGCTTAGGCGTCAAGTACTCCTCCGCATTGCCGTCATCAGAAAACGTACCTAGCAGTAATTCTACATTCAATGACAGTGCTAATTCTTTTGCCAAAGGAAGAGCTAGCTCTCTGGTCACTGGAAGTGGCGTCTAGTAAGCGAAGCATTTATTTCTAAATAAAATGTTTCGACCCCAAACTATCAATTAAGTAACTCTTTTTACTCCGTTTGAGCCTCTCAGCAGCCGCAGCAGAAGCGCCAACAACAGATCACACTGCTTGTAACATGGGCTGACGCAAGGGTCTAACCAACATTCAAAACATGGCCTTGAGAAATTGACTAAACAGGTTGTGGCTATTGAACATTGTAAGATTCAGTCAAGTACTTATTTATTCAACAAACTATTGACTGAGTACAGTCAATAGTTTGTTCACAATTAATGAATCTGTTCATCATTTCAATTAGAGATGGAGACAATACAGGCAACCTCTTGCAAACAATGTAAGGAAGCCAGATAATAAATCAAGCTGGTGCATCAAAATATTCAAGGATTTTTGAACAAAGTAATAGATGTAGGGCTTTTCCTCAACTGTAACAACATAGATATTGTTTGTATCAAAAACCATTGGCTCAAAATTCATCAATTAACTTTTAATTTATGTAATCACCTGGTTGGTAGTTCATTCAGTAAATGCGGAGCATTAATCTTAGTAAATAATCAGCTAAAAATTTAAAGAACGCAAGGATATTGTAAGCCTGTCTGCTGAGAGAACAATTGAAATAGCCTGTATAGAATTGGAGCAGTTTATCTTCTTAAGTGTGTATAGACCCCCTTCAGGTTTGTATGATTGTTTTAAAAAGATAACGGTTGAAGTGTTGCAAAAAATCTGTAACTCAAAGAAATCTATAATCACTTTTGGTGATTTTAATATTAATTTGTAAGAAAAATCTGGGTTCAGAAAAATCAGTCATACAATCTTGAAAACAAATTTTTGGAGCCCACTAGAATAACTCAGACTAGTGCCACTTGCCTAGATAATATTTATACAGATATTATACCAACCCACAAAGTAATTATTTAGTTATTAGATTCAGATCATTATGGGCTGATCACAATTCCAAATGTAAACCAAAAAGTAGCCAAAAAGGATATCATTGTTAACCCAAAAACTAAAAGACGCCTATTAACTTATAAAATTAAACTCGCGGCTAAATTAGCAGTTTTGACAACTAATGATGACCTCAATCAACAATATAACTTCTTTTTTTGTATGTATTGCACACTGTTTAATACCACATTTGTGCCTAAAGACTATCTCGGATAATAATAACGCTTCTTTCAATGACTGGGCCACCATTGGTATTCATAAAAGTAGAAAACGGCTATATGAGCTGCGTGTAGAGAATTTTATTAATACTTACTGTAGAATTTAATTGGTATGTTAAGAATTATTCTAAAGTTTGTGTTATAGCTGCATCACGTTATTTGAGTTCAAAAATTAAAAAAAGAGTAGTAACGTAATTAAAACGACATGGAACATTATTAATAGCGAAGCAGGAAGGTTCAGGTCAGGTAATAGTGAATACAGCTTTGCTATGTTGCTACGGCCTTTGAAAATTTATTTGCGGATATTCCTGCATCGACTACTAAATCGCTAACCTCGTCAGCTGTTGCTGCAAATGCTTTACTAAAGGCAACGTTCCATTCAATGATTCCGAATTTAATTTTCAATATGTTAATTTAAAACACTTCATATCTTAAATCTTAAGAAGACTGCTATGACGAAGACGACGAAGATAAATGCGATGCTTTGGGCATTCTTGCGATTTGTCCAAGGCGTTCTCCATAAATCAGAAAACTACGTCATATTTGGGTGGTACAATCAACTCTCTGAATCCTATTTAGAGAGTTGATGGTAACGGGAAAAGGTCTCCTGGATCTGTAGTAAGAGAAGGAGATGGGAGTACCACATGGCTCAATTCTCGGCCCTTTTTTGTTTCTTATTTATACAAATAAATGACTTAATTTAGAGGTAAAGCAAGTCATTTGACATTTGTTTTTTTTTTGGGATAAAGGATAATCATGAGGTAGTGTTGTTTGCAAACGACACTTCTCTTTTATTTAAACTAAAACGTCAGCAGCTACCTACTGACGATGTTAATAGCGCTCTGGCAAAAGTCGTTAATTGGTTTAACGTTAATAATTTATTTTTAAATGAGAAAAAGACCAAAACCATTAAGTTAACGTTACTTCATTTTAGAAAAGTTGAAACTAGTGTACTAATCAATGATGAAGAGTTGAAACCGGAAGATAACACAGTGTTCTTAGGCTTAACTTTGGATGCTATATTAAGCTCTCAGACATAGCTTACCTTTTATAAAAGATTTAAATTTATTGAGGCTAAGTGTTTAAATATTGCTTGGCAGTTAATTATAATAACGTATGCATTGGCATGTGAACGTACCCCCTTATTTAATTGAGCCACGTTGCAAAAACAACAAATTTGTGTTTTTTCCTCGTATTTATACGAGTGTGTATATCACGTATTAAATAATTTTATATTTTTATGTGCATAAAAAAGTTTTCGTAAATAAACAGAGGGCACAGTAAGTATATTAATTTCTTTATAAATTGAACGAATTGCCCTGTTCTGTAAAATAAAGATTGACTGAATATCGGCGGCATGGCCGAACAAAAGAACACTATACGACATCACACTGTGGAAGTAAATGAAATAAACTAGACGGGCTGCCTCTTAATCAGTCAAATCACGAAGTTTTTTGGACAATTTATTTATATAAGGGCCCCACATAAACTTAGCATCCAAAGTTAAGCCTAACGATAGTGTGCAACTGCAGTTAGAAGTCCTTTTTTGTGGTTGAAAAATCATCAAATAACTTCCTCCGCTCTGTGGGGAACGGGGGAGGGCGTCAGACTTTTACTTAAATGCAACCGTGTTCCTTCTTTTACCGTTTAGGTTCCAGGGCCGTGGTATTTCTTTCGAGCAACCCGCAACTCCAGCAGGCATTCAGAGGTCTGCGGTCGATTTTTCTGGTTTTAAAGTTGTTGATATATTTTGCTTGTAACAATATTTTTCCTAGCGTATTTTCGTAATATTTACCGGCCTTTTTTATTGTGTGGGTAGTAGATATTCTTATTAGTATTTGATGATTTCTCATCCACAAGAAAGGACTTCTAACTGCAGCGGCAAAACCATAACCGCAATACCGTTAATTACAAATTGCCAAGATAAACACAATTTAAATATTTAATATAACAAAATTCTACAGCGGCATGTTTCCATGAAATAGTATTTAGAGAATTGATACACCGAAGAAAAATACAAAAAATCACTTCCGTCTTTACTGTCTGCTATGGTGGTCGACGGGCGGCCGCAGACGGCACATACCAGTAGTACAGCCGAACATAAGGAAAAAAAAACCTTCAGAATCACACTTTATTCCGTCTGTCACAGATGTATATTTCAACATCCTTACTATTGCCACATATCGGTTCAGCAGCTAGCGTAGGTATATTAATAATGGACAATTCACATTTATGGCAGGCCAGCGACCGTTCCAGAAACTGTTACGTTTGTTTACTTTGCTTAGAAAACTTAATTGTGTTAGCTTGATTATTCTTAGTGACTTGTAAACAAAAGTGCTACTAGCGACTAAAAAGTTGTGACGTCGCTTTCGAGCCTAAAACCGAAAAATGTCTGCGATCTTTTATAGAAGTGTACCTTAAGTAGGAACCTAATAATTATTCCATTTCAAGAAAATTATAGGTGAATATGCTTGTGAGCTAGCAAAGGATCCTATTTTCTAAAAAATACTTTCGCCACTCTGAACCTACTCGTATACTAAGCATAAATTATAAGTTAAGAATATGGCATAAGACCTTTCTCTAAGCCCATATTCGAAGTATCAGCTTAAAAACAATCTTGCTAATGGCACTTGTATGATGTTACATTTCCGGAACGTTTTTTAAAGAATCCTGACAAGATGTATCAAAGAAAGTGGTCATAACCGGATGAGAGCAGAAATAACCAAGCATGTATGACATCCAAATTTTCAATGTTAAAAGCTAATTTTAATACTAGTTTTGTCGCTCACTTGCCAACTTTCATATGATTTTGACAGATACGTAAGTTGCTATAATTACATTCAAGAAGCAATGCCAAGGATTTTGTGACGTAATACCAGAAGGTACTACGTTCAGCTCTTTGATAAGAACATAATACTGAAAATTATTTTGATATTACTGAAATTATTTTAAATGCAACAGTGGTCAGTTATAGTTATTATTAATAAAAAATAGCTATTTAAAATTTCGGTATGTTTGAGCACTTTGATAGAGAATATAAAATATATGTTTTTTAATTTAATCTTAAATCATTCGAGTTCCGAACACGACCTCATTTTTAAACAGTTGCATCACATGTTTTAAAAAATTAATGGTTTTATATTCTGGCTTCGTGCCAAACTGATGCCAGTCCCGAGCTCTCAGTTATGTGTAAGTGTGGACTGATAGTTACTGATCGTTTGATCCGGATAACATGATAGTATGTTGATACTGCGTTATCGATGATTTACATTTTTATGTTTGGACTAGCACCAATATAGATGATGATATTGCGAAATCGATTGCTCTCTAGACAAATACGGCGATTACTAATAATAATTTTATAGTATCACTGGTAAACCGAGGTTGCCTTCATGAATATGAGTAAAATTCATCTATCTAAATTTCTGTTGTTCTAGATTTAAACTACATAATTCATACGGAGAATTAAAGCACAGGGAGTAATATTCAATTACTTTCAAAATTAACAAATAATTTCCTGTAGCTTATCCCTTCAGTTATCTTGGCGTGTGTCTATTGATATATCTGTATAGATCTTTGTTTTCATTTAATAATAATCTAGGCTTAATCTTCACATCGAAAATGCCAGTAACAAGGTCAAAATAAACTTTTGTCTGATTTAGTGTCGAGGTAAAAAAAATCGTCGTCATAAAAACTGTTCAAGTTTTTAATCATACAAAACAAACAAACGAAATTGACAAGGTTTTTACAAAAGTGATGTAAAACACTTTAGGAGTACAAACGCTCGAAACTTTCAATTTTTTTTTTTATTAAGATTTTGCCTAAAGAAAAAGGTTGTATAAATAAAACAACTTTTAGTTTTGCTACCATATAATATATTCGATACATTTACGTAGCAAGCAAAAATTCATTAGTTAATGATAAATACACCGACATAAACTTTCAATGTTAGTAACAGTAAACAATGAAATACCTTTAGGTACATAAAGCTAAACTTAGATGCGTCCGCCTACGTTTTAATTATACGATACAAGATATAATTCGACACACACTGAGAAAAGATTATATTATGTATTAAGCTGGTCGTAGTGACCCGGTTTAGAAGCTTGACCTAGGATTAGCGATGGAAGATTTGGAAAAGTTTGATTAATGTCTTTAGACTTCGGGTTGTTCTGATTTCTTTGCCTCAGGTCGAGGCGAAGCGCCACGTTCGGAGTTGGGTGTGCTTCCGCCAGACGTGCTCTGTGGGCTTCGCTCTTGCACCTGGCGGATAGATCAATTTATTAGTAATCAATATATAAATGACGCATAGACTAACCACATAACACGTGTCTTCAACGTGATTCATGTTTCAATAATTATTTTTGCTACACGCGGATTTTCCAAAGACTGTTTTTTAAAATGCTTTTTAAATCAGAATCAGACTTATTTTTGAACCAATATTTACAAAAGATTTTTTTAAGGTTTTTGGTTTAAACAAATGGGCGCTTTGTTTTGCTGTGAAGTCGTACAAATATTATTCAACAAAATAAAATGATAACAAACAAGTAAAAAAAAAATGTACTTAACTGTAACAATTAGTTTTTGTTGTGTGCAAAACTATTTGTACTAGTCGCAGCGTTTTCGCTCAAAAATTAATGAATGATTATAATTTTTATAATATATTTATGATTGAAAAAAACCGGCTACATGCAAGTTAGACTCGCGCACCGTCGCGTCGGTTCCGTACAAACTTGCGACATAGACAAACATATTATCTTTTGACTTGAGTACAGATACATTTTTACTGTTTATTTAGTTTTAAAAAAAACGTTGCCCCCACTAGGAATTGTTCCTGTATCGTGGGTGCGTTTACAAACATTTAAACTCACATACACAAACAACCAGACCTAAACAACTATCTGTAGGCCATTCAAAAATACGTTCCGTGCGGGAACCGAACCCGTGACACGCAGCGCAGCAGTCGATCGCTCGGCTGAGATTGATCGTCTAAAGATTGATATGGTTTTAATTTCAACTCGATAACTTTACATGCTCCTAAGATAAAGGCTCTTGACAGATTTATTCTCTTGAGGTATGAAACCCTTAAAAAAAATTGTGAACAAAGTTTATTAATCAAAATATTTCACGACCTCTTAAAATCTGTAATTAACTAAACAAAAAACCAAATCAAATATTTAAATAACCATAAAGATTTTACAGCTCAAACAAAAACCATAATAAGCAAAACATTTGACTTATGTAGACTTAGAACTACCTACTAATGGTATGAATTTAATTTCACTGCAGCTGCAGATCGAACAAATGTTTTGACTGTTTTATTGCTATTCAATCTACACCGTTTATTAATGCCTGTGAATAAACCTTACTTTTAACTCTGATTTGCTTTCTAACGATTTATAGCCCATTTGCCTCTGCAAAAATCAACAGTTTAACGCTATTTTTTTCTAATAGTTTGTGAACTTTTCAGTAACTTTGACCGACACGGTGATGTGTAGTATTTAAAAAAATATATTGCCTAAAAAACCGGCACAGTTCTAATTTTTAATATGTGCCCTGTTATTTACACAATAAACTTTCCATACTTATTCATTTTCACAGAAATTGTTCGAGTAAATATTGTGTAAAGTTGGATTCACATCAAACCTTACGGTTATTAATGCAATTCCATGTTTTGGTGCCATATCTCATGTTTCTTTTTAGCTATTTGCGACGTTCACTTTATGTTTGCACCCTCTTAAGAGCAGGAGGTAGACGCCATTTAGTATGGCAATGAATTACACAATAGCTTCTGATCAGAAACCTTAATAAAGATTGTTTATGAAAGGTCGACCCACAAAGCGAACCACAACGCACGTTCGGAAGTCCGTCGCCAAATGTTGCCACTCGTTTACCCCAACCCTACTTAATGTTTGTTCTGTAGGATGGTGATTCATTCAAATTGTTTTAACCTGCTGTGATATGGCGCCATATAACGTACAATTTCTTTACGGCTCTATAAACAAAAAATACTACTTAAATTGCCATTAAAATTTATGAGCGCAAGATGGATACAACGAGTGGCAGCCAGTATTCGCTGACTGATTGACTCGATTACATGTATCAATAATATTCACTGCTTATTTAAGCTAGCAAGTGTTAGAATAAATCATTTTTTTTTTATGATGGGAAAACATCAAATAATACTTCCTCAGCTCTGGTCGGAGCGGGGGGCAGTGTCAGACTCGTTCTGACTAAAACCCACCCATGCCTTTATGTTCCGGGGCCGCGGTATCTCTATTGAACAACCCACAACCCCACAATAACGATGCCTATAATGCAAATTTAGATTTTTTACTCTGTACGTTTTGGCCTGGGCGGATTATCTGTCACCCACTTACCATATACTTGCCTTATTTCACCTAGTGAGCTGATTGGATAATATTGATTTTGTGGAGGACATGAACTGTTGTCTTTATTTTTTAAAGAAAAAATAGAATCGTCTACGTCTAAATGTGCGAGTTATTACCAGTTAAACCTGATTTTAGGCCCAACTACATAGTTAGTGCACTTTTGACCGAGCAAATAAACAATAAACAACCACTTACGAAGTTGTTGTGCCAACAACTTCATAAGTACCATGTTATCATTGTTTGGAAATCTTCTGTACCACCATTGTGGTTAGTAAATCTAGGGTCCATATGTGGAAATCTGTCTTGCCTGTTTGTTTGCTATGATACATTCACTGCAGAAATAACAGCTGTTTTAATTACATGGAACAACAGCATCTGTTCATTTGTAACGAACAAGCGTAGTGTTATTCTTTGTTTAATATCTAAAACACACATCATTATGCCACCTTTGATCCTTTGATCAAAGGGAACCTGCAAAACTTTAGACAAACACCGACTGTACGCTTTTAATGAACGCCACACACTTTAGAACAGAGACTGACAATTTTACACAAAAAAAAAAACAATATTTCACAGAGCTGAGATATAAATGGCAGCTTTCAGCAATATCATTTAAATAAAAGATTTTACCTCATCTATTTCTGCCCTAAAATACTTAATTCGCAAATAGGTAAATATATAAGTATAGGTATTGTTGCAGTACAAGGGAATTAAACATATTACCAAGCTAAATGTTTTGCGTAAAAATATCTGCATCTGAGCTACGGCATTGATGAGCTATTTATAATTGATATCTATTATTAACGTAGCAGACGTCTTAATCCTTCGCTGCGTGGGTAATTAAACTTCGATTACGGACGAATGGAATATTTTAGATCTACGATTAGACACCCTGTTGAAAGTTTTCAACAAGATGGATTAATGGGAAGAAACGCGTTACCACGAATACTACAATTCGTTTTAGTTCGTTCATTTATTTTTAGCGCATAACGTCTAAGAAAATAAATACTCTAAAGACACACACAGACATAAGATGTGTCAGTTTTTATCTTTACCTGAATAAAAATAGCAACAGAATAAGAAAAGCATATTTTTTATTTGTCTGCTCAAGTGAAGGTTTAATTTTTGGCTAGAAACACAAATTCTTGGGAATAATGTGTCCTGAATTTATTTATTGTTCATCTATCCTTCATTCTTTTTAGAAGAAATAATAAAATTCCTTCAATACGTACATTGTATATATTCTACATATACTCTTAAGACTCATCCTAATTGAAATAATCGAACCTGAATATGAATGAATGAATATAAATCGTTAGGTTGGTGATTAATGTATTGTATTGTATAACGAGTTAGACTCCGTTACTCCACGTTTAAAACGCGTATGTTGCGTACAGTTGGCGATTACCTGCTACTTGAGTTTTTGAATGGAAATCGTTAAAAATCTGGAAAGTCTGAGATATTTTCACTGAAACGCTCAAATAAGGTTCGCTGATTTTTACCTGCAGTCCTGTATGGAGCATATTTGCGATAGTCTCAACGTCTAAAGTTGCGTCTTGAGCAGAAATCTTCTTGATGGCGGAAGACACAATGCAGATGTCACCTCGCAGTTCTCTAACTAAAGCAGTAATCTTCTGAGCATTGCTAAGAACCTCAACGCTTTGAGTGTACGGGTTGTATCGTACTCCGAAGGGTCGTTGTATGCTGTCCGCAAAAGCTCTGTGATGAAAGTGTAATTTACTATAATTAATATTAAGAATTAACGAAGAAAATAACAGTGGTGCAAATGGAAATAAACTCATATTAACAAGAAAATATTCGTTATTTTAAAAGACGTCACATTGCTTTTTTAAAATTAAATCACACTTTTTGTAAATTGTATTCATGATGATAGTCCACTTCACTTGGTATGAATGCTTTTTAGTCAGTAATTGGTTTATATTTCCAAACATAGTAACCGTTGCATGACGGTGAATGTTACTTTAAAAAATCCTATTTTATTAAATTGCATAAGGACATTACTTTACTTTGTTGGGCCCGAAGTCAGAGCATCGGAAAATTATTAGTAATTTTCTTTATGATTACGTTTTTATAGCGGACCAGCTGCAGAAAAGATATATTAAAAAAAATACTTTGTACTAGAGTTTGAGGTTATAATCGAACCATAATAACGAATATTAGGTAAGATTTTCATAGCTTAAAGTGATTTTTTTGAAAGTGAAAAATTTTATTATCATACATTTAGCTATTTTTAATACCTATCTAGACATTAGTAGGTATCTGCGCATTTCTTTTTCTATCGCTTAAGTGTATGTTAATGCAACATTAAAATGCATGGAAACTATTTATATAAATTATACATAACACAGGTATGTAGGTAAATGTATTCTTAATATTAGGCGTAGATGGCGGCTGGTGGACGTTATTGCGTAAAATACTATAAAATTTATATTTTGGTATACAGCGAGTCCGTACTATAGAAGTTTTTATTACTTACGTAATAAAAAGGCAGTTACTAATCGTCTTTTCCATGTTATTTGGAAATTGTCCTTTATTAGCACTAACCTCATCTTTTCCTTCGCCTCTTCAAAAGAGTCAGTGTAGTAATAAGCATTTTGGTAAGAGGTTATAATGCATTCTTCGTTGACTGTTATTTCAGGATCGAAGCGCTTAATCTTCTCCGGTGTGACCAGAGCATGTTGTAACTCAGCAACGGAAGACAACAAGCCGGCGCCATAGACTCGGAAAGTTCCATCGGTTTGCCGACACAAGCCAAACTCAACGGTAAAGAAGTAAAGCTGAAATATAATATAGACTACAATGTAGTGCCGATGTTTCCATCTTATGGAATCGATCCAAAGATGTATACTTCCTGATATCGAGTAACGCGATCATTCAGCGCAACGTTTAAAATTGTTTAGCTTTGCTACTATGAAAATAAACGTAGAACGTGATCTTCAATTTATTTAATTTATATATTTTTATTCGCTTTACTTTAACCTCCACGTTCAATCGCTTCTGAAGTGAGTTTGTTAGAAAAACTAAACATGTCACATGTATGCATGTAGTTACCGTTGCCAATTTGTCGATGTCCTCGTCTGAAGCGCCGAGGGATGCAAGCCCGAGTTCTTGTGAAAATTGTGCAAAGCTAGGGTTGGCCAGCAACGGCATGTGTCCCAGTAGTTCATGACAGCAGTCACTACAAAAAAAAAGAGATATTGAAACTCAGTCTGTCTGTGTTTGTAAGTCTGATTCTATTAAGCAGCGAAACGAATTGACCCATGTAGTTACAGTAGCCGATAGTTTAAAAAAGCTCATGTGCCGTTTTTCTCATTGAGGTTAGTAACATACGTACGGTTCCGGTGTATAAAAAGGATCCGAGGAATGACGAATGTATTGAGTGCAGTGAAATACTCTGAAAGCAAGTCCTGACAGAAAATCTCTAGGAGACAGGTATCCCGCGACGGGGCGCAGCTGAAATCCAGTTTTACGCTTGAGAAAAGCGCTCACGTCCTCCAACTGAAAATAAGTCCCGTGTTTATTACAAAAGCCTTCATCGTATTTGACGTTTGGCCGAGAGCCAAAAGGTTTAAGATTATTATACAACCCGAACAACAGCGTATTAATACACGTATATATCATGTTGCAATAAGTAAATATCATTTGTGATTGTTTCTAGACTATAAATGTTTTTTTTTTATTTAGTTGGTAAAATGCTAAGCAGATGATTTTGACGATAATGTTCTGAATACGTGAAAATTTATCAATACGTGATAAACTTTTGTGAGTAGATGTTTCTTCTATGCCACCTTGTATAATATCTCAATTTACGAAGGCTTAAAAGCACGTACAGCTACCCTACTATGACCTCTTAAAGCAATTCTTATTCCGCTGAGGGAAAGAGACAGAGCTATACAGGGTGTCTAGCACCATCTCTTTCACTCAGTGGAATAAGAATTGCTATAAGATGTCATAGTAGCCCTTCAGATCATTATTGCAAAGTTTATCTCCATTATTATCTCCAAAAAATGATGTAGGTAGACAAACATTTCAGGTAATTTAAAAATTATCCTTATTGCGCGCTCATCTACAGATTTATTACCTACTCTATATGCCTCATCTAAATAGTTTTAAGTTCACAACCTGAGGCAAATTGTCTTCCCGATAGCCGCAGTACTTGACCAGTTGGGGCCAGTTCTCTAGGTACTCCTCGCAAGCGTGCTTCTGGTAAAGTTTGTGGAGTTCACGGAGCACGATGCCCCTGTAACGAAGACACAACTTCACCAACTACGTATGAAGTAATAATGGCGGTACTGACGAGACTACGGCCCTCTCGAAACTTGGAACACAACAGCACACGAAATTAACTTTGATAAATGAACTTCCTAACCAAATATAAGCAACAAGTGGGGACACTAAACAAAGAACACCAAGACAAACGCCACACATTTTTATTATACAGATATACACAGATGATATAGATTTAACAAGATACTTGGATTGTCATAGTATTATTTTCAAAGGCAAATGAAGTCATTTCGGTTAAGAATATTTAGGTATAAACAAGAAGTAGCTCCATCCACAATGTTTTATTTAACGTTCTTAAGCTTATAAAACCACAATGAATTAACCCGCCTACGCAAAGCCCAAGATTTAATATAGTTCGCAAACAGATTATTTTAACGTCTACCTCCAGCAATAAAAATAAACTAGTAGACTTTTTAATAATAATGATTTTATTTCGCAAAAGCAATTTAAGAAATATTACCGCGGCTTTGCAACACAACATCTTCAGTTTTCAGAAATCTATTCAGAATATTTCAGTACATTGAAGTCAAAACAGAACGTGATTTCAAACAAAGCGTTGAACTAATTTATATGTTAGTAAATACTTACCACGTCTTAATTTCCACGTCAGTGTATTGCACTTTGGGAATCGGGTTGCCACTGTAATACAAGAACAATCATTTAAAAACCGGCCAAGAGCGAGTCAGACTCACGCAACAAGGGTTCCATACAAACTTGTGACTTAAACAGCTATATATTTTGATTGCGTAGACTTAGAGGGTTTTTTCACAGCACAAAGGGACCACAGAGTTGAGTATATGGTTGGTAACCAAACCTTTAGCTTTTGATTAATTTCCACTCGCACTAACACTTTACAGTTGCATCACATTTTTCACTATTACAAAGAAGATAGTTTCTTTGAACGTTATTCTTTCATGCACAAACTACTGTATTCATTTCGATGATAATTAATACTAATATAGCTTTTCTATCAAAATTAAAATATACAATCAAGATATTGTAAAACAAAAGTGATAATCCTTACTTAAAATTATAAAAGCGAAAGTGAGTTTGTTGGTTACGTCAGGAGAAAGAGGGAAGAAAAGGGGAGATAATTTTTTTTCGATGATCACGCGGGTTAAAGTTAGCGTTAGCCTAAAGTTATTATGCCACGCGAACGAAGTCGCGGACGGAAGCTAATAAAACTATAACGCATGACCGATCTGAAATGACGTAATAATCATCAAATCAAAATCGGCCCAGGCTTTTCGTCAACTAAAGATGGCCAATAAGCTAAATCCATGCCACCCGTACCCAAATCTTCATTAACTGCTTCGCCATTTTCGTCCTTTTTAATACCTGTTTTAACTTCATAACTCTATGGAGATATCTATTTTTTTTAGGATATGTTATTAAGTAACTACAAGACAATACAAGACAAACTTTATTTTTTTTATAAATTAAAAAGACGTTATGTTCGCTTTGGCTTTGGAAAGGTACATCCACGAATAGGCTTTATCGGCCTATTCCTGTTAATTAGGCACAACCACCAATCATTGTATTTCTGGGCAGATCAAGAAAAAAGTAAAATAGTTTTTAAAAGGTATTCTTTATATTCAAGTAGTGTTGAATAAAAACGCATGAAATGTACTTAAGTACATTTGCGATAATAACTGTTAAAGATAATAATTTGTTTCACTGCTATGCTGAGGAGTACCCTCTTGGTTTTGCTATTTAAATCCCGGTTTTGTTTCCTAATTGCCTGCCTTTTGAAGTCTTTGCAAGAGATATACTCCCGTGTAAGTTGTGAGGGTTAATTAGGTGAGACTTTGTGTGATAAGGAGACCAAACGTTATTGTTCCAATAAGTTTGTGGTTTTACACAACAAATTTACGTTTACGTTTTGGAAAATTAGGAGGCGCTGCCGCTACGCCCTGCGCGCTGGGCGGTCTTTTTGGCTACAGATATCGTGTTGATAATTATACAACACTCCACTCACTACTATTAACAACAAATAATTTAAAATTACAAAATTATAGATCTGATTAATATCAGATCTATAATTTTGTATATAGATTATTTACATAAAAATACTAGACGACACACCAGTTTCGGGTCTCGCCTAAAATGAAACGAGTGTTGAATATACACAAAATTTATTAAAGTTTTTTACTTGTTAAATTACTTGACTGTCCGGACAAAACATGGTCACCGCGCGGCACGCGCGCGTGTTTTGCCGCTGTAACATGTCGCTTGTAATATGTATAACTTATTCTGTGCTTGCTGTGACCAGTGCTGCGCTCCGAATGATTACGTATACCTACTAAGTGTGTATATAACAACCCTTTTTTAAAAAAGGTACTTTATATAACATGTAACTAATAAGTAATAATGCTGTACATACAAGAAGACACCATATAATGTGTTTTAGAATAAGTCTCATCACGGTAATAATAGCGTCTGAATCAGCTGAGTCTTAATTTTTTCTAAGGTAAAATAATACACTGTCGATTTTCCGATTCCCTTTTTCCCATGTCCCATTATTTCCGGGATATCACAACTTACTACTACTATTAAAATGATATGTCAAAGGTTTTTAGGCATTGTAATGTGAAGATAAAATTAATCTGTACTGTTATTATAATACTAAAATATAGGAACCTTCGGACTTGCACCTGCAGGACCTGACCAAGGATGAATCAAAACCGACTTTTGAAAATCTCTGGGAGCCTTGTAAACAGTTATTGTCCAATAACAGAATCGAACATGGAATCTATTTAGGTTAGAGTGGCTATATCGACGCTAGAACATTTGGGTCACCCAATCACTTAAGGCGCTTGAATTCATGAATTATTTTACTATGGATGAAAGTCAAGTTCGTTAACACTTCGCACTACTGCCACCAAAGATTTTTTGTCATTATACGAAAACTGAACTATTGCACTAATGTTGCGTATAAAAAATAGCTTTAAAGAGAATGACGAAACATGTTCCCAAACAACAGAGCAGACATATGATCAAGCTTATCATTTACAAAAATGTATAATATGGTAACTGGTATAGACTTATTATTATTAGCAATCATACTATGGCTTGCTTGACAAAAAAAACGTTTTTTCAAAGCATACTAAATCATTTAGATCATTTTTGTTCGGAAAACATGACAAAATAACGAAACGAATGAAGATACGGAAATTTTGCTGAAAAAGTTAGATTGATACTTACTATTTGTAATTGTTGGCAATAGCTGCAAATTGTTCCCGTCGTTTGCGGTAAATAGGATCCTTGAAACCAGGGTGGTCGGCGTCCAGCTCCGAACCATACATAAGGACGTTTTGAGCTCGATCCAGATCTGATATTTTACGAGGGAACCAATGCATCTCCCCAAAATCTACAAATTCACTTTTATCGTCAACTTTGTAAATTATTCAATCAAGGAGTTTTTCTTTCTTTCAGTTTAAATTGAAATAACATAATTATTCAATTTAAGTTCGATGGAACTTTATTCAAGAGTCGACGGTTAATAAAATGAAGCTATACGTTCCATAAGGTATTTTATAGAGAGATAACACAACATTACCGCACTAGTCATAAATAGAATAGCTTTTTTTCGGGTGGGAAATCATCTTATGACTTCCCACCCGAGCGGGGGTGCATGTCAGTCTTGTACTGACTAAAACCCCTCTGAAATAGAATAGCTGTGCTAAAGAAACAAAATTGGGATATCTTAGAACAACAAAAAGGTTGATAGAAATTCAAATGTATTTTTTTTATAGAACTGTCATGGAAAAATAATACTATGCGTTCTAATTAAAAGTCAACCAAAAAACATTTAAAGCTTGTACTTAGTATAAAATAGTGACGTCATAAAAAAATATGTTTCTCATGCCCTTGCCCTTATCCAAAAACAATGAAAGTTCTACAATTCTTGATAGCTTACGGCAGATTCTGTAAAAAAATGAGAACTGCTTCTAAATAAATATTTTTTCAATATTTTGATACGGTTTTACCACATGTTTTAACGGTAGCTAAAGGTATTTTCTAAACTTATTGGCGTTAAGAGTAGCAAAAACACATGATTACAAATAATTTAAAACTAAAGTCGTCTATTAAAAACGGAATCACGAATTGTAACTCAAAAACTGGCATGAATCGTGGGACATGGGTATTGGACATTTTCGGGCACCTTTGGACATGAGGTTTTTTTATACCACTTTTATTCAGTCAGTTAATGTGTCAGATAAATAGCGTAAAATAAATATGAACTTAGCCCAAAATAGAACAGTATTTAAAAACAATATTAAAAGATAATCTAAAGTCTTGTTCTGTTTTCCAATATTACAATATTTTGATTCAAGTGAGGAAAGTTTGTCATTGCGCTCTAGGCAGATTTAGCGACCCGTTATGGGAGGGTGTTATGGAGCCGAGAATAGCCGTAACAAATTCCCACGGGAATCAAACGACGTTTTACACTTACAAAACTTAAATAACAGAGCGAAAAGTGTTTTTAACATTAATCACTATGATTTCATTTGCTTTTTACTGCGTGCCACGTAAAGCAAT
Source organism: Ochropleura leucogaster (assembly GCA_958449745.1). Lineage (NCBI taxonomy): Eukaryota > Metazoa > Arthropoda > Insecta > Lepidoptera > Noctuidae > Ochropleura > Ochropleura leucogaster. The sequence goes on from OY288200.1 coordinate 10,239,129, forward strand.
ATTATAATAAGAAATTCTGATATTTCTGAAATAAACGTCAATTTGTTGTTATAAGCATTTTTTTATGATATTCTGTGGATAATTATTTTTTTATTTATTAAATATACAGGCCTCAAAAACAAGCGCTTCCTGCAGTAAAAAACACCACCTTTAGGGATTTGAATGGTTGTTTATTATCTGCAGCAAAATCAGAAAAAAAAATTATGTACATTCGTGCATTAAACTAGAAAAAAACACGCGTGTGAAATATATTGCATGTTGAACCTAATCATTGTGCAATAGAAACAGTTTTGGAAGAAATTTATTAAAAAAATATATTTACCAAAACTAGCTGCAGCAGACAGCGGCGTTGGGGGTGGGAACTCCTCACCAGTTTGGGATGACACCACTTCAAAATCTTGAACCTCGCGCTTTAACATCCTCTTTAATTGTTCCATGCGATGAGGATCGCATTCCACATCCACCAAAATATCAGACTAAACAAAAAAATATTCAAACCTGAATTTAACTCCTAAACAATTAGTATGCTGGGATGAGAATTACTAAATCAAATAAAGTGTGTGGCCAACAAACTTGGTAACAGATACAATATAAATTTCAAAGGAAATGATCCAGCACCAAATAAGTAACTAGAGTATCAGCAAAACACCAAATGATTTATATCAACTTACTGAGGAAACTTCAGTTACTGATTTTCGGGATTCAATATGGAGGACATTTATACCAAGATCTTGAAATACACTTAGAGCTTTAACCAGCCCCCCAACTTGGTTCCTCAAAGTAAATATCACTGAAATCCTCTCGCTCTCTAAAGTTTGGGCTTGTTGTTTGGCTGCCATGTTAAGTTCACCAAGTTTAGGATGGTGGTGAGCCTCGTTTTTAACTTCCCATTCCGACCCATTTCTATAGAGCCAAAGTCCTAAGAGACCTTTCCCAGAACCACTCATTTTCCCTCTGAAATTAATACCTATTATGAGTAAAACAATTTACAAAAAAAGAAAAGTCACTGTAGTACTACAAAAAAATTACAGTCAGAAGTCCGTGAGTTTACTGACTGAACTGAAATAAAGTTAAATGTATCTATGGTGTATTAGATTGCGACTAATTGAGGGATGTATCGCTGCAAAGCCTGGGATATACTGCGCACTTGCTCGGGATCTCTTCGCTTATAAAGAGAAGAGGCGCGGGAGACTTGGCGGAGGGTGGGTATATTTGATTGGCTGAATCAAGTGTTCGGAGTAACTTGGAAAACGTTCTCTTTTCACACCGTAAAGTCACGGACACACTTTTGCTACGTTTTATTTGTTTTTAATCTTTTATAAATCTTACGACTGTTGGGAAGTTTTCCGAGTCGTTCGAGAAAATGGAGCGGTAAATTAAAAAAATAAACCTAGGAGCTTACAACGGCTTTATAAATAGAGCTTGTTTGAGTTTAATGTTTGCAATACTAATTGGAATATTGCTTTGACATATTTGTGGCAATTCACCTATTTACAATTTCCATGTCACTTATTATTTTTAATTATGAATGTGTTAGTTACCTTATTTGTTTTTAGATATTTTGATTGTCATTCGCTCTGTATGGCTTAACCACATGAAGATGTGGATCTACATTACGGAATTAGTAACATGTATTTAGCTTTTCATTACTCGTTTATCCACTTATTTTTATAAGATGAAATCAACAGAAACCAGAACATCTTCCTGTAAAACCTATTTTTTATACTTGTACTTTGTTCACGTTCTTTTGAAAAGTAGACGTTCCAAAAAAAGGTTAAGAAACCCAACCCTTAAAAAGTTTATTTCTAGATCTAATGGAATCATTTCATCTAGTACCTCCACAGCCAACACTTGAAGCATTATTCATGAATTAATAATAGAGCCTATTACTGTCCCACTGCTGGGCAAAGGCCTCTCTCTTCTCAAAATAGAGGCACGTGTATTGATCGTCACGCTTGCTCAAGACGGGTTAGCGTTTTTAGACTTATTTTAATTATTAATCCAAGTTTCCTTCACCAATGTTTGTGATTTCCAAGAAAAAACTTGAAATGTACACAAGAATTGAAAAAGTTACATTGGTAGTTGGCCGGATTTGTACCCAAAACCGGATATAAGAAGCGAGACTTCCTGGCAGGACCATTACGAAATTTATTAACTACATGTCATATAAAAAAAAAAATCTAAGAATTTTACACAATTTTTAATTATGTAAAATTCAGATCAGGTGATTCTTCATTGATTTAAGTACTTTCCAAAATACACTAAGTTTGTGAAGCAGATTACATGTTCGAAGCTCACATTTTTCGAATGTCTACCAAACTGTATTAAAACATTTCGCTATCGCCGCTAACGTGTACGCGAGTTTACATGGTCGCTACCCACACTGTGATAGTTTCTTTAGTAAGTGTGGATCTGAACACAAGTCTGCTACCTCGTAGCCGTTGGCTGACGGGCGGTAAGCGATCCAGTCACTGTATTTATTACCATTGTTTAGCGAAAACAGCATCCCCTATCATTCATTACGAAGAAGCGATTCCACCTTTTGTTCACCCCATTTCCTTAGTGTGAGAATTGTAAAAATAGGTTAGTACTTGAAATATGTTTCTAGGAGAAATTATTCACTCTAATTCTTAAAGACAAACTAAATAAATTCTATAATAATTAATTTCTTTTCCCCTGTTAAAGTCAACAACATAACATCCTTATGGTTTTAAAATATCAAGCCAAGTCAACGTATTGTCTTAGTCTTGAAAAACAAATGAATTTGTAACGAAACATGGAATTAGATTTCGTGCGTATGAAAATCAACATGTATCTCTCTTGAGACCAACTCAGTGGATTCACTACTTGACTATGTCATTTTTTTAACTATGTTGGGGTCATCAGCCTATTGGTTACCGTCCACAGACCCGCATCTACGGTGCCCGACACCCGGAGCGTCTCCCGCGGCTGCTGGGTTGGATTGAGGTCCTCTCCCTCTAATGCCCGGCCACTTCCTTCACTAGCATGACTGTTTCGCAGGAGGTGACTGCTTCTCATTCCCTCTCACTCCAGATCATGGACTGAACCAGGGTAAACGCAAAAGATCGCCGCCGCCGATCGCCTCTACGAGGGCACGGAGGAAGTACGGTACTTGGCAGTTCGACGGTTACACCACTATGCTACATACGATACTTCTTGATGCATCTGGTATTCAGATATTCTAGTTTCTCTGTTCTCGAAACAGTGGTCTAGAATCTATAAATTTCCGAGACCAATAGTAGCCATTGCACAGAGGTCTGCAGTCACGGCCCGGCCTTGGCTTGCAAGCATTGTTTATCCTTGAAGTTCGATCCTTGATACAATAATTAATTGGCCATTAGCGCTTCCCCACACGAGGATGTATAATATACATGTAGGTGTGGTATAGTTTCGAAACTTTTAACATTGAGGAGTGTTATAAGCGTCCGTACTGAGAATTTAGGTTTTGGTTAAATTTTTTAACCTTATTATAATTATCTCACATAAACATCACTAACATCCTTGGACATAGGGAAATTAGATACGACCCTCATGTCGGTTTGGTATAACTATAACAAAAGCTCTTTCTGGGGTGACGTTCATTATTATCTTGACTTGTTCATGCCTCGTTACACAGTGAAATTAATGTAACGTTGTTATTCACTTGTTATATGTAGTTATGTTAATGTATTTGTATCTTTAAATGTAACCTGAAATTATTCAATAGTTGATATTCTTTTGGATAGCAATCATTTATTGAGCATATCATTCCTACTTATATTATAAATGCGAAAGTTTGTGAGGATGGATGGATGTATGGATGTTTGTTACTCTTTCACGTCAAAACGGCTGAAAGGAGTTTAATGAAATTTGGCCCAGAGGTAGATTAAGGACTGAAATAACACATAGAATATATTTTTTTGGATATGACGCGGGTAAAGCCGCGGGCACCAGCCAGTTTATAGGCTATAACTAGCTTTTGCCTGCGGCTTCGCCCGCGTTAAATTCGGGGTAACACAGTTCCGCCTTCCTGATTTGCAGGTACCTGCTACCTGTAGTTTTTACCCTTGCACCTTATTGATTGTAATATCAAAGCTAAGTTTTCTCTTTTCTTTCCCCTTTCTCCCTCATTTCCCATTATAAAAACAAAATAGCCTATATCCGTCTCAATACAAACCAAACATAATCGAAGGCCAATGCTGATTATACATCTGCACCTACCTCCAAATTGCCAACAGAGAATGGAGAATGAATGAAATGCAGAAATTTGTTGAATAAGCTTTGCTGGCATTTTAATAAAAAAGACTAAGTATAACATGAAATGAATATTGATATCTTGATGGTTGGTTCTAGGAATAACTACCGACACTACAGTTACCGTAATCAGTATCATCATCACACACCATATCTATCACGTCAAAGAAACAAATTCCAACTCAAAGTTAAGATTTTGTAAAATGCATGCAAATATGGACTAGGCGAAACTATTTTCTGTTATGCTTGTCGAAATATTAAAATAGTATCCAGACATTTGCTCATCCTGGCTCAATACGAAACTAAATATATTTATAAACAAGTAGTCAAAAGAACCACATGTAAGTGACAATTTTAATATAATAAATAAAAAAAAAATATCTTAGGACAACTCACACACGGCTATCTGATCCCAAGCTAAGCAGAGCTTGTGTTATGGTAACCAGACAACTGATATACATACTTATATAATTTATAAATACATACATATTATAGATAAATCACACCCAGACACAGAACAAACAATCATGCTTATCACACAATGTTTGTCCTGGGTGGGAATCGAACCCACGACCTGCGGCTCAGCAGTCAGGGTCACTAACCACTAGACCAACAGGCCCGTCAAAATATAGTTTTAACTATTAGGTACGTTTTTAGGCAGCTGACAAAAAGTGAGTAACCTGATGGACAAACTGTAGTTATTATCATTTTTTATTACAAAAATCACTTTTAAACGAGTATAATCTTTTTTTTAAATAAATAGCAAATAATTATTCCTTGCAATGATTTCTGTGAAGATAAAATAAACCAAACCATACATTTCAAAGCAAATAAATAAAAATTTGACTTAAGTCGCAGACGAAGGAGCTTTTAATTCAATTTCCTTAGAGACGCGTCTCAAGCGCCTCTCTGATTTGCAACGATTTGTAGCTTGTTATTACTACAAAGCATTCTTATTCAGCTTTTAATTTGCTTTACACAATGTTTAGTCGTAGAAAATATTTTTAAATAAACATTTAAATTTTTTTTTTCTTCTATTTTTAGTAATTTATTGAATCTGAGTGAGATCAAACACACCAAGCAAGTTCACAAATTATTATGGGTTGGTCCCTGTTTCAGAAGTGGGACCAAGGACGCTGTGATTACATTCCTGAGTAAAGTCTCTGTTGATTGTTATTATTACTTTCTGTCCTTATTTATAAAATAAACTTAATTCTTTGCTATTAAGAGTTACATTAATACAGTTCGTAATCACTTTATTTACCTAGGCACTCTTTTATAAAATGTGTTATTAAGTAGAAATTGAAAGTGTATGTGATGATTACCTACCTACATAGTTTATCTCTAAGTAACTAAGTTACCCGCACCCTATTTGCTAACACAAATTGATTCTTCATGTCCTACTTTAGACTAAACTCGTTTGCAAACTGTTCTACTTAAACCGTAGGTATAAGCTAATACTATGAACAAAAACAAAAAAAAAGCGGAACCCTATTGGGATCATCACTGATTGTCCGTTTGTCTGTCTGTCAAGACCCTTTATCTCGGGAACACGTATTTACGTGTAAGTTGATACCTTTGGTTAAAATGAAAACTACATTATACTCAACCCTACATACGTTTATGTCACAAGTTTGTACGGAAACCTCGGTGTTTTAAAAACGCTACGAAATGTTATCCAAAAGTACAGTTGGACACTAAAAAAGTCTATGAAAGCCCATATATTGATCAATCTTAGTATTGTCTAAAATGCCTGTGAAATTTTCAAGGAAATTTGGACATGCTATGTCATGCATGGTTTTACGAGTACCAATGCAACATATATGTATATACAGGGGGATTGTCAGACTTGTACTCATTATAACCAACCCAAGTTCCTTCTTTTTCTATTTACGTTCCGGGGCCGCGGTTCTTTAGAACAACCCGCAAATCCGGCAGGATATATTCTGCTGTACCTACGTCTGTTTGTCACCTAACTACACCTTAACAGCTACACCGATTTGGCAGACATTTTGTGTATATATTTCAATGGGCTTTTGGGTGATTTGACACCACAATTGGACTCGATAGGTGGCGCTGCTGTAGTATGTTATCAGATTTAATTTACTGTACAAAAGACAGGACAACGACTGCCGCCGGGTCTACTAGTAGATAATATCTCAAATACATTTATCAAAAGCAGGAAGATGCGAAGTGTGTGGTGGTAAAAGTTCGAAATAAATGATGATGACTAAACAGTTTTACCATTAAGCATGTGGGTTTTTACAGTAATATTAATAATAAGAAAGTTTTTGAAATCCACATGGAACGGAGTTAAGAATTATTTAAATAACATTTTTAATTCAGTACGAGGTCAATAGATTGTCGTGTTGATCCCACTTGTGATCGCAATGTCCTAAAGCCGTTTCAGAGTAATTTGGAGCGATGCCAACCAAGCCAAGCTAGGTTTATAAGCGGAGTTGTTACATCGCAAACTAATATTTTCGTCTAGAATTCTCTTACCTATAAATTATTACGGATGTTAGGTACTGTAGTGCGAAAAGTCAAAACAAAACGTGTTATTACTGTATTCTATGTACAGGTAGCAAAAATATAAATAAAGGGGGTCGGCAGATATAGTCGATTTTTTCTTAGAGACCGATGGGCGTCTTCAACTCAAATTTAAATTCTGTGATGCACTGTTTCTTTGCTATCGAATACATTTTGCTACATTCGAAAACATTCATGGATTTATAAGAAAATAACTGCATTTAATAAACAATAATAACATATATACAAAATAACTGACGACCCTATGGTAACTTATCTCTTTTTATGACTGTACATAATAAATACACCACTTTCTTAATGGACAAAGCTCCTCGCAGCGCTCTGCGGCTATCAATATAATGCAAATATGGGTTATAATGAAACGCTCACTTATGTCTAGTGTGTACCTACATACCGTAATACATAAATGCCCCTCATGAAAGTTATATCAATTATTTTTAGTGTAGGCGTTGCTTACCTATAGATTATATTATTATAGTTCTACGTATTTATTCGTAAAAATGAAACCAAGTATTCATTTATACGATTGAAACATCAATTACGTGTATGACACGATTGGCGTGGTGGCTGAGCTATTGACTGCTGCGCTGCGTGACGCGGGTTCGAGCCCCGCAAAGGAGCAACCTACAAATAGTTGTTTCGGGTCTGGCTGTTTGTGTATGTGAGATTTATAATAAACTACCGCCACATTTAAAAAAAAATACCGTTCAAAGTTTTTAAAAACAAGTTAGTAAAACTGCTACTGGAAAAGTGTTGCTTTTCAATTAAAGGAATTTATTAATAACCAAAACTTTTTGTGTGTGTTTGCCGCTCTTTTGTTATTTTATGACATTCCTAACGTCCAATGGCTTGATTGCCAAGAGCCTCGACGAACATCTGTTGAACTTCTCCTTAGGCCGTTGGATCGAGGGCCTGATTCAGAAGGCAATACTCTGCACAGCTCGTATTGTGAGGTGGATCCTGTCTCTAGAACCCTAACCACCGTACATACGACAAAATAACCACTATATTATAAGGTCTCAAATTTTTTGTATTCTTTAAGTCAAGTACTTGGACTATCGTGCGGGCCATACAAAGCTCTTGTTATGTGTACAAAGGCGCCTGAGTATCCGAAAGATAAACGTTGTGCAGTGTACGGCTAGTTGCACTCGAAACCCGGACGCATTATAACGCGTTATTTTCGTTCAACTCACGCTCAAACCTAAATATTAGTTATGGAAATGGAAGCCACACGTATGTTTATTAATTATTTGAAAAAATACTCTAGTTATATAATAATAGTACATTACTGCCGCGGTCTATAATGACTACTTTGCTGGTCGCGCTGATGATGGCCGACAGCGCAGAGTAGCGCAGCTCCAGGCCGACACAGCGCGGTCAGCGTGCAGCACTTGATGGACGCAGCGAGGACAGCAAGGGCTACAATGATGGCCAAGCCGAAAGGCCTAGAGCGTAGCTAGGCTAGCTCGAGGCAATCATAGCGTGACCAGCGAAGCAGTCATTGTGGGCCAAAGTTTGTATAGTGCTTTACTCAAAAATGCAAGTACCTAATCTAAATAAAACCAGCAAGTAATTTAAATAAAAAATATATTTGAGTTTCGCGGTATCAAATTTTCAACCACTTATTTAGCTTCATCTTTAATGTCTGGCGGTGTTAAACATATTGAATCGGAAGAATTTTCGCTTTGAGAGCTCATTTTTAGCAAAAAAGTCAGTAAATAAATCAAAATTTTCGCTGAACCGCGCTTTTGTTACTTCTTTTTTTTTATCAATGGTAGTTGGAATTATACAGCCTAATATGGAATAAAATCTTTTAAATCTTTTTGTTTTACCTTTAGACGTACAAACAGCTGTGTTTTAAATAAAATCGTTTTGAAATTGAATTTTTACTCAAAAATGCATGTAATGTTGTCATTATTTTGACAACCTTGTTTGAGCAAAGTCGACTTTGCCGTTCTGTTTCAAGGAGCGGCCGGCAATGTTTTGCTGGCCGCTCTAACAGGCCGGCAATGTTTTGCCGGCCGCTATTTTGACGTTTCAACGTTTTAAAAAATCAATTCCAAAAAGATTTTATTTAAAACACAGCTGTTTGTACGTCTAAAGGTAAAAAAAAAAAGATTTAAAAGATTTTATTCGACATTAGGCTGTATAATTCCAACTACCATTGATAAAAAAAAAACAAAGAAGTAACAAAAGCGCGGTTCAGCGAAAATTTTGATTTATTTACTGACTTTTTTGCTAAAAATGAGCTCTCAAAGCGAAAATTCTTCCGATTCAATGTGTTTAACACCGCCAGACATTAAAGATGAAGCTAAATTAGTGGTTGAAAATTTGATAACGCGAAACTCAAAGGAAAAATATAAGCTTGCATATGAACAATTTGTACAGTGGAAAATCAGTAGGAAATCTAAATCTTTATCCGAAAATGTTTTTCTTGCGTATTTCAATGATCTTTCCAACAAAATGAAGCCTTCGTCTCTCTGGAATACCTATTCAATGTTAAAGTGCATGGTTCTGATAAAGCACAATTTGAACATTAAATATTACCACAATTTAACGAGTAACGAAAACGACAGTCAGACGGATATAAATATATTTTTTATTTAAATTACTTGCTGGTTTTATTTAGATCAGGTACTTGCATTTTTGAGTAAAGCACTATACAAACCTTGGCCCACAATGACTGCTTCGCTGGTCACGGTATGATTGCCTCGAGCTAGCCTAGCTACGCTCTAGGCCTTTCAGCTTGGCCATCATTGCAGCCCTTGCTGTCCTCACTGTAAAGGCCTCGACCTACGGTCTCGGCCTTTATCTCAGCTCGTCCATCAAGTGCTGCACGCTGACCGCGGTGTGTCGGCCTGGAGCTGCGCTACGCTGCGCTGTCGGCCATCATCAGCGCGACCAGCAAAGTAGCCATTATAGACCGCGGCAGTAATGTACTATTAAAACGTTGAAACGTCAAAATAGCGGTCGGCAAAACATTGCCGGCCTGTTAGAGCGAAACAGAACGGCAAGGTCGACTTTGCTCAAACAAGGTTGTCAAAATAATGACAACATTACATGCATTTTCGAGTAAATGTAATTATAAATGACTCCCTTCGTTCGAAACCTACTGTTTATAAAATCTATCAAAAAAAGTTAGAAGTGAACCAAATCGGAGTGAAGGAAGTCATTCCGAATCGAATATTAGAAATATAGATTTGGTATTAGGGCTTAATAGTGAAATCACAAACAAACATCGTCTCAGAAGCCATAACAAAAAAGAAAAACCGTTTCCTAAAGAGGTGCTGGAAATGTTGAATGTGCCACTTGTAGAAACAACGGCAGACATGGCTGATGATGAGAAAGAAACAACGGATGATTCATTAAATACATAACTGTTACAGCATAATTAATGTATGATTTATAATGATGTATCCTTAAAATATACAAAATTTCATTTCATTTCTAGCTTAAGGCTATACCCTTTTTGGAAAGGTAAGTACTTAGAAATCTTTTCAAACTTGAACACGAAGTAACCTTATAAATGTGCAAACATTTCTAAGCATAAATGCACGCATTATTTCACGTTTTCCAATTTTGGACATTTGTAATTCAATTTGATTTCTGTTTGTTTTGTTCAGATTAATAGTCGTATTCATTAATTGATTTAATTTTTTAACATTTGAGATTAACCCTTGTGCCATTTAAGTTGTTGACATTTGTAGTTTAATTTGTTGTTATTTTTAATTTAATGTGTTGATATATGCAATTTTTAATTTAATTTGTTTGTCTACGAAATGTATTTTTAAATAATCCTGCATGCCGTAAAGCAAAATGTATCGGGATGTCGTGAAACTTACCATCATTATCATATGTTATAATATAATTATATATTATCATATGTATACCTACATTTTTGCAAATAAATTATTTCTATTTATATTAAATATTTGTAAACGGACTCACGATACAAAAGAAATTTTAGTGTGGTGCAACGGGGATAGGCAGTTTGAAAGATGATATGGGAAGAAAGGAGGTGTCTGATAAAGTGATGAATAAAGAAGTATGGAAGAATAAGACTGGCTGCGACGGCCCAAAATAATTTGAGATAAGGGCAGGAGTAAAACTGTAAAACTTAGGTACATGAAGAAGATTATTCAAAAATATACCCATTCACTCTGACAAATGACTCTACTATAGACAATATTTGACGTCACACGTAACTTGTCATTTTTGGTCTAATTAACAAATAAAATAATACGTGTACCTTATTATTGAAAAATCTAAAAGACGGACTCAATAGAATGTAATAACTTTACCTTGGAAACTACCCTATTGTCTTTCCACAGTATAAAATTTAAAGGTTTATTGGAAGATTATTTTTCGATGGTGTACCCATGTATTTTCTATTGTAGGCAACCAGCGACTCGACGAGGTGTTTGGAGGATATAATATCTTTTCCTCTGATGAGGAGGAGGACATATATGACGTTGAGAATCCTTACTACCCTGTAGATCCATATGAAGAGTCAGATGATGACATCGAAGAACCAATCCTCAACCCATACAATTGGGATGAAGACACTCAGCGCTATAAAGATGCCTTTGTTTTTTTTTTTTCAGCATATATGTAGAGGAAGGACCTGAAATGTCCAACATGGTCAGTAGAATATTCCATTAAAGTTTTTATTATAATATCCATTTAAGGCTCTGAGAATTATTAATTCAGTCAAGCAACATTCAGGCCAATATTTCATAATAATGCAAGAGAAATAATTTAATATTGATTTATAAACAGTATTGACATTGTTTATCAAGGAGGGCCATTTGATGGTGCATTTATAAATATCCTACAGTTATCATGAAAGCATTCAATTCAGCTGAAAAAATCACGCAAGTTATCTTTGAGAAAATAATAATTTCTTGTAAATAAAATATTTTATTAAACGAATATACAATCTATAATAATTTATAGTGACTAACTAACCAAAATGTGTACAACAAAGTACTGTTATTAATTTGCTAACCATTATTTTTTTAATCCAGTGGGATGTTCTCGCCCTGTGCTCACCGGATTGTGATGAAATTGGCACCCCATTCCTACCAACTGAAGTGATGTCTGGCCAGGAAGAAGAACAGTGAGTAGCATTTTTTCATTTAAGTTTGTATTATTTTACAGGATACTTGGAAATCTTTTCTTTTTCCTATAAGAATATTATTTAAAAAGGATGCATTATTGGTGTGGTATTACTAAAGCAAAACCTACAATTATACAGGTGAAGAAAGTATGAAATAATCATTAGTTAAATAATGTATGAGTCTATGAGTCCATGTCATAAATTACTTACTTTAGGTTTCCTCTCTTGTTTCTATTTGATCATAATAAATCTGGTCAGAATACAAGAAAATGTCAAAATTTCAAGTTTATAATGTTGTTAATAAACAACATCAAAAGCTTGAGTAATGACTCAAGCTTTTTACGCGACACCCAAAAGGAGGGATACGTTTACTCGAACGTAAACTAGCTAAACCGTTAGTGCAACGAGCGTCGCCGTTAGATGGCGTACACTTCGATTACATTAATGTGTGCGGGCATCATGCAAAATCAGTTGAGTGAACAAGTTGCCTTAAATAAATAATTGTTGCTTCTGAAGTTCAAAATTTAAAAAAAGGAAATGTAACATGCGCCTTGGAAGTACAATAATTTACTAAATATTATATGGCACCAGTCTCTCACATTAGGGGAATAGAGCTGTGACATTTTTCTACATTTATGTTTAAGCTAGCTTGGTAAAGGGAAAATAAATTATATACAATTACACTTTGTAAAACCTATCTGAAGAAAATCTTCAAACGCAATTCCTGTATCATCTATGCTATGGAAATCTATGCCCCAAAAATGTACACTTATTATACTAATATAATTATTTCTTTTATTTATTACAGTAGTAGCTGATAACTGTGTGTACATTACACACAGTTATCAGCTACTAAACACAATAGTATTTCTTTCTACCTGTCTGTTTAATAGTTCATTTACTTGAGAATTGCTTATTTTATAAAGACAAATGGTTCACTTGTGTGTAGAAAGTGTAACCTATTTAGGTTTTATTACTTACTTATTTAGATTATGATGAGTGTATGAAGTTTTTGTGAAATCATGTATTCTTTTTAGGATGGATGTTAACCTGGGTGACGGATTGCAGGCAGTCAACGCAGCTCCGGTTTGCCCGCTCTCACTGCCCCATTACGATAGCAGAGACGTGCTTTCCTCTAGCAGGTACGGTGGGCATCCAATAGACCGAGGAAGCTACAGTGGTGAATGGAATAGATGGGAGGAATTAGTTGAGAAGTGTCCTTCTAACGAAGACTTCAAATCTGCAAATGTAAGGACAGAAAAAGTGTAAATGAGAAGGGAGCACTTTTTTATGAAATAGATCAGGAAGAGTTTAAGTGGGAGACGATGAATGGTTGGCATGGTGAGAAAGAGTGCTTTCTTCGCGATTTTGTTGGGCCTTCTCGATATTTCGTAGACCACTATGATGCTTTTAGATCATTTTGGGATGAAAGTATCCTAAGGCATATTGTTGAAAAAACCAATAGATATGCTGATGAATAACGAGAAAGAGTGCTAGATTTAATAGGTTATGAAGATATACGAATGTTCATGAGATATTGGTACTATTTGCACTTTGGATGATGATTGGCTTCATCAAAATGCCATCAGTGAAATTTTGCTTTAGCAATATGCCACTATTGAAAACGGATGTGTTCAGGTACCTTTTCAAAGAAGAAAGCAACCGAGCCCTGCATTTTTCTAGGAGTTCTACGGATCCATCTGATCTGGAGAATGTATTATACCCGATGGAGCCTATTTTAGACCACCCACTTTCTAAATTGCAGGAACTTTATACTCCAAGCCAGAACATCTGTATTGATGAATCCCTTATTCTTCGAAAAGGACTTCTGTCAATAAAACCGTACATCAAAACAAAATCCGCTCGATATGGTATAATGACTTTTAATTTGTGTGAGTCTATAAGCCCACACTTATAACTGATTTCAACCTAGGGATGGGTAGTGTTGATCGTATGGACCAAATGCTTGAACCCTACTTGCTAGAGCGAAAGCAGTGCATAATATGGACCAGGAAGTTATTTAATGACTTTTTACAGGTTAAATAATGTTTTATCTCTCAATTGTCACTTATTAGTGGATATTATATCCCTGAGGGCCGATTTCACCAATTTAATAAAATCGAGATAGAGTTTACTGACTTGACCTGACAAACCTTCTCGCGCTTTATTGACCAGCACCATTGAGAGCTCAGTAAGACCTTGAGGGTTTTCATAATCACATCGAGCTTGATTGGCTTCACCAGAACCAATGAGAGCATGGTGGAACGGGTTGAAGTAAAACATCTGAAAACTGATTTACCTTTCGAATTTCAAATTCCGTTCTCTAAAATGAAGTTTCTAAGGACAAGCAGCGTAATAGTTGTCACAAAAACAAGAAACATTTAGAATTTGCAACATACCAAAGCGACTTACTGCGTCTCTAAAACGAAACATGTCAGCATTACAAAACGCTGCAAGTTATCAAAATTGTCTATAATAATATAGTTGTGTCAATTTTATATTTCGTTTCGCGATGTGCTGCAAGCTATTCCTATTTCTTTACATAAAAGGTATGTCGTTGACTGGTGGATTTGGAACGCTGTGCGTAGCGAACCTTAGAAGGACCAAATTTTGAAGTGATTGAATAAAAACGGGTGCTGAACGTCTGAAGAAGATTTCGCACAAATCAACGTCCTTATCTTCTTCCAAGCTCAAACCTTCTGGTCGGTTATGAGAACATCGGTGAGATCGTGCAACTCTGTTTACTTGTGAGGGCAGCCTTGAGGAAATTTGGAAGACGCGACATCCTGCGAATTACTGAAATATGATTGGTCCGTGTACGGGTGTTCTCAATATTTCTGTTTTGGCTCTGTAATATGGTGCAACAAAAGTCGTGAAAGCAGTAAAATGGATGTTTTTGAGATGTGAGCGAAAACTGATACGTATTCCATGGACCAAAAATGACCGTAATTGGCTATTGAGTCCATATTGGACGAGAACTACATCACCAAACCGCTTTCCACAATAGAACAGAATATACTTTATTACACACCAAAATTGAAGTTAAGCTGTTTTATAATAAAATGCTAAATCTATGGTTGCAATGGCGGTCTTATCGCTGATAGCGATATCTTCCAGACAACCTTTGGATAGACTGTTCAAATATAAAAATACAACGGGGGGTAGTTAATGGTGTACCTACTGCTAATACTACACAAACAATTACAATAAAGTTATTTATTTATATTCATCTAACATATGTTTTATAATATTATGCGGTTGACAAATAGGATAGGTGTCCAACATTGCTTCAGAAAAATCCGTTGACATTAAAGGGAAAGATAATGATTTGCAACTAAGGTTTTAAAAGCAACAAGTGACTGAGCTTGTTTTACTGACAACGGCAATTCGTTTCTCAAACGGACAGCCTGAACCGTGAATACTGGTCATAAAATGGTGTTGTATGTTCAGGCATCAAAAATCTCAAATTCTCCGATGATCTTAAGTATCGAATATGTGTGTCATGAATTAACTTAAAACGTTCTTTGAGATAAAAGGGTGTTCTTGGATTAAAAAGAATACTGTACAGTAATGGTAAGATGTGAACATTCCGGCGAAAGCGGATAGGCAACCACTTGAGCTTAACGCGAAACTCTGGAACATGGTCATATTTACGCAAACCAAATATAAATAATTTGTGTATTGGACAAAAAATTATGCGCGCACAAGTCAGAGCGCCGGCAAGATCAAGAAAGCCTTTTTTCTTTCTTTTAAATTCATCAAAATTAATAAAATTAAGTTGTAACTTTTTGGATCGTTTTTTTTTTTACTTGAAATCTCTGTTCTGTTTCTGTCATGAATTGATAATCTAAATCTGCAAAGAAATACTTTTAGTTTCTATATTTTTTAAATTACTTTTAATTCTTGCTAAATATTCTCAAGCGTTTGATAGTTTATTGGCAAAATTGTGGTATCTCTCGTAGCCATTAAAGTTGTTGAAAACTAAAGAGTTGAAGTTGAAAGATTTCACGTCAACTTTATAAAAAATGTTATTATATAGTATGTTCTCCGAAACGGCCCTATGGTATAAAAGTATTGTCTCTATGGGTTTGGAAATCGTTAATAATGTCTTTAAAACGAAAAAGGTACCCCGTTTTTACAAAAAGTGAGAAAGAGACTCTGATTGAGCTGGTAAAAGGCAGTTTTATAGTACTAGAGTACAAAAAATCTGATGTTGTGAGCGTACGCGAGAAAGAAACAGGGGAAAAGATTTGCACGTTCGTTTAATACTATATCAAGCAACTACCCGCGCGAGTGGATCGTTCTGAAAAACTGCTGGGATTTTTTTATAAAAGAGTCAAGCCAGAGCCAACCTAAAGGAACCAAAACCTTCTTAAACTTAAATTTGGTAGATGTAACAGGTATGTACCTACGTCCTGGAAATGCCTCTTTAACAGAAGTCAAAAGTCTCCTTTCTGGGGAAAAGAAATCTGATCGTTGTTCTTATAGTTGAGCCTACTTGCTGTTAAATGTATTATTTAATTTCATTATTTTAGAACCCGCGTTATCAGGTTATCAGATGCAGGAAAATGTCGACGATGAACCACAGGCAGGCACATCAATGGCTGTAAGTATGCTGTACTACAATTGTTGATAAATCGTTTGTTTGTTTAATGGTCTTTATACACCAAAGTCACCAATATATCAATGTCGCCATATTAGGACAGTGTACAGGAGTGGTCTCAATACCAGGCTACTGGCTACTATGCTATGAGGACCAATACATCCGAATTTGGCTAGGTTATTCATTTAATAATAACAATAATTTAGAACATGTTCTATCTTTCTATTTTACACACCTTCTTGGAGCCCACATTTATATATTTTTTATATGTTTAAGGTTTTGCTAGTGATGTTAACATTTAGACTAAATATTCGCACACAACAATTTCAGAGAGCGTGCTGTCTACAAAGCACTACTCACTGTGCCTACGACTACGGAGGTACCGGTTCGTACCAGTACGAGTCGCAGGAGACCAAATATAAGACCAGATCCATCACTCTATAACCAGAGGCTAGACTTTTTATTAAAGTCAAACGTGTGTGCCGAGGAGGAACAGGATATTGAAATGTTGATTAAAAAAGAAATTTATGAGCAACGAAAATTTATAATTCAACAAGAAAAACTGAAAGCTTAACCAGAACTACTTTAAACGAAACAAGAAAAAAAGAAAGCAGTCCGAGAAAAACTAAAAACTGAACAAGAACTACTTAAAACAGAACAAGAAAAAATTAAATTACTAATTTTATAATTGGAACTCTTCATGAAAAAGTAAAATGTTTTTAGAATTGTAAATAAGTGCATAGTACTCTCGCAACCGGCTTTATAAAATTGTGTAAACAATGGATATCCGAGCGATTGCAGGAATCACGATAGATGTGCAGTAAAAAAAAAACAAAGCATATAATTATTAGTAATGTTATTAGACAATTATAGACACTTTTGAATGTCATAAAAACAAAAAAGATGCTGCTGCAATGTCAGTCACAAGACATAATAAATTGCGAAATATCTTTAGTTTCCCCATTCCAAAGCGTAGATCTCTATGGAGCTCTATGGAGAAGACTTAGCAAGAAATTCGATGGGCACTTTTAAGTCATTTATTTTTAGAAAATCTTAGAAACATCATTCATATTGAGATTATACATATATATGAGAACGATGTAGAAAAACGAGCAAACATAAAGAGCGTCCAAAGTAAATGCAAAAGGAGTTAATTAATACATAAATTAAAACAAACCGTGGCAGCTAAGAGAAGACCACTCACGAGTAACAGCGCCCGTTTACAAACATGACGTATGGATCAGCCACCATCAGAGACACTTAATTGAGCATGGCAATCTCTCAACCACCAGGGAATTATTATTATTTGTTAATAATACAACCAAACTTCGACATCATCTATGTCAGAGTTATAAGCTGATTACGTATTACTAAAGATTTCCATTGTATTAATTCCGAAGATCAGTACCAGTTTTTCACTTTTCACTGGCTAATTCAAATCTCCTCCTCCTATATTTGAAAAATGTTTGGTCTGTGTTTGTATTGTGTCCATTATTTCGCTGTAAATAAAAAAAAACTGTAATATTATAAAACTTTGTTTATCAAATATCTTATAAAATATTTATTTTTAGCAAGCACTTTTGAATTGTCGAAATAATGACAACAATAAAATAAAGCTACAGTACCAGTCTGTAAAGTACTGTAGTTGCCATTCCAAAGCGTAGATCATTATGGAGAAGAATGGAAAAGAAACTCCATGGACAATCATATAATAAGTAAGAATATTGTTACAAAACATAATTCATATTGAGATGCTAGATTATGTGAAAACGCTAAATCGTCCAACTCGTAAAATGTTAATGTTTCCTTTTACATCTCCATCTAAACCTGTAGTAGATACTCAACTTGCTAATCTGAAAAGACCAGAAAATAAAGTTGTAGGTCATGTATTGTTTGTTTAAATATATCTTTTCGGCTGTGTTACATCTGTTTTGAACATTCTTCTTCTTAGATTTATATTTAACATTACATTTAAATCAATTATGAAGAGACACGCTGCTATTGTGCTATCACGACCCATTGATAGTTGTAGATAAAGGAGATCTGATTGTTGTCAAGGGTACGCCCACTTAAAATTAAAAAAAAATGGAGGTGCAAACTTATGTACTGCGTAAAGTAGTTAGCGATTAGCCCTCAAGGTCTCTCGTAATTCGTATTATGCCTTTGGGATGATGTTGAAAAGAAGCTCTATATCTTAATTTAGTAGGTTAATATCAGTCGTTAGAAATGTAATTATTTAGATATATAACAGTGATAATATGTAATTTTACAGATGCTTACAAAGGACATGGCCAGATCCTGCCTGATCATGCACAGTAATGATTAATATATGAACATTCCTTTTGTAATAAATAAAAAATAATCGCATTAATTACATTTCCCTAAAATAGGCGAGAGAAAATGCAAAAAATATATGTATGTTCATTGTTTGTGCGGTTTTAAATTCTGACATTGCATTGATTGACATTTACATTGTCGTCTTGCGTTGATTTTATCACATAAAAGTACGGTAAAGCACGATAATACTTTGTTACTATTAAAACTAGACCACAAACTATCGTTTACGCTTCTAAAATTAATACTCTGCGTTGCTTATTGGAATTGCTAGTTTACGTTACGTTTAACAAATGTATGTCAACAAGTGTATGCCTATCCAGAGAGAAAAAAACACATTTATTAAACTGACAGTTTTATTAATTTCAAATGCAAAGCTAAAAATGACAATCATGGTTACAAGATCGGAGGATAAATCTGCAATCATGATCTCATTCCTGATGTATGCGAGCCAATCGGCAATTAGTTTGAAGTACTACAGGAAAATGCACCTGGATTCCGGAACAATTTCACACCACTTTACTATTATATCACGTACATTACACTACTATTCTTAAAGTGAGCTTTGAGCGCAGAGACAACTCCAGCCGACTTTCTATGAAACTTGACGCTGCGGCAGCGCTAAGCTCGACGCTGTTTTCTTGTAGCATGATTGATTGCTGTTTGTATGATGTCCTCATACAACGCATCTTTGGCCTTTCTTATGGAATTAGCCATTGAATGAATAGCCTCGCCTATTTACTAAATGGCGTCTGAATAGTAGGTATATCTCGTTTTGTAACGCCTAAAAACTCTGAATGTTTGATTCAAATTGTTAAGGCGCTTTTTGTTTCCTATTTATAGTGTCTCTCGCCTATTCTATGATCATAAAATATAATCTATTGTAAAGCCCTGCATTTAAGCTTTAAAATGATGTACTGTACATTAATGTACATGAACATTTTTTGTTAGGGTATTGCTCTATGCAAGTTCCGGCCGTGTCATTTACGAATATATTTTCTAGACTTACCCGGTACAAAAAAGTAAGCATATTATGATTTTAATATTTAATTCGACTGTCAAAATCCTTACTTCCTTATCCTTACTAATATTATAAAAGCGAAAGTGAGTTTGTTTGTTACCTCTCCACGCTTTAATGGCTAAACCGATTTAGATGATTTTTTTGGAACCAGGAGACTATTTTTTTGAAAGTGGGATTTAAGGGAGAAAGAGGGAAGAAAAGTGAAAACTTACCAAGTCTGCGTTGCTATTACAAATCAATAAGGCGCTAGGGCAAAAACTGCAGGTAGCAAGTACTGTGTTATACCGAATGTTACACGGGCGAAGCCACGGGCAAAACCTAGTTATACATCAATTTTGATTTCGTTACGTAATTCGCAACACGCCGTCGAGTCAGCGGACGTGCCATGTGTCAAAATCTTGTCGTGCATATTTAGTGGTTAATATTAGAGCTAATCTGTTTTGTTATATGTCAATCTTCATCCATGTCATTGTCGTAGGTTGTACAGTTAATAAAATAAATATTATTTGATTTGTCTAGCCTCTTAACTTAATAGGCCCCAAATCATAGAAAAAAATAATCCCAGAATAACGAATATTTTTTGTTACTGTCGTCATTAAAGTGTTCGTGTTAAAATTTTGATAAAAATCATGGTTCAATTTCTAGAATAAAGAAATGCAGGAAATGTATCCAACTGGTTGTAGCGAGAAAAACTGGTTTAGTCATGCAACCTTCAGAAATAACTGGGGAGTTTAAAAATATTGACAGCAAGGCACAAACGGCCTTATAGAGGTTGGCCAGTTGAATAGGCGTCCAAAGAAAAAAATTAGATGCCATATGCTAAGGGGTACCCGAATTACCCCCATGTTCTGTATGTTCCGCGATTTTTGTAGTTTAGGAGCTAGAATTTTTTTAAGTACTATTTTCAAAATTTTCACCTACTTCAGATTTATCCGTGATAATGGCGTTTGCAAGAGCGTGCGAAATGTCTGAAATATCTAGAAATGAACAATATGAACATGTTAAAAACCCGTTTCAAACGTTAACAATAATGATCATGTCAGTTTAAAAACAAGGGTTTTTAAACTTACATCTGGAACCTTATATGAAGCTCTTATTAGATTTTGTCCCAAGCAAGGGTTTGAGGCTTGTACACTTGAAATTCATTGCAATATCGTAGTAGATAAAAATAACTGAAAAGCTAGCGACTATAGTATTTGCGTTGGTTCGTAATCGCTCATCCTAGCAGTCGGGGAGAGGGCACGTCCCAAGAGTTCTGTCAACACGCTAAGCCTCTCCGCCAGTCGTCACAATAGTCACTACGAACTTCGAACCCTCGAGAGCCTCTCGAAGTAAATGTTTTTTTTATACTTACCACTAGCTACTAAAATAGCAGACCACACACGAGTACCTAAATCGCATCAACTCTCTGTGGCAATGCCATGTTAATGTATTTATTATTTTTAACTAGCTAGACCGGAATAGTGTATGAGTTAATCCAGGGTTTAAGCTATCAATATAACGAATTTCATACAAATCCGTTTAGCAGTTTGAGTAGAAACAAATATACAAACTTTCGCCTTTATAATATTAAAGTTAGGTTATTTTTCCCAATATCAGACTTTTAACTGTCGTAAAAAATCCAGTATCGTAATATCCCAAGACTATAAGCACCTGGTTTGTTTATGGTTTTGATAGTTCATGATTAGTGCTATTGCCAGCTCTTTTAAATTGCGTAACAATAAATTTGTAGTATTTCCTTTTAAAATATTGACTGTCGTAACTGGTTATCTGTACCTCGCAAATGTCGTCACGAGAGATAAGCGTATGGCGTATTATATGCATTATCGACTAACTTCTCAAGTTCATCTTCCTGTCGCAAAGAAAATATGTTTTCACACGTTATCTGAGAGTTAGGGTACAAGGATCCAAGCGTAACATACTATTTTACAGACAGAGTATTTTACGTTGGTATGTTCCCTCAAAGCCACGTATGATAAAAACATAGACACTGTAAAAATACTAGTAGAAGGTACAAAACGTTGCACTGGAAAAATATTAGATATTTCCCTTGAATCTACTAAACTGTAGAATTCAGATAGCTGGTAAATACCGGATACTTTCAAATTGATGCGAGATGAAGCAGCCCGGTGCGGGAAACGGGCCAGTGATTGCGCACACGAAATAAATAAAAGTTTATTGATCCAATAACTTCAAATTACACAAGACCTGAACATACTAGAATTAAAGGTATATAGTAAATGCCTGACCAAATCTTATATATAAAATTACCATGTTAAATCTACGAGTACTGTATATGGTTTTCTAGGCAATATGGTTTTGAACTTGGCCAAGGTATACAGAATTTTATTTTTTCTTAATTATATTTAACAGGCGATCAGTGTGCGCGTCACCTATACTTTGAAGATCAAAAACTTATAAAATGACATTTCTCTTGAAGTAGATAGTAAAACAGACTTGCAAAAAGTTCAGTTGGGCCATTAGTCCTTCAACCCTACTGGATGGATTTCCCGCTGATGCATCATCCGTTGTGCCACCCACACAATGATATATATTTATGTACGGGTGAGAAATGCACGCGTGCGCCCTGCAGGGGTGACAGCGGTGCGCTCACTGGGGTTGAACATGCGCACAACGACCGTCGTGCCCTCGTACTCGGTCGATACAGTTGCGGGGGGCTGGTCGCGCATGCGGCACTCTCTCTACCCAGCAATCAGATGTAAAGCGACATGGCTGATAGCGAATTTGAAGAATTTCGCCGTGTTTTCGACAGATTACCACAACACATAAAGGCTCCAACGCCGTTTTATTCGTAAGTACACCTTTTCCCATACCTTCCCAACCGATACATAACAACCCTCTTAAGAAATAGTGTTCCATTGTGACTAATTTGTCACGTGAGTTCGAAATAAAGACTTTAAAGACGCATTTTTTACAATTACATTCATAAAGCGTCTGCGAAATGTTAAGCTTTATGTTTATGTTTTAATTTACTATTTCAGATTAGTGCCAAATGTGGGATTGGATGATGATTCCCCTTCATCCAAGAGCGAGTGTTCGCCGGAAGAAGACACCAAAGAGGACATGCATCCATGTATGGTGGATGGGAATACAGGCACCCCAACAGTAAAAGATGACGTCGTCTCACCACCATCGCAGCCTGACATAACTGAAACGCAACGAAGCCCCCAGCATTATTCATTCACGAACGGGGAACGCAAGAGGAGAAAGCTGCCAGAAATTCCAAAAAACCGAAAATGTGAGTTTATAATTTTCCTTTTCTTACTTTCTTTTCTTTATAGTTTTTTTTTATAGTTATCTTCATAACCCGATAATGTTTTCATTGTGTTGAGTGGAGAAAGGTCATCGGTTCATTTACATATATAAGCTCGCGTCCACAGCAGCAGCGCCTATGCAATTGTTTGATTTATTCAACATAATAACTGTTATTGTCGCTGGCGTAGTCTTTTAATTTTGTAAAAGTCATGGCCGTCAATAATGGATGGCTATTTAACTAATTTATTAATATCATTTGACGGTTTCTTCTGAAACCTCATTTCCCAATATGTTTTGTACAATACAATGTTTTGCAGTCATAACTGGCGTAATGTTGTACATCATTATAATAATTATATATGTACCATAACAAATACCTATATCCCACCACTGTACAATCATAATTCACAAACAAAATATTAACAAGCAATAAAAAAGTGACTAAATTAAGCCTAATATTAATTTATCAAATTAAGATAACTAATGCGCACTTTCCCTATAAACAGCGATATGAATTTTTGAGACCCGGTCATTCCATTTTTATTTTGAACTTGAAGACATTTTTATTATTTGTTTTTTTTTGTACTGTTCAATTTAATTATTTTTTTTGTTTGGTGAGCGAAGAGAGGAGGAAGAGAAGAACCGGCAATTTTACTTCATGAAGTTATGTTGCTGGTTCTTCCAATACACACAATTATTAAGAATCATTGTAATCTAATACAAGTACATATTGTAAATAAAACCTGTCCGAGTACATTCAGGCTATGGAGCGCAGGGTAACGTTTCTCACGCGATCTGTACGCTGCGCTCCATTGCCCGTTGGAAAATCTTGATTTGGACTTCTGTAGTTCAGTTAGTGCCCAAGTTTGCGCGCAGCGAAGGTTATGACGGGCAGAATACATATATTGATAGGTTTTATCCTCACTGTCATTGAAAGACTTCCTCTCATGTGTTCCGTCCGTCTACCTCGACCCTACGTTTTGTTAGTCATGAACCGAGTTTTAGATAAATTAATGAATGTCTAAGTGCAAGACTTACTGTGCTCAGATCTTAGTAGCAGTATTTCTTTACTTGATGTGGATAACAGCACAATGTGCAAAGTAGAGGTTAGTTAGGCCACTAACGTTTACCTAAGCTTTTCTTTACCGCATAAGTTATCTTAATTTTATAATTTAATGACGTAAAGTACGTGTTAAACTATGTGTTAAAAAGGCACTGCACTAAATCGCAATACATGCAATGTATGTTACCGTGTGTAAAGTCAATCTAAGGTTAGAGTAAAGTTAGTTAGTTTCCTTAAGATTCTTAATTTGCGTCTGAACAACATAATATGCTGGTCGTTGAAATGAAATACGTAACATATATTTTAAAATAACGAAATAGTCGAGACATTACATTTTGAATAAAATTACCATTATTAACATCAACAGTTTACGGTTATTCGCAAATTAAATTGTAATTACTAGACTTATGAATGTGATTTTTGAATACATTTTTATGCCCAGTTATCTGTAAAAAATATCACTTACCAATGACAAAAGAAATAATTAACGTCGAATTTTTTAACATGAAAGTTCAGTAATTAAAGAAAATAGATTTTTTTAAAACTTCTTTTATGATTTTCGTAAAAACAATAAACAGACCAAATTAACATTTAATGAATGCTACTGAATATAACAGACAGTTTCAGTAGCGCGGATAAAATTTGGTCTAGACAAATGTGTGTGAGTGAACCTTTTCGATTATAATGATAATTTATTTATGTGATGTCGAAAATCGGCCCGCAATCGACGTAAAAATCGCGTAACAAGCATAAAATACAGTCTAATTGAGACCTTCCTTCTTTTTTTGAAGTCGGTTAAAAATTTACAAGCGGCGAAAAAACAGTTTTAAACTTTAAAAATCCCATACAAATCTGACCTTTAGAAAACCGAACCGTTTCTTTTTGTGTAATTTGTACAGGGCTATAAAGTCAAAGTTATTACCTTAACGACAAAGAAAAGAAAGACTAATGATGAATTTGACACTTCGCGTGACCCAAGGGCTGGCTTTTACTTTGTCCTTTTTTATACGTGTGGAAATCCTCGATGAATGTCCTCCGCCATGGCGGAGGGGTCTGTCAGACTCCTACTGACTAAAACCACTCGGTGTTCCATCTTGTCACTTCTGGCACCCCGGTGCGGGGACCCAATCGCATTCTACACAATCACCCCCGCAGTGGCATTTTCCTTGTCCAGGATAAGTGTTGCCATAGAACGTGGAAACGCCACCAGTCTCTTGAAAACATTACAAGTTGACAGCGTTGAGAAGACAATTTTTTAATTTCATTTATAAGATTGTTTTTTAAGTTATTGTAGTTGAAGTACTATTGGTAGATAGTTAAAGTATCCTGATGAATTAAAATGTTATCTAGTCGTTGCAATAATATCTTCAAAAGCACAAAGCATTTTTTTATTCAACTCTGGTTCGATCAATTCCTAAATGAAGATTTTAAAGCTGATTTTAGTAATCAATAGTTTGTTAGTTAGCTAACAACTTTTTTGGATTATTCTTTTCGTTGCATTAGTTAGTCTAAGCACAGTTCGGCAAAACTTATTTGAATGCTGAATAACGAGTAAATTAGCGTATTCTGTATTCGATTATAGGATAAAAATAGGTCAAGGAATTTATCAAGTATTAAAAAACCATATTTGCTTTAAATTAACCGGTATTTTAACAATTTAGAAGAAGCCGGTATCTTGATTCACACTTCAAACATCATCAAAATGTTTTTGCCTTTGCCTGTTAATGTAGGTACTACATAGTTGACGAAATGCAAATTGTGTCAATTTGTCTTAACACTTTATCCTTTATGGGTTATTTTTAAATAATTTATCCACGAATAATTCATTCGTGATAGAATTATTCACCAATAACTATATATTCGAATATTTATGTAGTTGTAATTATTTATTTGAATAATGTCCAACTCAACGCTAAGCATTAACGTTGCACAATGTATTCGTTTTTTTTTAATGAAAAATTCAGGTTAATTTCACAGAAAAGTTGTGTATCGTGTATGCGAAAATATGAGAAAAATAAGAGTATGTAAGTAGAGTATCAATGTGGATACATGTATTATACTTTGTGTGTGGATAGATTTTTTGAAGAAACGATGACTATCTCAAGGATGATATAGGCTAGAAAAGAGGTGACTGTTTAGATGTCGAGTAATAGAGAAGTACAAAAGAAGAACACATGGAACCAACCACTTCAGGGAACCAAGTCCGCTTCTGAAATTATGAGATTCGTTTGTTACGCTTAATTGACAGGCATTATTAGGGATTTTGTATGTGTATAATTTAAATTTGTTCAGATTAGACAACCCCTCTCATAAATATGCTGCTAGCTCGAGATCAGTGATCTATGTACCATTATTTTGATATTTTTTCACCACATACTGTAACGTCATCAGTGACTTTGATGGTGGTTTTTTATTATTTCCAGCAAAAATACTAGCATGCAGCCAACCAGCATCATTAGCGGACGAGCTTGGAGCGCTTACTGGTCTGCTTATCCGGCCGGGATGTCATACGAGACCACTCCTTGTGCTCAAATGCGGGTACCTTTTAGACGAAGACTCTAGCCCAGATTCTGAGAGACTGCAAAGCCTAGGGGATGTTGACAGCGGACACAGTACTGCTCACTCGCCGATCGACACTGGTCCGAAGAGTATATCACCAACGCCACTACAGCAAAATGGTTTGTTAATTTTACCTATAATTATCTTAGCTTATTTTAGCTGTTAACCGTTTGACGAGGGAATGTTAGAGCCGTGTAATTAATTTTTGTTTTTGAATAAGGTCTCAAGGAGTAAAAAACGTGGCTTTTGAAAACTCTTGCTCGATATATTGAACAATCGCCCTGCAAGATTACAGTGCCAAGAATCGCTTGTTTCAAGATATTTCACCACGCTAGTTACATCATCAACACGTTTTATCATTACTTAATTGCTTAGGTACCTATAAAAAAGCTAATTGAACTTACAGACTACAGGACTATCGACAAATTGTTTAAAATGTCAAAATAACAAATGAATCTTCAGATAAAATATTTCTCTTGTTGCTTTTTGGATTTACTTCTTTGTAAAAGTGTACTGATCTAAAGTTCTCAGAATGTCCAATTACATTAACAAATCTACAAACTTAACAGCTTACCAACCGTACCTAGTACTGTATTAACAAGATTAATGCACAAATTACTGCTCATGGGTTGATGCACATATTGAATTACTTCTACATTGTGTTCATGTAGTTGCGATGCAAGAGGTCTTTACATAGATGACTACAATCCTGCAAAAATATTTGGATTTGGCACTTTTTTTAACTTCCAGTGTCTCCAGCTTCAAGTTGCAGTATCACCGGACTAAACTTTGCCGGGAACATGACAAACATTCCCCACAGTCAGCTTGAAATGCTTGAAGCTACGCACAGAGGCCTACATAAGTTTAACCCTAGACATCACGACGAAATCGAAGTGGAAATTGGCGACCCCATTTATGTCCAGAAGGAAGCTGAAGATTTGTGGTGTGAAGGTAAAACAATATGGGCGTTACACGGTTCAATAAGTTTTATAGATATTATTAAGGGAGCAATTTCGTCCTATACTGCAATTACTACTGTCCTCAATGAAAGATTCTATATTTGGTGGTTTGATTTCTAAGAGGGTTATAAAGGCGTTCACGCCAAATAATTAATTTTAAAAAAATTCCAGGGGTCAATCTAAGAACAGGTCAACAAGGAATTTTCCCGTCAGCCTATGCAGTTGACATGGATTACAACGACTTCGATCCAGCAAATGCTAAGGATAAAAAAGAACGATATCTATTAGCGTAAGTTATTTTATCACAAACTTCTTTCTCAATCGAAAGGATTATTTAAGATTACTGTACAATTAATTTTGATTTAAGGTACACGTAGTTCAAATATTATGATTTCATATCTCTAATGTTTCGGAAAATATGAACATAAAATATATTTTTTATTTTATTACTTAATAACTAATAACCATTTTGTTCACAGGTACATGGGATCAGTCGAAACCTCTGCTCACAAAGGCACGGGAGTTGTATGCCAAGCAGTGAGGAAGATAGTCTCGGAATGTAATGGAGAACCCACAATGCAGCCTTGCATACTGGAAGTATCGGACCATGGACTTCGCATGGTTGATCGATCGAAACCCGCAGTAAGTGCTTCAGAATTACTACAGTATTGTAGCCAAAGTTTCGGTAACTTTCTATTAGATAGTGCATTGTATTTCGACACTTTGAATGGATAGCTACGTTATCAAATTGAAAGTCATTTTGTTATTTTTCATCCAATTTTAATCTGTCTACACAGCAATGATTCAATCGTTATTTAAAATTTATCTGGATTATTTTACTAAATGACAAAAGCAACAATGCGTATAACAGAGTTCGCCATGAGTGAAATGGCATAAGTAAACCAATTTCTAGAACTTTGCATCAAAAACATAGCACTGAAACAATCGCCTGAAATAAACCAGTACAAGACGGTTTCTGACAGTGACTAAAGAAAGTTCTAGTTTATCAAACAGTCAAACATTCAATCAACCACATTTTATACGTTTACATCATAAAATAAAAGATAGTAGCTGCATGGCGTGCTACATAGTTTCTTTTGAGCAAAAAATAATATTTGCCTAAGATTTTGAAAACATTCGAATTATAACTCATATTGCTGTAAACAAATGCTGCAAACGTACAAACAGTTTTATTTTTACGTGAGATAACCTGTAGAATATGTTTATAATAAATAAATAATTTATTTCAGTTACCGGTTTACAAACTTATATAATTTTCTTACAATAGAGGCTTCCTTTTAAGTGTTGGGTACCTGTGCTAGGAATGTTAAGATCTTAACAATTGCAATTCTTAAAAAGAAGAAAGGAAGTCCTTAGGAATTCACTCGGAGAAATAATCAAAATAAGACAAAGCCCTTTAAAAAACATGGTTATTTTCCCTAGACTTACCCGTGGATTGAATTCCACTTTACATTCCGAGTTTCCTCCGTGCAACGGAAAGCACATTATTCCGTTGGCCTCCGTCTTTAATTCGTAAAACTTTGACAGTTGTTAGAAGTGAATCGAAAGTCTGATAACCAGTCTTACAATGGTATTTACCCAGTACCTACTAATCATGTAAAATACTGGATTTCAAGTGCATCCGGTAAGATTGGAAACCGGCTCCAACATAGTTGAGCTGAGCATATTTTGTAGAAAAATCGTAACGCGTAAAAAAAACCAATCAAAGAAACGGACTATAGAAGCCTTCTGATCTGCCAAAGTATCAACTGTCACAAAATTAAACTTATATAAAATATATTTTAGTTTTTCTTAGACACTTCGCCATTTAGATGCGTATCGTTTAGGAGCTGGCACAAGTTTATTGATTACGCACATAACAGTAAATACAGCGTGGAACTTGACGCAGAATAACATCGTCTGTTTTTAACATGGCTTTACTTGAAAAACATTCACAGTGTAGGCTAGACGGTTTTTATTAAAATAATTTTCTTAGTTTTACGGTTACTTTTACGATTACGGTCAATAATCGTAGCGCCTGTGGACTTACAACAGACTATACATTGACGAGTGGCTGTAGTGAGCTTCATTAACCGTAGGCGTTTATAACCTTAGTATAATTAAATAGACAAGCACGATAATATCAATAATTTATTGTTGGTTAGATAATAGTATCCTAACTAATATTATAAAAGCGAAAGTGAGTTTGTTTGTTTGTTACCTCTTCACGCTTTAATGGCTAAACCGATTTTGATGAATTTTGGTACAGAGATAGTTGGGAACCAGTAGACGGACATTGGCTTATTTAAATTAAAAAAAAAGTGGGATATGAGGGAGAACGAGGGAAGAAAAGGGAAAACTTAGCGTTGCTATTACAAATCAATCAGGCGCAAAAGCAAAAAACTGCAGGTCTGCTTGGTGTGTTATACCGAATTTAACGCGAGCGAAGCCGCGGGTGAAAGCGGGCGAGTGGCTGTAGTGAGCTTCATTAACCGTAGGCGTTTATAACCTTAGTATAATTAAATAGATAAGCACAATAATATCAATAATTTATTGTTGGTTAGATAATAGTATACTTATACTAGCTGTGCCCAGCGGTTTCACCCGCTGCTCACTTAAGAGTATGAAAAATAGATGTTGGCCGATTCTCAGACCTACCCAATATGTACACAAAATTTCGTTTAAATCGGTCCAGCCGTTTCGGAGGAGTATGGGAACGAAAACTATGACACGAGAATTTTATATATTAGAATAGCTAGCGGTTTCACCCGCTGCTCACTTAGGGGTATGAAAAATAGATGTTGGCCGATTCTCAGACGTACCCGATATGTACACAAAATTTCGCCATATGACACGAGAATTTTATATATTAGATAAAAACAAAAACAGTTAAGTTTCTTAATTTAGATTACAAAACACCTTTTTTAAATCTGGCTTCTTACATCATAGCACGCAACCAGTTCTAACTGGTCTGTGAAGGTCAGATTAGCGACTGCTACATGTAAAATACATGGTGTCCAGTAAGAGTGGTAGCCGATGGCTAGGCAGATGATTAATAGGCACAACTTTAGGAATATTTTTAACTGACTAATTTTACTAAAATCAAAACTACTGTTATCACAACAGAAACGTAAGCATAGTCTTAAGTAATATCGGTAACGGTTTCTTTAATATTTTTTTCCAGAGAAATCGAAATGGGCCGTGCATTGACTACTTCTACTCATTGAAAAATGTTTCATTCTGTGCGTTTCACCCACGAGATCACAGATACTTGGGCTTCATTACGAAGCACCCAACGCTACAGCGGTTTGCTTGCCATGTATTCAGGGGGCAGGAGTCAACGAGGCCCGTAGCCGAGGCCGTGGGGTATGTGATCAATTATTACAACTTGCCAGCGTGACAGCTTTCAGTGTTCGTACTGGACATATACCGTTGAATAGTTTTTCCTTTTTAAGGAAAAAGTGTGAGTCACCAAACTGTGCGGAATGTGTTGTAGCAGAAGACGTTGACTCATTATTTAGCGGAATACGTCCGGAACGGAGCTGACAGGAGTAATTATTAAATTCACTATAATTTAGATACATGATTGGGATATTATGAGAGGCATATTACGTTGGTGTATTTCATATAATACTGTCTACTTCTTTGCCT
The DNA here is from genome assembly GCA_958449745.1 of Ochropleura leucogaster. NCBI lineage: Eukaryota > Metazoa > Arthropoda > Insecta > Lepidoptera > Noctuidae > Ochropleura > Ochropleura leucogaster. The sequence goes on from OY288200.1 coordinate 10,270,518, forward strand.
ATGACAGATAAAGCATTTTTAAAGTTATTTATATAGAAATTAATCAATCTTAATGCTTTCACTGAAATGAGTAAGTATTTAATAAAAAAAAATAGCAGCCTTTGTTTTCGGGTAAAGCTAAGAAACTGAGTTAGCATCGGAAACATAAAACTTTGATGTCTATCAAAGTATAACTATTGACATATAAATCTGTTTATTGCATTGTAATTGTGGATCACTTTACTAGTTATTAATTGTAATCTTTTGTCTATTTCAGGCGGGCATTCCACAGATTCTATCAAACATTTATCGAAACTGCGTACCCGATCGAGGATATCTACATAGAATAGCTACTCGAAACAAATTAAAATAAACCACTAACGTATTACACTAACATTAGCTTACTATGCCACAAGCATTGAAGGAAATGTCTAGGATTGGAAGGATGCTATGTACCTAATGAAAATCCGAGTCAAACGTTCATCTAGTTTCTTGCCTTCTATTTTCAATGTTGCGCTGAAGAATTAAATTTAGGCCATCGATTTACTCTGTGATATCGATGAAATAGGTAATTTGTTTTCCGTTATTAATTCACGCATAACATTCGGAGTAATTGTAAATCGCTGTATGCATGTCGCATTCATAACAGATTGAGAGCTATTAACCATAGACGGTCATGGGATTTATATCTTACAGTTAAATTAGTTTAAAAAAATCGTTGTATAATTACTTAAGAAAAGTACAACTAAATAAAAAACTTAAAGTAAATCAGTTATTCTGTAGCTCTCAATCAATACACATATTGTATATTTTCATGTAACATAATATCGTGTTTTATCATCATCACAGCGAAAGCGTGTAAAATCGTTGTTGGCTTTGTAAGCCTATATGTTTTATTGTCTTGATAAAAAAATCTTCGGTTAAAGTAATACTTTAGTACTTATACTATTAAGACAGTAGATACAGTTTTAAGTCTGACACTCTTGACGTCAAGTGTGTTGACTTCTGCACATCAACTGTGGTATGCGTATGAAACTTCCTTAATTTCGTTGTGAACAAAAAAAAAACGTATTTTACCGTTTTGCACACAAAAAAGTCTGTTGTGAAACAAACTTAATAGGCTTATTTTGGGTCAGCTCGTTCCACCGTCAACCTTATCTCTGTTCTGAGATTGAAGTCAAGAGTAGACAAACTTAACATTGAAAAAGAAAACGTTCGGACTGAAAACTCAAAATTAATTATCTGAGTTTCCTTCGAGTGATCTATGGCAAAAGCCACGTACCTACTAAAACGGTTACGTTACTTTTTGCACCTTATACATTTTTCAAGCTATATGAACTTAGTTAAAATGATCAAGGAAGTGATGTTGTGTCTGCTCATGAGTTAACGTGAGCTGCATGTAATTTAAATCACGGTCATGATTAATATGCCTAGAATTATAACTTACTGGAAGAGCATACAAATTATAACTAAACGCACACGAATCAATTAATTTTAATAATCGTATGCAAACCATATGACCACAATTACGTATTTTATCTGAAGACTAAATTTCACGTAATAAACAACATGGAATATGAAACAGTTTTTTTGTGTATTAAACGATTAAAATACTTATTACATTGTGACTGATAACTATTAACAAATATACATGTGCGTAGATAGATATTTTACAAACGACAAAAGTTATTATGATAATTCAATTTATCAAGCGATGATACAATAATAACTATTTCAATAACAGTAAAAACGTATAGATGCATACAAGTAATTCCAAAGAGTATCAGATCGACCAAGATTTGGTCGATAAGACACTAAAAACATGATTATGTCCCCCGTGTTTATTTGGCTAACAAACAAAAACGCATATTACTTATACCTATACATATTCATATCAATAAAAATCTAAAACTATGAAGTAAAAATCATTAATTATAATCGATTGTCAACCACTGTGATATGAGCAGTTGATTTTTTATGTCTGTAGGTAAATCAGCCCTTTCGGTAAAGTTGGTATGATGCTAATATACTTACCGGTTAAGTATTACTATCAATATGCTTAATCAATTGTAACTATAATGTTTGTAGCTATTTATATTGGTTAGGATATCTGAAGCACATAAGCAAGATTTACTTCTTAAGTGGTATGTAGATACCTTCTGACAGTAGCCATTGCTTAAGCAATGTTATCTAATTAATTCGCTATGGACACGTTCACGTTACTATAGCTCTGTACTGTGAATTGTAAATAGTTCTAAAGAGGACGCGTTCACATTGGGGTACGTCACGATTGCCCGGACTACTTCCTAAAAACATTTCTGCATGAACAATAAAACGTCTAGCCTAAAAGATAAGAGCTCTCTACATATAGGACCCCAAAAGTTTTGACACCGATTAGACACTAGGTTTTTTTTCGATCAAACATTCATATGACAAACGATTTTTAGTCTAACCTTGTTTCAATAATCACTATATCGATGAATTGGTCAAAGGATTATTCGAGCTAACGTTTTCGGGTAAACGTGACTTAAATACTGGCACGCTTTTTCATGAGCGGAGATAATTTTGTAAAAAAAACATGATTGGTCGAAACTAAATAGGTAGTAATTTAACCAATTTATCGACTGCTGCATTCTATGTATTATATAGTTCATGTAGAAATACAATAGCAGCGTTTACGTTGTTCTGCGTTAACCGTTGAATTCGGCTGTCACAACTTTTGGATAATTCTATAGCGAGACTTATGTAGAACTATTGTGAGTATTCAAAAAATAACATTGAAACATTAGAAAAGTCCTGAAATAACTGGTTAATGTTACTTGTAAACAAATGTTAGAGTACAATATAATACTTATATCACAATTTTGAAAGAACTCGAATCCGCCTATTTATTGCATTTTTTTTTTAAACTGACAAGACTATTATTTGGCATACTTTCCTAATTTAAGTTTCAATTAAAAATGATTTAATAGGTATCCTAGTTTGTATGGAGTTTCTGCTATGTGGTTACCATAATTAACTTTTTTACTTTTGAATTGGTTATTGGCATTGCATTCTTTATTTTAGTAGGTAATGTATATTATCTAAACAAAATAAAACCTAATTCTCCATTGTAATGTGAACGTAATCTGGGACTTGTAAATACAATAATAATCAGCAAAAAGCAAACGTACTCAACAAAGCTGAACAAAGCTGTGACTCAAACAAAAAATATATATTTATTTTTCCAATAATTGTCATAGCGTATTCGATATAGTGATTAAGGCATGAAATAATAATAATAAATATTATTTGGGACTGATTTAAAAGTGTTTAATTACATTACATAGAGTACGTTTTCCCGATAGTGGCTTTTAAATTACGTAAACAAAACGCGTTATAGTCGGTCCTCTTTTAACAGGTGGTAACATAGTTATGTTGGGGGCGGCATCCCGTCCAACCGGATGCAGCTGAATACCAGTATTTTACATGGGGCGGCTGCCTAACAGACCTCCAAAACCCTTAGTACTGGTAATACGATAGTCGCTGTTATGAGTAACAAATTTAATGAACATGAAATTTCAAACCTAATGAGGATTTCTAAAAATAATACATGATAGCAACTCTGCATATCTTCCAATGTGCTAAATTGTAATTATGTGTACGACTAGAAAGTTTCAATATCTATCCGTCATCACGCCGGCCCATCATACAGCGATGATTATCATAACATGCCTGTAATAACCGAAGAGTTAGGCAGACATGTGTCTCATAATGTATAAGAGGGCGAGCCTAAAGCCATCAACCAGGCACCAATAAGGACTCCGCAGCTGCTACTGAGAAATTTCTGATGGAAAATCCCAAAAACACTTTCATTTGACCGCTCAGGGAATAGAACCTCATACTTTATTGAAATAAACTTAAGTCTATTATTTACAAACTTTAAATAGACATTAACTAATAATAAAAATATGTACAAGCATGAGAAAGAAAAATAATTAAAGGGCATTGAAAAATTCGTCCGCTTCGCAGGCAACAGGAATATATAGCATTATCGCGTTAGATGGCAACGCTAATTTTTTGTGCAAAAAGCAGGCCAGCCCTCTGGTCACGAGAAAAGTCGACCAACTGCTTGGCGATTTCTCGAAATACTACGCGGGCACTCGGACCCCATGTCTCTAGTGTTTCAACCCTAAACGGCTCAAACACATAACTATCAGGCAAATTCTGATATTTGCGGTGTTTGAGGTTTTCAGCACCTGCAGCAGCAGCCCCAGCGCAGCCCACCGTGCTAGGAAGATGGGCGGGAGCAGTAGCACTACCGACATTTTACAGACACATACATTATTTTACGTATCGATTTGTATCAAGAGACAGCAATATGACATTCTTCTACAACGAGCTTGTTCTAGTGTACTGCAATTAACAGTCACTACGTAATTATTCCACACTTCTTTAACTATTTAATATTAAAGATCCCATCTACATCATATCTGATGGCATGAACCTTGACGCATCAATCAATCAAATGTTCCTCTGTTTTCAATTTAATCTTATATGCTGATGCATAAATTGATCGAAGGAGGTTCAATCTACAAGAATGTGATCAGCGTATGTACTGTCAGCAAAGGAAATAAGTACGTAACCAGGATAATCAGATACGGTTGATATTTTCCTAAACATGTATGAATATGTTCGAATTAATTTAAAATTATTTGAAAAAAAAACAAAAATTTTATTAATTTAAATTAAGTTTTGAGTTGAAAACGTTTCTCGGAAGGACCATATGGGTAAAACCACTATCTGTGTTCTTGAACTTAACCCCAATGGTTTCGTCGTAAAATTTAATATACACGGCATCTGGTAGCTCTTCATCCTCTAGTTGGTCTCTTCTTAAGGCCGGCCATTTGATTTTTAGTAACAATATAAAATGAATGATCGATAAAAACTAAGAGATATCATAATACTATAACTAAAAATGCTGAAAAAAAACTTATTTGCTAAAAATAAATTCCACTTCTAAGAAAAAAGAAAGAAGTGGTAAATAGCTTTATTTCCGGAAGTCGGTAGCAAAAAAGTCAACGAAACCAACAAAAATCACCGACTTCCGTCGTTCCATCGGGTACTACGTTCCAGGTAACAAAGGGTTACGGAGATGTGAAGCGCCTCTAATATTAAGCTGGGCGGTTACAGTGAATAAATTACAGGCCACCACCCTCGACACAGCCGTGATCGACCTTGGGAAAAAAACTTCGCGAAAGGACAAATGTATGTCGCACTCAGTCGTGTAAGAAGTTTAGATGGCACAGATTTGTCAGATTTGGACGGGAATAAACTATTAAGCAAACCGCACGACGAGAGATCATTGCCCGAAATTACGAAGCTATGAAATCTGTCTCCCGACAACGAAGGTCAGGCGTAATTTTTACCTTTAGTGACTTGCAATACTTCTCCCATAATCTATTTATTAGCTGGTCCCTGCTCCTTTTAGCCATTACCATTAAAATGTTTTCGTTTTTATATTTTTTGTCTTAACTACAAGTTTTAGTTTCACATCACGCTATAGTATTAAATACTATCTACATTATGCTTTAGTATAAGACCAATTCAGAAATCATATCCGGGACACCCTCCTGCCTACCCTGGGAAAACCCATACTTATACATGACATGTGATTGCAGTAATCACGGCAGATTTGCTGTGATTTATTGAAGAGTTCCGTTGTATATCACTGAAGATCTTCACCAGAATATCACCAAATTAAAATACAATCACCTCAAAATACTACGATGACCTTAAAAATAACCATTACAGATATGGCTATGAACAATAATAATAATACATTGAATAAAACAATAAGTTCACAACAATACTTTAACTGGGTAGATATTATTTTACAGCATACATATTACAGCATTATTTTAGCAGTAGTAATTTAACTTCACTTGAATTAAAGGATTGCTTCCTTTAATTCAAGTGTAACAAAGTTTAGTTTAAAAAGTGAAGCAGCTTTTAATAATGAGATATTTCAGTACAAGTGCAGCTTAGGTTAGTCGTGATCCAATGTAATGACCAAAAAGATGACGCAAATGACAGAATGAAATTCGAAATATAAATATTCAAAAAAATAAAAATCGATATTGATCCAGAAGGAAAGAGGTTGAGGCAGATGAGTTGGAATACCCACTCTGTTACAGTACTGCCTTCTGAATAAGGCCCTTGCCTTCTGAATCAATCCACCTCGACAGATCGTCGTCGAAGTTCCATCAGTCAAGCAGTGGTAGCCTAGTGCTAGCCGACGGTCACATCAATGACTCGGGTCATTGGTCTCGAGTTAGAACCCAATTCACGCACCTCTTATTTTTCGGATTCAAGTGCGTATTGTATAATTATCACTTGCTTTGCTGAAGGAAAACATCGAGAGGTTACAGCATGCCTTTTTTGCAGGTGGGAAATCATCAAATAACTACCTCCGAAGATACAAAAAAGCATTTCTGAACATATGAAAATTCAAAGGTCACGTACATGTCAAACATAGGTCAATGTTCAACCACCAACTAAGATGTACCGACGAATAAATATTCCGCAAGATTGTTGCATTTGCTTTAAAATTAAATGACGACCGTAATAAAAACTGATTTGAAACTAAAGTGTAATTTGCATAAGTACAGTACCAGTACAGTACAAGAAGTACGATAGAAAACCACGCAATGGAATTTAAATACAGTAAAAAAACCCTAGACTGTATTGTTTTGTTAGAGTAAACGGTATGCGACCACGGCTATCCTTTATACATCACAATGAATATGATTTTTGTTTCAAGATTTTTTAAGCGTCGTTTTTTTGTTAGCGTAGTTTATTTACTATTTTATTTATTTGGTGTTTGAAACAAGCCCTTTCAAACGATAATACTATATTTATGCTTATTGACCGCAAGAGGTATGATATAAGGTATTATGTGAAAGTTTTGAAGAGGAAATGTGAAGATAACGATATAGTGATTTGGAATGATATAAAACACGGTGTCTCATCTTAATTTTTTTTTAACAAATGTCTTTTTTTCCGCTAGAGGGCGCCACATTGAGTTTTGTATCACATCACGCCTATGTTCAAAGAACGATTGGGTTTAGTGATTCCTCTTTTCTGAAGTTCGTTGTATAAGTAGTTAACGAGCTATAAAAATAAAAAACTACGTTAATAAAAACCGACTTCCAAAAAATTGCAAAATAGTTAAATAAATAAAAAAATGCTAAAATAGAATATATAAAGCAAAAACATTACTTACGCAATTTATAACACTATCCTCTACTTATCTACTAACCACTTATTCTTTGCCCTTACTGCTTGGTTTGAAGTCGGTGCCAAGCCACAGCATTAGCAAACCTACAATAAACATTATACAAAAAAGTAATTAGCGCCATCTATAATTTAAAAAAGATATCACGTGTTGTGCTATTAAACGCTAGATGGCGTTGTGACGTGACGTCGTATTTCTGAATCGCGATGTTAAGATTCTCCATGATTTAATAAAAGGTCAACAAAAATTTAGACGCATGCTCTTGGTTCATGCTACGATTTAGTTCTTTAATTTAGCACATTTTTTAAACCGACTTCCCACCCAAGAAGGAGGTTTGGGTTTATTTTTTGCTTTTTAGTGATTTAACTGGGTGACTTATAGGTAGGCTTACGAAAGGTGCTGCGCGCCTAAAAAAATATAGATCCCTTGAAACGGGGACAGAAAAAAAGCTCGTATTCAAAGTAATGGTTCGCGTAATGATTTTTCACGTTCTTTGGAAACACAGAAAGATCATGAAGAACGTTTATTGACTATGAAAATGTATTCTAAATCACGTTCACGCCATGAAATGCTGGAGCAATACGAGGCTAGACTAACTAAGACTCAAGAGCGTCTTGAGTCTGCTGAGCAGAGGGCTCATAGACTCGGTCTCATCAGTAAGTGTCTAGCTAATAGCTAACGAGTCTGCTGAACAGCGGGCTCATAGACTCCGCTCTCGATGTTCCCACGCAGTCCGGTATGTTTGGCAGTATGACCGAGTGGGGTGAGAAACCCAAAACGTAGGTAGCGTAATTATAGAAAAAGAGGCTGGAAGACAGTTCTTAACTTATCTTCGATGTAGACAGACTTCTTTTTGGTTCTCCAATAAACCTATACTTGTAAGAAGTTGAGATTGTCAATTCGGGTGGTATGATTTCTCTTCTGTTGGTTTTCATTTTATTACGTGTGTACTGATTTACGTGATGTTTTTTTTGTTCGACGCGAAATATCTGATGGTTCAGGTGCACCAGGCGGAAAACGCACACCCATGTTTCTCTGGGCAAAAGGGCTGTAGGCTATGATGTGAATGTTCGCTTATTATTAATTTAAAAATCACAGAACATCATTTAACACTATTAAACCTAAACGTTAATAAGATTTACCTTCAAGGTCAACCTAATAGCCTCAAGGAATACTATTCTCTATCCATATGTACGTATTATTTTGCAAGAATTTTCTCTGAACTCCTAACCTTTGAGGAGTTGCACCTTCCATCATCAGCTCATCCATAGTAAATCATCATCAAACGCAAATAATTGAACAAACTGTATGATATTGTCTGTAACGTAATAATAATATGCTTATATATCGAGTGTTCTTCTCGATTTTCTTGGGATCCTAAAATAACAAACCGGCCGAATTGAGAACCTCCCCCTTTTTGGGAAGTCGGTTAAAAAGATGAACATACATAATTATAGCCTGTCAAATCATTACCAAGACACGAAATAATATAAGTTACTAGCTGTGCCCAGCGGTTCCACCCGCTGCTCGTTTAAATCGGTCCAGCCGTTTCGGAGGAGTATGGGAACGAAAATTGTGACACGAGAATTTTACATATTAGATAAATCAAAAATCTAAATTGAGTTTCATTGTCAGTCATGGGGGTAATCAGACACAACAGAACGTTACCTGCTACGATCCTTAAATTTTGCCTTCTGTAGATGTATGAATCTATAATATTTATGTATTCATACATCTTGTCATACACGCACGTCGCGGGTACTCACTTTTTGCCTGACCTGACTTGTTCTTCACCTATAAGGTCAGTATATTTCCCTCTAGGGTGTTGAGTGGCGTTAGCGGATGAGTGAAAGGCAGATGATTAAGGCAGATGTGAGATCTGCCTTGTTACACCCCCTTTCACTCATCCTCTCAACATGACCAAGCCATCTAAGCATACTCTTAAAAAGGTTTTGCTTATTTTTGGCACAACATCTTTAAAACCGTTTGAGTTTTAAGACCGTTGCCTCATAGAACCTCTTTCTCATTGTTTTGTTTTGTCAATAAAAGCAAAAAGTAAACTATCTGGAGAAGAGCGACCAAAACCTTGTTTAGTTGTATCTATATGTTGATAGTATATGATGTTGAAAGAGATATAGGATATTTTTATTTTATGCAGTAGTGCATGCATTTTTATCTTCGCGTCAGATTGCGCTGGCAGTGAGTTCTACTCTTATTGCATATTATGTTACGGGTAATATACATATATAATCCGGTATTTTATTGAATACTAGGTATTCTGTAGATTGCTTTAATTGTTCAGACATCGTATAAAAAAGGAAACTATGGTTTGACTAGGCATTTTATACAATACTAAACGTCCAGACCGCAATGTCTTGAAAGCGCGGTTTGTAGAATGGCTGGATCGACCTTTGATGTAGTTCTCGCCAGCCGCTACCAATGCACCTTTTGATCATAATTTTAGTACTGTGGCCAAAAGAGGTTAGAATAGCCTTATCCATTATTAGTAGTGAGTAGTTTTTTTTATTGCAGTAGTAAACAATAAATAACAAAATGCCATTCTAATTTTATTTTTATTTTTTAATTCAAGTTCTTTCTCACTACCGCATATTTAACCTGATATATACAGTGTATATGAATTATATAAATTGACTAATCAAGATATGACAAACTGTTGCAAAAATATTTCAAACATATAGACGAGTTCGGCATTTTATAGAATGATTAAGTAAACTCTTAAATGACTGAATACTATGCTTTGACGGTAACACATACATGCAACAGAATTCTGATGATATTTGAGGCTGAATGTATACATTCAGCCATAACATAATATGAAATAACGTTGTGCTTTGTGTGTGTTGGTGTATTGTAGAGGGTAGTAGAACGTCATTTAGCATTGTCGTTGAATGATATAGTCGACTTTGTAATGGCGTATTAATAGGTAATTCACACTATTTTATTACGAATAAGTCACTTTATAAGCTTTCGTAAATATACTTGAATTATAATCCCACCATGGTTAACACCACGACTCAGAGTACCCCGATTCGGATAGGTTAGGTTGGAAGGGAGCGTAGCGGAGCGGAGCTCCCGCCTTAGCCTTCGTGGTTTTTTTGTGTTTAAACCGTCGACCTATCTTAGGGTAGTTCATTTTGGTGATCATTTACTAAACCATGGTTATCTCTATTTATATGCTTAAATAGGATAGCAAAGTGTTGAAACTTTGGTTATAATTTTACATCAAAATGCGGGTTTCATTTTGGTGATCATTTACTAATTTTGTCTGCTATTTGTTACTATATCTGGTGGTAAGTTAGATATACCGCTAAAATACATATTTTAACGGAATATCAAACGGTATATCTAACCGTTAAAGTATGTATTTTAACGTTAAAATATGTATTTTAACGGTATATTATTCTTACTGCAAATGTGCGTTCTGTACAGAACGCATTCCAATTCAAATTCATTTATTTTTAAATATACAACTGGGTAGTTGTGCAGCTTGTTTGCAATATCGAGAACTCCGAGGCTGCCGCGGATATGACCTTTCCGTTTCCGATCTTATCAGTTTCACCTCGGGAATTTCCGTGACAACATGCATTCACGGAAACGTAAAGCAATATATTGTGGCCGAACCAATGACGTATTATAAATAGACACGTTATCAACCAACATCTCGGCGCTTAAAAACGGCAAAAATACTAGATAACTACTTATACGCGTAAAGAAAGGGAAAGAAAATATGACACCGTACGGCGGGATGCCTGTTGCTAGAGGGAGATAAATGAACATCTTCTTTATGTTTTGCACAGGTTTTCACACACAATATAAATTAAAAACAAACATAGCGTCGCGCGACAGGTTGGTGCGTGACTGAGCGCAATGTGGCCAATTGACTTCATCTTCATGGCATGTTGCCATTTTAGAGTGCGGACAACGTATCTATAGTTTTATACATCATTGGGCCGAACTATGTATGCCTCAGTAGGTAGTATTTCTTAGCAAAGGTATAATGTGGCTGTTCCTTTAAATACATATACCTATACATATCATATCCTACATTCAGTCAAAAAAAGTATCGGGAATGGATGATTTGTTTATCGTTCCAAATATTTCTTTTTGTTTTTTTTTGTAGTTGTTAGATTGGCACAACTGTATTCCATTTTGGCGCGGAGTTTGAGTTGCATCTGTTATTTATATTAAATACAGTGCTGGTTTTAGTAATATCATATATAGTGTGTATTGCGAATTTCATAATGGACAAAAATATCGAACAAGGAGTTTGTCTTAAATTTTGCATCGCCAATGGAATTTCGTGTTCGGAGTCACTGGAAATGTTACAGAAGGCTTACGGTGAATCGACTTTATCTAAAACTCGTGCTTATGAGTGGTTCAAAGCGTTCAAAAGCGGTCGAGATGTGATGGAAGATTTGCCTCGCTCTGGTAGGCCGTCAACATCTGCAACTGAAGTTAACATCGCAAAATTGAAGAAAATAGTGACTGCAAATCCCCATTCAACTCTGATCCGTACCATTGCAACTAATCATTTGGGTATGAAACATGTTGCTGCTCAGCTAGTCCTAAAAGATCTGAATTTTCTCCAAAAACTCAATCGCATGGAAGTCGCTGAGGACATGCTAGAACGAGTCAGTTCGGACCCAACATTCATGAAACGCATTGTTACTGGTGACGAGACGTGGGTTTACGAGTTTGACATGCAAACTAGTCAACAAGCTTCGGAGTGGCGCCTTCCAACTGAACCGAAACCGAAAAAACCACGTCAAAGTCGATCAAAAGTCAAAGTCATGTTGACTGTTTTCTTTGACTATCGCGGTGTTGTGCACTCTGAATTCTTACCGGAAGGTCTAACGGTAAATAAAAAATATTATTTGAGCGTTATGCGGCGTTTAAGAGAGCAAATTCGACGAAAAAGGCCAGATTTGTGGAAAGAAAATTGTTGGATTTTGCACCACGACAATGCGCCTTCGCACAAGGCTATCATTGTGAACGAATTTTTGACTAAACACTCAACAAATACCATACAGCAACCACCATATTCACCAGATATGGCTCCTGCTGACTTTTTCCTTTTTCCTAAACTCAAGTAACCACTTCGTGGCACCCGTTTCCAATCGATAGAAGACATAAAGGAGAATTCGCGGCGAGAACTGAACTCAATTCCAGAAGCAGCGTTTAAAAAATGTTTTGATGAATGGATTATTCGTTGGCGCAAGTGTATCGTTTCTAAAGGATTTGAAGGTGATAAAATAAATTTGGATGACAGACATTTTGTGTATTATTGATCTTTTCCCGGTACTTTCTTGACAGAGTAGTATATAGACGTTACATATATCTTTATTTTTAAATCCTAATTGGACCCATAAAAAAAAAACAAAAAACAGTTGTACGGCCGCTATCCACTCCACTGCAATCCACAATCAAACATGATGAAAGCATACCTCTTAATTCAGTTATATGAATACATAATGGTAGTTTTGGTATGTAAACGAATAGTTTTAATGAATTCGGTTAACGAAAAAGCTTTGTGAGCAGCATCATATTTATTTGCATTTATAACAAGAATTTTCGACAGCATGCCTTCCGGTAAAAATATTTTAGACTGAATTATATAAGTTCAGCTGAACTACGCGCCTACTGGCAATGTGAGTGATACTAGGTTACTAAGCAACAACTTTGCAGCCCAATTTGAACGCATCACTTCTTCGCAAGACGATGCGATGGGTTTCCAAGCGGTCTTGCTTCCCACCATAGATGATCGGAAAGCAAAACGAAATCATCTGCACAAAGAGCTGCGATAACAGCATATTCACAAGCTGTTGGATCCAAGTTGATCACGCTTTTGCGTGTACAATGTCTTTGCTTAGTGATGACTACCGAGCATCCGCTTTTGTCCTACAAGTTTTTGCGACAGCCAGATAATGAGGGCACCGTTCCGCCAGTATTGTAGCATGCCGTCACCCGAGATTCACAAGTCGCTCTCAAAATACAACCACCAAAATCTGAAGGAGTTAAGTCCTTCGTGTCTCGAATTGGCATAAACCCGGCTCATGACCGGGAGCTACATCGGCCTTCTTCTTTATACAAGGACTTTTACGGCTAGTTCACAAAAGTTGCTCAAGCCAGAAGGGTTGCTGCCTCGTAGGACATCGTGCGGTGCACCCCACACTAAAAGCCGTCAACATCTGTGATCATCGCAGTATTGTAATTTTTTTTTGCGAGTCTTGATTTCAAATTCCACTGTCTGTCGAAGTGTATCCCGACGGTGGCGTCAATTAGTACTCTGCAAACTGGATAAAAATCACCTAAATAGTAGATTTTGGTATAATACAGGTTCTTATAACACATCTTAAAAGACTTCGATCTTAGTGCTAAGTCCTATAACAACTAGACACTTACATGACATAAAACATTCTTAATACATATTGCCACGAATTCCTATCCTATCCCTTCGTCGTCGTTTAAAATAAGTACCTAAAGTAAAACTCGGGTGAGCGTTGGTTGAAAATGAGAGAGAACCTTTTTTTAAAAAAAAGTTATAAACTCATGCACTTGGTCTGTGCCAGGGACTTTCTGTTTGTTTATAAACAAGCCAAGTTAGCGGTCAGGAGTACTACACTGATTTCAACTTTTACTTTCAATTTGTGTAACCTACATAGTCGTTCAAGGACACCGAGTGACATTTCAGGCGCCATTTGTGTTACTGCAATTTTATTTTTCAACTAAACTTTAAGCTCGGTAAAACGAAAATTAATAGAAAATAAACAAATTAAACACAACATTAAAGCATTTTGCTTGTGGATAGTTACGTAATATAATGCTTAAAATGAGGTCCCGGTAACGGGGCACTAAGAAACTCAACAGACATGCAGGCATGAAGATAAATGTTGACCTAACTAAGTTTTGAGCAGCCTAGTTGTAAACGTAACACTACGTAATTGCCGAAGGGCAGAAGTGTACAACTTCATTTCGCTAGTCATGTTTAATTTCCATGAAATATGGGGCGACGCTATTGCGGTCATAATTTCAGACTACTACTGAGAAATTCCTGACGGAAAATCCAATATCACTTTGCCAGATTTTTTTTTCTCTTCTTTTTGCATTGTATATATTCTATAACGCATTTGTTCCTTAGCAATATCATACAAAAAATAAATTAAAATAATTTAAGTAAACTAAAAAACGAAAATACCAAAAAGCAAATACCAAATTGACAGCGTTGAGGACATTTTTTAAGAATATGTCCTCAACGCTGTCAATTTGGTAATGTGCCCAAGAGACTGGCTACGTTGCCACGTCGTATGGCCTCTGGCGAAGGTAAAATCCAGCCCTCAGGTTGCAGGAAGTGTCAATTAAATTTTTAGAAATAATGTCCTTATAAGACAAAGAGAACAAGGTCCCAAAGTTTGAATCCCAAACGATGTAAGTGCAGTAATAGGCAAAGTGTGTCAGCCTTTTTTAAATATTTGATTCTAATTAAAAGTGTTCTAAACATAAAACCATGTTACTCGTGGTCCCTAATCTAATAGCTATTTTGATATCATTTCTTATCATTATCCATTTAAAGAGATGAGGAATCGCTACTGGAAGGAAGTCTGAAAGTGGCACCAATGATTGAAAAGTTGTGTGTCGTTTATTATGATAATCAGCGGATCCGGAGTTATAAGGAAGATGTGAACATAATTTTTAGGTTATATTTGTCGATGGCTAAAAGAGCGGCCCTGGAACGTAAAGGGCAATAGAAGGAACATAGGTGGGTTTTAATCAAAGTCTGACATCCCCCCCCCCGCTCCTCCCAGAGCGGGGGAAGTCATTTTATGATTTCCCACCCGAAAAAAAAAGGCGAAGACATTTTTTTTACTGAAAATATTTGTGGTCATTTATATGAAACATTAGCAAAAAAAATATGATTTGCTCACACAATTAGACAAGATCTCATTTACAACAGACATTTGGACCGAACAAGTTCGAATGTGTTTTAATTGAGTCTGTCAGACTCATGGCATAAATAGAGATTTAAAAGGCTAAAAGTTATTTCAAAATGCCACACATTTGACGGAAGACATACAGGATACCTAGTTCTAGAAAAAAAATAAGAGTATGTTGATGGAATGGGCATCATAAAAGAGAAAATTGTTATTGTTTTGTACACGACTCTGGATCTAATATCCCTGCCTCCGACTCCGATTCCGACTCCGATAAATCATATTTAAAAACTCCGACTCAGACTTCGGTTCCGATAAAACTACCTCCGTTACATCCCTAAGTAGATATGTACGTGAAAGTTGAAACTGAGCGATTGACATTTATCAGGTTGAACCAAGCAAAACTGCGTTCTGAAGAATACATTCATCTACGGGATGCTATCAATGTTGATGGAAATGCACGTTGGTAGAACAACTATTCTTCCAGCAACATACGTTGGTAATACGCGGCATAGGCATGAATACGCCCAGGATACTATATCGTATGTACGTCATTATGGCACACCAGATTTGTTTATAACGTTCACATGCAATACACACATTACCGCAAGGGTGTTCAAAAGAACATTAAAATCACTCATCGACTTCATTGTTAAGCATCGCGTATTCGGCGAGATGCGCTATTAGGTGCATTCAGTCGAGTGGCAAAAGCGCGGATTGCCACATACACACAACCGAATGAAATTGAAATATATAATTCTCGTGTACATAGTCCTCCAAAAGGGCTCGACCGATTCTCATGATTTTTTTTATGCGAACAGTAAGTTTGAGAGTCCGGCAACATAAATTTTTCATACCCCTAAGTGATGGAATAAAGTTGAGCTGCAAGTGAAACCCCTGGGCACAGCTAGTTTAACATATTTATGTTGAAAGTTGACGGCATATTTTCCGTGTGTATAATCATAAGTAAGTGGCTGTGTGATTGACTACTGCGCTGCGTGTGGTATAATCGATCTAGAGTTGTCAAGCGTAATTAGAAAACCTTTGTACAAATGCTGCAAAAAATCTCGTATTTTGAGATATGATGTTTGAGTAACATCAGACAGATAGCGCTACTTATTAGAATGATGTGAAATGAAATATTTAAGGTACTTAAAATTAGATTTCAAAAATCATTTTTTAAGAATACTTTTAAGACGTAGTTTTTCTTTTGTTATTTATAGCTTTAAAACAAGGGAAAGTAACCGTATTCCTGATAAAAGTTGGTATATTGTAATTAAGGGTACTAAGAAAACGTCGTACCTTGTACGGAAGACCACAAATCTCGTATTTGTGCGAGGAACATCGTACAAATAACCCTGGTTCGATCCCCGCAAGGAACAAATATATTTGTGGTCTACAGGTAGTTGTTGCGAGGCTGGCTGTTTGTGAATGTCAGTTTATATGTTTGTGTACACATTCTAATATGACACAAACGTTTTTTTATGGGATAGAGTAAGAGAGAGTCTGTTATAGGATATAATTAAACAACAAAACAGATCATATATTATAATTTATTGGATCACAGAACTAAATTTCGTACAATGTAACTACTTGTTTTAAAGTTATTCAGTTTGAGCAACATCATTAACCACACCAATACCATAAAATTTAGTTTTGCATCGACAAAGATTCTTTAGTTACAAATTCAAGTTATATAATAGACATTTCATTAAATTAAACGACATTACACAACTTGCTTTCACATTGACACAACACTTTTTAGACGATCAACATTTTCGAGTGTTTTATAACTTTTCAGCCTCAAACAATAACAAACTATATAATTATATTTAGAATCAGTTACGTCAGTTTCATTTAATAGGTTTTATTTTGTGGAAGCAAAGCACTGCAAACAGCACATTAGGAAATCAATGTATTCACTATAAAAGGAATACTCTAACTTATGCTTATTCGTACGTGTCATAATTTTGTTAATTCACTACCTATCACTTAACCTGCCTACCAGTAGAAGTGCATGTAAATATACCTTGATACATATATTCTTGAAAATGTAACGTAAGGATGACTAGTGTCCTGCCGGGGTTGCGGGTTATACAAGAGATATCGCGGGCCCCGAAACATAAAGGGCAATAGAAGGAATATGGGTGGGTTTAATCACCCCAGGGCTGGGGAAGTTATTTGATGATTTCTCATCCGCAAAAAAAAAGATGGCTAGTAATGGTTAAAGCTCGCTTCCCGGGCATTTAGTTGCTTACTGGGAATTGTCAACAGTGCCTTTTTAGTTAAAATGTTTGGGGTAACGTTACTCCGTCAATAGTCAAAGAAAAAGGTTCTTAAATAAACACCTTTGTTCAAATAGTTGCTTAAATATCACAACTTCTACTGATAAACACGTTTTAATGAATAGCACTGTGTGTTAAAATCTAAAAACTTTGGTAGTGTCATTAACGAGCAAAAAGATACATCTATAAGGTATTAACTAGTTAAAGCTGTAAGGTACATAATAATATTCCACTGAAGTACTAAAATAGTAGTATGATATTTCAAGAAACGGACGGTGTAATGTAAAGCGGCACAGTCGTTTACAGATTTTACAAAACTTATATTACAGTCCCTGCAGCAGAAAAAGAAGTAACCATTGGTCGGCTTATTTGCGAATGCATTCATCGTGTTATCGTTAAAAATGTTAATTAAAAGAACACGATTCTCGTGGTACCTAACAATAGAGAGTTATTGGTAATGCTTGATGTCAAAAAAGGAGCATTTAGTACCTATATATTTGTAAACAAGAATAACATGCTATTTAAATTATTTTGTGTTATAAGTGGAAACTTTTTAATTCACCTTATTAACACAAAAATAAAACAACATTTGTTATTATTAGCTGTTAATTCCTAGTAAAATAAACTTAGTACCTACTTAATTATCATAGTGTAGGCGCGAACTACATATAAAATTCATCTGCAAAGGGCTAAGTTTATTATTTGCATTGTGTTTTATTTTTCCTCTGATCTTTAAAACAAATGAAGTATGACGCCGCTAATGGTTGGAAGACATCTCATTATTTTTATTAAAAAAAAAACTGTCAGCAACTGGAATCTATTTCAACTATTCAGGAATAAATTTAATTCGATGTTAATTTTCAGGCATTGTATAGGGTAAAGGATTTAACAATTTATTGTCATAAATATTTGGTCGCATTCATTTTGGAACCCGCAAAATAGGAATTTGTTTTAGAGCAAATTTTATGGGCAAGCTGAAATAGAAAACTTTATAATATTTTTCAATATGGTTCTGATCTCTGGTTTTAAGCGCTATCAACAAAAAGCTGGGCGAAGCCATGTTTAGGCTACTTTCATGCTGTTTGGGAAGTCTACTGTCAATGTGGCAAAGCAGGCAACTACCTCGGACCCCATCGTCATTCAGAGTGAAATCCGGATAACACAGTACGCCAGCATTCATCGCATTGTCCATTGCTTGATCTTAATTCTCAATAGATAAAATCAAGGCGTGATACGCAATGAAAACTAAATGAACTTCTAACATACGATATGCTTAAAAAATATCGACTCTTATACATATAAAAATAAAAATCTGGTAATATTATTTTAATATTTGCAATACATTACACTGTCTGTAAATGAATTTCTATTCCACACAGATTACAGGATAGATCCGCTTGATTTTATTTACAAAAGTGGTATACATGACATACTCGTGCACAACAACAAACCATTGCTCCAAGTTTAAGGGGTTTATAATAACTGTATATTTTATAAGTATATACATCACATTTTTGATATCTATTATCTAGGCATATTTGGATGTAACGTATGAAATATGTAATGAGACTGACAGTTATTTTATATTTAATTTGACAGATATGGTAGAAATACATTTCATAATAAAAGCGAATAAAAATTTAAAGCCTCGCATTTGGCACTATTCAAGTCCGTATTTCCTATTCTTTATATAATTCAATCTCCTATAATGTATTTCACACTTTTCTGTTGCAGTAAATCAATCCAGACGAGTTTCTAATCAAATAAAAATGGCAACGGGTGTTTTACTTACATAATGTGATAAACAAGTATAATTCATGTTATTATTTTGAGTCGCGTGTGCTTTTTGCAGGCCCGAACGTGTATTATAAAATCAGTACCTATTCAAAATAGGCTGTAAAGCCGAATGCGCAAGTAATGGTATGTGACGGTTGTTGCTTACACTATTTTTAAAATCTGTATTAGTTTAGAATATTTACTTTCAACAGCCTTTGTTGTTGTATGTATGATTTATACACTTCATTCACAACTATTATTAATTCGTCTGAGCACGAACAGTCACTTGCCAGTAGTATCTCGACCAAGAGGTATAACATCAGCAGTACCTAATTAGTTATTTTTGCTAGTGCATCGAAAATATTCTTTCATCGTGGTTCAGTTATACGAAAGTGGGTACATACTATTCTGGAAAACGTGATAATATATATTTTTATTATTAAATATTTTATTTGATACCTATATCATAATAAATTATCATCATCACCTTAGTTCCCTAGATTGATTTTACTCACACAGTATAATTTCTTTAATTATGCTAGATTTTATTTAAATGTGATTTAGAATTTGGTTTCGCGAAAGAGGTTTGCGGGCGACGTAAGCCTGAGTACATATTTCTTACTTGACACTTGTGGTATGAAAGCCAGCAACGAATTAATCATGTATGGTGAGCTGCGGGCCTGTCGCGTTGTCGCTTGGCAAGAGTCCACCAGTTTGGTAAGCTTTGCCCTATGGTTTGCATCGCCCGCTCCCCCGTACGCTGAGCTACGCTACTTACTTACTAACTAGGTGCAATATAATGCGAATTTCACATCTTACTTTTTTTTTCATTATCATTTACATTTAATCCATAGTTCATTTTGAAGGTCGACTAATAGTTAATCGTTAAAGATACATTTGGCATTTTAATTACTAATTACAACATAACATTCTTAATTATAAATATCTTTTAGAACAGAATCTTTTTGTCACTAACGAGATAATAACTGTGTTTTATATATATTATTACTTTTTTATGCATTATCTAGTAACAAAAGAACACAGATATATAATCAAGGGAACTTGATGGCTGTCATGTTCAATATTAGCTTTACCTAAATATGAGGAACAAAATTAATATTGACTCAGTCTTTATACAATTGTTAGGATTAATTGTATTACTAAACAAATTTCATTTTTTAACACAAATAGACCTTCTAAATTATACATTTTTTAAACGCTAGTCTAATGCACAGTCTGAGTATGTGGGTATAAAATAGGAGGCAAATTATATTTACTTTCAATATTACTACCTAACCTATTTATTACAATTCCTATTCAAATGAACTATTTGCACTCCCTTATATACATATAAATAGTGTCTTTGAAAAACGTTGAGCAAATTCAGAAATAAATAATTAGGGATCATTCTAACAAGAAATGACTTGTAGCTCAAATCTTAAAATACTCCAAAATGATATTGTAAATATCTAAAAAATTGGAGTCACAAGGAAGTATCGTATAGGTAGGTAATGAAACGTTATAAAATGTTTCCTCAATTAAATTTGAACACATACGTATAAATCATGTTAATCAAATATCTACAAGCCTTTATGGTTACGGATACAACGAAGAATTGTATACGTTTAGGGCCTGTTTTACCATGTCTGATTAGATATTAATCACCGAATCAACAAAATTGTATGAAAGTATCGCCGGATATGAGTGAGTAATGCGGGAATTTCTCGGTGAAGGTGAATCAGGCGCTTAGTCTAAGTTTATGTATATTTTGATTTAATTGTGAGATCAAAACTTAGAATAGTCACAGCGCTAATAACGGTACTCTATATGAATTCTCTTCATTACCTTTTTTCCCCATTCATTTTTATAGATTATTATACCTACTAACTAAGTACCATTTACAACGTACATAAGATATAACTGTAGTTCTGACGACCTTTTGACCCGTGTATTACTTATAATATAGACTGAGAAGTAATAACTTAAGTTCGAAATAACCAATCTTAATATTTAGAACATATCATGGACATGTCACTTTTTCAGATCTAATACATTAGGTACATTCATTGATACATGTAAAATTTTTAAACTACGTAGAAAAAGTGTTCTGTGCACTAGATTTAATTTGAAGTGTATTACCGGTGTATACCTACATGTTAAATAGAAACAAATAACATTTTTTTAAACTAGTCAATTGTGTATCCTAATCGTATAAATATAGTGTTATATATAATTATTTACATCTTGACCTATAAAGGACTCGTTTTTATCCCGATGTTTTGTAAGAATATTCAGTGATAATCCGAATTATTGCAGGGACTATGATCGTTTGGAAGTTTTGCATTAAAACATGAAAAGTCTGCTATGATGTGATATTGATCCTTAAACTATCTATTCGTAATGATCGGTCTTGAACTAGTTTGTTTTAGTCTATGTGGTTATGATTGGATAGTTTTCGTTCGAATCCATTGAATGATTATGTTATTAACAAAATTGTCTATTAACGTCAGGTGATCAGGCTTTTGATAACTATTATTCTAGGGGCACCGTTGAATACAATATAATTTAATTGTTATTAGTATAATGTATGAAATTGCTACTTATCACTTATGGAAAATGAAGACAGCCATCGTTTAAATTTAGCAATAAAAAGCGCATAGAACTCGAATAAGTATTTTGTATAGACACTTGGATTATTTATTCTTATCAAAAATAATAAAATTCAATACAAACGAAATCACTATATAACTGCGCATTTTTATGTAAACATACAGATTATGTCCAGACTGATAACTATTGAAGATATAACATTTTGTCTCTTAGACAGATTGACTTACATTTTGAACTTTATATTATCACTATTTTCTAAAGAATTCAGTATTACCAGTGCCAATATACACGATATAATTATGGATTACATTCACGTGATCTTTACTATTATATTGATTAGTTTAAAGAACGCTAAAAGTTAACCGAGCGTTTCTAGGATTCAAAAGCACTTTACCGAAACTTGATGGATGGTTGATCATTAGCACCCTCAGTTTGAACAAGTCCGGTAGGTACAGTTTATTATAGAGAAATTAGTTTTCTTCGCCTAGAAGTACCAAGTCGTCAGCTACGACGTCGGAAACGTGAAGGTAAATGATCCAGTACATTAGGTTAAAGCAAACGAAGCAGACGGGGAACACGATGCGTGAGTACTTGTCGATGTCCGAAGGCGTTGTGCCGAGCAGTTTGTTGATGCCCTGTAAAAATCATTCACCTTGACTTTGATGATTAATGTTTAGATTATTTTATTCATCCCATTTCGCTGTTATGAATGCGCCACATTCGCAATGCATGTATCATTACTATGCGTGTATAAATCGCATTCGCATGTCAATGACCTAAAACAATCGCTTTCTACAGAATATTTTAAGGATTAACTAAAAGTACCTTGGAAGCATGAATCAGATGCGGTGGCGGTCCAGCTTCTTCGTCAGGTTGTGGAGCTGGTCCAGGAGCTGAACCCCGAGAACCATTGATAGTGTTTTCCAAGGTGCCGCCTTTTGAATATGCTTTTGGATCGTGAACTTTGAACCGCACCTCCTGTACAAATTTCATGATTTTATTTTTGAGGGTGTTGAGTATTATATAAAAAGGGATTTGTAACATATATTTGCTCTTACCGATGACCTGCTTGGTGGTGGTGGCCTCGTCAAAGTACTTGTTCTTGGCGGAGGCAAAGGCTCCGATGTCCCTGGCGGACCGTCTATTTGAATTTTCTTTTCAGCAGCCATTTTTTGAACAGCAGTGAACCTTTGTTTTCTCATCTGTATCCTCTTTGCCATATAGCCAACCGTAGCATATTCTGCAACATCAAATTAATGGTTCAGTGAATTCTCATATTGCGATCCAGTAAAAATATCGCCGAGCAAAATTAACGTGTACGGCCCAGCAAATATCGAATATAAGGAAATGTAACTAATCGTATACTCATAAACGCAATAATATAATTACTTTATTTAAATCTCTCTGAAGTACAACTACAATACCATAATAAGAAACTTAAAGTCTATATTGGTTTGTGCTTTTAAGTTCTTATTTAAATAATTATAGAAAAAACTGTTGCCAGTTACTAAATTGTTTTTAACATCCTTCCTCATAATTGTTACCTAGAAGACTGGCGAAGACCATGACGAAACAGGTTCCCAGGTAGACATCAATGGACTTGACGTACGATATCTTGGGCAGAGCAGCATTAGTAGACGACATAAGCGTCGTCATCGTCAATACAGTGGTGACACCTAGTGACACTCTGGCAGGTGTCGCATTTCGGTTTAACCAAAATGACACCCAAGATATTATGACAATTAGGCCAGATGGAATGTATATCTGAATTAAATAGTATCCCATCGAACGCACAAATTGAATTTCACATGCCAGTCGCGAGTAATTTCCTGCAATAAAAGTTCAAATTGTAACATCCAATTTAAGGTTAAACAAAAATGGTGATCGTCGAAATATCAAAAATATTTTTTAATCGAAGTCATAAATCGATTTTGCCTTACCAGGTCACTAAAGGAAAGTCACTGATGGATCAATGTCCTGGCGAAAGCGAATGCATGCATGTGTCTAATTTGATAAATGAAGTAAACAAAAAGCGCCAACGATCGGTATTCGTTATATTGTTGTATGTTTCATCGGTGCTGTATACCTGTCGTAAGAGAAATCTCCATGGCTCGCTGCCGATGGCCCAGCACCTTGAATTGCGGCAGAGAAACTTCGCTCGAAACGCCCACAGAGTTGGGTCCCTCGTTCCACTTGTATCGGATGTCCCGCATGGTGTAGCCGACTGTACCATGCAGAGATATGGAACGATAAAATAAGCACCCATTGCACTGGGGGTTTCGTAATATTTGTATAAGGTGGATGAATTTAACGCTACCGGTCTACCGAGGGTGAGAAATGTTACGATAACTGCTTCGCCAGACAACGGCGATCGTAGTGCAAGTTCTTAAGCGTTATAGATACTTTAGTTAGATTTTATCTACCGAACATGAAAGCATCATGAGTCTGCAGCTCAAGTACTTAATAAAATTATTTATTATATTGTGTGTCACGTCATTTGTTTCATAAAGCAAAAGACGTGAAACTTTATTTCTCTCTGGGTTTTTATAAGTGTTGTTAACCAATTATAGTATTAAGGTGTGTCCAACTCACAACTTTCGATTTCAATATTGCATAATTGACGGTCCATCGGAAAATACTGCAAATCCATCGGACAAGACGCGGTGATAGTCAGTCTGTGAACAAGTGCAACCTGTTTTAATTTTTTTTTTGTAGTTTTAGAGTTTATAATTCGATTTTGTATTGCAATCAGAAATCCATCTTATTTCCCGGAGAGTTGACTTTTACACACTGCGCCCACTCTTCTCTTGTATTCTGTTTTTAGTGTTTGTTTATTGTTGTGTGATCTGATCCTTTCATTATTATTATCCTTACTTCCTTACTAATATTATAAAAGCGAAAGTGAGTTTGTTTGTTTGTTTGTTACCTCTTCACGCTTTAATGGCTAAAACGATTTTGATGAATTTTGGTACAGAGATAGTTGGGAACCAGGAGACGGACATAGGCTATATTTTTTTAAATAGAGTAGGACATGAAGAAGAAAGAGGGAAGAAACGGGAAAACTTAGCGTTGCTTTTACAAATCAATAAGGCGCTACCGAATTTAACGCGAGCGAAGCCGCGGGCAAAAGCTAGTTGATTATAAAACGAATAGTATGAGAGGATCCCCAAACGGTTAATCAGGATGATACTGTTTCGACTAAAACAGCTTTTAGAATATTCGTATATCGACAAATCTTTTCAATACCAGTGTGTAGTTTTTCACCACGATTCATGCTGACATGATACATACCTATATTAATTTAAACTAGCGAAGTTCCAGCGATAGACTTTTCGTATTTTTTTTTTGTTAAAAAAAAATAAACCATTATGACAGATAGACATTGTATCTTTTGAATGAAATATTAAACATAAAATGTAAAGTTATTTATAAAAGTACTTGCCTTATACTCCTAGTAATAGATCCAGAATGATGAATGCGGATAAATTCGTTGCTTGTGGTAGCTATGTGGAAATAAGACTGTTTTTCATTTACAAAGAAGGTGTCGGGTACCCATATGTTTCTAATAAATTCTGAGCCGACGGAAAGTGTCTCCACACCCGTCCTTTTTTTGTAAGCAAGTCTGGGGTCTGTCCAAAACTGCCTGAAGTAGAAATCCAGGGTGAAATCCTGAAACATTTTCTATTGTTTAGGAAATAATAGCGGTACTTGATTGACTTACAGTGGCACAACAATGGATGTATCCGGCAGTCGGGCTCGTTTGTAATGTTAATTTGATTTAATGAATGCAACGAAACGTAACGTTATCGCCGAACCACATTCATTGTCTGTGCGATTCAAACGTCAGCAAAATGTCAGCTAACAAACTTGGACGGAATACAACATTCAGAAGTTGTATCGGTAACCATTTCCTAGCAGTTAAATAAAAACGATTTAATTCCATGCATAACGGACTTGAAAGGAAAATCAATTAAATTCTTGAACTGACAAGAATTGAATACAGAGCGTTTCAACCAAGTGTGATGCTGACAGAAATTATTTAAATATTATAACGCTATTTTATGATTACAGTAATAAATACAGTTTTCAGGAGTAAATGTGGCCCAAACCCTAATTGCGAAATTGTAGAAAAACCTATGCTGAGAAACTTTCATTTTGTAATAATACTTATATGACAAGATTTCTCCTGCGACATCACTGTAAAGGAGTTTCAATATGCTCTTATAGTTTCAAATGTGCTTCCTTGGTCATGTTGTTTGGTCACTGATTCTGTTTTATATTGTCAAAGTTTTTTATTGTTAATTTACATTATATATCTGCCTTTTCTCAACATTGTGGCAGAGGGTTTGGGTTTATTCTTTTTGCAGAAATATTTTATTATAGTTTTTTGTATGGAACGAAGCATACTAAACGTCAAAATTTCTGACTATATAAGAAACAGTATGCTCCGATCCAAGACCCAAATAGCAGACGTTGGCAACACATCCGCAAAATTAAAGTAGAACTGGGCAAGCCACATCTGCCGCATGTCGCAACAAAATTGGGCCAAAGTAACAACCGATTGGGTTCCGAACAACAGGACCCGGCGACGCGGTAGGCCCAGAAAGAGATGGCGTGACTTCCATGAAAAGGACTGTGTCACAACAGCAAAAGATAGAAAAAGTGGGAGGACGAAAGGGAGGCCTTTGCCCTGCAGTGGGACACAATTGGCTCATAAAGCAAAAAAAGCAAAGCAAAATGTTTTTTGTAATGCCTGAGCCTTAATACAGTTTGTTTGAAAAAAATACTTGATTTACAAAAAGTCAAAATGCATTTGTCTTGCAAATGACACGGCCGGAATGGGTATAGAACTATGCCCTAACAAAAAAATATTATATTACATTGATGTACAGTACGTCATTTTAAAGCTTACATTCAGGGCTTTACAATAGTTTATTTTATGATTTATGATCAAAAAATAGGCGAGAGACACTATAAATAGAAAACAAAATAGCGCCTAGTCAATTTGAATAGCAATGATGAAACATTTAGTTTTATAAGTGTAACAAAACAAGGAAGACTATTCAGACGCCATTTAGTAAATAGACTAAGCTATTCATAAAAAGGAACTAATTCCACAAGGAAGGCTGATATAATACAAACAGTTATCGTGCTATTCTACAAAAAAACAGCGTCGAGCTTACCGCTGCTGCAGTGTCAAGTTTGATAGAGACTCGGCTGGAGTCGTCGCTGACATCAAAACTCACTACGAGAGTGAAATGCATAGTAGTGTTATGTAAATAATATAATGGTAAAGCAGTGTGAAATGTTAGAGACAGTTTGAAAATGTGTATTTCTTTCTTTGGATACCCACATATTTGTAAAACGTAACTTAAACTAGCAAGTCTAATAAGCACAGCAGAATATTAATATTAGTTTAGTAAACGATAGTTTGTGGTCTAGTTTCAATTGTAACCACACAATTAATGAACAAACATATATTTTAGGGAAATGTAATGAATGGGATTGTTTTTAATTTATTTCAAAAGGAATTTTCATATTTTAATCATTACTGTGCTTGATTAGGGCAGGATCTGGGCATGTCCTTTAGTCGGTATTATAAGATTAGAAGATCAAGAAATTAACTACCTGGCGATATAAAGTAACTTATTTGTTACTTGGTAGCGCTGGAAGATTGGATGCAGTTGAGAGCAAACTCAATATCCAACAATCTAACAACTGCGATGGTGTAACAATCAATTCTCTTAGAAAAAGAAATAATCGCTTGATTGCTAACTTGCCAAATAGAAAGATAGATGGTTGGACATAACAATTCACAAAAAGAATCTGTTCTCAGTTCTGGCTGCACAAGATAAACTATTAAACAGTGTCTTAACTTTTTAAGGAGAAACTTGCTGCTAATGGACAAATCCTTCTAATAGGTAACTTTCAATGAATGGAGGAAGGGTAATGCGAAAATAATATTGGCTGACCAAAATCATTCTGGTTTTGAAATAAACGTGTTGTCTAATTTTCAGGTTTACCGCGAAAGGCTTGCTTACCAGAACAAACAACATGTCAAAAAATGAACTTCTTATCAAAGTACGTTTCAGAGTTGTGCACTGAGTGCTTTGGGAAAACACGTACGTAATTCGGAAACACAACGAAAACTAAATACTCACTTCGGAGCGCTGTAAAATTTTGGTTATTGACTTAATGAAAAAATGTTGCGAATAAAAGCTGTTCCTCAAAAAACGATCTACAAAAATGATCAGATATATTTTTTTCGTAAAATGATAAAAAAAAGTTACATCGAAAAATATTTATATATTTTTTAAGGAATTTCTGAAGATTTTCGCTTATAACTTTTTTATTTATAGTTCTACGACAAAAAGTTACTTTTTAATTTGCAACAAAAAATTGTTACCAAATTTTTATCAAATAGTTTAAGAGATATATCGTAAAAACCATTTCAACCCCTATTTTCAAGATGGCGGCCGTGGGACAAGGGTGGTGACCCCACAAACTTGGTTTTAGCTTTACACTGACCCTCCACCCGTACACATCAAAAAAATTAAATTGCGTCCACTAAAAACGCAACCCCAATTGTAACTTTTCAATGGACTAAAAGCACCTGGTGAAATACTTCATATTGTGATAGATGATTATAGCAAATACTGCTTTGTATACTATACTTCCTTAAAAATAAGAATGAAGTTTGCGAAAAACTTTTATTTAAGAAGCTAGATATTCAAGAACACAACGTTTTACGCTAGTAATAGTTTTTAATAAGTATTTAGCGAACAAGTCAGAAATGTGTTGCAACAAACTGGTATTAAACAAAGACTAACCAACAATCCGCAACATAACCGAACAAGTGAACGGAATAATTGAACTCTCGTTGACGCCGCGCGCATTATGATGCACAGTCATGATGACCTGACCTGTTGGTCCGACTTCATAAGCACAGCAGCATATGCCCTAAAAAAGACTACGTCCAAAAGTATTCATGGAAAATCACCACTTGAATTTTGGTTTAATAAAAAAGCCAGCTATAAAAAAATTACAAACATGTAAAAAAAATGTTGTCTTTTTTGTGACCAAAAAAGCATTGAATAGTCCTCAAAAAGCGGAATGGTGTAAAGCTGTGTGGTGGAAAGTGAGCTGAAGTGTAACACATACACGTTTTTAGAGTTACCCATAGGTCGCAAGCTAATATTCTGTAAATGGGTTTATAAAGTCAAAACTGAAGCGAACGGAACGCTTGACAAATTCTAAGCTAAACTTGTAGCACGAAGATATATGCAACGAAGGAATAGATTAATTGATCCTAAATATTACTGTCAATATAGCTCTAACTCTCTTTGACTTTACTTAGCGGTTCTCGTGATAAATTAATTTACAGGCTACAGTGATGGAACTAAGAAAGCCTGCGAATTAAAAAGTACTGTTTATGGGCTAAAACAACGAAATGCTATAATTGATGTATCGTGGATCACCTTCAATTATTGTTTGTTGATGTTGTGATTTTATTAAAAAGAACAGAGTTGGTTTTTGTAGAAGCAAAAATATAATGTGAATTAACAATGAAAAACTTTGACAAGATAAAACAGACATTGCGACCACAAGAACATCATCAGGCAAGCACATCAAAAACTATAAAAGGATAGTCAAACTCCTTTACATTCTCCCTTTTTGAATGCTTTATCGTCACTTTATGCCCAGCTTGTCTAACATTACTAATAGGTGCGGCTTGCACACCGGTTCCGTTAATATATCAGCACATCGATATTCATTTTGTAATATAATAATATTTTACTTAAAATTTCTAGTAAAAATGTATACGCACAAAAAACACAAATATATTCCTAATAAGTATAAAAAAACTAAGTTGTAGTTGTTGAGGTTGTGATTTTAATAAAAAGAACAGTTGGATTTTGGAAGCCTTTGCATGGAACTCCACTGCTGCTAGTATGACAGCTTACATGTCGGAAATAGATAAGAGACTTTTAAAATTATCCAGTCCCCAAATCACAATGAAAACCAGTTATCAGACTCCATCCACTGCATCAAGTCACAATCCTGATGCAATAGGGACTACATTAACTTGCACTCCTGGAACATCTTTCAAATCCGTTTATGGGATACTCCACTGTTCCAATAATGAAAACATAAGCTTCTCTGCATCCAGCCATGGAGGAATTCCTCTAGCAAATCTTGGAGTTAGACTGGGAAAACCTAAACCAATTGAGAAGGTTCTTAAACAAGACCGCTCAGCTATATTACAAAAGCTTAAAGAGAAACCAACATTCTTGGATGATTATCCTCATGTGGCGGCTCCTTCAGAGAAATTACAGAAAATTCGTGAGTTGTTAACAGACATTCCTATCTTACACAGCCAATGGGTCCTTCTTGATTCAATAAGCAAAAATTAATAAAATCCAATTTGGGATATTTCTTTAAAAGAAAGATACCTTCACTCATGAGGGACAACATATAGGAACCAATACTGGTAGACAAATCAAATCCCAAGAAGAACCACAATCTATTCTCTATCAAGACAATCACAATGTCTAACCTTTAAGTGATGGTATATTATAACATTAAGAAATTATAACCATTAAAATTCCTAATTCTAGAATACTTAAATTACTGATTAAATAGAAGCAAAAAAAATTACAATTAAATACTTTGACAAGATTCGTTAATACATCAGTACATCGGTATCCTGCGGGTTGTTCGAAAGGGCAATATAAGGAACATGGGTGGGTTTAGTCAGTAAAAGTCTGACATGCCCCCCGTTCCACCCAGAGCGGGGGAAGTCATTTGAGGATTTCCCACCCGGAAAAAAAGATCATGGATGATCTGAATCGGTGTAGTAGAATAGAGTTTCATATCTTAATTGGAATAGTTTACGGTGCCTTTCAGGTATATCAAAAAGCGTTTCACTATTTAAATATCTTCTCTGGTTGGACTTCCCAGATTGCGTGACATTCATAGCATAATATGCTATGTCAGGTCTCGATCTGTGATAAGATAGTTGAGTGTGCCAACAGTTTCCTTTTAAGGGAATTCCGTTGTATCTTAATTTGGCTTAGGCTGTGTAAGCTGTCTTCATCTTTGGTATGCTCAGAGATTTGCAAACGTTCATTCCAAATCGCTTCAACCATTTCTCAACATAATACTGTTGTTGTAAGATTGAGATAGTCATTTTCTTCCTTTAGATTTCAAGTCCTAGATGGTAAGATGCAGGATTGGGGGTTATCTTAAACCATTCCATTTCAACCATTCCAACTTTCTTTATTTCATTCATAAATATTCAGATTCTATTGAGTCAGAAGAAGCAACAAACACATCGTCTACATCCCAGGCTAGATTTTTTTTGGTCTGTCTTATTTTAACATAAAAGCGGGAGTATTGCATTGTTTGAAGTTGATACTCTTAAGGTGATCGACGATACACCTATTTCCAGTATCTCGGTGCTTGTTGTGCCTGTAAAGAATTTTCTTTAATTTGCAGGCATCCTTTGTTCAATCACTGTAGTCTTCTGCCTCCCTTCTTCATCAGGAGAACCGTTCACCTAAATATGGGGTCGCAACTGCTTTTCTTCAATCAGGGACTTCAGCTCACTATCCATAGTTTAACACAATTCAAGTGTGTGTGGCAGTCAGTCAGCTCAGTCTGTGTCAGTGGCTCAGTGTATGAACTGACATACATAATAAAGTTATCAAACAGGTTTCCGCAGTAGGGATCACCGCGAAGGTTCATAGCAATGTTCTCTTCGGAATCTGTTTCATCAGATTGGGTCTTTCTATTGTTCTTTGATAAGGCTTGAAAGTTATGATTAATCAATAATTCAAATCAGTATGTAGTAAGTATTAATATTCGATGAGTCAGGAATCCCAAATATTTGAAACATATCTACAGATTGATGTAGATCTTTAGTTTCGGTTTGTATTTCTTCCTGCGCTTTGCTTAGTATCTTTTTAATACTATGACCAGCTTTTTTACATGCAGACTAGGCTTAAGTTTTGTTGCAAGCTTCATTCTTAAGTATACAGTGCCTTATTAGCTTTAATCATTATTATTTTTGCTTTGCTGAAGGAAGCATGGAAAAGGTCCGCAATTATGTATTTCGCGCTTTAGTTTTTGCCTTAATTCGAATTCTGTATCCAGGGATACTTTGATACCCTGATATTTATATTTCATTTTTAAAAATCTTCTTGATGTGTCATTTGTTCTGGTGAGCAAGCTTTTGGTGGTAAACCTGAAAATTAGACAAAACGTTTTCGCATTGATCTTGTAGAATCCTCCATCCTATGAACTTTTACCTTTAAGGCAGCTGGTTTCTCTTTCAGCAGTGAAGACACTGTTTAATACATAGTTTATCTTGTGCGGCCAGAACTGAGAGAAAATTTAGTTTTACGAATTTTGTACAAACCAAACATAATAAAGTATTATGTTTTGCTTTATATTTTGTAAGTAAGCAATAAAGTGAATATTGCCTTGTCCAAGAACATTGATTATTGCACCATTAGCAGCTGTTGAAGAGTTATTGCGTATAAAAAGAAAATACAGAAATTTCTCTACGGTTCGTCACACGGTTTGTTGCACCATTTTGTATATACCAACTTTCAGTATCGGACTTATTCACAGCATGGACTGCTTGGCTACTCAGTTTCTCCATGAGGACAACATTCACATTTGAATATATCTGGCTTGTAGGAGGCTTGAGCGGTTTACCATCTGTTTTTACCACTTTAGAAATTTCATAAGTTTATGGCTGAGCTTACTACAACAGTATACCATAAAGTATTTATCTTAGAAAAGTTAGTAGCCATTTTGTGAAGAGGATCTTTGCAGTAATGGTTAAAATCTAGCGCGTAGGTGTACGTTTTGTCATCTGACGAGCAATCAATTAGGCAATGCAGTTTATCCCAAACCGTTTTGGAAGTCTCTAATCGTTCTTTTTGTAGGGTCTGACATCTTTGCAGTTAACAATAGTAAAGCCCTAATATCTATTTCATTGTATTACTGAAAATCTTCCCTGCATTTTACTAATTACTCGCCTATGGCATGCTCACCTAGATGAACGGGCTTATTGGATTTTCTTTCAACTGCATCCAAACTTCCAGCGCTGCAACTCAACTGATGAGTTACTTTATATCGGCAGGTAGGCCAATTTTCTTGACCTTCAAACCTTTCAATCCTAAATTTGCAAGAAACAGTTGGCATTTTGACCTTTCGGATATCGAGAAAAAAGTTTTGAAACAAATGGAACTGGCTCGGAAATAAAAATAAAAAGTTCAATAAAATATTTCCTTAAATAATTAATCCGAGCTCTGTGCTCTTGAGGTTGTGATTTTAATAAAAGAACAGTTGGGTTAAGGCTGACAGTCGCTCCGTGTAAAATACTGACATTCAGCTGCATCCGGTTAGACTGGAAGCCGACACCAACATAGTTGGGAAAAAGCTAGGTAGATGATGAACAGTTGTATTAAGACGAAGTAAAATATAATTTGAACTAACAATAAAAAACTTTGACAAAATAAAACAGAATCAGTGGCCATAGGAATATCATTAAGGAAGCACATTAATATCTGTCAAAGGATATTTTAACTCCTTAACATCCTCCTTTTTAGAGTGCTTTATCATTACATAATGTGCAGGTGGTCTAAAATAAGCAATTGCTGCGGCTTTTACACTGGCTTCGTTAATAAATATCACAACACT
Source organism: Ochropleura leucogaster (assembly GCA_958449745.1). Lineage (NCBI taxonomy): Eukaryota > Metazoa > Arthropoda > Insecta > Lepidoptera > Noctuidae > Ochropleura > Ochropleura leucogaster. The sequence continues at coordinate 10,304,105 of OY288200.1, forward strand.
TTGATACTCAGAAGGAATTTATTTTACTTATTCTTTGTCAGTGTCTAGTCCCCTGATGTGTCTAAGAGCAATGTGCTTTGTTCTTATGTGAAGCTCAGAATTATGCGATATCTTAATTGCGGAATCATCGTCAAGTAGCAACACAGGTGTCTCTTTAATGTCGGAGATTTCATTAATGAGCCTTTTCATCCACATTATTTCGCATGCTGTTTCGCTTTCAGAAAAGAGTTCTGCTTCGGTACCGGAGATGTAACGCATGTATGTCTTTGGCTTGACTAGGATATTATTGCTTGCTTCTCGAAGGTATGTGCACTGTGATTTATGGGCATATATTTTTACCAGTTTGCGACACTGTTATAAATACAAATTAAATGTATTTTCTGAACTATTTAGCTACTTATTATCTTTATCAAAGAAACAACGACCAAAACAGAGTCGGGTTCAGATAATTGGGGTTCTGAATCAAACTGCTCTGAGCAGTCTGTCTGGTCGCTGTAATTACTGTTGACGTGCAATTTATAAATTCGAGCTAATAACGTGAACAATACAACTTTTTTAAGTTTAAAAAACATTACGACTTAAAATCTTCGATATTGTTTAAAAAAAAGCCATTGTGTAATTATTCATAACTCGTGACGGTACAATGGCCTAATTCTCTTTTAAATAAACCACGACCAAATAGGTGTTTCCTCGTGCACTTTAGGTCAATTCGCATGAGTTTCAATATAGTGAGTTAAGTAAGACATTCAGAAAGAGAGAAATTATTATAAATAAATAAAATAAATAAAATAAAATACATTTATTGCAAGCAACATTGGCTCATAATAAGGGAACACACAAATACAGATAATATATAAACAACAAACACAATATATAAGATAGATACATTAACCGGCCCTGCTGACGGCAACATGCCTATCACAGCAGTGCCGTATATATAGGCAGTCCATACGGTCCGCAATCATCGCCAGGACAGCATTAGAGCTGCCCCACACCCTACGCACCAACGACGCGCCCCGCTTTCGCATGGTCGCGTAAAAACAGTCAGTGCGCGCCTCCGCAAACATACCTGAGGCGCTGCAGTAGCGAGGCAGCGCCAATACTGCCCTAAACGCGTTGTTGAACTGGACGCGGAGGGCCCCGTATGATGCACGCGTGTACCTCGCCCACAGGCGTGCTCAACATGATACGTGCAGATTATAATATTGATGTATTCAAATTTCATAACATGGCTAGGGACTTATTTATTAAGAGATTTTATTCAAAGTTTATTTTCAGGTCTACACCTGTTAAACTAGCTATAAGGAGAATAAATCTAATATATAAAATTCTCGTGTCACAATATTCGTTCCCATACTCCTCCGAAACGGCTGGACCGATTTAAACGAAATGTTGTGTACACATCGGGTAGGTCTAAGAATTGGCCAACATCTATTTTTCATACCCTTAAGTGAGCAGCGGGTGAAACCGCTGGGCACAGCTAGTAAATAATAAATTTCTATTGAATTTGTTTAATTCAAATGGGTAGCCTAGATGTATCTCCAAATTAAACGGAATGTAATATGGTCGAAGACGTACCTATACGGGAATTAAATGCATGCCAATACAAATTTCGTCAATACATCAGTTAACTTAAATAAGTTTTGTAAAGATTTTTTATGAGAGTGAAATTATCACAAAAATGAGCAAATCTGTGATGATAAATAGATATAAAAAAATTACGCTCAGGGTTTGGGCAACATTAAACGCCGCTGTCTGCATTATTATAATTAACTGCATGTTGCTTGCAGAAAGCTGTTCAAGTTTCCATAAAATAGACCGGTATCATCAGTTGCGTCATTAAAATAATTAAACTCGTTGCAAAGTTGACGCCTGGGACATAATATTAATTTGATATTATAAATATGCAATTAATTGACAATCACATGTATAATAAATTGCATACAATTGAGTTCATGTGTCGTAGAAAGTTGATATTACATATTATTAGTGTAGTATAAACATTTAATTTATTAATTGCACTGATTGGAAAGTGTATGCATTTTATTAAATAATTTATATATCACTTATGGGAATGAGATGATGCTCTTCCTAACTTATGATTTTATAGATAATGTAAAATAATAACTGGTGAAATGTGGGTGTACTATAAAGTACATCGCTGCCATTCACATTAAAGGCATGATTGTACAGTCAGCATCAAAAGTTGATGACCACAATAAGATTTTCAAAATGACTGTACACCGTATTACACCTAAATTGATCAACATGACAAGCACCAAAAATGAATGACTATCACAAAAGGGCATAAGTAGGTGACCACCACTTTTCAAAAGTCACTAAACAAAGTTATAGTAAAATAGCATAACATTCTTCGTCTCTAAAGTCTCTGAACAAATTTTTGTCCAAAATAGCATACCATCGTTTATCTTTAAAGTCCCTGAACAAAATATAATATAATTTTGGGTTTTATGTGTGTGTATTTCGGTACGTATATGTGTTTGGTATATAAATTAAGTAGACAATGCAAATGTAAATCACCATCCTTTTACTTATTATCTACAAAATTAAATGGTTCGATAAATCAATACAGCTAATTTATATTTTTGTTTTTAATTTAGAAATAAAAATATCTCTCCAGCACATGTGGCAGCTATCAATCCTATTTCAAACTCGACGTAATACCAGAATGAATATTAAATATCATTTTTTTTGGGATGTTTGGAAACTTCCGTATCCGGTAAGGACCTGCGTCAGGCGGTAGGTGAGGACGCCATGGCGCCTCGCCAGCCACTCCTCAAGAGGGAACTTACCGCCACTATTGTGGCGTATCCTGCACGGGGTTGCGACAGTCGCTCTCCCCATACCAGCATGAGATCGCACCGGAGGTCTGTCCGCTGGGCGGCAATTTGCCGCGGCAGCAGAGATTATTAAATGGCATTATAATTTTAATTTGTCAGTAAAGCGCAATTGATAACTGACACCATATTCTTCTGTCGTCTTTTGTTTTTAAACCAAAAAAAGAAAAAGAGGCGTTGACAGCTGCCTGCCATGCTTTTTATGCATTTTCACTCGGTCCAAGAAGGTTGGTAGCGAGAGATCTATCCATTTAACTTTTTTTTACATGATTTAGTTTGGATAGGACAAGATTGGTTTTAGAACTCTGAAGATAGTAACGCGCACATTTTTAGTTTGCAGTTGAGCTACTTTTGATAGTATTAGTATAAGTTTACACGCTACGTATCCGAAACAAAGTAATGTTCAGTAACTTTTGTTTTTTTATGATGTTAAGTTATTTTTGGGCGTGGACGTTGTCGTGATTGCACTAGAAAACAAAAACGAGTATTTTATATTGTTCAGTGACTTTTGTAACACTGAATGTTAAGATGTTTTCGGATATTATAACGATCGGCAATTTTTGACAAAATGGTGTTCAGTGACCTTTGACGAGTAGTGTTCAGTTAATTTTGAACTTTAATAATGTTCATTCAATACTGGCGCTCTATCTTGTTGAGCGATTTATGGGTGATATAATGCCCAGTGATTTTGAAAATCTGAATGTGGTCATCGACTTTTGATGCTGACTGTACCTTGGTGTTAAATATTGATGCAGTATTATAAGAACTTTTTTTATTGTGATTTCATCGCAATTAATATTTTACATGTTCTAAGTAAGTACACGTAAGAGTACCTTATTAAAAAATTACAAAGATTTGAAACTTAAATAAAGATTTAAAGACGAAGTCACTACAAAGTTCCGGTCTAAAAAATACCCTGAAATTATATCTTGCTTAATTGAATGTAACCAGATAATATACAATATATATTTACTAGTACGTGTACTTTTGATGAACTGTCTCTAGGTACCTATATCTATATCCGGGTGGGGTCACGTCCTGAAGTGACTTTAAGAGTCCCCTGATTTGGTTTCCACTAGGGGTCATACACCCTGATTTTAGTCTGACATCTATCTTTCAACGGCTGGGATTACAAATTAAGAATCAATCATTTAATATGCTTGGATAGATTATCTTTTAGTGGAATTATAATAAGAGCCATTAAGCACATCTAGACCTCACAACATATCATTGTTTTTGTGGAAAACCATGTACCGCAGGAGATAATTAGTTGCCTATTTATTTTTCATATACGGGAAACTCCTAAGTTAGAGATTTTATCCACTGCAAAATTAACAACTAAAACATGGCATTTGACACGAGAATTAAACACATTCACAGAAAGGCTACATGAAGTAAGAAGTGGATTTAGGCACCTTAGATACCTATCTGAGGTGTTAGACATCTGTCAGAGAGACAATAATAAGATACCCAGAGTCACAACACACAACTTCTCAAGAACATAAAAAGCTTAAAACAACAACAATGGAACAAAACGACAGTGTCTAGCTTGAGGATGCTTAATGGCAAAGGTACATTTTAGTATGCCTTTTTGGGGACACACCCAGAGGGGCACACCACTTCAATAAACGAAAGCGTTAGCAACACGCTGCTCGCACATGTCCTTGAATTTGATTAATTTAATGAACTTCAGTAAGTGGTGCGTCGCCGTCCGGGCGGTCGGCTCCATAACGCCGGCATGCTCGCAGCCTCGTGTCTTGGGCTGTTCGGTCGCAGAGGCGCAGAACGCGCAGTTTATGCGACCGAGACAAGCGTGAACTGACAATGACGAGTACCATGAGCACTTCGGAGACGGAGCTGATAGAGAGCACATACATGGTGACGCCCACTTCCACTGGCGGACCTGCAATCAAGCTCAATCGTGAGTCACGCGTGCGCTTCGCGCCGTGTTAACCAAACCAGAGGACGGTGACGTGACGCCCGGGGTACCTCGATCGAACGAGAACCGCACCGTTTAATCAACTATTGGTAAAAAAAATGTCCTTAGCTCGACCGAGGTTTGATAACCTAGAGATTGTTATGTCATTTCATATTCCTCAAATGACAAGCTACTTAAAAGTAGGTTTGTAGAATTAAATACCATTTTCACTTCAGATAAGGAGCTGATGGAGAGCACGTACATGGTGACTCCCACATCCACTGGTGGTCCTGAAATAGTATATCAGTAACATTACCTTAGGCGACTCTGTCAAAGCGTATCCATCCGCACATCCATATTTTTTTTTTATTATCACAAGATTGAAAACGTATACCATTCAAGATAACGCTGTCAAATCACGTTCAGTGATACATTTACGCATCGTTTCGCTTATTTATCAAGATGTAGTAAGAAATAAGATAAGAAGTTAGTACCAACTAGCTTCCTAGTATATTATTATGAGGCCCTTAACATTTAATATATAAAAAATAAAATTACCTACATAAAATTCTTCGGATTAATAGTTAGATAGCAATAAATATTACACTCACAAAGGTATTTGTTTTGTAGTAATTGAAATAATTATATCAGTTTAACTTTAATAAGATTTCAAAAGACATCACGCTCTTTAAATTTAAATTTGTAACAGTCAATACTCACAAAAACTGAAAATAAAATATAGCTTTAATTAGCAACTATTAGGTTCACGTTTTCTTACAGTAAATTATAAGAAAGTAATCCACAAATAACTAAATCATTACACAAGCTAATAAAACGGTGAGCAATTTTTAACTGGTGGATTATTGAATACTTATACTATATACAGGATGGCCAGTTGACAGGCGTCCAAATAAAAAAATTAGATGCCTTATGCTAAGGGGTACCTGAATTACCCCCATGTATGTTCCGCGATTATTTGTAGTTTAGGAGCTAGAATTTTTTTAAGTACTATTATCAAAATTTTCACCTAACATTGGTTTTTATTTTTTATCTCTATATTCCTATCATTTTTAGATATTCTTTTTTGTGGAATCTATTAGCGATAGCAATACTTACCATGCAAAAAAAACCGTTTGCTTCGGCATTGTAGAACTTACCACAAAATTAGTCCCAAGTTCAAAATTACCATTAGAGTTCGATAATCAAAAATGTTCTGAGCTTAAAAAAATAAGTAAGGGGTGCCAGAAGTTTCTAAATAATCTTAAAAACTTTTATGGACCTTACAAATAATCGCGGAACATACCTATCAACTGGCCACCCTGTATAATGCAAGTGAAACATTTATTTGTACGAATAGGGTCGATTGTCTCTAATTTGATTCATTTAATATTATCATCTAATTTGATTAACGTTTGACTTACGTCAGAAGTCCAAGCCTCTGACGTAAGCCAAACGTTAATCATCAGTTATATCGAATTGTGTCATAAATGTTGATGCGCGAAATGATTTGCTGCATAATGGAAGAGAGATGATTCTCGTATTGATGATAATCGTACTTCTACAGAAGAAAAAAATCTAGAAATGCATTGATTTCAAAACATCCGAAGCTTTCACTAAACATTTACACATGGGTTTTTTGGAAGCATACCGCTAGCGTTGACGGTAAATATATATCGAACTGTGTAGATCTGAATGATGGCATGTTCGTATTCACGTATAATGATGACTCAGAAGAGAATTGAGTATGTGAAATAGAGCAAATTATAGATATTTTAGGAATTTTTTGGTTTCCCTTTGTTACACAATAATGCAGAAATGGATCCGGGCCAGATTTTTGGATTCTTTGGACATGCAGCTGATATAAATTTAAGATATTTCCGTAGTTTCCTTGTAATGGTTCACCAACGCACTGAGAGATGTTTATAAGACGCTTATCTGGGAAGGACATACATCGGACACTTGATTTGCAGATGGCATTGGCTGGCTGACTCACTAGATTTACTTATTAGGTCTAGTTGTTGTCTTTATTTTTAGGTCTAGTTGTTTCTTCTATACGCATTGATCTCCCACTGAATAGCTTATGTTCAACGGACACGGTCACCCCAGGACTATTGTTGTCAATGGCGCTCCTCTTGAGGTTGTTCGAGAACACTTTTATCTTGTGCAAACTGCAGTTGGGTAAGGAAATCTTTAAGACGGAGGCTAACTGGAGGATTCAGCTGCGCTGTGTCTTCTCGTCTCGCTTTCCACAGGGTAGACAAAAGGTCGGTAGTGCGTCCTGCCTGTTGTGACTTACGAGACCGAAACGTGGGCACTAAAAATTGCTAGCTGGTATCACGCTATATAAGAGACTCCAGGTTTCTCTCTAAGAGATCCTGTCAGAGACCCAAACACGAGTTTCTAGATGGCGTTGACGTAACGAAAAACGTCAATTTTAAAATGAAAGTAACTTGCTTACATGTTTTATTTTCAGAATATAATCATATCTTTAGATAATACCGAGTGTGGTTGTGGCAAATAATTTTACTAAAATGCTACAGAATCATTGGATATCCAATTCAAAAAGACGTATTTCGTACTTGCGAACTCGGGCTAGAGCCTCGGAACGGATCTTCAGACAGAGAACTGAAGTTGTCAACATAGCTCATAGAACAAGCAGACTGTAGTAGTAATGACCGTACATATTACTCGAAGGACCGATAACCATTGAGCTAGAAATGTTTTTAAGTGATGAGATTGGCAATCGAAAGGCGGTTTGCTCTCAGGTTAAGAGGGACGATCTCCGCAAGGGGGTCGGTAGCTGAGAACTGAGGTTGTGAAAATGGAGTGTCCTTAGAGAGGGCAAGGTGCAGCAGTGGAATACTATATAAGACTATGATTGTAATATTAATCTTTATAGGCTTTGCTTAAAGGTTTTTTTTTATCTTTTCCCCACACTGGGAATTTCTCCTGTATCGTGGGTGCGTTTACAAATATTAAATTCACTTACACAAACAGCCAGACACAAAACAACTATCTGTAGGCTATACAAATATTTGTTCAGTGCGGGAATCGAACCCGAGACACGCAGCGCAGCATTCGATCACTCAGCCACTCTCTCGCCAACCGTTTCGTTATTTCTTTTTAATATATTTTCTCTCGTAGTTATTTGAAAACTAAAATCAAATAATCTTTTCATGTAAGACTTCGGAAAGAAATTTAAACCTTTAAGAAAAATTGAGAAATTAAACATCTTTTGGTTTTTCTGATCCGGGAGAACCATGTTTATTTTACTCCAGAACCGGTTTTACACACCTTGAAAGAACTGGCTACACCCGATTATTTCAGAACTGTAAAACCGGGTGCATGCCCTAATCAAAACCGCAAAGCTAAGCAAAATAACAATATTAAAAGTATTAAAAAATGTTTCGTACAAACCTCCATAATTCGGCCTCACTCTTTTGTCGTAGCTTACACTAAGCGAATCCAAAATGGCTGAGATATTGACGTCACCAAACATCCCCCCTCCACCCGCACCCCTGGAACACAGATTATAATATACACTTACAAAGCCTGATTAGCCTTAAAGATATCTGCTAATAGGGAATTTGCATGATTTTTTTTTATGAAAAAATTAATCATTTACATCTTTGTAACATAGAAAAAATATAAATAGGCTTGAAAATAATCAAGTTACACATTGAATACACAAACATTGGATAAATTTGAGCCGTTAAAACGCCTCCATTTTGCGCGCGCAGATAATGACATCATTGGTCATTGGACGTTTGTTTACTATAGTAGCGTTTCAGTTACTTAATAGTTATTTTCAGTTTTAATTGCTAAGCAAACCATGGAAGAAGTTAAAAAAACCTTCTTACAATTGTATGGTACCGCAATGTGCAAACACCACCATTAGTACATCAGATACGAGAGTACGAGTTCGACTCCAAACTGAGAAGACGTGTTATCGCTTATTTTAAAACTACTTAAATCAGTGTCCTTCAAAATTAACTAATAGTATACTCATAAAAGAGCTCAAGTTTTTGGAAACCGTGATTATCCATTACGTCGGTACGCCACTGTGTTTAAAACCGCTAAAACAAAAAAGTGCCTGCGGCTGCGCCGATATCACCCCGCGCTGGCCTGCTTCACCTCTGCGCAACAAAGACGGTGGCCATTTTTCGTCTCGCTTGCACAAGTACTCCGCGCTCTGCTGCGACGCACTTTACCTCCGCGAAAAAGGGCAGTGGATATTTTATATTTTTTGACTTCGCACAGTGACCCTGCGTTTATGATCTGAACAACAATTTTAATATTGAATACAAATCACAGAATACCTTGTTATTTACTTATAAATTCTGTGTGAAGTTATCATATGTTGATTGCTTTTGGATACGAATAGCATAATACTACAATGAATATACATAGATCGCCACCATCACGCTCACCTAGCGGTACGGACACCAGCTGTACCATAGGCACCACACACAGCTCCCCCGACCTATCGAAGTTAAGTACGGTCGCAGCCGATTCTCAAATTACCTTCCGAAATAAACGTAAACAACCACTGTCGGATCATAACTGTGAATGTGCTGATAAAATAAAAAAAAATCAGATCAGAATTAGGCCGCATCGGCCAATTGCTAGAAAAATATGTAGGATCTAATGAGCAGATCATGAATAAAATGCAGGAAAGTTTAGCTGCGGTCAATACACAAATTTCTGAGCTAAAATTATCTAACGAGCAAACAATGCACCTGATTCGCGAAAATATTACCCAGATTAATGAGATCAAATCCTCAACGTCTAGCATCGTAAAAGGGCAAAATGAACTGCATTCAACAGTGTCACAATTAGAAAAACAAGTCCGACAAGACGAACAGAAAATAGTAACACTTGAATAGGACCTCAGTGCTCTCAAACAGTCATCTCATTATCAACCAGACTCGTCTATAATAAATAACCAACTCCATTCGAATGAACAAGTAATCAAAGAGTTAACAGATCGGAAAAATAGAGAAAAAAATATTATCATAGTTGGGGTACCGGAACAAAACTCCTCGCCTCTGATGCAGTAGACAGATGGTCTAAAGACGAACAAATGGTTTGGGACATCATAACGAAGTTGTGCGCAGATCTTCCAAAACCCGCAAAGATTTTTAGAATTGGAAAATATACCTAATAGTATTGCATTAAAGCATGTTTCAACAATTCAGAGTCTGTTAAATACCTTTTACAAAACAGAGACAAGCTGCCACAAGATATAAACTTATTCTTGGACCAAACTCCAACACAGCAACTATACTTAAAGAGTCTGAAAAAACAATTTGCACGCCGTCAAAATGATGGTGAGACTGACCTTACCATTAAACATACATGGAATACCAACAGTTGTAAAAAAGCCTCCAAAAAACTTAAATCAACAAGCGACAATATAAATACCGACTTAAACTGTAAACGTAAACACATATCAAGTACATAATGACTATTGCACTATTAATACTGGCAAATCACGAATAAGATTTTTGTACCTAAATGCTAGAAGTATACGGAAGAGCGGGAAGTTGGACGAGCTAAAATGCATCTTAAAATCTCTACCAAAAACCACACATGACGGAAGCCCAAGCTTTGGCACTGCAAATTGATAATTATACCCACTATTACAACTATAGAACAGATTCAAAAGGAGGAGGAGTCTCAGCATTCATCCACAATGATCTAAAACATAGTTTATCGGAATCTAAGTAGGTACTCAGGTGGAAATAATTATCTATGGGTACAACTAGAAAGACATGCTTTCGAAGTCGGAGTAATATATGTACAACCTTGGTAACACCAACCAGAAAGAGTTCCTTGACGAATACGAGTCACAACTACAACTAATTATAAACAACTACCCATCACAGAAACTTTGTACACGCATTCTATGATGACAGATAAACCTATTTTTGTCTTTTAGAACACCATTTTTTACTATGGAATACTGTGTTTCATTGAGTATTGTGAAACACGTCTTCCATTTTAATTAATTCATTTGAAGTTGGTTTTTTGCATTGCAGTCACCTAATCCCCTAGCATATTATTGTGTACCTTACGTACGTAACAATAAATCGCGGAATTTTTCTGTCGCATTCCGAATATTAAAAAGCGCCTGTTTGGCAACTTTAGAAACGCAATGAATATCTTGTCTTATTTCCTATATTGTGGGTGTAATAAGGCACTACCCTGATGGTATGCGATACTATATTTTTTTATAATCATCGGATGGATATACATATGAATGCGACTGAGATGTCGACCAGAGAGTTAGACGACACGGTTAGCGCAGTGGCTGAGTGATCAACTGCTGCGCTGCGTGTCGCGGGTTCGATCCCCGCATGGTACAAACTATGTATGGCCTATATATAGTTGTTTCAGGTCTGGCTGTTTGTGTATGTGATTTTAAATGTTTGTTATCGCTCCACGATGCAGGAGAGATTCCTAGTGTAGGGCAAAATTTTCACAAACATAAACTAACCCCTTTCATAACAAGTAGATATTTAAAGAGACATTAACACAACTCTTACGATTAACATTTCAGTTTATTTTCGTAACGAAGTGGATTTACTGAATAGTCTATTAACAAATTGTAATGGCTATTTATGTGTGCTTAAAACAGCATCACTCTAAAAAGTTGCAATGTTACACAGCAATGAATCAACTCAAAGTCCGTTGCTATCTATAATTATCTCAAACAGCGTTACTATGCAGCGAGTACGTTATTTAGTTCATGTTTGTGCAGTAGCTGTAGTATAAATATATAATTCTGTGTCCGTGTGAGTAGCTTCTCAGCGCATTGGAGTTTTTATCGAGTCGTTTTATTAAACAATGCTGTAGATAACAGACACATGGGACTTGTCACCATAGAATAAATGTGGTGTATTTCTAAACTTGCAGATAACATTATCGTATGAATGTTATATGGCGTTACAATAGACATGCATACTTGCTGGATGTGTCAAATGTACCTGTAATGTGTGTAAATGGAGATTTCTTTAAGGCTTTACTATTATTGGTCTAACCTTTTCCTAACTATGTGAGATCAAATTACAGTCTCACGGGATTCAGCAGGATACTAGTATTTTTCATTGAGCGACTGCCTTTCTGACCTCCTCAACCCAGTGAGTACTGGGTAATACAATACCTCGTAGTAAGACCGATTGATTGACAGACTTTCGGGTCACTGACAAACGATCGCGTAACGTCTTTCAAAGACCAATGGAGTAACGTGCTTTCCGTGGCACAGACTATTTATCTATATTCGAACATTTATATAAACTAGCTACACTAAACTACGAGCACGAGCTCTAAATACGGTCTCACAAACGAAACGAAATTTCATAGTTAGTCTTTTACGAAAGCAGAGTCGTGAGATACTGTCGTAGTACAGTAAATAAATAAATAAAATAAATAAATATTTCTTTTAATTTTTTTAATTGTATTGTTAGTAAATTGTGAAAACAACCGGTCGAGAGTTAAAACGAAAAAATAATTCTTATTTCGGACGCAATGAAAGGAGACGGTCACCAATTTGATGCGTAAAACTTTTTCTTGATCACGTAATACAACACAAAGGACCATGGGAAGAAACGTCCCCACCAACCAACAAATTAGAAACACGTGTAATTTGAAAGATCTACTCGAATGGAGAACTTTTTACTATGGCGACAAATGTCAAATACGTGGTGGGGTTTAGGTTTTTTAACATATTTATTTCTCTTTTACTAACACATTTCCTTAGTGTGCGATATATAGGGTTAAAACTTCGTGACAGATATATTTGCTATGAGGATCGGGACGGTAGCGTTCGTCGCAAGAAGATTATGTGCGGAGTTCCGCAGGGATCTGTTTTAGGACTTCTCTTATGGAACCTCGCTTACGATGTGGTTCTGCGTATTGATCTCCTCGTTGGCGTTAATATTAATTGCTTCGCGGATGACACACTGGGCTTAGCTGGCGGGGACACTGCTGAAGAGACTATTCAGCTTGCAAAGCTGGGACTAGAAAAGGTTGTGGCGTCGATCCGCGAAGTGGGTCTAGAGATAGCGCCACCTAAAACTGAGGCACTTTGATTCCATAAACTGCCAAGGACCAGAGAGCCAACCAGCTTGTCAGTCAGAGTCGGAGAAGCGTAAGTTCAGGAGGGACGAAATAAAGTTTTTAAGTTTATTAAGTCACTTGGCCTGACTTTGGACGTTCGGTGGGGATTTGAAGAGCACTTCGAGCGCCTAGTTACCCGAGTTGGATAGGTAGTAAGCGCTTTGCACAGACTGGTTCCCAATCTTGGGGGGCAATGAGAAGAAGTTTGCCGCCTTTACGCGGGGGTTGTGCGATCGATGGTCTTTTATAGGGCGCCTGTTTGGTTAAATAGGCTGTCAGACGTCCGACGCTCTAGGACTAAAATTAACAGTCTGCAGCGGAAAAGAGCATTCCGCATGGCACGAAGATACCGTATTGTGTCCTTTGAGGTAACAACTCTCCTGCCACGTTTCCCACCGCTGGATAGATCTAGGCAGATATGGACGCGAGGGTTTTCTGTCGAATTTGCGTCATCCGCCATAGTGGTGATAATGTGCAAGGATTCACAGGGAATCACGGTTGCTTCAGTGAGTACCTAAATAGGATTGGAAGACAGGCCACGGCAAGCTGTCATCATTGTGGCGGCGGTTTGGACTCTGCGCAGTATACGTTCGACTTGGAACGAAGGGTCTTGGACGCTAGAATCGGGCAAGATCTGTCTCTGCCAATTGTAGTTGGGGCTATGCTGGCGAACTCTGACAACTGGAGAGGCGTAACCTCATTCGGTGAGACAGAGATAGTCCAGAAGGAGGCTGCCGAACGGGATCGTGAAAGGGAAGATCGCAGTAGGAGAAGAAGTCGAGGAGGCAACCGTCTCGCCGCTTAACACGCCGAAACCCCACCTGCAACACTTAAAGCAGGTAGGACTTTGGGGTCACGGGCGTTCAGAGTGGGGACTCTGAGCGTTCAGTGAGAGACCTCACAGATAACCGGCAGCACCGTGGTCACGTGCTGTCGTGCATACATGCACAGCGAGGCGCAGGGGTGACCTATGTGTAGTCGCTACATTGATGTGCCTTAACAGGCGTAGCACAGAGGGGGCTCTGGACCGGTCTATTAAGAGGAAACAGGGCCTCCTCTCATGTGCAGATGGTGATCACCGGGGTGGTTTTAGTGCGGTAAAACTCCTACTCTCCGGTCTTGTCCCCAAAGACCGGTCGCCTTTTGAAAGTTTCCCCCCGACAGCAAAAAAAAGGGAGCTATCATATTAAGCTTACGATTGTCTACGATCAATCGCACATTATATCCATTGTATCGTATATGGGGTTAGGGCGACATAAATACTTCGCACCAGCACAAAAGCATCTGCGAAACATACGCTCATACACATGGCCTTAAATAATATAATGTGAGAAAGAGTGAGCTTATGGTTTTTAGTGCGGGTTCTAAGTGTCCGGCGGAGGTTCCACCAGTGAGGCTATGTGGGGTGCCTTTGGAGCGGGTACATACGTTTAAGTATCTGGGCCATATTGTGACGTCCGACCTGAAAGACGACGCTGATATTGAGCGAGAGAGGAGGGCGCTGTCGGTGAGGGCTAATATGATAGCCCGCAGGTTTGCTCGTTGCTCCAAGACAGTGAAGATAACCTTGTTTCGAGCCTACTGCACATCTTTATATACGGGTAGTTTGTGGGTGTCATATTTGCAGAAATCCTACAGCGCTCTCCGCGTTCAATATAATAATGCGTTGAGGGCACTGCTGCGGTTGCCACGCTTCTGCAGCGCTTCAGGTATGTTCGCGAGCGTCCGCATTGACTGTTTCTATGCCAGCATGCGCAAGAGAGCGACCTCGATTGCAAGTAGACTGCGGGACAGCGGTAACAGTCTTCTCAACGTTGTCGCAAACAGGTTGGACGGGCCTTTTATGCAGCATTGGAAGGCATTACATGCGCCCATATATAGGGCTTGGGGCAGGTAAAATTATAAAATTATATTTTTATTGTTTTCAAAATTTAACCACTCATTATTACTATTCTAAGAAATTTAATTTAATTTAATTTATTTAATTATATTGAATCCATTTTAGTACTATTGAATCTGTTGTTTAATGATATTGAATCTATTTTAATGATATTGCATCTGTTTTTATGATAAATCTGTTTCTTAATGATAGGGAATCTGTTTTAATGTGTCTGTGTACGTCTAACAATATTATATTAGTTTTCTATGGGTCTATGCCACCCGAAATAAAGTTTATTCATTCAAAATGCATAATAGTATTTTAAATCTGAGGGGACCAAAAGCCTCCTGCCGTAGGCTCTATGCCTGGGTCGTGCGGTCCATGGACCTTTACGAGGCCCCGGTATGGACGCGTTCTTTAGGGCGGCGTGCCGCCCATTACCTGAACGCGCCCCAAAAGATGGTAGCCATCAGGCTAAATCGACGCTGCTGCACGATCTCCAGCGAGGCGGTGAGCCTCCTTGGCGTATTCACCGTGGGATTTGGAGTTGATAGTCCTTGCAAGCCTGTATAAGTTGCACTACACCGGGGATAGACCTCCGGTGCGATCTCATGGTGGCATGGAGAGAGCGACTGTCGCAACCCCGTGCAGGGCACGCCACAATAGTGGCGGTAAGTCCCCTCTTTGAGGAGTGGCTGGAGAGGCGCAATGGCGTCCTCACCTACCGCCGGTCCTCACCGGACACGGAAGTTTCAGGAGGTTCCTGCACATAATCGGGCGAAAACGAAACTCCCGGGTATCACCATTGTGACGATCACCCGGTGGACACAGTGCCGGTCTGCCCAGCTTGGGCGGAGCGGTTCAGTCTATGGTCCAGAGCGAGAGGGAATGGGAAGCAGTCCTCCTTCTGCGAAGCAGTAATGCTAGTGAAGGAGGTGGCCGGGCGTTTGAGGGAGAGAACCTCAAACCAACCCAGACGCCGCGGGAGACGCCACGGACGTCGGGCGCCGCGGGAGACGCCACGGACGTCGGGCGCCGCGAGACGACTCCTGGCCACCGTAGATGCGGGCCTATGGACGGTGAGCAATAGGTAGCTCACTGTGCGTCCGTCTATTGACGACAAACCGTGTCGACAGCGCATTAGCGTTCCACGTGCGCCTCAAAGAAATGTCAGCAAACCAAAAGGGGCCTGCCAGATCCACCGCCTGCCGGGGTTGCGGGTTGTTCAAAACAGATACCGCGGCCCCGGAAGGCAAAACTAAAACCCACCCAAATTCCTTCTATTGCCCAGAAGGAACATGGGTGGGCTTTAGTCAGTAAAAGTCTGACACTCCCCCCGCTCCGCCCAGAGCGGGGGAAATTATTTGATGATGAATGAATGAATGAATGATTTGATGATTTGATTTCCCATCCGCAAATAAAAAGTTAGAATAATAGTTGTATCGTTTGATATGCTTTAGATGTACTTACTAATAAGTTAAAATGTATATTAATCAACTTAACCGTATAGTTCGGTACGGACCCCTTCGGGGGCTCGACATTCAAACCTCCGCTGGCTCGGTACTGGCCCCGAAAGGGGTCGGACATTTAAGTCATATGACCTCCTCATTATCTTTGTGAATATTTTATTTTCTGGTAAAAAATTAATATAGGTGTGCATTCATTAAGATAGTAGAATAAAAATCTCATATGTAAACGTCATTAGAAGTACTTTAATTATTAAGTAAGTTTCTTAATTAAGTCTTATAAAATTCAAATGTGTAAATTACGATCATCGCCATTTTGATGCCAGTGTAGGTCGACGCTAAAAATCATAAAAAGTAGGTTTTCGGACATTTAAACTCCATATTATTGGGCATGATTAACGTGTCCTTTTATTACGTGAAGAAATCATTCGTAATTGAACTTATATTAGCAGTTGTAATGATACATTTTGAAATCTAAAGTCGAAGTTTCGCGCCAATCGTGCTTGTTTACATTTTTAATTCCACATTATATCATATATTCGCGAATAGATTCTATAACAACTGACACAAATATCATTTCAAATATTATAAATAACATGAACATGCCCAGATCTTATCGTAATTTGCAATAATAGGACCAATAACACGTAATTTTCATAACCACTACTAAATTCACTTTCGAAATTGACGTCCATTTCTTTTTTTTTTAATTTTGTGATGTGTAAATGCGATTATTTCAATCGATTATTTTCTTGTAAATCAATCAACTCGAATAATTAAATTAAGGAATATCAGAAATTGATAGATGAAAATAAAAATAATTTTATAATACGTGTAAAATACTATAAATATTGATTATAATATTTTTTTACGCCACTAAAACCGATTCAAACAAACAGTACAAACTGATCTTTGGCTAAATTCGCGCCAATTTTATTTTCAGATAAAAATTCAAATAAGGAATGCGCTCGCTGTTCAATTTTAAATTAAAATGTTTATTTGCTATTTTATTAAAAATTTGGTTTTTTACCTACTATTTGAATGTGAATTGCAATTAGAAATAAATAAGGTTGAATATAGAACGCGCCAATTATGATCTTGGTAGGCACATTAAAAATATCAGCTAAGATAAATTATATTTGTTCGACAAAATTGTTTGTAGTATAGTTGGATTGGTTATTTGATAAGCGTTTTCATTTTTTCCTTAAACATGGCTCGTAGGCCAAAAAGTTCTTGGAGTGGAAGCCTTGGGGTAAAAATGGCCTAGAGGAAGAGCACAATTGAGATGGAAACACGACACCAAGAAAACTCCAGGTTCAAAATGGGTCCATTTTGAACCTGGGGTTTGTTTGATTTTTTTTGGGTGGAAAATCATCAAATAACTTCCCCCGCTCTGGGCAGAACGGGGGGAGTGTCAGACTAGTACTGACTAAAACCCACCCATGTTCCTTCTATTGCATAACCCTGACACTCCCCCCCACCGAGAGCGGGGGAAGTGAGGCGCCACGGCACCTCACAAGCCACCTGACGCAGGTCCTCACGAAAGTTTCGGGAGCTTCCTGCGCATCATCGGGCGGGAGGAAACACCCAGGTGTCACCATCAATGTGACGATCTCCTGGACCACACTGGCAGTCAGCTCTTTTGAGCGGAGAACCGCTGTGTCCGGGAGGAGATGGTGATGTTTGAAGAAGAGAACCTCAAACCAAGCCAGCCACCGCGGGAGACGCTACAGGCGTCGGGTGTCCTAAAATCAATATTTTAGGGTCCTGATGTGTGCGGAGTCCCTGTCCGTCTAAAACAAGGCTCTACTGCGGAGGCATGGCTTTCTAGGTGCGGTACGGTATGGTTGTGCCGGCTGGGCTGCCTGACTCCTACAAAAATGGCCGCCATTTTCATTCATCGTCATTCAAGAAAACAGCCAAAATCTTTTACCGCGAAACCGTTTGACAGGAAAATGTACCTTAAATCTTGACGCATAAGAAAATAATTATAGCATAACAAAAACGTGCAAAATGCACGTGACAAAATGTTGTTGTCTTTCTTTTCTTATCGATATCATAGATATTTGAACAACTATAATATCAATAGTAGAATAATATGCCATCTCCATAGGTAAATTCCTCAATGGTCCCAAAACTTTTTTTTAAAGTTTACTCCATTACGATTATCGATTAGGTTGAATGCAACTTTTTAATCGTAATGATGAAACTTAGATTTACGGTCAGCACTAAAAAATGTCATGTTGCAACACAGTTTTTCGTATTTTTTGCGAGATTTGTATCGTGTTTTATTTTGAATTTATATGTAAAATGGCAAAAATAAGAATGCAGATGGAATGTCACTGTTTTCATTTTGGATTTCCGATTTTATTATCAAAGGGTTGTCTTGTGTATGTGCATGATTTCCAGCGTTTTTAAAGTACCTAAGTTTTGGAAAGGTGTAATAATATGTATTTTACACACATTTTACAATACACTGACGCCGTTTTATCGACCTTATGAGGTTTTTGGAAATATAAACCTCAAACTTATCATACGAAACAGCCCCTGTGACTTATTTTTAATAACAAAATTGAATGCTGTAAACTGATGAAAATTCTTGAATTTCATGACAATTCGCGTCACCCCACCGATTCAGCTGATGTGTCATGTGTCAAAATCCTGTCGTGCAGAGTGGTTAATACTGTTAATGTTTTTCAAAGATTATCCGTTTAAGAACCAAGTTTTTTATTGTATAGAATCGTCATTTGTTTACGTGAAAATATGCTTTTTGTTTGTAGAAAATAATGATTTTTGTTTTAAAGTAAAATATTTTTTTAAAATAAACCCAATTGATTTTGAAACTAACACAGGTACTTTAGACCTTTCTGGGTCCCAGTGCACAAATCGAGACGCATCCCAAGTCTGTTGAAGGGTGGGGACGGGGTTCATACAAAATCCCCCATGGTCCTTTAAATACGAAAAAAAAACAACTTATGTTGCATAACATAAGGTACATCTTCATGATCTCATTAACTGTTAATTTCAATAGAAAGCGACTGCGCGATGGGACTAGTTATTATATAAATCAAATTCATTCATTCATACATTAAACGTATCCGTTTAGTGCTTGTATCAAAGGAACGGTTCCTTACAGGAGTCTAGTTTTGATATTCTGATTCTATTCGGCGGAGGTCTTCGCTTAAATACTAGGAGTAAATCAAGTAGATACTCGTACATGGAATACGCATGCGTTATTTCACACAAAGGGCTTAATATTATTCGATTATTTTTGTGATATTGTTTTTTAACGCATCTTTAAAAATAAAATAAATACCAGAATATAACTGTCCCCTCGCTGGGCTGAGGCGTTTTCTTATACAGAGAAGGCACGGTAACTGATCACCACGCCTGTAGCCCTACTATGACCTCTTAAAGCAATTCTTATTCCGCTGAGGGAAAGAGACAGAGCTATACAGGGTGTCTAGCACCATCTCTTTCACTCAGTGGAATAAGAATTGCTATAAGATGTCATAGTAGGCCTACAGGTCAGTCATCTGGGAGGTGCTCAGCTAAAGTTGGAGTTGGTGACGCTGTTATTGGCATCCAGTATTTTTTTTCGGCTGGTTACAAGTAGGCAGAATCTTATATTATTATATACTAAAACCAGCAGAAGAATCAGTATAAAACATCGTCACATTTCACCAGTTATGTTCAAATTACAAGTAATAAGGAGACGAACCTATTCACATCAACTGGGAACTTATGAAAACTCCATGACTGCTACTGAGAAATTCTTGATGAACTAGCCGCCGGAAATTTTTCTATATCGCACACTGAGATCTTAACTGGGACAACTCCAAAAGAGTATTTTTTCAGGAAACGAAAAGAAAATTCGTAACCGAAAACAGAATACTGTTTGTTTAGTAAGTTATGAACATTAAAATAATTTTAGAATATGAATAGGTTGTTAAATGTCACTGTATAAAAAAAGGAGATAGGTAACTATCTAACTTATCAGAATTTACATGGATCACCGAGCATTCGAATACAAGGGTAACAAAAAAATTACGACGCGCAATACAAAACGCGATACTTAACCCTTTTTAGAGTGTCAGTGTCTCTTCCGCGCTGTTTTTATAAAACTTGTAATAAAAATAAACTAAAAACACGCTTAAATAAGGGCGTACATTTTTAATATACTACTAACGTTACCTTCTTTGTCAATATAAAAAGATCCCACTAAAAACATTCTGTAAAAAACTAGCCAAGTTTCGATGGAGCTGCTTGTTTATCTCTAAAAAGTAATGAAATCTAGACAAAGTCGTGCCAAGTCTAAGGTTCCTCACTGCGATTTCTTTATTATTGTAGTTAATGTTGTGTTACTTGGTCGTTGAATATTCTTTATACGTTAGTGGGTACAAGTCAATTTTGTATACAGGTTATGTTAAATCTGTTGTTAAGTGAGATAATAGCCCATACTGGTATTGGTACTTGGACGCTAGTGTCTCATTTCAAGCTGTTGTTGATTGTGCAACACAGGCATTCAGCATTGACAATGTTGACTTCTGCTCTCTTCTTTTTGGAGCGTCAAATCGACCACCGATCCAACATAAAATAGACGTACATACGGACATCTATTAATGATTAGAAGTCCGCTGTACTGGAAATATTTTTTATACTATTTGTTTCAGGCTTGCCTATACATAAGTATTATTGAAATTCGCAGCTTTATCAAGCCTACAATTGTCTTGTTAAGATTACAATGACTTGTCATAAACAGTCTTCTAAAAAGATCAAGTATGCACAATTTTAGTCCATATGAAACCGGAAAGTTTTTTTTTTTTAATTTGGTTACAGTGTTTAGCTATTCTTTTCAACTTATTGGTTTCTATTATCTACTTTAAATGCACAATGTATCATCCTCAACTATCATCAATTTTATTAGATAAAGAATAATGTTTAAAATAGCTTGGTAAATAACCCATATATTGTTGTATAATAATTAATTAAAATTAGATATGGTGGTGGGGTTATACTCAAGAGATAAACTTTACTAATAACCATCGCGGACTTTTTATGGATCTTTTTTAAGATATGTACCATTTCGTATTAGGGGCACAAAAAAATGTTTGTTGCGACATCACGATAAAAATCTTTGAATTTTGCAGTTTTTCTTCTCTACTATTATATGTAATAACGCATAACCTTTTTTTTTCGGGTGGGAAATCATCAAATAACTTTCCCCGCTCTGGGCGGAGCGGGGGGGGGGGGGCGTGTCAGACATTTACTAACTAAAACCCACCCATGTTCCTTCTATTGCCCTTTACGTTCCGGGGCCACGGTATCTTTTTCGAACAACCCGCAACCCCGGCAGGCGGAGGCCCTGGCATGTCCCTCTCCTTTGCTGACATCTCTTTGAGGCACGCGTGAAACACGAATGCGCCGTCGACACGGCCTGTCGTCAATAGACGGACGGACGGTAAGCTACCCATTGCTCACCGTCCACAAGCCCGTATCTACGGTGGCCGGGAGTCGTCTCGCGGCGCCCGGCGCCCAGGGCGTCTCCCGCGGCGGCTGGGTTGGCTTGATGTTCTCTCCCTCAAACGCCCGGCCACCTCCTTTGCTAGCATTACTACTTTAAATGCTTGTTTTATACAACGTAAGGATTGATAAGCCCAGGATGACACTTGTTTAAGCAACAGTATTCTCATTACGTTTTTATTAAGATCCGTTATCGAACTGGTTACACAAAGTAATGTTAAAATGTGTATTAGAAGTTGTTATTCGATAACGTATTTCGGCCCAGCAAGAGTAGTATCAGCAGATAACTACTGGCAGCGGTAGGAAACGAGTCCACAGCGATCGACTTCCTACAACTATGACCTAAATTGGCCTGACGCCAATATCGATGTACAGTCCCAAGCACTGGTATATGTACACTTAGCAACTTCTAAAAGTGATTCGACGACGACCATAGCATTTTCGAACATGTTTTCTTATGATATAGGTTAGGTCACAAATTTGTAATCGTTATTCCATGAGAAAATCGCCTTTGAAGTTTGCCAAGTGAAGTCATAATTATGCTCATGACTGTACATGATAAAACACGATATTTGAATTTTTTTTTTGTACCAACATCGATACAGGTTAGGTCGCAAATTTGTAATCGTTATTCCATAAGAAAATCGCCTTTGAAGTTTGCCAAGTGAAGACATAATTTATGCTCATGACTGTACATGATAAAACACGATATTTGAAATATTTTTTTGTACCAACATCGATACAGGTTAGGTCACAAATTTGTAATCGTTATTCCATAAGAAAATCGCCTTTGAAGTTTGCCAAGTGAAGACATAATTTATGCTCATGACTGTACATGATAAAACACGATATTTGAAATAATTTTTTTGTACCAACATCGATAGACCAATGATTGCACTTTCACGTGAGTCAATAAATAGAATACCTTCGGAATGTAAGAAGACCCTTCTCGAGTCTGAAAGACGCTTATTTTCTTCTATACAGTGATCTTTTTTTCCGAAATTTATTTGGGAAACTTATAGTTTCAAAGATTAGGGATTCCAATGTTTCACTTCTCTTAAACACAAGTTTTTAATCTTACAACCTTACTTTAAAAATCAAAATCAAAATCAAAAGTCATTTATTCAAATTAGGCTGATAATCAGCACTTTTTGAACGTCAGATTACAAGAGACAGTCCCACAAAAACGCCCTGCCCTTCGCCACTTCCTAGTGTTTTAGCTGGGAAGAAGAAGTGGCGGAACAAACTCCCCAGCAACACATCTGTCTGTCAGGTTAGAAGAACCAGATTTTATACAATTCCGATTATCACAATAAATTATAAAGAAAAAAAAATAAGAAATAATTCATTCATTGTCACTTGTAAGCTAGCAAACACCAATTATATATAAAAATAAAAAAATAAAATTACCCAAGTCTAAATAATAAATTCACTAGTCTAACGGGTGTGCCCGCTTACATGTGCAGTGAAGAAGTATCAAGTGATAAACTAGGACCATAGTGCAAAAGAAATAAGCTAAGCATAAAAATGATTTACCAATAACAGTTACAAAAAAAAAAATATATATATATTCAGTCAATGCTCGAGGTCACTAGTTAACCACATGTCAATAAATAAAAACACACAAAATGAAACAAGTAAATAAAGAAAAAAAAATATAAAATTACATGACGAAGACATGTAACATATCAATAAGCTAATTTGGCGAAAGAACATAATAATAATAATCGTCTTGAGTTCAACACAGTGACCAACTATGCTTATCGTCTAAATAGTCGTTAATTGAATAGTATGCTTTTAAACAAAGGTTAGATTTTACTTTAGCTTTAAATGCATTAAATGGCAAATCTAGCAAAGAAGAAGGTAGCTTGTTATAAAAAGTTATACCAAGCCCTACAAATGAATTATGAACTTTATGAAGCCGGTGGAAGGGAGCACGTAGTTTATGCTTATTTCTAGTGTTAATGTTGTGAATATCACTGTTTTTACTATATAGATGAATATTTTGCCTAATGTATAAAATGTTGGCCAAGATGAATTGAGAAGCTACAGTGAGAATACCAATCTCTTTAAAAAAATCTCTCAGGGAAACCCGGGCACCTAGCTGGTAAATTGCACGAACCGCTCGCTTCTGCAGAACAAATACATTCTGGATATCAGCGGCTTTGCCCCACAGCAGAATACCATAGGACATGACGCTATGGAAATAACTAAAATAGACCAATCGTGCCGTGTCAACGTCAGTGTATTGTCTAACTTTTCTGACGGCGTATGCGGCCGAACTAGGCCTTCCCGCTAGGCTTGATATATGTGGACCCCATTGTAATTTTGAATCTACTGTTATACCCAGGAACACTGCCGAGTCTACAGTTTTAAGCTTCTCATTGCCAAGGACAATGTTGGGACCAAGATTTCTAACATTGGGTAGAGCGAATTTATTTAAATACCACCGTAACCTCTTTTTTTCTATTTTTTTCACAACGGCGCATAGGAGTGCTACGGTTAACCAGGATTATTCATGATTAAAAGAAAAGCCGTTTTCAGCATTATTTGTGAGTAGACATACTTAGGTTGACAAACGTAAAATAATTGGTTCTCGACTTGGTGAAGGTTCCACACCTTCTATATTTTATAACATTATTAATGTCTTAGTAATGTTGAAATTTAAAATATGAATGAAAATAAATATACAAACATCAAAAAAGTCTAAGCTAATTTTTTAGCCTATATCCGTCTCCAGGGTCCCCAACTATGTCTGTAGCAAAAATCATCAAAATCAGTTTGAACATTTAGGCGTGAAGACGTAACAAACAAACAAACTCACTTTCGCTTTTATAATATTATATATTAGTAAGTATTATTATATCTTCTCCTATCAAGTAGGTTATACGTATGTAAACTATTTTGAATTTTTTCAAAAATTCAAAAGCGAATGCATTTGTTCGAATTTTATAGCGTTTTCTTTGCTTGCAATTTTATAAACTAAACAATAATTTGAAAAAAGTTTTGAACAAATTTAGATTACGAGACATTTTTTACGTCATGCGACGACGTCATTTGAATGCAGATGAAATACAAAGAGCTATAGGGATGCTGCAAGCGGGAAGAAGTCCATCTCAAGTATCTCGGTATTTTTTATGTCGGTTCATGTAGTTCCTTTCAATATGGTTAAGCTAAATGGGGCTGATCCATACGTATAAATGAACACCGAAATCAATGTATATCGTCCTATATTGAAACCATGACTACCGTAGTTCGTGTAAGATTTTATTGGTGTTAAAATTTTTGAGCATTTGATTTAACCACTGCTACCTAAATACAGGTTACAGGCCAGCAAAATCTATCCAATAAATAATATCTAACCAATAAAATCTATCAAATGCAGCATAGACGTGTAGGTGTTATTCCAGCACAGATTTATAAAGATAAGTTATAAAGGTAGGTATTACACTATTGTATTTCATTTCAGTTATTTAAAAAAAGAGGACGATTATTGGCGTTCGGTACCCCAATAGTAAATACCGGAACACTTTGCTCACTTTGCCGTCCGTCTGTCTATCAAAACCCTTTATCTCGGTAACCCAAGGAGGTATTGAGTTGAAATTAAAACCATAAACTCAAATCTGTGATCCTTTGGAGTTGTTGAAAAAACCTATAAATCTAGGTAGTCAAACGATATGGACTTTTATTATATATATTTATTTGTCGCAAGTTTGTGCAGAAAACTCGAAACGCAACTGCATTTGGCCGGTTTTTTTTTTCAAAATGGTACTTGACTTCATTTCATGAGGCTAACAGTTCGCAATTTATTTATTGTTGTATTTAGATTTGTAATAAGTAGTCATTAATACATTTCATTCAGTAAGCAGATCGGTAAAGGGGGACCAAAGGAGTAACATCAAACGAGTAAAATGTAAAAATTTCTTAAACGTACCATTTATAAATTTAATCACTTTGTTGTTTAATATTGAGAGCCAATATTTGACATCATTACAAGAAAATCTTTGCTCGAACCAAGTGTTAATCGCGAGTCAAAGGAAGAGGCTCTCGATATACAGGCACCCCTCAGTCAATGGGGCCAATTCTGAATGCTCAACACAAGCTGTCACTCGTAGTTACCGCTTAAAATTTTCATCGCAACCCGGGAGAGGAGAGCTATTTTTCGGTTCGAATTCATTATTAAAGCAAGCGTAAAACTATACTAATATTATAAATGTGAAATAATTTTGTATATTTGTTTGTTTGCATGTATGTACCTTTTATTTTTTTTTAATCTCTTAAACTTTTTTAGCATTATTTATTTATTATATATATTTAGTAGAGATGTGCCGACTTTCGCCGACTAGCCGACTAGCCGATTAGTCGGTTGTAATAAGGCCGACTAGTCGGCTAAGCCGATCACGGTTTCGGGGATTTCCGTAACGCTTCGTTTACGGCTGATTCGCGCGTAATAGATTTGATTGTCTAATTGTTATATTTCTAAACGTGTGTATACATATTTATATATATATAATATATTTCAATTCATATACATTGTATATGAGGCTTTAATAGATTATCTATTTATATATATATATAAATAGATATATATATCTGTGTGTGTAAAATATATATATGTATATTCACAAGATAAGACATTAGAAAGTTAATAATTTAGCAATTTGTCAATATTATATTATTAGAGCCGAGTTTTAAAACAGTTACCTTATTCGGGAACATTTATCGAGTAATATTGTTTATGAAATAATTATCGTATATTATTTCATGGTAACATTTGTGACAAATAATAAATATATCAATAAATAAAAACGTTTTACATAATAAATTCTTTATTAACATTTTACAATCATAATAACATAACAATAACAATTAATTTTAATAAAGTAAATACTTATCTTCTAGCTCACAATATCCACACTTGTACACAGTTTTTATATATATAAAAATAGAGAGAGAGAGAGCTCCGCACTGTCCGACGTCTGAACCAAGAATGCCCAGATCGGCCAGTGCAGTGGCTTTTTATAGGCGGTAACAAACAACTATGAGTCATACTTGTTTGTTACAGCTTGAACGTTGGTTTTATTTTAAAACGTTATCTATTGTAATAATTATATTTTATAAATCTATATCTATACATAGGCATAAACTATCACGGCCATACTGACAGTACTTCGTCCTCGAAGTATTACTATATTATTCATAACAAACAATTAGGTATATTAGATTCATTAGTCAACATATACATAACACAAAAAGAAAGTATTTAAAACAAATCATAAGACCGTTTTTATTCGTATGTCATAAATTTGTCTCCAAATAGGTAACAGAGTATTATAGCCAACTACATAGACATGTCGATCACATTCACCCGCTGCTGGTGAGATAATCGACACCAAATAGTAGGCCGACCAGCGGTTATTGAGTAATGCCAACTACATAGTCATGTCAATCACATTCACCCGCTGCTTGTGAGATAATTGACACCAAATAGTAGGCCGACCAGCGGTACTCATTTTTTTGTTTTTTTGTTTGTTTTGCCAAGTGCCTAGACGTGTCAAGTCCCCTCCACCCGCTGCTGGTGGGATAGACTTGCACCAAGCAAATGACCGACCAGCGGTAACAATTTTCCATTTTTTTTTTTTTTTTTTTTACTATTATTTTGTATCATGTATATGTTTTCAATAATATTGTATTTAGTAACTTATATTTTATAAAGGTCTTAATTTAAATCAAAATATTGTACGGTTCATACATAACAATACAATAACACAAACAATAACCAAATAATTATAATCTTAAAAAAAAATCACAAATAATTATAATCTTAATAAAAAAAAATCACAAATGATATATTATATATCGTTCTAAATGGCATGTTCGACAGCATTGTTTTCATTAACCCATTCTCCTGGCCAAAACCGTATTTTTTCCTTAGCGACGGTAATATTTCTAACATTACCGTCGCCTTTCAGAGTATAGCGATCATTTGGAAGAATAGACTGAATTTCGTAAGGACCCTTAAATCTCGATTTTAATTTATCATTACGTCTATGATCTTGACAAACATAGACCAAATCCCCTATATTGTATTGTTTATTATTCCGCCTAACATGATCAAATCGTTGCTTAAATTTTTCTGCAATTTTTTGTAGCCTCTGTTTGGCTATTGCACGGTCAGCTTGGACGTTAATATTGGGGTGCAAGTCCTCATCATTGATAACTTCGGTTAGGTGAGATTGTACTATAGGTATATTTGCTTCTACACCGATTAGTAAACGTAAGGGAGTAAAACCAGTCGACTTTTGTACTGTCGTGTTAATTGACTGCTGTACTTTTAGCAATACGTTCGGCCACTCTGACGCCTCATCGCACATAGTATTCAACATATTGACTACGGTAGCCACGTAACGCTCAACCTGGCCGTTGCCTCTGGGCGTACCAGTAGCTATCATGTGGTGTTCGATATTGAGTTCTCTAAAAAGGGCTTTGATTTGATTGGAGCTAAAATTCGTACCACGATCAGTTATTACCAATGATGGTGTACCAAATAGTGTAACAGTTTCTTGGATAATTGGTATTAACTCTCCCGCACTCAGTGTTTTAAGGGGTTTTAATAGACAAAATTTAGTGAAACCATCAACTAATAATAGAATATGCCTAAAGCCTTCCGTGGTTGTTGGAAAAGGCCCTGTGCAATCTAAATGTACAGTATGGAATGGTACAGCAACTTTATCGATCGGATGTAATAACCCTTGTTTAGGACCAGAGGATCCCTTTTTCTTCACACAAATAAGACAATGGTTTATATATTTTCTGATAAAAACTGTTACCCCTGGGAACCAAAAATATTGTCGAATTTTATGTAAAACCTTATCGAACCCCACATGACAGTTTTCATCATGAAATAGTTTTAAGATTTTTATTCTACATCCTTTTGGCACAAATAACCTTGGCTCAGCATCAGGACTAGTTTTATAATGCAATAAATTATTTTTAATTACATATTGGTTAGTGTCTAAGTTACCGGCTTGCAATTGCGACATTAGGGTCTGGGTTTCGGAATCATTTGTTTGCGCGATTTTTAACCAAGACTCGGGACTTAGATTATCGGCTTCAAGAAAATTAACTTTAGGATAATTCTGCCGTTCTGAAGGAGCAGAAACAGGATTGCGACTTAGAAAATCAACATGACTGATAAATTTACCCTTTTTATACTGGATATCAAACTCGAAATCCTGCATAAAGGTCCACCACCGTGCTACCCTAGGTGACAAATCTCTCTTCGTCATGGTTGATTTTATTGCATTGCAATCAGTAATGATTGTAAATTTAATTCCAAGAAGATATACTCGAAAGTGTTTTAATGCATTAAAAATGGCAAGTGTTTCTAAGTCATAAGAGCAATACTTTGATTCTGCTGGACTTGTCCGTTTACTATAATAAGCAATCACCTTATTCATGTTATCTACCTTTTGTAATAATATTGCACCGTAACCTATAGCGCTAGCATCAGTGTGTAACTCTGTTGGGCGCCGAGGATCAAATATTGTCAAAAGAGGTTTGGAGGTAAGATGATCAACAACATACATTCGTGCTCTATCTTGTTCAATGCCCCATTCCCATTTTTCATTTTTTCTAGTTAGTTTTGTTATACAAGCTGTTTTTGAGGCAAAATCGGGAATAAATTTTCTAAAATAACTACATAGACCCATAAATTGTCGAACTTGTTTAACATTAGAGGGTATCGGTGAATTTGCTAAAGCAATGATTTTTGATTCACCTGGCCTAACACCTTCACGGGATATTAGTCTTCCTAAATATTCAATGCTATCTACGAAGAATTTGCATTTCTTAAGATTTATTGTGAAGCCACAAGAACTAAGTGCCAAAATTGTTTGCTCCAAATAAGATATACCCTCTTTAATTGTATTAAATGAGATCAAAATGTCATCAATATAAACGGATATAAATGGTAAATGCCCTACTGCCTTAGTGATAGCTCTTTGGAACACCGACGGGCCATTACAAATTCCAAAAGGCATTTTTAAAAATTCGTAATGTCCATCTGGTGTCACGAAGGCTGTGTATTTAGTGGAATTGCTGGAAATGGGGATTTGATAAAAGCCATTTTTCATATCTATAGATATATAATATGTTGAGTTTCCTAATTTATCTATTTGGTCTTCAATGAGAGGGAGAGGATATCGATCTTTTTCTATTAATTTATTTAATGCTCTATAATCAATGCACATTCTATCGCTTCCATCTTTCTTTTTGACTAAAATCATGGGACTAGCAAAAGACGAGTTACTTTCTTTAATTATTTTCTTATTCAATAAATCTTCCACTATTTCTTTAACCTTCTCTCTTTCTATCGGGGCTAATCGATATGGCCTGTAATAGACTACCTCATCTCTTTTTAATTTTATTTCAAGTTCGCCGGTATTAACATGACCAATATTGTTCAAAACAGAAGGATATTTTTCAAAAATAGCTTTTATCTCATCCTGCAGATTATGATCTAGATGGTTTATCGTATTTGAGAGTTCCATTATATAGTTAAGGTCATTATGTATCAAATTAACGTTATAACTAGATTTTGTAACAGTTTTTCGAACTAATCGAGAACCTAAATAGTCTGTCACAATTGCAATGTCGGGATGTTGGATAGCATTTCTCCCAATCAACAGATCGTATTCAAAATCAGTATCCGTGATGACGAAAATACCTAGTTCAATACACAATTCATCAAATTTAACAGGAGCTGTAATTTCGGCAAATACTTTTAAGGCACCTTTTCCTATTCCGCAAAGAGATAAGTAACATGGGTTAAGGTGGACGCCAAGACGTTCTGCTATAGATTGTTTGATTATACTACAGTTTGATCCTGTATCGATAAGCGCCTTAATTAAGACATTATTTATGTGTACTGGTGTTAAAACTAATTCGCTTTGTCTAAAAAATTAACCTGATTATCAGTTTTAGAAGGGTCCGTTTTGGGTTTATATCTACAATAAGAATCTAAATGCCCGGGTTTTTTGCAATAAGTACAAAATTTTCTTTTTGTATTATTTGAGTCTTGTTCTGAATTAGGTTCATTATTTTGGGTACTGTTTTTGCTATAACATTGGTTTTTGGTGTGACCAGTTTTTCCACAGTTAAAACATCTTATATCATTGGGTCTAGAATCATTTTTAAAACGCTTAGGGGGATTTGATGGGTCCTTACTGTCTATTGGCCTTTTTTTTGTTTTCGCGTAAGAAGTAAATAGGCCAATTAATTCCGAGGTAGTTTTAACATTGCTGTTAAACGAAGCCATTTTTACATTTACATCACATATACTACCACAAACTAATTCAATCAATTGTAGTTCCGAAAATGTAATTTTTGTATTTTTTAATAACCTAATTTTTTCCCTTGCGTATTCGCAATAGGAATCTGCAGTTTCTGACGTGTATAGTACGGCCTTTTGAAGCTTTTCTGATAGATTTTTTTTCTCAGGGTATAAAGCTATCAGTTCTAAACGTAAATTGTCCCATGATCGACCTTCAGCAGGGTCCCACGTTTCGAACCATAGTAAAGCAGAGCCCTTAAGGGCCTTACCCGCTTTGGCGACGGTTGCGACGTTACTCCAGCCAAACTCCTTGGCGAGCGTTGCAATATTGTTGCACCATGATTCAGCACCGAGGTCACTTTTAGCTGGATCAAATACTGGCAGTGCGACCTCACTGTCGTTCTGGCGGGAACTGGAAACTGCGTCTTTGATAGCCTTCAAAAGTTCTTGTAAGACAGGTAAATCCATCTGGAAATTTAAAAATAAAAAATAAATATAAAAATATTAAAAAAAGGATCATAGTATCCCACTTCTGATAATAGATTTGATTGTCTAATTGTTATATTTCTAAACGTGTGTATACATATTTATATATATATAATATATTTCAATTCATATACATTGTATATGAGGCTTTAATAGATTATCTATTTATATATATATATATAAATAGATATATATATCTGTGTGTGTAAAATATATATATGTATATTCACAAGATAAGACATTAGAAAGTTAATAATTTAGCAATTTGTCAATATTATATTATTAGAGCCGAGTTTTAAAACAGTTACCTTATTCGGGAACATTTATCGAGTAATATTGTTTATGAAATAATTATCGTATATTATTTCATGGTAACATTTGTGACAAATAATAAATATATCAATAAATAAAAACGTTTTACATAATAAATTCTTTATTAACATTTTACAATCATAATAACATAACAATAACAATTAATTTTAATAAAGTAAATACTTATCTTCTAGCTCACAATATCCACACTTGTACACAGTTTTTATATATATAAAAATAGAGAGAGAGAGAGCTCCGCACTGTCCGACGTCTGAACCAAGAATGCCCAGATCGGCCAGTGCAGTGGCTTTTTATAGGCGGTAACAAACAACTATGAGTCATACTTGTTTGTTACAGCTTGAACGTTGGTTTTATTTTAAAACGTTATCTATTGTAATAATTATATTTTATAAATCTATATCTATACATAGGCATAAACTATCACGCGCAATCGTTTTATATTATGTTGTTGTTTGAGTTAATTAGGATAGGTACTAATTTTGTTCAATAATTGTCATAATTATGTTTTCTTTACAAGCAAGTAATTTTAAAAACTGATTACCAAAGGAAAGATTGGTTTACATTTTTTAATGTATACGACTGAAGAATTAATATATAATCAAGGTTTTTATTTCATGTAGTTCCCGCGCATGCATATTATTGAGAAATACAATCAACGTAAGAAGCCGGATAGTCGGCGCTCTTTGCCGATTAGTCACCGACTAATCGACGACTACAATAGTGGCCGGATAGTCGGCTTTACCGACTAGTCGGGACATCTCTAATATTTAGTTATTATACACACATCAAAAGAGTCTAAGCAAAACATACGAATTTCAATTTTACAATGTGAGTTCGTATTAAATCCTTAGTATTTCTTATTTATATTATTTTTATTAGTACTGTAAGTACATAGTACAAAGTAAGGTGCTTAATCAACTAAACTTAAATGGTTGCATAAATTAATACAAAGTGTGGCCCCCTCTCAACGGTTGTTCATAGAATCGATGAGACCGTTAATGTATCTTGCGGCAATTGCTCTCAATGAAATTTTAGTTATTCCATCATTTGTTTGGCTGGTTGTCACTTCATCCAAGTGCTTTAAAACACATCTCTGGAGCATGTCCCATGCACGGTCGATGGGCTTGACGTCTCGCGATTGTGTAGGCTTAGGTAACACCAGGATGTTTTCCCTTGCCAACTACTCCCGTGTGTACAAAGCTGTATGCGAACGCGCAGCATTTGTGCGAATGGACGCACATAAGGCCTTAGAACATCCTTAACGTAATTTACAGCGTTCACCATTACAAAAACGAGCTCAGCTTGTCTGTCCTTCATAATAACCCATACCATAACTGTTGAGCCGTTGTATGGATGCACTTCCTGAACGCACCTCAGTCTTTCAGTATTTTAACCCATTTATAACGACCGATCGTTATAAAGATCAAAAAAAATACTGAGGAATACCCTCAATTTAAAAATAATAACGAGCGGATAACTTTTACTTATTGTGTACCAATCGCCGCAGAGATCGTTTGACTGTGTGCATGCATAGAAAATTATAATTTAGATCATAATTTTGTCTGTATCTGTATTTTAGTACGTATTAGCGTAATAAACTTTCACTATGTCTTCAAAACGGTAAGTGTTTACAAATTAGCTTGTGATTAAAAGTTATTTTATGAACGTGTTTTATAAATTTATAACCTGCCTAACATAACTGTGAATAAAAATTTGATCTGGTTATATCTTTTATGAAAAATAAATGATATTACATTTGATGATCGTTATAACGATCGGTCGTAATTTGGGGATGTATTTTTCTTTCAGACCCAATAACACCAACAAACTATTGTCTCGCAATGAAATTGTTGACGAATTGGAACAAGTAGATGATGATACCCCATTTCCAGAAATCTAACTATTTTACCACCAGATAACGACGCGAATGCTGATGTCACGGATGAAGATTCTGGTGATGATGAGTATGTAACTCTGAACAATCTTCCAGGTTTCGACGTTATTTTCTCATGTCAGTTGTTGTATTTATTTTCTATCTAGGTTTTCAGCTAAGAGCTTCTGCTGAGATAGAAAACATGAGTTCCGAAAGTGACGAGGACACTGTACCCTTGTCATCTTTAGCGAAGAGAAGTCGTACCATCGAAGAACCTCTAATGTAGAAGGTCGACAACCTGAGCCATCGATTTCAGCTCCAGTTATTAGCAGCACGTCAACCGTTCCTTTTGTTGGTCCAAGCGTACCAAAGAATCAAAATTATACTTGGAGAAATCGCCATAACCCTTGCGACCGACCACAATGGCAAGAAAACTATGGTCCAAGACACCTTCAAACGTATGTGTATTACTTTGACTGTTTGTTTGATGACTCTGCTATCGAATATTATTGGTCAAATATAGAAATATTTACGCGATTCAAAAAAAAGGCGGCCAGTGTGACAACGAGTGAAATGAAGTGTTTCCTTGCTATACTAGAAAAAAATGTATATATTGATCAGCCAACAATTATAAAAAGCTACAATGAAAACATGGGGGGAGTCGATAGGTCGGACCAAAACATTGGTCTTTATCATACATCAATCCTTGGAAATAAATGGTATTTCTTATTGTTTTGTCACTGCTTGGACATGGCGTCTCATAATGTGTGGTAAGTTTACAAAACTAATGGAGGAGAGTATGATCATTCCGGGGAACTATCGCCAGAGGTATCTAGGAAACATGTAAAAAATATAAGCGGCCCTTATGCCACTCCTAAAACTTACAGGCAAACTTCACGCTACGATAGAGTTAATAGATGATCAACTCTATTGTATTTGCTCGAGTAGAGTACAAAAAAGTAGAGTAAATGCGAACTTTACCAGTCAAAATGTAAAATACATTTGCATGCAAAAACATGTTTTGTTACTTACCATACTTCTATATAGACTTGTTTGTTAATTTACGTTTTTTATTTGGATAATAAAGCCTTTTTGTGGTAATAATTGTGTTTCTTTAATTTAAAATAAGATAAAATTGATTAACTGGCAGTTGTATGAGCGTTAGCCTACCTGCCTATTACTACTGATCGTTAAAACGATCCGCATTTTCCGAGCTTTCCTGAAAATTTGTTTTTTTTTTAGTATTTTTCCATGTTTACTATATGCATCAAGGTAACAATACTAAAAAATTACTGGGATTCGAGATGAAAAAAAGTTTCAGTAACAACTGGGTTAAGACGGTACACTCTTCCCCTTTTAGAATCAGGTTTGAACCCGAATCGAGACTCATTGTTCCCGGGTCCATGCAATACCATTCATTTCGACGAGCGCGATTCCCGTTACGTATCGGTGGGCACCTAATTGGCCGTCGTGCTCGTAGGCCATACTCATGCAGTCGATTTCACAGTTTAGCAGCTAACAACAACACCACTTGAGTTTTGTTAAACATATCTATCGGGCGGTTAACACGGCTGGCGTTTTGCACTGAGTTGTATGTTTCGATCTTGCCGTGTGGTTGTACACCTTCTTGGACCTGGGTGCTGCTGAGCAGGATCTCCCGTGTTAGTGTAACGCTGATAAAGATGGCAAATAACGCTTCTGTTGACACCAAAGCTCATTACGTTCAAACGATTTACGACTTATTACTCATTACAATCGACGAAAAAAATGTCTCAAAATCCAAATTTGTTCAAAACTTTTTTCAAATTATTGTTTAATTCATAAAATTGATACTACTAACTTTTAATAAGCAAAGAAAACGCTATAAAATTCGAAAAATGCATTCGCTTTTAAATTTGTGAAAAAAAAAATACAAATGATACTTGATATTTTTTTACAACCAGCCACTATGACTTACAGATCAAAAAAGTTTACATAGGTATAATCTACTTGGTAAGCCATGAAATAATAATTGAATAATAATTTGAAATATTCTCGTGACCAGAGGGCTGGCCTGTTTTTAGCACAAAAAATAAGCATTGCCATCCAACGCGGTAATGCTGCCAGCCTTCTGGGCACTTTACCTGTTGACGGCGATACGGACGAATTTTTTGACGCCCTGTAATTTTCCATTTTTTACTTGTATATATTTTTTTATTATTAGTTTGTGTATATTTATAGGTTGTATTTATTTAGTAATTCATTTAATTATATATGATGAATAAAGAAAACATAATAATAAAAAAATAATAATAGTATGTATTGCTTAGACCTTTTTGATGTAGGTAAGTATTTAGAAAACAATTACTTCGAAAATTTATTTATCTCATCATCATATCTCAGAATACGTCTATTATAATTATACTAGCTTTTGCCCGCGGCTTGGCTTGCGTTTTATTCGGAGTAACACAGTTCCCCCGAATAAAACGCCTATGTCCGTCTCCAGGGTTCCAACTGTCTCTGTACCAAAATTCATCAAATCGGTTTTGCCATGTAGGCGTGAAGACGTAACAAACAAACAAACTCACTTTCGCTTTTAAAATATTAGTAAGGATTAATATAATATTTTTATTTTTTTCCTCCTTTTATTCATTTTTCATACGTATTAATAAATTTCTTTAAAAAAAATATAGACAAACATATAAAAACAGGTCTTCGCCGGCATCGGGAGCAGGGTCCTTGCTACCGGTGGATAAGGTTTCAGAGACAGGAATCTCCTCACACTGTGGGCAGTATCGAGAAGTACTGCCTTCTGAATCAGGCCCTTAATCCAACCGCCTAAGGAGTGCTTCGACTGAAGTTCGTCGATGCTCTTGGCCATAAGGCCATTGGCCTTAACTACTATCGACACAATGACAGCCG
Organism: Ochropleura leucogaster; assembly: GCA_958449745.1. Taxonomy (NCBI): domain Eukaryota; kingdom Metazoa; phylum Arthropoda; class Insecta; order Lepidoptera; family Noctuidae; genus Ochropleura; species Ochropleura leucogaster. The sequence goes on from OY288200.1 coordinate 10,340,797, forward strand.
AGCTCACATTCCACAAGACACGGACGCTAGAAATCTACATCGGGCCCATTAAGGGCCCTGTAGAAGCGCCCGTGAAGCTCCTTATCTTGCTTTACTTTCTTGTGGTCATCAGTAGTAAGTACTGCAGGTTTGCTCCAATTCTCTTCAGCCATGGACAGCGGGGTGAGTCCTTTGTCCAATGCGACTACATCTCGGTGCATACGCATGTCGGCTTTTAAAAAAATATGTATATTATAAAGAGGTTACAATTTGTAAGTTTGGATGCACAGGGACAGAACGAACCACTGATCGGTTTCCAAGTAAATATGGAAAGCATAAATCTTTTAAAAGAGAATGAAGCAAAAATGGTTCCATTCTCTATGCACAAAAATAAATAAAACAGATTGTGTTATTTGAACGCAAACAAACCTGTAATGTTTATAATATAAAAGCGTGGTGTGTAGGATATTTATATATATTTTGAATAATAAATGTTAGTTGTAAAATGTGTATCGTATTAGTTTTGGGTACTTTTGAGTTTATGCTAGGTTCACAACAATAAAGCTACAGATTAACAGATTACTTTGAATTTAAACCTGTCAAAGCGAACAACAAACCTCTTCAGTGCATGCGCTTATCTTACCTGAACAAAAGGCACGTAAACCTGACCTTAGCTTGCTAAATCGGAAGTGCAAGACCGTCGCCGGTTGAGTAGAGATTAAGTTGTTAACTGTCAGTGATGATGCAATTGGCCGGGAATTTTATTGTTTTGTAAATGCTATTAGCATTTACAATACAATAAAAGAAGACCAATGTAGTTTTAATACACTTATGACTATTAATTTCTTCTAAGTTGTTAGATATGTCTCCTTCAAAGGAAGTAATAATGCTGAGCTTGATTGTCTTATGACAATCACAATAGATCATCATCATTCTCCTGCCCTACACTCAAGTTATTAGGGGTTATCGCAACAGGTCTTCTTCTTCAATACTCGTCTATTATTTTATTTTTCATTTAATTTTGATCTAACACTTACTTTCTTGCCTTATCACTATGACTCAGACCATCCATCGTGCATCGTTTATTTAATCTTCATCTATTTTTATATCATTCGTGCACTAAACTTTTCTTATGTCATTTTCCTCATTCCGAGCCAACTGATTACGGCACAACTTTTTAGTCACCGGCGCTACTTTCAGACTTTCTCACATGTACTCGTTTCTTACTTTATCCAATGACAAAAGATACATTTAAAATATTAACTTTAAAAGACCGTTTATTGGATAATATTAGGTTGACAAATTTTGGGGCTTATCATAGTTCGGGCTTTAAATATAACTGCTCAACAAAGTCTAAGGAACAAAAATAGTTTTGTATATCTTTGAATTTAATTATAATTTTAATTGTGGGGGTTAAAACATTGCCACGTAAGTTTACTATAACAAAGAAATATTAAAAAAAAAACTGAAACGGTGCCAAATCCCACCCATAGCCACTGTGATTGAGATCAGATGATCCAACAAGTCACTCTAATAACGACTTGGATTCGTACATAACTTACAAAATTTCGGTGCTAATCCTTAGGGTATTACAGACGTGATGATGATGTTATGTTATTTACAAGGAATTCTTGTTACTAACTTTTGTAACTATGTATGTTTTTAACTTAAAATAAAACTTGACAAAAACTCTATTTTTATCATGTTTTATTTATTGGTTTTCTGGTACTGATACTATTAGCCTGGGCATGGGAATAACCCTATAACACTCGCTCTCCGACCGAGGTCAAAGTTTTCAGGTGTTAGAAATGAAATAGGTGTACAAATAATAGCCACTACAGGTTTTTGATATCTTTAATCCCCAAGGGAGGGCCTTTTAGCAATGAAATTACAAAAATGAAACACTATAACACAAAATAAGCGTGGAGAGGTAGAAGACTAATACAAAATAATTTAACAAGTACCTTCTAACAAGGGTGAAAAAAAATGTGTTGTAGTTGTATAAGTGTGAGTTTTAACAATAATAAATTAAAGTGATAAACCTTTCTAAAATAAAATATATGGAAAGGTAAGAGAAAATTTAGAGTACTACAAACGACGTACGAGTATGTGCAAAGTGATAATTCTTTTAAGTTAATTGCAAATTAACAAATATACTTCAATCAAACAATGTCATGATTTCCAATGAACGGTAATCAAACCAGGGACCAAAAGAGAAAAATTCATATTATTAAGAATTTTCTCAAGGAATCATGACTCATTTGTGTAGGTTTCAATTAAGTCACAACCCACTGTTTTAAATTATAGTTTATGGCTTATTTAACGTGTCGCTAAAACCGCACGGTGAAAGTATTATACAAGCGTTAAGAAACAACTAACAATTACTAAAAAATACAATAAAGTTTGTCAATAACCATGACGAAAAAACTAAGAGCTAAAATCCATAAATTAACTAAGTTACTAAGATATTCACATAAACTGATTCAAATTTGATGTGTCTCTGAGGCTTCTTTAGCGTTTTATCCACCGCACGTTTCAGAAAGTAGTAGTTTTGAGGATGATTTTTAAGTTTTTAAACAACACCATTTGTGGTTGGTTTTTAAACAAATGGGGTATCATTAATATATACTAAAAAGAGGAAAGGACCTAATATCGATCCTTGTGGTACACCCATCTTTACATTTAAACCCATTGAATTGACACCATTTATTTGTACTTGCTGCTGTCTATCATTTAAATACGATTTAACTAAACTAAGGGCTAGTTTTCATAGGCCGTAATGTTCAAGTTTTAAAAGAGAAGGGTTTCGTGGTTCACGCAATCAAATGCCTTTGAGAGGTCACAAAAGATCCCTATGGCATCCTGTGCTTCTTCCCACGCAGTAAATATGTGTTTCAATAGGGTGACACCGGCGTCAGTCGTACAACGTCCTTTGGTGAACCCATACTGCTTCTCATGTAAGATTTTATTGGTGTTAAAGTGGTTAAGCATTACCTTTTCAAACACCTTGCTGAAAACCGGCAAAACGGATACGGGTCTATAATTATTGGTGTCTTTACTGTCCCCAGATTTGAAAAGTGGCATTACCTTGCTGTATTTCATAAAGTCCGGGAAGACTCCTTGGTCCACACACAAATTAAATATAAAGGCTAAGTACGGTGCTATAGTCTCAATGATAGCTTGACAAACTTTAATTGACAATCCCCAAAGGTCTTCGGTTAATTTGATTACATGTTTAAAAGCTTTAATGACTACAGTGGGGTTAATATGCTTAAACTGAAACTCTACCGAGCATGGTAAACGTTTGCTCTTAATAAGTCAACAGAAAGCAAGGATGAGAAATTTAACGTTTCTGTAGCTTCTTCTACGATATGTTAGGTAAAGGATAAAGGAGAATGTAGGGTAAAGGAGGCAATATATAATTGAAAAACAGCAGGTTACTAATAATATAAATCTATTCAATTTACGCGTAATTGGAAGCGGACTAATAAAATCGATTGATAAACATTGAAATGGACTTGAGCAACGTTTTGGTTGGTGAAAAAAAACGTTGTTACGTGATTTATATTATTTTCAAATTTAATTTTTGGGTTTTTGGATCACGGCTAGCCGCCACTCGTGCTAGTTATTGTGCCGTATCTATTTGTAAAACAATTTGTGAATCAGGTTTTGTGCAGTTCAATTTGTGATATTTCACCGAACCAAAAATACACAATAGTGTATTTTCACCCTTGTTAAAGGTATGTGTTAAATTATTTTGCACTAGCTTATGTCCGCATCTTTGCTCGAGTTAGATTTGGGGTAAGACAGTTCCCCTTTCCTGATTTGCTGGTACCAGCTACCTGTAGTTTGCGCCTTATTTATTGTTATAGCAAAGCAACTTTTTACTTTTTTTCCCTCTTTCTCCCTCATTTCTCAGCTTATATCCATCTCCAGAGCCCCAAGTATAACTGTACCAAAATTCACCTAAATCGGTTTGGCCATTTAGGCGTGAAGACGTAACAAACAAACAATAAACTCACTTTCGCTTGTATAATATTATAAGTAAGGATTAGTCTTCTAGCTCTCCACGTTTATTGTGTGTAATAGTGTTTATTTTTGTTATTTCATTGTTAAAGAGTTTTCCCTCGGGATTAAAGCTATCAAAAACCTGTAGTGCCTATTATTTGTACACCTATTATATTTCTAAAACCTGAAAACTTTAACCTCGCTCGGAGGGCAACGAGCGAGTGTTACAACCCCATGGCCTCCAGTTGCTTCGATACAAGGCTAATGTGGACCACTGGTCGTTCCATGGGACAGCGCTGTATGCGGTTCTATTCCTTGTATTGGCTTTGATAGTAACTTAACTACTAGTTAATAATATTTTTGTAAAAGGTCTGAACTTACTGAAAATATGGCTGTGGTAGCTATATTTTTCAATTAGTTCAGATTTTAATGAAACCCCGTTTTCTTAAAATCATGACTGCATAATGCAGAGCAGAAATTAGCCAAGCTAACACCCCCGTGACATTTGCAAGATTAAAGGGGAGGTGGAGAGAGCGTCGACATCTAATCATGAAAGTGCATCGTTGCGCATAACTCGAGAAACAGTTTGGTGTATATACACATAGGAGTACCCATATCTAGCTTATTATTAATATGCAGGTAATTAGTGAAGCTTTTTCTGAAGGATTTTTTATCGCTTGTTAGTCTTACCTTACCTTGTTTTGACAGTAGTTAAATTGCTAAATGTCCTTCACTATTTTTCCTTTTTTAACAGACTCCAAACATGGGAGGAGGCTATCAATACTGTTTTTTATGTTTGTTACCTCGGAAAATTCGACTGAGTAAACCAGTTCTGGGTGCGTGGACCTATTTGGTTCGGTTTTGACAATGGCGCCCATGAGAAAACCATATAAGTCTTATTTTTTTCTTATGGACGGTGTCTTAGTGGCTGTTGGCGACCAGCTACCAAACTTTTTAATAATTTTATATTTCTTCTTTTTGATTGTCATTGTTTTATGTTTTGTTTTAAGAAAAAGTCAGTCTGTGAAAAAACATGTGCTGCAATATATGAAAAGCTGAACTTGTGGTTTCATTGCTCTCTAAAATTATCCTGTTCTCAACATTGGTGTCAGAAGTGAACGGTTAAATGCCCACCACAAGATCGCAGACAAAGGCAGCAATGGCGGAGACTGGTACAGCAGGTATCGTTTCAACAGGTGCTCTTCAAGAGGGTGGTGCTTCCACATTCGGTGCCATCGCGCCGGCGCCGCCCTGTACCAACCCTAACGAAACCTTACCACCCGCCAGCAGGACCTCATCAAGCATCGTGCCTCAGAGTGCACGGTCAGGCCATTCTAGCAGCACATTAAAAGCACAAATCCTGACTGCAAAGGCGGAGCACGCTCGTCGGCTCGCGAACCTACAAGCGGAACGTGACCGCAGCCAAGCGGAACGTGAATCCGCCGTTGCGGAGTTGGAATTGCAGGCGAAGCTGGCCGTTATCCAGGCCAACTCTATAAGTGCAGGATCCCGCCATTCCGACAAGTCCCACTACACGAGAACCTCCTGCGCGCCACCTCGTCAGGCTCCCGCTCACCCGCCATCGCATCCGGCCCCAGCCGGCACGTTGACGCACCCGTTTCCCTGTGTCTGTACGCTCCCTGTGGGCGCGTACTCATCAGTTGAGCCAGCTGAACATACACAACATGCACTAGGTTTAGGCACACTTACTAATGATGAAAATTGTTGCTACAAAAATAAAAATCATTGCCAAAATCTAAGTACATCATTTAATCAGCTGGTCGACGCAATTAGAGGCACAGGGAAGAAGACAATAAAGGTTTGTGATATAACTAAGTTTGATGGTCACGTCTCGGATTGGTTTCACTTCAAGAAGTCCTATGAACAATCCAAGGCGCACTTTTCTCCTAGTGACAACATTACACGACTTGGCGCGGCGCTGCACGGTTCTGCTAAAGAGGCAGTCTCCATCAGATTAATAGCAGCTGATGACCCGGAGCAGATTGTTGAAGCGCTCGAGACCAGGTTCGCTCAACCGGAAGTCATCTTACTCCACCAGATCTCTGAGGTCAAAACCCTCTCTAAAATAAGTGTTTACGAGTCTGCGAGAGAGCTGAACATCTTTGCCTGTCGCGTCCGTAATTGCGTCGAAATCATCCGCTTGCTGGATCTGCCCGAGCACCTTGCTTCACCGGACCTTCTCAACATCATCTTAGGTAAGCTGACCCCACTCCTCAGATCTAAATGGAGAGATTTTGCATCATCGAGAGTTGGCTCCGGTAAGTTTAAATTGGAGATTTTGGCCGATTTTCTCGAAATCGAGGCAAAATTACAAATTAAATTTGATGTCATAGTGTCAGAGCCGAATCTTGTCAAAGGTCAATGTCATCCCATCAAAACCACAAGAGACAACACTTACGCAATTGCGACAGTGTCAAACGTCACGTTAAAGTCGAAAAGTTTTTATTCATGCCATTACTGCCATAACGGTAAGCACGAGGTTAGCGATTGTGAAGGTTTTAAGTCTCTGCCTCTGGACGATCGGTGGCATTGGGTGATGGAGAACAAGGTTTGCCGTAGATGTCTTATAAAGGGTTCGCACCAATATCGCCACTGCAAGAAGAAGTGTGAGTTCGAAGGCTGCCCGGCTGAGAGGCGGCACCACACCCTCTTGCATAGACCCCAACCTGTGACGACAGCCCATGTCGAGATACACTCAGCCGCGGAAATCCTCAGCCTCAACGCGCAGAAACCAAGCACGTCGAAGGAAGAGCAGCGATCGGTCACCGTGGCCCACAACTCTTCTCCACTGAACTCATCCTGCCACTCTTAAAGGTTGTAGCAGTCACTATTTCTGGACCTCTTGGAAGCGTTAATACATATGCCCTTCTTGACGACGGGAGCTCCGTGACTTTATTGGATCAGTCTGTGGCGGAGTCAGTGGGAGCTGAGGGCCCTATGTGTAGGCTGAATATTGACTGCATTGGTGGATTGAGTACGCAGGCCGACGTGAGATATGTTAATATCCTAGTAAAGGGTCGATATGGAACTGACAGTTTTGACATCAGAGCACGCACCATTCCCAACTTGGGCATCAAAAGGCAGACAGCACGCTTAGACGATGTAGCCAGGTACGATTACTTATCTGATCTAGTGGACGTCGTCTGTTATGATGATGCGAAGCCTATGTTGTTGATCGGTGCGGACAATTGGCACATGTCGCTTCCTTCAGAGGTTCGTCACGGCACTCGTAAACAACCTGCAGCCGCTCGCACCGCGCTTGGTTGGGTCCTCTACGGTTATATTTCTGGTAGACCTTACGCCGCCACTTCCGTTAATCATATTTCAGTCGCCGTCGACACTGACTCACTGGACAACCTCATCAAGGAATACTTTCGACTGGACTCTATAGGGATAACCAAGGCAGACCATCGTAGCGCTAGCGAACAACGTGCGTTAAACATTTTAGAGGAGTCAACCAAGCGCTTAAATTCTGGTAGGTACGAAGCGGGCCTATTATGGCGCGATGATATCTCTACCGTCCCTAAAAGCCGCGACCTAGCCTTATCTAGATTTGTTAGCCTCGAGCGTAAAATGGCTAAGGATAGTGCTTATGCCGATGCCTACAAGCAAAATATTCAAGAAATGATAAGCAAAGGGTACGCTGAATTATGTTCGGGTCCACCGTCCGGCCAGGTCCCGTGGTATCTTCCACATTTTGGAGTTACCCACCCACATAAGAAGAAGCTGCGCGTTGTCCACGATGCAGCAGCAAAGTGTGCAGGTGTCAGCCTCAATTCGCTTCTTCTGACTGGACCGGACCTATTGCAGCCGCTTCTTAGCATCGTGATGAGGTTTAGGGAAGGCCCGGTTGCCTTGTCGGGAGATATCAAAGAAATGTTCCCGCAAATTAAAATTAGACCGGAGGATAGGGACTCCCAACGTTTTTTATGGAGAGATAGCCCCGGTTTGCCGCTCCAGGAATTCCGTATGTCCTCTATGATATTCGGCGCCGCATCTAGCCCGTGTACTGCGCTTTGGGTGAAAAATAAAAATGCTAGTCAATTCCAGTCACGATACCCGGACGCCGTGCGGTCCATCGTCGAGGACCATTACATGGACGATTTCTTAGGGAGTTTTGACAGCATCAGTGAGGCGGCTCAGCGAGCATTTGAAATATGGTCCATACATAAAGCTGCTTGCTTCGAGATGCGTTCTTGGGTTTCGAATTGTAAGGAAGCCCTAGCGATAATCCCTGCAGACTTACATGCAACAGACGCTTCACATACGGTGAGCTTAGGTCCGACTTCTCCCTCACAAATTCGGGTATTAGGTCTTACGTGGAACACCAGTGAGGACAATCTTTGTTTCGCCAAGAACCTTCCAAAGGCCCCTACTAAGTATACAAAACGTTCAGCATTGTCTCTATTGATGTCTATCTACGATCCCTTAGGTTTTTTAACTCCCGTTATTATGAAAGGCCGCGCACTATTCCAGAAAACCTGGAAGTTGGGCATCGACTGGGACCATTCACTGCCGGCTGATTTGATTGAAGATTGGAAAAGATGGTTGCTCGAAATTCAAAAATTAAGCAACAGTTCTGTTCCCCGATGCTACTTTCGCGACACCGGGCGCATTAAGAATGCCCAACTTCATGTTTTTGCCGACGCTAGTGAACGCGCGTACGCCTGTGTGGTCTACTGGCGCTTTACAGACGAAGCTGACAACGTAAGCTTATCCCTGGTAGGGGGAAAGGGTAGGCTGGCGCCACTGAAACCCGTTTCAATCCCAAGATTGGAGCTCCAAGCTGCCCTGATCGCTTCGCGTTTCAGCGCGTACGTCACTGAAGCTCACAGACGACCACCAAATGAAGTTTATTTTTGGACGGATTCTCTAACCGTTCTAAAGTGGCTTCGTAGCGACGTTTGCACGTTTAAAGCCTTTGTTTCGTTTCGATTGGGAGAGATAGCTGAAACAACAAACATCCACAGTTGGAGATACGTCCCCACGGCTTTAAATGTCGCAGACGACGCTACGCGAGACATTCACAATTTCACGACTTCTTCACGTTGGTTCACAGGACCCGCATTTCTCTTGTCTCCACCCTCTGAATGGCCATGTGAACCGACGTGTGCCATCCCTCCGGTAACCGAAGAACTTAAACGAGCTTCGGAATCGGTGGGACTGATAGTTGCCTCACCGCGACAACTACCTTCACCGGTAGTAGCGGATCACCAACGCTTTAGCAGTTGGACCCGGTTACTTCGTGCCACAGCGCGAACCCATCAGTGTATTGACAAGTTTCGATCAATTTTGCACCCAAATTCCAAATTCACTCAAGAAGCACTTCGAGATGCTCGTAACCTTTTTGCCCTTTCCGTTGTAGACCTCAACGTTGCGGAGGTTCACTTATTTCGTAAAGTCCAACACTGCCGTCGCAGAGTATGTAGAGCCACGCCCGATTGTCCTGGATGGCCGACATCCTATCGTCAAGCTACTGATACACTCCTATCATGCCAGATACGCCCACGGACATAACGAGCTAGTGGTTAATGAACTGCGCCAGAGGTTCTACGTTCTAAGCCTCAGACCAGCCGTCAGAGGAACTTCACAAAGATGCCAGTTTTGCCGCAACCGGAAGGCTAAGCCGGAATCACCACCAGAGGGAGACTTGCCAAAAGCCAGATTAGCACATCACCAGCGCCCCTTCACATACGTAGGGCTGGATTATTTTGGCCCTCTGAACGTTGCTATTGGCAGACGCACTGCCAAGAGATGGATTGCCCTTTTTACATGTTTGACAGTGCGAGCTCTGCATTTAGAGATTGTGGAGACATTATCGTCGGACTCCGCCCTGATGGCACTCAGGCGGTTTATTGCGAGAAGGGGATGCCCGACTAGGATATACTCTGACAACGGAACGTCATTCATTGGCGCAGCAAAAATGCTGCCAGAGCTGTTCAACTTCTGCGCCAATAAAAGAATCGAATGGCGATTCATACCCCCGTCCGCGCCTTTTATGGGGGGCTGTTGGGAGCGGCTAGTCCGCTCGGTGAAAAATGCTATCGCAGTCACATTGAAGCAGCGGACTCCAAAGGAAGATGTGTTAAACACCCTGCTCTTAGAGGCCGAGTGCACTATCAACTCAAGACCACTGACGCACGTCTCTGTGGATGCAGACGCAGAGTACGCCCTGACTCCATTCACTTTTTTGATCGGAAGCCCAAGCAGCGAGCCAGACATTAATGTCTTCGACGACGCCGACTTGTTTCGACGTGCTAACTGGAGGAAAGCGCAGAGGCTGGCAGACCACTTCTGGCAGCGCTTCGTGCTCGAGTACCTACCCACGCTCACACCTAGAAGGCGGTTGCAGGAGACTCGTCCGTTAAGGGTGGGCGATCTAGTCCTCATTGTAGATGGCACGCTACCCAGGAACCATTGGCCCCGAGGGCGAATCGCGGCAGTGCACCCGGGGAAAGACGGCATCGTCAGAGTTGTGGACGTCACCACGAAGGGGGGCGTGCTGCGACGACCCACTCGAAAGGTGGTATTGTTGGTCGCCGGCCAGTAAATTGGTGCTTCACACCGTCGGGGGCCATGTTGGCGACCAGCTACCAAACTTTTTAATAATTTTATATTTCTTCTTTTTGATTGTCATTGTTTTATGTTTTGTTTTAAGAAAAAGTCAGTCTGTGAAAAAACATGTGCTGCAATATATGAAAAGCTGAACTTGTGGTTTCATTGCTCTCTAAAATTATCCTGTTCTCAACAGTGGCAATGAAAAATGAAAACTCGATAAGAATTAGTGTGTGATACCAACATAACTTAAAAAAACTATTTTGATTAAAAAACCGACTTCTAAAAAACACTAAGTGACGTAAAATAAATTAATTTCAGAAGTTATGTTTGATTTATCGAATTTTTACCACCAATTTGCGGAAGCAATTTCTTTTCCGTCTATTAGTGTTTCATGACTTACTATCTTACCCGATCGGCACAAAGGATTTTCTTTTACACGGCTACGAGTTTGGCGTTTCAAAAATATATCGTTACTCAAAAATGCATGTAATGTTGTCATTATTTTGACAACCTTGTTTGAGCAAAGTCGACCTTGCCGTTCTGTTTCAAGGAGCGGCCGGCAAAGTTTTGCTGACCACACACCATGGGAAAACGTAGTGCGTTAGATATTGTGGCTCAAAAACAAATATTTGAGAAACATAAACGCTTGATCACCACGACAAGATATAGTTCTATTATATACAATACCATAGCAAAAGATATAAACTATGTGATGTCACCAAAAGCACTATATCTCAACTTTAGAAGAAACTTTTTAAACAACCAGAACTCACCTCGGGCAAAAGATGAGTGCTTCATTAAAAGAAATGAAGATAATACCAATAGTATTATAATTTCGTCAACATCATCATCAGGGTCTTCTCCAGTTATTCAACAAGCAAGCTTACTTCATCAAATTAGTTTTAAATTTCCAATTGATGTTCATGAATGGAAGAAAATTGAACCCTTAAGTTAGACGTATAAACGACACGATAAAAATAAACCTAGTGCAAGATATCAGACGTACAGAGCTATTCCCAAATTTAAGTGGTCCGGTCTTTTAACAAAAAAATTCTGGGAGTTTTATAAGTTACCTTGTATTTAAAAGACATGTTATTCAAGGCGCTAACATTACATTCTACGGACGTTGCACTCAGTGTCAAGCAACAGTGAAAATTCAAAATAAAGATAAGACTGATCATATTATTGATTTTTTATGTGAAATTGATCAACTTCAACCAAATTTTAAGCATAATCCTTTAAAAAAAATACGACTCACTCCGTACTCAAGACGAACATTATCTAAGAAATTAAAATTTGATTCAGCAACAATAGTTAGAAAACAAATAGCGAGTCATGATATGATATTTCAAGATAAGGAACCACCTGTATTGCCATCAGTCGGAGCATTACGCCAAATACGTCATGAAACAATGAAGCAGAAATGGTACCATACCAATCAAATATTATTTATTTATTAAAACTTTATGCACATGTATAAAAAACAATGTACAAAGGCGGACTTAATGCCTTGGGCATTTTCTACCAGTCTACCTTAGGGTGATGCAGAGAGAAAATAAAGTAGGTGCAGGGTGCATAACGGAAAGTTTGTGAAATAATTATATATATAATTAAAATATAACTATAAATACTTATATACATACATACAAAACAAAATATTAAAAAAAAAATGTAAAGAGAGTTAAATATACAAAAATTAATGAAGAAAATCTAACAAACATTTAACTTGGAGTCGAATCTGCCAGCTTCTTCAGCAAATGTTCCCGAGCTTTTACTTTAAAACTGAACCGACTGGTGGCCAACCTGGTATCCAGAGGGAGCGCATTCCAGAGGAAGACCGCCTGGACAGGGAAAGAAGCTTTAAGAAAACCAGAGCGGTGAGAGGGACATCGTAGAAGACGGTTATGAGAGGAACGAAGATTCTTACTGTGCGCAGAGCATAAATATTGAAAATGTGAAGTTAGATAAGAAGGGGAAGTGGGTTTATTGAGTAGAGAAAAGAGTGTTGTCAAGGCCCTCAACGCTCTACGCTGTCGGATGGGTAACCATTTTAAAAGCGACCGATATACGGACACATGGTCATACTTACGCAGATTAAATACGAATCGAATGCAGTTATTCAGAAGTCGGTCAAGTTTATTGAGAAGATCTGCATTCAGGTCATAGTAACACACATCACAAATGATTTTAGAATTATTTTATAGCGCTCTATTTACAAAAATATGTACCGAAGAAAAATGTGCATTTCAACTTCAAAGAACAGTACCATTTTTACCCATTAATATGAACGTAATTAAAACATTTGGAATATCAGCCCTAGAAGACTCAATTTGTATAGACGTTATTTCGAAGGATTGTGAACACGATTGCCCGGGCACTGTTTTGTCCAGCTATAATGTAAAGAATATTATATCTTTTGATTTAAATGGAACAGATCAAATAATATTGAACGATACACCTTTATCTATCAAAGTTAGAACTAATATTTATGTGATTGTAGGTGCTATTGAATATGTAGTATTGGGGGAAAATCTAGGACATTATAAATGCCATTTATTTAATCAAGATCTGTGGATGTGTTATGACGGTTTACAGTCTAGTATTAAAAAAAGTAATTTGGATTTAATATTTTTACATTCCTTGACGTACATTTTAGCTTGATTAAATAACATAATCAAGTGATTAGTACGTTTTTATCGATTCTAATAAGCAATATATTTAAATTTGAATTAGTCAAAATACTTATAGTACAAATGCCAGATATAGGCTAGCAATGATTATTATATTAGCATACGTTTAATTACACAAGTTAACATTGTGATTTTTAGCTGTGATTTTAATATTATGTTAAATTATATATACTACATAGCTATATTTCCATTAGCTGCCACTGAAAGAACTATGGTTCTCTCTTTATTTAAGAATTGTTGTAATAATTATATTAGCATAATTTTAATTGAAAGTTTTCAAAACTTTAAATTCAAAGTTGATGTAAAAATCATTATGAAAATCTGTGATTTTTTACCAAGGTATAATAAGTATTTAACCAAAAATTATCTTCTAATATTCTGAATGAATGAATGTTCGATGTTAAGGTAATATTGATATTACTATAATTTTTTGGATAACTGTGTTATTATCAATGTGTAACCTTTTTTTACATTATTTATAATTAACAATTGTTATAGTACCTAATTAATATAAGTACAAATGTTGTCTAACTAATTTCAAAAATGATTATTAAAAAAATATGACAATTACCAATTTTGTTTCACTCAACAAACCAAATGTCCTGAAATTAGTTAATAAATGATAGTCACTCTTCGGCAAGTTTCTCAGATTTTGATAATCTAGTCAAACAGAAGGCTTAAAGGTATACGACTAAAACGAAACGAATGTAACTTTCATTTCATAGCTGTATCAGGTTTTACTGTACAAATTGGCATAAGATTTTAGGGAATATTACCGCTTTTAGGTGGCCGGGCTGAAATATAATTTCAAGTGATTATTCTTTCTAAATATGTATTATAATTTAAAATGAAAGCGTTACATGTATTCTATATCTCTATATCTCATTATGTACTGGTATTATTTTTTGGTAGGTGTTGCAGTTTTACTGTTTTATAGTAACGAAATAATGTCAGCCCGGCCACCTGCAACCGCTAATATTTCGTATGCTATTGCATTTTAGGATTCGATTTTGTGTTACATATGCATAAATTATAGGGTACATTTCATCTGTAGCACAATATTGCCAGTATTTTTTGTAGATTAGTGGGAAACAAGGTGGCCGGGCTGAAAACGTCAGGCTGGCCCGGCCACTAAGAAGTGCACGTAATTTCTTTTAAAAAGAGTTACATTGAAAATGAAGGTGTTACATATATTAGTATACCCGGGTACATTGGATTGATAACAATCTCATTATTAAATTCCATGGGGCCGGGCCAGCCTGACGTACATAAAAAATCGGTCAAAGTATGAACTTAAAACGAACAACGTCTTACGAGTTCCAGGAAGCTTCAACATCTGATCAAGAACCTAAAGAAAAAAATTATGAAATAAATGAAGTAATAAATGAAGAAATAATCCAGCAGTGAAACACCGCATTAGAATTATCGCAAACTATCAGTAATATCAAACCGGGAAAGTCGGTGTTTGGGAAAGTTGTTAGTAACTGTACTTTTCATAATTGTCATTTTAATTAAAATTTTAGTTAATTAATATTATTACTTGCTGGTTTTATTTCGATTAGGTACTTGCATTTTTGAGTAAAGCACTATACAAACCTTGGCCCACAATGACTGCTTCGCTGGTCACGCTATGATTGCCTCGAGCTAGCCTAGCTACGCTCTAGGCCTAAACTCCTGAACGAATTTCACTTAAATCTGTCACACAGTTTATAACTTAGATTGGCTAGTTTTTATTCCGGCACTGTGTACCCTAGGGATGAATTCCAACTTTTATGCAGGCAATTGCAAGTTCATCTATGAATATTCACCAGGCATTTTCTTTGTTTCGGACCACCAGTATCCGTATCTGTTTAAAGGCCTAAACTAGGTTACGGTTTTCAACAGGTAGTGCCAATAAGTTTTTGTATGGAAATACTGTCCCGCCACAGCTTTAGTCTTCCCGTAGACCATTGTCCATCGAATATAAAAACATGATAACTTTATATTAAAAGTTTCTTTAATTCCTATGAATAATATTACTTGTGTACACTATGCAGCTCACGTCATGCTAATCTTCAAATGCTTTAAATTCCTATTATATACTACACCAACCTGTCTGTTACAAGAAAATACGTAATTTAGTAATGCCGAAGGTGCCTGCCAACCTCTTGCATCTCCCAAATTAAGCTTCATATACGTTATTCATTCGGCTCACCCGTAACTACACTAAATTGGTTCCGAGTAAGTTAGCTTCACAATGCAGGAACTTATTTTTCACTAGTTTATTTCTACCAACGCAAGCCGAGGGAAGTTCAGACGCGAACATTGAAAAAGTTGTCGGTTCGGCGAGCGAGCGACCGCAGACATGCCTTATAATCGAAGTACCACAGTAACTTTTGTAAAGTGATTTTTCTTTGTCTAGAGATCTTACGCTTGACCATTCTGACTAACTTCTTGTTTTGCTTTAGTATTTTTAAGCTACTTACTCCTAAATTAATGTGTGTTTATTAAAGGTAAGTTGGGTTTTACAAGTTTTCTCTGATAACCCAATTAATTTCCTGCCGTCCTAAAAACTCAGTCGCTATATTCGCCACCTTTGCTGAGTAAGCGGGTTCAAAATAAAGATATATTGACTGCTACATATCCACTCCAATACCACTAAGAAAGGTTAACAACATCAAATATTGATACGAATAAGTCCGCCGCGATGTCAATGTCACCTATTCTAAGCTAGTAGACGAGAATAGATAACTTACACAAGTCTAAGATATTCTCGTGTTGACATACATTGGGCCAACAGGAACAAAGAAAATTATAATAAATATTCCGTCACAAAGGCTGGGGTTCCAATTGGACCAATTACACCAAACCTTAGACTTAACAGTTCAAAAAACGATAAAGGGTTCTAAAAATATTATTTTAGTTAGAAAATTATAGTAGGTATAGTAAAAAGTAAGAAAATTATAGTTAGAAAAGTATAGTATGCTTACTAATTTTATAAAAGCGAAAGTGAGTTTGTTTGTTTGTTACCTCTTCACGCTTTAATGGCTAAACCGATTTTGATACAGAGATCGTTGGGAACTAGGAGACGGACATAGGCTAATTTTTATTTAAACAAAGAGGGATGTGAGAGAAAGAGGGATGAAAAGGGAAAACTTAGCGCTGCTATTACAAATCATTAAGGCGCAAGGGGAACTGTATTACCCCAAATTTAACGCGGGCGAAGCCGCGGGCGAAAGCTAGTATATTATAACAGAACATTTAAACTTTGATAAATATAAGCTTACTAGGGTAGTGATGGTCCAGAAGTCAAGACTAGGGTTGTAACGGAAGTTCGCCTCCGCCTCCGTTACTGCGGAAGCTCCGCAAGAAATCGTACCTCCGCATCCGCCTCCGCCTCCGTCAAATATATGCGGAGTTATAACGGAGGTGTATTTACGTTAATCAGTACAAAAACGCGCGTGCAGCGACGTTCGACGACGACCCAGCCTAATTAGATGAAGACCCTTTATTGTGGTGGAGACATAACACTAAGTATAAAGCTTTTTCTCCCATCGTTCGCACATATTTATCGGCGCAGCCGCCGAGTTCAGTGCCCAGTGAACAATTATTTAGTACAGCTGGCTTTTATGATCCCCTCAGAAATCGTCTGGAAGGTGACAAAGCCGCCAAACTCTTGTTTGTCAAGTATAATTTGCCTCTTCTTAATTTTGAATATTAGTTGATTAAATAAGTTATTAAAGCGTACTATGTATGTACCTATTTCAATGAAATACAGACTTTTTTATTATACCATAAATGAATATTTTTCTGTATCCACTTTCACCTCCGCCTTAATTTAATTTAACCTCCGCATCCGCGGAGGCATAACTCATCGCCTCCGCCTCCGCTAAGGACGCCTCCGTTACAACCCTAGTTAAGACCTCGCCTCTTCTGCATGAGATGGGTTCAAATCTGGGCAAGTACCAATGTGACTATTTTAACTATAGGTTCTTTCTAAGTTTATTTTGGACATCACAGACTGTAGTGAAGGAAAACATCGTGAGTAAACTTCGGCTTATAATTAATATAAGTCTGAAATAATCAACCGGTCTTCAGCAATAGGTGATCGATGTTAGTGGCTTATTTGTTTGAGAAGACACCTTTACCAAGCCGTGGGGCAGAAACCGACTGATATAGCATAGTAAATTTAGGTTGAAAATGTACAACCATTCCGGGAAAAATGTAATGTAAAAAATATATTAATATTTCAATAACATAAACGAAAGATCAATCATCATATTCTGCCTAGCCCTTATCAACTATGTTGATGTCCGCCGCCATTCTAACCAGATGCAATTGAATACCTGTATTTTACAAGACTTTAACAACTACCACAATCCAATTAGTACTAGGTTCACATATGGGAAATTTTACCATTGTTAGAACAAACTCATTTATGTGTCGTGCTTGTGTAGCGGTATGCTAACGCGCAGGCTTCATGAAGTTTCTTTTGATGGTTTGAACAATGGATGAATCTAAGTGATTCGTATTTTTCCAATAAATATGTATATGCTGTAATCCCATTAGGTAAATGAGGGCGAACTTGTTGTCTTCAACCTGTTACATTTTCGGATATCAGGCTGCTATGGTTAATTGATGGGCTAAAACCAAACAATAATAATCTTGATAAAAAAAACCGGGTTAGGCACTAACCACACAACAAAAATAGAAAAACGGTTTGATCAAATTAAACGCATTCTGTATTATTATTCTTAACACGAATGACCTAAAAACAACGTCTACCCCGATCTGCTTTTTTTTCAAGATCATCAAACACTATAGCAGGTTTAAAGAGAATTCCTGTTTCTCATCCCATCTCATCAGCAAACACATGTGGTCTTCTCGAGAAATACCTAGCTTTCATATTCAAAAAAAATAACTGGAAGTATAAAAACAATACTATCAATTAAAATAAAGTAAAATCAAAATTATGTACGCTGAATTAATACAATAACAAAAGTTAAATCATAAATTAATAACAATTGACGTTTCAGGTGAGATAACCCAGTCTGGGTTATCTTCAAAATGTTTGTTGCGTGGGTGTGTGTGTGTGTGTGTGTGTGTGTGTGTGTGTGTGTGTGTGTGTGTGTGTCGGAGAGTTGGAGAGTGTTAATTATGGTGTGCAGAAAAAAAAAATAGTTGCAGATGTGTTGAACTTGCATATCATAAACCCATTTATTAGATTAAGGGTTTCAACAAACGTTCTGTTGTATCGTAATCAATGCCTTGAAGCCAAGAACACACTTTCTTCTTGCACTCCACCTTGGAAAGCGAATAAATGTATAAGTATTTGTTCAGTTTGTTATATAAATACGCTCCCAAAAACCTAGTTGTCTCACAGATAGCGGTATTTCCTCTTTTACCTGCTAATGTTTTAGGATCGTAAGTAAGTTCCGAATGCTTCTTAGTAATAGCCATTAAAATAAAAAGTTGTCGAAGTGTCAGTACCTTACAGCGTTTATATAAATCTACTGTAGGATATCGTTTTGGAAGAAACAGGCTCACTTTCAATATGATTCTTTGCGCTCTCTCCAACTTTAACATGGGCGTTTTAGCGGCCCCATCTCAGGAAGTTATACAATAAGACAACAAGGACTGGCACAAAGCGAGATGATTATAGAGGTGTCAGCAATATGTCGAAGAGATTTGAATACATAAATAAGCTTACGGATCCTGGGAACCAAGGCCTCAATGTGATGTTGGAAATTCATTCTGTTGTCAATTACAACACCCAGATATTTAATGGTGTTCTTCTTTGACAGCCGTGGACAATTTACAAAAATTGCTGAATGGATTGCTACAATTGCGTGAGATAATTGACAGGTTTGGAACGTCTTGTTTCCTGATTTGATAGGTCACGAATTGTGTTTTATCTACGTTTAATTTGAGCACGTTGTCATTCTAACATTTCAAAACTTTATTAAAACCGTTTTGGGCGTGCGTGTAAGCTTCCTCCCAAGTGTCACCATACAATAGCAATGCGGTTTCATCGGCAAATGTAATAACTTTTCCATTGATCAGTTCAGTGTTACATAGGTTATTTACATACACTAAGAACAAGATTGGGCCGAGGATACTGCCCTGCGGGACGCCATATTCTATGGGTAGCTCGTCACTCACCCATTCACTCACCTTGACTACCTGTGTTCTCCCCCTCAGATATCCGCAAACAAGACCAGCGTAACACCTCTATCACCTAAGTTCTCCAGTTTTCTTGACGTTTGGCAGAGCAAATCTTATGCAATTCGTTTTTTTCCCATTTAATATCAAATTATTGGCGGTGAATTAATCATTTACCTGTAATAGGGAGTTATTTAAGTCATCTAGATTTGTGGCACGTCTATTTATCTTAAATATTAAAGAAGTATCGTCAGCAAGCAACACCATTTGTGGTTGGTTTTTAAATAAAAAAAAGTTAAGGAAAGAAACTTTGTATATCTGTCTAACTTACCATTTCACAGCTACACGGAAACAACATGATCTGAGTCAGGACATGAAACATGGACTACTTTATAGTTTTCGTGGGATAACTTTATACTCGATGACTAATCACAAATCTCAAGTTTTAATTAATTTACTAACTTGAAATCTGACACGTTTTTATAGGGTAGGGTATACTCACTAAGAAAGGATCACTAATTTCACTAGGTTCGGAGAGCACCCTTAAGATGTAGGTGGAACGTGGAATTGTAGGGCAGCAGGGGGAGCATTGGCTCCACATTCACATTTTATTTCATCGGAGTACCCCATCTAACCAAATTGAACCATTTTCTGCAGGCTCAACAGTGTCAATTAGAAGTGGACGCTTCGGAAACGTCAGTTTTGTCCTAACTAAACAATCGAAACTCATACTTTATACAAAACCGGATTTGACAGGTAGTTCCGGAGGATATAGCAAAATTAACTATAAGGGGTAGAAAGCTATAAGGGGTACTGGATCCACTCGCTGAAGTCTACTCGTTAGGGTAAACACGGGCGAACCCTGTCCCGGTCGCACGGAATGTACGTTGCCTTGGCAACGGTATAATCGGGAAACGTTTAACAATGAAGGAGCTTAATGACCTCTGCCAACCGCTATCTTGTTAGCATGAAGACAAGTATTCAGCATAAACTATCGGACCTTCACGAAAGACAAAAGAACATCATCGAAGTAAGTATGAGTTGATTATCAACCTTGTATCAACCCAACAAATATTAAACACGATCAAATCCAAGAAGTTAACTTGGGATTCATAAATAAATATAGAAGTCAATAATAAACAAAACTATTTTTCAAGGCAAAGTTGAAGGTAAAGCGCCTTCTGTCCTATTTTATTCCTGTTTGATTTTACTTTTATCTAACGAAAGTGAAAGCTCGCAATACTACTAAGTGGAAAGACATTTAAATATATTTTATGCTTTGCTTTCGTTTCCTTAGTAAACACTTGGTGACGGTTCTGTTTTGGCTGCACCCACACTTTTATTTACGCCAGGGACTTTCCCTATAGTGTAAAGTGTATAGTGCTAAATTAATTATTAACAGACTTCTCTTTAAAAAAAGTAAAATTATTAACGGACTTCCAACGAACATGTTATAGGTCAAGGTCACTCAGCGTAATTACTTATTGAACTAGCTAAAACTTAAAACAGGAACATGCAAACTATCGATTCGGAGAAATTAGTCACCTACTTTGTAGGTATCGTGAGTGCTGTAATTAACAACAATCTTTTACCAACAGCAACGTAGTTTTTGTTTCATGCATATTTTTGCTAATATCACTTTTTCAAAAGACATCTTTGTCAAACAAAATTAATTCGTTACAGGTGGTATGTTAAATGCATCATCGATCATCTCTATGTCAAATGTGTAAATAGTTACACTGAGTATAGTACGGCTAAATGACCTTGGACGCTGTAAAAGGATTTCCGAGCATCGTCATACTTATAGCCTGTGAGGGCGTTATCAGACACAAATACATAATGAGACTGAAATTCCGAACGCTGAAAGGCATTTGGTCCTCCACACCAGGTTGTTCAGGGGATATTGCTAAACCAACCATTTAAAGCTATGAAGAGAACTGGACCCCAGCCGATAGCCTCGTCACTTGGATAAATTCTGACGAATCCCTTCGCAACCAACGCAGTAGTCGTGGCAGAAAAAGATACCGGATAAGTATCAAAATCAAAAGTCATTTATTCAAATTAGGCTGATAATCAGCGCTTTTTGAACGTCAGATTACAAGAGACAGTCCCACAAAAACGCCCTGCCCTTCGCCACTTCCTAGTGTTTTAGCTGGGAAGAAGAAGTGGCGGAACAAACTCCCCAGCAACACATCTGTCTGTCAGGTTAGAAGAACCAGATTTTATACAGTTCCGTTTATCACAAGAAATTATAAAATAAAAAAATATTCATTCATTGTCACTTGTCAGCTAGCAAAACACCAATTAGGTATATACAAAAACAAAACAAAAATACCCAAGTCTAAATAATAAATTCACCAGTCTAACGGGTGTGCCCGCTTACACGTGCAGTGAATAAGTCACAGCTAAGCATAAAAAAGATTTACAAATAACAGCAACTAAAAAAAACAAAACAATAAAAAATACTTGGTCAACAAGACGACCAGTCACCACAAGCAGCACCCGTTCACGAGCATAACGCGAAGATCAGCCATTAACTCCCTCGCCATATTTGAGGGAAGGAGGTAACCCGATCCACGACGCTACCGCAAGCAATGACTTCTGAGCGTGAATGACGAACTTGCTGCCGGTTTTTGAGGGCAATAAATATAAATAATTATATTGAGTCAATGCTCGAGGTCACTAGTTAACCTCATTAGTAAATTTATTTTACATAAATTAGTAAGTCATAGTTATCTTTATCAGAAAAAGTGTGACGTATGCAGAACGGCTTTTGCGTTTATTCAAAAACTTCAACGATATAGACCTGCAAATTCAAAGACTGTTCGTGAGCTTTTTGAGATATTTATTTTTATTCCTTTGTACACCAAAAATCCATAATGTTAGTAAAAATACTTTATAAAAAGTGTTACTAATTAACGTAGCCAAACCAGCTAACTTAAAAACATCAGTTTGAGGACCATTTAGCACTGCAGATGACCACAAGATCTTACTCGGTCATACACTCCACAAAATACCTAAAAATGGAAGAACAAACACTCTGCCACTGTTTCCAGAAAGCTGTTGTCACTGGCCAGACTTCTAGCTACTAGACATGCCATGTTTGTTTTTAAAAGACCGCTTGATAATTTGTCACTTGGATTTTGTACAAACATCTCCGAAGCACTACAGAACTTGGGGAGGTTAGGAACGATTAATCATTATTCAAATATTAATAGGAGTATCAATTTAATTATGCATCTGATATTACTCTTATAAATATTAATGGGAAGGCGATGGGTGTATAATTATAACAGAATGACGTAGGCACCTACTTGTGGAGTTAATCCTTTTAGTATTTTCATTATATGTTTGGTTAATTAGCCAACTAGGCTGTCATAAAAGGTTTCGCACTAATATTATTAGGGAGAAAGTCTGTATGTGTGTGCTTATTTTTGTTGTCTTCACGCCCAAACATCTGGACCAATTTAGATGAAATTGGGTATATAGAATGCTTTTTAAACCTAAATTAACCCAAAATTCTTTTATATCCCAGCGCAGCTAGATGCTTGTAATGAGGTCAAACGTCACAAATGTACATAATTAATACAAATGTTGTTGTATGGTTTGGATTATCACTGACTATTTTTTACCTGCTTTTTGCAATATTTATCCAATAAGGACACTAATCAAACTGTGAAGCACGCTTATGGTAGAGATAACTAACTATTGTAATTATCGTTATTGCCTTATTATTAATCTTCAGGTAATTTATTACTCTGATCGTGCATAAGTAAAACATTTTAACTTATATCTGGACCATCAGGTCCAAATTTACGAGTGCGCTGCTGCTGTTTTATGACAGAACATATGTTAATTAGACGGTAATAGCCACTTTTGAATATCAAAACTAAAAGGAAGAAGTGAGTACAATTGCAGTACTTAGCGAGGCTTATGAAAGTACTTCATTAATTGTCATTTCAAAACGTAGATCTCTATGGAGAAGCCTGACTAAACAATGCTACGGACACTCTTAAATCATATTTTTATAAGATTTTGGCTCACGTCAGCTAACATGCATTACGATTTTTTTTTAACTGCATCATCCAAAGCAACTTTGGGATTAACGCACTGATAAGAACGAAGAAGCTTTTACAACGATCCATGAAGAAATGAAGTCAACTCGGGTTTATAAATAACTACACAAGTCAATATGAAGACCTTTACTTCAAGGCAAAGTTGAAGGTAAAGCGCTTTCCGTCCTATTTTATTCCTGGTTGCTTTCACTTTCATCTAACGATAGTGAATGCTCGCAATATTATTAAGTGGAGAGAAATTTAAATATATTTTATGCTCTGCTTTCCTTTTCTTGGTAAACGCTGAGTGGGTCTGGTGACGGGAGATTTGATAAAGAACTGTACCTATCCAAATTGATCACCAAATTATAGTTCACTAGCTTTTGCCCGCGGCTTCCCTCGCGTTAAATTCGGTAGCGCCTTATTAATTTGTAATAGCAACGCTTAGTTTTCCCTTTTCTTCCCTCATTCTCCCTCAGATCCCAATTTTTTTAAATAAAAATTATCTATAAAATCCTATGTCCGTCTCCTGGTTCCCAACTATCTATGTACCAAAATTCATCAAAATCGGTTTAGCCATTAAAGCGTGAAGAATTAACAAACAAACAAACTCACTTTCGCTTTTATAATATTAGTCAGCCAGTTAGATTGGGCAGCCACACTTGACATTTTATTTACGATAGTATGGTAAAGGTAATATTATTAACTTCAATCGAACACGTGATGTGTCAAGGTCACACAGCGCAGTTATTTACAAAACTACCGACAAAGTTTAACCGAAACATGCAAAATATCGATTCGGAGACTTACCTACACATGTCTACAGTTACCTACGTTGTAAAACTTTCAGTTTTTAACGTTATTTTTGTTTCAGATACTTATATGTTTGTTGTTCAAATGTTTTTTTAAACGACAGAATCTTTAGTAAAAACAAAACAATTAGTTGGAGGTTGGTGTTAAGTGCAACAACAGTTATCATTTTAGCGCCAAATGTGTAAATTATTACAGTAAATTAATTAAAGGAAAATGATCTTGAAAGCTTGTAAGACTGCAAATAAATATGCTGAATTGATTAGATATCTAGAATTGTTTTGTATGTACTTTTGTATCTAAATTTGAAATTAGGTACTCAATTTCAAAGTTTTATTTTAAAATTGATTGGTATGTATGTACCTACATAAAATAATATTTATGTGGAATGAGCATTCAGCTAAAATATACAGAAATGATGTAACAGTGCACAGTAAAGCAGTATATATTATAACATAGCATTTATGATAGCACTAGATATTGGCATTAACTAGAAAGATATATCGAAACAATGTCTTTAAAGTAACGGTATCTATCACATTGATCCAAGTTTTAACTTCAATAGTTATTTCTTACCTTGTTTACTAGTAACGTAAGAATTTTTTACTTAGATATATCGAAACAATGTCTTTAAAGTAACGTTATCTATCACATCGATCCAAGTTTTAACTTCAATAGTTATTTCTTACCTTGTTTACTAGTAACGTAAGAATTTTTTACTTATAGGTAGTCGAGTACATCATTTTACCCTTATTTATTTTCATTCACATAAATAAACTGATAAGAAAATGAAATTGTTTACTTAAGAATGGTTCTGATTTCTTGAAATATACTTTTTTCCTACACAAAAGAATAAGATTGTATGTTAAATTCTTGCAATAATCACCGAAAATCCTGTACCGCTCAACACTTTATGTGAACTGGTTTATTTTTTTTATTTATAGCTAGATAACTATTTTTTTTATTCAAAAGATCATCTGTTTGTCTCACTGCTTGACGTTTAGCTCATCTTTTCTATGGTACTTCTCGACCACGACACATATTTGGAAGAATACACAAAATAGGATAAACCAATTACCTACGAAATATCGTCCCTGTGGGTCTATAATGGCGGTCTCAAATTCTTCGATATTGCTCTCATGACCTCAAATCAACGTTGAATATGTAAATTAAGATGACAGCAACAAGCTCCTTATTGCACAGTTAAAAATTAAAATTGAAACAAGATTTACTTTCTAAATAACATAGAACGGTTGTCTAAGAAATAAACTTAGAATAGATTAAGGTGGGCTTAAAAAGGTGTTGGTTTTTCTCGCTAGATTATTTTAATAAGCGAGAGACTAAGCTCGGGGAACCTTGAGCCCCAACCCTTTTCCTTATTAACTTATTTGCGAGGGATTAGCATCGAGGTCTTGTTATAAACAAATCAGACGCGCGTCGAGCAATGTGAACTCTCTGCTTGGAGAGATTTACACGCACGCTATGGCTTCTCAAGTGCGTGCGGGGTGCGCACGGTCCTGAGCATCGTCGTCACGCAATGAGATCGATGGTCACGGCTGAAACCTGGTGACAGAACTGGTGATACTCACGCGGCGTGGTCTGCATGAGGCAACCAGGCGATCGCTAGAGCCACCACAAGCGCGAAGCTGTGCACGCCGCGCGGACAGCTCGTATGCATGTTTTGCGCGTCCGCGTGCGCCCTTGCGGACGCTGGCTGCCGGCAGCCGCGTACCAGCTTGCCGGCGGACTGGCGTGTTCTTGTAGCCCCTCCGGCGGCAAGATCCCGCGCCTGCGCCCCGGCGTCTATCGACCGCGGCCCGGCCGCCTCCTTCCGCTCGCTACGACTACGCTCGAATCCTCACTGGGAGCCTTATTGAGCGACAAACGCTCTAAACGCTCTATCTTGACGTCGGCACGATATGACTCTACGCCACCGCTCATGTTTTATTAACGCCTTGATATTTTCAATTTCACTTTTTTATTTACAAGTCATTATTTTCCATTGATTTCGCACTACCTTTTCATATTTAATAGATATTAAAATCTTGTATCGTTTGTTATGTCGAGTACATGTACCTATGTTGCACGTTAAAAATCGTTTTGGTTGTTTTTGGTCAAGACTCTTAAACAGTCGAGTAAAAGTCAAAGAACATCAACTGTTAACCATGTGTTTCAAGGCGACTATTTTATTTAAGGACCAACGAGAGTAAATCACCACCTATGATGTACTAATTGAGGAACGAAGTTGGCTGTACAAGCGCTTGCTAACATTTACGTGATTGGCAACTACTGGTTGCTGATTGATCACATTGAAATTATATAGTGTACCTACTTTTGAATATGGATGGGTATAAAACTAGAAGAGGACCAATGAAACTATGGGTGGATTGTGTGAAGGATGGCAAGAAAAGAGGTGTCTGATGAGATGACGAGTAAAAGTAGAGAAGAAATACTGCAGCAATCCTTACTAATATTATAAAAGCGTAAGTGAGTTTGTTTGTTTGTTACGTTTTCACGCCTTAAACCGAACCTGGTAAACCGATTTTGATAAATTTTGGTACAGTTTTTTGAAAGTTAGAAATGAGGGAAAAAGAGCGAAGAAAAGAGCAAACTTGGCATTGCTATTACAATAAATAAGGCAAGGGCAAAAACTACAGGTAGCAGGTACCTACAAATCAGGAAAGGGGAACTGTGTTACTCCGAATTTAACGCGACCGAAGCCGCGGGAAACACCTAACCCTAAATAAATTGGGAAGAGCGATGAAAGTCTTATTACTTTTATGGCATTCAAAAAGGTTTTCCATTCAATGTTTTAAACCACCAACTGACAATGGTGTTGCTGTTCTATCCTGGTCTATAGAAAGGACCGCAGCCTTTAAATACTTAGCTGTTTAAGAGCGAAATGAAGAACACAGCATGGAAATGCAATTTGAAGAAACGACCATACACTAAATCGTAAACTGTTAAATCAAAGTTGCAAACTAAATAAAAATATAAATACTAATAAAAGCGTAAAACGCCAGTTTTACGCTTAACTTGTACTTAGTTACCATAGAAGGAAATAAAGAGTACATTATAAAGTTTCACGGTGCATCGGCGTTATTACTGTTGGTTGAGGATTGGTGCGGGATCTTAAACACACTGACCGCGGTCGATTTTAAATATTTAATGACCTAACGGATTTCAATTAAATTTAGCAAAGGGCTTTTTATGCCCTAAATTAATATTATGCCCTGGTAATCATACTATAGATACATTATATTCCATTAGTACGTTTACGTTACATATTCATAACTTTTTAGATGTTATTGCTTCTTCAAACCCAAGGAAATGAATAAACCACTAATTTGAACTTACGTAATTTAAACATTACCTACTCTTTATGTCTCTTTATGCCTTTCGTTATATTTCGATCGAAACTTTTTTTTATTTTACTTAAATTTCTTAGTTCGTTGTTTTTCAGGGTATGTCTAAAATTATCGTGTCACCGTTTTAGTTACCATACTCCTCCGAAACGACTTCAAGATTTTTATAAACTTTTTTGTGTATATGCGGTCGGTCTAAGAATCGGCCGTAATCTATTTTATATTTTTGGGGATCAAGCCCAGTACAGTATTAGTTTTATTAGCAGTAATATAAGTGGTTTACAAAAGAGCAAATTATTTTTACTGCGAGTGCTGATTTTAAGTCTCGAGTAAGCTCAGGATTCTTTGATTGAATCACGGACGTAGCGAGGCTCAGGATTTTAAATTAGAAACCTGAGCGGTGGCAAGGGATGCAAAGACACGAGGTGCAATTAATTGTGCTGTTGTGTAACACACATAAACTTCTATCTCATCGCGCAATATGGTTTATTTACGTTCTACTAGGGTTTCCTAAAATATGGTATATGATCCTGTTTAGGATCATATACCATATTTTAATTATGATGATCTTAAGCTAAAGTTACATTCTATATTTTTCTTTTTCGAATAATGCCTAACTAAAATAAAAACAATAAACAGGAATTAACAGGAGTAGATTGAATTGAAATAACTTTTATTAGTGCGTCCTGAAACAGCACCCGTGATAATTAATTTGTAAATGTTATATGTTGAAACTAGAAACAATTATTTTCAGGTTAAATTACAGTTTTATCTGCGGCAAAAAAATCTTATTTTCGTTTAAAAACCACAATAAATTAAAAAATCAATCATTTAAATACAAAACAAAATGTTCAATTATAGGTCATTAAGCGTTTCCGATAGTAAAGAGGAAAATGCGCGGCACCCTTTATTGAAAAAATAAAAAGCTTACACTTTGTCTCACGCAACAAAACCTGTTTGAGCTGCAGAGTTGAATACATAATTTAGTACTTCTTAATATTTATCACAAAACTGTCAAAAACAAAGTTCTGTGTTTTCGAATGGAACGAAAATATCTCTATGATCATAATTAGTTTATTAAACCCTGGGTGTTATCGCGTAAAAAAATACCAGAGATGTAAAATCGTGTAATTTATTTAGGCTGCCTTTTTCAATAGCGTCCAAAATAAGAGTACGGGACGTCCTCCAGCCGCCGCGCTCATCTTCAGCCACTTGTTTGGACACCACGTGTATGGACGCTTTAAGACGGTGGACGGTAACGACTATTCTTGTTCTCATATTTTTTGTGTGTTTATTTCCCATTTTCTTTAATATAGTGAACACGACAGTTACACCGTGCTAGAAGAGAATTCTGACCGTCAAAATCCAAATAAATCACAGAATTCTACCCACAGCGTCTGTTGTGATATAAACCAAATATTAATAAGATAATTTGTAGTTGATATTATTATTTAAGTATATAGAGCTCAACCACTTGCTACTCGCCGTAATACGTGCAATCCACTCACATACCATTTTAAGCATTGTGAATGTCACTGATAAGAACACGATCAAATGCCACTTATGTGAAACGACTGTGTCATTTCTATTATTCCTGCATGTCCATTTTATGGCTTACTTTTCCATTTTTCATTTGGCCAGTAATTTTTTTGTAAGTTTTATAGGAGGCGAACCCATTGCCATGTTCTGGGAACAAACCCAGCTACTGAAAAGCTCCAATAACTCCTTACTTTCGACTGAACGAGGTGATCAACGGAAGACAAGCTGCATAATAATAATTTTATGCAGCATAAGCTGCATAAAATTTTTCTTCCGTTAACTATGCAATTTTCAAAGCTTCTTTTGTTTTTTAGTAATACCTGTTCATCTCTGTAAACAGTCACAGTTCAAATGGCGCCATTGCATTGACGGCACGACCGCTTCGCGCGAACTATTATGACCCCAACAGGTGTCAACCATCGCACGATCCCTTTCATCGCGTGACGACATCGGATCGTTTACTCGTACGATCGTTATCCAATTAAAACGACGTCATAATAATCTAGATTGTAATCAGTATCTATATTGATGAAAGACGTCAGATAAACAGTGCTTTTTGTTACTAGGATATAATCATATGCCTGACAAAAAATACGAAATACGTGATCAATATTTGGATACCGGGAAAGATTACGCTGTTTCGTGAATTCATATGGTGTGTTTATAGGAACTTTTCATTACAATAGGAATTCAATAAAGGGAGCACTTTCTTAAATCGTGCACAATCGTGATGTGAACTAGTAGTGGAACGTTTTACGTCATCCAGCCCCAGATCAACGTTTGATCGCGGTCCCGACTCTATCGAAGCGCTCCGTCGCCGTCGCCATGAACATTCGTCCTTAATGTTACAGTTCAGGGGGCTAAAATGGCCGCTTTAGCAGAATCATAATAAGATAATAATACCATGACGCTAAAATTGTTTAAGTGATTACAGACGCAGTTAATATTGTGAATTGTCACTTTGTGATTTTACGAATGGTAACGTATTTCATATTATTAATCTATTATGATTCCACTTAAACGGCTTTTTAGACCCTCAGATTTAAGTAATTCATTACGCCCTGTTCACAGTCGACCGACTGGAATAGCAGAAAACACATCTAGTAATAATGACGTTGCTCTTGACCTTAAACAGAACTACCGTCCATAATCACTTTTTCTCATCCAATTAGTTCTACTTGCGCTAGGATGCGAGCGTCATTGTGATTTGAATGGCAAGCCACAGAGTCTCGAAAGACTTTCCCATTTAAGTTTTTGAGCAAATACGCCTACGTTTTTTATGCGTTTTTTTTTTTTTTTGAGATTTCAATATTAGTATTAGTTCATGTTTTTTTTACTAACGCAGACATTCCGTAGATATTTACAGACTGTATCATCTTATTAAAATGTATTTTTAAAGGGTATTCAATAATTTACATTAATTCTAAAAATATATATTTATATAAGAAACTTCGCCTTAAACTCTTAAATACAACAGACACAGCCAGGAATGCTGATCTCTTCATGGTGGTGGAGCCAGTGGAATCCCATCGACTTCATTTTGAGTCTCTGAACTAAATATATTCAACGATGAGTCGTTCGCCTGGCTCGTTGATGAAATTTTTGATGAGCTCTCTTGTATTAACTTTTGATGATTACATTCAAACCATTCCTGAAAACCGCGATCACATTTACAAATAGAGGAAACTAGCCTTTAAACCATTTTACAGGTGTATAAAAGTGAATTAATCAATGATATTCTGAATATTAGACTCGGCCC
Source organism: Ochropleura leucogaster (assembly GCA_958449745.1). Classification (NCBI taxonomy): domain Eukaryota; kingdom Metazoa; phylum Arthropoda; class Insecta; order Lepidoptera; family Noctuidae; genus Ochropleura; species Ochropleura leucogaster. Next base: position 10,371,722 of record OY288200.1, read on the forward strand.
AATTATCTGCTGACTCGAGAGACCAGACTTAACCCAAAGAAGTCTCTCCCCAAAGAACTCGTTTGTTTAAACCCTAAGCAGTGCCTTTAAACGCCCAGAATGTTAAGTTGTTCATTGTTGTGCGCTCTTCAGATTAGAAGTAGTAATGCAAATCTCGTTCCGTACGTTTGTACTGTAACTTCATAGAACGCAGATGTGTTTTATTAGCTTTTAATAAACTTGTCTTGTTAGGAAGTTTGTTTATTAGTTTGTATTGGGCAAATATTGCAACTGAATTTTCAACTAGTCGTGCAAACTGTAGTTGTAGTGACAATTTTATTTGTCATATTTCAGTATGGGACCTATGGTGGGTGTTTTATTTTTATTGCCACTACATTCCTTTAACGAGTTTCCTTCTTTGCACTATACAAAAACGGATGATGTAGGTGCGCAAATACTCACATCCATATCCAAACACTTATGTCTGCATTTCCTTGGCCGGGTAAATTGATTATAATACAGTCTTCGTTTTCGATCTTCAAATTCAGGGGGACCATAATTTTCATGTGCTCTAAACACACCAGCTAAATTCTAGAAAAATAAGATAATGTAATATAAAGGCTGTTATTACAAAAAAATAATTGTTATAAACAAATAGATTATTTATAAGATAATAGATTTTTATTAAATAGATTCCTCGTATATACGATGTACGAATTCTAAGATGAAAAACGATATATACGAACGAAAAACTCCTTTTTTTTTGTTTACTAATTTGTTAATAACTTTTGCAATTTTTTCGAACAGGTCTTGATTTTTTTCAAAAACTTTCTAGATGGTGATCCCGAATCGAATGAGCCCTCAACCATATTTTTCCGAGACTTTTAAAAAGTTTTGACTAAAAAGCACTTGTTGACTAGACTATTGATGGAGTTTTTATCTAAAGAGTAAAGTTACTTACATTCCTCATTAAAAAACCAGCTATTGAATGTATATTCATCCCTGTTACGGTCAAAATTGTGAACGACGCCCAGCTTACAGCTGACCACTTCATTATTGAGTGTTCCCACTGGGCTAACAAATATGCTTCACTTGCTGAGAAACACTGGAAATGTATATAAAGCATGGTTTAACCGTCTGTGATCAAAAACCAAAAGCTTAGAATCGCCGCGCCTGCATCGTTTATAAAAGCCTTAGCACGAGTGCGCGGTGTAAACGTAACGTAAAAATACCACTTTTAGCAGCAAGCAGATGCTCCGGGCGTTACCATTTTGACGGTGCACTATATGCAAACCTCTACATTCGTACATCGGAAAAGCGTTCAGAGAGTTATACTAACACGACGAAGCAATTCTACGAACAGTAGCGCCAACCTCAGACGATTCTCTTTGAAATTTGACCCTGCGGCAGCGCTAGGCTCGATGTTGTATTCTTAGAGAATAGCCCTACAAGATTGTGAAAGCCAACCGTTCTATCAATGACATAATGGTTTCACTAATCCACTATGTCAGTGATAGAACGGATTTATGGAACGGACTCCTTTGCATGATTGAAAAGTTAATCTTAAAAACAAAAAAAATATTGAGACAGATGGTAGAATTTCTTGGGTCAAAATATTAAAATTGGCTATGGAAAGTCTGCAGACTTCAGATTGATAACACAAAAAAAATAAAGTTCAAAAGGATGTGGCGTTTGAATTAGGTCAATTCTAAAAGTAACCAAATCTTTTTTAATATTGATCTTTTTTTGTTGTTGTATAATGTTCCTAATTATTGTATTTCAGATACAGAACAGAGAAGAACAGATTGTAAGAAATACATTTGAACTTACTTTACGGCTGATCCTTTACACAATGCATATACTTACTAAAAGCACGACAGGAAGCAATGCCCAACATATCTTCCAGAAACGCGTGGGCCTAAAACCCAGACAAAATCGTATATCGGTACAAAATTTCTTCAATCCGTACATCCACATGACTACAGCCACGTAAAACCCACCAAGGTATAACGCGGCAACTTCAAAACCGGCGGTTAAAGCTTTTGCACGACGAATTTGTATCATTAACTGAAAAATTAAAAAAAATATGAACTACTGCACTAAGGTCAAAGGTACTCCCCAAATTACAACATTACAAGAAATATGCTATCGTTCTTTAATAACCAGAAAAAAAACCCACATTATTTGCATAGGCTTTTTCCAACCTACATGTTGGGGTCGCATACTAACACACGCAGTTTAACCGTTTATAGCTGAATATCATTATATACATGAAGCAAGTGTGAATCTGATTACTCGGTACTACGGTACCTCTTGGTAAGACTTGTTTATCTAACTTTCGTGCTACTGTCTAACTGTTATGACTGTCAAAGTGCTTTCCAAGGCACGAAGAAAACTCGGTGTGTACCAAATGAACTAGACAAGTTACATACACATTTGCCACAGCTGACAACATTCACACCCATACCATCATTCGTCATCCGTCACATGCAAGCATCATTGTTAATGTGGACAGCCAGTCGCACCTTTTTGGACTAAAACTGCTTAATCATTGGGCACGTTAACCATAATTTTACTTTATTTCACTTCTTTTTCTCATCTGCGTCAATCTTTCTTTATCTTGTAAGCAGACTGCAATTATACTATATACAAACTCATTCACTTCTTCCGCACTCTTATTACACACACAACACTTTTTTTTCTTTGTTGGTTGTTTCTTATCTTCATACAACATAACTGACATCTTATTAGTTCATTCCCATTATTTCGATTCGATTCGATTGACGGGCTTGTTGGTCTAGTGGTTAGTGGCCCTGACTGCTGAGCCGGAGGTCGTGGGTTCGATTCCCATCCAGGACAAACTTTGTGTGATGAGCATGATTGTTTGTTCTGTGTCTGGGTGTGATTTATCTGTAATATGTATGTAGTTATAAATTATATAAGTATGTATATCAGTTGTCTGGTTACCATAACACAAGCTCTGCTTAGCTTGGGATCAGATAGCCGTGTCTGAGTTGTCCCAAAAAATTTATATTATATTCATTAGTTTGATCGTGGAACATTTTTTTTCTCAGTTGTTCGACCGTCGAACTAGTGCGATTTTTTTTTAACCAGAACCTAGTAGGTAAGGGACCCTAAGGTTGAAGGTTGGAGGCACCCCGACTCGGATAGATTTAGGTTAGAAGGAGCTCCTTCGTGGTTGTTTTTTTTAAAACCACCCAGAAGTAGAGGCATTTTAAGCAATATTTGAGTGTTTTGAGGTTAGTTAACAAAATATCGTTTTCCTCGGAAACGGTGAGTTACCTTGTCATGGGAGTGGTAGTAGAACTGCAAGCCTACTATGACATCTTAAAGCAGAACTTATTCCACTGAGTGAAAGAGATGGTGCTAGACACCCTGTATAGCTTTGTCCCTTTCCCTCAGCGGAATAAGTTCTGCTTTAACACGTCATGGTAGGGTAGCTGTTTTTAAAATTAATTAATTCGACGGTCGAACATATGAGAAAAAAAAATCTCACTAGTTGGACGGTCGAACAACTGAGAAAACTAATGAATCAAAGTAATGGGAATGAACGATCTTATTCGCATTAACATGAAATCCTTAACCATACCTAGCAACTACTGTGCTGAAGAATGAAGAATTTGATTGTCTGCATATACAAATAAGGCATTTGACAGGCAAATTATTCATCCTGAATTCACTCTCTTTTGAATCCCTCATACAATAGACAATATGCAAGCAATTAAAAAAAATATATGCGTTGTCCTGTACCATTAAACTTATTGTATTTTCTAATACAGCACTTATTTTACAATTTATTATTTTATGTCGCTTTTGTTTATGGTGAATCGGAACGCAAAACGCTTCGTCTCTTATTTTTAAAAAGTACTAAAATTTTTGCTAAGAGTTTATTATAATAATTATAATAAACTCTTAGTAATGGCATGGCCACAACTCAGGCGTTTGAACTGTAGTAGAAAATTGTAGGAGTTCAATTGGATTTTATTTTTTTGGGACAAGTAGTTGTTATAATTTAATACTTTTCTTGAGTTAGTTATTAGTACAAGTGCTGTTTTAATTTGATTAAAATTAAGAATATGTATATCTAATATATAAAATTCCGAAACGGCTGAACCGATTTAAACGAAATTTTGTGTACTAATCGGGTAGGTCTGAGAATCGGCCACCATCTATTTTTCATACCTGTAAGTGAGCAGCGGGTGAAACCGCTGGGCACAGCTAGTCTAATATATAAAACTCTCGTGTCGCAGTTTTCGTTCCCATACTCCTCCGAAACGGCTGGACCGATTCAAACGAAACTTTGTGTACATATCGGGTAGGTCTGAGAATCGGCCAACATCTATTTTTCATACCCCTAAGTGAGCAGCGGGTGAAACCGCTGGGCACAGCTAGTCTAATATATAAAATTTTCGTGTCACAATTTTCGTTCCCATATACTCCTCCGAAACGACTGGACCGATTTGAACGAAATTTTGTGTGCATATCGGGTAGGTCTGAGAATCGGCTAACATTTATTTTTCATGCCCCCTTACTGAGCAGCGGGTGAAACCGCTGGGCACAGCTAGTAGTATATATACAAACAAACACGCCTGGAGACACTATACAGCTTTGTCTAACACCTCTTTATATAGAAAACCAGTCAGTGTATGCATCATTTCTCATAACACAAGCACTGGAATAATTCTATAAATGTTTTAGAATCAAGCGCCTATTCGTTGTCCATACCATAAATGGCCAGCGTCGACTGTTCTTTCCGCCACACACTTTCATAGGCTTTTCCCGAGTCTGCCAAATTACGACATTTTTGTGTTATGCCAGAAGTTTTTCAACAATTCACCATAGAGATCTGTAGCCCTACTATGACCTCTTAAAGCAATTCTTATTCCGCTGAGGGAAAAAGACAGAGCTATACAGGGTGTCTAGCACCATCTTTTTCACTCAGTGGAATAAGAATTGCTATAAGATGTCATAGTAGCCCTTCTGTTTCATTTAGCCTATTCCTTTCCAAAATCTGGCTTGTACAAAACGAAACCCAATTCTGAACTTATAAAACTCAATTAATGAATACTTTCCCATTCGGTTCCAACGCGACGGCGGCCTAAGCTGCAGTCTGCGAACGCGAGTTTATTTGACTACTTCATTAACGCTTCAATTAACTTTAACACAAATGGTAAATCCACTCGGATGCGGCTCGACGCGCGCCTGTCCCTGCAAATCATAGATATGGCGCGAGGTACTGCGAGACAAGCGCGGTGTTTATGTTTGCCTAACTACCTATTTAGTTGTACGGCCAGTTGAACTTTGTCATGGGATTTGACACACGTGCGAAACTTGTTTTGTTTGCGGAATTAAGCTATTACTAAGGCACGGTTGGCGCCGTGGCTGAGTGATTGACTGCTGCGCTGCGTGTCGCGGGTTCGATTCCCACACGGAACCAATATTTATATTGCCAACAGGTAGTTGTTATGGCTGTTTGTGTAGGTGAATTTAAAGCTTGTAAACGCACCCACGATACAGGAAAAAATCCTAGAGTAGGGCAAAGTTTCTATAAAAAAATAAAACTAGAAAAAAAACTTAATATCTCATCACTTGACCATCAATATGGTAATTGAAAAATAAGACGACTAAAAATAAGATTTATAAAATAACCTAATTTACCGAGAGCAATTAGACAAAAATATCAAATAAGTGGAACGAAGTGTATAGTGGTCGAATTTTAATAATACGCTGCGCGGTATATTGTGAGTGTACAGCCACATTTACGTGGATGGAACATACGCCTATCATCATTTGCAGCTTGCAATCGTCAAATGTCGCTGTCATGGAGAGTAGACTTAAACTGGAACTCACAAATAGTTACATTTTCAGAGCCAATTGTTCACTTTTTGGTCAAACACTTTTGGAAATACGAATATTATTTTTATATTTAACACAATTATTATGAAGTATAGGTACAAACGTATTTTACAAATTACGTTTTTAAACCAAACCAAATCTAATTTACATATCAAACACTAAAATAAATATGATTACAACCTTTTGTAAAATAAATATGAACAACATTTATTACACTGGCACACAGACAAATCATATTGCGACTTAACGCTATCAGCAGCAGTTGTTATTGCGGAAGAGATTTATCCGCACAAAAAATTCAAACGTTATTTTAAGCATGTAGATGAAGTGTTGCTGCTGCCGGGGGAGAGCACACAAGTATCGCACTGTACACTGCTATGCCTTGCATCCAACGATGATAAAGTGGTCGCAAAACAAGGTCTTATTGCTGTATCGCTAGGCAAGGCCAACGCATTAAAAAATACGATTTCACTAGATGTGAGAAGCACTTCGATTTCTAAATACCTTGGTACTTGAGGCTATTAGCGTTTGATTTTAGAGCTTCTCCAGTGTTACGTTGGATAAGATTGGCTTTTGTCGCTGACGAAATTTTGAAGACGTAGTACCAACCGAGTGATTTGTCCTCGTCCTTGGTGATAAGCATAATAGAGCCGTTAGGATTCAAGGTGCAGTTCAAATACATTCACGGACAGTTTTCGTAATTTAAGGGCTTGTGTTATGCTTGGGAAGGTCTGCGCCATTGTCACATCGTTCTGCAAAACGGTTATTTTGTATAAAAAGGCGGTGGAGTGAGTCACGAAGACGGCCACACTGAGGCTATCCATTACAAACGGACAAGTACCCATAAGAGGCAAAACGCTCAACCGATGCCGCCCTTATATTAACTAGTCAGTGGCTGATCGGGAATCATACAGGGAATCGGGGTTATGTAGTGTATATGTATATCCAAACTGTCAAAGATTTTGCCATCTCGAGTGCAGGGTTTTAAAAAGGGTCGTGAAAGTTGTGCAAGGCGTATTCGAGCTATAGGCATGGACGGCATTTTTAGCAGGTGCAAACCCCCTATAACAACAGCGGCTACCCGGGCGGTGAGCAGTATGTGCACAGGCATTTTCTATGCCCAAAATACAGCCACTGTGTCGTATCGTAAAAGATAAACTAAAAAGATTGCATAGTAGGTAACATTGTCAGAGCGGACGTGTGCGTTAGATATTCGATCCCGGCTCGCAAGCGGAGGCGCAATGAATTTTTCGTACTTTCACTGAATGTTTTATGCCAGTCGAGTTGTTTAGAGGAAATGTTTTGCAAAATGTTCTGAGTCGCAGCAGCTAGTCTTTTTTTGTTACCTTACCTAAATAAAATCGCGTACATTAAAAAAAAACAATCGGCCATGAAAACCTGGTTATTTCTCAAAACTATTCGTTTTTGTTGAGAACTAATGATTTCTGATGAGAGAATTTAAAAATATATATCACACTAGCTTTTGCCTGCGGCTTCGCTCGCGTTAAATTCGGGGTAACACAGTTCCCCTTTCCTGATTTGCAAAAACCTGTAGTTTTTGCCCTTCCGCCTTATTTATTGTTGCAAAGCTAATTTTTCACTTTTCTTCCTTCTTTCTTCGTTATTTCTCATATTTTTTAATTAGCCTATGTTCGTCTAAAGGGTCTCAACTATCTCTGTGCCAAAATACATCAAAATCGGTTTAGCAAACGAACAAACTCACTTTCGCTTAATATTAGTAAAGATTCTGTAAAAATACTAAAACTTAATACTTCTTACTTTATTCCGTTTGTCGAAGCACGAAACCTTGAGTTTGTATATAAATATATGGATTTTCTAATCAGCGTAGATATTCCATTTACTTCCCACTTAGCAAACATAATTAGAGAAACTGTATGTTAATAGAGGTAGTTTCAAGGGATTGACATTTATTGGATAGACACATTTAATGTGCCAAACTGTATGGAATGTTTTAGCTGGGAACAAACTTTCCGGCATCACAACTGTTTGCTAGGTTTGAAAAACCAATCGAGGTTTCTAAAGTATTTTCCTCTTCTGTTTTACATAAGTGAATGGTTGATAGAAAAAAAAAACATAAAAACTCGGGTGAAGTTTTTCCTAATCACTACTGGAAAAAAATGGGAAATTTTCAACAGGCCGTAACTTCGAGATAAATGGTCGTAAGAGAAACAAAAAAATAGAAAAGTGTAGCTCCAAGTGTCTAGTTTTTGGATTAAATATATTCTTAAAAATGTTGTAGTTACCCGTTTTTTCTGAGTGATCCTAGGAAAACAGTAACTTTTTTTGGTCTACAGGCATAGAAAAAAAATATTTTTTCACATGAATTTGAAAAAGCCGAATAGTCAAGCGCTGGCTCGTCATTAATCCAGCCGGCCATTTTTTGTTCCACTAGCAAGCTCGAAAAAACTCTTATTTTCTTATTTTTTAAATCTTTCAGAGCAAAAATCATGATCTTTTAATTTTTTTCAAAAAATCTATCGAATGAACCAAAAAAACGGCTGGCTGGATATTAATTTGGCTCTTAGTGGGGTTTTCGTGGACATATTGAACTGTAAAAGGCACACTTAACATTAGTGGATTCCTCAATATCTTCGAGCCAGCGCTTGACTTTCCAAAAAACCACTAAAAGGCGTTTTTGTTGCATTTTCAAATTTATGTGACAAAAAGGAAAATCTTTTTTCAAAAAAGCAATGGCTAGTCGTTACAGAAAATTTCTCCATTTACATTTGAAGATCGATATGTCGGCGAGATGTAGACGTATCTGAGTGCATAAAAAAAGAAGTTGATGTTAAACGAACAAAATGTCCGATCCTTAGTGGTTAAGCAAACAATTTTTTTTACACACCTGTGGACCAAAAGACAAACTATTATTTTTTTGTTGCTTGTTTTTCTAAGATTATTCAAAACTACAAAATTTTATAACTAACCCAAAACTAGATAGGTACTTGAAGCTACAATTTCTTTTTTTTTTTGTTTCCCTTACGACCATTTCTCTCAAAGTTACGGCCTGTTGAAAATTTCCCAAATATTTGTGTTTTTTTAATCCATTAATTTTTACCCGTAGTGTATTTAAATAAGATTTGATATGTAGCTATCGGGTTAAACTGTGTTGTGAAACTGCAACATTGGAGTGAATAAGCACCAAAGATATTGTTATTACTCGTACATTGTTTGATGATACGTAACCGAGTTCTAGCCCGTCTGGCACCTGGCCGGTTTTATTTACAAAGATTGATTTTAACGGAGTGAGGAATAAGGGTACAACAATCTGATACTTACCACAAGTAGGGGTATGGATAAAGCAAAACCTAAACAACTCAAAAACCCAACTACGTAAATCTGCTTGACAGAAAGAAACTCGTAACCCAAAAATTTTGTAAGTATGACCATTAAATTTGTCTGCAACAAAAATAAATTGCAATTTAATGACAATTACATTTGGTTTAACCACTATCAGTAATGAGTAATACATTAATTGTATTTTAAGATACCAGTATTTGCATGCGGCCGTGGACTTCAAAAATTTTCCCAATGGAATGTATTAAGTACCAAAAGAAAACGATTGAAACTTCTTTTTCTAAATAATTTGTGTGGTGTTCGTCGTCTTTTTCGTGTCGCTGGTATTATACTTTGTTAGCCACTTCCACCGCATCGCCGGTAGTACCGCCGAGTTTTTTTCGCCTGCACGTTTTTTGGGCTAAAAGGGCAGCATAGGAGATGGAGCTTTTTGTGATACAGCTCCACAACCGCACCCCGCTGCTGTTTCATAGAAGGCGTCCCGTACTATTTGACCGCATATTAATAAAGGTCAAATTAGGAAAAAATATCTTTTGGGATATTTAATTTGAGGTAGAATCATATGTATATTGATTTTGTGGTTAGTTCTCACGATGATGTCCTAAACATCGGAGGTTAACGGTTGTATCATGCAAAGGTTCTGGAAAATAAAAGCTAACGGATGCACTAACGAAAGCCTGCGCGTTCGTTCATTGAATACGAGTATGTCGATTAGACAAGTACATACAACAAGCTAACAGCCTGTGCCGGTCTCATTGCAAAAGAAATATGAATACATTTCTCACCATATGAGCTAAGGTGCCTATTAGCGTGTTTCCATAAAAATATATCACATACAGCTTGTGAGCATACATAAACTCAGTAGTTAAAGGAAGTATTGCGTAAAATAATACATGTGTGCCATATTGTCTGTCAACATCAACACAGCTTTGCATCACTAAATATAATATTTTCACAATCAATGATCTCATAAAAGCCAAAGCTGTAAACGTTGACATATAAACCACAGTTGCAGTATCCACCATAGTAAAAGTAGAAATGTCTCCAAAATCGTGCATACCTAAGAACCCAATGCCGTATGCATAGCAAACATGCTTCATGGAAAACATCTGCAACAAACATCAATTTTATTTAATGATTATAGTAAGCATCCATGATTAAGTTACGTTTATTTTGTAAATAGTAAATGAATGTTCTTCCGTGTCAAAATATCCTAGAACAAATAGGTCATTGGGAATTACATTACTAAACGAGTAACTGTAATTGCAATAAAAGTACGTAAATATATCTCTCTGGCACTGTGAGATTGAAAAAAACAGACCCATCTTATTTTGAGATGCGTTCATCAATGAACGACCTCGGCAGAATTTTCCATGGCCACAATTAAGTTCTAGAAGATGTATGTAAGTATCCGATACCATGGGCAAGAGGGAAGATGCAGCATATTGTCTCGGAGTGTTAGCGTATAAGATAATTGTTGCAGTGCACCATTCGTGCTTCTCAATGACTTCAAAAGAGAAGTTTTATCTCATAATATCTGTTGTATTGTTTAAACCCTGAGAGGTTTGCGTGTATGGCAAAATATTGTGACATTTGTAAACGTGATTTTAAAATAAATAATAATAAAAATCTCAGGAACCTATTCGGCTCTTCAACAAAAGTATTGAATATGCATAATTGCAGCTAAATATTCGAGGCCAGTTGTTCAGTCCAATTTTTTTTGTTTCATAAAATTGCCAGCTACCCTACCATGACGTCTTAATGCAGAACTTATTCCATTGAGTGAAAGAGACAGAGCTATACAGGGTGTCTAGCACCATCTCTTTCTCACACAGGAATAAGAACTGCTATAAACTGTCATGGTAACCCTACTGGTATTAAAAAGATAGTTAAAGGTGTATGCTATTTTGATGTTTATTTTATTTTAAATATAATTTTTAGATTCTATGCTCAGTGCCATAGCTTCAAAAGTAACTTTTGTCCTAACTTGTTGAGGGAGAAGTTGAATAAATTGCAAATAACCGAATAAATAAAAAACTTGGCTGTACAGTCCAGACTCCAGACCCACACATAATATACTGAGTATTGACGTGAAAACCGTGTGTCAAAGTAACACTTATATTTGAAATGTACTTACTTACCCATGTGTAAAATTATTCTATTAAGGGGAAAAAAAATAAGATATCAAAAAGGCAAATTACAGTAAATAACGTAATATCATGACAGCAACAGTCACAGGCGTTTGAGCTGGAGTGGAAACTTATAACTTTTCTTTTTTTGCAACAAACAGTAGGTATTTGACTTAAACTTTTAATAAATACACTACCTATTTAGGTTGTTATTACCGTATTTCATTGAATGAAGAAAAATACATGCATATTTTATTATGAGATTTTTCAAAATAATTATTTTTATTTTTGCGAACATTTTCACTGGGCCATCACATTATTTAATAGCACTTGATAAACAGTATTCTTGCTTAATTGCGGGTGTTTGATGTTTTAATTCACCCTATTTTCGTTTTCATCGTATCTTTCAAATACACTGAGCCATGAAGATAAACCTACTCTGATTTTTTAGCATTACGCTACTTTATTCCGCCCCGTTAGTCTTGTTTATGGTCTTCTTGGTTGTATTGTAAGCGTTACTGCAGGGGTTCCCACGATGGGTCCTGATTCGATTTCAGGTCGGACAAAGAAACCAGAAATTTGTAATAATTATTTATATTTATCTTTTTTATGCTTAGCTTATTTCTTTTGCACTATGGTCCTAGTTTATCACCTGTGACTTCTTCACTGTACGTGTAAGCGGGCACACCCGTTTGACTGGTGTATTTATTATTTAGACTTGGGTTTTTTTTTTGTTTTATATATAATTGGTGTTTGCTAGCTGACAAGTGACAATGAATGAATAAATTCTTATTTTTTTATATTTTTTTGTGATAGTATAAATTGTATAAAATCTGGTTCTTCTAACCTGACAGACAGATGTGTTGCTGGGGAGTTTGTTCTGCCACTTTTTCTTCCCAGCTAAAACACTAGGAAGTGGCGAAGGGCAGGGCGTTTTTGTGGGACTGTCTCTTGTAATGTGACGTTCAAAAAGTGCTGATTATCAGCCTAATTTAAATAAATGACTTTTGATTTTGAGTTTTGATTTTGTCAGTAGCATACCGGAGTTTGGAAGTTGGCATTGTATCTGAGCTTTGAAAGTGAAAGAAGACTGGAATTGTGTCTGCGGATACATTTCTGCGATAAAATTATTCAGGAATAGAAGACTTATAAACTTATCATTTTACAAATAACACGCAAGCACGTTTTAATGTGACACTTTGCAGAACTGTCGTATTGCTCATCAAGACCACTTTGCTTTTCTTTTAGGATTTTTGATACGGAAAGATGTTTCGTCTTGTTATATTTTTTTTAAACTACTACTTACGAAGTCACGTAGACTTGTCGAAGGAATCTTGACTATTTGAGAAAATGCTTCTGTTGCAACATTGTTCGTCGAAACGACTATAAATAACAATACAATCAGCGTAGATAGAGATCTAAATATGAAGGATAGTTTAAAAATCTGAAATAGAAATACATTTTACATCAGTCGAAAGAACAGTTTTTTTATTTAAATAAAACAGTTTTTCCATTAATTTTAAACGTGTAGGTATTTGTAGGTTTCAACTTCAACCTTTATAACGCAACAGGACTAAGCTAGTATAGCTGACTAGGACGTTTTAGTAACTGAGCTTTTTTTTGTTCTTTACAAATCTAAATAAATACATTACCTTTACAATTGTTTCTTGGCTTACCGATGAACAAATGAATACTAACACCCACACCAGGCCAAGAACGAAGATCCTTAAGGTCATCGTATTTCTATCTAATGCACAAAACGATTTCCTAAAATGTTTTATTCGGTTAGTACAAAAGTCTCTATAGAGAAAACTGGCTTAAAATTACATGGAATTTAAAAACAAATTAGATAGTTATACTAATAACAAGAGTGCAAAGTGTTAATATTGCACAGGGTCGAATTTCGATATTACTTGCGACGTACTTTCAGTACACAGCACCGACAGTTTACAACGGATGATGTGACGACGAAAGCACGCCGCAGCAACGAATATCGTGAAAACGAATTTACATTACAACAAAAAGCATCAGACTACGTGACACAAAAATGTCGAAACAACGAAAGTATCAACGACAGCAATACAGGCAAACAAAAAAAAAATATTATTTATTACTTTTTACATTATTTTTATTAAGCACTTTTCCAGAAATTTTGATAATAATATCACACATAGAGGAAGCCTTTTTCTCGGCTGATTGCGTGACGACTTAAAAAAGTGCCTTTATGAGTGTTAACTCACCGTCATAAGTAATAAATTCAGGACATATATAAAGGTAGTGCACTTTAGTTAATCACCACAAATGCCATGACAATGATAATTCATCTGGCAAAATCAAAAAATCCCAAACCTTCAAAAGGCAATTAATAATTTAGTCATCCCGAACCTTCACAATAATGTTTTTCCTCAACTCATAAAGGTAAAATTTTAGTCGTTGGAATTTTCGGAAGCGTTAAGTTACTTCAGTTCTCGCCATTTTGGATACAAGATGGTATATTTCTTAGCTGTCCAAGCCAATTTTAGCAAATTTACACCATTCACGACATGATCTGACAGCAGAAACACGCCAAAGATAGTACTAATAAAAATATTGAGTATATAATTGATTTATGAATACCTATACAAAATCGCTAAATGCAAGTGAAGCTCCACGTTTTGCCTTTTAATTTTTTTTATAATTTAGTTACATCGGTTTTAGTACCAATGGCTTGTTTTAAAGTAATGATTTTGCAAACAAGTCATTGGTAGTCTGGTATCCAGTATTACCACGGGGGTTTTGCATTAAACAGTAATTGGATTGTAGAGATTTGATAAGCAGACTGGAAGCTGTATAGTTGGGAAAAGAATAGACAGGTGATGATATCGATACTAACTCGAGAACTTACATATAGTTTAGGTAGGCAGCTGTGCTGGTAAATTTGGTAGTAATATTCCGATTGCACTGTATCATTATATCCTTCGTCGGTACACATTCGTTGTCGTTGTCACATATCGACCAAGGAGTCTCGGTTCGAAAACTTACTGTCAAAAATTCTATGCTGTCAGCTAAATAACCTGCGTGCTAAAACAAAATAATATTTATAACTGTGATAGCGTAGTAAACTTTTATAGGTGTTATTTCAGAGTAAAGCCACAATGCGTTGACACTTTTTTAAGTGTGACCTAAAGAGGACCCAGCGTGATGAGGACGTTTTTATAACCTTTCTTTTACGCAACGGAACAATAACATGATGACAGATATACGGCTCCTGCAGTTATTGGTACTTTACTTGTACAATCGATTCATACTATCTTGTTTTCAGGCCTATGAAGTCCTGTCATGACTCAATATTAGTGTGTTGTGGACAAATCTTAGTATTAATGCCTTCATGGTTGAAATATTATTTTATAAACTTCTAAAACTTATGACTTAACATTTACTGTACATATGTATGTGTACTCGAAAACCAGAAGCGGAAGGGTGTGTTAGATTTGTACTTCTACAACAGTACTCGCTGTACATCATGATGTGGTCTGGCCCTGACCACAAAATAATTAAATAACTAAACGCACAACTACTTCAACTTGGTAAATTTAAAAATTCATATCTTAAAAGATTCGTCGTATTAATATACCGGTAGAGGCGCTTTTGTCGCTTTGGTTTTCTGATGCATCATAGCGGCAGACAATTACTGTTCGCGTTTTAGAAGCGAACAAAACTAAGCTATTTAGTAATTTTTCTCTTCCAAATAGGAAGATAAAACTGCAGCGAAATATCGTTACGACTCCAAGGTACGTGATTTTTAACAAAATAAACGAGCGCAACGTCTTAAAGGAAGTGGAGTTGGGAACGCTTTTGCAGGTTTTATTATTTATTAGTTTCCTTTTTAAAACGAAAGCAATTTCAACAGTCTTATTTATCTATTGACCAGGACCAATAATAAAGGAAAACTAGCTACATTTCAAATAAAAGAAAGATAGGATAGTTACCCCCGAATACTGAAACGTCACTCAAAATTTAAGTCCCACTTATATTTAACAGAGACTCAGAAGTGACGTTTGACCATACAAAATCTAAAGTTTAAGAGCTGCTCAAATGGTAAGCAGCCCTCACATTTTGAGTGACGTTTCAGTATCGGGGGTTAATGTATTAGATTTCATAATATAATTATGATGTTAAGTTGACGACACCACTATTAGTACCGTTAGTTCCGACGGAATAATATTTTAAAATACCAACGTCTATAAAGCCGTTAGTACGGTGCCCAATTAAACATGATTAACAAAAACTTGATCTATCCGTGTGGTACCTGAATTAAAGACTGCGGTCACCTCATCTTAAGTGCCACTGCGAGAACTTACGATCCAGTGCAAACTAAGAGGCACATTAGGTCACCCGACTGGTGGTTGGTTAGCCCATGTTAACCAGCGAGAAAAACATTCCCAATGTTAGTGTGTCAGGTAGGCCCTAACTACGACCTGGAATTCAAAAGTCTACAACTATGTACGCCGTGGATAGTGTGAGGTTTTGATTCTGAGCATACGAATATAATTATTAAACAAGTTGTAATTTTTTCTTTGTCACACTCGAGGGAGTGCTCATAAAAGTCATAAATAATCAGTTATAATTACGGTAAGTGGTCAATAATAACATACGCTGTTTTTTTTTAGTTTAAATTTGTTAGAAGTTTCGTAAGCGCCATGGTTTAGGATATAAAAATCTTCGCATACACATTGGCATTTATCTATGTGTATGAAACACACAGTGTTTGTGATAAAAGGCAAAGATCAGACGGGCTGCGTGTGGTAAGACACTTCCCGATTTTCATTAAAGTATGTATGAGAAAAAAAATAAAAAGCAATTTTATTATTGATTCGCGTAAAGAATCATTAGCATAGACCTTCAAGAATTAGGCGGAAGATGCATAACAACAGCTTTTATTTTTATTCTTTTCATTGCTATCTAAAACAACAGTTTAGTTTTATTAATAACTAGCTTTCGCCCGCGGCTTCGCGCGTTAAAATTGGGGTAACACAGTTCCCCTTGCGCCTTATTGATTTGTAATAGCAACGCTAAGTTTTCCCTTATCTTCACTCTTTCTCCCTCCCGTCCGACTTTTTTTTTTAAAAAATAGCCTTTGTCCGTCTCCTGGTTCCCAACTATCTCTGTACCAAAATTCATCCAAATCGGTTTAGCCATTAAAGCGTGAAGAGGTAACAAACATACAAACAAACAAACTCACTTTCGCTTTTATAATATTAGTAAGGATTTTAAGCTACCCCACACCACAGTCCGGATAAACAGCACCTCAAAGAATCAACTAATGGTAATAATTCTACATCTCAATGAAATCTACAAATATAAGGCAGAATACCGTTTTCGCTGTGTGAAAATCAAAATATTATAAAAGTATTAAAGTTACATAAAGTAATAAAGCTTGGTTTTTTAAACAGAACTTATAAAATATTTTTTGAATAGGTACATTTTTTGTAATAAAAACAAAACTGCTATTACGGAGCTGTGAAGTCGACAGACACTCGACCAGTCCCCGCTGAGAAAAACGTCGTGGTAAATGAAAACGTGACAAAACTTCTTGGTAAAAGAAAACGCGAAAAAACGTCGCGGTAAGTAGTCGCGGACATAAAATATCACCAGCTGTCCGCATCTTGGTTAAATTTATTGATTATGGTAGTGACATATATAGTCACAATAGTAAGCGCGCAAGAACAACGTTTGTTCCGGATCTTCACATCGCGCCGGTCAGTGGGATCGCGCGATGCTACGTCATCTGAACGCCCCACCAAACGTATGGCCCTCGACCATACCGATGGGCACACACTCGCTCACTCGCCGTCACTTAGCGTGCGCATACATCGGCCATTTTTCATTTGTACAATCACCTAATTTTATAATATTATACAGTCCTATGGAAACGGAAGTTTTATTTAGTCGAGACCACCAGCATCACAACTGGAGCTTGACACTCAAACAGTGGTCCTTCGAGCTAACAAAGTGGTTCTACGAAGAAGAAATTCGCCGTCTTTGTCGCGTCACATCGCCCGGCGCCCGTGGACTTTGGACTGCCCACCTCGTGCCTCGTTTCTTCAAGCAGTAGAAGACAACTCGAGGACAGTCTACCCAGGGAGGAACATACTTCTGAGTGAGTCCGTTCCAATCTCCTTAATTCCTGTCTTTCTAATTTCCTTCTTCCAGGAATTTAAAATAGCTATATCACGGATCAGGCATAGTTGATCTCTTCATCTGTTATAGCTTTTTACATGTTCATTTATTTGCATTCATCAAGTTAACGTTATTTTTCTAGATTTATCCATTACTGTTCTTAATTGATCGCTTATCGCACCGGTGCACGGTGAATGAATAGACACATATTTTTTTAGCGTAAACAACCTCATTAGTGACTTTTGCTTATTAAACCAGTTTGCACACCTGGCTCAATTACGTCTTACAGAACAGCTGATTTACCGTTAATCGTCGTCTTGTGCTTATCTAATTCGTTTTAATTACTATCCTTTTATTTTTTCTTGTTCTTTGCCTTTTTTGCACTTTGACCCTTTGCTTTGTCACGCCTACCTACCATTATGGCTGATGTAAAACTAAAGGAACTTATAAAGAAGCGTGGAAGTTTCAAAGCCAAGCTTACGCATTTTAATAACTTTTTAAGGTTGCTGCCTAGTAATACAGACTTAGATAATTTCCAAGAAGTCGAATTACAAGGTCGTTTAGCTTTAATGGAAACGCTATATAAGGAATTCGACGTGTTACAGACTGACTTGGAGCTGCTGTCGGAGAACGCGGACGACATGTATACTGAGAGGGAGCAGTTCGAGACGCAGTATCATGCGTTGGTGGCGCGCGCGAGAGCAACCCTCGCCCCCGCGCGCTCCTCCTCGCCCGCTCTCGTCTCTGCCTCTTCTACCGATGATCTCGCGCAACACGGCTCTGGTTGCAAACACGACTTCGTTCGACTGCCCAAGATAGACTTGCCTCACTTCAACGGGGACTATCAGCACTGGCTTGAATTCCGAGATACGTATCTTTCCCTTATACACAATAATAGTAGCATACAAGACATAAATAAATTTCATTATCTTCGCGCAGCTTTAATTGAAAGCGCATCTTTAGTTATTAAAAGTATCGATTTTAAAGCCGATAATTACAGTATTGCTTGGCGAATATTAACCGAAAGGTACGATAATGAGAATCTTCTTATCAATAATCATGTACAGGCATTATTTAATCTTGAACCTATTCAACAGGAATCTTCTAGCGCATTACGCAACATGATTGACGTCACAAACAAAAACATTAGAGCTCTTGAGACACTTGGACATCCAACCAAACATTGGGACATATTAATTATTTACATGATGTCCAAGAAACTAGATTCTGTAACCAACCGTGAGTGGGAACAATTTAAAAACAATTCAGACACATTTCCAGGCTTAAAACAATTCCTAAAATTTATTTCTAACAGAGCAGACTTACTTGAATCTATAAATCATCATAACAACACATTATTTACAAACAATACATCAACAAAAAACACAAATGAAAATAATAAATCTAAAAACTATCATATTACAACTAAATCTAAACCTATTCGGCATTCTGAGAATATCAAGTGCCCTATGTGCACTCAGAATCACTTTTTATTTAGTTGTCAACCTTTCAGAGACCTTAACATTGAAGCTCGTATTAAAAAAGCATCAGAAAGCAATGTTTGTATGAACTGCCTTCGACCTGGTCATACAGTAAATCGTTGCAATCTTTCTCATTGCAAATATTGCAAATCTAAACATAACACCCTCTTACATAGGGAGTCCGCAACAGACAACAAGTCAGGGGACAATGTAGCATTGTCAACAAATGTCATTTTCCCCCCATCAGATAATTCTCAAAATCTTATTTTACTTTCCACAGCCTTGGCTAAGGTGGCAGACGTTAATGGAGAACTTCATACTGCCAGACTCCTATTGGACAATGGCAGCACCTCCAACTTCGTTACCCGTGAGCTCTGTGGGAAGCTTGGTCTGGTGACTCACAGCACTAGTTCCACCGTCACAGGTATTAATGGACAAGTTTCGAGTACCACAGAAAGTTGTTCTCTTCATTTACAATCTTGTTATGGTAGCTATCAGGCGACTGTAAGCTGTTTTGTCTTACCAACCATCACCCAGACGATGCCTGGCTCTTACGTGGATAAAAAATATATTACCATTCCGCCAGGTATTCAATTAGCAGATCCTTCTTTTAACATACCTTCAGCTATTAATATTCTTGTAGGCGCTGAGGTATTTTGGGACGTCTTAGGTTCCGACACCATTAATTTAGGTAAACATCAACCTAGATTACAGTCATCAAAATTAGGTTGGCTTATTTCGGGCTGTGTCATTCAGTCTCCGCGTCATACACAACCTTCTTATTGTCATTTTCTCTCACATGAGGAGTCTGAACAGCTGACTCGCTTCTGGGAACTCGATACTGTATCTGCAGGCAATTGTTTTTCTTCTGATGAACAGGCTTGTGAAAAACTTTTTCAAGAAACCACACGTCGTGATACAAATGGACAGTTCGTGGTCACAATACCTTTGAAGGACTCGCCTGAGTGCTTAGGTGACTCTTATGTACTGGCCAAGCGTCGATTTCTCTCCCTCGAGCGTAGGTTTGAGCGGGACTCCACTTACAAAACCAGATATTCTCAATTCATTCAAGAATATATTGACCTTAATCACATGACAGAACATTCCAAAACCAAATATAATTCAGATATAAACCATTATTTTTTGCCTCATCATGGTGTTGTCCGCGAGTCTAGTTCGACTACAAAACTTCGCGTAGTTTTCGACGCTTCAGCCACCAGCACCTCGGGCAAGTCCTTCAATGACATCCAAATGGTAGGTCCCACCGTACAGGAAGATTTGCTATCCATACTTTTAAGATTCAGACAACATAAATTTGTCGTAACGGGTGACATCGAAAAAATGTACAGAGCAATCTTAATCGAGCCTTCTCAGCGCACCTTACAACAAATTCTGTTTAGATTCAATTCTTCAGATCCTTTAAAGAAGTATACACTAAACACAGTGACTTACGGTACTTCTTCAGCTCCTTATCTAGCCACCAAGTGCTTGGTGTCTCTTGCAGATCAATGTTCAGACCCAGAAGTCAGTCAGTCTATCAGACGTGATTTTTATGTAGATGACTATTTAAGTGGTGGTGACTCGATTGAGTCAGTCATCAAACTTTGCCAAGGTGTAGTTAATACACTCGAGCCTGCAAAGTTTCACCTTCGTAAATGGCAGTCAAATTGTCCTAAGATACTTGAGTCAGTCACAAACCTTAACACAGACAATAATAATAAAACTTTAAACTTGAATGACACTCCTAGTAAAACACTTGGGTTGTACTGGGACCATAAATCAGACACACTTTTCTTTTCAATGGAATTAAAACCTATATCTAAAATAACTAAGCGTAATATATTATCATTAGTAAGTCAGGTGTTTGACCCTCTTGGCCTCGTTGGGCCATGCATAGTACAGGCCAAACTTATATTACAGCAGCTGTGGTTGTTAAAATGCAACTGGGATGATGACGTACCAAACGAAATAAAAACTCAGTTTCTTCAGTTCATGCAATCACTTTCAGCTCTCAATTCTCTTCAAATTCCTCGTTGGGTATCTAATAATAATCCGATTTCTATTGAAATACACACCTTCACAGACGCTTCAGAACGCGCTTATGGTGCGTGTACTTATATTAGGACGGTTGCACTCGACGGAACAGTTTGCGTTCGCCTTTTAGCTTCAAAAAACAAGGTGGCTCCCATAAAACCCACAACCATACCACGCTTGGAGTTGTGTGGCGCGTTACTGGGAACACGACTATATATGAAGGTACGCAAATCACTCACTCTAGACTTCAATCACTGCTACTTTTGGTGTGACTCAACGATCGTCTTGAGTTGGTTGACTACATTGCCGAGTCGACTTGATCAGTTTGTCCGCAATAGAGTGAG
Source organism: Ochropleura leucogaster (assembly GCA_958449745.1). Taxonomy (NCBI): domain Eukaryota; kingdom Metazoa; phylum Arthropoda; class Insecta; order Lepidoptera; family Noctuidae; genus Ochropleura; species Ochropleura leucogaster. Next base: position 10,393,043 of record OY288200.1, read on the forward strand.
TGAGATCCAAGAAGCTACGGCCGGCCAGTCGTGGAACTACGTGCCCTCAAAGAGCAACCCTGCCGATCTTGCATCTCGGGGGGTGAAGGCTGATTGCATCAGCTCGTTCACTCTTTGGTGGTCGGGTCCAGACTTCTTAAATCAGAAAGAAATACAATTTCCCACTTCACCCAATACACAAATACATTCATCATCTAAAATATCTTTCCACACAGTTGCTGAACAGAACAAAACAAATCATAACAATTTAATATCCAAGTTAATACACAAAAAATCATCATTCACATCATTAATTAGAATCATAGCTTATTTACAAAGATTTATTAATAATTGCAGACAAAATAATCATAATAAATCATCTTACCTAACATGTTCAGAATTAAAGTCATCACAAAATCTTATATTACAGATTTCTCAGCAGGAAATGTTCCCTGAGGAATACAAATGTCTTAAAACCAATCAGCCCTTACATAAAAAGAATCGGTTGATTAGTCTTTCTCCTTTCATCGATTCAGATAACTTAATACGCGTTGGTGGACGTCTTAACAATTCAAACTACAGCTACGACATTAAACACCCTATTCTATTATGTAGTAAACACATTTTAACTAAAATCATATTTGAAAAAGAACACAAAACACCTTTTCATGCAGGACCTCAACTACTTCTAGCACACATTCGACTCACCTACTGGCCTTTAGCTGGCAGAAACCTTGCTAAGCAGATAGTGCGTAACTGTGTTCGTTGTACTCGCTTTAAAGCTCAACCTGTTCAGGTTGTCATGGGCAACCTACCAAGTGATAGGACGCATCTCGAGTACCCTTTTCTGAATACAGGGCTTGACTACGCCGGGCCAGTGCTGATAGCCGACCGCAGAGGTAGGGGATGTAAGCTTGTCAAATCTTATATTTGTGTTTTTGTCTGCTTTGCAGTCAGAGCTGTGCATCTGGAGCTCGTTGCTGACCTTACCAAAGAAGCTTTCCTTGCGGCCTTCAGCCGATTTATTAGTCGTCGGGGCCAACCTCAGCGCGTGTTCTCCGACAACAGCACTACATTCGTGGGGGCTTTCAATGAGCTTTCACGCTTCTTAAAAGCTTCATCAAACAGCTTAACATCAGAGATTGCAAACAAGGGCATAGAATTTAAATTCATTCCTGCCTACTCCCCACATTTCGGTGGTATTTGGGAGGCAGCAGTAAAATCCACCAAACATTCACTACGTCGAGTCATGAGCCTAACTCACTTGACATATGAAGAGCTCTCAACTTGTTTAATTCAGATAGAGGCTATTTTAAACTCCAGACCTTTAACACCTCTATCCACTGATCCTTCTGATCTCTCATACCTTTCCCCATCTCATTTTCTGATTGGACGACCACTCACTTCAGTTCCTCGTCCTCAGATCACCGACTGCAACATCCAGCGGCTTCATCGCTTCCATAGAGTGGAAAAGCTCCGACAACATTTTTGGCAGCGGTTTTCTAATGAGTATGTGTCTCTCCTGCAGCAGAAAACCAAATGGCAGACAGCTGGGCATGACCTGAAGATAGGCACCATGGTCTTAGTGAGAGACGCTAATCTCCCTCCTCTCCTGTGGATGCTGGGCCGAGTGACAGCCGTAAAACCAGGATCCGATGGGCATAACAGAGTTGCCGAGATCCTAACAAAGAAGGGCACCATTACACGTGCATACAACAACATCTGCCCTCTTCCCGTCTCGACAGCATCATCTTGAAGCCTTTACGTACTTCAACCCGGGGAATATGTTCCGGATCTTCACATCGCGCCGGTCAGTGGGATCGCGCGATGCTACGTCATCTGAACGCCCCACCAAACGTATGGCCCTCGACCATACCGATGGGCACACACTCGCTCACTCGCCGTCACTTAGCGTGCGCATACATCGGCCATTTTTTATTTGTACAATCACCTAATTTTATAATATTATACAGTCCTATGGAAACGGAAGTTTTATTTAGTCGAGACCACCAGCATCACAACTGGAGCTTGACACTCAAACAACGTTTGTTCCATGACTTTCGGATATTCATAACTTTTCTTTTTATTTTACTTTGCATGTTGTTGAGATGAGCGCGTCAGTTACTATAATACAAAGTCCTATATTTGCGAATTTCAAGCACTCGTCAAACAAACGAGAGGTCTTACATTTATTGTATCTTTTTATGACTTGCTGCCAAAATTCAACAGCTGATTTTTGTTGCTAACCAAATAGTAAGAAAAATGATTGAATAGTTTGCGGTTATTACCGCAAACTATTCAATCATTTTTCTTATATTTTTTATAAAACTGTTATTATATGACCAAACGTTGAACGGCCAAACGTCAAATCGTCAAACATTGACGTTTCAACACGATAACGCCAGTTATGCTAGCTATATCATGCGCGCCCTTTTTTTTCGGATAGGAAATCATCAAATAACTTCCCACGCTCAGGGTGGACGAAAACCCCTTCTACACCGATTCACAATATTTTTAATACCTAAGTTTAGGAGGACTGTCTCGGATCGTTGGTCTAGCGGTGGCAAATGCGACAACTGACCATGAGGTCCTGTATTCGAGTCCCGGCTCGGGCTAATTATATTATTATTGTTTTTTTTTTTTTAACTAATTTCTCAGTAATAGCTACCTATTTGTTGGCAATAGGTTCGCCTTCTATTATATGAGATTTAAGCATAGGTAGCGAAATATAGATGTACTACTAGGTGCACCTATGTCTGGCGCTGTGCGATGAATCATCACTGATAATGTTATGTGTATTAGGAAGATGAATACTTACAAGTAGTATTAACAAAGAGGTCTGTAAAAATCTGCCGAAAGATATTCCTCTGAGAAGAGGATTCATGTATTTATTGCAGTCATGTCTCCTAGTGTATAGTTTGATAAAACTATCCATGCACATATACGTTATACCCAAGGTCGCTTCACATAAGACATATTCAACAAACCTCACTGAAAATAAAATTATTTTAATTAGATAACGTAAATAAAGTTGCGTAAAGAAATTTGAGTGTCCAAGCTGCCAAGGTACTACTGGCCGATTTTATTAATTGTCACAGTTTAGAGAACGGTTATTTTACACACCCATTTAAGTCCACAGTGTAGGATTTCCCTTGGGTAGAAACAAGAAACTAATAAAAAAAACAGCAGGCACTGAGAATTCCATACAAACTTGCGACATACACAGACATATCTTTTGACTGCGTAGACTTGGAGGGTTGATTTTTCACAGCTTCAAGAGACCACAAACTTGAGTTTTAATTTCATTTTGACAGACAAAAAGACTGCTAACAAAGTGATCCTATAAGAGGCTCGTTTTCTCCTTTTGAGGTGCGGTACCCTAAAAACGAAAACTTTGATCCCCCAAAGAAATACGTTCCCTTTTGGGGATGATATTTCAAAATTCTTTTTATATTCCAAAACTTCACGTTACTAGACAATGGTTTTGGCTGTGAGATGTTAGAAATTGTTGGTAAAACTAGCAAACCGTAGTACCAAATATTATTTACAATGTCAAGCTTTTTTCACTCCGTGTTTTCACCTACTTAAAATCCAGACAATAACTCAAGTCGGTTTATTAATTTAAACGTATCTAGGTAGGTACCGTTTGCGCACACCTTTGAAAATATGTCATAATTATACGCTGAGCAAGACCATGTGCATGCAAAATATACGAAGTTCATAATACTCTGCCATTGAAAGTGCCCATCACCAAGTGTGTCCTGGAAAGAAACAATCAACTTTTAATAATTATACATATATTTTCTTTAAATATGTTAAATAGGCTTGCGTTTGGTTGCAACTAGCCTGACGATATAAAACGATGATGCGGCCGAAGATGGAGCACGCTTGCCAAGACGAATCCGGTTGGCTCGAACTTTGAAGAGGTTCTAGATTATAATGTTCAGGGAATAAAAAAGCCAGCAGTAAATTATACAGACTAGCGGTTAAATGGTATTCGTGAAACTGTTAATGTGACAGTATATAATTATATATAAGGGTGACGATTTTTTTTTATAAATTTATATATCTTATGGATTTTGTGTAAACGACCAAGCCGTATGTATGTCCTAGTACGCTTTTGGATGTTACAATAATACAAATCAATTCAATTTAGCCCACCTTTGCTCCTTTAATAGAAAACATCAAAAAAACACTATAGATTTTCTTATAATAACACTTCTAAGTTTTTGCCTAAGACTAAAAGTGCACATAATAAGAAGAAGACTTATAACTTGACGATCTTCGTTCATACGTATCGTTATTAATTACAAAAACATTTACTGCAAACAGCTGTATGTCATGTACGTTTCTGTCAAAAATATGTCGAAGTTCGCTGACGCGTGGCATACTGTCATATCAAATTATTGTCACTCTATGTTAACTGTACTCTGGTTTAAAGCCGAAGGAGGTTTTAAAAACTCTTTTACTTAGTTTAGTTGAAAATGATGAAAATATTTGTACTTGTAACTAATCTCAACTACTGGTTCAGTGGTGCTCGTCGTTTTGATTGTCGAATTCGAATGTCGTCCTTGCTGCGCCAGTTTTAGAGCCCACATGCGCTGCGAACGCAATATGGTCGCGATATAGTTACGTTACCCGACACAATCCTCCATAATCCGAATCAAACGTTATCATCATTTATGTATTTCTATGCTATTATTTTCGCAACCTTGGTATAATTTGAACTTGAATTAGAATCAAATCAAATCAAATCAAATCAAATCAAATCATTTATTTCAATTAGACCATTACAGGCACTTTTGAATGTCAAGAAACAAAATGAATCTACAGTCCCGGTCACAAGGCATAATAACTTGTGAAAGTACTGCAGTTGCCCATTCCAAAGCGTTGATCTCTATGGAGAAGAATGGGCAAGAAACTCCATGGACACTCTTTTAAATTCTAATATTTTTACAAAATAGTATTTACATCATTCGTGTTGAGATTATACAAATATGTGAGAACGATGTAGAAAGACGTGCACAGTAAGAGCGTCCAGAGTAAATAAAAAACAAAATTCAATTTAAATCTAAATAAAATAAAAATGACCGTGGTAGTTAAAAAAATGACCAGTCCCAACTGACAGCGCCCGTTCACGAACATGACGTATGGATCAGCCCCATTCAGCTCGACCATTTTGAAGGGAGCTAAATGACCCGACACACCCGCCACCATCAGTGAGACATTTAAGTGAGCATGACACTATTAACCACCAGGGCTTCGTCAAGTCAATGATAATACATAGCACTCACATATGGGCTTAATAATTATACAATACTAGAGAATTGATTCTATACATTGCAAAGATAGTCTTACAATCTTCTGCAGCGTCCATTATAGCTTCGGATACTTAGTAATGAGTTTACCCCTATGCTTGAGGAGCAGGACCAGCATTGAGCCAAGCATTTTTATCATCAATATAATCCCCCAACTTATAATATGCTTGCCTACATAGTGTGCGTTTAATACAAGATTTAAATTTCGTTTCATTCAGTTGAAGAATGTGGGGAGGTATTTTATTGTAGCATTTCAAACAGTACCCCATGAAAGATGAGTCTACTTTAGCTAACCTGAAACCTGGTTGAACTAATTGGTCCCTATTTCTAGTATTATAATTGTGTCTGTCACCTCTTTTACTAAAAAGATGCGAGTTTTTCCTGACATACATGATGTTTTCATAAATATATTGACAAGGTACTGTCATGATGTTAATATCCTTAAACTGTTCCCTTAAAGAATCTCGCCTACGTAGGTTATATATGGCTCTAATGGCTCTTTTCTGCAGAATAAATATAGACTCGATGTCTGCAGCCCGTCCCCAAAGTAAAATACCGTATGACATTATACTATGAAAATAACTAAAATAGACTAGTCTCGCGGTATCAACATCAGTAAACTGACGGATTTTTCTAACAGCATATGCTGCTGAACTAAGGCGTCCTGCAAGAGATGTTATATGCGGACCCCATTGTAGCTTTGAATCGAGTGTTATTCCCAAGAAAACAGTTTTTTCGACGAATTCTAGTTTCTCTTGATTCAATACTATGTCACACTCACTGTTTTTGACATTTGGTAGAGCAAATCTTATACACTTCGTTTTTTTCCCATTTAATACTAAATTATTAGCGGTAAACCAATTATGTACCTGCATTAGGGCATTATTTACGTCGTCAGGATTTGTGGCACGTCTGTTTATCTTAAATATTAAAGAGGTATCGTCAGCAAACAACACCATTTGTGGTTGGTTTTTAAATAAATGGGGTAGATCATTAATATATACTAAAAAGAGGAAGGGACCTAATATCGATCCTTGTGGTACACCCATCTTTACATTTAAACCCATTGAATTGACACCATTTATTTGTACTTGCTGCTGTCTATCATTTAAATACGATTTTACTAAACTAAGGGCAAGTTTCCCTAGGCCGTAATGTTCAAGTTTTAAGAGAAGGGTTTCGTGGTTCACGCAATCAAATGCTTTTGAGAGGTCACAAAAGATCCCTATGGCATCCTGTGCCTCTTCCCACGCAGTAAATATGTGTTTCAATAGGGTGACACCGGCGTCAGTGGTACAACGTCCTTTGGTGAAACCATACTGCTTTTCATGTAATATTTTATTGGTGTTAAAGTGGTTGAGCATTTGGTTAAGCATTACCTTTTCAAAAACCTTGCTGAAAACCGGCAAAACGGATACGGGTCTATAATTATTGGTGTCTTTACTGTCCCCAGATTTGAACAGTGGTATTACCTTGCTGTATTTCATAAGGTCCGGGAAGACTCCTTGGTCCACACACAAATTAAATATTAAGGCTAAGTACGGTGCTATAGTCTCAATGATAGCTTGACAAACTTTAATTGACAATCCCCAAAGGTCTTCGGTTAATTTGATTTTTATTTGTTTAAAAGCTTTAATGACGACAGTGGGGTTAATATGCTTAAACTGAAACTCAACCGAGCATGGTAAAACGTTTGCTCTTAATAACTCAACAGAAAGCAAGGGTGAGGAATTTAACGTTTCTGTAGTTTTAATTGGGATACTAGTAAAGAAATCCACAAATTCTTGAGCAACTTCGTTTTTAGTGGTTAGAAGACCACGTGAAGACTCTAGTGTAATATCATTATTATATTTTCTATTTCTATTAGTTTCGCTATTGATTATTTTCCAAACCGTCTTAATTTTATTATCAGCGGATTTAATCTTGTTGCTTATGAATAAGGCTTTAGCTACCTTGCAGGTGTTTTTAAACATTTTTGAGTAAGTAGCAACGTAGCGATTGAATGTTTCCGAGTTGATGTAAGGCTTAAGGCCGTAAAGCTCAAACAGTCGTTCCCTACTTTTTCTTGTACCCTTAGTTGCCCAATCACTAAACATAAACTTTGGGCTAATGGATTTAGTTTTTAGTTTTAGCGTATCATTGAACTCTGTGTAGACAACCGAAAAGAATTCCTCATAAAAATGATTTACATTATTAATATCATATCCCGGAATGCCTAGATTACTTATTAAATTATTGTTAAATTTATTTAAATTGCTTGGTGTTATTTGTCTAGACTGTATCTGAATTTTTTGTGATGATGTGTAGGACTCGAAAACGACGGTTTGACCGCTGTGATCAGAGGGAAGGTAATTTACAATGGATTTATCTAAGAAGTCGCAGCAACAGAAAACGTTATCAATACATGTAGCGGTATTTGTAGTAATTCGGGTTGGCTCCGAAAACACATTCAACAAATTAAATGATTTAAAAAGATTTAAGAATCTACTGCTATTTGAATTTTCATCTAAAATATTGATGTTAAAGTCACCGCAGATGACTAGCGATTTATTACCTGTTGCAAGTTTTGCCAAAGCATCTTCCATTACTGACTCAAATATCGAGTAGTTTTGATAATTTGGGGGCCTGTAAACACACACTATGACATGCCTATCCAGCTCAACACAAGACAATTCAATATTATGTTCAACCGATAGATCAATTATATCAGAACGACTTCTAAATTTAATACTATTTTTGACTAAGATTAGTGAACCCCCACGCATCTTAGATTTACGGTTAAAGCAACTGCCTACACTGTAATTTTCATAATTAATTAACATTTCATGATCTTTTAGCCAATGTTCGGTGAAACATACAATATCAAACTTGGTTTTTTCTAAAAACAATTCAATCTCTAGTTGTTTTGAAGAGAAACCTTGAATATTTTGATGAAATAATTTCAAGGAGTTCTGCTTAGCCCCTTTTTTAAATTTAACTATTTGAGAGCCAGAAGGTACCTTAGTGTCTGTTGTCTTACTAGCTAGTTTAAATGAGCCGGAGTGAGCGACAATACTCCCCCGCCTTCTTTGTAAAAAGGTTTATTAGTAGAAGTACTAATATTTGCAGTGTTAATAATAACAGAAGAAAACATAGACATAATATTTATGTCCGAGTGAATATTATAAGCTAATAGCCTAGCTATTTTGTGTCTACAACTAGTAGGTAGAAACACACTACCCCGTGTCGACCTAAGTTTATCAACAACGTTGTTAATATCTAGATACATAAGTTTGTCACAATAGTGACCTACCAAAAAATGAACATGCTTATTCAGCATGTGAATATAATTATTTATTCGTTTTGATAGTTTTTCAAAGTATGGAAAAGCACACAATATTATTTTACGACAGTTCAACTTTAACAACTCAGTTACACTATCTGTGATGTCTTCCTTCTTAATTTTTGAACTATTTCCTATAAATATGGTTAGATCAGTATTTTTGCTATAAACATTTCTTGTTACTAATGCCATTATCTGCTTATAAGTTAACCCTGGCATACAATTATTTTGACTAGGAAAGCTCAGGTTATTACTTAATAATTTACCTACACCCCTTCCAATACTATCTGAGAACATTACTGAGTGAGAACATTCACAACTTTCACATATCTCAGTCTGTACCACTTGTAAGTTATTTTGTGGAATATTAACTGTTTCTTGGTTTATTAGACAGTCCAGAGGCAAATTCTCAGCCTGGGACGGGTCCTCCATTACCTCAGGCTGGATAGTGTCATGGTTGGAAACTGTCTGGCAACTACATTGACACATCACCAACTCATTTGCTGCAAGAATATGTTCCCTTATTTGGTTCTGAGAACTCACATATTTACTAGAAAGGGAACTAAGTGATTCCTGAAGTGCCACTATTTCAGATTGCAAATGCTCAGTATCAATATTATAGATTTTAATACTGTCTTCTAATTTGATTTGATAATTTTTTAACTTTTTTACTAAATCAACACGCTCTTTTCTTAGTGGGATATTTTTAGAAAAGAGTTTATATTGTTTCCTAAATTGATAACATTTTTTAATTAATCTATTTAGTTTAGCATATTTTTTAATTTTTTTATTGCTTACTGTATAATTTTGTTTCAATAAGGAATCTTCAGTCAAATCAATAGTTACTAAGGAAGGGGAGTTACAATTACTGTTTAACAATTCTGTATATAAGCGGTTTGTTTCTATAACCTGAGTACTTTCTTTTAGTCTCTGTAACTTTAAGATGCGACTATTGGCATGAATTAATTCATCTTCTAGGTCCCTAATTTTAGATAAAGCCTCCTCATACAAATTACTGCAATTGCTGAAACCATCTGTGACCACCTTCAGCTGATCCCGTTCATCAACAACGTCCAAGTATTGCTGATGAAGGTCTACTAACTGCCTTTTCAAGGAAGAGTTTTTGCCATTAACTTTGACGACTTCCACCTCACTTTCTTCTCTCTCCTGTAACAGTTGTTGGACTTGGAGTTTTGATTCTTTAAGTTCTTGGAGGGCCGTTCTTAACTTAAGATCCATCTCCTGAGCAGTAGCCTTACGGGTCATCACAGGCATGGTTTCAGGATTAGTTACTGAAAGATAGAAATAAAGAAACGGTGAGAACTAACAGAATAGACAAATACAGAAAAGTTAGCGGTGAAAGGGAAAAAAAAAAAAAAAACAAAGGGCAAATAGTTCAGATATGAAATTAAATGAGGTAGGATGTTTTATTAAGTTTAAAAGATTATCTTTATATTAAATTAATCTAAAAGAATATTGAATTTTACTGGTTTTTATCAACCTATTTATACTTTTGCTTAAGTGGGTAGGCTGTTTAGATGAAAAACACAAGAAAAATAAATTAATATAGTTCATTCATATATTATATCTAGACAAAATGATCATTAATGTTATTAATAAGCATGAATATATGAATACCAGAGTTATGGAAAGACTATCACAATGTTGTTGTGATTATTAATTACAATTTTAGGTTGTCAACAAAGCCATTTAGAACCATTATAGGGTAATAAATCAGCACAAAATTAAATCTAGAATTGGCATGGATGTGCTAAATAATTAAAGTGACGAGTGTGTGCTATTATTTAATCAAAGTAAACAATACTTCCCTGAATTGTCCGTATATTAAAGTACAGGTAAAACGTCAGCTGATGTTTGAAGGTTACCGGTAACGATGTATTACCGAAAAACTTTATGGATTATCGGGAAAACAATAATCCTGGGCATTTACACATTTACAATCCGATTGAGCAAATAATTACACTATATTATTACTTATTTACTAATTAAATTTTCAAATGATAATGACTTTGACATTATACTGCCTGAATACAGACATTATCATATAATATCACTTCCAATCCAACGACCTAACGCACTAACTTAACCATTTGATCACACAGTTCAATCGGTAGGGCAGGTAAGTGATTACCTAAATTACAAACTCTTATTATGCCCACTTGTATTCTCATAATATAAGTCTGACTGGGTCAATCCAACTCGCGGTCCATGTGTTTTGTTTATTGTCCTAAAAATTTTAGTTCTATGGTATTGTCCAAACGCTGAGGGAAACCATCGTGAGGAAACTCACGATGATGGTTTCCCTCAGCGTTTGGACAGCAGAGGTGTAGAAATAATTATACAGAAAGTGGGTGTCCTTTTTTTTAAATAACTTTGTGCAACTTTAGTCATTTCTATCCTGGCCTATTGTACATATATGTACACCCGTCCCTTGCTAGAGCCAGCTTGCGCTGCTGAGCCAGCAAGTTCAAATCAGTCTGTCCCTTTGCTGTCCTCCCTCAGCGACGCTCTAAGCCGAGGTTCGTACCCCACAGGGGGTGCCCTTAACGTGTAGTAGTCGCTTAGTTTGTAAATTTTTTGCCCTGGCTGGAGGTCTTAATTTTTAAGACATCAACAGGATTAGCCCGGTTAAGCAGACGATAACCTCCTAGGTTGAACTGCGAAATGCCATTCCGAAAAAAAGGCTACGTACGAGTACTATGCATACTATTCATCGCATCGCTCTCGTTCTACTGCTCCTCGATCGCCCGACGTTGTCGGCGTAGTGGCATTGAACTTGACCAAGTTAACATCACTCTAAATCTAGACCAGACGCAGCCTTACAGGGCAAGTTCACGCATTCCAATTTAAACTTGCCTCCCGTAGAAACTGGATTATCTACGGCCACGTCGTACCGGCGTTTGTGCAAAATAATGTTGTCGTCTGTGTACCAGGTTGTGATATTATTCATAGGCAGGAAAAAAACTATAGCTGAGAGTTGCGATTTGTGTTACTATTGTGGGAGTACTTGCAATAACCTTGTATAATGTTAATGTACGGGTTGTGAATTAGCCGACACGAGACATCAACTAATAAGTCGCACTGGGCCAACACGGTGGATATTATGGCCTACTTCCTTCTCGGGTTGTGACCCAACAGCAGAAACGTTGCTATAGTAAATAGTCTGTCTTTTAATGGCATTATTTCTATATGTAATAATGGTTCCACCCGCTGCACACCATCACCCTTAACTTTTAGGGTGTGCCGATTCTCGAAATCGGCCCAGACTTTTCGGAGAAGTTTGGTAACAAACATCGCGACACGAGAATTGTATATGTTACATTACTTTGTATTCAATGTTTATTATGCACAAAAAACATGTAACTTTTCGCGCTTTCGAGTAAGTCGGGGTCCTATTACATATTTTAAAAACAAATTTTAGCGTCGGTAGTTAGTAGGTAGGCAGGCAGGGCTTTGAAAAGGCTAGGTTTGGATGAAACCAGATCCCGGGCCCTGTCCTAGTGGACGTCGACCTGAAAGGAGTTGGCACGAGTCGAGGAGGAAGTCAAGCGAAAAAAAGAGAAAATAAAAGAATTAGAGAGAGAAAACCCATTCCTCGGCAATGTGAAGGGAATCGTTTCCCGTAAGCCAAAAAGGAAGACTGCTGCCACTCTCGAAAGTAAAAAGAAGGGGCGGAGGCCCCCGAGAGTAAGTAAAGGCAGAGCGCCCCCAAGAACAGAAAGGCTGATGAGACCATCTCCTAAAAGAAGGCGGTTCAGGGCCCGGCCGTCGGGTATCAGGTGCATTGCAACGCATGCACAGCTATTTATAATAAAAGTAGGCTTAGGATAAATGGTTTTCCGAGTAATACCAAGGTTGATATTAGAATTTTTAGTTCATTTATTGGTTTTTATACATATGATTACATTTTTAAATATCTCTTAATAAAAAAAAACATTTTAAAATATAAAAATAGTAGCCCACCGGTATCGAGAACAGGATCCAAGTTCTCACCGGCGGTCAGGGCTCCAGAGAAAGGAACCTCCTAACAAACAACCTCCTTACGTTGTTTGCAACAAGCATAATCAGTATCATCATCATTAGAGATAAATAAATTCATAAAAATATTATAAAGTGGATTAAGTATTTGAACTGAATCTAAATAAACCGCGCGATTACTTAGGTCTCTGGTAACACCTGTATTTTGCATTGTCTGCATATAAAATATCGTATAATATATTTAGAATCGTATAATATAATATAATATAATATATTTAGAATCGTATAGTGGTGAGTAGAACTGAAAACCATTTAATCTAAAGGGATAAATGAATCACATTTAGAAATTCTTAAATTTTTAATCAATTTATAGTTACACAATTCTAAGAGTGATAATTATTTTCTTAATGTAAACTCAGCTGTGTAAGGCCTTGGTGTTGACAATATACCTATTACTGGCACATCCGACGGCACTGTACCATTACTGACGTGAATCCTATACTTCTGGAGTATACCCACAAAAGTGATAAATATAAACGATTTGGCTAAAGAGTCACCCGGACAGCGTCTGCGACCTGAAAGACAAGATTATATTAACAACTAGTGATTATGTTTGCTTCTCTTTTAAAGCATCTTCAAGGTCAGAAATACGAGGTGGCGGGTTGTTCAAAAGAGATGCCGCGGCCCGGGAACATAAAGAGCAAAAGATATATTTGTACTAGCTGTGCCCAGCGGTTTGACCCACCACTCAGCTCCCAACTATTGTAGCGTGATGTTATACGGCCGATAGCTGTGTATACCGACCAAACTGTTAGAAAGAAGACTATGATTTTCATGCAATCCTAGTAGTTTTATCTAATCGCAGTTGGTTCTACCAAGAACTTGATCCACAGATCAAGCTGTTGTTATATTCCGCCGTGAATTCATGCAAGCCTAGAACTTTAATCATAATTCATTCAAATCGATTCAGCCGTTTAGTTATAAAAGCGAAAGTGAGTTTGTTACGTCTTCACGCCTAAATGGCTAAACCGTTTTTGAAGAATTTTGGTACAGAGATACAGTTGAGACCCTGGAACCGAACATAGGCAGAGTTTTTTCTTTAAATAAGTGAGAAATGAGGGAGAAAGAGAAAGGAAAGGGAAAAATAAATTTTGCTATTACAATCAATAAGACGCAAAGGCAAAAGCAACAGGAAGCAGGTACCTGCTAATCAGGTAAAGGGAATGTGTTACCACGAATTTTACGCGAGCGATGCCGCGGCCAAAAGCATATATAAAAAGAAGATACGGAATATGCTTAGCAGTTGTTCATATTGTTTATTGTATCTCTTATCCATACTATCCTTACTAATATTATAAAAGCGAAAGTGAGTTTGTTTGTTACCTCACGCTTCACGCTTTAATGGCTCAACCGATTTTGATGAATTTGGTACAGAGATAGTTTCGAACCAGGAGACGGACATAAGCTTAATTTTTTTTAGGTATAACCTATACAGATTTTGATCTCTTTAATAAGTTTTTTTTGCAGTAGTTGTCAAATCACATATTTATATAACCCTTGTTGTGAATAATTACAGTACTGATAGCAACATCTGTGTGACTTGTCTTATATAGTTATTTTTTTGCAATGTTGTTTCTTAATCTTGTATAGATTCTTTTTTACCAATTCGTTGTGCGTGAGTGGACATGGTTGGCCTTGTAGATTCTTAGACGCTTGTAACGTATGATTTTATTTTACGTTTTTTAAAATAAGCAATGACTTATTGTCGTGCCTACTCTGTCCTCTTATATTTAAGTACTAACGCTGTAACAACAATATTGTAAAACCAAATTTTAAAAGAGTAACCATGGAGTTTTTGCCGGTTCTTCTCCATAGGTAACGACTAACCCGAACCGTGCACTTTTTCACGAAGTTTTATAAGTGCCATGTCGGCCTATGTGAAATAAAAATATTTTGTTTTGATTCGATTGACATTGCTGAGGTAGTGCAAAGAAGTCGTCTATGCGTCGCTCGTTGAGTTTGGGCAAGTGCCATAATAAGAACGTTTTATTCATTAAAACTGTTACATACGAGACATCTTCCGTAATTTGTTATTACTCTGAGCTTCTGATACAAAATCCGCTTTTTTTAAATAGTTTATCGTCACACAGTGGGTGCCTGAAGACGGCCTTCGTCACCGATGAAGGCTTAAAGAACGCTGGCATGACGGATTTGGTGTCGTCTTGCGTATTAACCAGAGAAGGCAAATCACCGACCAATTTGGAAAGGAATAGTGAACACAATTTAAAAGTGTCCATGGAGTTTTTTGCCCATTCTTCTCCATAAACATCAACGCTTTGGAATGGTCACTACAACTGTACTTACACAAGTTATTATGAAGCGTGACCGGGATTCTGGCTTCATCCTTTTGTTTATTGCCACTCAATTTTTTTGTGTTTTAATTGAAATAAATGCTTTGAGTTTGAGATTTTCTTTGCCCCTTCGCAGTGGGACAAAAAATGAATTTTTTAAATTGTTATTCTTGCGATTTTGGCGCTTGTAACTTCGAAATATCGGGAGCTTACATTAAAAACAAAGCATGGTGGATATCCCGTGCGTGACAATTTGAAAACAGTTTAAACCGTAAGCTTAAAAAGAGAGCATGAATGAACCCATGATTTGATTTCTATTCACACGAAAGCCCCAAAAAGGAGTGTTATTTTAAATTGTTGTAGCCTAGCTCGAGTTGTTCAATTGATGAACTAAAACATTTTTCAATAAGTTGGACACATGACACGTTCATAAATTAAATATGAAGTATCAATAGAGGATAAAAAATTATGGTGGAATAAAGGTGGAATTTGCTGATTGGAGTGGTAAAAGTTTTATCAGTCGCGATGTCTTTGCATCATGGCCCTTTCTCTGTTACACGAGGTCGAGTTCAAATTTAGGATTTCACTCTTCAGTCACTTAAGTAAGGAAAAAGCGGGATATCTAGCTTCATTTCCTTCGTATACTGAAGTAATAAAGTCTCGGGGCTAAGAATGAGATTTTTTAACAGTTGATTTAGTACTCGCGATAACCAATAAAGCTGTATAAAACCATTTTATACGGATCTCTTATTGTCCGGAAGATCTAAATAAAACGAGATGTTATATTGGAAATGTATAGCCTGATTATGTCACCGGATAAACATGTATTTTCGTTTGTAGGTTCATTCAGCGCGTATGTATCGAATGTTGTCAATAATTCTAGCTTGATGTAACTTGACATTTTAAAGTCCCATGTCATAGGGGACGACCCAATCCAAACTCCGTGGCTGCTACTGAGAAAATAAGATGGAAAAATCCATCAACACTGCCCGACTCGGAATGGAACCCAGGACCTCAGGCCGATGAGCAACAACAACTAGGCATTCAGCGACGGCGGAGGCGTGGCAGTTCTTAGCTTACATTTACGTAAAAGAAAAACATGGCTACCCACCTAATCCAAAATGGTAGAGGTGTTCTGAATTCTTCAACATTCCACATTCATCAATGAATCTTTCAGGTTTAAATACATACGGTTCGTCCCACAATTCGGGATCGAAGTATATATCGCCTACAGACATAAGTATAGTGGAACCTTTGGGTATTAAATACCCGTCAATCGAAGAATCACTTTGTAGCAGTCTCGGTCCCGCCATGGGAACTATAGGATAATATCTGTGCACTTCTTGTATGAACGCTGACGTGTAGACAAGCCTGAAAAAAGAAAGTGTTTGTATATGTTACCGGAAATGTATGAAATCTAGGAATTGTTTGCAAATCCTTGGAAATTTATAGAATTCTGATGCTATTCATATTATCTTACCAATTAAAGCTTCGAAAATAAACTATCTTGTATTTTAGAATGTATTTATCACAAAATCGACTTATATAATTCTTATAAAGTCAAACTGTCATTTGGTAAGTAATCAGTCTGTTATTTAAGTAATTTTATATGTCACAATATTAATAGAAGTCTTTATATTATTATAGTACTAGCTGTGCCCATCGGTTTCACCCGCTGCTCAGTTAGGGGCATGAAAAATAGATGTTAGCCGATACTCAGACCTACTGAACATGGATATAAAATTTTATATAAATCGGTCAAGCCGTTTCAGAGGAGTACGATAACTAACATTGTGACACGGAAGTTTTATATATTAGATGTTAATTATAAACGAGTCAGGTAACCTGGAATGGCACGTAGAAGTACACAATTATTTATTTTTGTAGCACAGACATCTTGCTGTACTAAAGTGTTTCTTGCAAAGGCACTTTTTAAATCCCTGGCCGGTTCCAGTAGATTCTAGGTTAAAATCTGACCGTATTGCATATTCGGTACAACCTCTGCATTAAGAAGAACTCTTAGACACAATCTATAATCTGAGATCGAGTATATAATTGTTTTAGATTCCGTTCTTGTTACCGATTTGATAAAGCTCATCATCGGTTTCAGCCAAAACTACATTTATAATATTTCGTTATTAACCGTTAGGAACTGCAATTCGTACAGAAGTGCCAATAGGTACAGGGGCTAACTTGTGTTCACTCGATTTTAACATTTTTTCAGCCATATCTCAAATGTTTTACATTTCCAATTATTATTTACTAAATGTATAGATTTCCTTGGAAATGTGTCTAATATAATTTATTTTACACATTTCCGTGCGATTTTAGGAATTCCATAAATTTCCTAGTACAACGACGGATTACATACATTTCGGGTAACATAGATAATACTAACGTGAATTAATAAGTTTATCAACAGCCGCCCCGTGACCAAGTTATTGTTTTAGTACAGGGCCGGCGGTTGATTTCAACCAAGACTAGGTAACCAACTGCGATCATTCAATGACCAACCAATCGACCATTTAATGAGAATTTAACCTAAAAAAGAGCGTGTCAAAAGGTGAGAGAGAGTTAGACGAGCGAAATGTTACTTATTAATTTCAAGACGGCGAAGAAGTTCTACACAAACATTACTCGTGACGTGACTACATTTTTGTTGACCTCTATCTGGCAGAATCTTGATGCTCCGAAACTTATTTGGCATAACACACTTAGCATAATTTTCTTTAAACGAAAATTTTAAAGGCATAACAATTATTTAGTATAAGTAATTATCGTATAATGTTTAAAACTTCGAATTAACAATGACATACTTTTAAGATGGCAGAATTATATTTAGTATAATTACGATTGGCAGAGTTCAAATTTCGCATAATATATTATTTGGTATAATAACACTTGGCATACTATGCAGACGGCAGTAATGCCTAGGTTAGGTTAAAACTGTGACCTCCTCCTCCAGAAACGAATTGCATTAATAGAAAAAAAGATTGTTTTAAGTAAGTTACATGGAACTGAACTTAGATTAGGATAATTACTTATTGAATTCAATGACATTATTTCAAATTCAATTAAACAATAACTAAATAAATGACATTATTATAAACAAATAATTAATTAAAATAAATGACAACTATGATCCTAACTATAAACTTTCTGGGCTATGACAATTCTGCCGTTTCATGATTATCAATATAAAATATATTATGCTAAAAGACGATTCTGACTGTGAACTTTCTGCGATATGAATTTTCTGCGAAGTGAACTTTATGCCATCCGTTGTTATGCAAAATAAAATTATGACAAAAAGTTCTGCTATAAAGGGTGGACCCTTTCAAAAGATTACGAGAATTGAACATAATTTGTAACGTAACATGGATTTTATTTCCGTGATATTTCATCTTATTGTATGACCAGGCCCTTTAGCCAAACAGCAGTCGGCAGCAGACGCCAAACATTATCGCTCAACAGTCACTAATACATTTTCAACTTAATACCCTAGCGCATATAGTTGAAATCTATTGACGTTTACATATCGTTTTTGTTTCTTTCGTTCATTATCGCTCAGCAGTCTTTAATAGATTGCGAACACGATCCCTTAATTTAACACCTAGTATACTGCGCTCCATTCTCGTTCGCAAATCTTGCGCTTGGACTTCTGGCTGTTAGTCAAAGACCAATTCTGCGCACCATAGTTTATACAAACCTAACCTTTCACCTCATTTGTTTGAATAAATTTGTGTAGACTTACTTATCACTATCATTCCAACAAGGCGTACTATCCCCAATAACTGCTTCTATTTCCTGGTATATTTTCTCTTGTATTTCTGGACATTTTAATGCCTTGAGAAAAGCGAATCCGAGTAAACTGCTACTTGTTTGGGAACCCGCAATCAGGAAATCTAAACATACCATTTTCAACTGCTCTTCTGAAATAAACAAAACATAATCGTAAATATATAACATCACACCTGTAATCCCGAAGACTTAGAGCTGAAACTAATAGTCCACCCACATTTCACCACTTCTGTTTTAAGTAATAAGGGGCGAGAGTATTGCCATCAGCCAGCCTCGAACCAACAAGCTGCAATAGAAACATGCCTGATGGAAAAACCCAATAACACTGCCCGACCCGGGAATCGGATTAGAGGACTCCACCTCATCAGTGTGTCAGTCGTGTGTCAGTCGCACATCACGGTGGAGCACACAGTGGCGGTCTGCCCAGCTTGGGCGGAGCACCGCCGTGCCCTTGTAGAGGCGATCTCTCGCGTCCGGCCCTGGTTCAGTCCATGGTCCGGAGCGAGAGAGAATGGAAAGTGATCACCTGCTTCTGCGAAGCAGTCATACTAAGCGAAGGAGGAGGCCGGGCGTTTGAAGGAGAGAACTTCAAACCAATCCAGCCGCCGCGGGAGACGCCCTGGGCGCCGCCGCCGGGCGCCGCGAGACGACTCTCGGCCGCCGTGGCTGCGTGCCTGTAGACGGCGAGCAAGGGGTAGCTCACCGTCCGTCCGTCTATTGACGACAGGCCGTGTCGACGGCGCGTTCGAGGTATACGCGCGCCTCAAAATGTCAGCAAAGCAGTGGGGCTTGCCAGAGCCTCCGCCTGCCGGGGTTGCGGGTTGTTCGAAAGAGATACCGCGGCCCCGGAACGTAAAGGGCATAAGAAGGAACATGGGTGGGTTTTAGTCAGTAAAACTCGTGACACGCCCCCCGGTCTGCCCAGAGCGGGGGAAATTATTTGATGATGTCCCACCCGAAAAAAAAAGTAGCTACGCATTGTGACCAGTCGATCAAGGAGGCATTCTTTAGCCTTTATCCAAATTACCCGCTAAAGCGCCTGATTGAGTACGAACCCGAGATCTCATGATAAAGCTCATGAGTCGAGGCCAATACTACAGGTCCACTCTTAAAAGTACCGTAAGAAAATAAAGTCACTTACCAGTAAAAGTAGGATTTTTATTCGCATAAATCTCTTGTAAGAATAAATAAATAAAATCATTTCCTTCCACTGCTTTATCTTTATGCTTTTCTATAGCTTCCTGAAACGAATTATTGAAATGATCACGTTAAAAACAAAAAAAAACTATGCTTCCTACTTTTACATAACTATATTTTACTACGAAAAAATACAAAACTATATTTTAATACAAAACAAGTAATTCCTACTTTTTTGTAAATGCGTGATTAATAATAATAGTAAAAGTAAGCATAGTAAAAGTTTGTCTAGATGAGAATACGAATCGCAATGATTTATTGTTTTTTAAGTTCACAAATATGTTTGCAGTTTTCCAATGTGCATTAACTATTTCTAAAATGCACGATAAGCTAAGTGACGTCATTCCAATAAGGCGAACTAGTTATTATATAATGTTTTCCTATAAACTTACTCTAAAGTGTTTAGTTTAAATAATAAAAAAATAGGTCACAATCAATGTGTACTAAATGTATAGTATATTTTTACGATATTCAAATTAATCAACTGACTTCAATTGGTACTCTAATAAGCCGTAGCAATCATGCCCTTACCCAAAATTCCTAAGTCAGGTTCCAACACTGATTTTAGGCAAAATCTTAGTAAGTGCTTGAGCATAAGCCCCATCAGCGATTTCAGCATCTTATCTAGAGATGACCTTCTTAGGAATTTCCAATCTGGATTTCGCCCTGCTTAACCGCTTGTATGCCGGAATTACAGTAACAATTAAAAACGCATTGTGTCTCGCGTAGATCTACGTTCCGGCATACAAGGGGTTAAAGCACTGTAACGGGTCTTTTAAAGATTGGTTGACATCCGATGTTATATGTACCACAAGAACATATCATCATTTTTTGATGCACCTGAATACGAATATTTTATTTGGAGCGACTCCTTATCTGACCACCACAACCCGCTTAGTACTTGTTATGTCTGGTTGTTAGACTACTGACTACATGTAACGTATAGTTGTACAAGAGACAACCTGGACCAAGAATGTAAACCGCAAACATAAAAAAAATACTTACCTCAATGACTTTGGATATATCTCGATTCAGTTTGGTTATAAGTGAATACCCACTCAACTTGGGTATAATGAACCTACACCAGGGCATTTGATTTAACATGCCTCCAGCAACCGAGAAAGCCTTTCCTCGTTGTCTAAAAAGATCCAATAAATGCTTCAGTTTATCTTCTTTTATCCGCTCTCCTATAAGTACCGAATATAAATAAGTTAGGTAACAATATTAAATACTACGCCCACCTTCAAGTTTGTTTTCAATTTGAACCCTTTTTATTATTTTACGATAATTGGTATAGCTACCAATACTACTAATTCAAAATCAATGTCATTAAGTAAAGTCCGGGTAATTAATAGTTAAACTAATAATAAACCAACTTAAACAGTTTGTTTTCTATACTCAACTCACAACTGACGGTCTTTGTCAGAGAGGCAGGAGAGGGGCAACAGAAAAACTTATGAGGAGATTTTCCTTAAGACTTTCCTTATACTTTAAAACGCCATCGTTTCATATATGTGACAAACAAGCACGTGCCCCAGACACCAACGACACAAAAATGTAGTGAAAATGGCCTGGCGTTTAATATTTTAATACAAGGTGCACACGGACCCTTCACGAAACCGTCAACCAAGCATTATGTACTACAATGAAATTAGTAACTCTACGCAAAAAAAAAGTGAGGAAACGACTTTCTTTTTGTGATGTACAATCACGTTTTACAGTAGAACTTATATCACCTTATCAAAATTGTATTTAAAGTGAAGTTATGACATACAAAACCTTGTGAAAAAAGGTTAACTAGAACGAAAAAACAAATAGCTATCACGGGGAGAACAACTACCTTTTGGCTTCGTTAAGGATATACTTGCAATCATTATAAATACTGTCAATACTTTCTAGTAAATTAGCATATTTTGTGGGCCAAATCAATTCAAACTTCTTGAGTAGCTACGCCTTCTTAGAAATCAAAAATTAGCAAACGAATGGGCATTCTTAGAAAAAACGAACGCCAGATGGTTGTCATGCACTTTTAAATCTTTTTGTAATGAAACCACCTGTGAAAAGACAATCTCAATAGCAATTTATTATTTAGTTATAGCGAGTAGTAAAACCACTCAAATAATTTCACCAACATGATCATTTCAACTTAGGCATTCCAATGTAATTAAGTCATCGCAGCATGTATTTCCCTCCATATATGACGTAATCTCATTCACAACCAATTCCTATACAACTTTTCAGTCAGGCAGCGGTGCAATCTTAAGAATAATTTTATTAAAACCTACACCGATGATTGGCAAACAATTTAGTTCACTAAATATTGAAAATGATCGCGATTCAACATACAACATAATCCACTACACATTAACCAGTAACAGCGCTTCTTGTCAGTAGTAAAGTTCCGCTGAAATAAATTTATTTTTCGCAAGTATCCATTGATACAATTTAAAATACATTTGTTGTGTGATAAAACTGAGGACGCTAATTGGAATTATTATGCGAGGAAATAGTAATTTACTTAGTGAAATACGATATAACGGAAAAATACTTTTTAATCAATTAGGTACTCAATTTACACTTAATAGCGTTATAGAAGAATTACAACGTAAAATAATGTAAAAAAAAACTGTGTTATTTGGTAAAACACACACGTTTCCTGTAATAGAAATGCATTATTTCATATTTATAATTCAACAACCCTCATTGCTTTTTTTCTTTGAAGCTACGGATTAATTACTTTATTTATCAATGGTTATTGCCTATTAATTAATTTATTGGAATATCATTGAAAACGTGTAATTGGTGTGCAAGTGTATAAGAACACTGTTGTTACTGACAAGTATATGTACACTTACCAGCCACGTACTTCCATAGTACATTCATTACAGATTCGCTCAGTAAATTAACAAAATTTATTGGCTTGCTATTACTTTCTTTAATACAGTTCAGTAATCGAGACAATTCTTTTTGTATTTCCGTTTCCATCACAGTTTTCCCATAACCGACGTATTTTAAATTCTTCACTGCAAACTGTCTATGTATCTTCCATACTTCACCATTGGCAAAAGTTATGCCTAGAACATTAATGTTCAAAGTAAAAATGTTGTAACCTTTAACGAATGTATTATGATTAATTATCGATTTCTTTTTCTTTCTTACCCATGTTTTTATTTCCAAGACATCTTAATCGTGAAAAGAAGTTATGTGGTCGAGCATCAAATTCTTTGTCATTAAATACTTGACGAACATTCTTCTCTCCAAACACGACTACTAATAATTCTGTGCTCAGTTTCATGCCTAACACATTTGTAGAATATTGTCTAGATAATTCTAAACATGCTCTCCATTCTGAACCATATTTTTTTGTCATCTTCTGCAAAACACCGCTACTGCCTAAGAATGGATACCATACTGGACCTGAAATGAAAACCAGTCAATGTTTCATTATATGTTCCTGGCCATATTAAAAAAAAAAATACGGCTATTTATACAGGTTAGCCTTTTAACTGTAATTTTCAGTTACAATGATCTTGTACTATGCAACATAGAATACTGTGGTTACCAAATTGATATTATATCAACTATCAAGTAAGTTAGCTAAGCATAATAAAAGTCCTACAATTTTTGTATGCCGCAGGTGTGGACGGGCAGCCTTAAGGTCTGCCTACACCTGCACGAATAGCCCGATTTGCATGCATCTTAGGCCATAATCGCGAGCAAGTTATAATGTTCTCTCTCGAACACAACCGACGCGGTACTCGTGCATCTTAGGACATATTCGCGAGCAGTTCGCCAACAAGTTATGATGTCCTCTCGCGAACACAAACAGTGTGGTTCACGTGAAACAAATTTATTATGAATACGATCACGAAAGGCGCGCGCATAGCGTTAAGGTTTCGCGCGCGTGCGTTGCAAGTTATCTACAATAAAATATATACATAATAAACAGTTTTTAGATTATTTACCATTATTCGTTTTATTTAATTCCCTACTCATAATATTTTGTTAAATTTTAATCAACTGATTGGCGTCCCACCCCGGCTTTGCACGGGTGCAATGTAGATACTAATAGACTAACATTATGAACTATTTTGAGGTTTGAAAGCACTAATTATGCTATTTAAATCGAAATAAATTAGAAAAAGTGAAATGTCTCAGGCGGGACTTGAACCCGCGATCTTTCCCTGTAAGAGAAAGATCGCGGGTTCAAGTCCCGCCTGAGACATTTCACTTTTTCTAATTTATTTAACATTATGAATGTAATAAGTCCTCTTGAATCACTGTATCTAATGCTGAAACTGCATTAAAATCCGTTAAGTAGTTTAAAATATGTAAGCAAACAGACAGCGGAAGCGACTTCATTTTATACTATGAAAAGATAAAGCAAATATTAAAGCTAAACTTTCAAAATACAATTGCACGTTTAACAAAACAAAATTCCTAGAGATATTTCTGCAATTAACTAGCCGATCTCATAACGTGCTTAAAAGTATGCGTTGCAGTTTGAAGTTGCAAAGGAAGTATCCCAATCCCAAACGTCTCGAATTGAGGCGATGTTCATTTCGTTGAGTGCTTATAACGCAGTCGCATTGCTAGCCACCATTAAGCTACACTACAACACGTTTTTAAGTTGTCTGCATAGGTTAAAGCTCGATTATACTACATGCTGTACTGTAAAGAGAGCATTCAGCGACTACTGCACATATTTTGAACTATCTGTGCCCAACGGTTTCACCAACTGTTCAACCGTACAGTAGATACATGCTATAATAGTTTCTGATAATTTTGTAAAAATCGGCCAAGCCGTTTCGGAGGAGTATGGCAAGGGTGTCACGAGAATTTTATATGTAAGCAAACACAGTCGCGTAAACTAAAGATATTAAAACAAAATAAATATAGTAAGACGGCTCAATAAAGGAGACCAATAGAGTTCGATTAACACAAAGCATGATGTACAAATAACAATTGGCATAGAGCGAAAACATGGCGGTCAAGGGCAAATTAAACTTCTGATAAATTTTATAGTTGATGCCTAGCTAGTTGAGTTACCTAGCGGCATCTGTGGCAAAATGGGGGTAACACGAATTTTAAAGACTTCTAGCGACACCTCTCTACTTTCGACGGTACTACAGAGTGCTGACTCAACCTACCCTCTCACGTAGTTCATACACATGACCACCACAAGTTCAGAATCAAAACATGGCATTTTCGTTGTTTCTATAATTGTTTTTAAGATATATAATTTTATCAAGGGTCTGAATCTAGAGTCTTTTCATAAGTACCCAATGGCGACAAGACTGGCCTGGCCTCTAATACGATTTGCAAGAAATTTTACTGTTATGTTCCTTTTTTTGTAAACTATTATGGATATTAGGATTGATTTTAGATAGTAATATCGCGTCCAATCATTGTCTCGTTACAAAAAGTTACTCAGACACTGAATCGCAATGAAAGTACCGACGTCATTGAAAATCACAATGGTACATTAAGGTAGTGTTACAGCCACATCACAGAGCTCTAAGTAGATACGCGCAGAGCTATCAAAACGCCCTTCCATGAACAACAATGCTAAGACAATACACAAGAATTATTTTGCGGACCCCATATTACCAGTATTACATATACCAGCCGATAGTATGTGGTTATAACTTATGGCGGTCCACCTCAATAAAGGAGCTTTTGTACTCATTTATTTTTAAAGTCTACGAAAGTCCGACGTAAAATGTTTTTTTTTTAACTTAAATAAGTTACGAACGACGAATATTGTTGTTACTAAAAATGAAGTGACAATAATTTTCGTTACAACAATATAACAATACGTAATCTTACTTTTTTTATTTTAAAGTCGCTCTTGTTGGGTAAATCAGCGATGTGTCTCCTTTTTTACAATAAAATCTTCAAATTAAGCCTATACCAACCTGTTAATTTTTAAATATCGTTTCATTTTTTACATAACTAAAGCTATAGCTACATTGTGGACAAAATTGTCGACACATACTGATTGTGCTAACTAATTCGTAAGGAGGTGTTCAATAAGCGAGAATAGTCCCGTGACCTAATCATTAAAGCAATCGACGCACACAGTGGCGTCCCGATCCTGAGCGGGATTCGTCTAAGTATGATTGGCCACGCTGGCAGCTCTGGAGCTGCGTGAAAAACATAGACTGATGTATGGGTAAATATAAACCTGTAGCTGCTAAATGAATAGATGCATTCTGTGATAACTTAATTGTAAACTGCTGCAAAATTCTATTGAATTGGAAAAAGACCAATCTTGACTATGTTATTTTAATGACTCAAAATAACATTATTTATAAAGATTAAAGCATAATATGTGACGATGAAGTGCACTTATTTAGACGATAATTAGATATAATCTTATTTATGCCATTCAAATATTAAGTATAATTACGATTATCAGACGAAGTCGCCCCCAAGATAGTTGGGAAAAGGCTAGGCAGATAATGATGATATTAAAATCATCAAGTCATCCTGGATTACAGCTTTTCAAATCAAATCAAATCAAATCATTTATTTCAATTAGACCATTACAGGCACTTTTGAATGTCAAGAAACAAAATGAATCTACAGTCCCGGTCACAAGGCATAATAACTTGTGAAAGTACTGCAGTTGCCCATTCCAAAGCGTTGATCTCTATGGAGAAGAATGGGCAAGAAACTCCATGGACACTCTTTTAAATTCTAATATTTTTACAAAATAGTATTGACATCATTCGTGTTGAGATTATACAAATATGTGAGAACGATGTAGAAAGACGTGCACAGTAAGAGCGTCCAGAGTAAATAAAAAACAAAATTCAATTTAAATCTAAATAAAGCTGCTTGGTTCGCCAACCTACGACAGATATCTGTAACCTAGATTCGCCTTATAAATGCACTAGCTGAAAAAGTAACTGTATCGGGAGATTAACAAAAATAAACCGCATCCTAATTCTATGGTACTGCTGAATACAATACAATACTCAAATTCACACCCGAATAAAACACGCACAAATTCTAAAATATTATAGTAGGCCTTTATTCTACTTATACTTTCTAATACATAATCTGGCTAATTTATATTCCGGTTTCGTTAAAAGCTTCGAAAAACTAGTAGTTAATAAAAGTTATTTATTTATATTTGTAGATTATCCTCAATACATAGAAATGTATATATAGAATCCTTACTAATATTGTAAAAGCGAAAGTGAGTTTGTTTGTTACCTCTTCACGCTTTAATGGCTACACAGATTTTGATGAATTTTGGTACGGACATAGTTGGGAACCAGGAGACGGACATAGGCTGATTTAAAAAAAAGTGGGATGTGACGGAGAAAGAGGGAAGAAAAGGGAAAACTTAGCGTTGCTATTACGATCGGGTACGACCGTGTCGATTAAATTGGACAGTATTCTGAATACCCCTAAACAACGATAAAATATTAACGTAAATAAAATATTTGAAATAAAATAGGTGTTTTAAACTCTTCAAGATTTGAATTTATTTATGCGGTTAATAAAATCAATACTGTGCATGCGTTAACATTAATTCTAAAAACGTTATTGTTATATCGGTTAGGAAGCTTAGTACAAGACCTCGCCTTATTAATATTTTCACTAGATGACAACAAGAGTGTGCTCACGAAAAAATATTTTTATTATGCTTTTTTAAAAAAGACATGACTGATGTTGTTTTTAAACTTTCTATAGGTCAGTTCTCAAACTGACTTGGGTAACTTGTTATGAAAATGCGTACTGCCTATTAGATATGGCTTGCTAGTTTTTGTTAATATAAATTTGGTTATTACAGTTTCGTGTTTACTGCGTGTATTTATATTATGGAAGCCCCCGATTTTTACGGACACATAACATACATTCTAAGATATAAAGTGAAGGCAGAGTCAGTATTTCGATCTCTTAAAATATTTCTCTGAGGGACTCGCGGGGACACATTTTATAGATAGCGCGAACTGCCCTCTTTTGAAATATGAAAACTGAATCGACGTCTGCTACCGATCCCCACAGCAAAAGGCCATAAAACATTTTAGATTAAACATTATTATACATTTTCGATTATATAGTTTTGCGACTTAAGTGGTCAATGGAGTTCCTGAATTAATATTTGAGAAAGAAAGCCTATCAAATTAGCATAAAGAAACTTGATCTTTTAAAGGAAATGCTAAATATTAACCAATTCTTTGCATGTATAATAAACTTACAACGTACTAAACATACTTTTTCCATTTTATAAGTAGTTCTGTATCTCAAAAAGAATACCAAAATACCCTTATAGGAACACTTTCTTGCGCATGTCTGTCTGTTTGTCGAGACCTTTTATTACGGTAACGCTGGAGGCATCGAGTTGAAAAACAACCATATACTCAATTCATGACTTCTTTTAAGCTGTGAAAAATCAAACTTTTAAATTAACGAAAAAAAGCAGATACGGCCGTTTATGCCGCAAACTTTCTTATTCACAATTGCAATGTTCGTTACTTTTATTAATTACAAGTTTGTACAGACGGTGCGCGAGTCCTACTCGTACTTCACCGATTTTCTTATTACAATTAACCAATTCCCATATACACATATTGTTAAGTCTATCTATATATTATTTTATCTATAAAACCTCAGTATAAAAAAACAATTGTTATATATTCACAACATGCCAATTCAGATCTACATTAAATCACAATACCTAAACACTACAATAGAAAACCGGCGAAACAAAATAATTTTATTGTTATGTAGGTCCGTAATTTCGTTACGATATCCAGAACATTTACTGACACGAAATGTCGTGCAAGTAAATGTTAAGACTGGATACGATTTGCGGTCATGCCATGGAATAACTACTTCCCAGTATTTAAAATTTGCTGATCTCAGTGTATTTTGATAAAACGATGGACATAATCATGACTGATGGCTAGGTAATTATATTTATGTAAGTTTAGTATATTACGCATTTTTATCGAGTATCAATTGTTTCTCAATTGTAAGGATAAAATGTTATTTCCTTAAAAACAATACTAGTAATCAATTTTTTAATCATGGTTAAATCGCAAATGCTTATATTAAAAATGCATGATTGTGAACGATTTATAATAACACCACATTATATAAAGAACAAAACGCGGCATAAAATATATTTTTTAAACAATCGACAAACTAATGTTTAATTAAACTTAAATACAATAACTTACCCGGCGGAAACTTCCTTGGCTTGATAGTTGAGATAAACGCATACAAAATCAATGTGACCATGAACAGTAGTAGCAACGTAGGGATCATTTTTAAAGATCGTTATTTTTACAGTGAGCAGTGTATAATACGGTTGTGGTATAAATATCCACAGGCGGCCTACTCGGCAACCGAAACGCAACTGTTCAACGCGGACGGTGAGCGTCAATTTTAGTACGAAGGATTTACGTTTGGTGACGTCCTTGAAGCGTGATCACATAACTGTTCAATGAATATAATATCATCTATTAAACGTGACACCGTCACGGTTGTTTCAATGTATCTGCTTATGAGTTAAAGATTAAAAATCTTAACCTCCCACTTTAAACGACATAATTAAGCAATACTGAAGTCATTTTGGTTCATTCCCTAAATTCTTAGACTGATTTCATTTTACATTGTAACTGGAAGTTATCAGGTAGGCCAACGCGCTTGCTCTACCAAAAGAAAATAGAATCACGTAAGTCGGCCCAGTCATAGGGTTGCCAACCGTACTATAATATATAGTATTGTACTGTATTTAGGGTCTCCGTACTATATACTGTTGAAGAAATATATAGTACGCGAAAATACTATATTTCAGTACAATAGCTCAATGTTTATGTTTTGCAATAATAAAATTAGTAAAATAAAAAAAACTTCCTGCAATTTTCGAACGCGTCCTTCGTTCGACAGAAGTATTGTGCGTGTGCGTGTAACCGAACGCGTCCGTGTCATATTTCGCTCCTAATTTCAAACTTGACAAAATCAAACTTAAGTTAAAATCCCTACAGAAAATGATTCCATTCAAAGGAATTTTGTATTATTTATTGATAAATGCTTAGCATATCTTAATAAGTGGTTTGATTATAATGAGACAAATTGGTTATGCATAATTCAGGGATTTAATTTAAAACAAGAGGTTTCTTTTGATGACTGTGAGAAGGGATTACAAGTTTTAAATTTACAGACAAAACTTAATATCAACATGGATGAACTTTATTTAGATATAAATATACTAAACGATTTTTTTTCCAAAATAAAAGATTTAAACGAATTTTTTAATAAAAATACTCCAGACAAATGGCAGCATATTTTTAAAAATACCGAGACTAAGTTACTTAATATTTTTAAAATTATATCTTTTCTGCTCTCTATTCCCGCCACTTCGGCATTCACAGAAAGGATATTTTCAATTATGAATTCGAAGTGGCGAGAAGAAAGAAACAGAGCATATTTAGCTTTAATAAAAAATGAGCTCTTGATTTATATTAATTTAAAACTTGACTGTGAAAAATCGTAGGGTAGTTTTATTCAGACAAGAAATTATTAAACAAAGCAAGAATTGCAAAGAAATATAGTTTTTATAAAAAATAAATAAGTAAAATGAAACTTGTTAATAAAACTTGTAATACCAATAAAACTTGTTAGTAAAACTTATTATACCAACTGACTGGTTGATTGTATTGTCAATATAATAAATATGTTGCCGTGCCCTAACTGGGTTTCATGTTGAAACTTATTAACTTCCGTAACATCTATTCATGTACACATGAATGCAATAAAGAATTTGAGTTTGATTTTGAATAAAAAATATAACTTACATCTTTTTTTATTCTTCGCTACTAAAATACTATAATTTTTTGAAGCGTACTATATTTTTAAGACTTTTTAAAAAAAAATACTATATTCAGACAAAAAAATGTTGGCAACCCTACCCAGTCATCACCGAGATTTTTTAATATATCGTGTGTAAACACATTCAATATATCGTCCCCAATTGGCCAAAAAAGAACACCTTTTTGATTTACTGGGCAAATCTACAAAGGTTTCGTTAGCGACTGTTCTGACAAAAGTCTGTCTGTCTCACTGTCATAGTCAGTTTACTCCGAAACTGTTGGCACCACATTATTGAAATTTGGAGAGGTATTTTTTTGTGAATCGGTACACAAAAGTGATGTAAAATTATGAGAAACTTAAAAATAGGGGTGGCTCGCCGTACAAATAACTATATGGGGTCTCTACTGTCAATCGACAACCCTTGAAAAATTATATGGACGTTCTTAAAGCATTGTTTTTTTTCTATTAAGCCTACACAAATACTTAATAAGTTATTGTCCGTCTGCTACTGCCAACGCAGTCTGAATGTACTAGACCGAATAAGTTGAAATTTTGTACAAATTAATAATAATAATATAATAATATCTTATAATAATATCTTGGGACAACTCACACACGGCTATCTGATCCCAAGCTAAGCAGAGCTTGTGTTATGGTAACCAGATAACTGATATAAATACTTATATAATTTATAAATACATACATATTATAGATAAATCACACCCAGACACAGAACAAACAATCATGCTCATCACACAAAGTTTGTTCTGGGTGGGAATCGAACCCACGACCTCCGGCTCAGCAGTCAGGGCCACTAACCACTAGACCAACAGGCCCATCAATTTAAATCAACATTGGATTTCGTAAGCAAATAAATGTTTAATAAGGAAAAAAGGGGGGAATATGAGTCTGTAAAGGGGGTCGGGGGAATTGAGAAAGTTAAAGGAAGAAAGAAAACTTATTTGTCAGAATATAGTACTTACAAAAGATGTTACAATTATTACAGACTCATATATTCTATTTTCCGGTGTACCAATATTTGCATATAGCTAAATTCAATTGTATGTATGTGAAAAAATCAGAGAGAACTAAAAATACAATATTAAAAAAAATACTATTAAAGATTATTTTATAGATTAACTTTTTATTGAGGTACTCCATTGTAGAATACTTTTTGCTGGAATGAGTTTACTTACCCTAAGACATTATAGATAATTCGTTATTTCTCATATAATATTATAAATGCGAATGTTTATGAGGATGTGAAGCAAATAATTAAAATATGATTATTAGACTCGACAAGTTCTCTTACATTGTAGGTAGTGATTGGAGCCTCCTTTTAAGCTGAATAAGCCTGTATTAGGAGGGGTGTCTCTTGTTCTCCGTAGTAATAGGCACAACTTTTGGAGCAATATGCCTTGAAAGTTTAAAAAATCCAGCTAATTTTCTTATCCTGTTGTTAATTTTATTAAGGTACCAGGATAGTTTTTGGTCGACCACAACACCTAGATATTTGGTTTGTATTACCTTGTATAATATTGGGCATAAACAATTACTAGTTATCACAGGTATGTACTCTTAAATCAAGTTCTGTATTGGGCAAGGAACGATTGGATATACTTAAGTAGATATAATTGGTTTTAGCTGTGTTAAAGGTCAAAAGGATATCTTTCAACCATAAAGCTACTTGGTTCATACCCGCCTCAGCACTCAAAGCAACACCATGCCAAGCCCTTCAAGGTAAGATGAGAAGAGAGAAGAGGTGTCATCAGCATAAGAAAATACTGTAGCGTTATTGAATCTGAGGTTGCAGAAGTCATTAATGCACAGAAGAAATAATGTTTGTGAGGATGGATGGATGGTATGGATGTTTGTTACTCTTTCACGACAAAGCGGTTGAACGGATCTTGATGAAATTTGGAATAACACATAGAATATACACGCGGGCAAAGTCGCGGTCGCCAGCTGTCTTAATAATATTATGTTACTCTTTCACGTCATAACGGCTGAACGGATCTTGATGAAATTTGGCACAGAGGTAGATTATGGTCTGGAATAACACATAAGATATTTTTTCGATAACACGCGGGCGAAGCCGAGTGCGCCAGCTAGTTTATTTTAAATACGAATCACCTTACAGTATCTACGAGTTCTTCCTATACATTTTGGTTCGTTGGTAGGGGAACATAGGTACATTTTCTTAGGAAATCTACAACTTCTCTTTATTACACTTATATATTTTTAAAGAAGTTTGACGGTAGAAGTTATTTGATGATTTCCCATCCGCAAAAAAAGGTAGTGGTTAACCCCTTGTATGCCGGAACTTAGATCTACGCGAGACACAATGCGTTTTTAATTGTGACTGTAATTCATACAAGCGGTTAGATACGGTGTATTTTGAATAACGGTACACAGCTGTCTAAGTGTTCTGCTCCACTAATTGCCTACACATACTTTCTATGTGCCGGCCGGACGCGAGAGATCGCCGCCACCGATCGCCTCTACGAGGGCACGACGGTGCTGCGACCAAGCTGGGCAGACCGCCACTGTGTGCTCCACCGTGTCCTCTGGGCGATCGTCACAATGGTGACACCCGGGCGTTTCCTCCCGCCCGATTATGTGCAGGAGCCTCCCGAAACTTCCTTGTTCGGTAAGGACCTGCGTCAGGAGGTAGGTGAGGACGCCATGGCGCCTCTTCAGCCACTCATCAAAGAGGGGACTAACCGCCACTATTGTGGCGTGCCCTTAACTGTCTGGCTTTACTCATAATTTTTACTATAGTTTTATTAATATTATTATTATATATAAACCTTAAAATTATTATTATCTAGCCATTCCGTTACACTATTCAAAGCATTATTTACTTTATCTTCATATAAATTGATATTGCAGTGGACCACTAAAGTCGTATCGTCTGCGTATAGAACACATTTGTAAGTCTAGAAGGTCATTGATATAGAATGGGAACAAAATGAGCCCTGGATCGAGCTGCCCTATGGTACCGCATAACTGTTTTGAGATCTATGAGAGGTCCTATGTAGTCCTGTAGGCCTACTATGACATCTTAAAGGAGAACTTATTCCACTGAGTGAAAGAGATGGTGCTAGACACCCTGTACCTATAGCTCTGTCCCTTTCCCTCAGCGGAATAAGTTCTGCTTTAACACGTCATGGTAGGGTAGCTGTTGGTCCTGGTATTTTGACACATTGATAACGATGGGAGAGGAGGCTTTGTATCCAGTTTAACGTATTTCCTCTTATGCCATATCTTTCGAGTGTTTTGAGAAGTATACACATCAACACGGTCTAGGGATATTTCATTATCTCGGACTAACTCCATTTTTTTTTTTAATTCTTTTTTTCGGTGGCATAAAAATGTCTTGATGTGTAGGAGAGGGATTTTTCATTTGTGCGAAATTTAGAAAACAATACGAATTACGATTAGTTACAGTTTCTTTTTCATTTTTAAAGAAAGATAAAGATAAAATTGAGGTATTGTAGCCATGCAACGCCGACATTTGACGAGGGCGGAGATGTTACGAGCTGTGGGAATGCTGGAAGCTGGGTCTGTTCAGCGTAATGTTGCTGAGGCCATAGGGACCCACCAAAATGTAATTTCAAGATTGTGGAGACGCTATCGTGCCACAGGTGAAGTAGCGGAGAGGCACCGGAGGCCAAGTCGCATCATCACTACCCCCAGACAAGACCGATTTTTGCAAATTCAATTGGTCCAAAGGCTGCGAGTGGAACACCAAGTGCTTGTGAGTGACCAAACTGTAAGAAGGCGACTGCATGAAAGCAATCTACGCTCTTGTAGACCACTCCGGGTTCTACCTTTACGGAGAGGCAATCGTAAACGACGATTAGAATGGGTTCGGAACCACGTGGACTGGTGCCGCGAGCAATGGTCCAATGTGCTGATCACGGATGAACCCAGGTTCGGCTTCCATCCAGATTCACGAAGGACGCGTGTTTGGCGAGTTCCTGGACGATGGAGCCGTCTTCAGAACCCTCAAGAAGTTCACCCATACCAAGGAGGAACAATTATGGTTTAGGCAGGAATTCGCCTTGGGGGACGCACGGATCTCGTTTGGGTGCGGGGCAATATGACGGCAGAACGATACGTCCAACAGGTGCTGGGGCCCGTAATCTTGCCCCACAGAATATTAAATAACGTATCTTTTAAATATAAACATGTCATATAAAAAAATCACACATGGATAGTAATTCGCTTTTTTAAAGTTATTGCTATTGAGGTATTTTATCTAAAAACTCTATTATGATTTTAAGTAATGTAAAACAAGCTAATGAAATCAAAAAGTAAAAGAGCTGTAACATGTGACATATCAATCTTTTTGTCGGGGTAGGTACTAAAAATGTTTTGTTTTATCGGTCGAAAACAGAGTATTTATGACGAAGTCAAAAGGAATAATATCACGGATAAGTAGGTTTTGAAATTTTAAGATGAATCGACAAACTTATAGAACGGATTTGGAAGAAGCAGACAGGAAGAGATCATAATGAAGACTACCT
Source organism: Ochropleura leucogaster (assembly GCA_958449745.1). Taxonomy (NCBI): domain Eukaryota; kingdom Metazoa; phylum Arthropoda; class Insecta; order Lepidoptera; family Noctuidae; genus Ochropleura; species Ochropleura leucogaster. Next base: position 10,428,378 of record OY288200.1, read on the forward strand.
TCATAACCACAATAGGTACCTACTGTTGTAGTTTTTCAATCTTTGCTACCTCCGCCTGCCTTTCACGGTGGTACTCAAATACAAACTTCCCTTCAGATTTTATATTTTATAACTTCATTAGTTATCACCATCCTATATGGGCCCGTTTATAGCCGAACTCAAATATGTTCATGGTATCAAACAAAGAATCGTTCTTAGTCTGAAAATTATGACGAGCAACTTCAGGAACCTGTACTGATTGTGGCCCAACTCACACTTAGGTTCGGTTTTTATTTTTTGTTTCATATTATCGAGTATAATCTAATTAACTGTCTTCACTTTCCCTGTCGTAACCTGTTCAGTTTTAGTTGCTTTGCATAATTATGTCATTTTATGTTTTATTATCTGGTATCTGTTGTTAAGTCAGCGGTTATTGAGTGTCGTTATATATTCGTTTTGCGCAATACTTTAAAATTATGATGAAATAGATAAGCAAAACTCCGTTTAGTGGATACAAAGTAATCAATGTTGCCGAGTACTTCCTGGAAAGTACTTGGCATTGTTGGTCAAATTGTTGAGAATTATGTTTCGTGTGTTGGTCCAAGACGTCCTTCTATTTTTTAACTTGTAGTAGACGCATCGCGTCGCCAATTAATCACGTATTTCGAAGTTGTCCTCGAAAATAAAGGAAAAGTTTCCTTTTTTTTTTTTTTTTTTTGTTTGCTTCAAATCTGAACGCATCCATCGTTTGCGTCTTCTGGAACGTTACTGCTACCTGTCATTAACGTTTTCGTGCGCGCCAACAATCGCAGCAAAAGTTTTAAAATTTTACCAAAAAGTGATAATTTGCCTCAAAAAGTCTATTCACATTGTGTAAATTGTACACTAGGTAACTATAGTAAGTGCTAGCATAATCAAACGATGCCAAAACACAAATTAAGAAACTCTGACGAGGTTGACGTAAAGGAACTATACCGACAAATAAAAAAACTGAAAAAATCCATTAAAAAAAAACAGGAAATCTACCGAAGGTAAGTCCTACACGTGCCTAACAAGAATAATTGAGATTTACACTGTGTTTTACAACAGAAAATCCGAGGTAACCAAGTTTTCGAACATTCGAGACGTTAGGTATGTATGTACCTACATTCCTCCATCTTGGCGGTAAAATGTACAGCAAGGTCTTCTTAGATTTTGACCAAACTTACCCATCTTGAGAACATTCCCGTGAGGTAGTACCTACACAAATGGACTACTCGTGAGGTTTATTCCTTGATAAACAAAATATACTTGAGAATATACTCGTGTGGTTGTATTAATAAAATACTACTCGTGTGGTTTATTCCTAACTGAATCAAATATGTGAATAAACTCAATGAGGTTTATTTCATATTTACAAATATACTTTAAGCTGCTGTCTAGAAAAAATGGTTCTACACACTCTTTCAGGAACACCTTCAAGGTATACGCCGATATCCATTGTCGACCTGGAGGCTGAGCAAGCTTTAGATGGAGCGGAAAATCCTTGTCCAGCCCAGAATCCAGTAGTAGCAATAGAACCTCAAATTGAAATGGAATCGGAGGAATTAGATGAAGTCTTGGGAGAAGACCCCACTAAATCATATACATATGGGACTAACATACACGCCGACATAGCATCCCGCTGGGAGCACATTACAAAAGAAGGTCTACAAAAAGACACAAAAACAGAACTCTTAAAATCCATTCTCATCCCAGAGAATTGTAACTTCTTAGAAGCTCCAGGCTTGAACTTGGAAATAAAAGCAGCCATATCTGAACCAGTACTAAAAAGAGACAAGATACTAGTTGCTCAACAAAATCTACTGGGTCAAGCCACTGCTAGCATAGCAACGGCTCTCAATGCCATGCTCAAGGATAACCATAGAAATATGGAAATTACAAAAAACATCAGTAATGCAGGCCGTATTATGTGTGAACTTTTTCATATGCAAAGTAACTCTAGACGCTCTCTTATAAAATTCGCTCTGAACAAGGAAACTAAAGACATAGTAACACAAACAAAAATTGATAAACAGTTGTTTGGTGATAACTTGGGCGAGGCCTTAAAGGCAGGCAAAGCCATCAAGAAAACAGGCTCTGAAATTAGATTTGTCAAACCTCCAGAGAAACCAAAACCAAAACAATCTTTAAACTACCGGGGCCCGCCTCACAAGCAACAGCAGCAGCAGCAGCGACCACCAATAGTGAGTGCGGGCAGAGCACCAAACAAGCAAACCAACAAATACATCCATTATCGACCTGCGAGCTACAAGCCACGGTCACACCCACACAAGAAATAGAGGTAAAGTATGCAGGAAGACTCCCTAATTTCTTTGAAAAGTGGCAATCTATCACAAATGATCCTAAAATTTTGGATTGGATAAGGGGTTATAAAATACCAATTTCTGGTACCCCTTCTCAACCTGAACAACCACAAAACAAGAAGCCGTCAGTTATAGAAGTAAAGGAAATTCAAAAGTCTATTTGTCATTTGCTAACAATTGGTGCAATAGTGGAATGTCAATCAGAAAACCATCAGTTCTTGTCTCCAATCTTTTTAACTCCAAAACCTAATGGAGATTACAGATTCATTCTTAGTCTAAAAACTCTCAACAAATCTATTAATACCTCACACTTTAAGCTGGAAGATATTAGAACTGCAATGAAATTACTATCCCCATACTGTTTTATGGCAAAAATTGACTTAAAAGATGCCTATTTTTCCATAAATATACATGAAAACTCAAGACACCTTCTGAGATTTAGATGGCAGAAAAAAATATATGAATTCAAAGTACTACCATTTGGCCTTAACACAGCACCATATGTATTTACCAAATTATTGAAACCGGTTATAGAATACCTCCGTTCCAAAGGTGTCTTATGTACTATGTATTTAGATGATGCACTACTGATCTCAAAATGTCACTCTGACTTAATTAACATATTACACACTACAATCGACCTACTAATTTCATTAGGATTTATCATAAACTATGACAAAAGTGTACTTACACCATCCCACAAATGTCAATTCTTAGGTTTTGTTCTTAATTCATCAGACATGAAAATAGAATTGCCACATGAAAAACGAGTGAAACTGAAAAACGAAATCATATATTTTTCAAAATTAGATCACTGTAAAATAAGAGAATTTGCACATTTCTTAGGCCTTCTAACATCAATTTGCCCAGCTATTAAGTATGGATGGCTATATACAAAGCAATTTGAAAGGATCAAATATCTTACTTAATTAATAATGACAATTATAACAAAGTAATGAACCTACCCCAATGCCTTAAATCAGACTTTGATTGGTGGATAAAACATATAGATAATTCTGTCAATGACATCCGCTCAGATTCATATGAAAAAGAGATTTTTTCAGATGCCTCACTAACTGGCTGGGGAGCCGCATGCAACTCTCATTCTATAGGTGGGCACTGGTCTCAAAAAGAACGCGAAAATCACATAAATTATTTAGAATTACTTGCAGCTCTAATGAGTCTAAAAGTTTATGCTAAGGACAGTAATAATTGTCAAATCCTTCTTAGAATTGATAATACCACTGCCATCTCATACATTAACCGCATGGGTGGGGTCCAATATCCCCATCTCAATGAAATAACTCGGAAAATTTGGCAGTGGTGTGAAACCAGAAATATCTACTTGTTCGCGTCCTATATACAATCAAAAGATAATTTTATGGCTGATAAGGAATCAAGAAGGGACCAATCCAACATAGAATTTGAGCTTGCTGACTATGCATTTAAACAAATAGTATCAGTGTTAGGACAACCAGAGATAGACCTCTTTGCAACAAGGACTAACAAAAAGTGTAGGAAATATGTGTCATGGAAAAGAGACCCAGATGCTGTTTCAATAGATGCTTTTACAATCCCTTGGACTGAATATTTTTTCTATGCCTTTCCACCATTCTCATTGCTACTAAAAACTATAAAAAAGATAGAAAATGAAAACGCCAGGGGCATCATAGTCGCCCCTTACTGGCCAACACAACCTTGGTATCCCATGTTTACCAACCTTCTTGAATCCAAACCAATTTTCTTTTCACCTCACAGATTGTTACTGGTCTCCACCAGCAGCCAACCACATCCACTCCACGCCAGACTTACCCTGGTTGCAGGAATCTTATCCAGCAAGCATTAAAAGCTAGATGTGGCCCAGGACTATCAGTCACCTCAATAGAAGTCATGATGGCATCTATCACAAATAACACCTTCGCCCAATATAATTCTTGTCTTAAACACTGGTGGGATCATTGCCTATGTAATAACATCAATCCACTTTCAGCTTCACCAACTGATATTATTAACTTTTTTACTTTACTCTACAATAAAGGCCTAAAATATGGTAGTCTCAACTCATGCCGTTCTGCACTCTCTCTTTTATTAGGACCACATGTCTGTTCACATGAACTAGTAAAACGTTATCTTAAGGGTGTATCCAAGTTAAAGCCAAATACTCCTAGATATAACATCACATGGGACCCTAATATTGTTTTAAATTATTTAAGTACACTTTATCCAAATTTAGGAATATCACAAAAAACCTTAGGAAAGAAGGTGGTCACTTTACTAGCATTAATAACAGCACATAGAGTTCAAACTCTTAGCCTAATTAAACTGGAAAACATTCTCCACCACGATAATAATATAATCATTAAAATTACAGATTTTATTAAGACTTCCAGGGAGGGCACACCCCAGCCTGCACTTGTGATTCCATTCCTCCCAAACAAACCTGAGATTTGCCCAGCGCAAGCACTTCTAGATTACATAAAATTGACAGAGAAACTTAGGGGTACAAATAAAGGTAACCTATTTATTAGTTTTAGAAAACCATTCTCTGCAGTTGGGTCAGAGTCCATAAGTCGTTGGATCAAAGAAACTATGTCTGAAAGTGGTATTGACACCAATATATTCACTTCTCACAGCACTAGACATGCATCTTCATCAAAGGCCAACCTAAGTGGATTAAACATAGACATAATAAGGAAAACAGCAGGCTGGAGTGATTCCTCTTCTGTATTTGCCCGTTTCTACAACAGACCTATTGTAGAGTCACCAGAATTATTTGCTAGAACAATTCTCAATGATACAAATTACGTTTAATATTAAAATTCAATTATGTTGATTATGATCTGCCTAAAATTGATCTCATTAATTGTAAATTAGAATAAGTAAAATAGCCAGGATTTGATTTTTTTTCTACTTCTTATTACTTTCGTTATGTATAAGTTAATAACTATGTTACATGTCAATTTTCAATACCTAGAATTGTAAATTTTAAAAACTGAATAGAAATACATACACATTCAAAAATATAAATGTTATTTCATATTTTTGATATTTCATATTTTTAATGTTACACTATTTCACGATTCTTTGAACATCCTACAAGTTAAAAAATAGAAGGACGTCTTGGACCAACACACGAAACATAATTATAAATCAAACGAACTTACCTGTGAAGTTCGATGATAATTATGTGAGAGTGTTGGTCCAAGACGTCCTAACTCCCACCCGAAAAGAACCCATTATTTGCCTACAAATACCCAAACACTTAGATCGTGAAATACTGTATCTTTAAACTAAATGACAGGTAGCAGTAACGTTCCAGAAGACGCAAACGATGGATGCGTTCAGATTTGAAGCAAACAAAAAAAAAAAAAAAAAAGGAAACTTTTCCTTTATTTTCGAGGACAACTTCGAAATACGTGATTAATTGGCGACGCGATGCGTCTACTACAAGTTAAAAAATAGAAGGACGTCTTGGACCAACACTCTCACATAATTATCATCGAACTTCACAGGTAAGTTCGTTTGATTTATAATAAATAATCAGCTTTATAGTCACATTTAGTGTTAACTCCGATGGTGGTATGGTTGCCCCGCAAAGTAGACCCAGGCCCCACCTCCCTTGTTTGCACACGGCTAGACAATGTGGAAAGATATATTCACGAGTATATATCTAGTGTAGACTTCACTGGCGTCATGAACAGCCAATATGCCAACTATGCTGCCGTACTTCTAGTTTCTATTACTGGCTCTGTTATTAAACAACACTCCAAAACAGTCCATATTTCTTCTAAACGCAGGATAATCAAGCCTTTTTTGTATTTTTTTTCCGGTGGGAAATCATCCAATGACTTCCCTGGAGCGGGGCATGTCGGACTTGTACTGACTAAAACCCACACATGTTCCTTCTGTTGTCTTTACGTTCCGGGGCCGCGGTATCTCTTTCGAACAACCCGCACCTCTACTAGATAGTTATTTTTTTTAAATAAATTATTAATAAAAATAAATCATTTATTAATTAAAAAACATGACTGCCATGTCAAAAAAACGTACTAAAAAGAAAAAAATCAAGATGTTAGTTTTACATTTGCCGATGGAATATGCTAGGCACGAAGATGAAAGGGAATCGATAACGAAATAAAAATTTTCTTCGCAGTCGGGGGACCAATCTGTAGAATACTTTCTTGTATAAAAAGCGCCAAAAAAATGTTTTTGTTTGTTTTTTTTGTTTTGTATGTGAGTTTCTTTATTCCATCATAACTTCTAAACGCCTGAATTGATTTACATGTCGTTAGAATCCTTGCATCGTCCCGAGTAACATAGATAGGCTATTGAAGAAGTATAGAAATCTTTGTAAATGTAAATCAATCAAAAATGATAAATAAATGAACGCCCACATATGTTTATTTTATTATTTATTATAGTAATGCATGTGATAATCGTCTAGGGTCTGACGAGTGGATTCCAAAAACATAAATATGCTACATTGTTAATCAAAACTGTCGATAAAAAAAATTGTAGTATGTCTCCGATACTTAGTTGATTCGTTAAAAACAAACAAGAAGAACTAGAGACAAGTGTCATAACCGTAAAGGATAATCCATCATAGCTGTACATCCCATCACTAAACACATATTTTTAATATTACGTCACCCGTACCATGCTATAGCGAAAACAATATAGGTTTGACATTTTGATGCAAACTTTCTTGACACGCAGCGCCACCTTGGACTTCATGGTTTTTTTTTCTTTGATGACGACTATTCTGCCAGTGTCATGTGATGACGGCAACAACTGCATAGTTAGAGTGGTCAAATTACGGTCATACTAGCTTTTGCCCGCGACTTCGCTCGCGTTTAATCCGGGGTAACACAGTTCTCCTTTCCTGATTTGCAGGTACCTGCTACCTGTAATTTTTGCCCTTGCGCCTTATTTATTACAATAGCAAAGCTAAGTATTCCCTTTTCTTCCTTCTTTCTGCCTCAGGTCTCACTTTTAAATAAGTCTGCAGGGTTCCTACTATCAAATTACCAAAATTCATCAAAATCAGTTTAGGCGTGAGGACATGACAAACAAACATACAAACAAGCAAACTCACTTTCACTTTTATAATATAGTAAGGATAAGGACTTGCTGTCGCCCGCGACTTCGTCCGAGTGTCATAGTAACTTTGGGCTAAAGCTAACTTAAATCCGCGTGATGATCGAAAAAAAATACTTTCTCTCCCCTTTCCTTCCCTCTTACTACCCCTTTTCTCATTTTTTTTTAGCCTATGTCTGTCTCCAGGGTCCCAACTATATCTGTGCCAAAATTTATAAAAATCGATTTGGCCATTTAGGCGTGAAGACATTTTCGCTTTTATAATAGTATTGTAAGGATCTATTTCTATCCCAGAAAATCATAATGTGTGCCAAATTTAAACTTAGTAGGTAGGTTCGAACTTCGAAGCAGATATAGGCAGTTAAATACTGATAACATTTTTAAAACACGAAATAAAAAAGGTAGAAACGATAAGAGAAATCTATAGAAAAGATAGAAGAGAAATAAAAGTTCATTTTTTCTTACTTAACGCTTACAAACTATTTTGTGCTTTATGATATATTTTTATAAAAAAAAAACTTATCACTAAAAGGTTTAAAATTAAAATAATTTTCATTGCAGTCGGGGGACTTTGTAAACAACCAAGTATTCTACAGATTGGTCCCCCAACCACGATGAAATTTTTGTTTCGTTTATCAGAGATTCCCTTTCCCTTGTTTTTTTTTCTTTTTAGTTAATTTTTTTGACATGGCAGTCGTGTTTTTTAATTATTTTTATTTTTTGACAAAGTTTGTTTTGTTTTAAAGACAAAGAAGTTTGTGGTTTACCTAAAAGTGTTTGTTAATCACAGTAAGTTCACAGTCATCAGTATCGTTTTTGGGTAACTTTTGATGACTACACAATATTATAATTTGGTAAGTATACATGGTTTTACAGAAAATATAAGGGAGTATTTTTTTTATTTTCAGTTGGATTTTCGTTTTTAAAAATGCCACCAAGCAGACGTTGAAACTTAGGCGAAATAAGAAAAAGAAAGAAGAAATATAAATGGCGGAAGATATATTGCGTCAGATGCGAAATAGGAATTCATTTTTAAATGGAGGATATTATAGATTCCAGTTTAAGTTGAATACCTAAAATAATACAACTGTCAGCTATTCAAAATAAAGTAGTGCATCAAAGTTACGCTCGCCAACCTTTTTTTTTTTTGTTTGACCTCGCCAACGCTCTTCAACCTTTATGTAAACGCACTCATCGAGAGGCTTAGCAGCACGCATGTCGGGTGTCATGTTGGTGGAGTTTGTGTAAACAATATTAGCTATGCGGACGACATGGTGCTGCTGAGCGCCTCGGTCTGTGGTCTGTCTAAGCTGCTCGGCATGTGTGAGGATTATGCTCTCAGTCATGGCCTGCTCTATAACACCAGGAAAAGTGAGTGTATGGTTTTTCGAGCCAGGGGTAAGTGTCCAGACAGTATTCCCAACATCAAATTGAATAGTGTACCGCTAAAAAGGGTTGACACTTTCAAATACCTTGGGCACCTAGTGACCTGTGACTTGAAGGACGATATGGACATAGAACGGGAACGTAGGGCGTTGTCTGTGAGAGCGAACATGATAGCTCGCAGGTTTGCTCGATGCTCGCAGGAGGTCAAAAACACTCTTTTCAGAGCGTATTGCACGTGCTTTTATACGAGCGCCCTGTGGGCTAACTATACTCAAAAACAGTACAGCGCCCTACGAATCCAATACAACAATGCCTACAGGGTGTTGTTGGGGCTGCCTCGGTACTGCAGTGCATCGGGGATGTTCGCCGAGTCACGCATTGACTGCTTCTACGCGACGATGCGGAAACGGTGCACATCCCTGGTGCGCAGGGTTCGCGCCAGCTCCAACACCATCTTGAGGATGATGGCTGAGAGGTTCGACTGTCACTACATTAACAATTGTTGCATGCTTCATGTAGTGACAAAATATAATTTATTCTAATTTAATGTAATTTATTTATTTTAATTTTAATGTAATGTATTTTAATTTAATGTAATGTTTTCTACTTTTAAACTAATATTTCAATGCAATTTTGAACAGTGAAATGTTATTAATATATTCATAATGTAATGATTTATTCAATGTTTAAGCTAATATCAATAATTTTATTTTACTTAACTTACATTTATACCTATTTAAAAGCAAAATTTAAAAATGATATTTATAATATTATGTATATGTAATGGATTGTATAAATTGCTACTCAAATTTGTATGGGAAAATTTCCTGAAATAAATGAAATTATTATTATTATTATTTGTTGTTCTTGAATTTTCTTCTCTAGTAAGAGAGTACAAAAACGCTACCCACGGGCCGGAGCCAAGTTTGTAGGGGGGAGTTTAAATGGAGAATGTTGATTTGAAATTCCTTACTTCTTCTACAATATTGTAGAAGAAGTAAGGAATTTCCGGGTGATGCGACAGGTGTTAAGAATTGTGGCTTTTTGCAGCATGTAAAGTGTATGAGTAGGCATTTGTAGAGTATTGAGGCTTTGGGTGAGAGATTTTGGTACGATACCAGTAGATGAGAGAACAATAGGGACTATATGAACAGTCTGTGCTTTCCATTGGGTTTTAATTTCAATGGCAAGATCTTGATATTTACTAAGCTTTTCAGAAATTGTAGTTTGAATATTATGTGAGTTAGGTATTGCTATATCTATCAGATAAACTGTTTTATTGGTTTTGTCGTGAACGGTTATGTCGGGTCTATTGTAATGAATTGTTTTATCGGTTATAATAGTTCGGTCCCAGTATAGTTTTTGATGGTTATTTTCAAGTGTTACTTCTGGTTTGTATTTATAATATGGTATCATTTCATTAACTAGTTTATATTTAAATGCTAACTGTTGATGTATGATTGCAGCAACTTGGTCATGGCGGTGTTTGTAATCGGTTTGTGCAAGTGATTTACATGCTCCTGTTATATGCTGTATAGTTTCGGAGGCAGTGTTACAATGTCTGCACAAGTCAGTCGGCTGATTTGTGTCTTTCATGATGTATTTTCTATAGTTACGTGTAGGTATTATTTGATCTTGTATGGCCAGCATAAAACCCTCGGTCTCGGGAAACAATTCGCCTCGTTTGAGCCATTCGTTCGACTTTATTTTATCGACGTGTGGCTGGCTCAGGAAGGCTCGATGTCTTCCGTGTAGGGCTTTTTCAGACCATGCCGTTATTTTTTGTTGTGTACTTACAATGTGTTCGTTTATTTGTGTGTTTCGGTTTTGCAGGTTTAGTGGTGTTAGTTGCTTATCTGCCTCCGTTATTTGCTTGTGTAATAGTGAGTTTTCTGATTTGTTGTGAAAGTATGCTCTGAGTGAAAGTATCTGTTTGTTGTGTAAATTATTTATGTCTATTAATCCTCTTCCTCCTTCTTGGCGTGGTAGCGTAAGTCGTTGTATGCATGATTTTGGATGGTGTTTTCTATGTTTGGTGAGGAGAGTATGGATAGTGCGTTGCAGTGTTTTGATATCCGTTTTTGACCATCGTATGATTCCGAAAGAGTATGTAAGAATAGGTATTGCAAAGGTGTTGATGGCTTTCACGGTGTTTCTTGAATTTAAATTGCTTTTCAAGATAAGGTTAAGACGGTGTGAGAATTTTTTGAGCAGTTCTTGTTTGGACATCTTTTGTTGTATTTGTCTAGACTGTTTGAATCCTAAGTATTTGTATGTACTCTGTTCATCCATTGGCTCGATCGATTCTCCTGATAGAAGTGTGTAACTATTGTTTTGAATTTTTCCTTTAACTATGGACAGAATTTTACATTTATCTACTCCGAATGACATGCAAATATCGTCCGAAAATTGTTGTGTTGCATCAGCTAATTGATAAAGCGCCACTATGTCAGCTGCATATAATTTTATGTCATCCATGTACATAAGGTGTGTTAACGTATATTGTGTGTTATTGTTTTCCATCGTGAGACCCGCGCCTGTTTTGTCTAACAAGAGTGAGAGTGGATTTAGTGCCATGCAAAACCACAGCGGACTTAGAGCATCTCCTTGAAAAATCCCACGTTTAATACGGATTGGTTCAGTAGCCACAGTTGTGGAGGAGGAATTGATTTTAAGAACTGTTTGCCAATTCTGCATGGAAGTTTCTAGAAATTGTTTAAGTGTTGGATGAATTTTATAAAGACTTAATACGTGTAGCAGCCAGCTATGCGGAACCGAATCAAAAGCCTTTTGATAGTCAATAAACATTGTGTGAATATCCTTTCTGCTTTTTACGGCGCTATTCATAGTTATGGCGTCAATGGTAAGTTGCTCCTTACAACCTTGGCTATTCTTACGACAACCTTTTTGCTGTTCTGCTAGAATGTTATTTTTAGTTAAATGCTCATACACTATTTCGCTTACACAGGCTGTCAGGATTTTGTAAAAGGTTTGTAAACAAGTGATTGGTCGGTATTTTGCTGGGTTTGAGGTGTCATTTGTGTCCTTGGGTATCATATAAGTTACTCCTTGTGTTATGTATTGAGGAAGTAAATATGGTGATTGGATGAATGAATGTAAATGATTATGCAAGAAAGGATGTAAGCTCGAGAATTTCTTATACCAGTAGTTGTGGATGTTGTCACTGCCGGGCGACTTCCAGTTGTGTGTGCGTTTTATTACATCTATAAATGTATCTATTGGTATAAACTCAAATTCCATTTCAGGAATTTCTGGTGTAGCTTCGTTTACCCAGTCTGCTCGGTTATTATGCTGTACTGGATTTTCCCAAATATTAGCCCAAAATTGCCGTAGTGTTTCAGATGTAGGCGTCTCTAAGCTTTGGTTAGTGGTGTCCCTATTATTAGATGTAAGGTTCCTATAAAATATTTTTTCATTATTGATAAATTTAGTGTTTTGTATTTTGCGGTTTGTGCATGTGATGTATCTTTTAAGTCTACTCGATGTTGCGCTTAATTTTTGTTTTAAAGTGTCCATAAAGTGTGCTATTTGTGTATTTGAGTTTTCGTATTGTGCGTGAAGCTGGTATTTTATTTTTATATCTTCTACTGCAGCTATTAATTTTGGACTTCTACAACCATTATTAAAATGTGTCAGCCTACCTATATTCGCTCTTAGATTTTCAATTTTCTTTTCTAATCTGATTTGCCATTTTGGTTTTCTCTGTGTATTTGGGCGGCGTTCATTTTGTGCGGGGTCTGATATTTTAGCCCCGTTGCATGTAGCTGCCGTCCATGCTGCGCAATAAATTATGGTCTGCAATTTAGTGAATTCTGTGTCGACATTTACATGCTTTGGGAGAATGACAGTATTTATGTAAGTAACTATAGAGGAAAACTTGCGAGAAGTCTTCTGTTTGGGAATGTATGGTCTGTTAGTGGGATGTGTGTCATTAAAATTTTGCTGAGCTTGATGGAATGTGGATTCAATTTCTGGAACAGGGTCAAAGTTAGTTTGCGTACGTACAATATTACCAGCGTGTATATTGTCCAAAATAATTTCGTCATCTATATTTACGACTGTCCGAGATGCGATGTCAGAGTCTATGGTATTGTTTAATATTATATTTGACGTAAGAAAATTAATAGGCGTATCAGAGAAACTAGTATTTGTAGCTTGTATTTGTTCTGAGTCGTCCTGAGTTTGTGAGTTCCTGAGATAATGATTTACCTCTTCAATATTTTGTGTGTTAGTGTTCCTATTCCTTAGTTCTGAAGTTACCTGGTGTTTAATTTCTTTTAATCTGTTCTCGTATATTTGTTATTTATAATCGCTCTTACTTGATCAGACAATCTTTGCTCTGTTATATGTGCTAATTCTGGGTATGTATTGATGAACTCCTCATGTAGCTTTTTCCTATAGGCTGTTTTATTTGTTTCTAACTGTGTAATAGTGTAGTAAATTGTAATTATTGTTTCGTTGTATTCGTTCGTCCATCTCATGCGTTGTCCGGATTGTGTGTGAGGCTGTGTAGAGTGTTGCTGTATTTGGGTGTGTATAATTTGTAATTCGGATCTGACTTCCTCATAAATTTGATCAATTGTGTCTTGTGGTAATAATTTCTTCTGTACTATGGCTCTACGCTGGTCACCTATTCTTTGTCGGCTGACTTGCATGGTCGGATATTTTTCTAAAAACTTAGTGTGAAGCGGTGGTAAGTATGCATTTTTATCTGTTTCCAGAGTAGTAAGGTGAAGATAAGTGCGTAGGATGAATTTATTCATTTCAATGGTCCATTTCCTACGGCTTGTTGCAGCTTTAGCGGTGGGTACAGTATCATCGACAGAATTAGTCTCCTGTACAACATCCGCTGACTGTATACTTATTGATGAACAAGAAGGTGTCGGAGTGACGCGAAAAGATTGCGATGATGAAGGAATTGATGGGAAAAGAGATGAAGGAGATGACGAAGATGGTTGTGAAATTTCGTCATCTATCTGAGGCAGCTTTGCCTGTAGTTGTTTTTTTGTTTTAGATCTAGTATTCATGTTTATCCCACGAGTAGCTAGGGACTTATAAAGTCGACCACAGCAGAGCCCTGCGTTCACTGTGGTAAGGGTGAATAAAACTGGAGATCCCCTATTATCCAGAGTTGGCACACTAGCGACTAGCCTCTCCCCTAGTCATGCAGCCCTCGGCGTGTGCGACCTTGACTTGGATTGTATCTCTTTTAGTCTGGCCCCTCACCCTAGACCTATCTCGGCAAAGTAGACCCTACCGGAACAGCCCTAGGGGTCATTGGAGCACGCAAGCCCCACCACGACGGCAACGTAGAGATACGGCGGTGGGGTTATTATTATTATTATTATAAGGCGGTACGAAGTTCGCCGGGTCAGCTAGTTACTCATAAAATATAATTACACCAAAAAATTGCACCTAAAAAGTACCTCAATTAAAAGAAAACATACAGTTGAATAGTTTCTGAGAAATAAAACAACCGAGTCTTGTGTAAAACTAAACACGATAATTATCATAATATTATTGATATAGTTACATATACATTTGTATATTATATTTTTATTTATTTTATTGCCCGAAGTCTGACGACCAGTCTTACCAAGGGGGTGTCTTGTGTACGTTACTCCAGCAAGAAAGTATCTCCTAGAGTTATATGAGTAAAACGTATAGTTTGTGCCTTACTTGCTGTAAATGTAAGGTCCACATAAAAAATGTCGGGAAACACATTTTTTACTTATTAGATATTTTATCATCGAACAAGCAGAGGTACGGCGAAACGCCACCGACTTCAACTATATAATAGGGTAGTTGACACCACCAATCAATTGATATACTTTTTATGAGCTGTCAAAACGCGCTTCCCCCATAGATTTTGTATGAGACTCGCAACCGATGACGTCACTAAGTTGTCAAGTCAATGATGCAACTATTTATTGATTTAAAAGCAACTAAAAATCGAATTTTAAAGTTAATTTGAAATGAATGGAGTTCTCAGGTCTAGAATAAGGTGTTCTTTCAGAAAAATTGTGTTTTAAAATTATTGGTTAATGGTGTAAACTACCCAATTAATAGTTGAAGTCTCACGGACCCAATCAAAGAGCTTTGCTTCTACATTTTTTTACTATCCGAACGGCCAGGCTGTTTCTCAATAATTATAATATGGAATTCTCTGTTTCTCAATAATTATAACATGGACCTCCTCTTCTAAGTTAGAATGAAACCGTTTTTTAGACCACCGTGTTCCAGACTAGGCCACGGCATCGCTAGAGTTACGGCCGGGTAAGGTAAAACCAACTTGATGTTAAAAAAACTTAGAAATTAGCTACAAAATATATGTTACGTTCTTGATACGGGAGCAATACGAAACTAAGGTGTTAATTATTTGGTACATGGATGGTGAAAATTAATACCGTGCAAATTCATTCAAATCGAATTTTTAGTTTATTATTAGAGATGTCCGGACTAGTCGGTAAAGCCGACTATCCAGCCACTATTGTAGTCGTCGATTAGTCGGCGACTAATCGGCAAAAAGCGCCGACTATCCGGCTTCTTACGTTGTATGTATTTCTCAATAATATGCATGCCAACTACATGAAATAAAAACCTTGATTATATTAGGTCTTTACATATGAAATTGCCGTTCTGCAGTACTGACCATTTCAAATCAAAATAATTTTTGTTTGGCTGAGAATTCTAATTTCAAATTAATTTTATTTTAAAAACATGTTTTTTTTTCAAAAGTAGTCATTTTTATTGATTAGTGTTACATTTTCATCGCATTTCAATCTTTTTCGTGATCATGGATACGTTAAAAATTCGAGTAATTATGGAATATGCGGCACAAGCAGCACGCAACCTGTTATTGGTTTGCTCGCTTCCGTTCTGGAAATTTCAACCTGTAAAATGAACCTCGTAGTCGTCCGAAGACTTTAGTCGACAATGACGAATTGAAGGTGATTGTGGATGCTGATGATACTGCTGATTAGAGAAGCTGAAAAGTTTTTACCAGATGAAAAGTTGATGAAGAAAAAACAGAGGAGAGCGTTTTCACAAGTTGTGTGTGATGAAAACAACTAAATTATTGTACCTGTAACTCTTAAAAGCTCATTTGTTGAATTTGAACCAGTGCAAAAATAAAATGGTATTGCAAAGAACAGACGTTGATTGTCTGCAAATAGTTGGCGAGTACAATAAACATATGTGGGGTGTAGACCTGGCAGATATCATCATATAAAATTCTATTCAAAACTAGAGGATGGTACATATATTAAGTCAATCTTCGGAATATTTAGTCAAATTCTAGACGTATATATAAATAATGATTAGCTATTGTAAACAAGTAACTATAGAAGTCAACGAAAAACTTAGTCATTGTAAGTTTTCAGATATGAAATTTACTTAAGTTTAATAGAAAAATAGATCTAAGTATACCTCGTGAGAACATGCTAAAATATAACAATATAAACCCAAAATCAGCCAGGCCTACAAGCCCCATCAGATTCCAATATGTTAGACATTTTCCAGCACGAAAGAAGACATGGGGCGATGCAACTGTTACCAAAAAAATACAAATATATATTGTATAAAATGCTTGAGACTTTGTTTTGTTAATCCTCGCAATTGTATTTTATATTTCCATAATAAATATTAGATTTATTGAAATATTTAATGTTTTTATTTTACCTGATTAAATAACACTAATTTGGCAACGTTTACCACAGTGAACATTACAAATTACTTGTTGTCCTCAACGTATTTCGCAGTGTTCACTGTGAGGAACGTTGATTTCCTGAAAATCTGTAAGGAAAAGATTTTTTTGTCTATTTTTCCTAAGTTGTATTTAACCCAAGGATTTCAGATATATGTCTTATTTCATAAAAAATATCAACTCGGATCTCGGCCAAATTAAGGGTTAAGGTGTCATAGAAGCTCACTACCGAAAACATCTTTTTCTAGAAAATTTTAAAATCTTGCTCACAAAAGCGAGAATATTTTTTTTATGATTTAGATATTTTTTTTTTCAGGACATTCTATTCATGGTCGCATTTTTTGTTAAGCTAAAATGTTGACCACTATAATAACTATCACAAAAAAAAAACAGTTGCAACAAACCTCGGATTTCGGAATTATTGAATTTCAAAATTCTAATATCTAAATATCTTGGGACAACTCACACACGGCTATCTGATCCCAAGCTAAGCAGAGCTTGTGTTATGGTAACCAGACAACTGATATACATACTTATATAATTTATAAATACATACTTATAGATAAATCAGACCCAGACACAGAACAAACAATCATGCTCATCACACAAAGTTTGTCCTGGGTGGGACTCGAACCCACGACCTCCGCCTCAGCAGTCAGGGCCACTAACGACTAGCTAGACCAACAGGCCCGTCAAAATTGTCGGTTAGGGTTGTCACTAAAACTTGTGTGCAATACTTCACGAGAACATTATCTACTAATTAATTGTGATTCATTATTTTTGGTAGGTATAGTCGGATTAAATTGTAACGGTTTACACAATTTTAGTTGACAAAATTGTGCAAAAAGTCAAAATCAAAATTTTAATATTTACGGTTGGATTCGATCACTACTTTTGTTTATGATCTATCTTCGATGAAGAATATTGTGTGGGATTGGGAAGGGGTCCGTCCTCGTTAGGCAAATGCTAAAACCCAATCCATTTACATAATATCCCGAGGAGCGGGGGTGAGGTGTCATGGAGCCGTCAAACACCCATGGCACTGTTTTGCTCGGCAGGCACTGACCCGTCCTGCTGGGGGATGTCCGTCTGGGCCCCGACCAGACGACTTATTGCAAGGGGGGCATGAGGGCGCCAACCTTCATGCTGTTCAGCGAGAGGCAATAATTACCGACGCCTTAAACTTGAATTCGGATCCGAGAATAATAACTAAATTGGAATTTTATAACGTTTTAGTTTAAAAAAGCCAAACAGTATGGGTCAAAACATAGACCGGGTGACTTAGACACCAATGACCGCGCAGTGGTTATCTTAAATGCATTGTACCCAACAGGTATTCCAAACAATCTTGATGTACATAATAAATACTTTAAAGATAATACTTCCAAATTTATCAACAGTTGTGAAAAGCTTTATAATGACAGCAAAAGAAATTTTAAACGCTTTAATAAAAAGAATGTGACATGGCTTTCTACAATTTTCGACATTCAAATACCTACCAAAACAGAAAAATCGCCTATAGAATTGAATAAAAATGTTCCTTTTAATAATCTTTTAAAACCTCAAGAACCAGAATCATCAGATATGTTTGTTTTCAATAAGTACCTGAAAAGTCCGACTCGTCCTAAAAAATTGCATCGTCCATTAAAGCGAAAGCCGAACGCAAACCTTATACTCCTGATGATCCGTCATTGATAGGAAACTAACTGTGGAAGATGACAGAAAGACTTGAAATACAGAGGCTTCTCAGCTTATCCCCCATACTATAAATTAAAAATAGCTAAACAAATGTGTTACCCTGAAGAGGACATAGTTATTACTGAAAGGGAAGCAAGTGTTTCAGTTCATAGCTTATTACTACACACATTCCGCCGAATCATAAAATTGAATACCGAAAATATTTCACAATATTGCAAACAAAAGCAAAACAACATATTATATTGTAGATTTGAGGGTTCTTGGGGATTTGATGGCAGTACAGGACAGGCTTTTTATAAACAGAATTTCCCCCCTCCGCGGTGTCACGGTCAACGGACGTGTTATTGTGCTCTCGTAGTGTTTAAATTGTAAATCAGTGGATAAAGTGATTATCCGAAGGAAAAATTATAACACCATAAACCTAAGTGCGCTAGTGACAAACTGTGTGAAAATTATAGTGCAATAACAAGTATATAATCTCCAAAACAAGAGTTAACCCTTAAATGCATATTGTATCAAAAACGATACGGAAAGTTTGACGTGATACAGAGCCCTTTAAATTTTTATTACGGATAATTTTGACTTATAATTTAAAAGAAGAGTAGTTTCTGAACAAAAAAGTAAAGCATTGTGATTAGTCCGGCATTGTATGATGCGTTCATACGTCATTGTTCGCTGACAGTTACAAATTTCAACAACAAGTGAATTTGAAAGTTTTCATCTGGTAATAATGAATGAATCTTGAAGCAAATCCAGATAAAAAAAATATTTTATTATAGGTAAGTACTTTAATTGCATAGTAACATAATATTTTTCACTCGGATTTCACATTATAAATTTAAAAATTGAATTTTTTGCTTGTATCAAAAATGAGACATCATGCATTTGGGACTTTGATTTGGTTACATTTTTGCTTGGTTGCGGGCTTGAGCTTTTTATGCACTTTGTTGTAGAATAGAACGCAAAAGAATTGCCGATAGAGGTATTGAAGATTATTTAAGCCAGTTAGAAGATGGTTACTTATCCGAGGATAGTAATGAAGATGAAAACGATTTTGAAGAAATTCTAACTATTGCAGAGCTGCGAGCCGTACTGGAAGACAATGAACAATCTGTACCTGTAGCCGATTTGCAAGACCCGCCTTTGATAGAAGACCCTCCTTTGATAGAAGACCCTCCTTTGATAGAAGACCCTCCATTGATAGAAGACCCTCCATTGATTGAAAGCCCTGTGCCAGGTATAAGCAATACTACTACTAGTAGTAGCCAACCAATTCATGAAGATATTGATGTGCAAAGGCTTATATTGAAAAAGCAGATACTTAAATTCCAAGAAGATAACATACGATTTCAAGGTTGTAATGATCTTCCTGCATCAAAAATGACACTCGAAACGCCTGATGTGATGGCAAAGTCTGTGGAGAGGGGATCTTATGAAGAATATGTGACCAGCTACAATGGAATTGAAATGTCTTCAGTAAGTTGGAAGGATAATAGACAAGTGACTTTGCTGTCTACTTATGTGGGAGCAGAGCCTGTATCTACGATTGAGCGCTACTATAAGGTTGAGAAGAGGAGGAAATTTATACAGTGTCCAAAGGTTGTAAAAGAATACAACGCCCATATGGGCGGTGTGGATTTAATGGACTCGTACTTGGGCAGGGACAGAATCCGCATGAAAAGTAGGAAGTGGACATTAGACTATTCCATCCTCTTCTTGACTTGACGGCTATAAATTCGGGGGTCTTATATAAACAAGTATGCTATAAAAAAATATAAGCGAAAAATATATTAAAATTTTCACGAAGTCGACCAAGTGGTAGCAGTACTATAGAGGAACCAGCTCCTAAACGGAGGAATACCCTTCTTCAGGTAATGCCATCGAGAGATAGCATAGCATAGAGATATTATACACGATGGTACTGCTCATAAACACATAAACAAATACGCACGGATAATCGCATGCGGTGTATGATGCCAGGGTGTAAGCTTCTAAGTAGCATCAAATGTGAAAAATGTAAATTTTATCTGTTAAAAAAAAATCTGATTGTTTAATAAGTTCCACATTTAATTATAATAAATAATTCATTACTTTGCAAACGGTTTTTATTATTCCTGAAAATAAAAAACCCCCTAATCAAAAAACCAAAATCTAAGAATCGCGAATACTTGATTAGGTATTAAATGCATGTTGTATCAAAAATGATACCATACGTTTTTTGATAAATTTATATTATAAAATTACATAAATATTTTTTTTACTATTTTTCCCGTATTTGTTACCCCTATAAGTAATACATATATTTTTCTTGTCACAATAAAAAAATCTGTGCATTTAAGGGTTAAACTTTTAAACGAACCACACATTTTTTAAATCGTACTAATTTTGAACTTTGGACTCATTAGTGAACACAAAGGATACGAGCCACAGCGAAACATCTAAAGGATATATTCATCGATACATCTATATGTTATCTACAGTATTTCGCTTAAGATCGTATTTTTGAGCACGATTGTAACATTGTAGTTTAGCACAGCGGTTCAGGCTTCACACCGGTAATCGTGCGTCTCAAGTTCGAATCCAACTTCGACTTTTTGAACTTTTTGTATTTTTATTCGTTGGAGAATACTTTTTTAAACATACAGGAAAGCTTGAATACGTCTTATTTTATTTAAGATTGTTTATAAAACTGTTTAAGCATATAATATAAACTGCTTGGAACAAAGCGCAGCCTAACAATGATGTCATCTTTAAAGCGCACTCCACCAGCATCTCCGGCTGTAATAAATAGGCAGTCTCCTGTTCTTCATCAATCTGAACCGAACATAAGTAAGCTTGGGGAGTCAGATGAGGCCTCCAAGGACACAAATATAACCGTGCGAAATAAAAGGAAGTGGGACGACCAAGAAAATATTTTCAAAATTAACGAGTTTAAGGACGAGATATCGAACTTATTTAAAGACCTCAGAAAGGAGCAAACATCGTATCACGCAAACATTGCGGCGTCGTTGCTAGAAATAAAGAACCAATACAGCAAACTCCAAGAGTAGGTTGATTTTTCTGTTGCAAAATATGACGATATGTTGAAAAAAGTCCAGGAATTTGAAGTTCAGAGAAAGGAAAATCGGGATTATATTTGTAGACTTGAGGAAAGAATCGATCAGCTGGAAAAACACTCAAAGATAACCAGTCTAGAAATTAAAAATGTCCCTAAAACTGCCGATGAATCAAAACTAGACCTGGCAAACGCAGTGAAAAATATCGGTAATGTTCTTGATACTACTATTGTTCAATCGGATATAAAGGATATTTATAGAATAAACTCCAAGAATTCCATGAATAACACTATCGTAGTCGATTTTACAACTGTTATGCTCAAATCAAAATTACTTCAATCGGTCAGGACTTTCAATAATCACATATTCACAAAAGTACACAATCATACTCATATATACCGTACTCACACAAACTATTTACAAAACTTACACACTTGGGATCAACTCGACTCGACGATCGACAGGTACCTGTTCTTAGTGGTGGTTCTCGCATTTCTTTGGAATACTGGCGTGACTTATATGTCACTGGAATAATAGAAAGTTTAAGAATTCTATACTATGTCTTTGCAGTTTCAAACCATCTCATTCGATAATTCAAATAATATTAATAATATGCTAGGAAATTTGGATAACATTACTTTCTCTAATGCGATAACATGCAACCCTGATCAGTGTACCAAGCTGTTACCTACCAACTCTTGTTTAACTATTCTATCACAAAATATTCGTAGTTTAAATGCTAATTATTCGGGGCTTTTAACACTATTACAAAGAATTGCAGTACCTAGTGACGTTATTGTTCTTTCAGAATGTTGGCTGTCTCGCAACCCCATAATTCCGATTATAGATGGATATAGTTCTCATAAGTCATCTAAAACGTTCAATCAGAATGACGGAGTAATCGTATATGTCAATAATTCGTTAGCTAATGTGAAAGTCACAGAGCCCGTCGTGTCCGATGCTAACTGTCTGACAGTCACGATTGGATCCGACATAGCCATAATTGCTATCTACAGGCCCTATGCATTTAAAAATCTCTCAAAATTCATACAGTCTTTGGATAGTGTTCTCTGTGAATTTAAATCGTTTAGAAACATAGTAATTATAGGGGACATAAATATTGACATTGCCCGTAATAATAAAGATGCGTATTCACTGGACTATTTGGACGTACTGTCCCACCACGGACTTATTCCTGGACACACATTGCCTACTCACGGATCTACTTGTCTCGACCATGCCAATATAAAAACAGCTCTCGCTAGCACAGTTTTGGTGCTAGAGTCAACCGTCACAGATCACTTTGCAGTTTTACTTTCTTTGTCATTAAATGGGACCAAAACATTAGACTCTCACCAAAACACCAAAATAAATGACGAAGAGCTTACTAATGACATTTGCAACATGAGTTTTGACTCTGTCTATGCAACAAAGGATCCTAATTTGGCTACTGAATATTTAATTGAACCAATTCGCCTGGCTATATCAAAGAACACTAAAACTATCTCTATCTCACGTAGACGCAAACCGATTAAACCCTGGATTACCCAAGGATTACTGAAATGCATGCGGCATAGAGACAATCTATATAAAAAGTTAAATAAAGATCCATCAAAAGAAATACTTGTGGTGTCCTACAGAAGGTACCGTAATTTTTGTACAAACCTACTACGAAAAGCAAAAAGAGATTACGAGAAACTACAATTTGAAAAAGCAGGTAGAAACTCTAAACAGCTTTGGCGTGTAATTAAGAATGTCACAAGCATAGGTCAACTAAAGTCAACAGCCCATGATCTCATAGCGGATAATATCGATAAGCAAAGCACTTTAAATAAAATTAATGACTATTTTGCAAATGTAGGGAAACGCCTAGCTGATAAAATACATAGAGATCCACAGTCTTTCTCGCTGCCAGACCCCCAGAAGGAATCGTTTGTTTTGCTTAAGACAAATGAGCTGGAACTGGAACGCTTAATTCTGTCACTTAAAAATGATTCTGCAGTCGGCTGGGATGGAATTTCGTCTGGATTTTTAAAACAACATAAAAAGGTTATTATTCCCCCCCTGACTTATATTTGTAACCTGTGCCTTGATACTGGCGTCTTCCCTGACCTGTTCAAAAAGGCACTTCTTCACCCCATTTTTAAATCTGGAGATTGTGACCGTGTCGAAAATTATAGACCCATTTCTGTACTTCCTGCAATGTCCAAGGTACTGGAAAGGATAATTAATTCAAGGCTGGTTGCATATATGGAATCTCGCAAACTATTGTCGATTAACCAATTTGGTTTTCGAAAATATCTGTCTACTGCTGACGCTGTTCATAAACTGGTTAATCACATTGCTAAAAACCTTGATATCGGTAAGAAATGCGTTGCATTGTTCCTAGATTTAGCGAAGGCATTCGACACGGTCTCGATTCCCATCTTAATATCTAAGCTCGAGTGTCTTAGGTATTCGAGGTACCCAACTTTCACTGTTTCAGAGCTACCTTACAAATAGAACACAATGTGTGAAAATTGGAAACCACACTAGCTCCGATTTAAACTTCACATTTGGTGTACCACAAGGCAGTATTCTTGGTCCCAGTTTATTTTTAATCTACATGAATGACTTGTGTTGCCTCAGCCTAGAAAACGGTTCAATTTTCTCGTATGCGGACGATACAGCACTTGTATTTACATCTGATAGTTGGGAGGATACATACCGTCATGCACAGACGGGTTTTGACATGGTCAGTGAATGGCTTAGAAATAATCTGCTTACACTGAATATCCCGAAAACAAAAATATTAAATTTTTCTATTCGCAATACTAATGTTCCAGCAGCCAGTTCACTATATGATGCTTCCCAGAAGACTTATTCAAATGGTAGTAGCGACGGTTATGGCACTCATGATCACAGTATCTGCAAAATCGAACGAGTCTCATCGATTAAGTATCTTGGTATTGTGATAGACTGCAACCTTACTTTTAAAGATTACATAATACACCTCTCAAATAGAGTTCGTAAATTAATCTACATTTTTAAACAACTACGCCAGTCAGCTGATGCTGTTGTCATGAAAATGACCTATCAAGCTCTGTGCCAATCAGTTCTGGTATATTGTATCTCTTCCTGGGGCGGTGCGGCGAAATCCCACTATATTCAGATCGAACGCGCACAGAGAGCTGTGCTTAAGGTGTGCTGTTTTAAGCCAAGACTTTATTCCACCGTTAAGCTCTATGAATATTGTCAAGTTCTAACCGTGAGACAATTGTTCGTTTTGGCCACTGCTATCAAACAACACGCTATAACCAACTACTCTCAGGAAACCAATCGCCGCAACAATCTTGTAGCTAGAGCTACTCCTCTTAAAACCTCTTTTAGTCATAGATTTTTTATTTTCCTTGGTCCTTATCTTTACAATAAATTGCACCGAATTCTTACCCTTCACTCTATGAACAAGTATAATTTTAAAATCGCTCTACAAACCTGGCTCCAAAGCCAAACATACACTGCTACAGAAGCTCTCTTGGACGTATTAGTCTAATCACACAAATTAAAAAACCACCCACACTATCACACACACACACACCCCAACACCCCTCAAACACAATCGTACACACATGACAACCTCCCCATACATACCTACACATATTGTTTTATTTTTTCTAATTGTTTTTTACTTATATTTCTCATGTGGTCACTAAACTCACTTATTTATTTGAAACTTGTATTACTTGCTATTTAAATTTAAGCTACTAGTTGTGTTACTCTTAACAGGTGGGGACCTGGTGACCTGTACTACAGGTGGTACTACCTACCACAGGCACCAGCGATCCACAACCAAAAATTGTCAGCTAATGGTACTTTGTGTTAATATTGTCTGTATTTTTTTTGGCTTGTGGTGAGAAATAAACATTTATTATTATTATATATATTATTATAGAAGTTTTTAGATGATGATAACGAGAATGAAAATTGTTTATTTACAACAACGTATATCCCCTTACGATTATAAACGAATGACGGCTTTGTTTTGTAGTCTAACCCGTGCCCACAATCATACATGTTTTGTCGTCCATTGAAAATTCGATATCACAACGAGACAAAAGAACTTATCATTGAAGAAAAACATCGGGTACAGACTGAAATAGACCAATTAACAGCACTTTATGCGGAAACGAATGAAGGACAAACTATAATCTCAGATCCGAAATTATATTTTTCCGTTATATATGGCAAAGTATTTAACGTAATTACTGGGACCACTTCACAATTACGTTGTGCTTGTTGTGGAGCTACAGCAACGGAGTTTAATATGTTGGATGTTGTCATCAACAAACCTGTAAATCCAGGAGCCTTACGTCATGGATTAAGTCCTTTACATGCCTGGATAAGATTTTTTTAAACTAAACTTGTCACTTACTATGCATGTACCAGGCTCAGCACAGCTATGATGTAACAGTAGTAATTCGAATAATAACTATAATGGAGCATTCGGATTGCTACAAACCACATTTCGAAATCCTGTGTATTTCTTCTCTCCAAAAAGCACCCATATTTTTGAACAACGTGCAAAGTAACCATCAAGGTAAACTTTTTGACAAAACAAAAAAAAATAACCTGAACCCCGACCAAAATGCACTAAACCAGCCTTTTAGAGTCCCTTAAAATGTTTTGTTTTTATTAGAGAAATATTTTTTTTTTTTTTTTATTAATAGGTACATTGAAACATTTCCTGAACACCAAGGCATACAATACTCAGTGAAGTAGTTTTAGTTATATGACAAATCAATTGCAACATAAAATTATTCTCTCTCTTATTTAGACCAGGGTATAAGCCTTTAAAAAGAATACAAAGTGAAAAAGAATTATAGTAGGATGAAACCCATCAGAAAAGGAGGGGAATTATATAAAAATAAATTACGGGCGATCTGAGGCCGGGAAGAGGATGGGGGGTGGGGGTTTAAGGGTAAAAAACGGTTTTTCTCGATTTCCGGCAAAACTAAAAGTCCTATCGAAAAAAGTCAAATGGCAAAGTTGTAGGTTATAAAAAGGCCTAAAACTTTTGCATTCACACTTTTTTCACTTATGCATGCACTTGGTATTTAATTGTTCTATGCATGAAAATACATGCAATACATATGACATGTACATGTAATAATTCTTGAGAATAAAAAAAACTGCATTAAAATACGAAATTGACATAAATACTATTTTGAAGTGATATTCTAAATCATAATGAAAAAGAGGAGTTATCGACATCATATTCTATTTGTGTCAACAATAGCGATAATTAGATACCATCAGTAGTCAATGTCCTTAAATTCTAATGTGAAACATAGCGACTTTGAACAATCGGAACCCATAAAGAATCTAGACCTACTTAAAGGCGCTCTGCATTTGAATTTAATGGTGAAGCTAGTCGACATAATTCTTGACATAATTTTAGCTAGAGTACAGAACTTGGGTTTTTATTTTCAGTGTTAGGCAGACGGGACCTTTGCTTTGTCTTTTTAATTGTTATTGTTTTATTTTATCAAAGATGAGATCATATATTTTAACTAATGATAACCCTAGATTAAGGTACAGGAAAACATCTTTTTCAACAGTCTGTTGCAGTTAGCTGGCCGTTGTGATAAGAGTATAAGAAAAACTACTTTGATTGTTCACATTTTTCATTGATTTACGGTCCGTAACAAAATTCTCGTTTTGATATCGATTTTCGAAATGCCTTTTTATTCAATTACGCTGCATGAATACTTGAAAATTAGTGACTCTGAAAGTAAAATGTCACAGGCAAAGGAAGCAGAACTAAGAACACTGAATTCTACCTGTAATATCGAAGGTAGGTAGGTACGCAAGGTATTACAGGTAGATTTCAGTGGTAACATTCTTGACTATACTGAACATTCAGACGGTACAATTCTTATTACCGGCTTGGCGAGGGTTTCGTCGTGTCTGGTTCATTGAATTTATAGCAGTTGTGAAGAATTCGGATGACCAAAAATTGCGTTACGTTTTACAACAATACCAAGCCGCCGATCTTCAGCATATAACTCACATTGTATGTAACTAAAAGATGGTCTGCTCAAGTAATATTCTGAAGTGATCGGACCTTTGATCCTGAATGAACCAGCAAAACATGATGTTAGAAAAGCTGGGAATTGTTTCTATTCAATGCAATGCACGATTGCATTGAATAGAAACAATTCCCAGCTTTTTGATAGAGCCCTTCCCCTACCTGATAAAGCTGTAAAGGAAGAATTCGTTTGTTAGAACTAGACACATATATTATGTAGAACTTTAGAGATCCCATGGGCAATTCCACATTCAGTCCTCTATACTTCTTATTAACAAGAAGGATGGAAGACTACGGATATGCGGCGTTTACCGAAAATGCTGATTCTAGGTTAGATACATAGTTCACCGCTATTGTTGGGATTAATTAGAGTCTGCTTAGCTTTGGCACTAAAGTTATCAACATGATCTGCTTTCAGAACAAATAATAACTTCGACAAAATACAGGCAGCTGTTTCTTTTTTCTACAACGATGTAATAATATTAACTTATTATGAGCTATGATTTGACATAAGTACATACACTTATGTTGTGTAATTTTGTTGCGAGTTGCGCACATTTTGACCAAGACCCTATGAGGCCACGCATAAAACCTGTATTAATCTATAACTCGTATCAATACAAACAAGTATTGTACCTATAAGAAAAAAACTTCTAAAGCAAGTTCCGGCTCGAAGTTAGAAGCACATGGACCGAGAGCGCTATTGAGATTAATTGGTTTTTGAGTTGTAGTGATTTGGTTGACGACTGTAAATTGTCATTAATTAACTGCGGCCGGATAGCCGCCGTGATTTTACAAGCCGTCACTAGAAAATGTAGTCTACCAAATAAGTCTCTTTTCTTATTTTCATAAAAGAAAACAAGTGATATAGGATAACAACAATGTTTAGGTATGTTCCAAGAAACTAGTTCAAAAGATATTCTTACTGCACCGAAATTAGTTCATTACAACAAGCTTTTTACTTTACCACACTGGTGCGGGATATTATGGCACATTTCGGTTTTATCTCAGTGAATCAATTTAAGGGCTCAGATACTATACCTTAAACAAGCACGATCATTTCAGAAAGTTTTGCTGCAGTGGAAAAAAGGAGAGTATTGTTTTTTTTTTCATTGGTGTAAAATGGTATAGGTACATTTAGGTACGACCAACAGCAAGTGCAGTAAAATAGATTGTGTGAACTTATTTACAATACTCTAGAAGTTTATATCACAGTGGTAGGCAACAGACTGAACCAGAGTGTTGATGTTAGGGTAAAAATATCTCAGAGCTAAAATACAGTTGAAAAATGTACTATTATGGGACGGACTGACTGAATTTTTAACAAAATAAGTGTCAGTGATTACTGGATACAGAGATAACTTCAATGAGAAGCCCTGCAGTATCAACAATGTCAATAGAATGCTCCTCAGATCAGATAAGTTAAGATGCAATAAGCAAGCCAAGACACATGTAACATTCAAATGTGCCATGCATGCAGGAACTGACACATTAAAATATTACATGTACAATGATGAAACGATATATCCCTTTACCGCATACAGTGCCAAAGTCACACTTAAATTCATTACAGAGGACTAGTGATGCCATCTTTGTATCATGTTTGCTACTATTAAGACAGTTTATGGACTGTTTTATCGAAACACCAACAGATGGCAGCTTTATTGTACTGCTTTATCACCATAATCGATCGGTAAAACAGTCGATTCTGCCATTATGTACTTTCGTAAGTTTTCAATGTTACGGAGATATTAGAAGTCATTTTTAGGCATAAACTAAAATAATTGAGCAATATTAACATAGAAAAATGGATCCCCGACACTTTTATGGAAAGAAACGTAAGTAATAAAATGGCTATCTTGATTATAATGTATTTCAAAGTTTGTGCTAAATTTGGAACAACATGCAGTAACATGTTCTTTTTTTTTTTCAAATATGGAACACCATGCAGTTCGGGGAAAATCATCATTTTCCTGCCCTTGTCCCATTCTATTTGGGGTCGGCGCAACACGTTTTCTTCTTCCATTCTCCCCTATCAGACGTCATGGCATCATTTACTCCTTTCTCCTTCATATCATTCCTTACACAATCCATCCATCTTTTCTTTAGCCTTCCTCTCGCTCTCCGTCCATCAACATTCAGATCCATTACTCTTTTAGTCACATGTCCTTCATCCCTCCTCATTACATGTCCATAGTTCCATACCAAGACAAACGACTCCCTTTCATCTTTTCTGTAACAGGCGCAACTTTCAAACTTCCTCGAATATATTCATTCCTTACTTTATCCATTCTTGTCACTCCACACATCCACCTCAACATTCTAATCTCCGCTACATACATGCAATGGTTTTCATCCACCTTTTTTACAGGCCCACATTCTGACCCATACAGTACAACAGGTCTAATCACGGACTTATATATTTTCCCCTTTAACTTGAGGGGCATCCGTGGGTCACAAGTTGTTCCAGTGACCTGTCGCCATTTCATCCATCCTGCGTTGATCCGGTGCGTTACGTCCCGGTCTACTTCGCCGTCCCCTTGGACAAGCGACCCGAGGTACCGGAAGTTGGAGCAGATCGGTATAGGCGTTCCGGCAAGGGTTATGGGCACAGAACTGGAGAGACCGCCGAAATCGCAGAACAAGTATTCTGTTTTAGTTCTGCTTAATTTCAGGCCAACGTTCTCCAGTCTTTGCCACCACACTTCCAATCTGCTCTGGACCTCTTGGCCGCTCTCGGCAACCAATACAATGTCGTCGGCAAACAGCATGCACCAGGGAGCCTCTCCCTGGATGTCCGACGTGAGAGCGTCCAATATCACCAGAAAGAGGTAGGTAAGGGCTAAGAGCCGACCCTTGATGCAGACCGACAGCCACATTGAAGGTGCCGGTAGTGCCCGCTGTGGACCGGACTTGGGTACTGCATCTACTGTACATCGCACGGATCAACTGCACATACTTCCCAGGCATACCTTTCTCCTTAAGAGCCCACCACAAAACCGCACGCGGTACCCGGTCGTATGGCTTTTCGAGGTCGATGAACACCATGTGCAAGTTCTTGTGTGCACTTCTGTATTTTTCGCACAACTGGCGGATAGCAAAAATGGCGTCCGTCGTTCCCCGACCAGGCATAAAACCGAATTGGCTCTGTGTGATTTCGCTCTCTTCTCTCAGTCGCCTTTCAATAACTTTCTCCCAAACTTTCATACTGTGTAACATTAGCTTTATTCCTCTATAATTGTTGCACTCCAGCACATCACCTTTGTTTTTAAAGATGGGCACCAGCAAACTGTTACACCATTCGTCAGGTATGGCCTCTTCCAGCAACAGTTTATTGAAGAATAAAGCTAACCACGTCCATCCGTCCATCCGCAATAACTTCCATACTTCAACCGGTATTCCGTCCGGTCCTAATGCCTTACCATTCTTCATTCCATTCACAGCAATCCTCACTTCATCCATACTAACATTTCTTACTAGTCCCTCATTCACTGGTTTATTTTCAAGCACACTATTCCAGTCATTCTCTTCATTCATCAGTCTTTCAAAGTAACCTTTCCACCTATCTTATAACCATTCCAGCTTCGTCTTTTACGCATTTTATCCGACAAACATCCTTCGACTTTCTCTCTCTAGCTCTAGCAAGCCGGTAAAGGTTTTTTTGGCCTGCTGGACCATCCAGTGTGTCATAGAGTTGGTTCTGGGCTTTCGCTCTCGCTATGGCCACAGCTCTTTTGGCTTTTTTCTTGAGAGCATCATACTCACTCTTCCTTACAGCTTTCAAACTAGCACTCTCATTTCCAACACTCTGCCATTCTTTGAACTTCTTCTTTTTTTCCTTCAGCACATTCTGTATCTCTGTCGACCACCACCACGTATCCCTTTCTATTGTGCCCTTTCCTTTCGTCTCTCCCAAAATACCTTTTGCTGCGCTCCTAATACACCTTGCCATCTCATTCCAACATTCATTTACACTTAGGTCATTCAAATCACCCATCTCTACCATTTTGTCCACCACTCGCTCTATAAATTCCCTCGCACAATCAGGCTTCTCTAGCATATGCCATTTGATTTTAGGAGGGGGTCGCTATTTTTGTTTGGAAAGCCTCATTTGTAAAACTACTTCCATAACCAGGAGTCTATGCTGTGAGACCAAGTCTTCTCCTGGCAGCACTTTGCAGTCTTTGATGTGCTTTAAATTGTTGCGTCTTACGAGGAAGTAATCAATTTGCGTGTTATGCATACCACTTTTATAAGTTATTAGGTGTCCATCGGTTTTTTGGAACAAAGTGTTGGCTACTGCTAGATCGAATGCAGTAGCTGATTGTAATAAAGTTTCCCCCTCGTTATTTAATCTACCAAAACCCCATCCCCCGTGTACTCTTTCATAACATCCTTTTGTTCTTCCCACATGGCCATTAAAATCACCTCCAACTATCAATTCCTCCTGCACCGGGATGGTCATCACAACCGTATCAAAATCCTCCCAAAACTTCTCTTTCACTCTTTCTTCACATCCTACCTGTGGGGCATACGCACTAATCACATTCAAGACCATATTTTCTAACATTACTTTCACAACTATTAACCTATCATTAATCTTTTTTACATCTAAGACACTTTCTTTCAAATTACTATCAAGGACTATTCCCACGCCATTTCTTTTCCCATCACTTCCACAATATAAAAACTTGTATCCTTCACCGATTTCTCTTGCTTTTGTACCCTTCCATTTAGTTTCTTGTAAACACGCCACATTTATTCTTCTTCTTTTCAGCACATCCGTTAATTCTCTGGCTCTTCCAGTCATTGTCCCAACATTCCAACTAGCATACCTCAATCTCACTTCCCGAGCTCGCTTTTTACGTCGCACCCGCCCGGGATGATGCAACAACTCTTGTCCATTGTCACCATTCGGGTGACCCAATGTGCTCGATAGTCTGCACTGGGTCATAAGTTCCCTTAGTCGCCTTTTACGACACCCGCAGTTCGGGGAAAATACATACTAAAATAACTATGGTCATATTTGGAACATCATGCATTAAGTAACTTGTTTATTATTTAATTACAGACCACATGTCTACTCGACCACGTGTTGTTACCTTTGTCCCAGACACCAGTGAGGATGAAGATATTTCAGATGATGATGAATACAGAATTCCTAAGCCTTTAGAAAGTGTTTATTTACCAGAAAGTGATGTAAGTAGTAGTGATTCTGATGCTAGTGATGAGGAACAAGTAATAAATCAGCCTTCATCTTCGACGGTGAAAA
This sequence comes from Ochropleura leucogaster, assembly GCA_958449745.1. NCBI lineage: Eukaryota > Metazoa > Arthropoda > Insecta > Lepidoptera > Noctuidae > Ochropleura > Ochropleura leucogaster. Next base: position 10,461,004 of record OY288200.1, read on the forward strand.
AAACTAAGAAAGTTAAGGCAGTGTGGACAGATGAAGGCATTAAAGTATAATGAATCGAGTAACGTTTTTCTTGGATTCGAATCCGATTTGGAGAAAAAAGCCTTGATGAAACGTGAACGTGGTTATTGTGTGGAGAAATCTACAGTCGTAGATGACGTCCAATTATCGGCTACTACTTGGGTCGACAACCAGGTAGTTAGCTTATGTTCATCTTATGTCGGTAAAGAACCAATGGCGACAGTCAATAGGTTCGTAAGGAAAGATAAGACTAGAATTGATATTCCTTGCCCAAAGTCTATATCTATATAAAATAAATACATGGGTGGAGTGGATTTGCTCGATTCCATGTTAGGATTTTATAGAATAAAAATTAGGAGCAAGAAGTGGTACCACCGATTATTTTTCCATTTTGTTGACCTCGTCTGTGTTAACCGTTGGTTATTATGGAGCCGACGTATGAAACAGAAAGATGATCAAGTTTATTTGCCTATAATAGACTTCAAATTAACTTTGGCAGAAATTTTAACGCAAGAAGATGTAAGAGTTTTCACACCTACGACACGTAAAAAAGGACGCCCTTTGAATCAAGATATTGAAAATATCAATATAATAAAAAGACGTCGACGTCTGGATATGCCTCCAGTCAAAGTTGCAGCAGGTTGGATTTAACCCACTGCAGACCCACCGTACCCCTGGCCGTACCCCTGGTGGTACGGTGGGTTTTTTAAAGTTAAACGATACCACTGTATGAAGTGAACGTAGTGCTGTGCTGATGAAGATACTAGACGGACAGAAAATGATAAACAGTTATCTCGTATGACTCATTCATTAGTTAGATAGGTACATAATTGATGGGACAATAATGCATGTTGCATGTGCGCAATTCTTACTCTTTAGTTAAGTAATACGTCATATAACACTTTTTTTTAAGCGTTCATGACTGTTGACATTAACACTCGACATATAAAAACAAAGAATTGTAAAAAAATAATTGAATTGATTTGAATTATTGAGGAAAAATCTATAATGGACGATACTGAATTAAATTTCATCCAAATAAATGGCGGAACCGCCCTTCTTTGTGACAAATACCGCTATCATCGCCACAAACCCTATACAAACGGCTCCATGTTATGGCGGTGTTCATCTTACAGTAAGAGTAAATGTTGGGGCACTGTAACGATTGGAAAGGTAGTTTTTGATATATTTTTTATTTTGTTTCATTTTGTTACAATAATATACCTACTTATACAATATATTTTTTTAGGATAATAAATTAATTAAAAATCACATATCATAGCTGTGTAGTAGATCCATCTGCTAATGAATTGTTAAAGGAAAAGTGCAAATTGCGAGAAATAGTGGTTTCATCGATGCACCAATCGAACAATTATATGACAGGAAAAAGATCGATTTCAAAGACATGGGGATGAATTTTTCTATAGGGAAAAAATATCCTCGGTATGAAAGCGTTAAGCACTTTCTTCAGAATGCTAGAAACAAATATGCACAAGTATGTAAAACTGTATCCCACGATTTTAGAGAAATTGAAGTTCAAGTCCAATATCATAATTTCGTTTTGGCAGATTATTACTGTGACGAGTTAGACAAGCAAAACCGAATCAAAGTTTTTTGCTCGAAAGAATCGCGTCAGGTAATTCCAAATATTGAGGAATATTTTGTTGACGGTACTTTTTATAGTTGCCCAAAACCATTTTCACAATTATATAATATTCATGGTGACACGGGAAGTAGTGTTGAAACTACTAAAGCGAAGCCCTTAATATTCGCAGTTATGTCGGACCGAAAAGAAAAAAGTTATATTATTTTGTTTAACATGATTAAGTCTCAAATACCCGAGTGGAATCCACGTAAAGTTCACACAGACTACGAAAGAGCAGCGATGAACGCCATTTTGAAAGTATTCCCAAATATCACATTGCGAGGGTGCTATTACCATTGGACTCGTAACATGTGGAAGAAAGGGAAGTCTTTTGGATGTACGAAAAATAAACCAGGACGAAGAATAGTTGCCCTGGCAAGTGCCTTGCCGCTTCTTCCTGACTGCGAGCTTCAACATGGCTTTGATTATGTGAAATCTGAGTCCTCTGGGATAGTACAAATGGAAAGATTTATACAGTACTTAGAACAATATTGGTTTAAGACGCATTCGTTTAATGTAATAAGCGTATTTGGTGAACGCCATAGAACGACCAACATTTCAGAAACGTTTCACTCCAAAATTAATAAACGTGTTAACAAGAATACTGTTACATTGATACGATTACTCAAAGTATTGGAGCATATCCATACACTGGAGATGATTCCAAAAAAGAAAAGAAAGGATCAAATCATCAATGATGACTTCATCAGAGACGTACAGTTACAATTTATAAATAAAGAAATTTCAATTGGTCACGCATTAGAAAACTTGCGTACATAACTAATTGTTAAATTGTATGTGTATTTTATATTCCTAGCACGGCGGGCTGTGCTGGGGCGGCCGTTACAGGTGTAGAAAACCTCAACGTCGCATATAATAACCTTATTGGGAGTTATATGTTTGAGCCGAGAGAGAATGAGTATTTCGTTACATCAAGCGGTTTGTCGACACTTCCCGATTCAATTTTGTCTCCTCGTCTTGCGTTATATTATTGTATAGTTTTCTTTTTATTTTAAAGTTGCGAATGTGTGTCTTGCGTTATTAGTTCATGTAATAGAATGCATGTTTTAAGTTTATAGAGTTGGTTAATTTTAAGAAAATTATTGTTGTAGGAAGTGGTTTTAACCAGTGTTACAACACTATTACCTGGTGGTATCGTTTATCTTTAAAAAACCCACCGTACCACCAGGGGTACGGCCAGGGGTACGGTGGGTCTGCAGTGATTTAACCACTGGCCCGAGTGGAAGTCCGATCGCCAAAGGTGTAAGATGGTGGGATGTAAGCAAAAATCCCAAATATTTTGCCAAAAGTGCAAATGTTATTTGTGCCTGAACAAAGATCGTAATTGTTTTACTCAATTTCATACTCTCTAAAATATTCTATTAAATTCTTTATAAAATGATGTGTTTTTTTTTTAACTTGAATTACCTACCAATTCCAAATTATCTAAGCTGCATGATGTTCCGAATCTGGAACCATAATTTACGTATGCTCTATTACATGTTGTTCCAGATTTGGAACTAACGGTTTTTTGACTGTAACTTTCCTGAAAGTACGTATTTTTTTTAATATATTTTTCTTGAGTCATACTAAGCCTATAAAGTAACATACAATTTTTTTTAACAAAAAAAAAATCCGTGGTGTAAAGGGAGATAGAAATCCTTCATTCCAATTTTGTCTATAAGTTTTATGATTAAAATAAATTGTGTAAATGAATAAATAAGATTCAATCAAAAACAGTATTTCATTCAATAAATTATTATTAGGAGTAATTCATTTTAATATAATTAATATTTACTAAATGCAATATAAAATATTATAAATATAATATAAAATTTATAAAATAGGTTACTCAAGATTTATTCTTGAATAACCTATTTTCTAAATAATATGAAGATTGATTCAAAATCCTGTTCGCATTTTAGGAGACATAAGCAATGGAAGACATTTATGAAAAGCAAGCCTTTTAATTAAGGCAGTTGAGCTCAACTGCCTTAATTATAACCACCTCAAGGTTCGATGAGCAAAGCTTGTAAATAGATCAAAGAATGCCAGCACAAGTCGAAACTTTGGTTGACAGTTAAAATTGAATAAATAGCTAATAATGGCCAAATATGTTCTTCGTCAAAACATCATAGAATTATTGCAATATGTATCTTTATGCAACTTAACTATACAGATCACAGATATCATACCCAGTTCCCATAGCCCAGCTTTTCTAAAAACAATTTGACTTTTACTCATCCCAACTATGCCATTTATGATCATTTTCAAGAAATAAATAATATTAATTGGTATATAAAAATAAAATACATTAATACTATATATACCTATGTTTAAATAACAACTAAACTTTAATGGCTAGAAGAACGTTTTCCAAAGGCACCCTTCTGACTATATTGATAATAAGATTATCTGTGTGACAGAATTTGCAGAAACACAGGTGCAGTCGTTTTAAAATAACTTCTTGGCGAAAAAAAAAAGTGGAAAATAACTATTAACATCCAGAAATCGGCAACTTCAGTTCATTTTGTTTACTTTTTAATCACCTTCCAGAAGTAAAGTTATGTTCCACTATTTAAATGTATTTTTTTAGTAAGTCTGTTTTTGCAAAAGATATGGTATGATGATACATCACATTTTTTTAACGAGTATTCATTTTGCATTGTTTCGTAAAAGATTAGCAGATCATCCATATAGACATAGATGAAAAAGTATGTATTATAAACGATAATTCATAAACTACTCAAGCAGTACACGGTCGAACAGAGAACTTCCTCCTTTTAAAAGTCGGTTAAAAATAGCCAAGTGCGTGTAGGAACACGCAAACTACTTATTTTCAGATTACAATTCGGGAACATGTTTCTATGTTATAATTTGATAAATCTATTGAAAAAATAAAAATGCCGACCAATAAGAACTTTGACTATGGTAACACTACTGCTATCTATCAAAGTTACTACTTTGATACAATAATATATTTGATATCGACAACAGATGAAACCAAGATTCCTACTAATTTAGTTAATCATAGCGAGAATAGATGGCGCCAAACAAAAACTCGAGAACCAAGTAGAGAGCTGATGATCAAAACTACACGATTCCAAACTCTCAGAGAAATTACAAAAATAGATGCTTCAATCTCAAAGACATGCATCTGGAAACCAAACCTGCCTAAGAAGTATTTTTCAAATATAGTTTTTAAATGACACTCCAAAAAGAAAATCAAGAAATGCTGCTACATAATATTTTAAAAAGATTGAATTGAAGAGCTTGAATTTCATACTACAGTTTTGCCAGTCATTGCCTCTTCTTAGCATGTTCTGCTGTTTTCTTCAGCCGTTTTCATTCTGAGCTAGTAGTCAAGAAATCTGAAAATGTGAAGAAAAATTTGTTAATCATATATAAAGACCCAAATAATAACAATATTTTGATAATTGTATTCAGAAATGGTTCCTCCAAACATAATGCTTATTTTTTGACATGGGAAATCATCAAATGCTTCCCCCCCGTTCTGGGCAGACTGGAACCATCAATTTTGTATTTATTAAAGCCCAACCCATGTTCCTTTTTTTGCTACTTCTGTTCCAGGGACATGTATCTCAAAGCCCATCTAGTAATGCTAGAAAGATTGGGACAATTGCCTGCGTGATTCACCCACACACAAAAAAAAACATACATAAATACAATGTAATCCAGCTGTTAATTGCTTCTCCATCAATTCTACACAAACTACTCATTATGCACCACATAACTCACGACAATGGTTGTCGTGAGTTATGAGTAGTGCTGTGCTAGCTAAATGCATAGGTACTCATTTAAATCTGTGTTCATGAAATGTGGCTTTTTTGCGGATAGGAAATCAAATGTGACTTTCAAATCATTTTGTTTTAATTCAATTTATTATTTTTTATAGAATGTGGGCAGGTTGCTAATGAAAAAAAAACCTCCACAATAAAATAGAAGAGGTAATTACAAAAGATTTTTGCAGAGATTTTTGCAGGCTGTCTTAATGCATTTTCCTTAGGAAAGTATTCCAGTAAAGAATCAATAAACAAATGTTTTACCTTTTTCTGATCCAAACTCCAGTTTGTACATGTTGCTTTATATTCCATGGTCAGAATAGGCATTTTTGATGGGCTGAACAGTATGCACCAGTGCACAGTGTCTTGAACCAATTTTGTTTGTAGATTATAAGCTGCTACTCCGTAAAGGCAGAATCTGGTGAATGGTGATGCAGTGAAAGTAGTAAACAGAAAATCTTGAGATGATTAAAACTCATCCATAATTATTTGAGTAAATGTTTGGAAGACTGATTTTCAATGTTAAATGACAAACCATAATGAAATATATACTTTGTTTCAATATATTCAGAAGGAAGTGGGCCAACAAGGAATTCGAAAAATAGGTATTTGTAACTATTGACTAGCCTGTAATAGTAACCATAGAGTGGAGGAAGAAACAGCTGTAGCTCAAACTGTTTACATCACAAAACGCAACCGATTTAATTATTTTAAGTAAGAGTTTAACAAAGTTCCTATCGTTTACTTACATGTTTTAAAAAAAAACTGGTGGTCCTGTATCGGTTAAAATGGGGCATCATTGTCATGTTTGGAGTGTCCGGTGTCGTATTAACGTTCCGGACAAAGACATGCCAAACATGCAAAACGTGAATGTATAAAAATGAATGTTCTAGACGCATTTTTCATAAAGTAAACAGGAATGTAAAACAATTGATGGAGAATTTATTGCAGCCCCTGTTCATTTTAAATTTTGTTTTGCAATAAAATCTACTGTTTATTTTAAATAAGTACACTTAGACCACAAAAACTACTTCAGTAACTCTTTCTTTATATACTTACCCATAATTAACAATCAAAGAAGCGAAAATATACAATCGTAATAGCACAATATTTAATGTTTATCTCACAGACCTGTATTTACTTCTACAAAGCTACAAACAATTGACAACCGGCGTCTCTGTTCTGTTATAATAGTTCTTTAAAGCTGTTTGAATTTGAAAACAGAACCGGGTTGCCAACCGTAAAAGGAAATCCCTCGTGCATTAGCTACAAAAAATCTCGTACATACTTTGACTTTCAAACTTCGTACACATAATAGGCTGTGAGCATGTGATGTTTGAGTATTGATATTGAGCTCCGCTAGGAGTATATTGATCTGTGCTATTGAGTAACATCTGACAGATAGTGCTACTATACTACTAAAGCGTAACGCCAATTGGAATATTCAGGCATTTCGAATCTAGAGATGTAAAATAATAATTTTAGATTAAAATCTACTTTCATAATAAAAAAAAATGTGATTTTAGGAAATAGGTTTTGTTTTTTTATTTAAAGCTTTCAAAAAAAGGTAAACTAGACTTATTCATCATAAAGTTTGTATTAGGTACTTAAGGGTACTGGGAAAATTTAAAGTGGTTGAGTGATTACTGAGATGTAGCATTCATTTTCAAGTGACCGAATCATAGCCGATAATTTGAGTAGGCTTCTGTTTTTGAAGAGACACACTCAGTTTAATAGATTTTTAATTTAGTCGTATAAGAATATCAAAAGTTTGTCTTACATCGATAGATAGAGCTTTTCCCAAGATGTTCATAGGGAAAGTCCAAAATAAGATCCGTTTAACTCAGATTTTTATTAAATAACCATAATATTTTTATGAGGAATTTAAACAAATAATGAGTTATAATACCTTTTAAATGCTTTGTTTTATACGACTATGTTTGTTTAAACCGGATAAAATCATCCACAAATGCAAATCTATAATTTTTTTAAACTGCTCGAAATGGTAATAAAGGAACGCAACGCGAGCAAAGTATCCGTATCCGGTTTTCTCTTTGCTTGTGAATTACATGAATGGTATATTGAATTATAGTTGAAAGTGATTATAATTTTATTAAATGCAACGACCAAAAAGTAAAATTAATTTCAAAAATTGAAGATTTGTGCACTAGGTAAGTTATTCATTTACAATTAGTGTAAAGACACAAATAAATTATTATGTGGATCACGGAAAGATAATGTGTGGCAGTGTGGAAGATAAGATTCAGGAGTTGGCATTAATTTTTTTAAAAAAAAAGATTAAAATAAAGGATTTATGTTTTGTAAGTCATGTTTTTTTTTAGAAACCTATTACCTACTACATAAACTTAAAGAAATTACAACAAACAATAGAAAGTCCCTAGATTTTACAAATCCTACTACAATGAAGGTGTAGTTATACGTATTTAGCTTTATGAAAAGTTGTACTTACTTGTTACCAGAGGGCGCTACAAAATGTGCGAGTGACAGCGTTGCCAATTTAGTCCTTTCGGGGCTAGATCTAGCCCTTTTTTAGCTTTGTTAGCCCTTAACATAATTATTTAGCACCTAGCCCTATTTCTAGCCCCCAAATGAAAACCCTAAATTCAAACAAAACTTAGCATAAACTAAACGCACTCACAGTCTCCACACACACTATTACTCAAATTCATCAAATGTCAATGTTATTAATTTGAAAAAACCACAGAAACAATTTTGAAAACAATTTTGATGCAGATAAGGCTCAACCATCAACTTCGTCAGCACAAAATGAGAGCGTAATCTTGTGTGGCGAAGAATCCTCTGATGAGGACTTGGACATTTGAGTTGTTTTTTTTTTAAATTAAGTTAGATTGTTTTTAAATTTTTGATTGTGTGTTCCAAAAAATATATGTATTAAGTAAACAATAGTTAACAAATCTCAATTCTTTTATTTATTTTTATTAAAAAAGCAATTTAGCCCCTATCTAGCCTATTTTTGACTCTGTTTAGCCCCGAATCTTAAAACCCAGTTGGCAACACTGGCGAGTGACGTCTCTAAGTCACTATAGGTACCTATACAATGTACTCTGTGTTCGTTGATTTTGTTTCTTGATATTCAAAAGTGCCTGATGTGATTCCAGACTCACGTTTTTGACAGATGATTATTTGAGACTGTTCGTGACGCAAAATATTCGTATGCCATATTAGTCCAGGGTCGATAAATTTAAAACCAAAAAAAATCATAATAGGATGAAACCCATTAGAAAAGGAGGGAAATATGATAAAAATGAAAGGAAAAATAATTTACGGGCGATCTGAGGTTGGGAAGGGGATGGGGGTGAGTTTTTAAGGGTAAAAAACGGTTTTTCTCGATTTCCGGCAAAACTAAAAGTCCTATCGAAAAAAGTCAAATGGAAAAGTTGTAGATAATAAAAAGATCTAAAACTTTTGTATTTACATTTTTTTCACATAACCTCAAAATTTATGTGAAAAATTCAAAGAACCAAGTTTTTGGTTTTTTATTTTTATCTTTTACAAAAATTTGTTTTTTTTCAACGAAATTTTGTGAAAACTTACCTTTTTATGTCCCAAATACGCTGTAATTTATTTGATTAAAAATATTTATTTTTTCACCTTATTTTGAATTAATATCGAAAAAACACCCTAATTTTCAATCGAAAATTCACCCGTCAAAATAGCAGCTTTTTTCAAAAAGTTGGTATGGTTTCTGTTCGTTGAAATCTCTACTTTCCGATGGTGAAAAAAAAAATATATGTTACTATGGTAAATCTTCTCAGAAAACGCAAAAATTAAAAAAAAAACTTTAATTCGAAAAGACAAAATCGAATTAATAATGTCTTCACTATTTAATCGTGAATAAACTCCCATGAAAAAAAAAATAAATTAAAGAAATCAATGTCAAAATGTATAAATAATATATTATAAATCTATAAAAAGTATAAAATATATATATAAAACGGCCAAAGTTTGTTTTATTAGAAATATATTTACGATATATATTTTATATATTTTTTATAGATTTTGAAATTTTTTTTTTTCATGGGATTAACTAAATTTGTTTGTGCAAAATTAAGGAGATAATTATTTTTTTATCTTGTACTAAAATATCATTTAATTTCAATCTTTAGGTTATGTTAAGTTAAGCATACTATTTTTCAAAGAAAATATTACGATTTTTATGGTTGAGTTGATTGATACAGATAAAAATAGAGATAGTATTTACCTTCCTATGCAGATTCGAAAAGTTTTATTGTTTTTTTAAGTAAACTTGTCACAATTATCTTCAAGAAACTCAGCGTGCACGTGTATTTTTATAAACGATGTTGTATACTTTACTGTATTTCGAATACTGGTTAGGCTAGCGGTTGTAACAGCTGCTACGAAATATATAGTATATAATAGAAGGTATGTATGTAGTAAGACCCAGACCCGCCTAGCCCCTTCCCCACTTCTCCACGAAATACATTTTGATGGGCTACAATTTTTCGTAGGTCACTGAGGTATATCTACTCAGGTATATATATAATTTATCTCAAAATAGTTATAAATAAGCATCTACGCATATAATTTAAAGAAAATTAGACAACTCTCTCCAAATATTGTAGATGACTTATTAAATATTAATTTAATTAACTTATTTGTTTCTTAATTATAGTAGTATATTTTTATTTGCAATTTTTTTGTTATCAACGTCACATGTAATCTAACGTTTTTCGAGTAATTAAAGTCTAAATTTTAATAAATAGCTCAAAATTATTTATAATAATTAAAAAAAAATTTCGAATTCAAGTTTTTTTTTAATTTTTGCGTTTTCTGAGAAGATTTACCATAATAACATATATTTTTTTTTTCACCATCCGAAAGTAGAGATTTCAACGAACAGAAACCATACCAACTTTTTGAAAAAAGCTGATATTTTGACGGGTGAATTTTCGATTGAAAATTAGGGTGTTTTTTCGATATTAATTCAAAATAAGGTGAAAAAATAAATATTTTTAATCAAATAAATTACAGCGTATTTGGGACATACAAAGGTAAGTTTTCACAAAATTTCGTTAAAAAAAACAAATTTTTGTGAAAGATAAAAATAAAAAACCAAAAACTTGGTTTTTTGAATTTTTCACATAAATTTTGAGGTTATGTGAAAAAAGTGTAAATACAAAAGTTTTAGATCTTTTTATTATCTACAACTTTTCCATTTGACTTTTTTCGATAGGACTTTTAGTTTTGCCGGAAATCGAGAAAAACCATTTTTTACCCTTAAAAACTCACCCCCATCCCCTTCCCAAACTCAGATCGCCCGTAAATTATTTTTCCTTTCATTTTTATCATATTTCCCTCCTTTTCTAATGGGTTTCATTCTATTATAATTTTTTTTCACTTTTCATTAGTTTTAAAGGCTTTTACCCTGGTCTATATTATCAAAATCTCGTACATAATTGTACGAGGTTGAAATTGTCCTCGTCCCTCATATGGAAGACCACAAATCTCGTAATTCTCGTATTTGTAGTTTGTCCGAGCAAATGTCGTACGGTTGACATCCCTGCCACAGATCCACACACTATTTACTTTGACCACAGAATTCTTTCTTGTGGACTGCTTTTCTTCAAGTAAAATATGTGAACCTTTAGTCTATGGTTCACATATCTCATATGATAGTTGTCAAGACTCCCGTTCTTCGTACAGTTCGTGTCCGCTTGACGCCATGTTTCTAGGGATGCTCGATCCAGTTGCTTTGTATCGGTATACTAGAGCGCAAAGGATATTAATCAATTTGCTCCATTTGAAGCGGTCCACTGAATCAATCCGATAACGAATACCAACAGAAGTTATATTTTATTTGCTGTTATTCTTTGTTGTTAATTTTCCTTTGGTTTACACATTAAAATGGCACAATTTACAATTTGTTTTTTATTTTCATAGATTACAAATAACTTACGAGGAGAAATTTATAAATGGTTTTAAATGAAGTTGCGTCCGCTGTCTTTTCGCTTAGATTTTTTAAACTACTCAACGGATTACAATGTTCTAGGTTACACCCGCGGCTTTGTTCGCGTTAAATTCGTTGTAATACGGTTCCCCTTTCCTGATTTGCAGCTACATGCTACCTGTAGTTTTACCCTTGAACCTGATTTATTGTAATAGCAAAGCTAAGTTTTCCCTTTTCTTCCCTCTTTCTCCCTCATTTATACCTTTTATTTAAAAAAAAAATAGTCTATGTACGTCTCCAGGGTTTAGCCATTTAGACGTAAAGAGGTAGGTAACAAACAAACAAACCAACTCACTTTTGCTTTTATAATATTAGTAAGGATAGTAAGGATGTACTAATAGATAGTGATTCAAAAGGAGGGTTTAAAATGTAAAAGCTTTGTCTACGAGGGTGAAACCGCGGGTGTAGCTAGTCAAATATAAAATGAAACTAAAGTAAAGATACGCGTAGACGCTATTCTTAATGGAGAACTGGATAATGAGAGCCTATTAAGGGAAAGTTTTAATAAAAATCACGTTAGTTGAGATATGTGTATTTTTTTATTATAAACTCTTACCTTAATTATCAGAGAATATTATAATCACAGTTATAATAAACAACAGACATGTAATAAGGTACAGTTATCGTTTTATTAAAAAAGTCAGTCGCTCCTATTACCCGACAAATGCGGCTAATGAGAGCCCATTTGACGCTCAGACGGAAAATGGGAGCCATTATAATAACTCTTAAAGAAAAAGAAATAACAAAACTTACTATGCATGAGATCTAGTTACTACAATTATCAATATAATAAAACGCTTGGTAACATAAGTTAAAAAATGAAAACAAATTCAAACTAAACGGAGATAAAATATTAATTGAAAACAAAAGATCCCAACTTTAAGGATCCAAACAAAATGCACAAATATAAGAATCTGGACTATCACTGCCAGAACACTCCTTATGGGCCCAGTTTCCGCAACTTCTGCATCGAAACCACATCTCTCCACTTTTTCCAGTATCTAAACAAATTGCACATAAATTATCTAGGCTCACATTAGCCGCTGAACACCATTTTAAAAAGTAATAACATAAATATGTAATTGTATTCTTAATCACAATTCCAGTATTTGTACTTGTTAGTTAACGAATCTGGAGATATAATAAGCATAACTACAATAAAATAAGATTATGTTTTCATGCTTTCCTTGATCCTGGCAATCGGCAATTTCTTGTAAGCGTGGAGCGAAAAACACACAGCCGTCCCTTAAGACTAAACGAATGGCACTAACGGTTCGAGCGCGTCAGGCGAAGTTTGTCGATTGTTGACGGAAGTAGCCGCGTACTTATGAACGCGCAAATGTGTCTGCGTTCCGTTCAAACTCCATAGCTCCCATTGCCCGACCGCTCTCAATACCCCGCGTTCCCCTACATTTCCACCTCCAACTTTTTTCCAAAACTGATTAAACAGTTGACTTTTTTGGTGGAGCCATGTTTAGTATTTCACTTAATTTACAAATTTAGAACACCTTGTATCAAGAAGAGATAAATGTGCTTGGGGCTTAGACAAAGTAACAATTTAAAAACGATAACGAAGTTAAGATCAAAAGAATAACATACTGAAACATCATGAACTTGTACAGAGGGCTGCACAACAAGCTACTACAATCTGTCAGATTTCTTTGATAGATTTTCGTCTTTATTTTTAAAGAATAAGGTTCAAGGTTCGTTGGGAAAAGTTGACAGTTTAGGGTAGCTTGACCTGCTAGCGTCTGTACATCATTTTTGTCATATTTTACACTTACCCATGTTTGCAAAATAAAATTATCTCTATCTGTAGAACACAAGCGAAAAGTTGGAAGTAAGTACAAAAAAATGAAACGGATACCGAAATTTGTATTTTTAATGTTAATAAAATCAACCGCTAGAAAATTGTTTACAATTGCCATTGTTGTGGTAAGGTGTGATCCTTTACTTACATGTTAATAATACTATTAATATTATTAATTATATATATTTGAACTTGATTAACACAACAGTTTTTGTACAAAAAAGACAAAAAAATTTACAAAATAATTTCTGGACTAAGTTTGTAGTATAATCGTATATGCAAGCATTTTTTTTTAACTTCGTTTACATATTTTATCATCCTGAACGTATCTTTTTTTAAACAAAAAAGAATTTTTGAAATCAGTTCTCGTAATCCAAAATTACCACCGAAAACTTCTTGCACGTCTTTGTATTAATTAGTAACCCAATGCCCCGAGAGATGGCGCTGTAGGTACTTATTACATTGGATCGGGTATCTTTCATGACCTACCGTGGTAAAGTAAGTTGCACTTAAATATATTCGTAATTTTTATTTATGAGTGCATAATCTAATTAGTCGTCTAGGATTGAGCGCTCCCCTTTGTGTTCGCATTAAAAACTGTCACAAAACGGAGCGCCTGCCTGCTGCTGCTACCTTTAAACACATAAGTGGGAACACTTATTGTGACGGACGGGAAACTACGGAACCCTACACTGAGCGTGGCCCGACACGCTCTTGGCCGGTTTTTTTTTGGATGGAATATCATCAAATGACTGGATTAGAGTGAGAAATAGAGTGGAGTGTGAGATTTGTACTGACTCATCCATGTTTCTTCTCCTGCCCTTTGTGTCCCGGAGCCAGTAATCCTATCGAATAACCCGCAACCCCGGCAGGCAGTGGCCCTGACGGGCTCCTTTGCTAACATGTCTTTGAGACGTGCGTCATCGTCCTAAGCGTCTCGGTAGCCATAAGTTGTCTCATGTCTCCCAAATTCAAACGTCCAGCCACCTCCTTCTAGTGTAGGTAACTGCTTCGCAGCAGGTGGTGACTGCTTCCAATTCCCTCTGGCTCCCCATCGTGGACTGAACCAGGGCCGGACGTAAAAGGTTGCCGCCGCCGATCACCTCTACGAAGATACATCGGATACAGACTACCACAGTGGGCACCGACGTGTTCTCCGGGAGATCATCACAATGACGACACCCGGCGTACCCGCCCGATTATATGTAGTATCCTCCGCCTCCCGATTATAAGTAGGAACCTTCCGAAACTACCGTGTTCGGTGAGGACCTGCGTCAGCTGGGGTTGCAACAGCCTCTTCTAGTTGCCGTTTCATTCGATATCGATTTACTTGAGTGGCATTTTTCCCAAGTGTAGTGCCTCCTTGCGTCACTCGTACAGGTGCGGGAGGACTATCGCCTGCAGATCCCACAAATACCGCGACCACACCGTGGCCTCGTAAAGGGCCATGGACCGCACGACTCCGGCATAGAGCCTACAGCAGGAGGCGTTTGGACCCCTGAGATTGGGCAGGAGCCGCTTGAAAGCAGCCCGGACCGCTCGATTTTGGGAGCCAAACGTCGGAAGTGCTCCACGAAATTCCAACGGCTGTCGAGGACGATTCCCAGGTACTTCATCGTCGACCCGACGCCGTTGCGAACCCCTCCTACCCTCAGCTGGGATCCCGTCGGTGGCGTATTCCCGCGGCCATGAAAGACCATTGGCCTCGGATTTGTGCAATGCCACCTCGAGACCCAGTAGCCGGATCCTCTCCGCGACTATCGCAACCACGCGTGTCAGAATGTCGGCCGCCGCCTGGTAAGCCCCCCCCTGAGCAAGAACGAGCGTGTCGCCGCTGGGATATTTTTATCCCTAAGTCCAAGTCCAAGTATTTTACTCTTTGCCTTATGGTACTTACCATGGAGTATAGTCACCATATTACACATAATAAAAATAGTACTAACATAAATTACATAAAGGCCCTAATACGAGCGAACTGTGTACACGTAACGCAATTAAGTTATTGTTAAAATTGACAATACTCGTTACACAATT
The DNA here is from genome assembly GCA_958449745.1 of Ochropleura leucogaster. Classification (NCBI taxonomy): domain Eukaryota; kingdom Metazoa; phylum Arthropoda; class Insecta; order Lepidoptera; family Noctuidae; genus Ochropleura; species Ochropleura leucogaster. Next base: position 10,476,324 of record OY288200.1, read on the forward strand.
GATTTCATAATTTTATGAATGTATTCATATCCACATATATTTATTCATACTTGTTGTAAAGTATTTTACTAAATGCTACAGGATAATGTTATTTTCAATTCAAAAATCGATGTATTATTTACCTACGTCAGGTTTAGGAAGGTACACCGCCCGCTCATGCTAGGGTATAAGGTAGGTTCATAAGGTACACTCTTATGTTCTACCCGGGATACATATCGTCTTTTTAATGAGTATTTTTACGAAGTTGCCCGCTTTCAATACGTGCGCCGACGTTCAAAGATTATATATATTTTACTTGTTTATGTTGTGAAGGTGGTTATGTTATTTGCAATAAAGTATTAATTCCTATTTGAGTCTTTCTTCTTTACATCAGTCACGATTCACGGGTCATTCAATAGAAGAAGGACAGCAACCCAGGTAGTCTTGGTATCCTATTTAGACCTCGGCATTAATTCTATTAAACGTCATCCTACAACATACTTTCACGGACGTATAAATCTCGAAATGTGCTTCTAGTTGATTACAGGTGGTTAGTCTTGCAATCGAAAGCAATGCGATGCGTGGCCACAAAGCCTGCGTCTATTCGACGAGCCTGAGCCGATAGGTTTGTGCTTATGTTGCCGCGTTGGTTAGACATCTCAATGACTACGAGCCAGTGAGGGAGAAACTTTGATATGCTGAAACAATAAGAAATAAAATAGCGAAAATAAAAATATCCAACAATTACAAAAAGGTGAATTAAGGAAAACGAAACGATGTAGGCTTAAAAAATCGAAATTACAACCTCGGGATACGTCTCACAATGGTCTGACATTTAATTTTCCTGATTTATTGTTGCTCTTGAGTGTAAACTAACGCGCAATCGGAAGATCCTCATGAATTCGCTTCGCTGTGGCTGAAATAGCCCCTATATTTTAAGGCAAGTGTCCAAACTTTGTCATTACAGCCGAGACGATATTTAACTGAGGGTGCTTTTGAGCCGAGAACGAGGGTGTTATGGAGTGATAAATGTCCAAGTGTAAACGATATTTTCAATACACTTAAAACACTGTCTTATTCTTACTGCCTTGATAATCGAGTGGTCGCAGCACTCGCAAGTCGCACTTGCGACTTCTGACTTCTTCTGAGACAGTTTTTTTCCGGGTCGGGACAAGTGTTATTGGGTTTTTTATCAGGATTTTTACAGTGGTCACATCAATTACATCCCCTGGGATTAACCATAACTGGCGAAATGTGGTTGTCTATTAGGATACACCTCTGCCTTTTAAGTTAAATAAATTATTTAATGTAGGTACTAGCGGACGCGGCAAACTTAATACAAATCAATTTAGGTAACATACCACCCTGTCGAGTCCAACTGTGTTTTCAAACCACTCAGGAACCTTCAATCTCAAACTTACTAATCAGTTCAGCCTTTTAGGAGGAGTTAGATAACAAACACACGTGCTTATTTGAGTTAAAATATTTAGTATAGATCAGTACAAATCGGGCCTCATCCGCACTTTTATTATAAAGACCTCATATTTTGTGTTAAAGAACGCTGAAGTCAGGTAGCACAAAGTCATATTAACACATGGTGTAAACGGCCCCGTCACAAAGTCATCAACCATGCATTCCGTGTATCAAAATAATTTAAATAATTAGTAGTAATTCTACGCAATAATTTTATTATAAATATGTTTTACGCATAAATATAAATATAGTAATTACGGAGAGAACAAGTTCCTTTCGACTAAGATAAGAATACTTTTACACTCATTATACATTTACCTACTAACATTATTTTACACATCGCCTGCGTCAACAAATTTCAGCCCGCACTTCCGCCTGTGTAGGATTAAGTTTATAAGTCGGCACCTAAAGTCAACAAAAAACCAGCCAAGTGAGCATTACTCGCACACAATGTTCCGTACCATCAAACAATTTTATAACAATGTTTTTAACCTTCATTCAAAAATAAATAGCAATTTACACCCTACTTACCTTTAGCTAACTTAAATGTGTTCTTCTGCAGTGTGATGAAAAAATTTGAATTCTAAAAACTAAGTATCATCACTTTAATCAAAATGTACTATTTCAACCCTGATTTGTTTACATGGAAGCCACCCCCTTTTTATAATTTTGCATCATAGGTGTACGGTATAGGGCGTAGTAGACGTCCGCAAGAAGGCTGCCAGGCTGATGTGAGATTGCTCGGGTCACTTAAGCTGCATGCACAATGAGCGCTGGGCAAAAGTCTCCAACAGATGCTGAGGCCGACCCAGAAAGAGTAGGCGACACGATCAGGACGTGAAGGTGCGCCACAAAAATATATGGAATGACTTGGGGGACCTTTGCCCAGCAGTGGGACAGCTGTTCCCAATTATCTGGGAGTAAAATGGTTATCACATACTTACTGACAGACAGACGGTGACAGACAGACGGACAGGGCAAATCTATAAGGGTTTCGTTGCCAAATGGCAAAAATGCGTTGGCTTTTCAACGGAACCCTAAAAAGAGAATAAGTCAACAAGAATAAAAGCCACTAGCATTTGTGTATTGCTTCGCTCTCGTGGTACCCGGATGAAAAGTAGTTTAAAATTATGTCCATCCAAAATTATAACCCTTTCAAAAACGAAAGAATTTTTAAAATAGTTGCCGTGGTTCGCATTACGTTACATTACCTTCCACAGACAAACTCATAAACTCATAAAATTCGCATTAAGCCTTTATAATATTTTTTTTCATCTTATTTATATATTTTTAAATACATTTCCTAAAAAAAAAAAAAAAAATTATGAGCTGCAGGGCCACCCCTATCACTTTTATTTTTTCTGTCATTAGCTATTTGGGCCCAATCCTGTTGGGAACAGCCAGTTTGAGTATATGTAAGTATTGTGTAAGTATTTTGATATTTACGGTTTCTAAAACACGCAATAATTATTTGCATGTGTGTCTGCTATGAACTTCTAAGCGAGTTTTTGGTTTTAAGTTTTCGTCTTGACCGTTTGTCGGTCGATCTGTCTGTCAGTACATTTTACTCTGAGATAGTTTGCACCACCTAGGTATTTATAATTTGAATTTGGAAAGCATTTGTCTTCTGTAAACGGTTTTCATAAAAATTATATTGAACATTCTCAATTCTCACTCTGTCTGAAAGCGTAAATATTGTGTTTACCCCCTAGAACTTGTAAAGTAAGCGGAAGAAAATTCTGAAAAAAAGTTATGTAAAAAAACTTTCCACGAAAATTGGTTTTTAATAAAATTTGATATTTTATTTAAGGAGGTTATTATATCGTCATTTGATATTGTCATAAGTACACATGAAACGTATTCCGTGGTTAGACTGGAGGGCTACCCCTTCCCCTACAATCCAACATAGTCGCAAAGACGTGACTATCACGATATGAACAATAGCATTTTTTTTTGTAATTGAAACAACATTAACATACTTGCTGCGGATACAATGCAAGAGATAGCCTGTTACCATCAAGGCAAAAATTAAAACCTTCAAAGTTTCATCCAGTGAAAGCACAGCATTAAAACCACAACAATGTAAAACATAGTGAATACTGGATTTTATTTAGTTTGATACTTCATATCTATACATTAAACTGATGTTTCTTTATTCTTCAGCTAACTTAGCTGAATAAATAAAAAGAAAAACAAATTAAAACTGAACAGAAAACTTCTATCTGCTTCCGAATGAATTTTGCAAAAAATGTTGTTGATAGGTGACTATGCAAGTACAAGTCTCCAAAACTAATAATTTTTACTTTTGGTTTTTCTAAATATATTGGACCGGTCTAACAACGCAAGTAAAAGCTTAGAAACGTTGACTGATGGACAATGGGTCAGGATATAGGACTAGGGTGAGGAGTGTCACCGTAGGGGCAGTACGGCAATAGTGTAGCTAACGCCGCCCATACTGTACCCTGGGCGTACATCTCTCCACGTCAGCGGCGCGACAGAGACGCACATGGTCCTGGTCGGGCGAGAGAGAAGGATGCGTGCCCGAGGGCGGGGCACCAGCGAGCGGTACGCCGGTGCCCACACCACCGCTCATTCGTCTCTCGCTTAGCCTCCGCTATGTAAACCGGCCTTGTTGTGAATCTAAACAAAATCGGTCAGTCGTCGTTTTGTTGCCGTCAGAGCAACGCGTCGGAGGTTCCGCGCTTTCGGGTTGAGCATGTTGCGACAGTGAACGTTGCCGGCAAAATGCACGCGTTGTTCGGTGAACAGAGCCCATATGCATACCGTGGAGGAGCCGCCGGTGGTTATTCAGCCGGCGTTACACCTTATGCCTACGAACAATACCGCTATGGATACGGAGCCCCCTACCTTCATCCACATCAACAGCACGTTGGTGCTCCTAAAGATATGGTCAAACCACCCTACTCATATATTGCATTAATAGCGATGGCCATTCAGAACGCTCCCGAACGACGGATTACACTAAACGGCATTTACCAGTTTATAATGGAACGGTTTCCTTACTATAGAGAAAACAAACAAGGCTGGCAAAATTCTATTAGGCACAATCTTAGCCTCAATGAGTGCTTTGTGAAAGTGGCAAGAGATGATAAGAAACCTGGTAAGGGAAGTTACTGGACTCTGGATCCCGATTCGTATAACATGTTTGATAACGGTTCATATTTGCGTCGGCGGCGTCGCTTTAAGAAAAAAGACGCGCTAAGAGAAAAGGAAGAAGCTTTGAAAAGACAACAGCAACTGCAGCAAGCCCAAGAAGCGCTCTCCGCTCAGGAGACGCTGAGTGCGGCAGACACACTAGGACAACAACGAGACGTTAAACCTGACGTGAAACCGCGCATCTTTGAGTGTCGTCCAAAACGAGAACCGGGCGCAGATTGTGCAAGATATGATAAACCTGTCGATTCTCTTGATGACTTCAGTGAACCGCGACTTCCAGCTTCTGCCGTTTACTGTTCGCCCCAACCATACTCGTTGGTGGCTGAAGAATTTCGTGCGGCCACATCCGGGTGGTATACAGCGCCTGAACCTCCAGCGGAGCAACTCCCGCCGGCGTTCCGCGACCTGTTCGAGCCACCCAGCTGCCAGCTGGCTGGCTTCCGCAGCGGCTCACCCGTGCCGGACGCGTACCGCGCGTCGCCACCGCCACATCACCATTACCGCACGCCTGCACCTTCCTACTACCATCACCAAGCCTGCGTTGCCGCCGGTCCTGCGCCAGCACATAAGTCCTACTGAGATCTTGCCCTCAGGTGAGTCCATACTATATTTCCTAACTGCTAAGCTAAGGCTGCCCTGCGATATTTCTTTCGCTGAAGTATAGCGTTCGCGAATTCAGCTGTGCTTGTCGGTCTACTGCTCCTTTGGTCCGTCGAGGAAGCGCCGGTGTGCACCGAGACACTTCGTGACGTGGTTGTGGTTGCAGGAGGCCGGCATCGTTCGGCGCCGCACGGATTTAGCCGCACGCGTCAGTTCCAGAGCGGATAAATATAGCGCAGTAGCCGGAGATGCCGTGGAGGCAAGTGGCGGCGCGTCGATAACCACTGTTTACAGATCGGCGGCCGACCCTGCCGCCTCCCGCTCCGTTCACACCTATAGGTATGTCGAAAGTCCACATGTGTTAAAATACTAGACGTAACAATAAGTGGTGACGCTGGCAGGGTGTGCGTGCGCAGGCCCGTGTGAGTGCGGCCGCAGCCCGCCGCTCGCCGGAGCCGCCAGCGCATCGCACACCTCACATCGATGTGTGATACTTCAGAGAAGTTTCACAGTTACGGTTGTTATGATTTGTTTTGGGTGGACATTATCCGAAGCATGATGTATAGCATTACCAAGGATGTTGCATATGTTCAGGAAATATGTTTTTTTGGTGTGATCAACTGTTATTAAATAATCGTTCAACACAACGGTTCACAGTTAAAGGAGAGGTGCACCATTTTTACACCTCTCCTGTAGATCATCTACAACAGTGTCTGGATATTATTTTCCACTGTATCACTATGGTACCAAGCATAACAAGAACATTGATACAAAATGTTGATAACATCCGCTTCTGCTCGGTCCACACATTTTTTATGTGAAATCTGGGAAGTGTTAGAAACAAAACAATGCTGGTTGTTTTATATTGTAATATGTCAAACAACTGACCATCTGGTGACCAAGTGCTCGACCACAAAAAAAAACAAAAGCGTGTGCTTGGGAACATGGTGCTAATAATTAAGCAATATTATACTTCTTGGAGGGCTAATCTAAACACTAAACAAGTAAATGATCGCACATTATTTAAATGAATTGTGAAGGAATGCATCCGCACGCAACAATCTTTTGAGCTTTAACGTAATTGCCTTCTCGTAATGTAGGCTTATATAAGTACAACAAGTAAATAACACAATAAAATAAAAAAATATATATATACAGTATCGGTTACGACAAAATTGCTCTGTGACTTCAGTTGCCGACTTACCAATAAATGGCATTTTTTTAACGATTATATCAATAGCTATTTTAGGGGTTAAAGTAACTACTTCACAAATAATCAATGTATACATAACACACCATAATATCATGCAAGGGCTTGGAAAATAACTGTGCTTCTAGGTTGTGACGCCCGGTTCGTCACAACCTAAGAGCGGGGGAAGTTATTTGATGACTTCCCACCCGAAAAAAGGGCTTGACAAAAAAGGTAGGTTCCTAAATTTTCACCCACATTTCGTAAATTTGGCGCTATGTCATGTAGTGTCCCACGTATTGGTAGCCATCAACCGGGTATATATCCGAATTCCGGGGCTGCTACAGAGAAGTCCTTGTTGGAAAAATTAAATTACTTTATTGGTTGATCTGGGAATTAAACGCGGAACTCATACTCACCAGTAGCAGCTACTAGACCAACGAAGCATTTAATAATTTATTATCGATGTCTCTTATGAACATAGATTTTCTTTTGAAAAATAGTAGTCACTCAAAACAGTATTTTATGTATTTATAAAACGAGTCAGAAATAATGTAGAATATAATTTAGTCTAGGTAAATTTGTTACGGCGAAGTTAAAACAAAACATTGGGCGGAGTGTCTGAACCTCAGTAGGAGGAACTGAGTATCTCATAAAACATCAATGTCGTAAAACCTTACGATTGAAAGTTGTAAATATTTTAACGCCCCACTAGATTCCATAAAACATAGATATGTAGATAAAGTATTATTTATTAGGTGTCGGTCAATACTTATCGACCGAATACTAGTTTATTTTGTAAGCCATTCATATTTTATTGTTGTTAAAAATAAATTTTCGTCTTACTCTTCGAAGCACAGGGAAGCAGATATCTTCTTTGCTTTACACTCGTAAGTTTAAGTTACTATTTTGAATATAAAATAGGTATTAAAACAAGATTATCAGACCAGCCATGGGATTGGGTATGATCAATACAAGTTAATAATATCCGTATACAGAATTGTATCTGGATTCATGAATAAATATGAAGACAAAAATCTTTTATTATGTTACCAAAAGTACTTATAATTAGGGACAAACACAAAGTTTGTCGTACAGCTTTTATTACTCTGAAATTGAACAGGCAGCTTTTCGCAAATTTATAACGAGTAGTGCCCAGCGTCAGTGATGTAATATAGTTTATTAATTTAGTAACTTGATTTTTTGTTTAACCATTCCAGTTAAGCAAAATATCAAATAAATCCGGTCAAGGGATCGCGTTCTCCCAAACAAACTTTGCAACCTTTTATTTCGCTGTTGAATTTCGCAAAATCCCACCTTATTGAGAACCGCATCCTAAAAGGATCTCCCGTGCCAAATTTGAGACTCCTAAGTTTCTGAAATTTCGTGATGAGTAAGCCAGTGATTTTCGGTATTATACATAGTGTATATAAAGATAAAATGTCCTCTTCGACCCCTGGTCTATATGGATCTAAGTCTGGAATAGACAAACATTGTATTTACCGTTAAGGCGCTGTACAAAGCAAACACTTCGTAAAACGTCTAGATTTTCGTCTCAAAGTTAGCCGTATCTGTACATGCCACTAGCCAAAAAAAATAAATACCGTGTATAGTCAAATACATAAAGTAAAGACTTAAACAAAATCAGTTTACAAAAGTGGTCTAGTACTACGAAAAAAAAATGTTTAAAAAAACGTTCGTCTCTAAATTCTCAATTTTTTCAGCGACAACCATCATATTTTTTTATATCTATAACAAAAAGAATTTTAAATTTTTTCAAACACGCAACTGTATTTTTTTATATTCAATTAAACTGCAAAATGACCTACATTTTGGCGGACATGATATTCAAATAAAATCAAACGCCGACATATTTTCGACCTTATTTCTATTCTTTCTATGCACTACTGTCGTGTAGCCTCACTTCCGCGAATACCTAAGGATCAGCTTGTTACCAGAAAAACAAATAATTCTGTACTTAAGTTATAACCTTAACTTTCAATTCATACTAATTTATAGCTACAGTACTATTCAATTAAATTAATTGACTTTTAAAACAAATTCATTCATCCATAATTGTTTTTATACAGAGTGGTGACAAGCAAGAATAGAAGCAGACCTAAGAAATACAACTCTCAAATGAATTTTCCAAAACGTCTTCTTGTGATTTCCGCGATTATTTACTGCTTGTTTCATTCCAAATGCTTCTGTGTAGGTACCTATAGACTTTATTATTCGTCGTTATATAAGAATCGTTATAATTTTATTTAGTGGCCCAGATATTTTTTTTTTTCAGGGCGTATTTTGTCGTTTAAACTGTTTTTTTCTGCCATCATAACCGATTAGAGTATTCGAATGAATCAAATCTGCAGACATATTGTTGATTTTAATGTTAAATATATTAAAATTTGTGTGATTTGTGAGAATGTGTGAAGAGATTTCATTAGTACTTTTCCAATTCAGCTGTCTTTATAAACAAATGGACTTTAAGGTATGGTTCACGGTATTAGCTCTAAACTTCTTGTGCATTTTATATTATTTCGGCATCGCTTGCTATCTTTCGTATCACATCGTAAAATATACACTGGATAAAAAGGTGCACTTGACTTTTTTATTAAACAGTCTGTCTAACTGCTCGACAACTTGCTCTGTCAAGTGCCTAACGCAATAAAATGAAAAAAGCATTACAGAATATGCAACAGCATAGCACCAATGTAGTCAGTTGAGTTCATCAACTGAATAACCTCTTCTCAGCTCGAGAAAACGGGTCAGCCCCCACTCTTACCGAATTCAGCTCAGAACATGGTTCGTTGTAAATATTATAGTTGTGTACATCAGAGTAAATTTTCATTAAATACTTGGTTTTTAAATTCCAAAACAAGAGTTTTTTGACGATTTTTGTATTTAATAGGTATTTTATTTTTCAATTTAGGTTTATTGGTTTTGTGATTATGCTTCAAAAAGAACTGTAAACTTTCCCTCAAAATGTAAGCAGAAATTTTGATACACAAAATTTGTGTGCCATCACATAATTGCTGACAAAATGGAGATATATTGTAAGGTTTTGAAGAGTTTGGAGAAAAATACCAGATGAAACGAGTATGTCCAAATATTTTATGAAAGCCACATGTTTTTATTTTTGATTTTGTGTCATCCGAAAGCAATGTTGGCACCCCGCGAAGTACTTAGTACATTTTTATTGCGTGCTAAATGAAAAGAACTTATAAGCTGGTAGGAGACAATGGATCCTTCATTACAGAGCCATAAAATAACGCAACCAAGATCACGTTTGTAATCCGCGACGATTAAGCGAGGTGTACCTATTATTTCGCCAGTTCCGTTACGTACCATATAAAAGAGAGCAAGCCTATTCTCATGAACCAGGTCCAAATTCAGACATCGTAGCTGCCCCTGTAACAGACAGTCGAACTTGCGACCGGTCCAACGATCTATTATAGATTCAGTTCATATTATCTGGAATTTAATATAATCATTTCAAAACCTTAAATGGCGTGACGTAGGGGCTAGCTTTGAGTAACGAGAGTAGTGAGACATAGGCAATGACGGAACTTGGACGAATAACCGTCTTACTTTGTATTGATTTAGAAAATAACACGTCAATCTATCACAGTTAAGCCGAAAATTTTAATTTGGGTGATCTCCTATTTCGATTCACTAACTGCGTGTATCATCATCCTCATACGCATCCTAACAGATAAAATGAGATATTTTTTATTACCTGCCACGTAAAATACTCCCTCAAATACGAAAGCATAAACCAAACCATGTGATATCTTTTAGTTCAATAATCCTATCCTACTTCCTACTAAAATTATAAAAGCTAAATCTTGGGAAGATTAAATTAATAAAATAGCTTAGGTACATATCAGAATAACACATTGACAATTCATAAAGGTACTTATTGTATATTCTATACCACGCGAGTGAAACCGCGGGGCGCAGCTAGTAATACAATAAGCAAGAACAAAGCAAAAGTACTCACCAATGTTTTTTGTCGATTCCCCTTAAAGCTCTAAAAAGCGAAAAGCCAAAATATAATCCCTTAAAGACTTCCGGTATTGGCTGCGATGAATCTATTATATCACAAATTGTTTTATTATAACATTTGGAATAATAATTTGATACATTGCCAAGCCTAAGCATTTTAGATGATACAGAAACTTGATTATTGCACGACTGGAATGCCTGAAATTCTTGATTTTACTAATTCCAGTCGTTCCAGTCGTAGCAGTGCTGGATTGAGGGCAAAATGGGCTGCCATAAGTAAGGGGCCTCCACTTTTCTTCACAAATTTGACTTTTATAACATCTGACAAACGTAGGCGTACTTGCGTATCCGTCCGATTCGCTATCGAAATATTATAAAACTATAACTACATCGCCACTTTTCTAAATATTGAAATCCTCCTTACGAATATACTTGGTTTTGATGGTGTCTAACTACACTGAAAAAATATAAAAATAGTCCCTAATGGCTCTTGAAGGTGGTTTACTCCCAGATCTGGATACACCGAAATTGTTTAATGTTTTTCGACAAAAAAACTATAACTACGAGTATGGCCCGCGCGGTTTCCGTACAAACCTGTTGGCAGATTGTTCATCACGAAAATCAGGTCTCAGCATAAGTTCTATATTTTATAGGTGAAAAGAAGAACAAATTGAATTTTGCCATTAAATTAAAACTCACCTGTTCATCGATATCCGCCACGTTCAAATATTCAACAGAAAATGTAAGGTTTAAATGGCCTGCCTAATTTCCACCATTTTAAGTTTATTTTCTAATAACGGCCACTCCTTAGACTTGTATTAATTAGTAGATATAAGCTATCAAAGTATGAATCTTCACCACCAGTACAATTTTGTTTATAATAACAGCATCTATTTTAAATCAGGTTTTATGCGAGGTCTATTTTGAAAATAAAGTAAATTAGCGAAAGTTTCTTTGTTAGTCTTCTTGCAAAAATCTTCCAACACCAAAATAATCGTAAAAATAAATTTGTATGTGATATAACTACGAATTTGTGAGCTTTAGGATTTAGATTTAAACTCTCTAAGACTTTGGTTCTTATCTAATTTCATGACTAGGTCAACGGAAGGTAAAGTGTAGGTTATGATTTACTTAATGCGAATGAGCTAAATATGCGACATAAATGCCCATATTTGTTTATTGCGTTGACTAAGAAGCTTCATTAATTTAAAGATCCAAGATACAGAAGTCCTGTTAATGTATTGGATATTAATTTCATCTTGTTACCACAATGCATGTTGGACATTAAAAGGGTTTTATCAAGACAGACAAAGACGGTCGATTTTTTCAATTCTGAAATGTCGGTTGACCCCAAATCGTAATGTCGGTTGACCCCAAATCGTAGCCCTATCTTGTTGCCTGTCTATTTTCCTATCTTATATTGAATGAGAAAGAATAATTGACAAGGTAGGTAATAAATATTCACGACGCGCTTCGATTTGATTGTAAGTCTAAATATTACAAATGCATAGTGTCCATACATGATGGGAATTCGTAGAAACTCGTAGCAGGTCGGAATGAAAGCAGTTTCGTATTTATTTGCTAAAAAATCCTTCAAGGGCTTACTCCTCATATTCTCATACACACTCAATAACCGATTCGCAAAAAAAAAACTTTAACAGTAACTAAAAAAAAAAAAAAAAAAACATAAATAAGTGAACACACATCCTTGTAAGATCTGGGTAACTAAATTCACAGCCTCTATATTTCTACAAGTTAAAATAATTTTCAAAACAATTGAAGGAACGTAAGAAATAGAAAATATTTTCTTTCATTTTTTTTAGATTAGATACCGCGGCCCCTGAACACAAAGGCCGAAGATACCACATGGATGGGTTTTAGTCTGAACAAGACTGACATTCCCTTCCAATTCTCTAGAACGGGTGAAGTCATTTGATGATTTCCTATACGAAATAGAAACCAAAAACTTTATAGAAATAATACCTAATAAAATATAAAACGCGTCATGGACTTGTTATTGCAATCGGTCTTATATGCATAATATTTATGTATGTTAGGACCGATAGCTATTACGGCGACATTATCCCCCTCGCTGATCCCAAGAACCGCAATGAATTAATAAAACATGTTTGTTTGTCTCAGGTATGACGGAAGCAGAATACGGGAGGCGGAGTGCTACTTACGCGAATGATGGATGCGACTGCAGCGAGCGGCCACATAGTGTTGAGAACTCTATTCCGCGTGGTGCACGCAAATGTTGTAGCAAACGTCACGTATTTATAAAGTTCACGCTATCATCGTATCTCCCCAAGAGATATTGTCAAATGATAGTATAGTGCCCGAAGACTTATTTTAGTATGTATATTCGTTTACCTATGAGCTTAATATTATAAATAGATAAGACGAAATCCGATAATTCCGATATAAAGTAGCATTCAATTGATGTTGTAGATACGTAGGCCAAGACATACCTAAATTTCAGTATTATCCACTCGATCACTATTGTGTACATGGACAGTGTACGTATCACATGGTCTGTAAACAAATATTGTTAGGTAAATGTAAATACGTAGTTATATACCTATATCTAGTTATTTTATGAAACGTAGATTCCCCCCTGTGGAGAATGAAAAGTTTGTATAAAAATATTAATAGGGGATGTGCTGTTATTCTAGTCTGCTACTTTAAGCAAAATATTTGTGTAATATAGACCAAATCTAATGGAAACAGGAAAAATCATCTACGAATGCATTAAGCGACCCAATTACCACAAATAATTTGTATTTAAATAAACATTTTTTCATTAATTTAAAACCTATCCTTATATTTTTAGTCTTCATCACAACAGCAATTCTGCCAGTGTCAATGTCATCATGGCTTAATAAGTTATTTTCCTGTAATTAATATTTATGTACAGCTGTTTTACAGTTATTTTACTTCTATAGTTCTTAAAAATTTAACTCGATTAAAATGACAGCTATCTGCAAAACTGACGAAGTAACTTTGCAATAACGTCTAACGAGTTATTTATATTTGACACGGATCACGACATTTTCCATGTTATTTTTTTTTCGCTTATGAATCAATATATTTTATATAAAAAAAGCTTTTCCATTAAATTAAATCATACTTGGACATCATAATTAATCATTAGAATGCAACCAATATCTGAAACGACCTTAACAGATTACATCAAGTTGCAAAAAATTTAGGGATCGAACATATACAATGTGTCCGGTTATGGACTAGCGATATTCTAGATACTTATTACGTAACGAGTGTTATAATATACTATTACGATAAACTCTTGGGTCTAATTCACTTCCCCGCTTCCTTTTTGACAGACATTTTGAGATATTCTCTATGCGTATACACAAAATAATCATATTCTCAAAGTTTTGGTCTTAGTGAGACGAAAATAGGTTTATTCAGAGGGCAACAATACTGTCAATCTTTTAAATTAAGAAATGATGATCTTACATTTCCGTAACTTTAGAAAACAAAATTAAAGTCTAAAAATATATGCAAATCAACAAAAGATTTGTGAACTTTTTTGTGAAAAAAATTGGTAAGTTTTTATTGAAAATCTATAAATAAATTGGAGTACTAAAATGTTAGTTATATAAGTACTTACATAGAATATCGCTAATCCGTGACCGGACACATTGTATATAAATAAAAAAATATTATTAATAGTGATGAATATGACGATATTGACTTATTAAGTATAAGCCAGCAATTGCATTGTGAGGTTTTGCAAAGTATTATTTGATTGGCCCATCTTTACTTAACCCAAAATATTATTGACTACCTAATTATAGATTTGTCATGACCTGTTTCTACATAATGAACACTACGTTCCCAGCCCTAATTACATTAATTTGGCAGATGTCAATTTAATCAAGTTAGATTTAATGGCTTATAAATTTACATCACTGTTCGAAACACAGTGGTCTTGATATAGTTATAATAAGGATACTGTTGAATGAAAAATACTTGCCACTGACAAATGTTTTATAATTACTATGATACTATAGGTTACGTTGAAGTTGTTGAATGGTTTCTGTAGTCAGAGGTAAAATAACTATGAAAGAACTGTAGTCCAATTTTAAGCATTCGACGCAAGATTAATTTTTTTTTTTCCCTTTAATAAGAGATTTTTTAATCTTATGGTAGATCTCCTTTTTCATTAGACAGGTGGTTGTAGGCTTGTTGTCATAGACCACCTTTGACTTTAAATAAATCCATAAATAGGTATATTGTAGTTATCTTACTAACCCTAAGGTGTTGTTTTTTGCTGCCAACCCCTATTGGACGAAAATGGCGTAAAAGACTAAAATTCCGTAGATTTTTTTATATCCGTTTGAGGTCTGTAATTGATTTATCTCCCTATTCATAAGCAGTGCACTAATACATACCTACGCCAACCTTATTTTAAAGGCACAATAGTAAAAAGTGTAGGTAAAAATGTTCTTGTAAGTGTATTGAGTAAATTATGTATGAACGTTAATCAATGTAATTAGCAGATAGGAAAATTATAATAAGGCACGAAGAAACCGACAACTGATTTTATTCAAATATGATAGAAAACTTTTACATATTTAACACCTAAACCAAAAATAAACAAAAGAGATAAACAATGAGGCAGTTCAACTTTTTAAAACTAAAATGCAGTTTTAGTGATTCTATTGAGCTTTCTTCATAGCGTAGATTAGTAAAATTCTGTATATAAAAGTGTACTCTTACGGTATTATTCTCATAAATCGCCCGTCGAGCCTAGTATAAGTAAGAAAATGCGATAGTCGAAAGTCAGATTCAACTTTAAGCAACAACCGAACATTATACCCTTTTTAAGTAGTCAATTTAGTCCAGCAATGTAAGTTATTGTACAATAAATGGTCCTATAATATACAATGTTGTGATAATTATGTTGGATAATTATCAAGTTGTATGTATATCACATTTTCACAGAAATGATACCCGAATATTTTCAAATTTATTTACTGGAATCTATATAATTACTGTTCACGATATAGGAACCTTTGATAATTTGTAATCTAAGCACATATAACTAAATCTAGCCTATAAAATAAATAATAGTTTCGTCGCATGATCACACGACGACACATCAAGCTGTACATTTCCAGTATAACATAGCGTCGCTTTGTATAGATCTCCGGAGCAGTGAGAGAACCGCAAATGTACTGGTTTTGTATAGCTTGATTGGTCAGCGTGCGTACAATAGCCAAAACAGAACTCATCTAGTTAAAATTGTGCGATTTAAGAAGGCTTTAGAAACCCCAATGAGTTTTTACAGTCCGATAGTATGGTTAAATCGTTGCTTGTGTAGTACAGTTATTTGTGCACTAAAAAATAACGTAACGTATAATAGTTGCTCAGTTTTAACCGACGATGTGAAGTCTAAATCTGAATCAAAGTTGTAAGGGCCAGACTCTCTCTTTGGTGCAAAGCAAATTTTGGCAGTTGGTTAAACCTCCCATATACATAATTTTCAATTGCACTTTATATTGCAAGTAACCATGATCTTTAGTCGTGTCTCTGTAATTATCACTTTCAAAATATATTAAGTCGAATACATACTACTGATTTATTCTTTACCAAGTAGATTAATACTTGATAAAGTAATATCTACAAGTGGTTGGAACAAGTATCGTAACTTTATTATTCTTTTACTGTACGGTTTCTGTGATTCGTTATAGTATTCACGCAAATTTTTCAAATAAATAGCAGACCCAAAATTGTAAGCAAATTTTTTGATCACCATACATTTTATTATAGTTCATATTGCATCAATCTTTTGTTTCGCATAATAAAATATTAGATGACCTACCTATTAGTTGGTAAATTTGTGATAATTATCGTAATCGTGTGTACATAAATGTATTTAATAATAAATGTTTATTTGTATTTAGCATATCGAATTAAATCGTGTTTTTATTTTTCACTTTCCACTCTTCACAAATCATACGATTTCTTTTCTTTGGTGAAAACAATGCAACATCAAAAATATATGTTCAATTGAAAATATTGATCGATTCAGGACTCGAGTGTGTTTAAGATTTCATTAAACGGTCAGTTCTCGAAAAAAAAGAGATAAAATACTGGTCAGCTCCGGGCCGTTCGTTAGTGAGTAATAATTTTAGCTTGTTTGTAGTGTGAATGAAACGAAACGTACAAGTGGCCACTCGGCCGATTGGATACGAGACTGATTTTATCGAATCATCACTCAATCAAACATTGGTACACACATTTTTAGAAGTTGAAGCAGAGTCATTGAAAAAACATGTCAATAAAATTAGGCAGGCAAGTAGGTTGTTTGAGTAGGCGTTCAATGAATGTAGCAGGTTAAGCAGGATTGTAGTGACTTGTATAAATTGGAAGTCTGATCACATTTCTTTTTTTTAGGGTTCCGTACCTCAAAAGGAAAAGACGGAACCCTAAAGGTCTCTGCACACAGCCGGCGTGGCGTGACGGGGCGCGACGGGACGGGGCGGCGACGCGGCGCTGGCGCGGCGGCATCGTTCACACTGCGGGCGCGATAACGTCCCGTCCCGTCGCGCCCATTCACGCCCACCGTATACTGTTTTTATACTGCCTATGCCGCTCGCGTCCCGCCGCGCCCTTCCCCGCCGCTTCTGACTTGTATTCCCGCTCGGCGCGGCGGCGGCGTGACGCGACGGTTACCGTCGCGTCGAGCGGGACGGCTCTGTGTGGCGTCGTCCGTAATATCTAGTACATTACAACTGCTCAGCGTCGCGTCGCCGTCCCGTCCCCTCACGCCACGCCAAGTCAAAGTCGTAAGGCGGCGTCCTAATCGGGTTCGATCGTAGGATGGCGCGATGCGTTTTTCATCTTACGATCAAAGTGGTCGTGCGATGACCTAACAGGTGTCCTAATAGATCGCGCTATGGACATCGTGTGATGTCGTCGCTCGATGACTCACGCCACTTTGATGATGGCTCTTTACAGAGATGCATAGTTTTTGCTGTCGGATTGAAAAAAGGAAACGTAGACAACATAAATACTTTATAGATCCAGGAATGTGCGCGGAGAATTTTTCAACCTTTATTTTGATGTATGAAATAACGAAGAAGACTTTACGATTATTTGTCCATGTCAAAAGAAACAGTTGACTACATCTGCAATGGAATACTTAGCGACTGTAAGCATCCCGTAGGTAACCGATTAGGACACTCAAAAGAGATCTGTAGGCCTACAATCAACTTTTAGTGAACTATTCACTTCCGATGCAATCCAGTATAAGTACCTACATAAACTAAATCGCGCAGATTCGTACCATGAAGTGCCTTTAGCTGATAGCCGTTTGAATCTCTCACGGACTGAATGAAAGATCGAAATTTGTCTGTGGTCCGCGGTGTGAGAAAGAGATGACGCTATACAGTCGTTGCATAAGTCTGTCTGTTTACTCGCACCATATGCGCTTCGTTCCGAAACTTAATCTGTATAAAAATTACAACAAAAACATCTTCAAGTTACGTTTTCTAGCTTAGCAAATTATATACCATTACGCTATTTTTAGTACTCATTAAATAATAGTAGTTTATATAATTATTTAATTTAGAAATATAAAAGGTTTCCTTGGTGTTGTTGTTAAAATAAATTGATTAAGACGAGTTTGAAACGCACCTCCACTTTTGTCAGATTTGACAGCAGTTTTGAAAGAACAATGGGCAAATTTCTGTAGAAGCTGGATTTGTTTTTTTTTTCATGTCCCAAGATAAACCATGGTGAGTTTGGTTTGTTTTGTATGTTATAAACACCATCCTGTTTGAAAATCATTTTTTTTTGTATAATTATCTCATCAATTCTTTGAGGTTAAAATCAACAAAAATAAATCGATAACTTTTTTTGTGGCTACTTAAAAGATATTTCTTGTGTATTTTAAGAACTTAAAAATACCTGTATTTTTCATATACCTATATGGCATGTTGGGACGCCACGCGCCATCATTTCGTAGTCTGGTACGAAATGACCATCCTTCTTTTAATTGTTGTGAGTTCTTTACTTAATTTTATTGGTATTATTTGAAGTTATACTTATTAATAAGTAATACGAATAATGGCTGAAATACCTTGAATAACGTATATTATCACAATTTTTATTAAGTTATTAACAAAACGACTCATTTCACGCCAAGAAATAGCAACTTTTTTTGAATTGGTTACTTTGACACATACGCTATCCATTTCAGGTTGATATGTCACTTCATGGTATGAAAAATGAATGAACAAAAACAGTTTGCGAACCAATTGTCGACTTGATTTGGCGTTGCCTAAACTGGATCGTATTAAGGATATTTTGGTATGAAATAGCAAAACAGTTTATTTTAGGTCATCAATTGAATCGCAATAACAGTTCATGGTAGGCCTCCTGTTGCTTTGATCACATGATCGCACGATCAAACGCGTCATACCTACGTTTCATGTAGTCGCACGATTACTTGTTAGGTTCAAATGGGACACTCTGATCGCTCCCAATTAGGACACCGCAGTAGGCTCGCTTGGCACCAAAAACAAACGCAACTACCTACTAGAGTTACAAAAGTCTTTAGGACATCTACCTGGCTGTAGCATGATAAAAAGGCGCAGTGACGTATGGTAAGATAATAATTTTACAATACTCTATTATTCTCTAAATACCAAATTAAATGGTTTTTCTTACACTAGCATTTAGCAACCTGTGCATGCATCACTGAGAGCGAGAACTTCGATACCAACGGACATGAAAATGAGATTATATCGTTTCGATTTTTATATTTGTTCAGAATTTTAAACAGCACTTAGCCAACATAATGAGGCAGCAAACATGGTGGTTGGTAATTGAATCACCGGTATCGATAGGATGTTGTTTAGAACATTTTCTTTTATTTATACAAATACAGAATCTTTATTTCTGAACCAAATAGTTTTACATTAGGAGGTGATTGGAGCCTCCTTTTAAGCTAATAATGCCTTTGTTAGAAGACTCCGCTCTTCCATAGCAATATACAATTATATAGCAACTTAGATATAAAGCATGCTTGTGTGTGTGTGTGTGTGGCGTGTGTGTGTGGTGTGTGTTTCTGTCGTGAGTGTGTATTCATGTATGTGTTTCACTTTGTTTATTGTATAAGTGCTGAGGCACTTATACTGTGTCTGCGTAATTTAGTGTCATTATCCACTTAGTAAGATTTTTTTTACATTCTTTTAATGGTTTATTGTGTACATACATCTTTCTATTTATCCTATTATAAAATTGACATGATAGTTTACTGTACTGAATGGCGGCAAATTAGTTTTAGTTTGTGGAACCTGTGCTACGAGATCTTTCCGTCTTCTTGTTGTTGTGGTTGGATCATACGGTAAATTTTTATGTTTTTTTAAAACAGAAAGCAGTCCACTTTCCTGATAAAGAATTTCAGTAGGGTATCTAATCCTTTTAAAATACATTATTATGATCACGGCCCGTTGTCCCCGTTCAACATGTATAAACTGTGATTTTGCAGCCCATATTGTGATACTAGCTGTTCCACGCGGTTTCACCCACGCTGCTCAGCACCTCGGTCGTAGCGTGATGTTATATAGCCTATAGCCTTCCTCAAAAAATGTACTATCCAACACTAAAAGAATTTTCCAATTCCAACTAGAAGTCCCTGAGATTAGCGCGTTCAAACAAACAAACTCTTCAGCTTTATAATGTTAGTATAGAAGTATAGGACTAGCAGTAATTTCATAATCTGCAAATGTTTAATACTTAATAAAAATAATGTCACTATGCTCGCACCAGTGTACTGAAAGCATGTACCCGCGCCAATGTTAGAAGCAAGTGCTCGCGCCAGTGCTAAAAGATATAAATTTTTAGTGAGAACTACTGTGGTGATTGTTTCTGTAAAGGATCTGTATATTATTACAAGTGTTAAATATCAATATTAAAAAAGCAGCCTGTAAATTTTGTCACTAACTCAGTTTGTATTACCATGTGCAAGTCAAAACGCGTCGTATGAACCCAAAGACAAAGTAGGTGCCGAACGCCGTTGAGGAGCTTCAGATGACGCGACAGCAAAATGCGTGCATAATTTTACAAAACCGACAAGTGATAGGATTACCAATTTTTACGAACTGATCAGACCTATGGATTACTGCAGCTCACTACCGGTCGTTGTGGCAAAATTTTTGGGAGAGGGCAATGTCAGCAACGTCTATCGGCTGAAATTATCATATTAATGAGTTGGAGCTTATCTCAAAGGCTAACCACATTTTGACTAAGAATATTATTCGTAAAATAACGTCCCAAGTATAGCACTCAACAGACGATATACACCTGACATTCCAATGATAAATAAAACAAAAATATCAAGTGTCGATACAAGAAGCTGAGGTTGGTCGCAACAATGACGATACACCGACCAGTTTTGATGACACGCTTATCAACCCTAACCTTTGAGTGGAAGAGTGTCTTGTGGAACTGGTCAGCAGCAACGTGTGCCCAGTCGAGAGGCTGCGTCATTTAGTGGCGGATTCTTCAATTTGACACGCCACCGCCCGCGAAGATGCCATCTTGATTTTTATTGAAGGCAAATGATTTTATCATTACATGAAAGGTATTTTTATTAAACGTAAAGGTATGTCCTGGAAGTGGTTTTTTTTTACACCACATCTATTATAATTGGAAATTTTAAACATATAAAATGAAAAAAATAAAATAAAATTAAATATAAAAATATATAATGCTTTACTAAACCTTGGTAGCACAGTCCACACTTTACCTTTCTTCAATTTTCTTGGAAACAAATTGCGATTATTTTTCTCTACTGCTGTTTGTATTAAATTAACACTTTGTTTACAAATCTTTTCGCAAATTAACATTCTCATGTCTGTAGACATTGTGGAAGGTAAGGGGTGCTTGTTTTGGCAGAACATCCACTGAAACGGTCAATGAACCGATGTTTATTGTTTTTCTACAACACCAGTGTTGATATTGGCACAAATTCTATTTGTTTAAAATGGTAAGTCTCGTACAAACAGGTAGATTTACGTAACCATGACCTTATAATAACACAATACAAGCTCGAGCCGCGATGCGTCAATATGTATACTAAATAGGTACCGTGTGTACGATCAGTATTTTAACTTTTTTGATCTTGACTTGGGTTTGTCACATTTTTTTCTGTAAGCAGCTGGGTTGTTTCACTATTTTACAATAGCCGGTGTATCATAATAAAATAGTCTTTGGTATCAGTCTTTTAAAGCGGAGCTTCTAAAAATTTCTATTGCATTAAATTTTCAAAATGCACACCTTAATAAGAAGCATAAGAACCTAGTAAATTAAGAATGTTGCTAAACATGGACACCGTGCTAACCAAAACTTAACAAAGACAAAATAAACCATAAAAATAAAAAGAGGAAAGTTTCTTTTAGAATCTTATGTGACTTTTGTTGCATTCTGAAAGTTAAATCCTCCGAATGCTCCTATTTTTTGTGTGTTAACTTGAATTATTGCCATGTTCATTTTTAATTACTACGTTAAAACTCGTTGTGCGATCCATAGATGATCAACATACGCAAAGAATAGAAAATACGTGTTAAAAAGTACTAAATAAGCATGCATTTCAGTACTCATGTGACTAAAATAGTGATAAAAATAAATGTTGATAGCTAGAGAGGGGGAGAAAGGCCCAAGAAAAGATGGATGTATTAGATGGATATATTGTATGAATGAAGGAATGGTATGAAGGAGAAAGGACTTAATGATACCGTAACGTGTGGAGAATGGAAGAAGAAAACGTGATGCACCGACCCCAAATAAATATATTCCTCCTGCCCGTTTTCGGCCACGGCAGTGAATCTCAGTGGAGTTTAATTATCTACGCGGGAGATTTCATAGTGCATAAGTGTGTGCGCAGGCACATTCTCTGTTCCCCTAACTCTCATAGTCCGATTGGCTGGCAAACCGACACGACTCGACAAGGAGATATCTTATCGTCTTTCCTAATGGAAAAGCCCAATATCACCCTTTGCCCGACCCGAGAATCAAACCCGTCTTCATCGACTGATAACGAGACTGCGTTTCCGCTACACCCGAAATGGAATGTGACAAGGGCATGATGATGATGATGATGGACATAAATCTGCATCATCGTCATGGTGCCTTTATCCCAGGCTATCTATTTATTTGGACTCAGCGCAGCGTGTCTTCTTCCATACTACTTGAAAGACGAAAAACTTCAGTGCTATGTGATTATGTAAGAATGGTAAAATAAAAAAGTGGCATATCTGAGTGTGAGTGTCCAAATATAAAATCGGTGTTCACCAAAAAATATACGTAATTTACAATTTAGTTTGATGGACATAATGAATGGTGGCTTCGTGAAGGATTGGTTTACACCCTGTACCTATACATGATTACAGGAAGTGGGCAGATACTAAGACGTAATTGTCTGGGAAGAAAGTTAGACCTTTTGGAAAAAAAAACACAATCTTTTTGGATGGCTCACTTAATCGCATGTTTTAAACACGACAGACTGAACTACTGATTGTAATCATCTCGAATGATTAAAATAATTTATGTTTAATTAAGCATATACACAAAATCACGCCTTTTCCCTAAGGAGGTAAGCAGAAACCACAGACCGCCACTTGGGACGATCCTTGCACAATCATCGTCACACGCCGCCGGTTGCAAGTACTACACACGTGACCTTTCTGAGAAACCTCCCTAATAAGGTAAGTATGTTCTTTTAGTGCGCCCCACCTGGCATTGCCACTCATCTCTGCCTAGTAACTTTTCTTAGTCGTATTTTTCTACAAAAACGATCAAATTGTTTTGAACTGAGAAGTGAGATCACTTGTACCAAACACCGCTCTGGAGGGAGATTGCCTTTATGTACTTACATATTTTTTAATGTTCAAGGATGAACTGAATTAAGGTACGAGTTTGCATACCAACGGTGTCCGTTTCAATCACGATCGAATCTCAATTTAGGTATTGTTTATTTAATTATTATGTATAAATCGTAATCACAAAAAATACATGTTCTTGTAATTTGTATCTTAAAAACTTGATCATCAGAAAAATAATGCAATTTAGTGCGGTTATGATATAGTAATTGAAATATAATGACGTGTTTGGCATGCTAAACATCAGCTTTAGTAGAAAACAGGAGATAGGTGACAACCAGAACAGTAACATACCGAACTTACCTACACTTAAACGTCGAGAACAAATTTTCAAAATTCCGAACTTTAAAATAAGTCGAAATGACTCAGAGCATTACTTTCCCGGAGATCGGAGGTCAACAACCAACTCATCTGTATGGATTATCTCTGTCTTAACGCGATAATTTAATCCTTTGTTTATCCAATGCCTCTAATAGTCCCGATGCACCGGAACGGTAAGCATCTGAGCACAGTCATGTATCATACTCCAACAAATAAGAAAATAATCCGCCCGCTTGAATTACGACCGGGGGTTGATATTACAACGAGGATCGACGTTTCAAGAAAGTCTCAATTAGAGAATAAGTTATAGCTTCTAAAATTCTGTTGTTCGTGAAGCATAAAATTCTATATTTAGATGTTTTCCTAGCTAATCTTGCGTATGGTTTTATAGTGTGTTTGAGTAGAATGCTGTAATCGTAGAATTTAAGCTCTGGAACCCTCCTATGTTTAAACTCAGTCTTATGTGAAATGTTACCCAAACCTCAAGAAAACACATCGCTATTAAAAAAGCGTCCCCGCCCTTTGGCTTGGCTCCCCCTCGAGCACGCCCCTTTGTCACAACTGTCGCATGTCGGCATGTCTATTGACGGTAACGTCAATGTTAACCATTTCGCCCATGATAATTACATAGCTCCATTTGCGTTCTCAATATTAGAAAAGTCTATCTATCTAATATATAAAATTCTCGTGTCACAGTTTTCGTTCCCATACTCCTCCGAAATGGCTGGACCGATTCAAACGAAACTTTGTGTACATATCGGGTAGGTCTGAGAATCGGCCAAAATCTATTTTTCATACCCCTAAGTGAGCAGCGGGTGAAACCGCTGGGCACAGCTAGTTGATTATAAGTTTCTATTGATAAAACTAATATATCCTCCATATCTATAATGACATAGACATTATCCACACACCATCTATTCACGCAAAAGTTCGAATATTTATCCAAACAGGAAACTACGTTAAACACTGAAAAGCAATCAATACAAATTTATAGAAACGAATTTTACGTTACCTCTCTTTCTGGCAGATAGTCAGAAACGTTTATCTCTTCAACTGTGCTTAGTTTTGACAGCACCACGAAAAAAACAAAAATAGACCGATATGAATACCATCTAATAAAAGTGTATACTTAGGTGAAAACTAAAATTTTCTCAGAAGATCTTTGAAGCTAAAGTTTTAATTAAATCTTGTTCCCTGGCAGTTTCCCGATAGATTTCCTATTTCTAATCGCATTAAAATCTCAACATTCGAAATCCGAGAAACGCGGGCCGCAACCACCCGCAGTCTAGTCGAAAAGCAATTTGATTTGACGGCTATCTCACCTCCTACTACGTTTATATCGAAAGCTAAATAAATATTTATTTTATCGAATCTAATTTGGCACGAAACTGGCCCCAGATCGCCGCCCTTTCGGACAAGATATTTCTGATGGAAATAAAATGTGGTGGTGTAAAAAGTCATACTTATTATGTAAGTATTATGGATTAAAATGCAATTAAAGTTAATTTAAATAAATTTAAATGAGTCCAATTGAACGCATTAGTAAAACATCGTTCCGGATTGTGATGGACTGCTGGGATTTTTGTACAAATGATATTTAGAATGTTAAAAAGTATAACACATGTCGGAAATGACAGGGCGCAGCCGTCGGCAACCGTGGCGTGCGGCGGGCGCGCCTGCATGCCACCGGGTTCGTCTCTCGGGTCGGGTATCGTGCCGTATACACGTTTTAGTTTACGTTTACATTACTAAGCACTTGTTGAGTAAATAAATAAAGACGTTTTAAAATAAACTTTACTATTAATCCTTGACTTAGTAACGTTTACATAACCGTGAGATCGGTGATGGGTATGGACAGACAGACACACAACACTGTGGTAGACCTATCATCGGCCGTCAATTATGTCGCCAATATTTGGTAGTTCGTTAAACATTTTCTTTCAATAATTACTGTTATCGTCATAGTGGGATATTTTATATTTGTTTTATTTATTGTTTATTTCAGGTATAAATTAACCCATATAATTATCACAATGCATGATTGAAACAAAATTATTACAATATGAGGTAAACATAAATTATTAAAATTACATTAGAATTAACAAAATACAACATAAGTATGACATTTCTAAACTTTAACAAGTACACACAGCGAAATACAACAGACACTAACTGATTATTACATGCACATAATCGAGGCAGGAACGATGCTTTTAGTCTCCTCAAGAGCCCGTAAAAATCAGTAACTCTGTTCTCAACGAGCCAGTCGCCCTACACCGACAGTGTAGCTTTAAAATAGCTAATAATAATAGTTAGCTCTAAAAGCATTATTGTACTGTACACGAAGAGTGTTATATGCACTCTTCGTGTACTTGTACCACAGCTGACTGGTGTAGAACGGCTGACAGTATATATGTATATAAATGTGTAATTAGTAACATGATGTCAAAAAAAACGTCTATATCGCAATCTTAAGGAAAAATGCCCAAAAGACTGGCAGAATTGCCACGTTGAGGTTGGATGGCAGTACTGACTCTTAAGGCAAAAAAGGCCAGTCCTCTGGTCACGTTCTAGGTGGGCATTCGAACCCCACGGTCAATTACAACACATTCGACATTTGCTATTTAAAATAAAACGAAGTGTATACAGTATCTGCTCATTCATCATGAGTGTGGCGGCTACAACACAATTAGGTGTTTCCCTGAAGCGATCACGACGCCCCCCCTGCACCCCGCGCGCCCGTCGCCGCCGTGCGGCCGCCTGCAAACTGTCATTACAAAAATAGTGGCCCCAGAAAGGGTAGTCCGAGACATGTCCCATATGGACCCGAGTGCAATGCCGCAAGTTATTTTAACTTCTTTCATTGCCGCACTACAGTTCTCCATTTAATTTTATAACGCTATATGAAACACTGTGTTAGGTTGTTTGTGATAACTACTATTTTTAAGCGTGCGTTTTTGATATTCACATTAATTAATAAAATACCTACCGACTAGTACCGACAGCATAGACCTCATACTCATACTCTACATCTGCCAAACCTTTTCTGAACTATTATATAGGTACCTATGTTGAGGTCGTTATACAGACTAGCCTAGTGCAACTGCATAAAAGTAATTTAAATGGAGCGATTGCCTATCTGGCTTTCACAAAACAGTTAGTAATGGCTAATAACACTAATAAAATACACCTTAGAAAGACTGGATGTCAGACAAATGTGGTTGGATATAAGAATAAAGGAAGACCAACGAAATCATAAATGGGAAGATCATATGGCTAGAATGGAGGTGACGAGTTAGATGGCGAGTAAATGAGAAGTATGGAAAAAGACCCCGAATATATGTTAAGATGAGGATTGGAGAGTAATTGTGAATAATGATGCACATTGCGCACACTCAAGAATTCATGCGACGTTAGCATTCCTTTCACTTGCATAACATAACAAGGAATTCTGTCAAAAAATATTTAATTTTGTGCCTACATACGCAACATGTCGGTCGACCAACTGTCGAATAAGTTTTTAAACAAAGTATGTGTTACCGGCGATCTCCAGCAGGTTTACGTTATGATTCCGATTACTTTGATCACTTCGCACGTTCTTTTGTTAACAATCCGGCTGTTCTCAACATTTTTGTGATATTGTTAAACGTTTGTGTCGTGAAACAAGTAAAATTAATGCGCCAAAATTTTATAATCGAAACGAAGGTTTGAGTTATTAAATATGCAAATGAAACGTTCCAAGAAGACTTGCAACATTCTCATTATAAGTTATATTTATTTCAAAATCTTCATGTTTTAATACCTTCTGAGTCCAATGATGATTGAAGACTTCAACTTATAAATTTTCCAATATCATATTTTTATTTTAAACTAGCTTTCGCACGCGGTTTCGCCCGCGTTAAATTTGGGGTAACACATTTCCCCTTACGCCTTATTGATTTGTAATAGCAACGCTAAGTTTTCCCTTTAGTTCCCTCTTTATCCCTCACATCCCACTTTTTTCCAAAAAATATTAGCCTATGTCCGTCTCCTGGTTCCAAAATTCATCAAAATCGGTTTAGCCGTTAAAGCCTGAAGAGGTAACAAACAAACAAACAAACTCACTTTCGCTTTTATCTATACTAATATTATAAAGCTGAAGAGTTTGTTTGTTTGTTTGTTTGAACGCGCTAATCTCAGGGACTACTGGTTGGAATTGAAAAATTATTTTAGTGTTGGATAGTCCATTTCTTGAGGAAGGTTATAGGCTATATAACATCACGCTACGACCAACAGGTTTTGAGCAGCGTGGGTGAAACCGCGTGGAACAGCTAGTAATATTATATAAGTAAGGATATAGGTATCGTAAAGTAATTTTTTTATATCATACAAATTTCTATGGTATCATCAAGTGTTTTCTTGGACAGATATTTAATCAAACAAAGTTTGTTCTGTCATTCAACCATAACTGAGAGTAGACAATCACACCAACAAGCGAGGAGTACGACGGGGACAGAACAATAGTCGACACCGAAAATCGGCAGTCGCAATAAGCCTCAAGATGTTTAGGTATCTATCTAGTAACTATGCTATATCTGTAAGTAAATCATATTGTATTATTTTTATTTATTTAATTAAGGTTCACCTATTATTTGTATATAATATGTGTAACAACTTGTTACACATATTATATACAAATAATATTGTCGCCAATAAGCCAGACATAGTGGTGATAGACCGATCAGCGCGCCGCGCAATGACAATCGATGTTACCATCCCACATGACGAGAACCTCGTGAAAGCTGAGAAAGAAAAACAACTAAAATATCTTGACTTGGCACACGAGGTTGTTGACATGTGGAATATGAACTCGGCTATCATTGTGCCGATTGGCGTAACCGCCAATGGCTTAATTACCAAGAGCCTCGACGAACATCTGTCGAAGCTCTCCTTAGGTGGTTGGATCAAGGGCCTGATTCAGAAGGCAGTACTTCTCGATACGGCCCGCATTGTGATTAGGTTACTGTCTCTGGAGCCCTAACCACCGCTAGCTTGGACCCTGCTTCCGTTACCGGCGGAAGCTTATTTTTATATTTTCAAATGCTTTTTTTGTATTTCTAAGAATTATTTATAAATGTAATTTTAAGATGTAAAATATATAAAGGAAATAATTATATAACCGCAAAATTTCCAAGCCCAATCGGGAAGCTTAAAATGGAAAAAAGAAAACAATCACCCGATCAGAAGCAATTTAAAATGCTGAGAAGTAGGAAACAAATGAGACAAAAGAAAGAAAAGAACCAGTGGGGTAAAATGAGCCCCCTAACGAAACGCGTATGCGTGAGCGTCAGTCGTCCACGTCGCGAGATTTCGCGAGGAAAATTTATCTGATGTTGAAGAAATTCGGCTCTGATACTGATGTGGAGTCAATCGTGAAAACGGTTGTGAACGATGGGACAAGTTTGTCTGGCTCGATACTCGATCCATTCACGTCGGTATTTTTAATGCACCTCGTCCTGTAAATCTTTCGAAAAGGGTAAGTAATTCTTCTACAATTTTTTTTATTACTAAAAGTGTGATTATTTATACAGTTTCCACAGCTTCTTACCGAAAAATGCGAAACCTCTTCTCCGCCAATTCCACAAATATTAAAATTGCAAAAGTTTGTGTAGATGTATTAATCTGGATGTCTGTAACTCTTTCACGCATAAGCTACTGAACAGATTTGTATAAAAATGGGCAAATAGATAGTTTATAACTTAGATTAACACTATGATACTTTTAATCCTGGTAGAAAAGTTCCGAACTTCACGCAGCGGGCATGAGCTAGTTAGTGTCTAATTAATAATGAATTCTATCAAAACCTGACGAACAATAACATATAGACAAGTGCAGTGCCATTAAGAATCGGACATTGAGTATATTGATGAAATTCTTTAAGATACATTTGTATCTCGACAATAAATCTTTACCTCAACATTAACACAAATTAGACAACGTGACAAATAGATGTGATGGAAATAGAAACGCTGACAGTGGAACACACGTCGATCTGTTCGCGTGCTAATGCTGGCTTCACATTCCATTTTTCATGTTAAATTTAAAATAGTGGGAACTATGTTTTGTCCGTGTGTAATAATAGGTGCAGTATGTCGAAATGTTACAGGAAGAGAGAGTTGAGCAACAATTCATAATAAATCTTGACATGAAGTTATAATACCAACATCAAATTCTACTTACAGTCAACTAGTTAGGTAGGTCTAGGTACTCGTTAGTCAATCGATATGTACCTATGTGTTAAGATGGGCTATGGCCGCCATGGGCATCATTCTGTCAGTTGAATTTCAAATGACCAAATATTTATCGAGTCCCGAAAATGTTTGCCTGGCAACCTATCCGATGCTCCAAAAACAAATATGCAGAGATGTTCTTCTAGAGAAAATAAAAAAGCAGGGAGTCGGCACCAATAAATCGATTTGGAAATTGTTTGCTGTAGGGTGGGCCTGAGGTATTTAAAGAACAATTAGTCGGCTGCTTCCCAGCCCTCAGGGCAAATATTTGCCTATTCCCGCCAACCCTCGTTTGGGCCAATGCCGCCTCGGGCGTTGTTGGAAACGGTTTATAGCTAAATGTTTGCCCGCTCTTCCCCTATATACTTATCTATAGGTAAACTTCCCCTCCTAACAACCCCGGTGATTATAATTTACATTCCGCTCCACGATGTAGAATTTCAGATCAATACATTTTGGATGCTTTTTGATAATACTTCAATAAGGCGGCACTTTCAAGTAACTTTCTTGTTTATGTTGTAGAAAGTTACGTTTTATTCTGAAATAAGAGATTTTATATAAACATTTTAAGCTTCTAACAAACGCTACTGGTAAATAGATACAATAACCGCATTTTTTTGGTATATTTATTTGGTTTCTTATTAAATTATTATTTTATTTAATAAGTATGTCAGTATGACAAGATATAACAAGAACGAGCTCTACTTATCCTCCCTGCTTACCCTATTCTCCTTAATGTAATTACCTATGGCTAAATCTCTCAAATGAAAAAAAATATTATGTTATGTTACTTAGAAGATAAGCTGTATGGAATCACTGAAACAGCGTCCTCACAATTTTTTAGTACATTGGGTAATTGCTTACATTTCATAGTCATTTTATTTCCGTTTGAGTAGAATTGGGTATCAAAAACCTATTACAAAGCAAAAAGCCATTCCGTAGCTGTTCAAAACAACAAAAACATTTCTAAATCGTAATTTACCTACTTACACGATATTGTGACATGAAGATTAGTCGGGATTCGAGTTAGCCTGTTGTATTTTAATGCTGTTTTACAGGA
Source organism: Ochropleura leucogaster (assembly GCA_958449745.1). NCBI lineage: Eukaryota > Metazoa > Arthropoda > Insecta > Lepidoptera > Noctuidae > Ochropleura > Ochropleura leucogaster. The sequence continues at coordinate 10,507,317 of OY288200.1, forward strand.
GATTAAATGCCGACACTGTTTTGATTTCTTTCAAAATAACATCTCCTTAGTTTTGACCGCAAAACTTCTACTTTAATTTATCGTGTTAAATGTCGCTGAAAATAGAAAACAAACATGAATCATTAGAGATTTGTTAAAGTTTAGATTTGCTAAGACATAGGTTTGACAAATAGACAAAATATGAACAACAGAGTGGCAAGTAAAAAAGCTATTTAAATGGATTTAAAATGTGTGTTACGTAGACAGTGGAGTAAGGTGACCACCAAGGCGTGAGTCGCCGCCGGCGGTCCGGGCGTACTTACAAAAATACCAGAATGTAATTAAATGTGGATAACTTGCGCTTTATAGACGGCTGCGCGCGCCTGTGTTTGTTTAGTTTGTTATAGATGTGTTTTTACGCAATCTGGAAGTCGTAAATCGTGAACACCAAATTATGTCGTTCACTAGAGTGAGTTTACCTTTTCACGTTCTCGGTTTTCAGATTTTACTTTTAGGTGGAGGGAATAAATAAGGTACACATGGCTGTACTAACTATATTCAAATAATTTACCCAGGCAATACATAAACTTTCCACGAATCTCAAGTGACATTTTTAATGTATGTGAATCAGGGTTCGAAATGATAATAACACCAGGATAATATTTATAATTTAAAAGAAAACAATTATTTATAAACTTCAGGTGTATCCGATCGCGATTGGTCGCTTTCGCACGTATCTAATCACTTGTAGTGTCAACTAAAACAACAGCCATAAACATTATAAACAGATTTTTTGATACTGTCCGTAATATTAAAAAAACAATGAAGTATTTTTAAATTGTAATTATTGCAAGTACTATATGTGATTTGCGCGGCCAATATGGCCAGACCGTGGTCGCATAAATTAGAGATAGAATGAGAAACGGGAGGCCTTTGCCGATACACTTGATAGAACAGCAGAAAAAAGTATCTTATAAATATAAATGTAAACTTCGTGATCATTTCAACACAATTTTAAGTAAACTTGATTTGTAATCTCTCTTATAGAAATAGGTAAGTAAGTATAACAAAAGAAGGGCTACAAGCAAATAATGGAGACACAATAAAATTCTCATTGTACTCTTACTCAAAACTAATATCTAAATGCGCAACAATTTCGTGATCGCGCCCGCATCGAGAATAGAATCCGCACCCGCGGGTAATGTGGCGAATAATCCACCTCGTGCGCCACCGTGCCCCGGGCAATCACAATACCGGGATAGCTATAATCCGCAAAAACTAACAGTATACAGATAACCAAATAAACTTCACTATTTTTCAAACTAAAATAGCGTTTACTTTCGACCTTCTGACGTTACCGATACGCACTAGTTTCGTACTGGTTTTCCATGAATGTCAGCACAATATTTCTGCAAGATTCGTTTTTTAACAATACTTTGTTTACTTGTATTTTTTTAAATATACTTTTTATTTACAACATCGACACGCTACATTTTTCGCAGCCGATTTAATTCAATTTGTTAACAATAATACCATTTTTACTCCATTGTACTTTGGTGGTCTTGGCTAGAATAGTAAAGATTTCAATCTTAATGCTCCTTGCTTTTTTCATTTTGTAAATGGTCCCGATATATTTTGTAGGAGTAATTCTGGGATGCTTTTTTGCGCCACGGACATTCTATTTTGTCAGACATTTATAAAAAGGACATGCGTCTTTAAGTAACAGGTCATTTGTCATTAATGGTTAATTTAAGTTAAAGTTAAATTCCTTAAATGTTAGTATTCATAAATAAATAAATCATATTAATAAAATTAATAAATCATATTCATCTTTATCTGCCTAGCCTTTTCCTAACTATATTGGGGTTGGCTACCAGTCCACCGAATGCAGTCACAAAGAGTTTCAGTTTCAGGCACCAGTGCAGACATTTGTCATTGACATGTCTTTATGAAAACTGACCAATGCCCATCCAAAGTCAGGACCAGCAAACGTACCTAGGTAGTTATTTTTGGTCATTATTATACATTTAGGAAATTGTTATTTATATTTCCCACGACAATCTAGTAATTTTAAAAGCTTAGACAAGTTGATGGGCAAATCACTGACAAGCGGATAAACGTTTAGCCACCGGCTTTATAATAAACTCAGCAAAAAAAATTAAAATGGCTTGTCATTTTGACACCATTCATTCAGCTCGTCCGGACCCTGTTTTTTGTATACTAAAACATTAACGCCATCTCCTGATCTTTATTACAAACGAGTAAGTTTCAATTTCCTGTAATAATATCAGTCGCCTCACCAAGTCACAACGTAAGCTTGTTTTTTCGCAGCAATATGTCTTAATGAATTCCTTGAGCGTCCATTCATGTCATTTGCTGAGTAAACACAGACCTTTACCAAAAGTAATTTAATTTTCAGCGATAGTTTAGAAATTAAATAAAGGGTCCATAACTGCTTGGCAATATTTTCCGGACATCTTGGTGACAAACGTGACAAACATTATGGATCGATTAAATTTTAAATTCCAGAGTTGATTACTTATTAATCATTTTTTTTTAGTTTATTCATAAGTTTAGTTTCTTTAGGTTATTTTAATTTATACTTTTGTATCGAATAAATAAATAGCGTCTAAATAATTAAACACTAATGAAAACGATTGATATTCTAATTTAAGGTCTGATATAATGTTACTTTTTCTCATACCTAGAGCAAAAGTAATATATCAGGCAAAACGATTTAAAAAAAATCGATAAATCAGCAATACAAAAAAAGAATTGTACAACAGGTAGCAATTAAACAATGTTAAAAATTTTCATGCGAGCAAGTGATAGCGGTGGTGGGTGATGACGTGTCGTGGGCGGGCTGCGGGCCCGAACAATGGCGGGATTAGTGCGCGTCGTTCATTTTTGTTCACATTGTTACGTGGCCACGGTTTACACAGCGCATGCAACTGCGGATCAGCGCTCAGCGTTCACGCATCGCTGGCGCCGCGTTATCACACCGCTACACGTCCACAACCCCTTGCAACGCTATTTTAGACGCGGTTTCAATTTGAAACTGTTTGCGGATCAGCATATTTTACTGGCGGCGTTTTTGTAATGAAGTTCTATTCAATCTGCTATCAATTAATGAGATGGGGATGGAGTTTTGTTAACTTACAAAAATAATAAAGGTTTATAATCCGTTCCAGAGCGTCGAGTATTCTGATATCAGAGAGTTTTTTGAAGTAAGTTGGTACAATTTTAGATATTCTCATAATTTGTTCTCACCTACGGCGACGTCATGAATATGAAAACAACCAATGCCAGAAGTCTTTATGGTTTTTATTTTCAGCCGATCCGGATGCTATTGGCGTTCGGCGTCTGCCAAACTTAACGCATAAATAATCTCGGCCGGAAATGGAGGATCGATTTCTGGACCGGTCGACCATCAATCTATCATCTCCACGGCTGATCAAACGTTTGTCGCAAATCAGCCGGTCACAGGGCCCGATGACATCTGACACAATATCACGATGAGGCTTCAAAGCGTTTTTAATGCGAATTATCTGCACCTGAACGGATGTGCTGAAATAATTCAGTTTTCAGTGAATAATAGATATTTACTGAAAACTGAATTATTTGAACTGAACCTTTTAATTTCATATCTCTGTTATTAGTAAATTATAATAGTAGTTTAGAGACTTACGTTATGTTGACATACGAAGTTGTTTCTGGAATTATCATATACATCAAAGGCGACGCGATTAATTGAGCAATCATCGAGGGGGAAAAACGCGTCAAAGCGCCCTCTTCATGCGTCATGACGTCACCACGGTCAATTTGTAACGACACGTGCGTTTTGCTTTTGTTTCCAACTCTGTAAAGTATATCGCTTCAAACTTGGGTTCTACGACGTTTGAGAGAGAATGTTACTTTTGTTGTTTAAACATATCAGGACACAACCATCGTTTATTTGTTAATGAAATGAGTTATTAAGATTGAAGAGTGTTTTTCTTGTGAGAGGTTAATAGCAAAGCTTAAGGTTTATTTCTTTCCGAATACTGAAAAACGTTGTGGTAATAATATGTAGTAAGTTACACAAATACACAGATAAATGTTTAACTACAAAAACACACATGTTTTGGTTTGGTAACCAACTCGTACCTATAATAATGCCTGTTTATAGAATTTAGCTCAAAGCTGTTTGCTGAAAGACATATAGATGGTTTTGTGGCCTTCATTCATAAAATAAGCGCTTTCTGCTTGCTCGTCTTCGTGACAATACCTTGAGTGTGTTATCCAATGAAAAGGAGTATAGATTTCCAAACACAATAAGCCATGTGTATAACCTGACACAAGTGTTGCCCGAAATAAATGTTTTATTATTATAATTTAAATAGTTATTCACGATTAAAGTTCGCTAACTTATCGATAGAGTGAGTAACAACCGCAAACGACTCAAAAAGCAAACAGCTGCAATTTGGATTTAGCCTCCACGCCTAATTTCGGTTGGTAGACTTATTTTAACATTAAATACACACACAAATATCCCTTGTATAAACACATCGCCCCTAATATTGGCATCTTGGAAAGGAAACAGCTTAACTACAATTAACATTGTTTCGCCATTTTCGTCTTTAATGCAACTACAAAAGGCAGGTACTTTTGCCAAAGTTAAAGTATTTGTATTATTTAGTTTGCACACAAATCGTTTTTGAATTTCTTATTGTATTTATGCTAAGATAGTATTTATTCATTTTAGTATATAGCAGTAAGAATATATTTATGTGCTTTTCAACATTTATCTAATAGGTGAGTCACACGCAGCGGATTCTCTCAACAAATTAAACTACGGAAATTTGCAGAAATGAGAATAATTATCAAAACAAACAATAGGTAATGAGTTTAACCGACTTACTTAAAACGACACGTATTTAAAAACCGTAGAATTAGTACAACTTACAAACTCCAAAGTTGTTTATGCTAAATAAATAAAACTATCTTGTGCCATTAAGCCATTCTAGCAAGTACGAATTTGGGAATAAACTTAGGTATACAAGAAAATCTAGTGAAAAAGGCTCGCCGACGTGTACAAAGCCGTCGAAAACCTTATAAATCAAGGCATTTTTTACCATCATCGTCATTTACGCCTATGGAGGAACTTCTGCCACAGGGTGCCGTATTGAGCCAGCAACCAGCGTTTTACGAGTACATTAAGTAACCTAACCTAACTTTGAACATATCATTCCGCGAGCCTGACATTTTTAAACATTTTTTGCAAAATAGTCAATTCACAATCTTTCCAATACAACCAGATAACGGACAAACATTATTATGCTGAGTAGACATAGATAAAGTTATCCCATACTTTGTTCCCAATCCTTTCTCGTGACTCCGTGAGGCCGATCTTAATAAACAACTGACGGACAGTATTTGGTTTTACCTTTCAATACGTTGCCCGTTAACGCGGGCAGCGTGCAATGTGGCGAACACATGGGCGTACTCCGCGGTCGCCATGATGTCTTAATATGCCTGGGATACCGGGAATAGTAGCGTTCATGAATACTGCCTAATTAGATAACTGTTTTTGTTTCAAGGCAGAATTTTATATTTACTGACTGTACTTCAAAAAAAAATACCACATATAAAGGAGAAGAATGCATTTTGTATGTCGCGTGACTTGCCGAAGCTCTGCGTTTTTTACTTATTTTCAAAGTAGCGGGCATGCATTTTACCTGTAGTCAATAGCTGACATTAATACCAATAAGTATTTTAAAGTGAAACTTCTTTAGAATCGTTGTGATTTCAAACCGGATGCAACGGAAAAAACGACAGGTAAGAGACACAAATACAAAAATGTGTAGGAAAAAGCCGGGAAAGAATGAGACAGAAATATACATACGATTTTATAGTATCGGTCTCTCCTCTAAAGCTTTAGTGCTTTACGATAAGTTCTAAATTTCCGCAAGTAATATTATGTTTTTAACGCAACTAGTTTAAGTTAAGTGAATTACAAATACATTTACACAAATTCTGGAAATCGTTTCAATTTGTATCGCATTTTAGTTATCATAAACCTCTTGTATCATTTGTTGAAACTAAAAATATGGAACTTGAGCAATAAATTATGTAACATATGTTAAATAAAGTATAAAATATCTTTTAAAATTAATCAAAATACTTTCATTTTTAAACAAATAACTTTTGTAATTATCCTACCCTTGTTAAATAGATTCATCTCATTCTTTTGTCGATGTGCTGAAGTTTTACTTCTATCGTGTGTGAACCGCACACACACCTTTTTAAGTAATACAAAATCCTTTAACACGTTTCATTTCGCAGATAAAAGCCATCAAATTTCAAAACCAATAAGATTCATGGGCATTCTTGGCGTAATATTAGTAGGTACAACTTTTATTTTATACACTACTCTCAAAACTTCTTTCAAACGATAGCAGAAATCACTTCAAACAAGCAAGGTATGAGACAAAATCTTCTACAGCGTACCATTTCTGAAAAATAGGCTATCAAAATTGTCGTGTTGAGGGATTTTGATTGCTTGTATTATGAAAACGCGACGCATTAGAAAAAAATCTCTCGTACATTGCTTGTTGGTATCGTTGGTATAGCAGCCATTTTAAAAATAAAAAATGGCAGAGATTATGCAGGCCAAATAATTAAATGTCCTTTAAAATTAAAATTGTACCATCTATCAGCTCTGCCAAAACTTTTATTTTTGAGAAATTAATGATGCCTGTTGCTTTAACAATGGTGAATGTGTGTAATATCGGTAGACACACACTGCAGCCGTCATTGCTTGTGAGGATCAGGACTTATCCCACAGCTATCGACGGGGACGTGTTGTGGCCCGCGCACTTCAGCGAACACGTCGCCGCCGCGGCGTCGCTCGGTGAGCCGGCCCGGATCACGGCCGCTCCGCGGTGCGCCCGCGCCGCGCCGTAATAACTCTTCACCAGATTATTAACGAGCTTATTAACTTTACCCCAAATGTCTTCATTGTGGAATGAATAATTTCTAAACAAAAAGTAAGCCGCTCTTAGACTAACAAAAAGATTCTCAGTGTTTTTGTTGTCATTGCCGCACCTTTATTAAGATATTTATTACAGACTACTCGTGCCTAGCAGTAAGTATTGCCGACACTCACAAATAATGTGGTTTAAAATAATTTACAAAATATTTTTTTAGAACTAGAGGTTACCCCTTTACCACCTCAAAAACCATACCTCACAAAAATATTAGTTGCAAAATAAATCAAGTTAGACCAAATAGAATACTAAACTCGTGTACTGCTACGTATGGCCGAGGAATGATGCTGTTATGTTAATGTGAAATGCTTACGAATCTTACAGTCGACTTAAAATAATAATGTCAGCTAATAATATTTTTAATGTCTAGTAAATGTAGTAATAAACGTTGGTTTGTTGTGGCGGCGGTATGGTTAAAATACAAGATAAACAGAACGGTGTCAGTACACTCTCGGGACTCGAATCGTATTTATTTGTCTAACTTTTTAGATAAATAACATTTTGTTTATTTAATAACTTCTGCCTGTTGCCGATATCGATTTCAGTATCTGTTACTAAAGAATTAGGAAGTTTGTTCACTGAAAACGAACCTTTAGTTCATAGGAATTTATGGCAGTTTTTGAATAACTTTGAATATTAAGACCCCTTTTTATATTCAAATAAGTTCTAATTAATTAGCAAACCGAATTAAGATATTGATGATATTTTTAGAAACGACATGATCTAGTTCCATTCAAAACTAAGTACCTAAGTTTTATGATTAGTTTTTTTTCCATTACCTATAACGATGCAGTTAGGGAGCCACCTAATACTAATATCAGAATTAATAAGTGCCGGGTTTAATGCAGAAAGCAGATGCTCTTCCAGAATCACAGCTTTTATGTGCCGTTTATCATAGTATCTCAATCAAAAACAAACAAAAGTGAAGCTACAATCCCGAACACAAGACATAATTAGAAGCCTTGTAGTGGTAGCGAAGCAATTTCTCGTCAGGTCACTTAGTTGACAAAATAGCAGGTGAAATCCATTTGAAAGAATTAAATTACATAAATTAATCGTGTCGCGTAGATATACAGTATAAAAGGCTATAAAAGCGAGTTTAAAAAAATGTTACTTGAAAGTTTAAGTGGCGGCGGGACTAAGCCGCGGTTAAACTTAGTGCCGTTTGTTTGGATAAGCCAAACGCGTGTGACGCTAGCGCACTCCACTGCTGCCATGCCACACCGCGCGGCGCGTCGTTCGCTGCCGGGCCGCGGGGTGTGTGCAGCTACATTGTGGCCTGGGGCTAACAATGTTATTCATTATTTATTTAATTACAGACTACAATATCATTGCAATGATCACTTTTTTAACACAAAAGGATCAGGGCGAGATTGGACCCACTTAATTGCAGTTACTTATTTCCATGCAGAGAGTTCAGGAGTGGGCTGTATAGTCGTTACAGGAGATCTATGTTTGTAGTTTATTAAGGATGGCTATTTATACCTGTTACCTTTCGTTTTCGACTGCTTCGTTGCCGTTGGTCTTGTGATCGTAAGCTTGATTGCCGAACTTGTGGTCCTGGGTTCGATTCTCAAGTCAGGCAAGAAATTCTCAGGTCCGAAGTATGAATACATGCCCAGTTAGCGACAATTGGCTCACCGATGGGTGAGCAGCCACTCTAACTGACAAAATGTGGGTGTAACAAATAGCACGCGATTCCACAGGCATCTCACTTTAGGCCTGACTTTAGATGAAATCTCGGTCGCAACTAAAAAGTCGCGCCAATGGGAGCCTTATTACTTCTTAATGTGCTAGTTACTATTTACGCTTCTTTCAGCTTAGGTTTTTGCCAATAATAATTATAGTTTCACCCTACATCAATTACTCTATGCTAACAGTATATATAGTTATGACCAAGTCAGTATAGTTCCTAGCTCCCGGACGTATTTTTTATTTTGCATGGGGAAGTACCTATATTTGGATAGAGAGATACAGAACCACGATGATGCTGTTGGTAAATAAGTATTATCTGATTGAACACCTTTTTGAAACAAACTACATATTACATAAAAAAGATAATAACATTGTTAAATACGCAATCTTAGATTCGTTTTAGGTTATAATCTTCTACCTTGAATTTCTTTTTTCTCCCATCCTCTACGACTTACTGCCCATTTGCGTTTTTTTCAGTTTTACCTATATAGTTCTACAACTAGGTAAAAGTTTCTATAGGTACTGTACGATACTCCGAAAATTGGGTCCCATTGTACATGCGTCCCCGCCATCTTTCTTTAATTTTAGTCTTTTTAGTTGTGATGTATGAGGTATCTCACACTATTTATTATCGAGTATTCATTTTCTATTGTTTCTAAAAGTCATAAGCTGAGCATCCAAATACAGTAGAAGTTAGATATGTAATAGATAACTCATAAAATACCCAAACAATATAAATTAAATTGATATGGGAACCCCTCGGGCAGATATCCTTTTGATTTTAAAAAATAATCTTGTATTCGGTTCGAAATCCACGTACTTAGGCAGTTTTCACGAAATAAACAACCAAAAACGAAATACAGTCGAATTGAGAACCTCCTCCTTATTTGAAGTCAGTTAATAAAACCAACTTCAATTTAATGGCATGAATTCTTCTGTCTCTTATATTAACAGGTCGTCGTAACTCTAGTCGCTAAATAATAACAGGCCCTCGGGTCGATCTTTCGGTTTAGACGCACAGGTTGTTGCACAGGTTGGTTCGTAGATGGGTGACCTGACCACCCATTACATACCGAGTTTCCTCCGTGCCTCAGAAAGCACGTGAAGCCGCTGGTCCCTGCTGTCATTTGTAGATTCTTGACAGTCGTTACTCAGTTCTGGGTTGTGGTCGTGGCTGTCAGATAGGCACTCGTTCTAAATAAAATACTGGCATTCTGCTATATCCTGATAGACTGGATGCCGGCCCCAACATAGTTGGGAAAGAACTAGGCAGGTGATGAACTGTCTACCTAAAACTTGGATCTCAATGTTCAATCTCCGTCACAAAATAAACTTGTGACGGTTGACAGTGTTTGACGCAGGACAGCAATCTGACGGTCGCAAAACTAGGCTATCACTGCTATATTACAACTACAACACGTGCTCTGTACAATTAGTGCGCACTTACCCTTTTATTTTTTGGGGTGGGAGATCATCAAATAACTTCCCCCGCTTTGGAGCGGGGGGCGTGTCAGACTTTTACTGACTAAAATCCACCTATGTTCCTTCTTATGTCCTTTACAACCCGCAACCCCGGCAGGCGGAGGGCCTGCCGGGGTTGCAGGTCCCTCTGCTTTGCTGACATCTCTTTGAGGAGCGCGTGAAACAACACGAACGCGCCGTCGACACGGCCTGTCGTCAGACGGACGGACATTGAGGTACCCATTGCTCACCGTCCACAGGCCCGTATCTACGGTGGCCAGGAATCGTCTCGCGGCGCCCGGCGCCCGGGGCGTCTCCCGCGGCGGCTGGCTTGGTTTGAGGTTCTCTCCCTCAAACGCCCGGCCTCCTGCTTCGCAGAAGGAGGTGACCGCTTCCCATTCCCTCTCGCTCCAGACCATGGAGTGAACCAGGGCCGGACGCGAGAGATCGCCGCCGCCGATCGCCTCTACGAGGGCACGGCGGTGCTCCGCCCAAGCTGGGCAGACCGCCACTGTGTGCTCCACCGTGTCCTCCGGGCTATCGCCACAATGGTGACACCCGGGCTTTCCTCCCACCCGATTATGTGCAGGAACCTCCCGAAACTTCCGTGTCAGGTGAGGACCTGCGTCAGGCACACCATGACGCCTCTTCAGCCACTCCTCAAAGAGGGGAATTACCGCCACTATTATGGCGCGCCCGTGCACTCACCTTTACACTATGAGCACCTCAGTATAAACTGTCACTTTTTACTATTTAATTTAATTAAATAACACTTTATTGCCCTAATCGTAAGTGTGCTATAGCCAATCGGGATGAGAATCTGATGAATAAATTTCAATAAAGTGTTTTAGTACTGACATACCACTATCCAAGAACCTTGAATTTCTTGTTTACGTAACGTAAATTAAAGCACTAAGCTGCTTATTATCACAATTATAAAAAAAAAGTATTTTAACAACACTCCCTTTTTTAACCGACTTCCCAAAAAGGAGGAGGTTCTCAATTCGGCCGGTATGATTTTTTTTTTGTAGTAGTGTGTTTCGCAGCGGCATTCTTTCGTAGCACATCTAATGAATAAGGCTGCTTACACCACAGTGAAGGTTGACCGTTTCTTAATCATTAGCGACGCCGAAATGTACACGTAGACGCTGATTTTTTTTTCTGGATCGCACCTGCTTTTTATAGTTACTAAGATATTGGGGATCAAAGCTGTAAGTTTTTCAGGTTTTTTTAAAACATTTTTTTTTATGTTTCAATCTTACATTGAATGTCTCAGGGCAATTTTTGGAGTGCGTTACGTTGACTCCTGTCGTAAAACGTAATTTTGCTCCCCGAAACAAGTCGTTTCTCAGCAATATTTTTTGTGTAGAGTTACTTAGTTTGGTGACTGAATTCTAAGGTTAGTTAACACCTTTTATAGGTGTTATACCTATCAGGTATAGTTATAAACATATCTCTAGTAGAAACTTTATGATAAACAAAAAGCACTAACAGTTTATTGATGGTAAAGTACCTACTTCTCACATTTTATGGAGGTGCACTATTTCACGTTATTCGCTAATTCACGAGTATAATTAAATTCTCAAACAAACTGTTGTGTGCTCTGACTTTATTTATAATTGAAAACGTGACTTGACAAGTAATTACTCAACCATTAAATTATGAATTTATAATTTTTCATGAATGGAGGCCGTGCTTACTTTTGAGCCGGGCCGATTATCCAGCGGAACAATCCGATGAGTAAACACTGTCAGCCGCATTCCCAACATCTTCACGATACCACGTAGGTGTTACTATGGCCCACACAAATTTCAATGGAGACGTAACAATGCGCGTCACTTGTCGCCTACCAAATCTGGTCAGTTTTGACATGTCGTCATGTTTTTATAAACGCCCGCTGTCAATGCTTCCACGACGATTTTACGGTCGGAGGGCTGCCCAATTTGCCACAATGGTCTACACTTCTAATTTCCATTGTGAAGATTACGAATTTACGTCTCCATGTTATTGCGACGCGCCTCACAATGAGGATTAAGCTTTATTTGTTCAAATGACTTTAGTTCTTGGCCCTAGTTGTGACGGGAAGAGATTATATTTGCTCATCCTGTTCCGTGTGACTTTTAAAATATTGTATAATTGGCTTACCTGCCTTTGCAATAAGGTGGTAATTATTTTAATGTCTTTAAAATGGAGTTAACTTAAAAATCTGAAGTAAACTAAATTCACGTTATATTATTCTTTTTCTTCACAATTCGCATTACTGCATTCTATTACATTTCAATTTTGTATCTAGTACAAATTAATGGAGGACCTGTTTTACTAGGTACATATTATGAACTTTTTAATAATATTAATTAGCTCGCCTATCACCACTATCTCATATGATCGGCGAAAATTTGCTTAAAGATGCAGATCGCGTATCCAGAAAGGTAAAACCAACATTTAGATATCTTTTTAAATAATGAAATACCTAGAAGTCTGGATAGTTTCAAACTTTAATTTTGTTTTATACGCTAAAGTTCAGGCACCCCACCTTGTAGAATTGTTTTGTACAAGGTTTAACATAATAAACGCAAAACGTCTCAGTTCATAAAACTGAAAAAAAAATGTTCTACCCCACCTTGAAATTTACAAAATTATTTTCTATTTTGGAACTGACTCTATCTACTAATAAGTGTATACAAAGAATACTGAAAAAAATGTGCTTTCGACCGTCATTTGATCAGTTTCATGACCTGAACACGAGAGGATTAAAAAAATGCTTAGTCTATCACTAAAAATTACTTTGCATTCTGTATTTACGCACAATGCAGATAACATTTTCCTACGGCGTGCTACAATTCGAGATTTTTAATTTGTAATGTTTACACAGCCGATATGGCGATGACTAAACGCTTTGTGACAGTTACTGATCTACGAAGAGGCCAATAAAACCCTCTATTGTTATACCTTATAAAAATAAAAAACAATTTGTTGAAGTACCTCTATTCTGAATTTCATTTTAAACGATGTATTATAAAGCATACTGGGCTACAATAAGATTCAAAATTGGTTCGACCACGTTCCCCAATTGTAAGTAAGGGACGTCATCCCTTTGTATGAATTGATTTTGTCTGAAAATGGGGTGTTACTATAACATCTCTGTCTGTGGTCAGACCCCCCAGTCAGCTAGCGAGATATTAATAAAATTGTTTAGATCGAAAGCAAATAAAATTAAAAAAACAATATTACTTTATGACTGTGTTTTCTAATTTTGAGTTTACTATAACTATAACTCTTGTCCTATCTATCCTATTTGTCTACCACATGATACCTATTATAAAACACAGGTTAAATAAATATATTATATTTATCTATATATTTGAATAAATACCTTTTTTTATCCATTGACTAACCCCAGTTATATTTTTATATTCGTACAATCCATCCAAAAATTGTCTGGAAGATATCGCTATCAACGATAAGACTGCCTGCCATAGTAACCAGAATTAGCAATTTCTGTAAAACAGTTACTTATGTTTCAATTCTATTCTATTCAATTATGTTCGAATTCAGTTTATTAAATTTCTATCATATTTATTCACATCTATGTACATTTTTCACAAAAACTAATCATTTGTATTTATGTACCTATATCATATAGTACTGACATTTTTTTTAGAAGAGAATATGTACAAATTCTCGTACAGCATTCCTTCTTTATCGCGTGGTTAAGGGCCTAACCTGGTGTCACAGAATTTATGCCGCCCATGGGACTCTGACTTAGCTAAAAATGTCTTCGAAAAAATCTCTCAGACAGTTTCCTCACGTTTTCCTTCACCGAAGCAAATGATAATTATACAAATAAAAATAAATAATAGGTATAGACAATCCTAAAAATCAAAAGTGCGAGTCTGGAGTTAAAGTTTGAGACAGTTGGACGGTCACACAACTAGATTATCACTGCTTATGTACATTTATATTTTAGCTGACCGGACAGACACTTTTGTCCCAATATTTTCTGGTAGTCTTCAACAGCGTCCTCGGGTCCAACTATACCTACTAATTTAACCTTAGGTAAAAATCACCTTATTAGGTCAATCCGTTTAATAATAAACAATTACGAACAGTCGCATCAAAGGTCCCACACAAGGCGCGGTGTAAACCCTACGTAAATACTACGATTTTTTAATTGAAAGTACAATTTGGATATAGCGTTTTAGTTATAATGTTTGCAACAAGCCCAATCAGTATCAATATTATGTACGTCTACTCAATTCCTAAATCTATAAAAATGTTGTAGAAACGATTATTGTTTATTATTTATCTTTACAAGGGGGTTCGCGCTAGGGCCTCAGCTTCGTCATCATCTGTCTACCATTTAGCTTAGCCAACTTTTTGGGGTCGGCTTCCAGTCTGAGTCCAAATACAACTGAATACCAGTTTTACATTTTCTACCTACCTACAATTTTACATGGGGCGACTGCCTATCTAATATCCACAACCCAGTTGGTCTATGTCAAATTCTTCACAGAATTTTAATGTCAACTATAGGTAGGTTCTTAGAACTTAGATGTGCCTGTTTAAGCATTGCCTGGATAATACGATACTCTTTGGTAAGAATGGTTGTCAGAATTTCAGGAGACTGGCTATCTGTAACAAATTCCGAAGATCTACAAATGACAGCCAGTACCAACAGCTTAAAGTGCTTTCTGAGGCAAGGCGGAAACTCTGTAACCTTTTGTAAGCCATCCACTGACCAACCTAGGCAAGTGTGGCTTAACCCAAAGACCGACCCGAGCAGCAGATATTATTTAGCCACAATAATAAAGTTAACATACTGCCCGTACTAATCCGGTCAGAAACAAGACTATTATAAGCAACTAGCTGCGCCCAGCGGTTTCACCCGCTTCTCGATTAGGGGCATGAAAAATAGATGTTGGCCGATTCTCAGACCTACCCGATATAAACACAAAATTTCGTTCAAATCGGTCCAGCCGTTTCGGAGGAGTATGGGAACGAATACTGTGACACGAGAATTTTATATACCTATTAGATAAAGAAATCAATTTAATATGTGATTCCATTTTACGATTTTTTTTATTAGATTCTTATTAGCTATTATCATTTCTAGAATTTCAAAGAGCATTTTTAATAGCTAAATTACATTTATATGTAAAAAGCAAAAAATCACGTGTAATTGAAATAACATGTGTAAATTGAAAATTATAATTTTATTTTCAGTTATTGATTGTACAAGTCCTATTGTTATAAATGCGAAAGTTTGTGAAGTTTCAAGGATGTCTGGATGTTAGTTACTCTTTCACGCAAAAACTACTGAACGGATTTAGATACAGATAGTTTATAACCTGGATTACCCCATGAGATACATTTTACGTGGCACATTTCCCAAAATAATGTATTGACTTATTCCTGAGACAGACTGGACTGAGGAAGCTGCTTTATTTTCTGTTTGAAACCAGCAGAACTATTCTTCTTCCACACTATATTTTGACCCTTTTTAGCAGACATTTGTCCAAAAGAGCTCTTAGAAGACACTTAAAGGTGTCCCATATATTAATGCAGGAGTAGCTACCTATAGTAATTTATTGGTGCACAATGGGGAGCGCAGCAAAAGTATGAAGTACCTAAGAGAGTGGAGAGCCGGAGTACAACGCAGTATAGCGACCGGTTTCAGGTCGCCGGCCAGGACGCCACGCATGCGTCCTCAGCTTTACATTATCGAGCGGCTCTACCCCACCTTATATCTTGGCTGCCATTTAATGTCTATGTAAAAGCATCTATTATATTCAGGTATTTGCGGCTGGTTTATTTTAGAAAAGTGCTACATTTTGTCGCAGTGCTTTATTTTTGTTACTCTTAAAGGTAGCTGAGTTTTTAAAACCACGACCAAGAATTTGTAGGTACACTTTATATAGCTTAGCGTTAAATATTATAATCTATGAACCCTAAAAACCCCAAACGGGTTTTCTTCAGTTTCGGTGTATCTAAATACCCACCCTGAAACTGAAATTCAAAATAATCAGCGAAAATGAAATAAATATTATAGTTCGATAAACAGCTCCTGCAGCTGTAGTTGTAACATAGTACTAACTATTAGGTACCATCGACACGTGAAGTTGTGACTATGCACTATTGCCATATTATATGAAAACGCTGGCACCTGACACCTCCGGTTAGTTTTATAAAATAACACTACCTACCGACGAACGTGCATTGTCATCGACAGAATTCGAGCGAACACTCGGCCCGTCATTATGGACGTACAATTAAAGAGTAAATGTAAAGTAAATACTTAACATTTATTGTCGATTTGATCCGTGACATTCGTGGTGGAGTGGCTTTAGGATCCGACCGCTCACTGCCAATCTAATATCAACCGTGCTCATTTACTGCAACGTCGCTTTTTCGTCGACTACAATGTAGCTTTGTCACTGGTGTACAGCCCACACTGCCTTCACATTTTTGTAGTGTCTGAATATATTTAATGGAATTTATTTTCACTTTAAGGCTTAAGCTGAATAAACAGTAGGCTTTGAATAATACATGCTAGTTTTTTTTAATTGGGTGAAGTAAATTAGTGGTTGAACTCAACCTATAATACATTTTAAGAGGATGGCACAAATTCATCCCATATTACAAATGCCATACCAAATTCAGGCATTTTAACATCAATCCATGGAGTAATCAAAACGGTTAATCCTTACTATATAATATTATAAAAGTGAAAGTGAGTTTGTTTGTTACCTCTTCACGCTTTAACGGCTAAACCGATTTTGATGAATTTTGGAACAGAGATAGTTGGGAACCAGAAGACGGACATAGGATAATTTTAAAAAAGTGGGATGTGAGGGAGAACGAGGGAAGAAAAGGGAAAACTTAGCGTTGTTATTACAAATCAATAAGGCGCAAGGGGAACTGTGCTACCCCAAATTTAACGCGGGCGAAGCCGCGGGCGAAAGCTAGTTATCTAATAAACCTAAGTTGCTCATAGCTGCGCTATGCAGTGCGAACAAGTCAACGGGTATTAAGTTCTCGAAATAATTAGTTATCGATTGATAAGTAGGTAAGTGAATTGGAAGAGTTGCAGTTAAGCTGCGATGACCCCGGGCTTTCACGCTAACTAACTTTTCAATATTCATAATTCGATATTCATCGGCGTCCGCATAACTTGATCGTATTACACAGCTCGGTAAGGATTATACCTACTTTGCTCCCACTGAAAGAAGATTATGAACTGGATATTTCATAAGTAGAGTAAAACCCGATGGGTTCATCCATAATATTGCTTTTATATAATTTTGGAGAATCTGAAATGTATCGGAAAGTGGCTTTGTTGCTGAAACGTGGTATAGTCTTGGCTTGCTTATGCATGGCATAATAGTTAACCAAGTACGCACTATACTCTATACTCTATCACTTGCAAATAATAATATCACATTTGGCATCTTATGCTAGCTGAAACAGTATTTATGTATAAAAGTATATTTGCTATGCTATGTATATTACCCAGGTTTTACAATAAGATGACAAATTAAAGAGTGCAAAAGCCTCAATGAATTTAAAAAAAGTCTGACTATCATAATTATTGATTGACAAGTGTATTATTCAGTGAACGAATTTCTAAATGACAGACTTTTTGTATGTTGACATGTTTTATTGATTAATTCTTTCTTTTAATTATTTGTTTTGAGATGACTAACATTTTGTGCATGCATTTTAATATTGCCATCTAGGTGACATTTTGTATTATCTTATATTATAATTGTTATTGTGTTTATTGCTTTGATATAATTTAAATTAAAGTAGTTAATTTGAAAAAAAAAATTGTTCTTACTGTATATATATGTATGTGGAACATCTAAGATAGTTTCAGACTTTCGTATTTTACCATTTATTTTTTGTACTTCTGTTCACCAAATAAACTAATTTGAATTTAAAGAAAGTAAATTGGTTCTAGTTCGTCATGTAAAATCGCTAGTACCAATGCTTAGGCCTATAAGATTTGGAAGTCTTGGTACGTACACTAAATACATATTATATTTAAGTTCCTTTAGTAACATTAGCTATATTCCTTCCATTGCCGATGTGGCTATGAGAACTTTGCGCCACGCTTGACAAAAGCTTGTCAAGCACCCGGTCGTCACAGATGTAGGTACGAGCGTATAAGCAAGCATGTGTCCTATTGTTTAACGATGGCCACAGATTCGTCGTAACAAAAAAAACCCCGCCGACGACGCCCTGCGTCCATATGGCTTACAATAACAAATTCTTAACCAAAAGTAAACCAATGTATCCTCGCGTTCCGTTTTTAGTTAGTCCGCTGTATGCAGGCGAAAATGGCATAAAGCCGCTTAAGTGTTTTTGTTTCCTTCAGCCTTGAAGTGCTCGAATCGAGCTCTGTGTAAACATCGCATTCTTTTTGTAAACCAACTGACATAATTGGTGGAGTTTCGTTAAAAGGTTACCTACAATACAGTAATAGGGGCTTTATTAAAAAAAAATTGAATTAAACGAACTAATTTAACTAACGACAAAAGTATATAAATGCACATGGTAACTGCAAGACTCGTTGTAAAATTGGAATACCGCAATTTCAATCCTGCAGCCTTTTATTTGGAACTGGAGACCAATTCAATTTGTTGCAAGTTTACCTCTAAATAAAACCAAAATATCTCAATATCAGTTGCATGAAATGCTTTCATACAAGTAATAGTTTCTCCAATCGTGTATTGTTTAAAGAAACTATTCCTTGTATTGACACACTGAATTTACTACCAACGGTTATTTCTAGAGGCCTTCTAATCCAACTTCGCGGCATTAACGTAATAGGTGTACACTGTGACACTCTAGAGGTGTATAATTTATGAAGAACGATAACAAAATCTTTTTTTCTGAATATTAAACTAAGTAACTTCGCAAAAAAACAAAAGCATCCATTATGTGTTTTCACACCAAAAGTCGTTTGGTGTAAAAACACATAACGGATGCTTTTGTTTCGATGGGATGGGAAATCATCAAATAACTTCCCCCGCTCTTATCAGACTTTTACTGACTAAAACACACCAATGTTCCTTTTTTTTTCCATTATGTTGATAGGCCGCGGCATCTCTTTCGAACAACTCGTAACCCAAGCAGGCGGTGACCCTAGCGGGCAACTCAGGTTTGCTGACATCTCTTTGAGCCGCGCATGGAACAAGAACGCTGTGAGGCCACGGCCTGTCGTCACTAGACAGACGGACGGTGAGCTACCCATTGCTCACAGACAGTCTCTACAGTGGCTGGGAGCCTTACGCTTAGAGCTAATAGATGCCTTGAATAGTACGAGTAATGTTATAACTTTATAAGAAACTTATGTTAAAGTTGGAACTTTGACCCAATATGTACGTTTAGTCCAGGACAAAAAAGAAATATTTCAATGACGGGGAGAATAAGTGCCTTTCGACAGTTTCGACTTTGTTAAAGGCACTTTTATACCCGTTATATTGCTAACATGATTTTAACACAGTTTTTTTAGCTTAACGTTTAATAAAAAGTCTTAGAAGATTTGACCCACTTTCCGGATCTGAAATTTCGCATAAATGTATAGTTAACAATGGTAGAATAACAATGCGTCGTTAGCTAAGTGATATCATTCTAAAATTAATATGCTGGACCCCATAGATAGCGGATTAGTTATTTTGATGCAGTCCTGTGATATGGGTATCGAATGAAAGGGTTTTTTCGTTTTTCAAACTATTATATTTATTAAAGTCATTTCTTTACAACCGCCTGGTGCCATACGCCATTTTTTCTTTTGACTTTGCGAGTCCGGTTATTCACTTTGGCAATCTGTACCACCTCTTTAGGGATATCATTGCTGTTCTGGTCTAAACTGTCCAACAACAGTAACCATGCGGGTGCCATATTTTTTCGACTGAAATGTAAATCCCAACCCACCTTGGACTTGTCCGCATATAGATTAGCCTCATGCAAGTGTATCATTGCTGCGAAATCATTAATTTCATGAGCCAAATTATCTATTTCTACTAAGGTATCCACAACGAACTGAAAAAGAAATATGATTGGCATGACTAACTGCACAAGGCTAAAAATTAAAAACATGACGAAGGTAGCAAAATATGGGAACGTCTATCAGCTTCAAATTATGCAGCTGTTCAACTGTTTAAAAACTTGCAAAATTTTCCCATAAGGAGATACACATATTATTAAAGGGGGAGCTGTCTCAAGTTTGAATCCATTTATAATAAAAAAAGATAGGTAATTTTCAATAGACTTTAACATAAAATAACTGAATTCATAATTACATACGGTGTGCTGCTTTTTTGCTGCTTCTTCATCTTCCAGTGTCGGAGATGCCTCTAAAACACTTTGAACTTTGGCATATAACTTGTACATTTTTTTGTGTCTGTACCTCATTTGATACACTATTTTACCGTATTGGTATTGCGTGCTTTTGACAAGAGCAGTACTTCTATATTGCTGTATACTGGCGACCTTCGCGGTTGCATCCAATACTAACTCTGCAGACAATTTAACCAGCATTCTCTGCATTCTTCTCTCAACGCCACCAAAGTATATAGAAGAAATAGAAACACAGGGTTTCCAAATGACTGCAATGAAATCAATAGTCAACTAGGTATCTATTATGTCGGTACACTTCATTGTCGGTCTATTAAGACCATTTGCCTCTAGAACGCGTGAACGCGAACATTTATTATCTTGATACCACTTAAAGTTATATATATTTCAATATATACCGTAACAATATCGAAAATGCTGAACGTAAAATTATATTTAATTGATAATACTTTTCCATTTATTTACATCAATTAAACTAACTAATCATACAAACTAAATATAGACACAAACTAATAATAAAAATATGTACATATGTACAAGTAAAAAATGGAAAATTACAGGGCGTCAAAAAATTCGTCCTTTTGCCGTGACCTTAACCCTTCAAAGTGCGAAATTTACGTTTCTGACATTATCGACATCCAATCGACTATAGATAAACTTAATGCAATAGCCACAAATATAAAAATTAAAAAAAAATAGTTCCCACCAGGAGGTGACCGGGAACTTTTTTCTAATAGGAATACCGAACCGGAAAATTCTCCTATTTTAAAAGAAAGTTTTTCATCTTTCATCGAAGGCAAAATTAATAATTTTATTGATATTTCGGACAGCCTCTCACAAATTATATGCATTCGGCGTTCACCCTTTTAAGATCTTGCTGTTTTGATCCAAATTTTATGTATTTCTGCGTTGTTCCCCTCTTGGGATGCAACCACAACTTTTGGACAAAATTGATCAAATTATTCACAATACTGTATCTTCCATTTTTAATATGGCATTATATGACCGAGTGTGGCTACAAACCACCCTGTCCTTTTGGTGGCCTCGGTGTCTACAAAACAATTCTTTTGTAGACGCCGAGGCCACCATATGACCATCCTTAAGGATCCCAATATGCCATATATATGTATATATGTATTTAGTTTGTATGCTAAGTTAGTTTAATTGATGTAAATAAATGAAAAAGTGAAAAAAAAACTGTACTTAAAGTTAAAATAAATGACAAATACTTAAGTCTCTGGTCCTTACAGCTGTTAAAAAAATAAGCTTCTTTCTTAGTTAACGCAATTTAAAATATGGCTATTCATTTACATATTTATTTAGCATAGGTGAACAGCTTATTCACAAGCAAAACAATATTCCGTTCACCTAGAGTCTTGAAATTTCAATTTTGGTAAGAAGCAAGGTGTATTTTTAGTTATGGTGCATTGAGTCGAAAGGACATAGCCGAATTTTGCTCTGATAATGCACAGTAATGATTGAAATATGAAAATTACTTTTAAAATAAATAAAAGTCAATCGTATTAATTATATTTCCCTAAAATAGGCAAGAGAAAATGCAAAATTATTTAGGTGTGTATTTGTGTGGTTTCAATATAAATATTGCGAATAACTTTTATTTATTTTAAAAGTAATTTTCATATATCAATAATTACTGAGCATTATCAGGGCAGAATCCGGAAATGCCCTTTATAATATTAACTGCGTTTGCGACTATCTTACAATAAATAATAATATAAATAAATAAATAAACGTGATTGAACGTCTGAAGACCAACTGTTCAGGTATAAGTTTAAGATCGATTAAATTCAGAAGGCGGAGTCGTCTAAATTATTCAAAACAACTTTTGCTCAAACCGTCGTTTGAAAAGGGAGATATGACGCCTATCATCAGACAGATTCCCAACAGTGCTGTAACCTTAGTTTTCCTCCAGATTTAATTTAATATAATCTTAAATGACGAGACGTAAATGTTAGCGGCCACCAACTAACAAACCTCCACTTTGCTGATGATATTGTTATTTTCACCATATCAGCTTTAGAACAAGAGGAAATGCTCCAAGTTCTGAACACGGCAAGTTTTGAGTTTTATAACTTGATCAATAAACATTGCAGTATGTTCTCTCTCACCACACAATAGGGAATATGCATGATTTTTTTATGTCTTAATTTAATCATTTATATCTTTATAATATAGAAAAAAATATAAATAGGCTTGAAAAGAGTCAAGTTACTTTTCAAAGTCAAATTTAAAACATTCAATCAATTTGAGACGTTCAAACGCCACCATTTTATGCGCGCTTATGATGACGTCATTGATAATGTCCTGTCAGTTCACTATAGTAGCGTTTCAGTTACTTAATACTTATTTTCAGTTTTAATTCCTAAACAAACCATGGAAAAACTTTAAAAAATCTTCTTACAAGTAAAGTATGGTACCGAAATGTAGAAACACTACCATTACTACACCAGATAAAGTGTTTTTTCGTATACCACGCGATGCAAAATTACGAAAACAATGGTGTAAGAATATGAAAAGCGATTAAATATCTCAATTATCGGTTGTATTTTTTTGTGAATATGATTTTAACGTAAGTGTGCTATGTTTATATACAGCTTAGTGTGAATAAGCTATTAAGCAGTAAAAGATTCGGTCTAAAACTAACCTAGTTCAACAGTTTACAAAAGTTCATTAAAATTTTCTCTAAAGAGCTTATTATTCCTTTTGCGGTTTTACAAAGTTTTGATGATTGAGAATTGATTTTAGGTCTGTATTAATTATATTGAAAATAACATAATAAAACAAAGGAGAAAAATGTAATCTACGGTTAAAGAAAGGAGTTGTTCCTCATTTTATTATGTTTTCATTTCAGAAACCGAATGAGAGAATCGCCGTAGTTAAAAAGCAAAGAATAGCACTGGTAAATGAAGCAGCAGAGTATGCTATCAAAAGTAGTAGTATTACCTTGCAGCTTTCAGTCCTTTGATGTTTGCGCTCGTAAAATCAAGATTTGATGCAAAATATGCTGACATCATAAATGCATCTATTTTCGGTAGATTTTCCGATTGTGCTTTGACTAATCTAGTTTCTGTCATCGTCTTAGATTGACTACAAATATATATTCACAAAGTAACCACACAGAAATACAGATTTAGATACACGGGATGAATATCGACGCCGATAAATGAACGATAAATGCAAATGGTTACCAGTGACGTCACATAGTTTCGACCAAGTGAGGCGTTTTGACAGTTTGATTTTAACTCCGTTATTTTTCACTTTTTATGTAATATTTTCAGGGTTTAAATGATAACTAAATGAAAAAAATACCTTTTAAAGATGGGTGTACCACAAGGATCAATATTAGGTCCTTTCCTCTTTTTAGTATATATTAATGATCTACCCCATTTATTTTAAAACCAACCACAAATGGCGTTGCTTGCTGACGATATCTCTTTAATATTTAAGATAGATAGACGTGCTACAAATCATGACGACGTAAATAACGCCCTATGGCAGGTCAATAATTGGTTCACCACCAATAATTTAGTATTAAATGGGAAAAAAACGAACTTGTGCATAAAATTTGCTCTGTCAAACGTCAAAAGTAGTGATTGTGACATAGTACCTATTGAATCTAGAGAAACTAGAATTCATCGATAAAACTGTTTTACTGGGGATAACGCTCGATTAAAAAAAAATTGTATCTATTTGGTAGACACAAGTAATAATACTAGAAATAGGGACGAATTGGTACAACCGGGTTTCAGGTTAGCTTAAGTAGACTTATCTTTCATGGGGTACTGTTTGAAATGCTACAATAAAAATTCCTCCCCACATTCTTCAACTTAATGAGACGAAATTATTTAAATCTTGTATTAAACGCACACTATGTAGGCAAGCATATTATAAGTTGGGGGATTATATTGTTGATAGAAATGCTTGGCTCAATGCTAGTCCTGCTCCACAAGCAAAGGGGTAAACTCATTGATTAGTATCCCAAGTTATAGTGGAGGCTGCAGAAGATTGTAAGACTATCTTTGCATTTTATAGACTTAATTTCCTAGTTTAGTATAACTGAAAGCCCATCTGTGAGTATCATGTACCTTTATTGACTTGAAGATGCCCTGGTGGTTGACAGAATGTCATGCTCACTTAAATTTCTCGCTGATGGTGGCGGGTGTGTCGGGTCATTTAGCTCCCTTCAAAATGGTCGAGCTGAATGGGGCTGATACATACGTCATGTGCGTGAACGGGCGCTGTCAGTTGGGACTGGTCATTTTTTGGCTACCACAGTACATATTTAATTTATTTAGATTTGAAATTAAATCTTGCTTTTTATTTACTCTAGACGCTCTTACTTTGCACGTTTTTCTACATCGTTCTCACATATTTGTATAATCTCAACATGAATGATGTAAATACGATTTTGTAATAATATTATAATTTAAAAAAGTGTCCATGGAGTTTCTTGCCCATTCTTTTCCATAGAGATCAAGGCTTTGGTATGGGCAACTACAGTACTTTCACAAGTTATTATGCCTTGTGACCGGAACTGTAGATTCTATTTGTTTCTTGATATTCAAAAGGTCTAATTGAAATAAATGATTTGATTTGACTATTTGATATACTTTGTTTTGTTTTATTTACTTTTTAATAGGAAAAATTAAAAAGTATAAAAACAACAGTGTAAAAATTAATAAACGAAATAATCACTTACTTAAATGGTAGACAAGAAACACATGGAGCAGTAGAAACATTTTTAGTGCTGCCGTTAAGTAATTCGATAAGAAAACATACTTGTAGTTGTAGACTAATCATCTTATAAATTTAGTGAGGGGACCAGTTCAGCATTTTGGCTTCGGCTGTCGTATTTTTAACTAACTTGGTGCGTGCGCAAAAACATCTAAATTGAAATCTGCATAACCATTTCCTAAAATTATTGGGGACGACTTCTATTCTTACCGGATGCAGATGAATTCAACAAATTTTTTTACCAGCAAAAACATATCAATAAAACATATTTATGTGTACCTACTATCAGGAAAAACATGCCAATACGAGAAAATTTTCTGTTAAGTGAATACTATCTAGGTAATTTTTACTCTTCCAAGTAATTTATTTTAAATTATTCCAAGGATACATTACACATATGTTTGATAAGGAACTGAGCAGACTATTGCATAGAAATACGACGTGTTCAGTGCTTACACAGTTCTGAATAATAAAAAAACTGCTGTTCTATACATTTGAGCGCTAAGGTTTCAATTTCGAATAGCATGGACAAGGTTCTTGGATTCGGCTTTTAACGCAGAATTTTGTTCACACACTGCTGTTGCATAACAAAGAAATATGACGCAATTAACAGTTATCAGAAAATTACATTCTAAAATTAAAAACTACTTACCTACATAAACTAGTTTTTACTTTCACACGTTCATAGTACCAACATATTTACAAAGGACCGAACCTTTTCAACGTAGGTACCGTTTAACAAACAATTCAAGATTTTTAGGTAGGGAAGTACCTATCTAATGGCTTAACGGGCTAACCTAACTACGGATAACCCTTCTTCATAAGTTTCTTATGTATCTACTGAAAGCGAAACAGCGAAACGCCGCAGATTCGGATGAAACAAATATAAAACTAGGTTGGTTTAGGTCGATCACGGGTAGGTCGATTATTTGAACTATGGTCGTGCTTTTTTTATTTTACCACGTTTAGATATGGGTACATGTTGCGACTGCGGAGTAGGTAACGGTTAATAATTATGTTTGACCTGATTACGCATTGGATAATTTATAATGATACCTACCTACTGGTGACACTGAAAATACAGAACCGGAATACCTACCTACTAGTTTCGTATAAAAAAATATTTTATAAACAGCGTTAGATTTTACTAGTCAGGTTTAAAATATATATATTTACTGATATTTGGCTTAGTTCGTTACATGCGTATTTATACCTACCGTATTCCATTAAAATCAGCTTTCTCATCTTGATTGAATTTTGTTCAGGGTACTTACAAGAATGGAATAGACTTTATTTCCTGCTTTTCTGAATGCTTGTCAGTCCTATCAAAAGTGCCTACCTAGATATCAAAACATAAGTAATCTAGATTCTCAACGCCTGTTGAGAATCTAGACTTAGACCTTGCAGGTCTTAAGTAGTAGGTACTAAACACACAATTCTTTCAACTCCCTGCCAAAATACTTTACACCAAAAGAGATCAAGTTATTTTAGATTACTGTGATTCGTCTATGGTCTACGGTACTTACCTAAATATGTGGTTTTTTACTTACATCAATGTTTTAATTCTTCAATTGAGTTTTCGAGAACAATAAATTGTGGTTCGAGGCTATAGGGGTTGATACAAATACTTACGGGGACAAGGAGGCGGGGCGACCGCGCCCCTTCCAACCGGATCATACACGCTATCCCACTCTAGCAAACATTATCGATTTGGGCCTGACTTCCGCCATTCTGCACAGTTTATGACCAAGGTAATGACACAAAAGGGAATATAGGTAGATGTTATTTCACTAAACTGCCCATCATTTAAAATTGGGACCGTACTGTATCTGGTTCTTAAAAGGTTAACATTTATTATAGAAAATGGTAGTTTTTGCATCTTGATCCTACATTTTCAGCTATCCCTTTTTGGTAGGTATCTATGGAACGCACACTGATTCGATCAACTAAGCCTGATTCATTCATAATCATTTGCCTACCCTTATACTTGTATGAATAACAGTATTTTACATGAAGCGTATACCTATCTGACCTCCACGACCCAGTTAACAACTGGATAATACAACTAATACAGTAATCCTTGGCCAAACTAGTTGTCACACTTTTGTGCCGCTGACTACTTGTAACAACTTTTGAATATCTTCGAATCAGCCGGGACCAACAGCTAAACGTGATTTCCGAAGCACGGAGCAAACTCGGTATATAATGGGTAGTCACTTATCCACAGAGCAACCTAGGCAAGCATGGCTTAACTTCAAGCAACACAACAATTGCTTATGTAATGAATTGACTGAAGATATGTAAAAATTGGGCAATATTGATCGAGCTTCACTGGATTCCAGACCTACATGTACATACCTACTTTCTTCACCTTTAACGTGTTTTCCGAAGTTCATAGGAAACTCAGTGTGTAATGGGTCGTCACCCATCAACGGACCAACCTAGGCAGGTACGACTCAGTATGCTCAGAGATCAACCGGTGCGGCTTTTATTATTTAGCTACGAGCTCTACGTCCTTGGTAAAGATAGATACTTTAATATTTATGTATACATTATGAAGAGCAAAACAAAGAAAACCAACCTGAAGAAACACAATATTTCAAAGGTACACGGTGTAGTTGCAATGGGTTGATAGGTAACTACGAACAGCTATTCACAGAGCCACATTGACGTGGCCTGCTGTGTTACGATAAGGCGCGTGTTCGCAGCCCACACCCGCCCGGGCTCCGGCGACACCCATTTACATTTTAATTGAACCTCGAGGGTAACTGCACCGGATAAATTCCAAATGGATTAATTGTGTTCCTCGACGGAACCACGTTCCACACCCACCCACCCCAGGACGATATTTCTAAAACTTGTAATGCCGTACAACATTAAGGAAAACTTTTAATAGAATGACTAGAACACATAATTACCTACTATTATTAATTCATTTATTTCAGGAAATTTTCCCATTACAAATTATACAATACATTATACATACATAAGATTACACATTTTTAAGTTAAAATAAAATTATTCTTATAGGATTAAACATAATAATGGCTAGTTATAAAAATAAAGTTTGGCTAGGTTAAAACGGGAAACGTAAAATCCTTTAGACTATAACTTTGTGTGCAAATAAAAACAAGTTTAGACTGTAAAAAAAACGCGGAATAACACAGTCCTGTCGTAGGTGATCCCGAACATTTTTGAAATTGACACACGAATGCAACCTGACAATTAAAAAAAAACCTTTAAACTCAAAGCAATTATTTCAATTAATTAGACCATAATAGGTGCCTGTTATTTTTAATGTCATAAAAACAAAAACGATGGTGCAACAGTCAGAAGAAGTAGTCACAAGACTTAATAACTTGTGAAAGTTCTGTAGTTGCTCATTCCAAAGCGTAGATCTCTATGTCGAAAAATTGGAAAATCATGATATTTTTACAAAATCATGGACACATTATAAAGATTATACATATATGTGAGAATGATGTAGAAATACGAGCACATTAAGAGCGTCCAGAGTAAAAGCAAGCGGACATGTGACACTAGACAGAACGATTTGTTACCAAGTAGTAACAAGTATTGAATTACGATTTTCTTCGTCTTGTCCCGTCTATTACTCGTACATCTATGAATGTCTTTGATTAACAAAAATGGAAAATGCGTTTTTTATTTTAAATCAACATAAACACGGCCCTGCTGAAATTGGTCATCTTTAAAGTGTTCAAAGTCAAAGGTCTGCATACATCCGGTGCAGGCGACAAGCTGTCTGCCGTTGGGTGTATAAAAAAATATCATGTTGTAAAGTCGCGTCGTCCAAATAACTAATCATTCACGACTAATATAACGGTGCTGCAAAATATACTTTAGGCTTTGGCCGTAAGGATATTTTTAATGCAAGAAAAGATTTTATGTGTGTATAATTTATGGAGAAATGTGTTCGAAGGACAACCGGTAGCGTTTCATATGTCACACGTAATTAATTACTAGGCCCTTCAACGGTCTCTTTTTTCTGTGTTTTGCTTTATTTATTGATGTTATGCTTATTTTTTCCTGCGTAGGTACCGGAAGCGGAAAAAGAGCTTTTTGGAAGTTTTTACTGTTTGTTTTAAATTTTCGCAAAAAAGTCTCTTCAATATAAGTAGTAATTATTTGCTTAATAACTTATACTTGAAAACGTACAGACAGCGACTTGAAAATGGACATCCACAATTTGTTTGGTGCCGGACGGATGACATTCAAGTCATCTGTCGGGAAAGACTTTTTGAGCTCTATGACCTTAAGCCGTACATACCGTACATAAACACTGAAACATTTGACAAGTATGTTGCAAAGTATTCAAAATTTTTTAGAATTATTTGCAAGGCTGCCAACGCCCTGCACATTAGCAACAAGATTAAAATAGCAGAAAATAAAATTAAGACAGTTTGGAAAGTCATTAATAACGAGACTAACAGAAATAAAATACGTGACACTACCTATACATTAGAAACAGCGTGTAGTCCTGAAAGCTCAAATCAGGAAGTAGCTCAAGGATTTTTAAATTTCTTTATCGATATGCCATTAAAAACTACAAAAACTCTAAATTCGTCACCTGACGTCTCAATTGCTTTACTTAAGGCGAATGTATCTGGCTGCCCGGCTGAATTTCAATTTAAACATATAAACCCTATTACAGTTATTAAAGCTTTCCGGCAAATAAAAATCAAAGTGACCGAAGATCTATGGAGAATGTCTATCAAAGTCTGTACATCCATAGTTGAGACAGTAGCTCCATACTTAGCCTTAATTTTTAATTTGTGTGTGGACCAAGGAGTTTTCCCTGATTTGATGAAATACAGTGAATTCATACCTCTTTTCAAGTCCGGGGATAGTAAAGATACGAATATTTATACACCTGTATCCGTGTTGCCAGTTTTTAGCTAGGTGTTTGAAAATGTAATGCTTAATCAGATGCTCAATCATTTTAACACCAACAAAATCTTACACGATCAACAGTATGGTTTCACCAAAGGATGTTGTACGACTGACGCCGGTGTAACTCTACTAAAGCACATATTTTCTGCGTAGGAAGAGTCCCAAGACGCCATAGGAATTTTTTGTGACCTCTCTAAAGCATTTGATTGCGTAAATCACGACACATTACTTTTGAAGCTTGAGCATTACGGTTAGTGCAAATAAATGCTGTTAATTCACAGGGTTAAAAGTAAAAATTGGAGTTCCGCAAGGCTCAATATTGGGTCCTTTTCTCTTTCTAGTATACTTATGCCTACTTGAAATTAATGATCTACCCTGCTTATTAAAAAATTAGTTTCAAAATTTAGTGTTATTTGCTGATGACACTTCCCTAATTTTTAAGATAAATAGACGGGCCCAAAATTTAGGTGGCGTGAATAATGCCCTAAATGAGGTCCAAAATTGGTTCACAGCAAACAATTTAGTATTAAATGAAAAGAAGACCAAATGCATAAAATTCGCTTTACCGAATGTTAAAAGTAATTATTGTGATATAGAATTAAATAAAGAGAAACTAGAATTCGTAGATGAAACGGTTTTCCTGGGAATTACGCTTGATTCAAGGCTTCAATGGGGTTTCGGCTAAGTTCAGCAGCGTATGCTGTTAGAAAAATCCGCCAATTTACTGATGTAGATACTGCGAGACTGGTTTATTTTAGTTACTTTCATAGTATAATGTCTTATGGCATTTTGCTATGGGGACGGGCTGCAGACGTCGAGTCTATTTTTATTCTGCAAAAAAAGCCATCAGAGCCATTTATAATCTCCGTAGGCGCGATTCTCTAAGGGAACTGTTTAAGAACATTAACATCATGACAGTACACTGTCAATACATTTATGAAAACATAATGTACGTAAGAAAAAATCTGCATCGTTTTGGTAAAAGAGGTGACAGACATAATTACAATACCAGAAATAGGAACCAATTAGTTCAGCCGGGCTTCAGACTCGCTAAAGTTGACAAATCTTTCATGGGGTACTGTTTAAGGTGCTATAATAAAATTCCACAAAGTATCCTTGAACTGAGTGATACGAAATTTAAAACATGCATTAAACGCACAAGCTCAACGTAAACAAGCTTATTATAAGTTGGACGATTAAATAATTGACAAAAATACTTGGCTTAATGTCGGTCCTCCACAAGAATAAATTGATAGCATTCAAAAGTATTGTTGGTGCTGCTGAAGATTGTAAGACTATCTTATCTTTGCATTGTATAGATTCAATTTCTTAGCATTATATAATCGCATAGCCCAAATTGTATGAGCACTACGTAGTACAAAGCTATCATTCAATGGAAACCTACGTCTTTTCTTGACTAATGTGCTCTGGCGGTTGAGAGCATGTCATGCTCACTCAAATGTCTCGCTGATGGTGGCGTGTGTGTCGGATCATTTAGTTCCCTTCAAAATGGTTGAGTTGAATGGTGCTGAACTATGCGTCATATTCGTGAACGGGCGCTGTCAGTTGTGACTGGTCATCTCTCAGTTACCACGGCTTATTTGAATTATTTATTAATTTTTGTTTTACTATGGACACTTTTAATCTGCACGGCTTGCTACATCGTTCATACATAGTTTATCATATTAACACGAATG
This sequence comes from Ochropleura leucogaster, assembly GCA_958449745.1. Classification (NCBI taxonomy): domain Eukaryota; kingdom Metazoa; phylum Arthropoda; class Insecta; order Lepidoptera; family Noctuidae; genus Ochropleura; species Ochropleura leucogaster. The sequence continues at coordinate 10,539,205 of OY288200.1, forward strand.
ATGTTACCAAGGTTTTGTAACAATATTCTGATTTAAAAGAGTGTCCATGGAGTTTCTTCCCATTCTTCTCCATAGAGATCTACACTTTGGAATGGGCAACTACAGTACTTTCACAGATATTATGCCTTGTGACTGTAGCTTCATTTTTATTGTTGTCAATGTTTTGACAGTTCAAAAGTGCCTGTAACTGGCCTACTTGAAATAAATGATTTTGATTTGACTTGATTTGTCATCTACGTCGGGGCACTTAGCTAAAGCGACTATCATCATTAGCAAAAGGTACAAAGTAGGTACCTAATTGTGAATTAAAGTTAGTACCCAATTATATGCTTATAACATGTCCTCAATACGACCGCCATTGGTTAAACCTAGCATATCCAAAATTTTAATCGTAAAAACCCAAAAATTGTTATCTAACAGAACAGTTATTAAATATCTACCGGTAAATGCTAATTTATTAGTTAAACATTGAAATAGGTGGTTTTTCAGTAGATACAATAAACAATGTTGCCTTAAGCTTAAGCCCAACCCTCGTAGAGGCGATCGTGTGCGTTTGCGCAGCGGTTGTTGAATTTAAAGATTTTAATAATGCAGATATTTACTGTATGAAAGTTTAAAAATTGTGCACGCAGTCATTGTGGAGAAATTCACCAATAACTGATTCCGCTGGGCGAACGTTGTCCTAGCGGGACTTTTTTTTATTTATAGACTTTAGAAGAAAAGAGATGTGTCTAAAAATTAGTGTGTATTTGTGTAGGTATGTATGAATAAAATTAGAGCATGCATAAACTTCGAGAAATTCAAGTTTCCGCTACGCGAACGTTTGGCCATTAGCTAGTTTTCATATAAACTGCTTACCCCCGAATACTGAAACGTCACTCAAAATTTAAGTCCCACTTAAGTTTAACAGAGACTCAGAAGTGACGTTTGACCATACAAAATCTAAAGTTTAAGAGCTGCTCAAAAGTTAAGCAGCCTTTACATTTTGAGTGATGTTTCAGTATTCGGGGGTTAGGTACATAAAGAGCTGTAGATTTTTACATACATTGTTTTGAATTTGTTTAAAAAACAGATTTAGAAAAAATTGTAGGACTTAAAAGATAAAAATATAAACGTAAAAAACGCTTATTAGGTCTTAGTTCTTAAAGTATACACTTTGGGATCTAGATTTTCACGTTTATACAAACCTAGTAAGTGTCTGCAATATGTTGCCTAGTAAGTATCAATGATGTTCCGTTAGTAATTAAAGAGTTATAGAACAATTTACCATGAATAGATCACTGTTTACAAAGCGTGCCTCGGAAAGCACGTTAATTGGTCCCTGCTGTCATTTGTAGATCTTTGACAGTCGTTACAGGTAGTCAGTGTTCCGAAAGTCTGACAACCAGTCTTACCAAGGGGTATCGTATTACCCAGTATTAACTGGGTTGTGGAGGTCAGATAGGCAGTCGCTAAAAAAATACTGATATTCAGCTGCATCCGGTTAGACTGGAAGCCGACCCCAACATAGTTGGGAAAAGGCTAGGCAGATGATGAGATCACTGTTTACAAAGCAGTCAAATATCACGACGTTCTAAAGCAGGGGTCGGCAACCCGCGGCCCGCGGGCCGCATGCGGCCCGCGGACGTCTTGCTTGCGGCCCGTGAATGTTTCATAAATAAGTTATAATTATTAACAAAATCAACGCATTAAGTAAAAGCGCCTTTTAACCCCTCTGTCCGGCAACACTTTGAAATGTGTCATACTAGCTGATATTCTCAAAGCTCCTTCTATGAATACAATAATCTTGTTAAATGACATCTGATTTTGACGAGTTGAAAAAGTTTCCTAAGCAGTTCATTACAATTTTTCAATTGGCAATTATAGAAAAAATAAATATGCTTCTCGTCTTACAGATGAGCATTTGAGCACTATTCTACAGCCAAAAATACCACCCCGGGACCCAATGGCTTGCACGGGCCTTTGTCTAGGCCTTGGAGGCTCTCGGGCCCAGACTACTAGGGCTCCTAAGATACTTGCATGCTTGGAGAGGGGCTAGTTCCCACTTCGTTGGAAGACGGGGAAGCTTTCCTCATACAGAAGCCGGGGCGCCCTGCGGACTCTCCGTCCGCATTCCGGCCAATCGTGCTGCCCGACGAGGTGGGCAAGCTCTTTGAAAGAGTAATTGCAAACTGCCTCGTCAGGCACCTTGTGGGGACTGGACCGGATCTTGCGGAGCACCAGTATGGCTTCCGCGGGGGGCGCTCGACGTTAGATGCCATCATGGGTGTGAGAGCCCTCACGACGGGGGTGCAGTGTCCAGGGTCGGGGTTGTCGTGGCGGTGTCTCTCGACATTGCCAACGCGTTCAACACCATGCCTTGCGGCTGCATCAGGGAGGCACTCCGGTACTACCGGATGCCGACCTACCTTCGACGTGCGGTCGGGGCATATCTGACGGACAGGGCCTTCATTTACCCCTGTCGCTCTGAAGAGTGGAACCGGCGAGGCATGTCGTGCGGTGTCCGACAGGGATCGGCCTCATCGGTTACGACTGGGTGCTCCGCGCCTACCTCCCTAGCGGCGTCAGCGTAGTTTGCTACGCTGACAACACGCTCATCCTGGTACAGGAGGGGTCGCACCAGGCGGCAGCCGAAACAAAGACACGCGGAGTTGCACAAATCCGAGGCCGTGGTCTTTCAAGGCCGCGGGAGTACGCCACCGTCGGGATCCCAGTTGATGGTATGAGGGGTTCACATCGGTGTCGGGTCGACGATGAAGTACCTGAGAATCTTTCTCAACAGCCGGAGGATTTTCGTAAAGCATTTCCGACGTTTGGCTCCCAAACTCGACTCTTTCAAGCGGCTCCTGCCCAATCTGAGGGGTCTAAATGCCTTGTTCCGTAGACTATGTGCCGGAGTCGTGCGGTCCATGGCACTTTACAGGGCCCCGGTATGGGCGCGACAAACCTCCGGTGCGATCTCACGGTGGCATGGAGAGACCCCAAAAACAAGTATTACGTGTACGAATTAAATTCCCTGTTTTAACAATTTTCAATAGCATTTTTTTTTATGGAATATGACCAATTATTGTTAGCAGCTATATTGGGCTTCTTGGGTTTATAAGTAGAATGACTGCGGCCCGCCTTTAGTTAAATTTTTCACCTTGTGGCCCTTGCTTGCCAAGAGGTTGCCGACCGCTGTTCTAAAGGAATTACATGGTAAAATGTATACCAATAATTAGTGTATTGATTCAACTATTGCATGCAAAATTTGATGTCATTAAATTCAGTAATTAAAGAATAGTAGATTATTAACCAAGGGGATAAAGCAGTGTCTACTGTCGCGGGAGACGATTTAAATTGCGAGCATAACGAAGGACTCGAGGTTTACTCCCGAGCATAGCGAGAGTGTTAAAAACTTAAATCATGAGCGAAGCGAGGGATTTAAGACGAGTCCTGAATGTAGCGAGGGATTTAAGTTCACCCAAGACTAAGACAGCTTTATCACCGAGGAAAATACTCTACTTTTCGTACCATTTGCGAAAAAATTAACACAATAATAATATGAGATAAGCATTTATTTAAAATAATGACAATTCAAATTAAAGTTAACAGAAACATTGGTCCAATTGTTGAAAGAGTGAGTTACATTTTTGTTTGGTACATTTATTATTGATGAGTTGTATTGAATCCGACAATTCACTGTCACTGTCGCTTGGATTCAACATCGTAACGTATTTTTAGAACATTAACTTATTTATAAAAATGAATTAAAATAAACTTAACTTTTATGTAGGTATTTGAAGAAAACAAAAACGCGGCAAATTCCTAGACTAATATTTTTTTCGTACCACTTGCTCAAAATAGTAGATTATTAACCAAGGGGATAAAGCAGTGTCTTCTGCTGTCGCGGGTGACGATTTAAATCGCGAGCGTAATGAAGGACTCGGGGTTTACTCCCGAGCGTAGCGAGGGTGTTAAAAACTTAAATCACGAGCGAAGCGAGGGATTTAAGACGAGTCCTGAGTGTAGCGAGAGATTTAATCAATTCAATTCAATCATTTATTGCTTCTCACATGTGTTTAACAGGTCTTAAATAATAATAATACAGTTCACATGGACCCTGTCGGGCACAACAATATTTAGAAAATAAGAAGTCTAAGTAATTAAAAAAGTTAGTAAAGTTAGTAGAGTTAACGAAGGACTCGAGGTTTACTCCCGAGCATAGCGAGGGTGTTAAAAACTTAAATCACGAGCGAAGCGAGGGATTTAAGACGAGACCTTTTTGTTTAAAATACAAAATTTTTTTTAATCTAATATATAAAATTCTCGTGTCACAGTTTTCGTTCCCATACTCCTCCGATACGGCTGGACCGATTTAAACGAAATTTTGTGTACATATCGGGTAGGTCTGAGAATCGGCCAACATCTATTTTTCATACCCCTAAGTGAGCAGCGGGTGAAACCGCTGGGCATAGCTAGTTACATATAATACTTAATTAGGTATGTAATTATAATAACGTTAACAAACGCTTGCAACGACAGCAATAGACTTAAATGTGTTTTAACTAAAGTAGGTTTGATAAACGAATATAAGGGTAAGTATAATAATTTTATTTTATTTATTTGGCTCACCAACAATTGAATACACAGTACATGTTAAGAAGAACATCGAATAAACTTATTGACTAGTGTACCAATTTCTTATAGGTAAGCACATCATGCATTAATGTGTTATAATAACTAATCTACAAGTTCAAAGCTTGCAGAATAGACCTAAAACTAAAAGCTCTATAATATTAAGACCTAAAACTATATTGGTAAAAATCTACTAAAATTAAATTAACATGTAAGCCTAAACACTAAAGTCATTTTACAAGCTGTTACAAATAACGCTTCTAAACCTACTAAGTGAGTCGGAGTGAATATCAACCAGATCGCTGCAGCTGTTCAATAACTTACATAGGCGGGGGATAGGGGAATTAGCACCAAGGACAGTTCTGCGAAGTGGGGGGCGCAAAGGTGTTATAGGAGCTCTTGGACTTTTGGTGGGTACACGAAAGTTGATCCTGCTCAATAATTGTGGACAAACAATTTTATATCTAACAATTTTAAATAAAAACAAAGCATCCAATAAATCTCTCCTGTTTTGTAGGGAGATCATCTTAAAATGCAGGAGCCTCTCTTTATACGACCGTACCTTTTTAGCTATCCCGGAAGAGTATGCTAAATGCCACAGAAATCGTTTTTGAACCCTTTCCAATCTCAGTGCGTGGGTGGCATAGTGCGGTCTCCAGACAGTACTGCAATATTCTAAAGAGCTTCGGACCAAACAGTTATACAACAGAATTTTAGTCTTACTGCGACGAAAGCAGGTAACATTTCTAATGACAAACCCAAGCATTCTCGAGGCTTTCTTAACTACATTTTCAATATGGGGAACAAAAGTTAACTGTCTATCAAAGAGAACTCCCAGGTCCCTTATCTGTTCCAATTCCTGCACTAAGTGGCTACCAATGTAGTATTCAGAATGTGTTATATTCGTTTTTCTGGTGAATTTCACATGGTAGCACTTGCTGATGTTTAAACTCATATCGTTATCATCACACCACTTTACTAACATGGCAATGTCTCTCTGTAGCAATTCAACATCAAGGTCTGATTCAATTACTCTGCAAAATTTTAAATCGTCAGCATACATAAAGCACTCCGAAAATTTCAACTCAACGGCGAGATCATTACCAAACAAGTTAAACAAAACAGGGCCAACATGTGATCCCTGTGGGACGCCAGATGTAACCCTGTAGGAACCTGATTTGTATCCATTGAGTGCAACAAAGAAGGAACGACTATCCAGATAAGATTGAAGCCAGTTGAGGAGGCAGCCAGTGATGCCATAAGCAGCTAACTTTTGCAAGAGTATATTGTGGGGAACGCGATCGAAGGCCCTGCTAAAATCGGTGTATATTACATCAACCTGCTTCCCAGCGTCAATAGCACTTGTTAGGGTCTCCGTGAAGGTCACTAGGTTTGTGCATGTAGATCTGGAACTCACAAAACCATGCTGTGTATCACGAAGGTAAAGTTTCAAATGAGATTGAATGTAGGGACAAATCAAGGATTCAAATACTTTGGCCAACGTAGACAATATTGAAATTGGTCTATAGTTACCTACATAATTGCGATCACTGCATTTATGAATAGGTACCACTTTTGCTATCTTCCAAATATTTGGAAATATACCGGAGGCAAGCGATCGATTAAATATGAGTAATAAAGGAGGTGCCAGAGACGAAGCACACATGTAGATGAAATAAGGAGGTATTCCGTCGGGGCCAGCGCCCTTTCGACAATCCAACGATTTCAATTTATTGAGCAAGGCGTCAATTTCAATAACTGGAGCAGTCAGAGGTAAACTATACGCTAACATGTCCTGCATGTATTCCGAGGAAGATGATTGATGGCTCACGTTCGGTTGACTGTACATAGAGGAAAAGTGAGCAGCAAACATTTCAGAGATGTTGATGCCGTCCGAAGATGATATGGAGCCATCAGTCATTGTCAGAGGATAAGAGCTAGTACCACCCCGCTTGTCCTTGATATAAGCCCAAAATCGCTTCGGATCTTTGGTTATTACTGTTTCTAGATCACTCACATATTTTTTATAACTAGTGGCAGCCATAACCGAGCACCTTTTATTCAGCAGCTTCAGTTCAAGCTCATCCATGGGGTTTTTATATGTTTTAAATCGCTGACGTATCTTTTCCTTTTCTTTCAAGGTTCTTTTTAAGTTTTTATCGAACCAAGGAGGGTGTGTCTTCTGTTTACGGATGAAAGGAGGGTCTTGCATTTCTATTATGTTTTTAACTTTGTCATAAAATATATTGAGCATATCGTTCACATCGTGAGTGTTATTAAATAAAAGGTTCCAATCAATTTCGTTTAAGTGTTTACGAATAACATCATAGTCCATTTTATAAAAATTTTGTCTTTTGCAACTATTATACGGAAGTCTTGTGTCTTTATATGATTTCAGAATTATTTCAATAGGGGGGTGGAAGGGGTCAATAACACTTAGGGGATTCAGAGCAGAGCATACTACACCGGACGCTAAGTTGGTCAACGCAAGATCAAGGATGCGCCCTGACTTATTTACTATGTTGTTTAATTGGAGTAGTTTATTTGTGTGACTAAAATCAGTTAACAAATGACCAATACCTGGTGTTATATAACCACTATCTAACTCACTTACTAGGTTCCAATCAATACTACCTAAGTTAAAGTCACCGACAATACACGACTTCAACCCTGACTGTTCAAACATGGTATTACACGAGTCCAAGAAGTGTTTTAGGTTAGAGCGAAGTACAGGCGGAGGCAAATAAACAGCGCAAAGAGCCAATTGACGGACAGACTTTGTAATCGAGATGTCTATAATAACCCACAAATCTTCACAATTGCTTTCCCAATGAGTCATACGTTTTGAATTTATTCGCTTAAGTACAGCAATCAGAACACCCCCTCCATCTTTTTTCCTGTTATCCCTATCTCGCCTGTAGACTACATATCTGTTATCAAATAGCTCCGAGCTCATTACAGAATCATTTAACCAAGTTTCAGTCAATATTATCACATCATAGTTTGCGCAAGAAATTTGACAATAAACATTATGACATTTAGTGCGTAAGCCTCTAGTATTTTGATAATATATCCTTAAATCTGAGAATGATTATTGATTTTATTTACTGTAACATTGTCAAGATCATAAATATGAAAAAAAAAAAAAAACTATAAGTAGAAAAACAAAATTAAACCAGTGTATTCAAAGTGTCCTTATTCCTAATCAGAATGTGTTCCGATTCCTGTATCTTCCGCATAAATATCCGACCACCTCGCACCCAGACATACTGATATCCGATTTCCTTGGCTTTGATTCTAGCGGCAGCATGTAGTGCCTTGTTGGCAGTGGATAGATGTTCTGTAATGTAGATCGGGAATTTAGGTCCAGAGTATCCCAAGTGTGTTGAATTCAGTTTATTGTCTATATTCGATTTATTAAATTTGATGGTTGCTGCGAGGAATTGGTCACGAATACGGGGAGACCCAAGTTGAACCACTACGGCACGCGGACGGGAATTGCTGGTATTTTGCTTTGCGACTCTTGTGCAGTGTTTAATGTCGTTGTCTTGAATGCCGCTCCCTACTACTTTAGATAGTTGTGATACGACATCTATCAAATTTTCCTGTTTCTTTTCCGGCAGGCACTGAATCTCCACATTGTTTGCACGGCTTTGCTGTTCCAGTTGATTCATGCGAGAAGTCAAATCGTCAATACAAACCCTCATCTCAGAGTTTTCCCTTTGCAGCTCCTTCATATTCTCCTTGGACGCTGTGTACTCTTTTAAAAGATCTTCATACTGAAGGTTCATAAAAACCATCGACTTTTCCATATTTTCCATCTGATCTTTTAAAGGTTGCAATAGTTGATTCATAGTAAGTTTCATGTTCTCTGTGAACTTGGTTAGCATTTCTACTTGCTCCTTTTTAAATGCTTCGTGAATAAGTTGACGAATATCGTCAGGTGCTAACGCAACTTCAGCAGGCGCCTGAGGTGGAGATCCAACGGCTTGCCTTTTATTGCCTCTGGTAGTTGAAACATTACGCAGAGGTGTATTATCAGATTTGGCAAGTTTCGGGGCCGAGCTTAAGCATTCAGGACAGTGCCACTTAACAGGTAAATGACAGTCATCAGCTAAGGACAGACACGTATAATGATATGCCTTGAGACACTTTACGCACTTCGCGTATTTTTCGTTGTTAGCCGTTTGGTTGCAACATCCCCATAACAGCTCTGGACTTAGCGGCGTTACAGGATGATCTGCCATTATGTTATAACGACTTTTTTATCTTTGTTGAAAAGTAAACAAACGATTTAAAAATTATAACGTGGGTATACGGTTGACTAGTGTAGCGCTCTGTTGCTTTGTGTCCGTACTCACTCGCGAGAAAAAGGTCATAAACGCCGTGCGTAGCTCGTCGCTTACGCGTTACGTTGAATCACTTCTCACTTATTGTTAGAGTCGGTGGTTTCCAACTTAATGCAGATTATATTAACAAGTTCTGCACTATTTAAACACTTAACAAATTTAGTTCACAATGTAATAGTCCACTGATAACTGTAACTTTGTACTACAAATCACATATGTAAATTAATCGACTTAAAAAAAATTATAACACTATAAAAACACGGAGTGTGTTGTACCGTGACCGTACGCGATGATTTTACGTTCGAAGTGAATTCGAGCTTCAATAAAAATTAAAATCACATCACATAATTAAGTAGCTGTATAAATTTTATTTGACTTTAACAATATATCTAGAATCTCAAGTCCAAGCGCAGACTTAAATAAAGTACCTACGTAAATAGTACCTACTTTCTGTCATAGTCAAATACATTTAAAAAAGGAGGTGTATTTTATTTATACATAGCTGTTCCCCGCGGTTTCACCCACGCTGCTCAGCACCTGTTGGTCATAGCGTGATGTTATATAGCCTATAGCCTTCCTCAAGAAATGGACTATCCAACACTAAAAGAATTTTCCAATTCCAACCAGTAGTCCCTGAGATTAGCGCGTCCAAACAAACAAACAAAAAAACTCTTCGTAAATACCTACACAAATACACACTATTTTTTAGTCACATCTCTTTTCTTCTAAAGTCTATAAATAAAAAAAAGTCCCGCTAGGACAACGTTCGCCCAGCGGAATCAGTTATTGGTGAATTTCTCCACAATGGCTGCGTGCACAATTTTGAAGTTTTCCCACTTCCACTTACCGGTGGGTACCTAAGTGAAAGTAGGTTTCCCTCCACAGTAACTACTTCGTACAATCGTACGTGAAGGATTTTTTTTATAGCAGCTGAGATCCATGAGAAATATCAAGCGACAACTAATTTAGGTGGAACCTCCTTTGGCACTGGATACAATGACATGACCTCCCATCCTGAACATAAAATAGTAACAACCGATCTATCCATAGCGTTCAGTGCGGAACTGCACACCTGCTAATACTACAATACACTACTACATTAGAAAAAGGGGGTCGAATTGAGAATTTCATCCATTTTATATCCGATTAAATTGGAGAATATTGGTAAATACGTGCTACATTTACTTTGTTATTACTCGAAACAAAATGACAATCCGAATCCCCGGCACCTAGGTACCCCATGAAGCCACGCTCTGCCCGTATAGCGCTATCTAACGGCCATACTTGTTACTGTTTTGTAGAAAAGTACACATTCGGTCGTGATACTAGAGCGGCGTAGCTGGCGCTATCTATGAGTATCTGTTAGTACTAATACTTTATGTTAGGTAGGTACTGTTTGAAAGCTAGAATAGCCGACATACAACAGATAATTATTATCTATGCTAATATTATAAAGAGAAAAGTTTTTTTTTTTTTGTTTGTACCGTACAGGCTCCAAAACTACTTTAACCATTTTTTCATCAATAGAAAGCTAAATTATCAAGTAACATAGGCCATGTATAAGTAGAAGACGTAACATACCTAACGCTACGATACTTAGGAGCTGAGCAGCGGGTGAATCCACCGGGCATAGCTAGTTAGTTATATAGGTACTTAGCTGTACTTCGAATGAACTTTTGATTGAGAAGAGGGTTGGGCACTAAACTGTAGAAGATAAAACAAAAATCTTTTTCAACAACCTCAAAATCTTGTGAAAATATCCAATTCAAATAAGACTTCGTGTTATCCCGTTTATTACTCGTAAATATTTTAATTTCTTTGGGTATCCATAATATATATACTTATATATATACCATAATATACTTAATATTATAAAAGCGAAAGTGAGTTTGTTTGTTGTTTGTTTGTTACCTCTTCACGTTTTAATGGCTAAACCGATTTTGATGAATTTTGATACAGACATAGTTGGGAACCAGGAGACGGACATAGGCTGTCTTATTTTAAAGTGGGATGTGAGGGAGAAAGAGGGAAGAAAATGGAAAACTTAGCGTTGCTATTACAAATCAATCAGGCGCAAGAGCAAAAGCTGCAGGTCTGCTTGGTGTGTTATACTGAATTTAACGCGAGCGAAGCCGCGGGCGAAAGCTAGTAGTAAATAAATCAAAGCTGTTATCTTACAAGTAGGTAGGTAGGTACCTACTACACTCCATAACATAAGTAATTAATGTACGTTAAAGGTAGGTACGAAAGTCAATACAACAAGAAGTATGTTTAAAATATGTGTACTTATTAAAAACAAATTATTTGCAAATATATATAACTTCTGTTGAATGTTTACATTTCGCAAACCTAAATCGAAATTATACAACGACAACAAAAATCGGGACTACCTATAGTATAAAGGTTGTAAAATGGCACTGTAGTCTGTATGTCAATTCATAAATTGTGTTAAATAGTTAACGTATGATCACGGAGCATTCGAATACAAGAGTAAAAATTCACGACTTTTGAGTTGCCTTTGTTCAGCTGGGTGTGCGATTTCTTAATCACGGTAATTATGCCATTCCATAAATGATCGCAGACCGAGCCACATCATATTTTTTGCAAAAAATACTATGATATTAGATTAGACCTGCTTATCTTACCTAAAATTAGCAATCTTTAAAGAACACTACCTACACATTAACATTAAATTAATAATAAAGTAAGTATCTACTTGATTTAATCTAGCCGTTTCGGATAGAGTAAAATGCATTACTGTATACCTGCATGACAATTTTACATTTATTTAAATAATTTGAAGTCAAACAATACAAAAAAAAGCCACTGTGGTGTTCTGATTAGGCTATTATGTTAGAAAACATATGAAACTCAAATTAATAGATCCATAAGTTCAATTTTAATCTTTCAGATTAACAATTTCTGGTTGAACCCTAAAAATTCTGATTAAATATTCGAACAATACACCTATATTATCAAGCACCTATTTTAATACATATCGCCTAGCTTTTAATCATTAATAGTTTTGCTTTTTTACTTAATAATTCAATACTGGACCTAATTAAATGTTAGTTCTAAAATGCAGCTATACAGGCTCCATGTAAAATGTTATAAAGAATTAATCTTATGAATTAATTTATGCTGTTTAAATACAACATCATCTTTGGTCTATACAGTGCTAACACAATAGATAGATAGAATATTCTTTATTATATACACCATACAAATTACAAGTATAACAGTATACAACTTATAAATAAAGTCACACAATGGACAACAAGCACAATAAATAAACTTATTGTTTTGCTGATTATCCTAAGTAGTACCTACTAGAAATATTGTTACAACATGGCTGAACCAGCTTATACTTTCACTACTATGCAACATTTTATTCAGTATATTACCAATTACACAATTATACAAAGTGTTACTTACAAAAATAAAAGGAACATCTACTTATTATTACTAATAGATTATTTATTCCTTGGACCTTACAAGTAAAATAATATTTCGTGAAGATCAGTCACACAATTTCACTATGGTCAATCTGCATTATCTTTGTGTGGTTGTTTTACCATCATACACTGTCACCAGTCATTATAAACTGCCACTGTAGCAGTGCATGTTGAAACTAAGACAATGCATGGCAACACCAGCAAGTGATATTCACTCATTTAAACTGAACAAGTCATGTATTTGCAAAATGGAAACAATAAATAACTTTTGTATTTGTGGGTGTTTTAGTAACAGTTAATACTAACACAATTTTTAAGGAAGTGATTTTAAAACCTATAAGAAAGTTATTTTAGACAAATTAGTTAAATAGTCCTAGCTGACTTAAAAATAAGCAGGTGGAGAGGATATAATATAGATAGAAAATATGTGTATTTGGCACTTGCCACTAGTACCTACATATGACAAAATAAATATATATTTTTATCTATAGGTCTACTATCAACTCATTATAGGTATTCGTAAATACATTACAGTGCAATTAAGTTGACCATAGGTGTTGCTCACTTTATCCCATATTATATTATTATTGAAAAAATATATATTTACATCAATAATAAAGTAAAATAACAATAAGTAGGTACCTATACATATTGACTGACAAGTTATTTTTTATTTTACTTGGTATGAATACTATGAATAGGTACCAACTGAAACAAATTACTTGAACATTTCATTTCCTTTGAAACATCCTCTACCCAGCAGACTTAATTTTTTCTAATTCCTTGATTGCTTTGTTGTAGTCTTCTCTTACTTTCTTGCATTCAATTTGTAGATCTTCAAATTGACTCTGGAATAAGAGTAAAAAATAAAAATTAAATATTACAAGTGATGGAGGTTCAATAAACAATGTATCCTTGAGGCTAGCTCTAGCCTGCGGCTTTGGTAGCATGCTTGAAGAACACACACATTTGATTACATAAGAACATATTATCACCCAGATGGAGTAGAAAGTGTCCCATTTACAACTGAGGTCATAATAAAAATAAATAAATAAAATAAAAAAATAAAATTCATTTATTTCGGATAACTCGATCCATATTAAAGACACATTAGATTAGACAAAATAATAATAATGTATCTGTGAAATAAATATCAAGGCTATACAGAAATCCTTTCCAAAAAACAAGAGTCGATTTCACATTTCTACCATGGAAAAATTGTTCCTGTTAGCCTCAAAATATGTTATGGTTATGGATTAAACATAAATGATAGGCAGGTAATACAGTTATAAGCTTTTTTTTTACCTATTTTAAAAATAAACTGTAGATTGTACAACCCACTGCATGTAGCTGCTACATTTTAAGTTCCTTGTGTAAACACACTAACATAGTTTGAAACACACAGAGCGGAGAGTCCTTTAATGGGAAAACATCCAAAAGGTTCCCTTCCTCTAGGCGCAGCAGGGGGAGTATCAGAATTGTACTGACAAAATGTACCCAACCATGTACCAGTTTCTATTAATGAAGTTCCGGGGTTGCTGTATCACTTTCGAACAACACGCAACCCCGGCAGGCGGTGGCCTGTGGCCCGACTATGTGCATGAACCTCCAGGAATTACCATATCTGGTGAGGACCTGCCTCAGGCGATAGATAAGGACGCCATGGCGCCTCTCCAGCTACTCCTCAAAGAGGGAACTTATTGCCACTATTGTGGTGAACCCTGCACAGTGTTGGGTAGACCTGATACAAACTGTACATTAAAGGTATAAAATATTTATAATTTTGACTATCAATATTTGGTACAGTTTAGATAAAAATGGTCAATTTATTAATTCGTTCCTCATTAAAACTTATCTAAATTTAATGGATTTTGATAATACTGATAACAATTCTATAATATTTGGATGGTGCATAGTGCCAACTGTAACAAATTTAACAGTCAAACTATAAATGAATAGATCATCGCAAAGCAGCAGTCAATAAACCAGTATTTAATTGACTTACGCTTAAAAAGCAAAGGGTTAACTATCATTCTTTACCTGACATATGGCAGTCTGCTGTTTCATGGCGACACAGCTGTCCATTACATCTCTATATTTTTCCTTTTCAGTATCATGAGCTTTCTGCGTCTCAGTCAATAACTTGTCGATGCGATTTTTATACTCCGTTACAACTGCAATATAAAAAAGATTTAGGAATGAAGTTAGTGCTGTAGTGGAGAATACAAACCATTAACAATAATTGATTTACCATTTAATTGATATTTAATAGATGTCAGTTCTGATAAGCAGCGTTCTCCAGACCATTGAGCACTGGTATAGCTTTGTTGCAAATGATTTAAGTAAAAATATACGCTCCCTAATATAAATAATATTACTATAAATATAGTTACTTTCTCCTTGAGCTTAAATATTGGAATGGATAACATTATTAAAAAAAAAAATAGCCAGCATATATTCTCTACTGAAGTACACTAGCTACCATTCTATTATTTGTTTTGTGAATACAGGAAAAAATATATAGTTTGAAACTAAAGATAATGGGTAAAATCTAGCTAGCTAGCCTACATGCTGTCAAACAGAATGTTGCCAGTAGGCTTGGGCAAAACTGCCTCAAACTGTCCCAGTCGCCGTGGGACACATTCCGGGGGTGCCAAATCACATGATGACTCCCGGCCACCATGGACGCAGTTTTGAGCTAAGAATTGCATTGTTCATCCGCCTAATCAGGGGCCGCATCGTTGGCGAGTTCGTGTACCAGGCACGCTTTGCGTTTCAATTTCAATTTCTTAAGTCGACTCAATTTCGTCAGTCCATCCTCGGTTCTAGGTCCACCAGTCCCTTGCCAGCGCCGACCCGCGATGTTGAGCCAATAATTCCAAACCAGTCCGTAAATAGTCCATCAATCAGATCCAGCCTGTGCCTTTGCTGTGCTCCCCTTGCGACGCTCTAAGCCGAGGCTCGTACCCCACAGGAGGTGCACTTGACATGTAGTCGCTTAGTTCTTAAGTTTTTGCTCTGACTGAATGCCTTACTCTCAAGGCACTCACAGAATTGCCCTGTTAAGCAAACGACAACCTCGCTAAACTACGAGACGCACAAAAAACTGTCAGGCAGTGGCCCACCAGACCCCATCCGGGTAGAGGATCCTCTCTTTTCTATTGGGGATAAAGACCTTTACACGCTGTTCTCATACCCTTAAAATGTAGTCTACCACAATCGCCTAGTACGGATTGAAGATATTATCTGTGAATCTTTGAATCTCGGACTTAAAGGTTTCGTCACTATGTTTTCCTTTCGTCGTTTTTACGCTTAAGTAGATAAAGTTCGAATATTATTATCATATAGCTACCGGTTGGCGCTGAGATCTATGAAATTTCAGGGTTTCCATTTAAAAATTACCGTTTTTTTGGACCTGCAAAATCTTTGCAATAAAAACCTTTCAGCCTATGAAAAACATAACTCTTCGTCACAGGGTTCTGAGTTTTGAATTTTAATGGTACGCTCTTACATCAAAAGTGGTAAAGGATAAAAACTTTTCAAGGTAGAAATTGTTGTTCTAGTCAAAAATCCAGAGACAATTACTTAAAGTCGAAAAATCTCGCCTGAGCCGATATGATAAACTTTCGATTTCTAATGTTCTTTTTTGTATTCTGAGGTTAATGATTCAATTCTGAATTTTAACATCTTAACAAACAATATTTTTTTAAAGGATTGTTGAGGTATTTAGTACCCAGTTAGTAGGTACTGTGACTAACAAGAAAATGTGGTAAGCAACAAACTGAGAACTACGATAAATTATTTAGGTAGGTACTCATTAATAAACGTAACAATAAAAAGTTACATTTGTTCCTAATTAACTTGGATAATTATTAAACTCGGAATGACTGTTTTCCGAGTTTAATAATTATCCAAGTATTCTTTTTTCGAGCAAGCGAAAAACGCCACGATTAAATGATTAATCAATTCGCATCAGGTCGCTGGTTTAACTTGCTTGATGCTTGACTTGCAGTTGTCTCTCCAGTTACTGTTGAAAATATACAAATTCTTCCCGCTTTTGAACATCTTTTAAAGAATATTCGAAAGCGAGTCGAAGTAAGAAAAATGATATGACAGAAAACGAAAAAATTCTCATTATAATAATAACGATACCTTTGATAGAATAAAAGACAACTACTGTCCGTGTAAAGTTTCTCCGAACCTAACCTTTTGGATTCCAACTCTGTCCAAATTTCCCATTATTAAGGCAAACCGTAAGGCTTAGGCTGCACAAAGCTAATGACAGGAAAGTTTGAATTACCACTGAAAAAAACTTTATTTAAAGTCAAAAAAGGCGTGTGTTAACTGTTTTCAAAAATTTGTAGAGAAATTCAAATTGTATTTACTCTGCGTATGCTCTAGTGGTCAAATCGTGTGTATGTACTACTCACAGAATAATTTTGTAAGATTAAGTTTTTTGTACAGGTAACATTGCAAAATGCTGTGTGTTGTTATCAGTGTATTTTCAATGCCTAAATCGATATCGATTGGAACACGCAAGCAAAAAAATGACCGCATAGTAAAGAGGGTGTAATATTAAGAGACTTTTAATAAATAATTCTATAGTTAAATTACATCACATTTACTAGTAGAATGTGAATGGGCCGCAATGATGTTAAGATCATACTAGTTGTATACATTCTGGAAAAATAAATGATGTGTCTTGTGTCTTTACAATCGTCGTACGAAAATAAATAAGAACTGCTAGTGATGTGGTACAACCAGTGAGTGGTGTTGCATTCGTCATTTATGAACATTATCATGTTTGCACCTTACTTTACTAATTTCAGAAATAGATAAATACAACGATGCGCTAAGTTTCCCTAGTATAAGGCAGATTATGCCATTTTTGTTTCATTTCTAAATATACTTATCCTTTTCTCTGATCCTACAGAACTTTTCGATTTGACAGCTATGACATCACAACATGGCGTGAGGTTAGTCATATTTCCATTAAGCCCGCAGTTCACATTGGGCCAAGGTGTTGGGCCAGCCTATTGGCCCTAAGTGTAGAGGGCTACTTGGCGGTATTTTGGCAGCGATGTTCGGTGGGCGCCAACATTGGCGAGCAAACCGATTGTTGTCGGTTTTTTGTTCACACATCAAAGGATCTTGGCGAGCTTCGTCATGATTGACACCAATGTGTATTCAGCGACATTGGGAATTAATTATCTTGGCCCAATAGACTGGCCAAATACCTTGGCTCTATGTGTACTGGGGGTTTTAGAATCGCATTGTATATCGATACTTTAACATTTCGATATTAGACATCACTCAAACCTGTTTTTTGGTACGTGTCGCACTTGCTCGCGTTTGTATTGTGCCTTCTCTTCATTCAGTCCTGCTTGCAGTTCTATGCTTACTCTTTGGTTATAGGGCAGAATTGTGTGAAAGTGAAGTTTCTATTATTTATTTCGGGTGTAAATACATTAATTTAATTACTCTTAGCGATATTCTATAAATTAAATATACTAAATTATTTTTGTAAACTCATATAAATAGCAATATGTTAAACAGTGGTGTGTAAATAAATTAACTAGCAAGGTACGGTTATTTGACTGTACCAGTACCTGTCTGCATACTACAATATTGGTCTTCATAAAATTGTTCTTAGATTGAAGGTAAGAGGAATTTGTCAAATATAATTATTTAGAAATAAAACATTACCACATGTTTTATTTCTTTCGATTCATGTGTGATTTCATTAAAGAATTTAGGATAAAGTGATACATTTGCATCGTCGCAGTTATATTCGATGGTATAGACATATACGTGGTCAGCATGTGACCTGACCTTAGACCAATTTAGTCATTATTTAGGAGTTCATATAATAGCACCTCTCTAAGATATTAAGGCCTCAATAATAAAAACAGATGAAGGTTTAGTCATCTTGCGATTGTTGCGAATTTACGTAAAACTGTTGCGTTCCTCAAATTAGACTTTGACACCTGTTAAGCGTGTGTGCGTGTAGCGAAGCGAACGCGTATTTATATCCTAGGCGCTGCGAATGTGTGCGGAGATTTCTCTTATGTACCTACGTAGCACTATTATATTCATTTTGTTTGATATTTTCCGACATTAAATCCACAAGTATTATTTGTGAATATTTTTTATTTATGTGTTATGTCATTGTAACTAAATACATTATTTACAACAACAGAAACTTTAATTGGTACTCATAATGTGTATAAATATGGCACAACCACTATTCAAATTCTTACCTTACTGTTCTACTTTCAAAATTTATATTGTTTTACCCATGCAAACATAAATTGTGGGTACAAATAGCTTTCTAATGCTTAATATAGATACACATCAATGCTTGTCATTCAGAATTGAAATCATAATAATATTATTGTACAGTAATAACTTTAATTGAAATAAATAATTAAATTGTGTTTTTTTCATATCGGTTCCATAAACTCGAATGAACACAAAAGTGTTCCTTGACCTTATGTAAATAGTCCAAGGCTATCATATGGGGTAGATATCAGGGTACCTACATTTAAGTAGTGTAAAAATAATTGGACTGAGGATTCTTTTTTAAAAGTTCTTTTCCTGGCTGGTGCCACAGAATAACAAACAAACGAATGTAATAAATTCCAGTAGAATAAAATTAAAATATTTTCTGAACTCGAACTGCCACTACAAAGTTCACATTTTCAATGAACTAATACAGCTAATTATAGCATACCTAAACAAGAAAAATAAAGCATATCATCTTAATATTTTGATCTCAAATTACATTTCTTAATTTGTATAAGGCAAGAAGTAAAAAAATAGTGATCATTACAGTCGCTCTTGCAGTCAATTAACTTTCTCTTCAATGCTTGCTTTGTTTATAAGTCAGCCACATAACTCTTGTATGAAAGGTAGAAACAAATCTAAGCGGTGGAGGGTAGGATGTTAAACTTTTTTAGCTTGCTCCTGGATCCTTAGTTCTGATTGTTTCCTCAAGTTAGTAAAGTAACAATTTTCTCTAGAAGTGTTTAAAACTCTGACTTTTGGTGAACAGGACAAACCTGAAAGTACACACATCAATAAAGTCTAAGCAACACAAATACAAATATTAATTTTGCAATGTGTTTTCTTATTAAATACCTAGTATGTCTTATTTTTTTTTTAACGATTTTTGTACATACACATACTGAATACATAAAAATAAAAAAAGGGAACAGAAAATAGGTACAAAGGTAATGCTTATTTCTGCAGAAATCTCTTCCAGCATACCTACGAAAGGACAGTAAATAAAAAGAGATGTAGACACAGGTTATATTATTTTTTAATTATCTTTATTAACAATAATTACAATATTAACAATAAAGTTAAATGATTGTACAAAAATTGCATAAATTAATACAAAGTGTGGCCACCTTTGTTATTGAGAACTTGCTGGCACCGATTATTCATAGAATCTATGAGACTGTTAATGTTATCCTGCGGCAATTGCAGCCAATGAAATATTAGTATGTCCATCAGTTGTTGGGTGGTTATCACTCCATCCAAGTCCTTTAAAACGTGTCCCATGATTGTTTGATGGGGTTGAGGTCTGGCGATTGTGTAGGTCAAGGCAATACCAGGATGTTTTCCCTTGCTAAGTACTCCCGCCGTGTGTACAAAACTGTAAGCGAACGCGCAATGTCATGCATCAACGTGAAATCGAAGCCAAGCGTTTGTGCGAATGGACGGATATAAGGCCTTAGAACTTCGTCAACGTAATTTACAGCGTTCATGTTACCATTAACAAAAACGAGCTCAGTTAGTATGTTCTTCATAATACCCGCCTAATAACTGTTGAGCCCGTTGTATGGATGCACTTCTTGAATTGAACTCACCGTGTGCGTTCGCGCAGCGGAATTTTGTTGAATTTAAAGATTTTAATTATGCAGATATTGCGTCGTATAATTGTGTATGGTAAAAAAAATTTGTGCACGCACCCATTGTGGAGAAATTCACCAAAAACTGATTCCGCTGGGCGAACGTTGTCCTAGCGGAACTTTCTTTGAAATAAAGATATTAGAAGAGTGTAATTGTGTACCTATGTATGAATAAAATTTGTACATGCATTAACTTCGGAGAAATTCAAGTTTCCGCTGCGCGAACGTTTGGCCATTAGCTAGTTTTCATATAAAGCGCATACATAAAGAGCTGTAGATTTTTACATACATTGTTTTGAATTTGTGTATATTTGTGTAAAAAACAGATTTAGAAAAAATCGCAGGGCTTAAAAGATAAAAATATAAACGTAAAATACGCTTATAAGGGCCACTTCACATTAGGACTTTAGCAGCGCGACAGTAGCGCGGCAGAAGCGCATTCCTTCACATTAAAAGAACAGCTGCGCGTTAGCAGCGCCGCTGCCGCGCCACAGTTAAGTTCAGTGTGGCGTACTTCATTTCTAAAAATAAATTAATTAAAAAATTAAAAAATCAGGAATAAACAATGCACATAATTCTTGCCAGTTATTCTTTTTTAGAATAACTGGCATTTTGGCTGACTTTGGGTCCTGTTGTTGTAATTGTTGCTTCTTGAGTCCCACAAAACAGGACGCATTTGAATTTCAATAATAAATGTTTCGGTATCAAACTCGCTCATTGTGTAGTCTATGTTTACGTACGTTTGCAACACTGGCTCATCGCCGACTGAGCGCACGCAGCGGCCGCGGCGACAGCGCGCGACTGCCGCGGGACTGTCGCGCTGCTAAAGTCGCCTAAATGTGAAAGCGCTCTAAGGACTTAGTTCTTAAAGTCTGCACTTTGGGGTCTAGATTTTCACGTTTATACAAACTTTGTAAGTGTCTGCAACATGTTGCCAAGTATCAATGATGTTCCGTCAGTAATTAAAGAGTTATAGGACAATTTACCATGAATAGATCACTGTTTACAAAGCAGTCAAATATCACGACATTCTAAAGGAATTACATGGTAAACTGTATACCAATAATTAGTGTATTCATTCAACTATTCACATGCAAAATTTCATGTCATTAAATTCAGTAATTAAAGAAAAACGTCATCCGTCATCCCGTGACGTATCGGTGGGCACCTAATTGGCCGCCGTGCTCTCGTAGGTTACACTCATGCAGTAGATTTCGCACAGTTTGGCAGCTAACAAAAACACCACTTGAATTTTGTAGCCTTTATTAAACCTATCTCTTGGGCATCGGCTCTCGGGTCTTAACATTGGCTGGCGTCTTGCAGTCAGTTCAGTGGCGGATTTACCACTAGGCTGAGTAGGCTTGAGCCTAGGGCGGCAGATTCCAAGGGGCGGCAAATTTAGTCCAATTTTTTTTGCAACAATAATAATTTAGAGACGGTTCTATCCCCTAGTTCACGATCATTCTAATAATTTGAAAGAACCGATGTAAAGAGGACGATAGGCACAGACCACAAAGTTACAATTTCAGAATATGTTAATAAATGATTGTAAACTAATCTAGCGTACCTATTGAATTTAAAGGTCAGTGGGTGCCGGAGTCGTGCTGTCCAAGGCCCTTTACGGGTCCCCGGTATGGGCGCGTTCTTTTGGGCGGTGCGCCGCCCACTATCTGAACGCGCCCCAAAATGTGATAGCCATACGGCTGATCCGAGGCGACCGCACGATCTCCGGCGAGCAGCGAGCCTCCTTGCCGGATTGCCACCGTGGGATCTGGAGGCGATAGTGCTTGCGCGCCTGTTTGAATGGCGCGCGGAGGCACTACACCGGGGGAAAAATCCGCTGCCGCGGCAAATTGCTGCTCAGCGGACAGACCTCCGGTGCGATCTCATGGTGGCATGGAGAGAGCGACTGCCGCAACCCCGCGCAGGGCACGCCACAATAGCGGCGGTAAGTCCCCTCTTTGAGGAGTGGCTGGAGAGGCGTCATGGCGTCCTCAACTACCGCCTGACGCAGATCCTCACCGGACACGGAAGTTTCGGGAGGTTCCTGCACATAATCTGTCGGGAGGAAACGCCCGGCTGTCACCATTGTGACGATCGCCCGGAGGACACGGTGGAGCACACAGTGGTGGTCTCCCCAGCTTGGGCGGAGCACCGCCGTGCCCTCGTAGAGGCGAAGCAGTAATGCTAGTGAAGAAGGAGGCCGGGCGTTTAGGGAGAGAACATCTAGCCAACCCAGCCGCCGCGGCAGACGCCCCGGGCGCCGTGAGGCGACTCCCGGCCACCGTAGATGCGGGCCTGTGGACGGTGAGCAAATGGGTAGTTCACCGTCCGTCCGTCTATTGATGACAGGCGGTGTCGACGGCGCGTTCGTGTTTCACGCGCTTCAAAGAGAGTCAGCAAAGCAGAGGGGCTTGCCAGGGCCTCCGCCTGCCGGGGTTGCGGGTTGTTCGAAGGAGATACCGCGGCCCCGGAACGTAAAGGGCAACTGAAGGAACATGGGTAGGGTTTAGTCAGTAAAAGTCTGACATGCACCCCCGCTTCGCCCAGAGCGGGGGAAGTAATTACATGAAAATCTATAGCCTACTGGCGGCAAATTTGTAAGGCCGCCGCTGAGTCAGTTGTGTGTCGATACATACAACTGACTGCAAGACAGACACGGCAAGATAATAAATGACGGTTACAACAAAGTTATAGCACTATGACCAAGTTTTGCTAGGAAGTATTTGCTAAAATACATGCTGTTTCCTAAAATAATTGCTGTGCTCCATCATTTTATTTAGTAACTGCTGTATCTGGCCTAGGTTATAAGATATGTTTGTGACCTTCTATATTTGTTAAGATGCTGTGCATTTGTTCACATTTTTGGCATAGAAAGTTTTTCCATACCTTCCTGTACCGGGGGTTTTAATAATGAAGTAAAAAAACAATATCAAGCTCATAGTTTACAATTATTTATGATGAAATATTATTGTGAGACAGCCTGCTTTATTACTGGATTATCTAGTTAGTCGGATTATAGGCATAATCAGCACCAAAATCAACCACTATAAATTTTATACAAATAAATATGAGAGACTTATTAATTTGTATTATTGTAAATATTTACTCTCTCAGATGTTTGCAATATTTACACTTATTTATTATGTATTTTTAGAAGTTCAATTATGTTTTCATGCAAATGTTCACTTACTTTTTTGTCCCATTTTTGTGGAGTTCGTGGATAAATAATAACAACCGCACGGGTCTACCTTGCAAGCCCCTTTCGCTGCCCAGTCCAAATTATACCATATATTTTGGACTCATACGCTGAGTTCTGGGTAGCGAAAGTGTTGCCGCGCTCGAGCGGTCGACCTGTGTATGGAAGACCATTAATTACATTCTAGTATCCTCCGTACCGCGGAACGCACGTTAAGCCGATGGTCCCGCCTGGTAGGTGTTTGTTAGTCGTTACAGATAGTGTCCCGAAAGTCTGACAACCTGTATCACTAAGTGGTATAGTTGTACCGGGTACTGATTGGATTATTGATTAATTGTAGAAGTCAGATAGACCATTGTCTTTTACAACCCACAACTTTTGTAACCCAGTATTTTACATGGAGCGACATCTCCATGTCAAATACTGGGTTTCAGTTGCATCCAATATTTGTAATTTCTTTTATACTTAAGTTCTTACTTCTTTTACGTTCTTATTTTTATATTCTCAATTATTTGTTTGTTTCAGGCAGATAACTCAAGATGGCGGAAGCGCACTCGGCTGTTGCGTTTTCGTTCGCAATCACTCACGACGGATGGGATGTGAACTTTGACCGTGAGGTGCTCTATCTAGTCTGGGAGTCGGGAATACGCTCGTGGAAAAAACGCCTGGCGCGTTTTAGAGTAAGTATCCCCCTATAATGATAACGACATTTATCCACTCAACAGTACAACCGATGAATCCATTATGGTTGCAGCGAGTGGTCAGTTAGTCTATCCAAAATAATTAATTTGAAATTCACAAAGAATGATCAACTTATGAATTTTAGATTTAATCTTGCACATCAATCATCAATTTCTAATTTTATTTAGGTACCTACCTAATAAGGCCTTGATATCATAACGTACCTGTTTGCGTCTACGATATACTAAAATTCCATTTTATATAGGTAAATATATTATACTATGTAAATTTGGTTTGTAATTGCGTCCGCATTGTCGTTTTCCTCTATACTAAACGGTGGCAACAAAATCTTATCATTATACTCAACTGAGTATAATGATTAGGTTTAGTTGCCACCGTTCAGTGAAACATTAATGTATCAAAAGGGCATTGCTTAAGTTCATTTTCAGTGATAATAAATAAATGTGCGATTACAATGTCGTTTATTAACGATAATTGCAATTAGTTAAAGTAACTAATTGAATGTAAATACACATTCAGTTCTCATATAACATTTGGTCGGGTGCCCTAGCTAAGTTACTGCAACCCTCTCGACTCGAAAATATGAAATATACAAATACTTTAAAAATGCAGGGCAAATAATAAAAATATTTAACAGTAACGACATGAATTACAATTAATACTTGGTGTAAGTTTGGCTAATAAAATGAAATAGAGAAGATTCAAGGGTTTATTATATAAAGGTCGGGCCTACCAACTGACTGAATAAAAATTATGTTTTTTTTTTCCTGGCTTTAGTTTTTGCAAAAGTATCAATGACTTCGTTTAAATCCAGGCTTGATGCAGTTTTGTTTTCAATTGCTATTAGCGATAAATGTCGAGTCGAGTTTGGCCCATATTATTTCTTAAATAATTTTTAATTTCCTAAACGACCTTTCAGCTGCTGCAGAAGTGAAAGGAATTGTGAAGAATAATAACATTGCTGTAAAATGCGACCTAACGGTACTTCCGTTAGGTCGCATTCTAGCACTCCATATTTGTTCATTATTTCCTTACATAATTGGTGAACAGACCATGCTTAAGTTAGTTGATAATTAAGATAATTGATATTTGAGATATTAATATTATTGATATTTGAGATATTAATATGATTGATATTTGAGATATTAATATGATTGATATTTGAGATATTAATATTATTGATATTTGAGATATTAATATTATTGATATTTGAGATACTAATATTATTGATATTTGAGACATTAATATTATTGATATTTGAGATATTAATATTACTGTGTCTAGTACATTATTGAAAACCTCAATTATAAATATTTTATCATAGCAGAAATTTCTAAAAGTTCAGTTCGATCGAGATTTCTGGTAAGGGCCCCGGGGCACTGCCCCGCCTAGCCCCTTAGTAGCTACGCTGCTGCACCTAGGCTCCCCATCCCTGCAGGGATAAGTGATTGATCATCTGTCAGTGTGCTTCGCTTAGGACAGTTTTATCACAAATGACCCCTTTACTAAAATCTAAAATTGAATAACTTCAAAAATAATTATGCAAAAAATATCTCCACCCAATAGACTCACTTAAGTTTTTCTCTGGCATAAAAAGTTGAAGACCCCGTATTTGGTGTCACCAAATAAATTACATTTGTTGGCTGAAATGCATTCAATCAATTTATATTTGGCAACAAAGCACCACCTGTAAACATAAACAAATGCAAATTCAGGAAATCACTTATCATAGTTATTTGGATTAGTCAAAAACAATGCAGTACAAAATCGAAAAAGTCATTTATTCAAATTAGGCTGATAATCAGCACTTTTTGAACGTCAAACAATTGAAACTATGAATTTAGATACAATGCGACATATTGTCTGAATTGAATAATTGAATTTGAAGCCTCTGTATATCTTAGAAGTAGTCAAGTGTCAATTGCCTGCAGCAGTACCACCTTGACTAGTAAGGATAAAGGAGCTGTAGATACTTCTTGATTGAAATCATGTAAACGTACGACATTTCGCTGGCTCAGATTCGGCTGTTGTTTAACAACGCAACGGGGACCCGGTTAGATTCTGTTAGAAAGTCAAGATGGCTGATGGAGTTTGTAAATTTACACGAAGACACGAAAAACTATTTTCGTTTAAAAAATATACAAATTAAACTGATTGCTTTACAGAACAGCGTGCACAATGGCGTTTACCCAGGACACATGCAGTCTCTCTACGTGTTATGGACACTACTCGTAGCCGCGCATTTTGCCGGATTTAGTGTACCATTTGGATTAGTACAAAAAGCATTGTCTGTTTTACCTAGGTAAGTGTTACTTGAACCCGATATATTATTACGTAATTAGTAGACATCGGCGCGATTTCAAGTGCTGTTTATTGATGTAGAGAGGTAATTTTCAGCCTACAAATTAATATTAACTGTCAAATATGGGAAGTTTGCCTTTTTAGCCGTGCATGTTCCACTGCTAAGCAAAGGCCTCCCCATATTCTTTCAGGTATTCTCCTGCGCTCCTCGTAAAAACCTTTGGTAGCGCGCATCTAGATTTTCTCGCCACCTCTTCCTAGCCACCCAACTCGTCGAGACCAGTGCCCAACGGTGGTTACGCATGCGGCTCACATGATCCGCCCAATCCCATTTGAGCCTGGCAGCGTTTTTCCTAAATCCGTTAGGTATTCCTGTTTTTGAGCGCAGCTAACTTTTTCCTATTTTATAAGTTCTCTTCACACCTAGAATGCTGCGCTCCATTGCTCTTTGGCAGACTCTAAGGCGGAACTTTTGCGATTCGGTGAGTGACCATGTCTGAGCACCGTAGGTTAGCAAGAGCAGGAAACACATACCAATGAATTTGCGTTTCAAGGAGATCTCCCTTTATTAGCAACTTCATGGACCAGTAACTTAACTGCGTTATCGATTCGATGATGGATTTTCTTTGCCTGCCTTTTTGCTTAAGCAAAACAAAAAAATATTCACACAACACATTATTATTATAACACATTATTTTACATTACAATTTTATGCATATTTTGGCATTTTGAAAGAGCATTTAATCCGATGTCTAGTAATTCGTCGTATTTGAGGTTTAATAGTATTTCATTGAAATTTTCCTCATCAGCATTTTAATAAGGTGCACCGTCTTTTCTATACCTAATTTGACGCAAAAAGAAATTCCAAGTTTCGTTTCAAACAACGAAATGGTCAAGTAATAATATCTGGCGTGGCCGTTGATTCAGCGCTTATTTATCAATATAATACAATTTAATCCACTATATTTCCACCCGCCGTCTTGTGATTATCTCGGCCATAATCGTATCCGCTTGCATCAATCTTATGTAAAATACTTAAATACAGACATGTGATAACCACTGACTGATGATAAAACTAATTCTTATCTCGAAGATAGAGAGTAGTACCAAACACACCCACAGCAAGCCTATGACGATACGGTAGTAGAGAGAAACGTAGATTTTAAAATTAATAATATACAGGGTGTTTGGAAGATCGATGCAAAGCCGTGAAGCAGACCTAGTATAGACTATTTAGAACCATTTGAACCTAACTTGTCTTCGGCGAAGTGTGACTATTTTTTTTAAATCAAATTTTAATGATTTTTGATGATAATCCTAAAATTTTGCAGTTATTTGCAAATAATTAGTCAGTTTGAAAGACAAATCATTTATTTTTTTAATTTATTTTATTAAAGTAATGTCTGAACAATCAAACAAAACATGATTAAGGCATCTGTGTCATGAGATTTTTTTTTTTAGACAGTTGAAGTTAACACTTCTGTTTTTAGATTAAGAAAACAGATTTTTGACAGTTTAAAAAAAAATCACGGATCGTGCTTTTTCTGTTCAAACATTTTTAAAGACATGCCTAGTTATTAGACTTTCTTTTGAGGTATCAATTACGCAGATAGCTTACAAATTATTGAAATTAGGATCTACAAACTAAAGTGAGGGAGAAAATTAAACATTTTAAATAGGGTGATAAAACGAGACTTTGCGCTTTAAAATAATAACATTTATTATTATACTTATTAAAAAATAGATTTTATGTTAAAAAAAAATAAGAAGATAACTTTAATTTTGGACATTCGAAATAAAATTTAGGGGAGACTCTCTAACACTGCCGACGCGTGACGCGAGCGATAAGATGGCGATAACTTTGACAATTTCAGGTAGCGCCCGCGCACCCCTAGTTACGTGAACACATTTCACAGCAAAAACGACTTTATTGGTAAGACAATAGGGTCGTGTTTCTTTAGATAGGGTCAGTAACTACCTGTTTTTTTGAAGGGACGCCAGTTTACTCAGTCGAGTAACAACTGCGCTTGTGACTAGACGTTATCTCCTTTTTCGTGACAATTCATCGTGTTCAGTTGTAGCCCTTTGCGCTCCTGCACGTGACTCTTGAACTTTTATTTTAAGTTGAACTTTTAGTGCGTTACCAGCCGTTTTTGTGAGAACTGACTATGGCTACTTTCTCGAACGAGGAATATGCTGACATCGTTTTTATGTATGGCAGAGCAGACGGCAATGGATCTTTAGCACGACGGATGTACCAAGAACGCTATCCTAATCGGAGAGTACCGAACGTAAGAGTGTTTTACAACACATTTCGTCGGCTTGCTGCAGATGGGATACACCGTGTGGAACCTGGAGTCAATCCAGGTAGACATGGTACTGACATCGAACAAGATATCTTAGCGGCATTTCAAGCTGATCCACATACCAGCACTAGAAAAGTAGCTCGAAATTTAAACATCTCCCATTGGAAAGTGTGGAATACAATGCACCAAAATAACAGGTATGCGTATCATGGCACGGGCGTTCAAGGTCTTGAAGAGCGAGATCCTCAGAGAAGGATACAGTTTTGTCGTTTTCTTCTTAACTCTGACATTGAAAATGCATGGTTTCTGAAGTCAATCTTGTGGACAGACGAAAGTAAATTTTCTAGGGAAGGCATAACTAATTTCCACAATCTTCATCAATGGGCTGAAAAACACAACAATCCACATTGGAAAAAGCAGAAGTCATTTCAAAGAAAATTCTCGGTCAACGTGTGGGCCGGAGTGATCGGCAGAACACTGGTTGGGCCCCATTTCTTACCGGATAATTTGAATGGCAATAGTTATTTGGAATTCTTACAAAATGATTTTCCAGAGCTTGTAGAGGAATCCGGGGCCCTAATATTCACAGGAGACCGAGAAATTATTTTCCAACAAGATGGTTGTCCAGCGCATTGGACATTGAATGTACGCGAGCACTTAAACAATTGCTTCCCTGACAGCTGGATCGGCAGAGACGGACCAATCCCTTGGCCCGCCCGGTCACCCGATCTAACGCCGCTTGACTTTTTCGTGTGGGGTCGGGCCAAGGAACTAGTTTATACAAACGTAGAGATAAATACTAAAGAAGAACTGATTGCGAGAATAAATTCAGCATTTGAAACAATGAAACTAGAGATGAAGTTGAAAATTTCAACAACGGAAGTGAGAAGACGGGCCCGTGCTTGTGTTAGGAACCGCGGCGGACATTTTGAACATGAAAAATAAATGATTTGTATTAAAATTTTGTTTTAATTATTTCACCGATACATTTTAATTTTCTCCCTCACTTTAGTTTGTAGATCCTAATTTCAATAATTTGTAAGCTATCTGCGTAATTGATACCTCAAAAGAAAGTCTAATAACTAGGCATGTCTTTAAAAATGTTTGAACAGAAAAAGCACGATCCGTGATTTTTTTTTAAACTGTCAAAAATCTGTTTTCTTAATCTAAAAACAGAAGTATTAACTTCAACTGTCTAAAAAAAAAAAATCTCATGACACAGATGCCTTAATCATGTTTCGTTTGATTGTTCAGACATTACTTTAATAAAATAAATTAAAAAAATAAATGATTTATCTTTCAAACTGACTAATTATTTGCAAATAACTGCAAAATTTTAGGATTATCATCAAAAATCATTAAAATTTGATTTAAAAAAAATAGTCACACTTCGCCGAAGACAAGTTAGGTTCAAATGGTTCTAAATAGTCTATACTAGGTCTGCTTCACGGCTTTGCATCGATCTTCCAAACACCCTGTATAATCTGTTTTAGCTTCCTTAGAAATCCTCATGGATACCCTCTATCTGGGACAAGGTTTAGGGGCTATGTCGAACCCCAAACGACTAAAATCCCACTGTATCTACTAATATGGTCGGGGGCCTGGAAGAATATAAGTAGTGTTAGGGCCTCGGAACATCCGCACTCACATTATTAGTAACACTAAAACCGGGATATTCACCACTTGCCCGATATATCGACACTGTTGCAAGTATCATGATAATGGGTAAAGATACGGTAGTTATTTTAGTTTGTTAGTAGACCGGCTCACAAATTACAAGCTGTTCCTGCATTTATGCCTGCTTATGTCCGTCTCCATGTCTCAGGCCTATCTGTAAAACCATCACTCGTTCTTTCACTACGTAGAGGAACTGGAGAGGCGAGTTGTTGGCATACGCACGAATTATAGTTCGACCCTGATCACCTAATATTAAGGAAGACGGGTTGTTTAAATTGCTGGATCAAGGACAACTAAGCCGGGATAAAATAGGTATATCCCATGTCCTTATGAAGTCTAGGCATGAAAAACTTACAGGCAAAGTTAATGTCTCTGTCATAAAATTTGTGCCTCCTGATTGCCTCGTTGCTGTATCTCGTTACTGCTGGGCATGAGGTCTTGGCATCAATTACCAGCTCGTGAAAATTATTATGCGGTTTTCCCATCATGGATTTCTCAGTAGAAGACACGGAATCTGGATTTGTGCCCTGTTGTTGACAAAAGGCTCGCTCCCTATAACATGAGACTGAAAATAAATTGCGAAATGTGTGTGTATTAGATACAAGCTCTGTGGCACTCCCTCGGGGATTTTAGGCGATATTTTATGTGTTACTTTAGAATGGGTTGTCTTTTGCGTCAAGTTTGTATCATTATAATGTAATGCAGCTGTAAAATTTACTCTTAGGGTATTGCACTTCGCTAGACAACAAGATGTGCTTCTATTCATATGATAGTATATACTCAAATACACTTACGACCAAAAAATACGGGTCATTGACGACATTAACTTACAAATCAATAGTAGGTAGGTACAGGCATGAAACTAACTTTACATAATATTTTGTTTTAAAATTCGTTTTTGTGTTACACTTATATGTGAGGTAGTAACAATTATTTCTTCCATCATATTTTTGGTTTAATTTAATTTCAATAATAAAATCATACAAAATTTTGGTGTTGTCATTAACTGGTAAATTTTCTACAACATAGCTAGCTCGCTGGCACTATTATTTTAAGATTAATTTTAGATTTTCGTACTGCCCCGTAATCATTGTTCGCGAGTGCATTCGCTTATCACTGATCTCATTGTCAAGGATCAAGAGGCACTCCGAACCAGCTCAGCCGATGTCAAGGACATTGTCAATGTAGTTGAGACTGCATACGCAATTTCGTTTTTATTTGTAGTAACAATAAAATTCTGTTTTGTTTAGCAACTCTACGATGTGGCAGGTCGTCGCTTGTCTATTGGCAGCTCTTACTATGTGGCTTAGCGTAATATTCCTCATGAGATACCTTCTCAAACTGCTTTTAATGTACAAGGTAAATGCGTCTCTTTACATACTTAAATTGATAATGAAACATGTTCGGTGGTAAAAGACGTATTGTCATTTTCTTTTTAATAGGGTTGGATGTACGAATCACGTGCCCCTGGATCGAAGATATCGTTAAAGACAATGCTGTGGATAAGTATAGTTAAAGTATTATCGGGCTGGAACAAACCCAGGCTGTATAGCTTTCAAGGATCATTACCAAGACTACCGCTACCTGCTGTTAAAGATACTATGAAACGGGTGAGTTTACTATAAAACAATATGTTCTATTAGTATGAACAATTTGTTTACATAACAAATATTAACTTCACGAAGCCGTCAACCGTGCATTCTGTACATCAATTCAAAAAAATATATAAAAATAAAACTACTATTTTCGGTGTGAAAAATTACTGTTTAAGGTAGAACTCAATGTTTCGTGTTCAGTGGTCGGGGTGGTAAGGAAATTGGATAAAAAAAAAATAGCTCCTTAACTAGAAGACACCCAGCTCTAGAACAAAAAAAAATGCAATTCGCAATTATGTTTTATTTTGTATACTTAAATGTATGCTTTCT
The DNA here is from genome assembly GCA_958449745.1 of Ochropleura leucogaster. NCBI lineage: Eukaryota > Metazoa > Arthropoda > Insecta > Lepidoptera > Noctuidae > Ochropleura > Ochropleura leucogaster. The sequence continues at coordinate 10,571,652 of OY288200.1, forward strand.
TCCAGTACCTGACTAGTGTTCGTCCCCTATTGGACGAAGGCAACTATAAGAGAGTAGAAAGATTAGCTAATGAATTTGAAGAAACTATTGCTGTGAAGCTACAGAGATACCTTGTACTAAAGTCATGGTAATTATTATACTCTATCTTATATAAAAAATATCATAAACGTGGCTCTACTGATTCAAAAAGCTGCTCAAGAGTCATAGAAACATTGACTATTCAGGCAAATTTCGTCATCAGAACAGGAACTAAGTATGCCGTCTGTATGTTCGTTCAGTCTAGCTACATTGATATAGTAACATGTTTTTGTGTCTCTGGGATTTTTTTTCAGTATATCAGTGAAACATTGTTAATTCAACTTATGTTTACTTAAAATAAGGAAGAAACTGCTCTTTGTCAAACAAAGAAAAAATAATATAACAAAGAAAAAAAAATATTTATTGTAAATAGTTTCAATTTCTGAAGTCAGCGTAGCAGAAGCTAAGTTACCGTATCACAATTGTTTGGTATATTTTGTCTCGTAGGTGGTCTAGTAACTACGTGTCTGATTGGTGGGAGGAGTACGTGTACCTGCGCGGGCGCTCGCCTCTGATGGTCAACTCGAACTTCTACGGAACTGACGCCATCCTGCTAAGACCGACCAACATCCAAGCGGCGCGTGCTGGCGTCATCATCCACTTGTGCCTCAAGTTCAGGAGACTCATCGATAGACAAGAACTTGAACCGGTTCGTAACCACCATTAAATTTACATACATATATTAACTCACGCGTTTTAGTTTTCCGTCGTTCCCATGGGGTAGGCAGAAACCACAGTAACTTAATCAACTTTTGTCTCGTCCACTTGCATAAATCTGGTCAAACACGCACGCGACTTTTCGCTCAAAGTTACGGCCTGTTGAAAATTTACTAAAAATATGGAATAGTAGTGTATTAATAAAACGGTAGCACATAGGATAGGTAATGGTTAATGACTCTTCTTATCAGATTATATGAGTAAGTAACATGCATCAAAAACAGTGTAAATTCATCAGTTCTTCAACATAACTAGTATAGTAATAAAACTAACCAATATGGAGAACCAACTAATAAAAAATAATGTTTATTTTCTTTGTGTCCTTGATTTGTTTTTCTTACTTAAAAAAAAAACATTTAAAAATATAAAAATATTATTCCGCCGGTATCGGGAGCAGTTAGCTAATCGAGAACAACCAGAAATAATGTCTGATGAACTCAACCGGACAGTGGCATGCCCGACACACGTCAACCGCGGCTGTTGTTCATAAAGCTGTTCGTCAACATAACTTCGTCCATAATCGCACTAACAAAACCTTCAGCTTCCCCAACAAGGTCATTGAATCGTAGCCAGGATACGGACACTAGAAATTTTATAACGGACCCATATAAAAGCCCGATAAAAGCCCGTGAAGCTCCTTGCCTTGCGATACTTTCTTGCGGTCACTGGCAGTAAGTTCCACAAGCTTGCGCCAGTCCTCTTTAACCATGGACAGCGGGGTGAATCCCTTGTTCACTGCGACCACTTCTCGGTGCATAACCATCTCGGCTTTTAAAAAATATTGAGACTGCACACTCCTCGGTTGTGGAGGGCCTTCGCGTTTAAAAAGCCGCGACCCCCGCATTTCCGAGGTCAGTCTCATCACCGATGATCGTGGGTGATGCATCCGGTTTGCGGTCAGTAGTAGTACGAACTCTCCTATCGAGTTCCTTCTGAGTCCATAGTACCAAAAGAGTACATTAATACCGGCATGACCCAACTGTTGAAGGCGCGCTCCTTGTTCCCGCCTCAAAGCAGGCTTCAACAAATACTTCATGTCAGCTACGTTAATGCCTAACGCCTTCGACACACCTAAATACTTATAGCTTTCGGATGAAGAAAGGGATCTGAGGTGTTTGGAATCCGAGAGTTGTATTCCCTCGGATTCCAAAATCTTCCCTCGCTTTACATATATGACTGCACATTTGTCCACACCAAATTCCAGATGATAAATTTAGATGTCCCACTATTGGGCAAATCCAGCTTTCCATTCCTTCGTTCGAGCGACGGTATTTGCACATCTGCCTTAAAAATATACAAAGTGTAATAGCGGAGAAATATTTCTTAAAGTTTTTTAGATCCAATTTTTTTTTCGATTTTGACAAACAAATATAACCTGATAAGCGTGCTACAGAACGATTAGTTACCAAGCCGTTACAAGTAAAGTATAGCGATTTTTTCGCCTTGTCCCATTTAACACTCGTAAATATTTGAATGTCTTTGATGTGAAGAGACCCTTGACAAATATCTCAATGAAGCTTTCAGTACATGAAAATAGATAATGACGTTGGTTGGCTTCCGGTCTAACCGGATGCAGCTTAAAACCAGTATTTTACATACTCCATTCCGATTGTATATTCCCAAAAAATTGCCACATATAGTTTGAAGGGCACAACTGTCTTTTAACATTTGTTTTTTTTTCCACAGATTATGCTACAAAACATGGTGCCTCTTTGCTCGTGGCAGTACGAGAGACTGTTCAACACGGTGCGTGTCCCTGGCGTTGAACGCGACAAGATCGTGCATTATCAGGACTCCACACACATTACAGTTTACCACAAAGGGAGGTACTACAAAGTGCTCGTGTACTCAAGAGGACGCCTCTTGAAACCTGCTGAAATTCAAGTGTAAGTTAATACGTACAATTATTCTATTTGACAGCATTATTTTAAATTTATATTCATTATTTATTCTACTTAGGTTTATATTTTTTAAAATTAAGACAACAAAAAAATGATGACTTTCCAGCATCGGCAACAGAGTCCGACCTACCGGTGGTGTTTCTGACCACCGGTAGGTCGGACTCTGTTGCCACGGAGAAGAGCCCAGCCTCTTCAGAGAGAAATCTCCTAACTATACGCCTCGTGTCTAGAAGTATAAAGTAAAAACTCCTTACTCAGTCGAAAACATAAATAAAACACAAGAATAGTAAATGCTGAAACAATTATGTATAATCTACTGCGTCACTCGAATACGCTTAATAAGTAGTGTGAAGCGCCCAACTGCTTACCAATCAAGCTAATTGAGGTCGTCATTCAATGCTACCGTTTTACCTATCTGCATATATGTAAATATCCATAGGGCTAATGTCAATAAAATGCCATAGAAACAATAAAAAAATTAAAAAAGTCTTTTGTAAAATAAAAAAGGTTGATCTATTAAAATTGAACACTTACATAAAGTTTCGTGTCCGCGCTACCATTTAGGAGTTCTCTGGTGATGTCCTGGGTGCAGGATAAAGTCATGTCTCTCATAAAAATTTATTGTGAATAAAATCATAGGCGGGTGCAATATTCAGCTCATTTGGTTGAGGGGGAACTGCTTTGACATTCAGTTGTGTAGCGTTGCAAGATTTCACCATTACACACTATCTGACAAGGAAGTTAAATAAAAGCTTGATTTCGCTAATTTATAGAGCTCCGGACCTCAAAATGCAAAAAATCAAAACAGACAGGAATTTAGGAACATTTTGGTTTTCGTCTATCTGTTTGTCTGTCTATCAAGCCCGTTATTTCGCGAACGCGTGCAGGTGTTCTGTTGACACTTAGCCAAATGTCAATAAAAATAATTATTTTTTGTAGACAAATTCAACAAATCCTCGACGACAAGTCAGAGCCGATGGTTGGAGAAGAACGCGTGGCTGCTCTGACTGCGGGCGAGCGCTCTCACTGGGCGCACGTCAGGCAGACCATGTTCAACCGCGGACACAACCGCACGTCGCTACACTGCATCGAGCGCGCCGCCTTCAACGTATGCCTTGGTAAACATAAACATACATAGTACATTTAGTTGTAGCACCAGCATATACATGCCTCTGCATGCAAGTATGTTTTAATAACTTTTCTTGAACTGAAAGCATTCAAAATAATAATAATTAAATAATAGAAGTCACCACAAGATTATTGAGATCAGATAATTGATCTCTTGGTTTCATTTATATTTGCGCACAAAACGGTAGATGTGGAACCGTAAATCAGTTCCGCCATGTCAATACCTACAACGATACGAGAACGACCTTCATTGGAGATTGTGGATCTCATTGACCTCTTTTTTTTATTTTTATCAAATTTGTACGCATTGTAGTAAAATGAGTATTCAACAAAGTCCAGTGGCTTTGTGTTTGCATAACAACGTAGGTAGGTATTGTTACAAGTGCCCCGCATGTATCTGTATAAAGAGACTGTGACTGAACTGCCGCTCGGGTCTATATACAGGTTAATCCACGCTTGCCTTGGTTAGGACGTGGATGGGAAAGCACGTTAAGACTATAGTCTCGGCTGTCATTTGTTGATCTTTGACAGTCATTAGATGGTGGTGGCCCAAAAACGTTACAACTAGTAAGGGGTATCGTACAACCTAGCACTAACTGGGCTGTGCAAAATACTGGTATTCAGCTGCATTCGGTTAGACTGAAAACCAAAACGTTACCTACCTCATGAAAAAAAAACTTTATTTCGGACAAGTACATGGATGTACTTGTCCGAAATAAAGTTTTTAGGGGTTAGTAAAAAGATATCTTAAAACTATGTTAGTATTTTATAAAGCAGTGGTATTTTAATCTAACTAAAATTGTATTCAAGTAATATTGGACCTTAACGGCCTGCATGGCTCCTTCTCCGTATTCCCTCATTGTGCAAACATTGAAGTAATACTGCCACGGCAGGAAGCAACATAATTTTTTTTGCGTTTTTTTTCCTATTGTGTCGGTTACCTAGTATTTTGTAACCTATGCGGTTAAGAATTAGGTCTTATCTTCAACGTTCAGACCGTTATTTTATGAGTTGAACTGAGATGAACATTGTACAGCAAAATTAGTGTGCGACGCTAACGTTGCCTCAACACGCTGTTAGTTTCGATCGTCACGATCAGATAAGAAATAATTTAGATTTACATCTTGCGGACATAACATTTTCAGAATGACTTAATGACAAATTGCTCTTCTATATGAATTTGGTTTTCCAATCTTTATAATATTATCAAGTTAATGTATAATAAATACATTAACTTGTTGAGTTCAAATTAAGCGTTTTCAAATCCCTCGCTCTATTTACTTAAGCAACCGTGTTTAATGCCGCTCAGGGTCGTATACCGAAGTTATCGTCTATTATTTGTAACCGATTCGAGAATCTCGATAAACACTACTCGATTATATAGTTTTGTAACCTTCAGTTTTATTCGTCTTCATTGCAAGATCCATATTAGTATACAATACACAGGGACGGCGAACCAATTGCTCACGTGCCATAGATGGCACGCGACATATATTTTAAGCGCGCTATCAATTTAAACCAAATTTTCACCTACGTATGCCCGTGAACTATAATTTTCAGATGAATAACGTTAAAGACTCGCTTTCAAACCGTTTGGCGAACGAATTTCTACTAAAAGCTTCTTACAACCTTCATTTAACTTATGTGCCATCTAACCTGCAACAAAAGTAGCCACATTAATATTCCTATATTTTGAATTAAACATGTTCATTCTAAACAGTGTACTTAGTTTTTTTTCCGATAATTTCTTAGTCAGAGTACTCACGGCGGCACATAAACCTACACAAAACCATTTTAACCGGATCTCTACTACGTTGTGCGATCCGTAGTAGAGAGATCGGGTTATAATAGTTTAGAATAGGTTGACCAGGCCGTCGTGTGTACGATACGGCACGATATCATTAAAAAAATCTTTAGGAATAACGGCACGTTGATTCATTTTAGGTTTGCTACCCCAGTTCTACACACGCGTAAATTCCAATCGTTGACGGCACATCGCTTTATTACACATTCAAGGTTATTTTATATTTTTAAGAAATTCTTCTTTCATAGCTCTAAAATATCGTAGTTCGTGTATTTCTCTTGACGTGGTTTGAGCATTTCTTTGCCACCCACAGCCATGTGCTTGTTGTACACAAAGCCTCTACGGTGCAAAGGTCCTGCTGGGGTTGCGTGTTGTTCGAAAGAGAAACTACTAGAACGAACTATTTAGAAGATAAAATCAGTAGCTAAAAAAGCCATGAGGATTTAGTAGAATAAAAATGAAACTGCTTTAAATAAGTTTTCAGAAACACAGTTCTGTCTGTACTCGAGATTAACGATCCGTGGTAAAACTGAAAGTATGCAATTATAATGTAGTGAAAATAATATATTACCTACAGTCCTACATAATTATGTAACGCAATCACGATGTTTTATCTCTAGACATTTACATCCCATATATGGAATAACCGTGAAATAACGTCATAACATTATCTATGCTTTTGTTTTGTCTTCGAGCATCACGCATGCGTCACTCTAAAAGTATGTTAGTTATTGAATGATATTTAACTTCCTCCTTGGTCTAGTTGAGTGGTCGCAAGCGCGACTACTGAGCATCCTCGATTAAATCCTGGGTCGGGCAAAGTATTATTGGGTTTTATCATCAGGAATTACTCAGTAGCAGCCACGGGGTCAGTCTGGATTTGTGCTCAGGTGATTTCAATAGGATAGCGCCCCTTTTTTTAAGGAAACTTTGCAGTAGTAATTTCTCCTCTATCATGAGTGCGTTTCCATACAAATATTTGTTCCACCCACTGCGCCAACCGTATCGTCTTTTACATGGGTCTTAAACATAACTAGCGAAACGTGGGTGTACTATTATTAGTTACACCTTGCCTAGCCTTTCGGGGATTACAGGATGTTATGAATGATTTCCTTATTCCAGATGACTTTGAGTACGGTTATGATGAGAACAACCTTTCGAAATTGGACGAGATGGGTCGCGTACTGCTCCACGGGAAGGGTCACGATCGGTGGTTCGACAAGTCGTTCAACCTTTGCTTCAGCAAAAACGGTTTTGTAAGTATTTGAAAGTTTTCCCTTGAATCTCTGGTGGTCGGAGGGGTAAACAATGCAGTTGTTTGTGAAACTTGTCCCGAAAAGACGCCTTTTGACTAACTGGATTGGCTAGTAACTACCTGCAATACCATTACACAGCTAATATCTGTGTTATCGAAGAGCTTGACAGTTTGCCTGTATCTGAAACACCACACAATTTTTCAGTCACCGGCATCACTTTCAGGCCTCCTCTTATGTACCTTATATTTGTTTAATAAATTATATTAAAGTATAGGTACGTTTATACGACTTTGGCTTCTATGAACAATAATAAAGCTCATTTTTTTTTCGCAGGTTGGCTTTAACTCAGAACACACTTGGTAAGGAAACACATTTTTGAAAATAATGAAACTTTTAGATCAAACAATGTCCTAATACTAAAATTAAATATTTTTAGGGCAGACGCACCAGTTATGGGCCACTTATGGGAATACGTCATTTGGTGTGAATTGGAAGTCGGGTGAGCATCATGGGGCATCCCTAATATGATACATCTTTTTGTCCTTACATCAATATGATCGGGATAGGCGCCGAACAAATTTTATTCCACGCTCGTATTTTTGGCTACTGTTTCATAGAATGAAACATTTTTAGATTTTTTTAAATTTATGTTTAAGTAGCTAAAGCTTGCGTTTTGTCCAGTTTGTGCTAGAGAATAGTACCAACGGAATAAAAAGTATCCTCTGTGTAAATCAAGGTTACGAACTATCTGTGTCCTAAATTTCATCCAAATCTGTTCAATAAGATAAAAAATAATAAATATACACATTTCCATGCTCCCCGTGCTTTCATCCACGTAGACAGAGATTTGGGTTTGAGTCTTACAAAAGTAGTAACAAAACATACTCGCACATACATTACAAACTTTCGCCTTTATAATATTACTAGCTTTTGCCCCCGGCTTTGCTCGCGTCCACCCCCATTTTAGGGAAGTAGGGGGTTAGAAAGAGATAAAAAGTAGCCTATGCCATCTCTTCAACTCCATCCACTTAAATAAAATGTCACGTCAATTCGTCGCTCCGCTTTGCCAGGAAAGACGGACAAACAGACACACACACATACACGTTTTGTCAATTAGAATATTAGTATAGATTAATGCAATAAGATTTTTATTTATTTAGAAGAAAAGTAAAAAAGTGCATTTTCAGATACGGGAAAGACGGGAATACACTAGGCACAGTTGATTCGCCGCCCCCTGCGCCCATTCGTTTACAATGGGACCTCGGCCACGAAGACCTACAGAAGAGCATCGATATATCGTACAACGTCGCACTTAAGTTACTCAATGACGTCGACCTCAGGATACTGATGTACACCAAATACGGAAAAGGTATGTTAAATTCAAAATCAAGGACCCGTTCCCTAACTATTCACGAAAGCATAAAAAGGATGAATGCCACGTTGTTCTGACATTTAGAACCAACAAAAATGTACCCAAGCCAAAGATTGCCCATTCTTCTTCATACAGATCTATGCTGTGGAAAGAGCAACTGCAGTCCAATCAAAATTACTATGCCCGTGGCTAGAATTCATCTTCTTGTTTTTAAATAAACTACTAAAAACTCCTTAAAATTAAAGATCTTGCAATTTGTTACAATTTAACATAATAATCCTTGTTACTTGCATTGAAGGTTTCATGAAGAGTTGTCGTATATCTCCGGACGCGTTCATCCAGTTAATCCTGCAGCTGTCGTACTACCGCGATGCCGGCCGGTTCTGCCTGACTTACGAAGCGTCCATGACGCGGCTATTCCGCGAGGGCCGCACCGAGACCGTCCGCTCCTGCACCATTGAGAGCTCCGACTGGGTGAAGGCAATGAACGACCCTAATTCTACGGTACGTCATAAAATTTTATCATCATCTGCCTACCCTTTTCCGAACTTTACATTGGTCGCATTTCAGTCTTATCAGAAGCAACTGAATACCGACCAGCAAACAACTTAAAAATATATATATATATAATGAATTATATTTTTCTGTCTCGCTGAGGTTCTGCTTTCTGGGATCAATTTCAGGTCTGCCAAACGGTAATTTCGACAGCGAATTCCTCAGTAGCAGCCAAAGAGTCTAGATTTGTTTACGGTTGATAGCAAAATGCTTAGCTTGACGCCTGTTAGTAATAGATTTTATATTTATTGTATTAATTTAGGTGCAAGAGCGGATGGATCTGTTCGTCAAGGCCAGCAACCGTCATCAGCTGGGCTACCAGGACGCCATGGCCGGCCGAGGCATCGACCGTCACCTCTTCTGTCTGTACGTCGTCTCGAAGTACCTCGAGCTGGAATCGCCGTTCCTTCAGGAGGTGTTCAACGAACCGTGGCGACTTTCCACAAGCCAAACGCCTCATGGTCAGTCGGGAACACTTAACATATAAAACATTTCATAAATAAGTCAATCATGATTACTTGATTCATATTAATACTTATCTATCATTAGTCTCCACCAAGTATTTACTCGTCGAATATTATTCAATCAAATGGCACATATTATGCCCAACGCTGGTAGAGACATTGTGGTATAGTTCAACCATTTTAATATAAAATCGTTCGTTCATCTTGACTGCACTTGGTATTATATTTTCTCAAAGTGCCTCTCAGGATGATTATCAGATAGCAGTAGTTTTATAACATATTCTTTTATTCTTAGGTCAAACATCAATGCTGGATCTAAAGAAATACCCTAAATGCGTGAGTGCTGGCGGCGGCTTCGGTCCAGTAGCTGACGACGGCTATGGAGTCTCTTACATCATAGTCGGAGAAGATCTTCTATTCTTCCATGTCTCTAGCAAGAAAAGTTGCCCCATCACGGTAAGACTGTAAACCCGTATACATTCACAGCTTAACTAATACATACCATTCACTCTTTTTTTGTCTTTTTTTAGGTCTGGAATGGTATACATAAAAGAAAAAGCATTTATTTATATTTGGTTTGTAGTGAATTGGAAAATGAAGTGAAAAAGCTCATTATCTTTATAGTAACTTGCGAACTAAATGATAAATATTGTGAAAATCCTTTTTCAATCATATCATGTCAGTTTAAATTATACGAAAGGAGATCGCCAGAAACCCATACATCGTTGGACCAAATGTGAACAGTAACAATTTATGTGTTGATTAATAGATAAAACACATACATATTAATATCAGAAAGATTTTTTTCAAAGTTCTATGGGAATTAGGACGAAAATAAGTTTTTGGGTCACTTGGTTAGGTTATGTGGCAGATGGTAAGAATAATTGTATCTATAATGCTAAAATGCAAATAATCACATTGATTTAATTGTTTGAAAACATAGATGTACGTTACTATTAGCATATTATTGCATAGCACACAAAAGGAATTAGGTAGCTAAAATAAAAACAAGTTAAGTGCACAAGTACGAAAACGAATGACGTGACTGACGGGAGTGACGTGACATTTACATTTTGACAAACATCGATATTTTTTCGTTTTGAAACAGTCGCCCGATACACGATTTTAAACGAAGTTTTTGTTAAATAAATAAATAACTATTACTAAAACCAAAATAATTTCATAAAATGTCTTTTAGTGATTTTTTTTTAAATTTCAACCCTAACGTGTGATATATTGTTGGAAAGGTATTTAAAAATGAATAGGGGTTTACTAAGATCATTTTTTGATAATGTCAATAATTTCGGAAATAATCGCTCCAAAAGTAAAAAACAATGTCCCCCCCCCCCTCTAACTTTTGAACCATAAGTTTAGAAAATATATAGTAGAACTTTATAAGGACTTTCTATGAAAATCATTTTGAACTTGATTGACACAACAGTTTTTGTACAAAAAAGACAAAAAGTTGTACAAAATAATTTCTGGACTAAGTTTGTAGTATAATCGTATATGCAAGCATTTTTTGTAACTTTGTTTTCATATTTTATTATCCTGAACGTTTCTTTTTTCAAACAAAAAAAGAATTATTGAAATCGGTTCTCGCAATCCAAAATTACCACCGAAATTGCACGTCTTTGTATTAATTAGTAACCCAATTCCCCGAGAGATGGCACTGTAGGTACTTATTACATTGGATCGGGTATTACCGAATTGTTCGATTGGCCTCATAACTGGGAACACTTATTGTGACGGACGGGAAACTACGGAACCCTACACTGAGCGTGGCCCGACACGCTCTTGGCCGGTTTTTTAAATAAAAATTAGCCTATGTCCGTCTCCTGGTTCCCAACTAACTCTGTACCAAAATTCATCAAAATCGGTTAAGTCATTAAAGCGTGAAGAGGTAACAAACAAACAAACTCACTTTCGCTTTTATAATATTAGTAAGGATTATAATGTCCATGATAGATGCTAAAACAAAATAGATGTCGTTTTTTTAATAACATCTTTAAACTTCTAGTTGTATAACGATCGTAAAATGACCTGATAGCTTGTTTACGGAGCTAGTTTTAGACGAACATTAAATTAAAAATCATATTTAAAATTATATTTTTTAGTTCATTCCAGTAGAAAGTTATTATTGTTCCATGTTGTTTTTAATCAGTAAAAAATTTAGTTTTTTTTTTATATATCGTTTCTGTACATACTTTGGCCCAAAACTGGCGATCTCCTTTATGTCAGAGTGAATTAAATAATTTCTGTATTTATTCATTAATTTAATAACGTTATGTTTTTTTTTATAGAGCTCATCAAACTTCGTGAAACAAATCGAGACATCCTTGAAAGATGTTCAAGAACTCTTTAGTGAATACAAAAAACTCAAAAATGGAATCAAGAATAACAAATAGATCTATACTTTGACACGGTTTTGATTTGTTTTAGTTTTGTTGCTTTGTGTAGTTTATATTTTTTATTTTAAGACTAAGTATCACTCAAATCTAACTAAGTATTCTTCATAATAATTGATTGTGTACAATATTATTTTTGTAATGTCCTTTTATTTCTGAAATTTAATATACTGTCAAACTAAGATAGTTTCCATGGATTTTCCCCTCTTGGAGAAAAATACATTCAGATATTCTTACGAGACTAGTTATTTTATTTGTTATCGTTAATAGTGAAGTGTATCAATTTGTCTGGTGCTGAACACACATTATGTTTTTAAATTTTTTTTTGCCACTGTTGGTTAAGAACCGAATAATTCATATTTTAAATTAGTGATCACTTTTGAATTATGTTTATTTAAGCTTAGTTGTAAATTTGGTAAAAGTTTACTTTTGTTCGAATACCATTTAATAATAAGCTGAAAATTCTTTTAAAATATAACGGGATTGTAATCATATTATCACATTGATAAACCTTCATTACCAACATAGCTAAGGCCTGGCAGTCTATGTTGCAGTGATAATTAAATTTTAACGTATATTATTATAATAATAGGCGAATTGCATTGAATTCACTTGTAACTAGGACGTCACGTAAATTCTCCGTTTACATGCAGGTAACTTCATTATTGACTTACGCAGTCATTATAACGGTACGCAGTAGATTTTCTTATAGACTTAACAGTGACAAGTACCCAAAAAAGGAACATATAAAAATAGTCAATTAACTCAAGAGTTGCACTTCTTACGATGTGGCTGCGTATAATTTATTAATATAATTTATACATTCTATAGATCGATTTATTAATTTTTTATAGAGATAGCAAAATTAGGGCGCAGCATGTAGCGCCGTTTTTTTTTAGTTTTATTTAGTAGTAAAACTTCTCAGTTTCGTAGACAATGTTTTATCTTTTATTATTAAGTGTAATATGAATATGAAGATCAAATCATACCTATAAATCATTTATTATGTACCTACATCACGATTGCTTTTAAATGCATTTGGATACAAAGCTAGATATAATTATGTGAGTGATGGCGGCGATGATTGATGTAAAACTTGATTTGAATAATGAGTTACACTCAATCACGCATTCCAAATATTTTCTCTCATTTCCTTTATACATTCTTAATAAGTTTTTCCTTTACTAAATACTCCGCTAAAACTACATCTGTCCAATATAAAATAATTTAGCTGTATGAAATGTTTTAGTAAATACAGTGTTTAGGAGCATGTCGTATTGTTAAATACAGAAGAGTCGTAGGAACAGTACGTCTTGGACGTGCCTTGGGATATTTTACAACGAAAATAAGGGGATCGTAATATTATGTATATTTTAGATAAATATGTCTACAATGCAAAGTTGGTCCTCTTGAGTTTTCTTTAATATAACAATTAACCACGTTTGTAATAAGCTATTAATTAAAGTTTTATCAATTAAATGTAAATAAACATATTTAATATTGAGACGTTTTATTAATTGGCTCCTGCCCGTTGCCCTGACGTTACGTGAGTTTATAAGTAGGTGTCAATAGAAGTCAACCATTTCGATGAGAAATTATCAAATAACTTCTTCCGTTCTGGGCGAAGCGAAACTCGCCCCTATTCCTTCTTTTGTCTTTCGAATAAGCCGCAACAACGAGAAACCGTCACGTGTAAGGATCAGTCCTTGTGAATCAAAGTTTATGGCCAGAATATTACGACTTATGCTGCAAAGGGACTAGACATGTTAATATCAAGCGCAATACACACTGAGCCCGCCGGGCCGCCGACAAGGCCCAGCGACACAACCTTGCGGCCTGTATGAAAAGAATCATGTTGGCAACATGGGCACGCGCGGGTTGCCCGCCGACTTGTTGGCGGCTTGGGTACGCCTGCGCTCAGTTGCCCGGTGAAACTCGACCTGTAGCGCTGACTGCCAAATAAATTACTCATCTCAAGCCAAATTTTCCGACTTGTATTAAGTGAAGCCGTCAAAAACTTGCCGACATAATGTCGGCGGCCCGGCGGGCTCAATATGTGTTGCGCTTCAAATTAAAGTGCTAGGTCAACGTCAAGACTTATAATGGCTCTACTACAAATTTAGGTTGAGAACATGAACGACTTTTTCCGAAGCAACAAAAATTACAACCAAATTCAGGATAGTTCAGTCAGTTTCGGAAGTCAGTAGAAAATAGATAAAAATGATCTTTTACTATATTCTGAAATTCATGGTTATTTCTCTTATTTATCTATGTGCACTTACAAAGATGAATAAGGTACTGCCATATAATTATATAAGTTTAGCAACGCTTTTTTAACCTTGTCCACGACTCTGATCCTTTGCCATAAGTGTAAATCGAACGCGACTTTACTACAAAATTTAATTTGGCAACATCAGTCACTTATCGCTTCGTTTCATAAAAAAAGTAAAACTGTCAACAATTTATAATAAAAATTTACAATAAATATCTTAAATTTTCAATCAAACTACTGAATCGATACTTCTTATCTAAAATATTAACACGTTTACAATAATTGTTTTTATCAATCTAATAGAGCAATAAATAGGAAATATCTCTGGAAATATTTAGGATTTTTCCTTATTTCCAATGAGTTTTAAGATGTCCATGTAATTAGTTTACAAATTCAAACATGTATCATATACTTCGGATAATCTTATACAGACTGTGGGTTGTGTCGAGTTTAACCTTACTGTCTGGTGTTGTTGTATTTTGGTTTTATGGATTTGTATCAGCAGTTCTTGTATTTACTTTGGGTATTTCAGGTAAGATATGTTTTGCTCATGATACTTTATTTAGCCCATTGGATTGCACGATAACATAAATAAAGTATACAGTATAATGTCTAGCATAATTTGAATATCATTGGCCATTTTACTAGTAATAACCTGCATACTACTACAAACACATCAGTATTTTTGAATATCACTATTTGTCTATGAGAAAAATCAATAAAAATAGTAGGTTTTCATAAATAAACTTAAAGGTGGCATTCTTTCACTAAGCAATATTTATTTGTTTTGAAGGGTTCAAATAGTTTTATAGCAGGATGGTATAACTCTGCATAAAGTAGCTATTTTGCTTATGGGTGAAGAAATTGATCATTCAATCTATACCAACTTCTTGAACAAGTCCATCAATGCGTTGCTGTTTTAATGATCTTTAGAACCCACACCATGAGTAACCACTGGGCAGTTTAGAAAGATTTACCCCCGAATACTGAAACGTCACTAAAAATTTAAGTCCCACTTAAGTTTAACAGAGACTTAGAAGTGACGTTTCACCATACAAAATCTAAAGTTTAAGAGCTGCTCAAATGTTAAGCAGCCCTCACATTTTGAGTGACGTTTCAGTATTCGGGGGTTAGTCAACATGCTGTGCACATCTGTTGTTTTGAGTACCTGTTGGTAGCCATAGTGTGGCTGTGGTTTATGGTGTTGTTCCCAGGTGCATTTCCTTACCACAGAGCATAGGTACCTGAAAAGGATTGGCACACTGGGTTCAGGTAATTCTGCTGTCTTGCTTAATGCCCTTCTAAGGTTCATTTGTGGCATGGGCACCCTGTTACTCGCTGTGCATTATTGACTGTAACCTAAAAGTGGCTGTGTGGCTGTTTGTTTATAAGAGTATGCTAGTTCAGTAATCCTTAATCCTGCTGCCTAAGGTAGCTGTTGCGGCCAAGGAAATAAGAATGCACTGCCTGAAACACCTGTGTTGTAAGCTATGTGAATGATAAAATCTTCTTGGGCAATTTGTTTTTGTGACTAATGGGATGATTTATCAACAGGAAATTTTGTAGCAATAGGATTAGCTTATTACAATGTAGCATTAGAATGTTTTAATACAGAAGTATTAAAACAGTTTCTGTTGATTGGGTTTATATGCATAGGTTTTTAGCTTTGCCAAAATAATGATAATTATGTAATGCAATAAAACTTATATTTAAGAACTCCTGGTCACATTCACACATCATGTAAGTTGCTGTGCTAAGTTTTTTAATGTTTGTCCACAGGGATTCTGTATAGTGCTCAAGATTTATTGTTGTACTACCCCAATGACCCACCCGACTCTAGGGTGTTTGTTCTTCAGCCCAGCAACTACAAACTTCCATATGAAAGTATCAAAATTAATAACAAAGATGGTTTCAAAATTCACTTGTTCCTTATAAAGCAACCTGTGAATAGCAATCATAAACCAACTATGCTGTTTTTCCATGGTAATGCTGGTAACATGGGCCAGAGGTGAGTTTGCTGTTATTTTTGGTTAAACAGCCATTATAGTATTCCAAATTTAATTTACTGTTGAATGCCTGTAATGTGAAATCCAAGAATCATGTTACAGGCAAATGCTCCTGATGATAGCATCTAAAATGATTATTAATTTTATTAATTTTATTTTATGTGTTTTTAGGGTTCCATAGTCAACTAGGAGCCCTTATAGTAGTAGTAGTCTGTCCGTCCGTCCTCGCTTAATCTCTGTGACCGTTAGCACTAGAAAGCTGAAATTTGGTACCAGTATGTATATCAATCAAGCTGACAAAAAAAATAAAAATCAGAAAAAAATGTTTTATTAGGGTAGCCACCCTATATGTAAAGTGGAAATGTTTTTGTTTTTTAATTTCAACCCTGACGTGTGATATATTATTGGAAAGGTATTTAAAAATGAATACAGGTTTACTAAAATCATTTTTTGATAATGTCAATAATTTCGGAAATAATCGCTCCAAAAGTAAAAAACAATGTGTCCCCCCCCCCTCTAACTTTTGAACCATAAGTTTAAAAAATATGAAAAAAATCTGAAAAGTAGAACTTTATAAGGACTTTCTAGGAAAATTATTTTGAACTTGATTGACATAACAGTTTTTGTACAAAAAAGACAAAAAGTTGTACAGAATAATTTCTTCAGACTAAGTTTGTAGTATAATCGTATATGCAAGCATTTTTTTTAACTTTGTTTACATATTTTATTATCCTGAATGTATCTTTTTTCAAACAAAAAAAGAATTATTTAAATCGGTTCTCGCAATCCAAAATTACCACCGAAAACTTCTTGCACGTCTTTATATTAATTAGTAACCCAATTCCCCGAGGGATGGCGCTGTAGGTACTTATTACATTGGATCGGGTATTACCGAATTGTTCGGTTGGTCTCTCCTTGGCATTGGCGGTATCTTATAACTACATAAAACTTCTATTAAGAACATGCTAAGGCAGTTAAGAACATAACTAAAATTCATTTTTTAACACCAATAAAATGTTAAGGTAAAAACCAGTTCATAAATGGTTCGATAGATGGCGTTGTCTAATGACGTCATTTTTTTAAAAGTCGATGTTAAGATTTTCCGTGCTTTCATGACCTACCGTGGTAAAGTAACTTAAGTACTTAAATATTATATTCGTAATTTTATTTATGAGTGCATAATCTAATAAGTCGTCGAGGTTTGAGCGCTCCCCTTTGTGTTAAAAACCGCGCTCAAAACCGTCACAAGTCGGAGCGCCTGCCGCGGAGCGTGCAATGTTGCACGCTCCTCCACCTTTAAACTCATAAGTGGGAACACTTATTGTGACGGACGGGAAACTACGGAACCCTACACTGAGCGTGGTCCGACACGCTCTTGGCCGGTTTTTTTTTACATAGAATTGAATGTGTTTCTTGAAAGATGATCAAAACAAAAGTAACATTTCCATCTTAATATATGCTTAATTATGGGAAAATAATAAAACCAAAACAATGGTAAATAAATACAAACCCAATATATTTTTTTACATTTACAGGCTATCAAATGTCTCTGGTTTTTACCATAAGTTGAATATAAACATTCTCATGGTTGAGTACAGGGGCTATGGTTTATCAGAGGGATCTCCATCAGAAAAAGGATTATATGTTGATGCACAGTCTGCTCTTGATTACATCATGCAGCGAACAGATATAGATGTCAGTAAGATTATGGTGTTTGGAAGATCATTAGGTAAAGTACTTGTTACGGCCAGTTCTTGTAAAATAATGGTTTTTTGCTGCCATTGAATTAAATCCTAACATACTTAAAAAAACCTAAGCAGATGATGATCTAGCAACTAAGTTGGGGATGGCTTTTCAAGCAGACCAAATGTGGATGAAAAACACGTTATAATCTATTAAGTGCAGCCACACTCTTAACAGTTTGATAATTTTGATATAAAAGACTTTCGAATGCTTGTCCTGCCAAAGTATCAGCTATATGTAAAGCTGATAACAAGACAGAAATCACTCGAAATTCACTTGAGTGATACTGATAAAATTACAGAGCCATGAAATGTCATCTATTTGGTCCACTGAGGAAATCCAACAATTGTATTGGTTCACTAATACATTCATTTTATGTTCGTATTTTGTTTAGACGTTTCACTTTGGGCGTAAGAGGCGATAATCTGAAATAACTGCACTTGATTTTTAATAGGGTCTTATACATTTTGTCTAAATACATTTTGGCGTAATAAACATGTTGCAGGTGGAGCTATCGCAATTGACTTGGCATCAAGACTGGAGTATAGGAACAAGATATGGGCGTTAGTGGTAGAGAATACGTTCACGAGCATACCTGACATGGCACACGTTATACTGAAATGGAAGTGTTTGAAATGGCTCCCACAATTCTGTCATAAGAACAAGGTTTGTGTATTTAATGTTTAACATTGTGATTGTGACTTTGACTGTCTATGTTCCTCTATCTGACTGCCAAACTTCATTATTATAGCATTACACTTTAGGTCAGTTAATTAAAACATTGTAATTTAATTAAAGGTCGCATATAATTGCACTGTTTATTGTTATTTATCCTAAAGTAAAACCAAGTAACTTCGAAAGAGATTTGCTTGCTGACTGTAAGATCTTCCAAAACCTCTAGAATCATGGATGTTTTTAGTTTTTGGCTTATAAATATTAAAAAGTGCACAGATGATGCATGGAAGATTGAACAAGAATTCTCTTTTTAGTACATGTCTTTGAAGAAAATGGCGCACGTAATGACGCCTACGCTGGTGATATGTGGCTCAAATGATGCTCTGGTCCCGCCGGCGATGGCCAAGGAGCTCTATATGCGCTGCGGAGCTGTCAGCAAGAAGTTAGTAGTGATGCCTGGCGGAGGACATGACGACACATGGACATGCAGAGACTACTATACATCCGTACAAAAGTTTTTGTTGAATGTCCCGCCATTACCTGATGAAATAGGCCCATTCTTCGATGGCGATACAAACTCCACAAGACATTGTTTAATAGTGCATACAGTATAGTATGCACTGACGTTTCTTTTATAGTTATAATTAGAAAATTATAGTATTCCATTATGATTTTACAAATTTTATATAGAAAAAATAAATTATAGGTTTTAAATTCCTGTAGCTTAATATGTAGATAGATAATATTTTAGTGTTTTCCAACTTATTTTGTACAAAATGGCGATGCAAATGAGTCATTGTGATGATAAACACCTACATACTTTACAAAACTAATTAAAAATATTTTTTTAACTGCGCACAAAATGTGCATATCAATAGTATAGCACAGAAAACCGCGAACAATACCTAAATTACCACCGAGTCATAAAATCATGTAAGTATTGGCCACACATGTACGTTTTTCATCGTATACCTATAATATACCAATAGTGGAATGCCAAGTTTACAATTTTGAAAGGTCTGCGCTAATTATGTGGTGCTCCATAAATCCCAAATTATCCCAAAGAGTGGCTGATTTTCAATTTACCCAAGGCTCACACAGGCGCTTCAAACCTGCAATGGGGTTGGTAAATTTGTGTATGAGTCGTGGTTTGACTAACTTATAAATATATAGCGTTAATAGGACACCTCGACAGCAAAATAATAGTCAGATACACTAGTATAGAACACAGCTCTTTTACGATATTGCTAATTTAATGGTAACAATATCGGCTTTATCGCTGATAGCCATATCTTCACTCCAACACACCTTCGGATGCATTGTACAAAAATATAATGGAAAGGGCGGTAGTTAATGGTGTACTACTCATACATATAATTATATAAAGGGTGGCGGCTAGGTGGTATAATGGTAGGTAATACTAAAATAAATTAATCTACAAGTACCTCATGACGGTCAGAGTCTACATACATTATTTAAAAAATAATATCCTCTTTATAGAACTTAACCTAATACGACCGTGCAGCTTTCAACTAATAAACTTAAACCTAAAAAATCACTTTACATCAAATGTCTTAATTTCTAAGTACCATGTAATAATAATATATAATTACTCTTTTCTCGTTGTCTTAGATAGTCTCGATGTCTTAATTCCTAAGTACCGTGTAATAATAATATATAATTACTCTTTTCTCGTTGTCTTAGATAACCATATTTAATAAAACTCTTGCGAAGGCAAGCAAAGGGCATGAGATAACATCCAGTAGCTCGTGACGTTCGTTCAACGCGAATTGTTCTGGTGAGGGGTATTTCCACCAATAGATTGGTTCTGGCTACTGGAATGTTCAGTAGTTGCGGTCGTAATTGAATTGGTTTTAAAGGAATATTTCTAATAGTTTACTCACAGGTTTATTCCAATTTTAGAATTTTCGGTTTTAACACATCATTTTGACAATTCGCTACATCAAAAACTTTTGTCAATTTGCTACATCAAAAACTTTGCCAAATTCGTTCATTTCCAGATGCGAATTAGTGTTAAAATACTCAAATCTCTAAAGTATACCATATGTATTACAAAGTAAAATAGCCTGTGCCTGGGCCGAGCATAAATGGAGAGAAAAAAATAAAATAGCACAACACATATACATAGTGCGAATGATACCAATATTTATAAATAAATAATATAATTATGTTATATAAAAGTTAAAATGGGAAATAAAATACAATAAAACTTGCTATGGTAGGTAAAACAAAGTAAGATGCCCGTACTAGGATGAACCTGTATCACAGGCGGCATGAGTTCACACACATTACAATAAGGACAATAGTTTTTTTTAATAATATTAAAGTTTTTAGTGTGTGTTGTAAGTGAGATTACGTGTTCATATTTATTATGATAACTAGGTACCTATATCTCATTTAGTTAAACGCTATTTTTACGAGTACAAATAATGATTAAAATCTTATACCAACTATTATGGTGGTGTCAGCAGTAATTTAAACAGGTTACAGTGAAATATGCATCAAGGCATTTTCGAAGCGGTCGATAATTTTGCTAAGACGACAACAAATCGGGAGTAAGTGGGACATCGCAGTAGTGTGGTATTTTTGAGTCAGCAATAAACGTTATGGAAGTCTGGCCTCGTGTATGACGCGCTAGGTGCCCTCATAGTCGACGGAATTGTTTTGCTAGAGTTCTGCTATTTTCTCGAAGGGTATTCAGCGTGTCAATAGAATGGATGTACCTTTTTTCAGCCATTATTTTCGCCGGGCAGTCAGCAGCACCTGTGCTATGCTTGTCAGGTTTTTTGAAATGCAAGCAAGTAGCGCAATTTCGTTCGTCAGTTTTCTTAAAGCAATCTTTTACTGAGTGACCTTGATCGCCACAGTGGCAGCAGGTATGCGATGTTTGTCGACACGACTCACGCCCGGTTCCAATAAACAAAAACGACTCGTTTTGCTTACGGATAGTTGAATTTTGACATAAGTCTCATAGAACTTATGTCAAAATACAACTATCCGTAAGCAAAACGTGTCGTTTTTGGTTATTGGAACGCACATTTAGCAGCATGTCCATATTGCTGACACTTATAACAACGTGTAACTAAAGTGAAGCCTCTCTCAAGGCATGATGACCAGTTTACAAAACTTGTTCGTTTGAGATCAGAGCTTTTCGTATGACTGCGCATACTTCATTAATTACAGGTCTTCAACGTCTTTCTTACCTGACTTATGGCTTAATTATGGCTGGGTAAAATTATTGCTACCTTTCTTTACCGTGTCAGCAAAGGAAGTTAGCTGGACAGGTTTCTTCGAGTCTTCAATGTTAAGCTTGCGGTCCTGTAGTTGCTGCGATAGATCGAGTTGGTTTTCGACACTTCTGACTGTGTAGTGCGGTTGCATAACTTTTGCTTTGATTGACTGATACAAGACGGCCATCTGCGACGTCCCGCTACTAATCTTCCGGCATAAGTTACTGATGCGAGTTTTCTGCTCATTCAGCTTTCCATCAGCTGCAATAACGAACACTTCCTTCAGGCTCTGTTCTCTAGTCGTCATCCAGTTTTGAATTTCAGCCGTCGAGCCAGCTTCAGGGGCATTGTTCCTTTGGTAAGGCACTTGAGGAGTAGACGCGGGAACGGGCACGGGTGTGGAAAGCGGGGTACGAACACATCTAAAGCTCCGGTTAAATGGACTATCCTCCATAATGAAGCAGGTTAATTTTAGTCGTGTTAAACACTTTCAGTATTTTTTACAAATATACCTTAGGTACTTACACAAATCTAAACTAGATGAAATTACCGCAAGTGATTATTTGGTTATTGTAATAATTATTCTACACGTCTGTTCACTATGACTGCACAAATACATCATAAATGGTGTTTTCGTTAACCATTTCATGGTATTTATTGACCTAATACTTCCTGTGTTTTCATTTATTCTCGGCTCCACCCTGTATAAATATGTTTGACTAGTACACCATTAATTACAAATGTACGTCTAATGGCCGATTTTTCGATCATTAGAAAAAGTTTTCCGGAAGAGTAAAAGTGACGTTTTGACAATGCGTCGTACAAAAACATTTCAGGTTGTCATTTGGACAATGACAAACTTATTTGTCGGATAATACCTAACTGGCTTATAACCTACTAGCTGCTCCCCGCGGTTTCGCCTGCGTAGTAAACATATAAAGTAGGCTATGTGGTAAATTCAGGGTATAAGCTATCTTTATACCAAATTTCTATGAAATGCGTTTGTAAAGAGTACCAATCATACACAGATACTTAAAAAAATCGGCCGTAAGACAAAAATAAATCTGGTTATTACTAAAGGACAAGTGAAGTAATGCTAAGACACCTTTCTCTCTAGCTAGTGTGTTGACGATCTTGAATAATTGTTATGTGTTCACCTGCTCTTGAGCATATTTGCATGCCATGTATTCGACTGATTTTGTTATGTCGCCAGTATTTATAAGCAATGTTTTGACTAAGAACGGCCTTAGTGTGAAAGGAGCTTTAGTTAAATCAATTCGTTATAGAATTAACATATTTTTATAGTCATAGCAATTACCTACTTTGTTGATATCGATACGTTACAAAGCTTTAGTGTATACTGAGGAGAAGAAGTTATGTTATCATTTTTTATCAGTTATATTAAAATTAATAGATTAAGTGTGATACCGTGCGGCTATACTAGTATGCCATCAAAAGCGGGCCTGCGATGAAATCGAGGGGAGGAGGGCGGGGACTTCAAAATATATTTGACGGGGGCGTAACGGCCGGTACCACTTGTATAAAAAAAGGCATTGACGCCAAAATGAATCCAATGCTTCCAAGTATTTTTTGTTCTGAAATTAACCTAAAAACTTAATCTGAGCTAAGTGATATGACCATTGTACTACAGCCTGATTTTGAAGATGAGTATAAGCTAAATCCTAAACTGTGGTGGCAACATAAGACACTGTATTTTTGCAGTAACTGATAGTTTTGCAGGATTTTTTTTAATCTTGAAATTTTGCCAACTAAATGTACAATGGGCTGCAAAATCCATGGTTAGTACAGAAAATATCGTGTGAACCGAGAAACGCCATCTACTTTATTTTCTCAAAACTTGAACTCAAACGTTCACGTTAAAACATACACTAATATATTCATGCGATTTTGCAAGTGACTTATAAAAATACTGTTTACGTTTTTTACAAAATTGATACGATTAAGAAGCTTTGCCTAATGACTTAAAATGTATTTTTAAAAGCTTTTATCATTCAACGTAAATAAACTGCATAACCCAGTTCGAAAAAAAAATATGATTTGTAGCATATATGTTACAGCTGTAGCGCTTAGGCGGTGTGTAGTAAATAATACTCCAGATGTACTTAGGTGAAACGAGTTGTATTGAGGTAGGGAATAGACTGAGGGTTACAGGAATATGTACAAGGCTTAATACTAAAATATAATGGTGGGAGTAACAGGTCTCCCATTACATATTCACGGCCAATAGGAACGAGCTGACATTAATAAACAAATCTAGTTCCTAAGTAGTATGTGTGGTGGCGCGTCGTTCGCAATCTTAGATCTCGATCGAGCAGCGGACGGATGATGTGTTTATGCATTGCAGCTACAGTACTCCCCCCCTAGCAAAAGCGTACAGGCATCTTCACTATTCTGCCTGATCTTGTACGGTTTTCGTTGGTGTTCGCCGGGAGTATGCTGGAGTGATCTTCGGTGGTAGCTGCAGCTGACTGAGTTGTCTCACTAGCTTGGTTTTCGTGATCTTCGGTGTTGACAGTGTATGCCGGTTTGAGTCGATCGATCGATATGGTGCTGGATCTTCCTGGTAGTTGTATGGTGAAATACTTCTCGTTGCGCTCGATGACTTTATACGGACCTTTGTATGGATGATGCAGCGGTTTGCGGACGGTGTCATCGCGTATTAACACGTGGCTGCATGTTTGCAGGTCGTTGTGGACGAACATAAATCGCTTGTTGGAATGCGGTTTGTATGTAGGCGTCAGCTTCATGATTACGTCGTGTAGGTGATCGACGTAGTTGTGATCCAATTTTGTTGCTGCTGGTGACGGTGCTATGAAATCGCCAGGTAGGCGCAGTGCTTGACCGTAGGTGAGCTGCGCGGCGCTGGTATTGGTATCTGTGCGCACGGCGGCTCGTAATCCCAGTAGCACTGTAGGTAGTTCGGAAATCCATTTGTTACTGTTTTCTAGTCGAGTCATGAGTGCAGTCTTCAGTGTTCGGTGCCAGCGTTCGACGATGCCGTTGCTCTGCGGGTGGTAGGCAGTAGTACGGGTTCGGTCTACCCCCAGCAGTTGTGCGAGGTCTCGGAATAGTCGACTTTCGAACTGTCGTCCTTGGTCAGTCGTTATTCTTGTAGGGCACCCGTAACGAGATATCCACGTTTCGTAAAGTTTACTTGCGACGGTATCGGCAGTTATTTCTTTCAATGGTACAGCTTCGGGCCATCGTGTACAGCGGTCGATCATTGTTAGCAGATATCGATGTCCGCACGAAAAAGTTGGTAGCGGTCCAACGATATCGATGTGTACATGTTGAAATCGTTCGCTTGGCGGGAATGCTGCGACTTCACTGTGGTTGTGACGTTGTATTTTCGAACGTTGACAAGGTGTGCATGATTTCGCCCAATCGCCAATGTCGGTATTCATTGCTGGCCAGAAGTAGCGTTCTTGCATAAGCTTGCGTGTAGCTCGTAAACCGGGGTGACTTGTATTGTGCACAGCGTTGAAAGCGGTGCGACGAAAGTCAGTTGGTAGGTACGGTCGAACATATGACGTAGACGTTTCGCAGAATATGGGTTTGTTTGTACCGGGCATGACGATTTTTTTCAGTTGGATATTCGTTTGTTGTAATAATTTGGGTATGTTGCTGTCCTTTTCTTGCACTTGTATTACTTCATCGTAGTTGATTGGCGACGGTAATTCGACGGTTTCAATGCGTGAGAGTGCGTCAGCAACAACATTATTTACTCCGCTCACATGACGAATGTCCGTTGTGAACTCGCTGAAAAATAACAGCTGACGAGTGCGTCTTTGAGTGTCGTTATCTGACGGTGACTTGCGAATAGCGTAAGTCAGCGGCTTGTGGTCGGTGTAAACAATGAGTTCTCTGCCTTCGAACATTTTTCTAAAGTGTTTTATTGCCATAAATATTGATAATAACTCTCTGTCAAATGTACTGTATCGCTGTTGTGTGTCGGAGAACTTCTTAGAAAAATATCCAAGTGGTATCCATTTTTTGTTTATAAATTGTTGTAATACGGCGCCGGCTCAAGTGTTTGATGCGTCACACATTAATGATACGGCGTCGTTTGGTAATGGAGATGGGTGAGCGAGCAAGGCGGCGTTTTGGATGCCGACTTTGCACAACTCGAATGCTTGTGAGGCTTCTTTGTTCCATTCGATTTGAGTTTTGTCACGCTTCTTAGAATTATGAAGGTACGCGTTAAGTGGTGCTTGTAAGTGTGCTGCGTTCGGAATATTGTCGCGGTAGAAGTTGATCATTCCGATAAATCGTCGTAGGTCGTGAATCGTTTCGGGTTTGGGGTAAGCAGTGATTGCAGTGACCTTTTCTTGTAGTGGCTTGATTTCGTTACTTGACACCTCATAACCGAGGAAGTTGACAGTTTCTCTGCTGAAGACACATTTTGAAGGGTTTATGGTGATGCCATAGTCGTCTAATCTGCGTAAAACTTGTTGTAGGTCTTCGATGTGACTTGCTTCATTGTCAGATGCGACAATTACGTCATCAATGAATGAAAATGCGTAATCTATACCACTGAGCACTTCGTTGATAAAACGTTGGAATGTTTGTCCGGCATTTCTGAGTCCTGGACACATTCGAGGAAATTCAAATAGGCCGAATGGAGTAGTGATGGCGGTCTTCTCGATGTCTGGTTCATGTACGCAAAGTTGTTGGTACGCACGATTCAGATCAAGAGTAGTAAATATCTTCTTTCCGTGCAGTAGGTAGGTGAAATCTTTGAGACGTGGCACTGGATAGCGGTCGGGTTTGGTGACGTCATTGAGTCTGCGGTAATCGCCGCATACGCGTATTTCGCCGTTTTTCTTTGGTACGACGTGTAGCGGGCTGGACCATGGACTTTTGCTGGGACGGCATAAACCTTGCTGCATCATTGTCTCGAATTCTTTTTTCACAGTTAGGTATCGATGCGGTGGTAAAAGTCTTGTCTTGCTGTATACTGGTGGACCGGTAGTTTCAATGTAGTGTTCGACGCGGTGTTTTGGACTATCTTTCATGCATGATGGTCGAAGAATGTCGGGATATTTGCTGAGTAGCTGGTGGAACGGCTGATCAACATCAATGCTTCTCACTGTTGGTTCGGCGGAGTAGGTGACTGGTACTCTGGTGGTGAGGTTGGTTATTTTGTCGACGAGACATCGGCCGGCTACGTCGACAAGAAGTTGATGATGTTTTAGGAAATCAGCACCGATAATGGGCTTGCTGACTGCGGCGATGATGAATTTCCAGGTGTACGGTCTGCGTAGGTTGAGATCCAGTTGTAATGTCTTCTCTCCGTACGTTGGAATGACCGTGTTGTTTGCCGCATACAAACAGAAATCGGTTGGTGTTGTTTTCCCACCTGTTCTCTTAGGTATCACAGACACGTTGGCACCAGTATCAATTAGGAATGACAGACCTGAGTTTTTGTCGTTTATAAATAGGCGGTAGGAAGAGTTGCTTGCGCCGGTTCCCGCCTCGGCCAACGCAGGTGTTAGTTTCCCGAGTGGGCACTGCTATCTTCAAAACTACACGGACGCGTGCATCTTCGCGCTTCTTTGCCGAACTTACGGTGATAAAAACAGATCGCTGATTGGTCGTTAGGCGCGCGATCGTACTTGGCTCGGCTTGACGATCGCGAACGTGAGTGTCGCCGGTTGAACGGTCTGCGTCGATAGCTATTATGACGCGATTGTTTCGTCTTTAATTCTGCTATTTCTCTTGTAAGCGCGTCGATCTTCTCCTCAATTGAAATAGATGCATGCGGGGTGGCGGGAGTTAATGAAACTGCCGCGACTGTGCCGTACGGTTGCGTCTGCTCGAGTATCTTGTCAGCCATCATTGCTAGTTCGTGGATGTCGGCTTTCACGTCGGTAATATTTTCTTAATCACGTCGGTAATATTTTCTTAATCACGTCGGTATATTTTTTTGATCACGTCGGGATATTCACTATATCACGTCGGGGTCACCACTGTAGCGCTTAGGCGGTGTGTAGTAAATAATACTCCAGATGTACTTATTTCTATTCTCCCGTTTTCCTTCCTGACTTTTTCATGAAGCTCTTCCAATGTGCTGGTTAGTATATTTATAATTTGTGCCAGTGTTTTCCCAGTATTATTAATTATTCTCTTTTTCTCAATATGTTCAAAGAATCACGTCGGTATATTTTTTTGATCACGTCGGGGTCACCACTGTAGCGCTTAGGTGATGTGTAGTAAATAATACTCCAGATGTACTTAGGTGAAACGAGTTGTATTGAGGTAGCGAATAGACTGAGGGCTACAGGAATATGTACAATGCTTAATACTAAAATATTATGGTGGGAGTAACAGGTCTCCCATTACATATTCACGGCCAATAGGAACGAGCTGACATTAATAAACAAATCTAGTTCCTAAGTAGTATGTGTGGTGGCGTGTCGTTCGCAATCTTAAATCTCGCGGACGGATGATCTGTTTATGCATTGCAGCTACAGATTTTTCGTAACAGAATATTTCGTGATTAATAAAATAAATTGTAATACTACGTGTAGTATTCAAGGTTTCGTGAATGGACGCCAAGGAATAAAAAGGCTACATACATTTTAATCATTAACATGAGGTTGTTTACTCAATGTGGACCTTGTTCTTAGAGCTGGTCAATATTTGAAAACTGTTATCGAAGAACGTTTTTATTTTGGGTGGGAAATAATCTAATGAGTCCTCCCGTGGTTTCTGGAGCGAAAGGG
Source organism: Ochropleura leucogaster (assembly GCA_958449745.1). Classification (NCBI taxonomy): domain Eukaryota; kingdom Metazoa; phylum Arthropoda; class Insecta; order Lepidoptera; family Noctuidae; genus Ochropleura; species Ochropleura leucogaster. The sequence goes on from OY288200.1 coordinate 10,600,028, forward strand.
AGTGCCAAGTCGTTTTTTGACTCAAACCCATGTTCCTTCTTTAGCCTTTTGTCTTCTGGGACCGTCATTCGAGTATCCTGCAGCCCGTCATTTTGACATAATATGCATTAAATGCCCTCCTATCTAAAATTGTATGGCGTTATGCTACGAATGTTTAACACCTCCACTCGGTTGCGCCCTGCGTTCTTACTAAAAATAAATGTAGTTTCTGGTTGACAGTTAGCGCATTTTTAGGGTTCCGTAGTCAACTAGGAACCCTTATAGTTTCGCCATGTCTGTCTGTCCGTCCGTCCGTCCGTCCGTCCGTCCGTCCGTCCTCGCTTAATCTCTGTGACCGTTAGCACTAGAAAGCTGAAATTTGGTACCAATATGTATATCAATCACGCCAACAGTGGTAAAATAAAAATTGGAAAAAAATGTTTTATTAGGGTAGCCACCCTATATGTAAAGTGGGGAGTGATTTTTTTTTTAATTTCAACCCTAACGTGTGATATATTGTTGGAAAGGTATTTAAAAATGAATAGGGGTTTACTAAAATCATTTTTTGATATTGTCAATAATTTCGGAAATAATCGCTCCAAAAGTAAAAAACAATGTGTCCCCCCCCTCTAACTTTTGAACCATAAGTTTAGAAAATATGAAAAAAATCTGAAAAGTAGAACTTTATAAGGACTTTCTATGAAAATTATTTTGAACTTGATTGACACAACAGTTTTTGTACAAAAAAGACAAAAAGTTTTACAAAATAATTTCTGGACTAAGTTTGTAGTATAATCGTATATGCAAGCATTTTTTTTAACTTCGTTTACATATTTTATTATCCTGAACGTATCTTTTTTCAAACAAAAAAAAGAATTATTGAAATTGGTTCTCGCAATACAAAATTATTAAAAAAAAGTATTAATTAGGAAATACAATTCTCTAGTGTTCAACGTCAAACAAATAATAAACTCATAAGTGGGAACACTTATTGTGACGGACGGGAAACTACGGAACCCTACACTGAGCGTGGCCCGACACGCTCTTGGCCGGTTTTTTAAATTTATTATTAGTTTATTTAACATTCAACCGCGCTGCCTGCGGGTTTTGTAGCTATTTGAACTCATCCGTCCGTTATACATTCTAAATTAATACAATTATAAAACAGACAATTTATGTTTTTTGGAACGAGTGCTTTTTTTCTGTCATTGCTGTTCTCGGCTGTGCACCCTCGGCTGGCGCCTCTGGCGTTAAATCCGCGTCGGCCGGAATGACAAAGTTTTCTCACTAGAATCAAAATGTACTATTTTAACCGACGCAATAGTAAGAGCCAAACAAAATTACTTTAATAATATATCTATAATGAATATATTATAATTACTAATTAACTGCGATAGCCCCTTGGAAGTTTTGGTTGGTTGGTTATTAAATAGTCAGCGATATTCATATAGGGACAGATGGTTCAGAATTAACGAAACAACTGAGAATTACTTTAAACTAGCTGTGGCCCCCGCGAATTTGTATAGGTACAGTGCAAGTGTGCAGGTGTCTGGCTTAATTAATACCGATTCTGTTACACTGGGGAAAAGATTCCTATCATGGAAAAGCTTTAGTAATCTTATCAGTATTTTGAGATATCATCAGTATTTTTAACTTTACCACTATCCACTAGACTACTTATGTCTTAGCGCCAATAGGCAGTAGACGACAATTTCCTAACATCATGCTAACAAACATTTTGTTTCGTCTTTCACTATGTTTGATATTGACTGTACGTACAATACTTACCGTGTTGTACTGAGGCTTTTGCGCGCTGTTGCTGCTGACTGGCTTTTTGTTGCGTCACAATTTTAGTTTTTCAAATAATACCGAAAAATGGCTACAAATCCCTAAAATAAGAAATCTAGATGTAAACCTATTTGTTCAAATTGTATTACATAAGTACTTATCTAAACAAATATCCACGTGTGGCAGAAGATCTGTTCCATAATTGCACTTCATCCTTTTAAAACATGCATTATATTGATGCTGTTTTGACGTTAGCACCCTAACCACATGACACTCACTTGTATCTATAGTCAAGTTTATGTAATACTTGAGTACAAGGAAAGACTACCTCCTAGACAAGAATTAGAACTTAGTAAGAAAAGTCGAAGAAAGCAAAGTGAAGAATACTAACTTTTTACAGTTCTAACTTCTTGAAATGACTAAACTACACGATATACATCGTAATTGTAACTCAAGTAATCTCGCTGACTTGATTATAGAACAGGTGTAAGAAATAGTAAAATAATAAAATGCCTTATTCTTATATCTTACTTGTCCCAAATATATGTACCTATACAAATATGTATATACATAATCATTTAATTGTAATTTAAACTCAATTAAACGCCAATTAAAGCAATTGAAACAGGTAAAAAGGATCTTATGTTACAAGCGTAATGATATTGTCTTTTAATGTAAATAATGTTTACGTAGCTAAATAAAAACGGACGGGGACGAGCAATAACACAAATGAAGTACATTTCTGTATGAAAAAGAAAGTAATGGTTATATAATATACCTACTGATTTATAGTAGGTAGGTACATGACATGTGGTTTTCGCTGTTAAATGTTTAGCTGCTTGAATATTTTGCTGTTATGGTGCCAAAATCTAATTTCATAAAATATTAAGAATTTTGTTTCATAAATGTTTGTGTAATGCAATGTTTTATTCGGCAAAATGGCATGTACTGACATGTTACTTATAATATAGAAGAATAAATCCAATCTTATTTTTATTAAATGGTATATTATCTTTTCTCATACCTACCTCCTGCTATTATTTAACATGCAGTCTGGCATAGATGAGTGCGCCGATGTTGAAACTATCAACGGTTTGATGCCAAAAACCGGTCAATGGTCTGGGCACTTGCTACTTTGACTAGCACAGAGTTCATCTGCCTAGTGTTTTCCAACTATGTTGGGGCAACTTTCAGTCTGGCCGGTTGTTGCTGATTATCAGATTGCGATTGCCTATCCGACCTCCACATTCCAGTACTGCACATACCCCTTGGTAAAACTGTTTTTCAGATTGTCGGGACACTAACTACCTGTAACGACTGTTCAAGATACAAACACGAATGGGTGCACACCAAGGAACTACCGGGTGGTGGTAACAACCAAGGCAAGTGTGGCTTAAACCTAAAGATCGTCCTGAACGGCTGTTGTCATTTAGCCACGGGCTTTAACTTAAATTTATTTAATGAACTGAGTAGATAGACTACTTCAATAAAACTGCCTTTTAATCAATGATGAAAAGTAAAAGAAAACAAAATATCTCATCGGCGAACGTAATAACTATGAAGACCCCTGTTTTAGTCGTTCTTTGCAGTAAGTTGTGCAGTTAGATGTTCTGAATCTGAGGGCACGTTACAACCAAAGTGACTTATCATCGACCATAGGAGGTACTGAGCTTATTCTGTTACACCCTACATAATATTTAATATGTGTAGCAAGAAAGATGCGAACCGCTGGCATTGGGCGGGCTCTCGTTTGCTCCGCTAAGCTTCGACCTTGGCACCCCGCATGTTCAAGAACACGGAGATGCCGAAGACGCTACGATGGTCCGGGGTCCTTTTCAGGAGCTCCACGCAACCGGGTGTACCTTTGCGCCCTTGATATGGCGCACCTACTCCGGCTCGTATCCCAACGTACGGAGCTCCTCCTCAATCTCCTCCGGGGGGTATCAGCAGGCAGACCCTGTGGGCCACCTTGCAGCTTCGCTCCGCCGGCAGCGAATAGGCGAACCAGGATAGGCCACTCTTTCTACCGGCCCGTTAGGTACCGCTGGACCACCCTATTATTCCTCCTCAGATTGTAGCAGCGGCGGGTCTGAAGGCACGCGCGTCCGGATCTGCTGGGAGCGTGACGGGCGCGGTGGGCACAGCTAGGCGCGGTTGGGGCCGTGTCGCGGGTCGACGACGCGGAGGGCGCAACGCGCGCAGGCGCCGACGACTTCGCTGGGCCGGGCGCAGCCGCAGACATGGCCGCACAAGTACCCTCAGGTGCTGGTGTTCGCACCAGCACCTGAGGGGTACTTGTGCGAACACAGGAAAAGGAATATAATTTGGCGCTCCGAGCGGTGCGCTCTCGCTAAGGTAAAGTTCCCCAGATGAGGGCACTTATTAGCAAGAGCCATGACGTGGGTAGGTGCAAAAAACACACGCGGCGAAAAATGTTGCGAGTACCCCCGACTATCCTCGCTTTCTAGTCGGAGGTAACGCCACTACTCTTCTGCCCGCCCGAGGGATCTACACCGGCTAGCTGTACGCGGAGATTGGAGCAAGTTCGCCCTCTTCGACCACTGGCGGTCCTCAGGGGAATAAAATACAACTAACATAAAGCGACCCATTTATAAAGCGGAGATGAGTGGCAACGCCAGGAGGGGACGCCCTGGAAGGGCAATCATCTTATTAGTGAGGTTCTGTAGAAAGCTTAGGTGCGTGGTAGGTTGTTGCTGTGCGCAAACACACGCCGATAGGCGATGAATTAACACTGGAAAGTGATAATCACGTTTCCATGTAACCTTTGCTTAGTCTGTATAGATTTGTTTCCCGAACCTGTACAAGTGACTGACACTTTCTATTACGATAACCTGTAGCTATGATATACCTGGAACGGTGATATAATGTAAAATGTAATGTACCACCAAAGTGGATAGCGATAGATGTTTGTTTTCACACCATGACACTGACTTCCTGAACAAGAAGTATATCTACTGTTAGTATTAACTTGATATGCGAAATAAAACCACAATAAATTCCTAAAATATTTTATTTTATTATACGAAGTTAACATTCCACGTACTGTTATGAATTATATAATATATACCTACCTTGTAACGTCGAGCAGGTAGGTTTGCACAATATGAAATATATATGAAGCTAAAAGTTTATCGAAATAGAACACTCGTACAATTATCCATTAATTAAATAAAGATACAAAAGAAACAATTCATTTTCGAACATTCATAATAATTAAAGTCCTCACTAGCTACATTTGGAAGAATATCAGCTATACATCTTTAGTTATCAATATAGGTACATGTAAATTGTATAGAAATATAAAGAAGGGAAATGGAAAATCACAACGATAGAAAGCAAAGGTCTGGATTCATAATGTCATATAAAATAAATAATGAAATTAACAACGAAATATAATGTTAGTTTACTTTCAGATATACAAAATTAAAAAAATGTAAATAAATCAACAATTTGCTTTTATGACAAATTAAAATTATTTTGTCTCATAATTTAATGAATGTATAGTTTACAGTTCATGTATGAATAATAATAATTATGTCGCTTAGAACCTGATAGTTTTTATTTTATAATAGTATATTTTGTAGATACAGAAGAGGCATACAATATGCCACGAGTATCATGTTACGTGAAGTGTTCATTTGATTGAAGACCGATTCACTCCCACATTTCACCGGTACACACATGCTCATTACACAATTGAACCTTTATGTCAATATTTGATTATGTCATTAAATTATTTCCACGATTTCTAATATGTATTGAAATTTAAAAAGGTTATTTCTTAAGGAAATTCTTACACAAAAAATGCGACAGATTGATACTCAGAATTACGTGTTAGAAATCGGATAATTAATGGTTTATAATCGTTTACAGAAAGGGGTATATGATACTGTATATTACAGTTTGGATGTGTATTGCTGTGCATGTGCCACAGTGTAGTTCGTGTGTGGGGGACTCGGTGGCGTTGCGCTAGCGACGCGCTCCAAACTCGACTGCGTCGTCGTCGGTGATGTCACCGTGCCGCCACAGGCACAGGCGCGAGCTCTTAGCATGCTCCTGCGCCGCGCGGTACTCTCCTACCAACGCCGCCAGCCGATGCTCGCGAAGGGGCTCCATTAGCACCAAGCCCTCCTTGATCAGGTTCTAAATGCAAACAGTATCGATAAGTATGTTTGCTTTGAGTATTGAGTTTTTTTTTTATTTGAGTTATTCGAGCATTTACTAAAATACTTTACGGAGACAAGAAGTGTTATTTTAATTTATTACCGAGACTTCATTCACATAACAAGAACAACAAAAAAATACGTTATTCAAATAATATCATATGTATATGTACCTACTGTGGAATCTATTTACTCTATATACTCATTTTCGTCGCAGTCAAATTGTTTGATGATGATGGAAGAAATAATAATTTAAGAGTGCACAATGTATAAGGCACAAATTAAATAAATCAATTACCTTGCCAACATCGACGTTGGTGTTGGGATCGACAAGGGTTACAGCGGGCGGGGCGCCACGGGTCTCAATGTTTAGCAGCAGCTTCCTGTTGAGTGTGTCCGCGGAGAAGGCGGCCACGGCTTCGGACCTATCATCTGGATCGGACGGGAACTTGACGCAGCACAGCGTGAACTCGCTGGCGTACGCCGGGTCCGTCTCCGTGCCAGCCGGCAGTGCCGCCAATCGTGTCACGTTTACGATCTACGTAATATTGCACATATTTGTTAAAATATACCAGATCATTGTGTGATTGAAACAGAAGCTACTAAGGTACTGTTTAGTATTTCTATCAAGATGGCGTAGTAGCTACACCATTTTTTCTTCGCCGCAGCTACGACTTGATGAAAACAAGAACAGCAAATTGATGGAAACAAGTAATTGTGCGAACCTAATTAAATTGAACATGTTGATTGATTTTGTTTGTAATAACGGGAGGTTCCACCTCAATTTACTCACCTCACGGTTCCCGTAGTCAATGTAGAAAATATGAGCCATTTTTTCATCTGAAAGCTTTTCAACCTTAGCCCTGTACCATTGATCGTCCATTGTGAACCGAGCTGCGCAGATTTGGCCTCTTCTGGGAATGTAAGATCCAGGAAGGGGAGCATTGTTCTTAAATTCTTGATGGATTCTTTCCATCAAATTTTCGAGCTTACCGCCCAACTCAACATTCTGAGCATAAAAATTGCCTTCATTTGTCACTTCGGTGATCACAACTTTCTCGTACTTTAGAGTGCGATCTTGAATAGGGGCATTCCTTTCTTTCTCAGTTTCTTTTTCAACTTCTACGTAATCTTTCCATAACCCAATACGCTTCAGCATTGCATTTTCTTCGGCAGTCTTAATCTGGCGAGCGAACTCAGAGGTTTCAGCAGTGTGATGCATCGTGGCAAGTCCATGCTCAACCAAAGCCACCGACAAGTTCTCGTTTTCATTCCACAACCAACCAATGAAGTTGCCAGCCTTATCCATCTCTTCAATGGTGACTACTACGTCTCGCTGCAAGCACCTTTCTTTAGTAAAATGCAGTGCTTCTTCGCCAAAAGGTTCCGCATTCTGCATACCACCGCCGCCTCCGATAGCTGGGCGCGATCCGCGTGGACAGTTGATGCCAGCAAGAAGGAAAGTTACCAACACAGATTCTTTCGGAATATATATCCTCATGCGGGATCCACTGGCGACAAATTCTACAGTCGCTTCAGTCTTTTGAGCTCTCTTCAGGAATGGGAAGAATTTCTTAGCTTTAGCAGAGTCTCCACTAGTATCCTGAATGCGATGAGTAGGGATGTCTTTTTTTGCGTGAACACCGATACCAGCTTTCTGAGCTTTAAGTTCAGCTTCCAAAAGCTTATCATAGTGGGAACTCCTCTGATCGTTATCATTCCTGTACCGTACGACGGTGGCGTAACCTTTTGCGACTAATGCTTCCGCCAGATTTCTGTGGTAAATAAAAGCATATTATGACTTGGTGAAAAGGCAGATCATTTGATAACCCTACCAATAACTTGAATACTTACACTCCGCTAGCTACGACGGTGCAGCAGTTCTTTTCTGGGAAGTTATCTTTGGCGGGCTGAATGTAATCAACAGTGACGTTAACTTTCTTGCCAACTACTTTTTTCCGCAGAAATTCGCGCGCTTCGTACATCCATGGAATATCATACAAAGGCTTAAATCCCTTTGGCCTTGGCGAAATTTTGCCTTCCTCATCAGGGCTATTCCTACACAAAACATGTTTTAGATTAGTATTAGAATAGAGAAAATCAAAAAGTTATGATTGCGCAAACTGCAAAACATACTTTTCACGCGGTGGTCTGATGCTAGCCAAGAATATTTTCTTCTGAGTGTTATTGGGCATCTTGACAACGAGTGCGTCGCCGTTGACCACTTCCAAGACCGTGGCGGTGAAGTCCTTGTCTTTGGCCGCGATGATGGGGGCATTGCTGACGTAGTGGGTCCAGATACGCAGTTTGGCATCTTTCGCTGCTCTTTCAGCAGCGCGTAATGGGGTTGCGCCTTAAAAACCAGAGAAGAAAGATAAATATCGAACACACTAATTACATTAAATGAGCTGCTGATGGCTTAATCCACGAGAAAATGAAATAAATTAATTACACAGGAACTTCCTGGATAAAAAGCTGCTATCACAGAATAATATCTATTTATCTTTGCGCTAAATTTCATCCAGATCCGTGCAGTCGTTCTTACGTAATTGAGCAATAAACCATCCAAGTATAAAAAAAAGTTTCATTTATAAAAGTAGTACGAAGTAAGATTGATAACCCCACTAAAACAAATGTTACCTGTACAAGGTGGAAACATAAACGCACTACTGTTTACCGTGATCGAGCTATTATGCGAAGTGTTAGTGGGCATAATTATAAAACGCGGCTCCAAACAACCTGCCAACAGTGTACCTTTTGTCATGGGACTAGAAACTGGTAGAATGTGGGTGTACATCCTTTGTGAATTACAGACGTTATGTTATGTTACATCGACAAGTATCGCTATGATACTTAATACTTGGCACCTAACATTAGATTCAAGTGCCAAATATTCCAAGGGTGATGTCCAAGATATAGGGAAAGGTATTCTTTTTTATTTCATTAAAAGCGAACCCGTCCCGGATACGCACGAGTGCAATGCAGATACTAATATTATACATATAAACCTTCCTCTTGAACCTCTCTATCAGATTACCGAAAACCGCATTATAAACCATTGATTAGTTTAAAAGTTTTAAGTCACTAGACATTGAAAGCGACCTAATTTTATAATATGTAAAGATTTCTTATTATATTAGTAAAATTATATGCGCCACAAATTCAACACACTCGATTCGAAAAACTATGACTACTTACCAGCTTTCATGACAGCCAGGGACCAGTCAACGCATCTGGCGAAGCCTTGTCTAAGCAGAGCTTCAGCGATGTTTCCTTGTGGGTGCAAGATAGTTCCCACATAATTGTTATTGTTTACAGACTCAAGAATGACTTCCACGTCTTTTTGCAGCAGCTTGGATTCAAGGAAAAACCGAGCTTCTTCGGCGTAAGGTTCAGAATCACCATCTTGCCTCACTGCAGGGCACTAAAAACAATCGATGATAATTTGTAAATTCATATTAATTTCCAGAACTAGTTTACCTGAATCTGATGAGTACTATCATATGGACTTGAATTACGTAATACTTACTCGAATACCCGACAGCATGAGCGTGATCTGGTAAAAGTCAGGCAGCAAGCAAAGTCTGACTGTGGATCCGTCACGTACATACTCAATGATAGCTTTAATCGGCTGATATCCGAATTTAGCGACGAACGCTTTCGGGTTGTCTCCAGCAGTCTTGATCTCCCTGATATGATCCTGTTTGATGCAATACAAGTGAGATTTTGTATCTATGAAAACTGCTTTTTAACAAAAACAAAAAACGGCAGACTTCAAGAAACCTGAACCAACACAACTGAAAATAAATTTGGTTTCTAATCATTCGATATCTTCTACTAAGTTGGGATTGCGATTCTACTGTCAAGTACGCCATTTCGGTATTTGTTGGACTTTGGCACTTTGTATTAATTAACATTTTTTTCGTCAAATTGTAAATTTGATATTCTTTCATATACACATTTGTATAGCTGATGCCCGCGTTCTCTTCAATCTTCGCTCAATCTTACACCTAGATCTAATCTGACACAGCTTCAAATCGTGAATTTTAAGTTATCGTTGTAACCGTATACTCGGTGATCATACGCAAATATCTAACATAACACAATATAAATACAGTGACGTTTTACAACCTATTTATGACCTAAAATAAATATAATGTTAATGACTACCCCTACAAACAGCAATACGATTTGTCGTCTCCTGAAGAATAACTATATAAATTGTCTCAGATCTAGGTGTGCGATTTAGGATCTATCAAAGTGGTTTGAATATTTTAGCCTGCCTGACTTATTGACATTTTATTCTGAATTTATCTTTTCCTGCGCGGTTTTTTTGGGTTCCTGTAGTTACTTACCCTACTACTCAGCCCACGTAGCTGGTGTAGTCTAATATCATATATAGATAGCAGCCACGCATTAAACCTACATGAATCAATAGCTGGCGTCAACACAAAAATTCATCTAATGAGTCACGTTTCTAAGCTATCAAAGTGGTAAGAATAGTCGAGATTGTAACTAAACTAGCTCAGAATTCTAAAAATTGTTTTAGCTTTGATTAAAGCTAGTTTTATATCAAGCTGCGATTTGAAAATTAAATAAAACGGCTGATGTTAGTCAGGAGCAAACATGTTAAAAACTACAAAAAAAACAGATTCAGAAAGGTATTATGGCATTTACTTCATTTATATTTACAATGGGACTAGCTACTGGAATAGTTTCCCATATCACATATGGTGCAAGTTTGATGTTCAAGTGCGCCCCAGAGGGGAAGTTCCTTATACATTGATGCTACTATACTAAATAACTTTAAAACTGCGTTCAACCCCATGGACTGCTTCAAATCTAGACCCTATCAGCCTTACCACAAAAGATTTAGACTAGGTTCTATACACTGTTTAACAAGTGTCTAAGAAAATGTCTACCACAAATCCATGTTTAGCGCTAAACACACTTTAAAACACTGTTTAAAACATGGTCCAAGTTAAACACGCTGAACCCCTAGTTTATCCCGTGTTTAACCTCAAAAATAATTTCGATTTGACAATTTGTGTAGCGGTTTGTGGTAAAATTGTGTTTAATTATTATTTTTTGTAATAAATGGATGATTTTGCAATAGATTTGTTAGACATTAACGATATGGAAGATCTAGAGGATTTAACAGAAATTAATAATTATACGCATCGAATTCCAAGATATCGCTTGAGGATGAATCCATTCATTGAATACAGTGATGACGATTTTAAAGCAAAACTAGCTGTGCCTTGCGGTTTCACCCGCTGCTCACTTAGGGCTGTGAAAAATAGATGTTGGCCGATTCTCAGACCTACTCAATATGCTCACAAAATTTCATGAAAATCGGTCCAGCCGTTTCGGAGGAGTATGGGAACGAAACTGTGACACGAGAATTTTATATATTACTAGCTGTGCCCAGCGGTTTCACCCGCTGCTCACTTAGGGGTATAAGAATAGATGTTGGCCGATTCTCAGACCTACCCGATATGTACACAAAATTTGACGACGATGACGGGCCTGTTGGTCTAGTGATTAGTGGCCCTGACTGCTGAGCCGGAGGTCGTGGGTTCGATTCCCACCCAGGACAAACTTTGTGTGATGAGCATGATTGTTTGTTCTGTGTTTGGGTGTGATTTATCTATTATATGTATGTATTTATAAATTATATAAGTATGTATATCAGTTGTCTGTTTACCATAACACAAGCTCTGCTTAGCTTGGGATCAGATAGCCGTGTGTGAGTTGTCCCAAGATATTAAAAAAAAAAAATCGTTTAAATCGGTCCAGCCGTTTCGGAGGAGTATGGGAACGAAAACTATGACACAAGAATTTTATATATTAGACTAGCTGTGCCCAGCGGTTTCACCCGCTGCTCATTTAGAGGTATGAAAAATAGATGTTAGCCGATTCTCAGACCTACCCGATATGTACACAAAATTTCGTTTAAATCGGTCCAGCCGTTTCGAAGGAGTATGGGAACGAAAACACGAGAATTTTATATATTAGAAGATATAGGTTTTAAAAGAGATTTGCTTTAAAAATTGTTGACTTGGTAAAGGATGACCATTCAAAGTCACGTCGAGGTGGATCTATCTGCCCACGAATACAAGTCGCAAGTGCTTTACGTTGCTGGGCTCGGCACGAAGTAAGTTTGTATTCTATGTATGTACCTACTTTTTGTAATAAATGTTAGTTACCTACCAAATAAATTTGCAAAACTCTCCTAACTAAAACTTAAAAAAAACTAAAACAGTATTCTAGCTAATCCGTGCCTAGCTAACGATTTGTGGTACAAAATTTTAAACACTGTTTCAAACCTTGTTTATATTCTGAAACAGAGTTTAAGTAAACATGATTTAAAACATTGTCTAACTGATTATTTGTGGTATAACTGTATATAATTAATATGCAAAAATATAGTAACGATTTTAATAAAAGACGTAATTGGATGTATATAATTTTTTGCCCATTCCTTGCTCTAAGAAGTTTGTGTTTGTTAACAAAATTACTTTTTTATTTCTATTATGCATAACAAGTTTTGACATAGCAGCTCCTACTACTAGCTGCTATGTCAAAACTTAACATAACTACACTTTACTTCATTGTTGCAATTGGATTTTATAATAGCACTGGCCATGATACACCTTTACCTTTACTGTTAATGTTGTGAACGAATGTGTTGTGGACACATTCACACTAGGTATACGATGTCGTAAGTGCTGTGATGTGAAGTCCTATCATGTACATGTGATTTGGCCTTAAGTTCTTAATGTCTTCTTAGTAATGAAAATGGATTTTGAAAACTTACTTGAAGATCTGTTCCCCAGATGCCTTTGTTTTGTGACTTTGCCACATCTTCAATTTCTACCAGCCTTCTCAATTGTGGTATGTTTCTGCCACCTTCTCTAACCTTTGCCAACCCTTCGGCTAAAAGAGCTTCAGTAAGGTTTTCATCCCTGGTGGGGTCTTTTCCGGCCCAAACAGTACCATACTCTCTGGTTGCTGAGTTTGGTGGCTTATCAGCAGTAAAGATGACTTCCCGACCTACTAGTTTCCTGAGGAACTCACGAGCTTCCCAGGCATAAGGCTCATCCTTCGATTCCACATCACTGTTAAAACAAAAACACATTGATAGATAGTGGTAAAGAGTAAATTCGGTATAGAAATTTAATAGCATAGCAATTATATTAGTTGATTGTTGCACTGTAATACAGCTGTATTGTAATACAATTATGAGGCCTCAATGATCACATAAAGGCTGATTATTGATTGCAATTAATACTCTATGGTAATGTTTCGCATTGCTTATTATGTATAGGTAGGTACAATTTAAAATACATCAGCATACAATATCAACAAGCAACAATAGCAAATGCATATATACCTACTTGAATTTCTTTTTTGCCCTATCATATGCATGAAATATAAAAATGATGAAAATTAGAAACAAGCAGTTTGAATTGTGTAACATAATATTGTCATATCAAGTACACAGCCCTAGCATGACGTGAGCTGCAGTTTTTATGGGTCATCATAATCCAAAAAAAAAAAAATGAAATCATCTTGGTACGGACACATGTTAAACTGTTTGTTAAAGTCATTTTATAGTTATGTCCCATCATTTAATTTGATTAAGTAAAGGGCAGCAGTGCCTATAGAGAGTTTAAAATCACAGCTGAATTTGTTTTTTTTATTATACATAATTGGCCATGTGTCATAATTTGTAACTATGTAAGTTTCAATGGAGTTTCATTGAAAGATTATTATGTTGTTATATCTCAATGTTTTAGGAAAAGTAAGGACCTTTTGGTTGTTTTAGCAATGTTATATTAGATTTTAACTTTTTGGATTGAATGATGATTCTACATGTAAATCTTGCTATAAAGTAGGGCCTGGAAAATTATATGCTTTTATTATATTTTCAATGTGAGAATATCAGATGCATATACAACTATTTGAGTTAGGCATTAAATATTTAACATAAATATGCTAGCTAGCTATATATGAGCTCGTGGCTAAATAATAGTAGCCGCTCGGGTCAATCTTTAGGTTAAGCCGCGCTTGCTTAGGTTGGCCTGTGGATGGGTGACCACCCGTTACATACAGAGTTTCCTCCGTGCCTCGGAAAGCACGTTAAGCCGTTGGTCCCGGCTGTCATTTGTAGATCTTTGACAGCCGGTACAGGTAGTCAGTGTTCCGAAAGTCTGACAACCAGTCTTACCAAGGGGTATTGTATTACCCAGTACCTATTAACTGGGTTATGGAGGTCAGATAGGCAGTCGCTCCATGTAAAATACTGAATTCAGCTGCATCTGGTTAGACTGGAAGCCAACCCCAACATAGTTGGGAAAAGGCTAGGCAGATGATGATGCTAGCTAGCTATATCACTATTGTAGAGATAAAACCCAAAATAATACCAGATCTAAAATGTCATCCTATTTATCAATTTGCTTATGATTATTCTACTTTTATCATGATTAGTAAATTTACATTTTAATCCAGGCTCTATTTTTTAACAATAATGTGTAAGATATTGACTGCTATAATGAGTGATTAAATGTCGATTTATGAAGTAAAGCTCATTAGTTACTACAAAGCTTCTTCTTGATTAGCTATGTCTTAACTAATTACCTTAAACATATGAAAAATAACTAGATTCCAAGTGTATTAAGCCAAGGAACTAATCTTCAAGGTGTTCTAATACTAGTGTAGTAACATAAAATAAGGCAAAATTATTGTGAACATGGCTCTAACATTCTTCACATGTTTTTGACAAGGTAGCATTTAAACACTAATACTTCTATAAAGTTACTATTTTTTTAAATCCATACATATAATTTTCTCATCATTTTTGACAGAATGTATAGGAATACAATATAAAATCTGTAAAATGCTAATATGTTGCAACTGATACACAAGATGATAACTCAGATTTAATTTAAAATGTCTAAAAGAGTTTTGTTTCACATTTTTCATTAATAATTTTATATCTACAGCTCCTTGCACAGAAACAGCCAAAGAAGTTCCAGCTTGAACAGAAATATCTGTTCGCAAGGGCAAAAGTCGGATGACATAGAAGATGACTCTCTGGACATATGGAAATCATAAAACCTTGGTTTTAATTAATATAGTTTAGGTTTCCAAAATTAGAAGTTTAGGAAATATTTTTGTATATTTAAGAAATGTTCAAAATACATTGGAACCTGTCCTGAAGCATGTTAAATTATAATTGCTTTAAAAGCATTGACATTCAATTTAGAAAGGTAAAATTTCTTTTTTTCTTTGGTTTGTGGCTGTTTTTGTACTATGTTCTCAGTAAAAAAACCTATTTTATGAATGAGTATTCATTCACACTAAATCTTAACACAATAATTGAAATGAAATTGTCATTGCAATCTCTAAGAACCCTTCACCATATGTTACCATATGGAACAGGTATAACACACAAAGCAAGCAACAGTGTGAGCACAACTTGAGCGTATATACAGCAGCAACAAGTATTGGCAGAATGCTACTATATGAGTATTTTGTCACCACTTTAACTCATAGAAGATATAATGTTGAAACCTAAGTATTTTGCCATTTCTTGACAATCAAAACAATCTTTTTACAGAACACAAGTTCTTGTCATTATATCTCATCAACAAGTGAATAACATCTATACGCATTATAGAATATTTCAGATCTCATTTATATTCGCAATTGCATTGCTGAGTACTTAACAAAATGATAGTTGTGTAAATATGGGTTATTTTCATTTACTGTGATTTTACTCGACAGTATTTACTCTGGGCAATCGTTTTTAAACCAATTTTAAAAGACTGTTGTGAAAGACTAATTATATAGTATAAAGCTAAATGTATTGTTATGATTGCATAGCGCACAGCTTCAGCTGTAGGTGGGAAGATTATTGTTCCCTTAACATTTCATTTAAACTTGTGTATTTGAATGGCAAATATCAAATATACTCTCATTTAGTAGTATGTTCATCTTTCATTGATTGTGAATGCATTATATATTAAACTTAGGACAGATCACAATAATACCCAACAAGTTAATGTTATGACTGACAGTTTGGACAAATAAAATGATTTGATAACTTAAAGCTGTAGTATTTTTGTGTACAGAATCAACATTAGCGTTTACTTCATGTGTAAATACTGACTTGTTGGCGGTTTTCTGGCGCGCTAGCTTGGGTGCGGTGATGCCCGACAGCGCGATCACTTTCTCTGGAGGTGGGCCGCCTTGGGGCTGGCGTCTTATCACAATCGTATCACCGGATAGTACCTGTTTAGCATAGATGGTTATATCTTATAATATGCACGTTATAACATAATTTTTATATAAGAATCTTATAAATCCCGTAAGTCTTTATCACGATTGCCAGCTGGCACTGACTGGACAAGCAGCAAGTATAGCTACATTGATACAAATTGTTTTAACAAGCAGCTAAAATGAAGCAAAAGGGCTTCGGGAATTAGTATACTCTTCAAATCATGTGCCCAATGTGATGCCAACGGGGCAAATTAATGAGATCGGCACGAGGCATCTTGGCTTACTGTTAAGAGAATTAAAAAAACATGTTATTATTGAATTACCTGCTTCACTATTCCGATTTTGTAAGCAGGCGTCGGTGCTGGAGCACTCATTTTTAAAGTATTTCCCTTATGAATATCCGGCAAATGAATATGATGTTATAAAAATGACTGAAGAGCGAACAACTAACAAGATTGGCGAAACGTGGCCGCGCTAGTGTTTCCACATTTGAGAACTGTAAATTATATTGATGATGATAATGTTGATACTTTCTCCACAGTACGTATGGCTGATATTCTCGGCAACACTGCAGAGTTTTAAATGAGCTGAATAGTCAGTAACACAACAAGAATAACACTAACGAGTTTACGACTAAAATTAAATCCAAGTATTTTTTGGGTTTTACTTAATATTTTATAGACAAAACTTTTGTAAACATGGTTTAGTTTATTGTCTTTAGCGACTAAATTCGAGTGTTCGCTATACATGTATTCCGGACCCATATTTTAAAATTAATTTACACTTTCCCACTTAAAGATTTATGCTTTATTTTAAAACAGTGAGAATATCGATTGCCTCTCTGACTTATCTACTGAATATCTATATAATCTGATCTTCAGCATTTTTTTGATAATCGACTATTCTGATTTTAGTAAAATTGCGCCACCTAATAAAAAAAGCACACGTGATACAACGTGGAACGCGTAATCGCATTTGGCAATACCATAAACTACAAAGTTGTATAGATATTTTTGTAATTCTGCACTTTTATTGTTTAGAACATTTTTATTCAAATCCAAAATTAAAACAAAAATAATAATTTAAAACGATTTGTAAAAGTGTCTTGTTTCTTTTTAACGTTTTTATTTTCCCTGTAATTTATACCACGAGATAGATTATTTCTCACAATTTTGTGTAAAAACCAGCAACTGGTATGGACCAAATCTGTATTTTGACAATTGTTTTTTTTATTACTGATTTTTTTTATTAGAATGGGCTCGAATAGGTTTATTTTTAAATAAAAAAAAAATGATTAAAAAAATGTTGAATTGCTTCCTTTTGTATTTCAAATACACAACATAAACTAGTTTGTTTAAATATAATACAAGCAAGAAAAAAGAATTATAAGTAGGTAGTTTGTATTTTAACTATTGTGAGTGAAAGCTTTAGGGTAGCCCGCGAAATTCGAAACTTCCAAGGTTTTTTTTGCAAATGCAGGTCAGTTTCGGGTTGTATGTTGATTAAAATATAAATCGCACCGTAAAAATATTGTTCTGTAAAGTTCTAATCATTAAAACTTAAAAATAAATGAGACCTCATAAAAAGTTATTAAATGAGATTCAATTAACTTAGAGACACATGTTTTACGATCGCGTTTTCTATTTACTTTAAGATATAGTTTGACCCTGACCAGTGACATGCAAATTGCAAAAAAAAACTAAAATACATTTGAATTACGCGAGCTACCGTGGCGTTTTCACCGTATAGCGAAGTAGGTAGGTATGTATTTTACCCCGCTAAATATTTTTTTCATGTATGAGAAATTATCAATTAATAACTTCCACTGCTCTGGGTGGAGTGTCAGGCTTTTGTTGGCTAAAACCCTTTGTTTTTCGGAGCTGAGGTATCATTTTCGAACAACCCGCAAACACCTGTGAGCATCCACCTCGTAGGAATAGAGTGTATACTTTAACAGTTCTTCTCATGTTAGTTTCATCGGTACAAAATTGAAGTCCCTCACGGAGTTTATCAGCCCTTTCTGGTTAGCTGTTGCCTTCTCATCCCCGCCGCGCCGTACCGAATCCTTTTGATTTACAACCCTTACGGGTTAGGCACATCAAAATGATCACCACTTTCGTCAAGGTTGTTGAATACTGGCTACCCTCGAGTTGAATGACTCCCAAAACAGGGGCCTGGTTGCAAATTTTTACGACTCAAGAAGCAAATATCGTAATACTGACTTCAGAAAATAAGTACCTACCTATTTAATGAACCTCGATATTATTTTAAGAGCTAACGATACATAGGTACACTTATTAATACTTGGAAGACTCCACATCGCTGTCAATGTGGTGAAGCAGTCAACGGTCTCGGACATCATGGCATTTCCTGCACTAAAAGTGCAGGTTGGATTGCGAGGTACGCCAACAGCTCATGCCACTTCCGGGGTGCCAGCTGTTAGTGTATGGGAAATCACCAGACGACCATATTGCCCATATTGTCATGCAAGTTGGGTAGGCATTAAGATCTGTTTATAAACTGAAATCAATAGATAGGTAGGTAGTTGTTTACCATTTTTCAAAAATATACCTAAGTTACCTACTAACCCTACCGTCTAGACGACGATAATTGGATTAGACAGGTAAATATAATATGTGTATAATGACTAATCTATGTTTACTCAATATGTTAGTAAAGATGTTTCCTATAACAATTATTACTTATATAATATAATACTAGCTGTGCCCAGCAGTTTCACCCGCTGAGGTTTAGGAGTATGAAAAATAGATGTTAGCCGATTCTCAGACCTACCCAATATGTACCCAAAAATTCATAAGAATCGGTCGAGCCGTTTCGGAGGAGTACTTTAACTTACGGTAACAACATTGTGATACAGAAATTTTATATACCTATTAGATTAGATTAAGTAATTTATTATTTACAAATAAAAGTTATTTTTAACATGTCAATATTAAATTTACTTTGTTAAAAACAATTTAAGGTAGAAAGCTGCTCTGAACCTTCTATAATTTAACTTTAATTTTGTTAAATATTTGTATGCCATTGCCAGTCAAACACCGGAGATACCTATACTTTAAATTTATTTACACCTTTTACACCTACGTTTAACAAATACAACCTTTGATTTTGGCATCTAGTATGTGATGCAACCTGCGTCGATACCCTTGGCTTTATCTTATCTTCCTAGGACGGTGTGCTGCTCTGAAGCAGCTACAGCGGGTTCTGAAAACTCCAAACGGTGCAAATAAAACTAGGGCCATGGGGTCTGAGTGCCCACTTAGTATTTTTCGATAACGCCAAGCAGTTGGTCGATTCTTTCCTTGTCTAGGGTGCTTTGTCGCTCAAAAGAATCAGCGATAGATATCATTAAATACTTTCCCCCGCTCTGGGCAACACATTCATTCTTTTGCCCTTTATGTTCCGGCCCGCGGGCCTGTAACAAACAAACAGACAGACAAACAGACAAATTACCCCTAAAGCCGCGGCTTTAGGGGTAATTCGTCTACTGACAGCAATGTGGAGGAATTTCTTGAGTACCAATTCAATTCATTTATTTTCCATTATTATGACACTCGTACATATTTTTGGTATACAGGGTGGCCAGTTGATAGACGTCCAAAGAAAAAAATTAGATGCCTTATGCTATGGGGTACCCGAATTACCCCCATGTATGTTCCGCGATTATTTGTAGTTTAGGAGCTAGATTTTTTTTAAGTACTATTTTCAAAATTTTCACCTAACATTGGTTTTTATTTTTTATGTCTTTATTCCTATCATTTTTAGATATTCTTTTTTGTGGAATCTATTAGCGATAACAATAGCTACCATGCAAAAAAAATCCGTTTGCCTAGGCATTGTAGAACGTACCACAAAATTAGTCCAAAGTTCAAAATTACCATTAGAGTTCAATAATCAAAAATGTTCAGAGCTTAAAAAAATAATAATTTAGGGGTGCCAGAGGTTTCTAAATGATCTTAAAAACTTCTATGGACCTTCAACAGACAAAATCGGTAAAAAAAAATAGAGCTTGATCGGGGATTATTTCCTGTAATTAGCGTTGATAGCAATAAAGGTATTTTTACAGTTATTGTTATAATTTGGGATTTCTTTATTTTTGCCACTTTTATGATAAAAAATACGGTAGATAGTTTACAAATTTTATTAAAACACGTTACAAAAGGTTTTCAAAGTGCCGCCGTACCACAGAAATGCACAATCTACATCTACGGAGGAAATTGTCTTTTAGTTGTAAACCATGTCTCGTCTCAGTGTTAAGTTAACGTCTGACAGCAAAATTGGTAATTCTTCAAGAACTCTTTGTAGGTGGCTCCATCGAGCTTGGACAGCTGTCTGGCTATGGATTCTCCATAGTTCGCTATCGAGAATCTTCATTCCGTAAGACCATAAAATTTTCAACACCGCTTCAGTGTGAACATGTGGTCCGGCGTTCTCAACGGTGAACTACCAATTACTGTACCACCACCATTCGAGCTGCCGTCCAGGCTCGTGATGGTACGCACGGGACACTAACAATGAGGAAGAGCTAAAACGGAAAATTGAAGAAGCGGGAAATGTGGCGGGCCTGTTGGTGTAGTGGTTAGTGGCCCTGACTGCTGAGCCGGAGGTTGTGGGTTCGATTCCCACCCAGGACAAACTTTGTCTGATTTTTTAACTTTGTCTGGTTACCATAATACAAGTTCTGCTTAGCTTGGGATCAGATAGCCGTATGTGAGTTGTCCCAAGATATTTATTTTTTATTTATTTAATGTTGCAAGAAGTAACAGAGAAGCCTTTAGACTTTAGACAACTTAAAGACAATTTCCTCCGTAGATGTAGATTGTGCATTTCTGTGGCAAGGCGGCACTTTGATAACCTTTTGTAACGTGTTTTAATAAAATTTATAAACTATCTACCGTATTTTTTATCATAAAAGTGGCAAAAATAAAGAAATCCCAAATTATAACAATAACTGTAAAAATACCTTTATTGCTATCAACGCTAATTACAGGAAATAATCCCCGATCAAGCTCTATTTTTTTTTACCGATTTTGTCTGTTGAAGGTCCATAGAAGTTTTTAAGATCATTTAGAAACCTCTGGCACCCCCAAATTATTATTTTTTTAAGCTCTGAACATTTTTGATTATTGAACTCTAATGGTAATTTTGAACTTTGGACTAATTTTGTGGTACGTTCTACAATGCCTAGGCAAACGGTTTTATTTTAATGGTAGCTATTGTTATCGCTAATAGATTCCACAAAAAAGAATATCTAAAAATGATAGGAATAAAGACATAAAAAATAAAAACCAATGTTAGGTGAAAATTTTGAAAATAGTACTTAAAAAAAATCTAGCTCCTAAACTACAAATAATCGCGGAACATACATGGGGGTAATTCGGGTACCCCTTAGCATAAGGCATCAATTTTTTTTTTGGACGCCTATCAACTGGCCACCCTGTATTTATAGTTTGAAAATAATTGACGTTAGTAGTCAAAACAAACCTTTCTTGATCAAATGTGGCCAGCTACTATTATAATTTGTAGTCGTAGCCACAGAGAAAATAAAAATAAAAATTTGAACTAGGAAAGAAATAAATGACAAATGACTTCTTCCATTACTTTCCTACCGTGTAGTATGATTTATATTATGTAGCATTTTCCAGTGTCGATAGTCACTGTTGTTCATGTATTTTTTAAAATAGTGTATAAACCTTAACAGTTATAAGTTGAAGAAGTATTAAAATGGCAAACGCAGATTTTCGAAAGGATGTGACCATGCCTGTTCGACCTAGAAGTGTCTATACAGCGCACTCCTACAATCAGGTGATGTGACCCCAATAAATCATCTACATACATAATTGTTTCTAAGTTTATAATAGTTTTTTTTTAATGCACCTGACGCAAGGTTCGTGCGATGAGCAATCTCTTAGGGTACCATGAATTCAGTACACGATTTTAGACCTACACAGACTTTTTGACGAGCGTTACGTCAATAGTCTGTGTGGGTCCATCGAAACGCACTCGTGGGGAATTGAACAGAACTGTCTTATGTCATAGCTTACTAGGCTTGTTGCCCGAACAAGGGCGCGAGTGATATCATGCATTCAATTCGTTTAAAAAAACCATAACAAACTACATTCATTGTTCAGTTCTCGGAGAGTTCATTCAAACGCATTAAACTCTTACCAAACTGAAGCGCATTCTGGAGAAATGAAATTTGCTTGGATTAATTGTCAGTTGAATTTAATTTATTGGAGATGTTTAGACTGGCGCAAACAGTCGCGTGATCATTAAAACAAACAACGCACGTACGATTCGTTTTTTTTTTAATTTTTATTTAGGGATATCTAACAAACTGCTACAACATGAATATATAAATGAAAAGTAGGTAAGAAATTGCGATAACAATGTTGCAGCCTACTGCATCAATAGAGAATAAATAACACTGACCTAGCGCCATTTTGTGACGACATAGCTGTTAATTCGAATATTAGGTAAACTCGGCGAAAAAGATGTTACGGGTTTAGTTTGACTTGAAACTAAACAAATCCTGCGTGTGCGCGGCTTTTCCGAGCGAGCAACGCCGAAGGTAGCTTAAGATAAATCAATTTGTGTATAAATCGGTCGTTTCGAAGCGAAAATTTCTTACGAAACTTCCACGCTCTAAAATGATTTTCAACTGGCGCTAGACTTATAGATCATATTATTATTTATATCACTGAGTATAAAGCGGAACTCTTTTTTACACTTTGATAGGTTTATCAGTAGCAGACACCTCCGTGTTTAGCCGCAGAGAATTGTAAAACATTCCCCTGCCTGACGTATAATAAATCCGGCACTCGAATCTACGTAAAAAAATAAACAGTGTTCAATGCTTTATTTTAGGAGGAGTCTAACCTGTCTGCCTTCCAAGACTACAGCAAGTTTCTCGAGGGTGGTCTAGGCCAAGCTGAACTTGTGGGCGCGGCAGGATGGCAGCCACCGTGGCGCGCGCCCCTACAGCGCAAAGCGCCTTTCTACCCTGGAGATGACATCTACCACGCTGATACTTGGCGCGAGCTTGAGGCAAGTCTACAATCATCATCATTTTCCTGCCTTGTCCCATTCTATTTGGGGTCGGCGCAACGCTTTCTTCTTCCATTCTCCTCTATTAGACGTCACGGGATCATTTACTCCTTTCTCCTTCATATCACTCCTTACACAATCCATCCATGTTTTGCCTTCTTCTCGCACTCTGTCCATCAACATTCAGATCCATCACTCTTTTAGTCAGAGCAACGAAATCGCTCTAGCTACTGTGACAATATCATTATTACTTGATCCGGGCTTCTGGCCAATTTTTTAGACAATTTGATTTCAGCGTGATGCGATTTTTTAATTTCTTCTCTCAACACAGCCAACAAACCACAAGCAGGCCGACATTTCGAGAAAGTGATCAAGATTCTTGCGACTTAAATATTACACAGTTCTATTCGTAACTTATAACTTGAATTTGTCATAGATGACGGATGTAGTTGGAGGAGCTGGATACAATGCCTCCGTGACTCCTCACGGCACCGTCTGCCTCCGCCTGAGAGATCGTGTCAAGTTAGTACAACTAGATATTCAAGATCAGGAAAGTAATCGTTTTCGACTTTTTAGCAGCAAATGGTGAACTTTCTTTGGAAACAGACACACATGAATAATGTTTGATTGAATAAAAATCTTTGAATTGATCAGACATCGGACTGAAAGTATCATTGCTTCGATTTCTTTTGCGGGTTGCTACTACATGAGTTTATTGTTAAATAATTTGGTAAAGGTCAAAACTGAGGAGTTGACTTCTAGACAAGGTGAGGAGACATCTGCCTTAACTGCGTGTCGTTGTTGAGAAGTAAATACTATCAAGTGGGAGTTGTGTGGATGTATGTATGTTTGTTTTATAATTTTGCCCAGCATGTACCTGTACAATCACTATTTAGAACTTAGGTAATATTATGAGGTATGGTGTTGTTATCAAGGGTAAAGTTTGAGGAGTAAATATTGAGAATACAAGTAAAAAAAATTAAACCAGACAATATACATATGTAGGTAACAAACGGCGCGAGATAATCTCGTCCCACATCCATCGTGACTTTTCTGATTATCAGAGCTTTACGGTTGGTGATTTTCTTTAAATCTTGCGTGGTTATTTCTAAATAGTGGTTGAAGATATCAATGAAAGAATCTTTTAAAGAACGCTTCTTCTTTAGAGTGGACATGACAATCGACGGCGCAGTGCGTGTAACCAACGCTAAAAACAATATAATCCTGGCGCTGTCGCGTTCGGGTGCCGCTGCTGCGCTCATTCACCCTAATGGGCGCGTCTACCACTACGGATCACGAGTCGAGATCCAGGCCCGACACCAGCAGGGCAATAACAAGTAAGCCACGATCTCGATCGTTTTATTTATTTATGGATTTTGGAGGGCCAAGACGACACCTATGTGACGCTAGCCTCTCCCAATTTGCATGATGCATAGCACAAGCGTCAAGACGTTTTACACAGTAAAGCGACCTTACTGACGTCTTGTGAAAACTACATGCCATCGGGTCCGGTGACTTTGTTAGTAGCAGGCCGCCCACTGAGCTAGGAGGATCGTCAGAGACGGAAAGCCTGTTCTGTGTCACTAAAGGAGACTGCTGTAACACTCGCTCGTTGCCCTTCGAGTGAGGTCGAAGTTTTCAGGTGTTGAGGTCGGACAGGTGTACAAATGATAGCCACTACAGGTTTTTTAAAGTAATTCCAAGGGAGGAGCTTTTTATCAAGGGACAAAGTACACAATTGATTAGGTGAAACTGAACTGCACAAAAACTTATTGACCGACTGATCTTACAACATTTAAAAATAGATACAGCTTAGTAAAAAAAACAACAAGTAGCACATATGGCTGCTAGCCGTGGTCCAAAAACATTAAGAGTCAAAAAATGACTGTTGAAGATGAAATGAGAGAATGAAATTCGAAACATAAATATTTAAAAATCAATATTGATCTAAAAGGAAAGAGGTTGAGGCAACAGAGAGGGTAAAATACCCATTCTGTTACACTGCCAACTACACTGAATCATATTACCGATGACCGTACCATGAACGTATCAGGTATGAAAAGACCGTGAAACGAACTACTAGAACTACCTATTAAGAGTGAGTGCGATACCCATTCCTAACGGGTTTAGAACGGTTATCATACGCACTGCTGGCACGGAGCTTCAACGAATCATCGGCGAAAAGCGGAAGGACATGCATAGCATAGCATGGGAAACAATAGGTCAGGCACGGTGTTATATTTTGGAATACAATATTTTTTGTTTTGCCTGACACGGCCCTAGCACGGTCACATGATATGATACAGTGGAGTAGGCAGACTTAAACGCAGTGGTCGAGAGACTTACTTCTTTAAATGACAGAGAGGAAACGGGTTAAAAAGTTTGACCACCCATGTTTGCGCCAGAATATAATAGGTAATATCAACCGCTTCTAAGAAACTTAATGAATACTTAATTGCTAAGCAAAAGTGTAGGCTCTTGTCAGAAAGGTCGTACCTAGATTATAGGGTAGGTATGTGATTTATATGACTTTGCCTTTGTCTGTGTCTGGCTGGCTTGATTCACTTATCTTGTCTTGCATGCATGCAAGCAACTTGTCTTTTAACCTAAAAAATACTAATTCCTATTTTAAACAGGCTTTATTTTAAAGCTTCTGACTGTACTTGTGATGATCTACTGGTAAAAGTACGCCAACTAACGAGTCAGATTGACACAAAATCAAATGTAGCAATTCAGAGTTGATGATGGTCAATCAATTTGGAGAGATGGGCCATCAATTTTTTTCTAGCCTTTAATGTTAGTAAAATTTTGTAGCAAGTTATAATTTTCATAATAATACATTTCTTTGTTACATAACATCAAATATAAATATCCGTAGTTACTACATACAAAGTGCATATTATTCTAGTACTCTGTGTCTGACCTGACCTAGTTTTTGAGGCGGTGCCTGGACGGCCGGAGGGGACACTAGCTCAAAGGCCGATAAATCAATAAACACACCAATTATGTGTTGTCCTTGAATATAGTTCTTAATAATAATAACTTTGTTAAGTTTTATCTTCGCGAGGCTCTAAAATATTATAAAGAGTGTAAATGCGATGCCAAAGTAAATCCTAGTTGTGCTAAATGTTGAGTCACTCTTTGGGACTCTGATTGCATCTGCAACAAAAATTTAACCTTGTAATATCAAGGTTGTTTTTTAAATCCAATTTTTGTGTGTTATAACTTTACCTAAAATACCTCTTCAATGCATCTATTTTATCACAACGTTTTAAGTGAGTAGAATCATTGAGTAAAACGTGATTTTTGATCCAAAACAATTAATTGTTTTTCAGCAATATTTTTGCGTACCTACAGTTACTTAAGTTTGATGTACAGAACTTTAACACCTTGTATATCTTTGAATTGAACTTGATACCGGTAGGTACCCACATTCGTTTCTAAGAAAACACAAATAGATTTCGTAAAACGGGTCCCGTTCGTATTTTTAGCTAAAAAATACTAAATCTAAAGATAAATCTGTCTCTTGAGATGAAGCTGTTGTTTATAGCGCTTTTTTTTTGTTTTTTTTGTATGTCGAACAATTTGTTTAGAGTTTAAGTAGAAGTCACGTTTAAGACTTTAAACAGTACCTGGTCTACTTGTCTAAATACATTTTTTTCTCATGGTTTTATATAAATATTGGTACTGGATTGGTCTGCAGCGTTCAGAAATCAGTCGGAAGTTCGGAGCAGGTGGAGGAGTATGAGTTCGTTATACTTAGTGTGGTCACTATGCCATCGTACCTACATATAAAACATAACTTGTAAAAAAATACTCAACTCATTTCTTCTACGGTAAAAAGTTGTCAGATTCATGTAATACCAAGTCGGTTTATATATTCAGTCCGATCATAAAGAACCTTGTTTTATGTTATTACTTAATTATCCAAATTAACAACATCTTAAAGTGACCATATTGAATAAAAACAGATTGACTTAGCATTCTCACTAAACAATCTAATCTAATTTATTATAATATTACTTGTGTTATACATTGTGTTTTCATGCGATTACCAAGTCAATCTAATTATATAAATTGATTTATTTATTTATGTATTGATTAATTGGTTTTTTAAAATTGATATGGTTACAAAAAGATGTTGTATAGTTAGATAATAACATGAGACAGAAGGTCCCTTAAGAAGAAGGGGCTGAATAATTAAACCTACTTGGTATTGCACGAATCTCACAACTTTTTACGGTAGAAAAACTGAGTTGATTTAGTTTTTTTACAAGTTATGTTTTTGATGGCATCTCATTTCTTTTTGTAGATTAGTCCTACGCAAGAACGGATTTTCTTAAAGCCCACTCTGTCTTATGAGCTTTTCTTTTTTTGTAGGTACTTATTCTTCTTCTTTTCCTGTACTTTTTCTTGAGCTTCAGCTTTACAGTCATTCTCAAAGCCCTGTTCTATATGGGTATCCTCGGCGGCTTTGATGTTATATTGTCAAGTCCGGACTAGAAATGTTTCTTAAGCTGTTTTCACTTTTGTTTGATTTCACGTTTTAATTGTTTTCTCAAATTGAGTAATAGGTACTTTCAAAGTCGATATTAATTAAACGTAAGCCACCCAGATTTGTTATTCTCGAAAGTGCCACGTAAGCTTGACCGGATGTGAATACTGCAGAAACCTTTATCAATCATGGCAATTTTTAGTCTTGGGCACTGATTTTTGTTTATAAATAAATAAATATAAATAAATAAATATAAATAAATATCTTGGGACAACTCACACACGGCCATCTGATCCCAAGCTAAGCAGAGCTTGTGTAACCAGACAACTGATACATACTTATATAATTTATAGACACATACATATTATAGATAAATCACACCCAGACACAGAACAAACAATCATGCTCATCACACAAAGTTTGTCCTGGGTGGGAAGCGAACCCACGACCTCCGGCTCAGCAGTCAGGGCCACTAACCACTAGACCAACAGGCCTGTCGTGTATAGTTATATCATAGGCTATTCTTCATAAGGGAAACTGTTTGCGTTGAACCTCTATTAATAACTAGCTGTTCCTCGCGGTTTCACCCACGCTGCTCAGCACCTATTGATCGCAGCGTGATGTTATATAGCCTATAGCCTTCCTCGAGAAATGGACTATCCAACACTAAAAGAATTTTTTCAATTCGAACCAGTACTTCCTGAGATTAGCGCGTTCAAACAAACAAACAAACAAACTCTTCAGCTTTATAATATTAAGTATAGAATAGTATAGATTTCTAATTTAGTTCTGACCGGACCAAGCTCGTTAACATGTTAAATGTAATGTGTATTTTTAATTACTTTTGTATTTTCCGGATCACCATTTACTTTTTGCCCTATAGATATAACCATAAACTAAACCGACACTCACGTCAATATTTCACCTTAACATGAGTTTTGCTTCTGTTTTTAATATTATGTTCTCTTCTAGGCCCGCATTCATAGAAGCATCATCTTCATATTTTTTATGCATTCACGAGCTCTTTTTGTTAGGTATCGGGGGTAGTCTAATACTATTTACAGCTGTAAGTTTTATTGCAGGATGTGGGACATTTAGACTCTAAGCATTGCCGTATATTTAATTGATGAGATAAATATTTTTGTAGGTAATAGGGTTAAATAGCATCACCAGGAACTTTCGAGAGGCGTTCAATTAATTCAATCTGTTTTCGTTTCATCATGCGGGGCTCTTATTTCTAGGTGGTTTAAAAAAAAAAACCACGAAGGCTAAGGCGGGCCAAACTAATAATAAAATAGTGTGAATTACCTATTAATACGCCATTACAAAGTCGTCTATATCATTCAACGACAATGCTAAATGACGTTCAGTCAAGACGTTGAAAGTACAGACGCCTGCAGGTCAAGCTACCCGAAACTGTCAATTTTTCCCAATGAACCTTGGACCTTATAGTAGGGGAGCCCAAGCGGGGATTTCGGGATTTACTAAAGCGCGGCAGATTAATATACAGGGGGATACCTTGTACCCAGTTAAGTACCTCCACAGAACATGAGGCCCATATATAAGGCCGCCCGTGAAGGATACAGGATCAGATTAGTAAAAAAAAATTGACTATCAGAATTTTCGAGCGAAATTCTCGAGCGCGTCGGATTAAGGTAGGGTGAGTTAATTACACCCTAAAAAGTGTATATTCCACAAATCTGACAATTTGAGAGTGACGTAAAAAAAGGGGAGGGCAACAAAGTTGTAAAAAAAAACGTCATCTCGACATTCTCGAGCGTAGCTAAATTTTTTTTTTATTTTGAAGGAAATAATTCAAGAATATTGAAAAATATATATAATCTGACGATTTCCACAAGCCGAAATAACAAAAATTCGTCGATAAAGTTAAATGCGTGCAGCTGCGTGATGCCTACATTTCCTTCTCCGCGTTTCTATTCCTCTCTCACTCTTTCTCTATCTATTACTCTCTCACTCCGTCCCCACTCTGGTTTCTGTTGCCATGACGCCATCACAGCTGATCATAAAGACTCGTTCGTGGCATACTGTTTACAACGTGTTTCCAACGTTTTGGTTTTTTTTGCTATTTTAATATTATTTGAGTGAATTAAAGTTTATAAACATTAAATATGAGTGATATTAATTTGAAATGTGTGTTTTGTGGTGAAAGTACGTAACAAAAAACAAAAATAGTGTTCTATGAAACTTCTATCAGACTTTCGAGCTGGGAGAGCTCAAATGCATAGAAATATTATTTCTTTGAACTCAGCGAGCTCAAAATATCACATAAATTATATTTTGAGCTCAAAAATGTCATAAGTACAATTTTAAGCGCCCAGGAATGGAATTAGTGAGAAGTTGCAGGGATGGCCTTTAAGGTGAACCGTTTTTCTATTTTTTTTGTCAGATTAGGCGAATCCCTCTACATAATCGTCAGATTATGAGACAGTACGTTTAGAACATAAATATTAACCACATATATCTTAATCTGACGCGTTTGAGTATTTCAAAATGGCGATTTTTTTTTGCACATTATGAAAATGGCCGCGAGTTTGCGTCCCATCGAAATCGTCAGATTAGTGAATGAGAGCTTTTTTTGGTGCACTTAACACTCCCTTAGAAAATCTGACGCGCTCGACTAATTTTTTTTTTTTCATTTTCAACCCTTAAATACAACCCCATCATGCAAACGATCAGATTAACATACGTACATTATTAAAAATACATAGGGCATTGATGCTATCAATATCTGACGCGCTCGAGGATGTCCATGCAACAGTTTTTTTTTACATATTTAAAAATCTATAGCCGCTTCCCCCACCGATGTAACGGTATATATCATATAACATTTTTTTCTTCCTATCATCTAAGCTTTGCATCCCAATAGGTCTCTACGACGCTCGAGTAAATCCCCATTTAGCATCGTGGGCTCCCCTACTATTATATTTTTGAAATAAAGTCGAAAATCTATTAAAGAAATCTGACAGATTGTAGTAGCTTGATGTGCAGGCGTCTGTACATTAAACAACTTGACGAGTTGTCCTTTAGTCATTCAATTAAATGTCGTCATTCAATGAACGCGCTAGTCACACAATCAAATAGCTGATTCAACCAGGTGACTGCGACAGCATCATAATACTTTATTTGGTAATAAGCCTACATTTTATGGCAATCACAGAGGTTTATTTAGGTAGAAATAACACATTAATTTGCTCGGCAAGATTTGGTGATCATTTACTACATTTGGTGGTCGAATACAAATTAAAGTGCAGTCGTGACTAAAATAGCTGGTACTATTGTAATTTTAGACCTTATTTTCTTGGTGTTAAGTAGATATTTTTGGTTACAAAACTAAGGGTATCAAAGCATTTTATGGTGGTCATTATATTTAACCCCATATTAAAAATGCGAATGTTTGTGAAGATGGATGGATAGATGGATGGATGGATGGATGGATGTTTGTTACTCTTTCACGTCAAAACGGCTGAACAGATCTTGATGAAATCTGGATTATAGTCTGGGATACCACATAGGATACCTTTTCTTCGATATTACGCGGGCGAAGCCGCAGGCGCCAGCTAGTCTTATTATATTTAGCATTTTAACAAGTCACAACATCTGTCGCATGTTAATACCTAGTAAGTTCATCGCATATGAACAGTTTAATCCACAAATCCGGCACACTGAGAGAACCTAACACCTTGTTAGTTTGTCATTGATAGTTTTTCAAAAGGTGACTTTTCTGTTACCAGTGGAAACTGTAAGAAATCCCCGAAAACTACAAGATGTTTTATTTCCAAACCACTTATTCTGATCGTCGTTTGTTTCGAATATCTCAGACAAACGTAAATGAATGTGTTAAGCGCAATACACAATGAGCCCGCCGGGCCGCCGACAAAGTCCGGTGACACAACCGGCGGCCTGTATGAAAAGAATCACATCGGCAACATGCGACCGACCGCACGTGTTTCCCGCCGACATGTAGGCGGCTTGGGTACGCCTGCGCTCAGTTGCCCGGCGACGTTCGACCTGTAGTGCTGACTGCCAAATAAATTTCTCAACTCAAGCCGCCGACATAATGCCGACAAAATTTTCCGACTTGTATTAAGTGAAGCCACCAGCTGGACCGCCGACAAAAAGTTGGCTACATATGTCGGCGGCCCGGCGGGCTCAATGTGTATTGCGCTTTAAAGTATCATTGGGTATCATTGATACTTCGTCTATGATAAACAACACTACTTATTTCAAATCTGATCTCAGAATTTGGAGCACTTCATCAGAAAGTGGCTTGTTGTATGGTCAATCCATTTATATTGAATGCAGCATTCAGCATTCCTGATAGTGCCTCTTTTTAGGGTTCCGTAGTCAACTAGGAACCCTTATAGTTTCGCCATGTCTGTCTGTCCGTCCGTCCGTCCGTCCGTCCGTCCGTCCTCGCTTAATCTCTGTGACCGTTAGCACTAGAAAGCTGAAATTTGGTACCAATATGTATATCAATCACGCCGACAAAGTGGTAAAATAAAAATTGGAAAAAAATGTTTTATTAGGGTAGCCACCCTATATGTAAAGTGGGAAGTGATTTTTTTTTTAATTTCAACTCTAACGTGTGATATATTGTTGGAAAGGTATTTAAAAATGAATAGGGGTTTACTGAAATCATTTTTTGATTTTGTCAATAATTTCGGAAATAATCGCTCCAAAAGTAAAAAACAATGTGTCCCCCCCCCTCTAACTTTTGAACCATAAGTTTAGAAAATATGAAAAAAATCTGAAAAGTAGAACTTTATAAGGACTTTCTATGAAAATTATTTTGAACTTGATTAACACAACAGTTTTTGTACAAAAAAGACAAAAAGTTTAACAAAATAATTTCTGGACTAAGTTTGTAGTATAATCGTATATGCAAGCATTTTCTTTAACTTCGTTTACATATTTTATTATCCTGAACGTTTCTTTTTTCAAACAAAAAAAAAGAATTATTGAAATCGGTTCTCGCAATCCAAAATTATAAAAAAAAGTATTAATTAGGAAATACAATTCTCTAGTGTTCAACGTCAAACAAATAATAAACTCATAAGTGGGAACACTTATTGTGACGGACGGGAAACTACGGAACCCTACACTGAGCGTGGCCCGACACGCTCTTGGCCGGTTTTTTTTTTGTTGTTTAAATACGTCTCAACCCAAACTTTTTTATTTCATAAAAAGCTCTTTCCAGTGCCACCAGTTCCACTTACAAAACAGCATAAAACGTGAACGTTATAAGTAATCAGTTGTACCCATTTTATTTGTGACCACACCGAATCTTTGTTGCATTGGCATTAAGCGTTCATACTTTGGAAATAAGTCTGCTCTCCTTCTACTGGATTGATTCTCTGAAAATCATCCTTTGCGTGTGCAGCTTCCACAGCTGGAAAGTCTGAAGGGTTTTCAGGGCCATCGTCAATAATACATCAATAATTTCCTATTTTTCGTTTATCTTAGCAACGTAAGATTCTATCATTTCAAATGCTTTTTGTATCTTGTATCTTGTCTCTATCATTAAAATATCGTAAACGACGTCTTCTTTTAAATCTTCTTTCAAAGGCCTCCTTGTTGTTCTGACCTTGAGTAGAATCTAAGGAACGCCATGTTTTGAATAAAAGCAGTAAAGAAAAAAAGTATTTTTGTGGTACTTGTTCTCCGTCGTAGAAATAGTGATTGATTGGTTAGATCTTCTTTCCATAAACTTTTTATTCATAGCATGTGACTTTAAAGGACACTGGGCGTGTTTTAAAAATATCGTAATTTCGAGCGGAACTGTTCAAGTTCTTAACTCTTGTCTTTAACTCTTTAGGCCATTAAGGATAATGATCATCAATCCAAGACATCATATCAAATCAGATTAATATTTAACGGTTTCGAAAGATGTTAAAAATTTCATTGTACTTATGAAGTTAACTTTGAACATAATTATATCTAAGTCTCTACCTATCTACACCTATTATTCCATTATTATATGTATTATGCAAATACAGGTAGACTGATTCAGTAAGTAACTGTAAATGTAACTTTGTAATCCCATACATTTATATAGGATTACAAAGTTATTTATACAGTTAGCCTATCTAGAATACGGGGGCCCTGTTTAGTAATGGGATGTTTTACTATGAAACGCACGCGAAAACATTTTTTTTTTATCTAATGTCATGCTGCAGCGAAAATAATATAATTTACATATATTTTTCTCGAAATGGAATGGTAAATCGTTGTTATGTATAAAGAAAAAAAAACCCTAGTGAGACTGAAAAAAAAATGGTAAGTGACTTGAGTGACTTATGACTGTTGTAATGTAATAATGTAAAAAATATCAACCTATGAAATGGCTACCTCTTGCTTTTCTACGAAACAATTTTGTTCTACAATGTAGATATTCGATTGTATTGTACATAGCACCAGTGTAAATAATTATCAATTTTATCTAGAAAATTCTACTGAAATTACAAAATATTTTAGTTTTTCCTTGATTAACCGATTCGTTGCGGATTGCACGTTTCAGTGCCATCACTTTCTTTTGTGTCATTTTAAAGTCGATGTTAACTCCTTTAATTAAGTTACGGAAGTTTTTACTCAGAACCAAACTGTCTACATTTTTCACGTAAGTATCTTAAGCTCGTAGCCTTCGTTTCTGGATATTGTAAGTTTTTTTTTTTTAATAGGGGCAACCAATCTTTCTGAAAGTCGATTCGTAGCAGATGGCAAGTTACAATGCCATCACTTTCTTTTGCGTGTGGCGTTAGGCACGGATGTGTCATTTTAAATCGATGGTAAGGAACTCCTTCAATTAAGTTATGGTTTTTAACCAGAACCAAACATCTTTATTTTTCACGTATAGGTATTCAGCTCGTTTCTAGATATCGTATGTTTTTTTTTGTTTTTTTACCAGCAGTTTCCGCGCGGTTTTACCCGCGTTTATGGTTACTGTCCCACCCCCTCGATAAATGGTAATAAGGAAAACGAAAAATATTTTTTGAATAAATTAAACGTGAACGGCACATTGTTATAAGTGGTTAAATGTGCCGTTCACGTTAGATTTCGAATGTAAACTAAAAGTTTTCAAGCTTTGTACATGTAAAAAACCGGCCAAGAGCGTGTCGGGCCACGCTCAGTGTAGGGTTCCGTAGTTTCCCGTCCGTTACAATAAGTGTTCCCACTTATGAGTTTATTATTTGTTTGACGTTGAACACTAGGGAATTGTATTTTATTATTATCCAAGTATGGGAATAGTGCGTTAACGTAAACGTGGTGCGAATGACTTAAACTATTATTATAAACTATCATAGACCCGTAATATTCCATTGATGTAATGAATGCAAATCCAATGCCCCGCAAACCCCACTTCTCCGCCATATATAATTTGTAAATGAGACTTGTTTAGAGGCACAGGCTCTATTAGTTCCGGGTAAAGAAAAAGAGACACTTCTCTAGGCCGAAACGATGTGTGTTGGGAGGGCTAACAAAATGGCGCGCACAGCGTCGTCCTCAACATGATTGATAATCACTGTTCAAAATATACGATTATACGAGATCATTTTAATACCGGACAAATCAAAAACATTTTTTTCCAATTTTTATTTTACCACTTTGTCGGCGTGATTGATATACATATTGGTACCAAATTTCAGCTTTCTAGTGCCAACGGTCACAGAGATTAAGCGAGGACGGACGGACGGACGGACGGACGGACAGACAGACATGGCGAAACTATAAGGGTTCCTAGTTGACTACGGAACCCTAAAAATGGTCAAAAAACTGTTTTCTTTTCCGCATGGCTGAAGACACAGATGCGTGTTATATAATCGTATGGCGCTGGGCACTGAACAATGTCAAGTTATTTTCGTTCGACGCCACAGCAAGAAGTTAGCGAAATTAGACATCGCAACGAATCGATTAATACACTTAATTCAAATTGTATTCAAAATTTTAAGCTTCTATGTCTGCTGGAAGTATTTTAGTTTTGAAGATCAGAAGTGAGTGAGTTAGTGACAAAATTAAGAAATGACTAGTTATAATTATAATTCTTAAACTGCTGGTTACATAATTCAGGCTTCTAGTTTCATCCACAGTACACAAACAACAAACAAGTCGAAAAGGGGTTAAAAATGGCCTAAACCTTTTCGAGAAATGGATGGTACAGTCGTGCCACATCTTTGCTCGACTTGGCGGCGGGGGGCACTACCGTGCCACTTTTTGGCTCGACTTGGCAGATAACAAGCTCTTGCGTAGAATAATGAAGTAACATTGTTTGCAGATACGCAAAGATGTGGTACAAAGGCGTGTCATTCACGGCGGAGCAGTGCGCGCTGGTGTACCTGGTGGACGCAGCCGGCACACGCACTACCACCGACACTTTCCTCGACATGAGCCAGGACTTTACCCTCAATGTCTTCTACAAGTAACCACATTTTTGACAGTTCATTTGCTTAAAAACAAAGCCAAAATATTCTATAGTTCGAATGTACATGAAGAAAACCGACCTTAATAATAATTTACAATGATTTAGAGGAGCATTGAAAATATTTTCAATTTTATAAATCATTGTATGGTTAATGGTGGTCCGGGGCCACCATTAACCATACAATGTGAGATAAGACAATAACCCCCGAATACTGAAACGTCACTCAAAATGTGAGGGCTGCTTAACATTTGAGCAGCTCTTAAACTTTAGATTTTGTATGTATGGTCAAACGTCACTTCGGAGTCTCTGTTAAATTTAAGTGGGACTTAAATTTTGAGTGACGTTTCAGTATTCGGGGGTAAGTCACCTATTGTCTTCTCATCTATTCCCCTCTGCTTAACTGCTACCTACCGGGCATGAGTGAATGGTTGTCTGTGCAGCGAGTCCCGCCACGGTCCGTCGTACGTGAATGAAGCGTTGTCCCTGCTGCAGGCGGCCCAGTATTGGCTGACCGACGACGGCATCGACAACTGGATCA
Organism: Ochropleura leucogaster; assembly: GCA_958449745.1. Classification (NCBI taxonomy): domain Eukaryota; kingdom Metazoa; phylum Arthropoda; class Insecta; order Lepidoptera; family Noctuidae; genus Ochropleura; species Ochropleura leucogaster. The sequence continues at coordinate 10,636,804 of OY288200.1, forward strand.
TCAACAACGTGCGCGTCAGCCAGACTGCGGATGGACTCGTCAGGTAATGTAAACTCGATTGTTCGCCAGGCTGACGCTTTGTTCGTTTGTTTGCAAGAACACATGACTGTAGATAACCAGGCTGGTTAAAAACTGGTCAACAGCCTTAAAAATAATAATGACTAAGTTTACAGAAGTTGTGTAAGAAGTATTTTCTTAAAGATGTATTGCTTGCTATCTCCATTTAGGGTTGCCATCCGTACTTTATTAGAAAGTATTGTAGGTACGTTATGCTTTATAACAACTATTTAGTACGCGAAAATACCACATGACAAAGACCTAGTTTTAGTGACCGAATTATTAATTTGAAATCTATTGAATGTAAAGGTGCTGTGGAAATTTCCAGTCAAAATAATAGTTATTTGATAAAATAAGCAAAAAATAATCAACATATTTTCAAATTGAATCAATGTACATAGGTATAATACTTTATTTGGGCAAAAAAAGTTGGCAACCTACGAACCGAATTAAATAACCCCGGCTGATGTTATAGAACTGGCATGCAACTTTAATAACTTTTTTTCGGGGTTTATTTGATTCAATTTTCAATATAATTCAATATTATTTCGTCGTGAACAGAGATTTTTAAAATATTCTAAACTTCGTATGAGTAAAAATTTAATTAAAGATTAGAATTTGACAAACAGAAGACTTTAAGACCATACTTATTGAATCTTTAAGACCATATAACCATACAGCTATTATTGGAACTGAATTGGAACGAAATTATTTTTGCTTGCTCTTCATTAAATGGGGACTGGGGCACAGTAACACGCAATAGCCGATATATAATGGTACCTATATCAAAATGGAGTGTATTTCGTGCTGTGAGTTTTGGAGTAAATTCTATATACTGATCAGGTTTCCAGCTATGGTTAAGTAGCCAGGTAATAAGAACCACGTTAGAGAAAACTTTACTGTGTCATAATGTGACATAGTGCCGGGTCATAGTGCCATGCAACCAATTCATTTTATTATATTTATTAGTTTACAATATATTAGTATGCTTAGTACAAATAATTTAAATGTTCGTGAAATAGGATTTATTGAAACAAATCCTACTAATATTATTAATGCGAATGTTTGTGAGGATGGATGGATGTATGGAAGTTTGTTACTCTTTCTTGTCATAACGGCTAAACGGATCTTGATGAAATTTGGCACAGAGGTAGATAATAGTCTGGAATAACACATAGGACACATTTTTCAGTATCACACGGGTTTAGCCGCGGGCGCCACCTAGTAAGGAATACAGCAATAACGAATAAGCTAGTAAACTCATCATCATCTGCCTAGCCTTTTCCCAACTATGTTGGGGTCGGCTTCCAGTCTAACTGGATGCAGCTGAATATCAGTATTTTACATGGAGCGACTGTCTATCTGACCTCCACAACCCAGTTAGTACTGGGTAATACGATACCCCTTGGTAAGACTGGTTGTGAGACTTTTGGGACACTACCTGTAACGACTGTCAAAGATCTACAAATGATAGCCGGGATTGGTCCCGGATAAACGTGCTTTCCGAGGCACGGAGAAAACTCTGTATGTAACGGGTGGTCACCCATCCACAGGCCAACCTAGGCAAGCGCGGCTTAACCTAAAGATCGACCCGAGCGGCTGCTATTATTTAGCCACGAGCTCCTCGATAAGCTAGTAAACTAATAATTTCATAAAACAGGGCTCAGAACAGCAAGCATGCAATTAGAGAAGCCATACAAGAGGCAAACTTTACTTCAATTCTACTTAATTAATCCGACTTAGTACGGGCGGCTTACATCACTCCTTTACTTTAGCTCAGGTTTAACCAGTTGGTTATATAGTTACTTACGTACTATGAAATGGGGAAGAGTAAGCGTCATGGAATTAAAGTAGGATTAATAATATACTACCAGATGCATGTTACTGTCCCACTGCTGGGCAAAGGCCTCTTCTCATACAGGGAAGGCACGAGCATTGATCACCACGCTTGCTCAAGACAGGTTGTCGATTTTAAACTAATATCCTGCTATTATATTATAAATGCGAATGTTTGTGACGATTGATGTATGGATGTTTATTACTCTTTCACTTAAAAAACGGCTGCACGGATCTTGATAAAATTTGGCACAGATGTGGTAGATTATGGTCTGGAATAACACATAGGATATTTTTTTTCGATATCACGCGGGCAAAGTCGCGGGTGCCGGCTATCTTACTAATATTATGTCACTCTTTTACGTCAAAGCGGCTGAAAGGATCTTGATGAAATTTGGCACAGAGGTAGACTTTTTTTTTCGATATGACGCGGGCGAAGCCGCTCCAGCTAATTATGTAAAAGTCTAGGTTACCTTATGGTTTTGTCCTTCACCGATATCTGCGATGGCTTTGTCAAACTTTAACAAAGTACATAAATATGAACCGATTCCACAACCTCATCGCAGAGTGGCGAGGTGCTTAGCATCTGGGCCGACACACTAATGTATGTGATTTAGGCTGGGTTGCGCCACAGAAGAAGTTATAGTAAAGGTTTGTGTCAAATTTAACACTAACAGTAACGCTGCCTTTAACAGTTTCAGCAAAATGAGTTGCACCAGCGAATTCATTAGATTTGTTAAAGTTAAAAGTGTTGCAAGTCAAATGAGGCGTGATTTACCCCAAGTTCGACGCGGGGAACATTTTTAAATATGGCAATACTAATCATAAAAAACGTAAAAACTCGTTTCTGCGCTGTCATCGGTGTCACTTCATTTTATTGATGTTAGCTCGGTGTCGGTTAATTTTAAATATTTTTCTCAAGGAAGCTTAGAAATATTTTTAATTTAATAATCTTTCGGGTTCTGGTGCACTGTGGGAGAAAATAAAAACATGGACGAAAATTTGCTTGCAAGCTTTCAAACAAAGTACCTACTAGTCTAAGATCCGGCTGCAGAATCAGTGTACTCATCGAGTGCTTGCTGAAAACCAAATTTTTACACATATTCATGATTAGGAGAATTTACATCCACACCAGGTTGCCTATCAAAATGTGGCCTCTAGTATTTTTAATTAAATTATTCATTCATTCATTCTCCTAATCATGAATATGTATAAAAATTTGGTTTTCAGCAAACACTCGATGAGTACACTGATTCTGCAGCCGGATCTCGTACTATACCTTTTTATTGATTTGTCTATTCAACGCGTTTGACAGTTGACGCTTAATTTAACACAAACGCTAACACTAACCAGCGAAAAGTGATCGGTTACCGTTACGGTTAAAGTTATGACGTCATTTAACTATTTGTCAAATGGTACAACTCATTTTTGGCTTAACCATTACTTTAACTGAATTTTCGATGTTTGTTAATGTTAAAGTAAGATGGTGCAACCCAGCCTTAATATTCACTGATTAAATCCTAATTTATTCAATTTGTGTATATTTGTATTATGAGTTTTGGTTCAATTAACTCAAGAAAAAATACTGACGAATCGGAGACCCTTCTCCTTTTATATGTCTGTTCCTTTTTAAGCGCAAACAATCTCTGTGGTGACTTCTTGGTATTATCGTTATTTGAAGTCCTTTTACATATGCTTGTAGTTTCATTTAATCGATCGTTATTGCAGGATTCATCGTTGCAGTCACAAGTATCAGCTTCGCACTAGCCCTAGCAACGGGTCGGCGTCTATCACAAGCCCGTTCCTGCACTGCACTGCCTCCTTGGGCCAGACTCAGCATCTGTTCGTAAGGTGAGAGAGATCTTCAACAGACCTCTTTGATGGCTCGACAACTGTATTCTCTACTCTACATAGTCGTACTTATAACTTGTGCCTAGGAACTAACAAAACGGCAAGTCCAAGAGGCAGGCAGATTTTTCAGAAACTACATTATGATATGATGAAGAGTAGGTGGTTATAATAAGGGTAAGCAAAGTTTTTCGGCTTGTATATAAGTCTTTACCAGTTAGTCCTGTATCGTGGGTGCGTTTTACAAGCACACAAAAACCAGAGCTGGATCTTCACCACCAAGGTGGTCCACAGCTTATATTTTTTAGCACCTGACATGTAGCAGCCACGGAGTCTGGATTTGTGCTCGGTTCATGGCAATAAGTTCGACTCCGATTACATTGAATTTAAATATTTGTGGGTTTATTATTAGGTACACCTATGCCTAACCCTTCGGGGATTACAGGCGTGATGTTATATCATGTAAAAAATAATACACACACATATATATATATATCAACATTTATTGTGCGCACGGCCAAGGTGTGGAACTCTCTACCGGCTTCTGTGTTCCCTACCACATACGACCCGTCTGCCTTCAAAATAAGAGTCAATAGGCATCTTCTGGGCTCGCTCGCTCCATCGTAGACCTCATCTGTCGCTTACCATCAGGCGAGATCGAGGTCAAGAGTGAGTTCATTCTCAATTAAAAAAGAAAAAAAAATATATCGTATGATAGATAGCGCCTGTTATATGTAGTATTTATAGTTATAGGAATAGCAGCGATGGCGCCTTTAGTAAATAAAGTAAACTTCCGACAGGCGCGGCGAGAGGCGGATGCACTTCGACGGCAACTCATTCATAGTCCGCAACGCTGGCCACTCGGCTGGCTTCGACGACAAGAATCAACTGAAAGTGTACTGAAGCCCCTCACTCCCCTCCGCAACTACTATTACACTATTTAGTTTACAGCTAACTTTTAAAACTATTATCTTCGAAGAAGTGGTACTGATCACCATCGAATGTTGTATAGAACGCTTTAGACCACTCCATATTGCCTTTGTATGAAGTGCCATTTTATAAACACTGTCTAATGTTTCCTCTTTAATCTCTTTTCTCTCTACATTTGTACGAAACACGTGGACAAGTCGTGTATAAAGTTAACGGTGTAACTGCTTTTCTTTTTTATTGATGCCAGTGTGTAAAGCTTGTGAGAGTTTTTGAGATTTTTAATTTTATCCCCCCCTCCCTTGTTAATAACTGCCAAGCTGCTGTTTTTAATCGTTGAACTTCGACTAGCGCCCGCGGTGTCTCATAGTGATTAAGATTACAGTTTCATGATGTAAGTGTTAGATCATCAAAGTGCCATAATGTTATACCGTAACACATTGAGCATTTTGTAATTCATTTTTATAGGTGTTACACCCTTGCAATACAATAGTTAAAACGAACAAGAGCAGTGTTTAATCTTCAACTGTTTATATTTTCATATACATCTATTATGATGCAATATTTTTTTGTAAAACATATTTTATCGTATTTAAGAACTTATGCGTTGTTTGAGGAACCAATAACAATCAGATTTATGAAAAACAGATAGAGAAAATAAATCTTATTGTTGAACTAGATCACATAATTTCAACGCAATGGTTTACTTCACCGCATTATAATTATATCAACAGTTGCGACAACGGTGGATATCAACACAACGAACAGGGTTTCCGCTACTTCAGTAGGTTTTATTATTTATTATCGCTTTTTGAAGATGTTAATAGTTTAATGAAATGATGTTTAGTCGAGTCTTGAGCTTGGCAGTTGGCAAAATCATAATTCGGAAATTACGACTTGTCCCACAATTGTTTCTTTGTGTATAAAAGTTGCAAGTAATACTTTATTATGAAGTAATAAAGCAATTAATGCTTCACGTTTTGTCTTTTATTTAAATAGTACCTAATAATGTGCGTGTGAACTGAGGGACCACACTTGGGATTGGCGAAATGAAAATGGTAGGATTTAGTAGTAGTCTTAAAACAATTGTAGAACGAATCTGGGAATTTGTAAACAAATATATTAAAAACTATAACCCATAAAGTGTGGTCCCTCAGTTCTAACAGACGATCAGCCAGATCTCGGAAAGTATCTTAAAAAATAAGGTTTTGTGAATGCAGAAATTTAGTAAATAATTTGTAAAGAAATTTACTAAATAACAGACCACAAAGCATCAAAGATTAAAAAAGAAAATACGACTGAACTGTGGTCCCTCAGCCCACATAACAAAGGTAGTGATTGTGACTGAAAAAATTAATAAAACCGTTCTTTTTCGACATAAAGATTTAGTAGAAGTCTTAAAACATTTTGTAAAATAAAATGGAGCAAAACTATCGAAGCACTTTGAAGATAGCGATAATTAAAACTGGTCCCTCAGTTTTCTCCTCCACTGACATAATGCATGTGCTAGCTGCTAGACGAGAGGGATATCGCAAACTCTAGTGTACTTAACTTTTAGTAGTAAGTTTCTACTAAATAATAGAAATCTAAAAATGTGTATTTTTTACCTCTTCGCTGAGATAATACTACTTTTTTAATCCTATGAAAATAGATGGAGCAGGGTGACCACACAATAAAACAAAATGTAGGCAGTCCTATTATACTTTATTTAATATTTTGCCCGCGATTTCGTCTGCGTATATTTGGTAACGCACAGGTTTCGATATAATTATTAACAATCCACTATTTGTTTACTAATAGGTTTTGCAGCGCTCGCCAGAATAACTCCGAGAAAGCAGTGTTTTTTTCCTACTATCTTGACAATTATCGTTATATTTTGAAAAATTCACACAATATCTTTATAAATATAGCTGTGCCCGTGACTTTGTCCGCGTAGACTTTGTTAGTTGAGTATGATAAAATAAATCGAACTATCTAAAATTTTGCGCCTCAGAGCTTCCCTGTAAACAATATTTGTTGTAGTTTTGTTTTTGTGGCAGTAAAATAAATAGATGCTCAGGAGTTTGATTGTCCAACTCGTGATAGCCCAACATACAGTTGCCCATGGGTAATAATCTTTCCACTTTATAATGTTAGTGTAGAAATGATTTAGACGAAACGAAAAAAAGATTGAAAGACTGCCTCGTTGGTCTAGTGGTTGCAAGCGCGATTGCTGAGCATGAGCTCTTGGGTTCGATTCCCGGTCGGGCAAAACGTTATTGCATTTTTACATTAGGAATTTCTCTGAAGCAGCTACGGAGTCTGGATTTGTGCCCAGTTGATGGTAATAGGCTCGCTTCCTATTATATGGGACTTAAACATAATTGGTGAAATGTGGGTGTACTATTAAGTACACCTCTGCCTAACCTTTCAGGGATTACTGGCGTGGTGTTATGAAAACTAGACTGACGGTTAGTTTAATGCTACATTACATGGCTTACGCGTATGTATTAAAAAGTAGATTATTATTATTAAGGCGTGTCGCCCACACGACCAACAGTCGAGGCGCAATCGGGGCATAGGCGCGTTAGACGCGTCGCCCACACGACATTTGTAAAGAAGATTTCGTTGCAGCGTGCCTGTTCCTGTTGAAAGTACATTAGCTATGATTGCCAGTGTAATATCACATACATATTTGAACATATTCTTCTAAGATATTTTTTCAGTGCAAGTTTTATAAAAAAGTGTTTAAATACATCCTGCCAATCAAACTTAATCAAAAGAGACATTGCGTTTTTACCCTTAAATATAAATTTTATTGAAATATTTGGCGTAGGTATTTTAGAAGAGGCAATTAACATCGATGAAGAAAACAGGAACTGTACCACTTGTGATGACCAACTTAATTTCAAGTACGAGCTTTCAAAAATAATATCATTCGATTTGAATGGCACTGATAAAAATTCTCTTACTAATGTTCCTGTTACCATAACAGTAAAGACCACACCTTACAAAATCATGGGCGCATCTGAATTCATTCCAGCATTAATTCCAGGTGGTCTTGGCCATTACCGATGTCACTGTTTTATGAATGAGCGTTTCTTTTGCTATGATGATCAATATCTCAAACTTATTGAAAGCACTGACCACCAAATATACTTACATTCATTAAGCTACATTCAAGTGACAATTCCTTAGAAGTATTTCTTTATTTTATTTTTGTATTATAGTATGTGATTCTTTGATTTTAATCTACTTTTTACTAAATAGACATAAGCCATTTAATATAGTATTAAATTAACCGTACAATCTTGTTTTCGTTTACACTAAATAATATATATTTAATAAAGTATAATAGGACTGTCTACATTTTGTTTTATTGTGTGGTCACCCTGCTCCATCTATTTTCATAGGATTAAAAAAGTAGTATTATCTCAGCGAAGAGGTAAAAAATACACATTTTTAGATTTCTATTATTTAGTAGAAACTTACTACTAAAAGTTAAGTACACTAGAGTTTGCGATATCCCTCTCGTCTAGCAGCTAGCACATGCATTATGTCAGTGGAGGAGAAAACTGAGGGACCAGTTTTAATTATCGCTATCTTCAAAGTGCTTCGATAGTTTTGCTCCATTTTATTTTACAAAATGTTTTAGGACTTCTACTAAATGTTTATGTCGAAAAAGAACGGTTTTATTAATTTTTTCAGTCACAATCACTACCTTTGTTATGTGGGCTGAGGGACCACAGTTCAGTCGTATTTTCTTTTTTAATCTTTGATGCTTTGTGGTCTGTTATTTAGTAAATTTCTTTACAAATTATTTACTAAATTTCTGCATTCACAAAACCTTATTTTTTAAGATACTTTCCGAGATCTGGCTGATCGTCTGTTAGAACTGAGGGACCACACTTTATGGGTTGTAGTTTTTAATATATTTGTTTACAAATTCCCAGATTCGTTCTACAATTGTTTTAAGAGTACTACTAAATCCTACCATTTTCATTTCGCCAATCCCAAGTGTGGTCCCTCAGTTCACACGCACATTCCCTCAGTTGTAACAAACGATCAGCCAGATCTCGGAAAGTATCTTAAAAAATAAGGTTTTGTGAATGCAGAAATTATGTCCGTAAGGATTGAGGAGCCACATCAGTTTTTTTAAAATCTGATCTCACCATTATTTAGCAGCAATATAGCTTATTTTGCAGCACGAATTCTAGATTTAGCAGCAAAATATATCACTAGTTATGTTAATGCAAAAGTAGCTCCTCAATCTAAACATCTGAATTGAGGAGCCACCTGGAACTCGTTAAGTAATAGATGAATATTTATGAAAATTTTGCAGCATTTAGTAGCAATTTAGCATATTACCTTCTAAAAATTTTGCTTTTGTAGCTCTAGAACGAAAGAAAATACAATACTTTTTATATGGCTCCTCAATCTAACCTCAATAAGGGAATTTCTATTGGATGTGAGCGATCAATTAATATATTCGACATATTGATCATTTAGCAGGTCTTGTGTTTGTTTTTGCAGTATACGAGTAAAATTGAAAAACACAGTAAATTTTGTATATGAACACATTTTCTTTGGCTCCTTCAATCCTGACGCTCTAATTATATATGTTTGACTGTAGCCACCTGAGATCTCAACGGAATCTAAAACCAGACATACGAACATTTAGCAGGAATTTCTGCTAAATATATCTCCACACTTCAGTAATGTACATATTTTGGATTCTGAAAAAACAATACTTTACTACTTTTTCGTAAATTCTGTGTGTAGAGTGACCACATTTTGGGGTACATACAAATTAATATTTCACTTACGTCAAATTATAAAAAATACTACTTTTATTAATATAAAAATTGATAACATGTGCAAAAAAAGGACGAATTATTTATAAAATGGAAAAATGATCCAACAGATAAAATACTACGACTAGAATATAATAAAACAAGATAAAACTCATAAAAAATAGAAAAATCTTGGAATAAATATTATATTATGGAACAAATAAATAATAATAAATTGAATCCTAGGAAACTATGGCAAATATTGAATACTTTATCTGGTCTCAAGAAAAAATCGGTTGTTGAAGCAATATTAAGAGCGTTCAAAAAGAATGATACAGGAGCGAAGTCCATAGCTAATAACTTTACGATAGAATTGAGGAATGGTCAAAAAGAAATTGCCCAAGTGTGACCATCGGCTCTTAAAAGAATCACACATTATGTTCCCTCAAGACAAATCAATTTACTTCAAAAAAGGACGGTGTTATTAAATTAATTAGAAACCTAAACACAAACAAAGCTCCTGGAGTAGATAATATTAGGTGTGTTGAGTATCGAGTATCTAAATGGGCACACGATGCTTGACTGGTTCTGAATGCAAATAAATAGAACCAAAATCATTCATGTAGAGTGTACATGAATGATTTTGGTTTTTTTTATTTGCACCATCTAAAAATAATAGTTGTTTTAAGGTAATTGCGCACAGTCATAGCTGTCTCCACTCCACTGTTTCAGGGTCATGCAAATGTGAAGCAATTGATCAAGTGACGCATCATACCTACCTGGGACTTGTGGTGGATAGTCGATTTTGTTGGAGATTTCACGTGGATACTGTCTGTGATAAACTGCGAGCTATTATGGCAAAATTTTATGTTCTCAAACCTAAAGTTCCCTTCAAAGTTCTTCTGAATATGTATGTTGCTCTGGCAGAATCGATTATAGCATACGGAATTACAAGCTATGGGCGAACATTTAAAACATACACTGAACGAATTTACACACTGCAAGTTAGGTTATTAAAGCTCATTGTACCAAGAAAAATAAAAATCCAACACAAGGATAACGTGATAGAATCCAACTCTCCTCTCGCAGGTCTGCTGGAAGAAACTTCTTATGAAATAAGCTGTACCTTTGTGCTCTTCAGTCTTAATGTAATGTCTTGTCATGTATTTTGTGTGTGTATAAATAAAGAAATAAATGGATGGATCCCAGTAAATGTGATATCGCCATGTTCGTTAACTGGGTCGGGCACATGCTACAGGCTTGTGCCCGACCCAGTTACGGCACGGTACGGTACGGCACTTCCGATTCCACAAGGCTGTATTTCAGACCAAGTTGCTGATGGATATTCCTGGTTACAAGGTTGTGTCTATGCAAGTATCTTCGTTAGCAAGACGAGAAAAACCGGAAATAATCTGACAAAATAAATAAATATTATTTTGGGTACGTAAGTGAAATATTAATTTGTATGTACCCCAAAATGTGGTCACTCTACACACAGAATTTACGAAAAAGTAGTAAAGTATTGTTTTTTCAGAATCCAAAATAAGTACATTACTGAAGTGTGGAGATATATTTAGCAGAAATTTCTGCTAAATGTTCGTGTCTGGTTTTAGATTCCGTTGAGATCTCAGGTGGCTACAGTCAAACATATATAATTAGAGCGTCAGGATTGAGGAGCCAAAGAAAATGTGTTCATATACAAAATTTACTGTGTTTTTCAATTTTACTCGTATACTGCAAAAACAAATACAAGACCTGCTAAATGATCAATATGTCGAATATATTAATTGATCGCTCACATCCAATAGAAATTCCCTTATTGAGGTTAGATTGAGGAGCCATATAAAAAGTATTGTATTTTCTTTCGTTCTAGAGCTACAAAAGCAAAATTTTTAGAAGGTAATATGCTAAATTGCTACTAAATGCTGCAAAATTTTCATAAATATTCATCTATTACTTAACGAGTTCCAGGTGGCTCCTCAATTCAGATGTTTAGATTGAGGAGCCACTTTTGCATTAAAATAACTAGTGATATATTTTGCTGCTAAATCTAGAATTCGTGCTGCAAAATAAGCTATATTGCTGCTAAATAATGGTGAGATCAGATTTTAAAAATCTGATGTGGCTCCTCAATCCTTACGGACATCAGAAATTTAGTCCTTCCTTCCACTTGACACCACTAAAACGACACCACTGGTGGTGTCGTATGGAATCTCTAGCCCGCTCTCGTGCCCGTGACTTTGTCCGCGTAGACTTTGTTAGTTGAGTATGGTAAAATAAATCGAACTATCTAAAATTTTGCGCCTCAGAGATTCCCTGTAAACAATATTTGTTGCAGTTTTGTTTTGTGGCAGTAAAATAAATTATACTCAGGAGTTCGATTGTCCGACTTGTGATAGCCCAACGTACAGTTGTCCATGAGTAATAATCTTTCCACTTTATAATATTAGTGTAGAAATGATTATTTAGACGAAACGAAAAAAAAGATTGGAAGACTGCCTCGTTGGTCTAGTGGTCGCAAGCGCGACTGCTGAGCATGAGCTCTTGGGTTCGATTCCCGGTCGGGCAAAATGTTATTGCATTTTTCTATTAGGAATTTCTCTGAAGCAGCTACGGAGTCTGGATTTGTGCCCAGTTGATGGTAATAGGCTCGCCACCTATTATATGGGACTTAAACATAACTGGTGAAATGTGGGTGTTCTATTAAGTACAGCTCTGCCTAACCTTTCGGGGATTACTGGCGTGGTGTTATGAAAACTAGACTGACGGTTAGTTTAATGCTACATTATTGACATTAGCTATGATTGCCAGTGTAATATCACATATCTTATATTTGAACATAATATTCTTCTTAAATATTTTTTCAGTGCAACTTTCATAAAAAGGGTTTAAATACATCCTGCCAATCAAACTTAATCGAAAGAAACATTGTGTTGTGTTTTTACTCTTACATATAAATTTTATTGCAATATTTGGCGTAGGTATTTTAGAAGAGGCAATCAACATCGATGAAAAAAACAGGAACCGTACCACTGTGATGACCAACTTAATTTAAAGTAAGAGCTTTCAAAAATAATATCATTCAATTTGAATGGTACTGATAAAAATTCTCTTACTAATTTTCCTGTAACCATAACAGTAAAGACCAAAACTTATAAAATCATGGGAGCATCTAAATTCATTCCAGGTGGGCTTGGCCTAATGGCCAAACTAATGTCACTATTTTATGAATAAGCGTTTCTTTTGTTATGATGATCAATATCTCAAACTTATTGAAAGTACTGACCAACAAATATATCTACATATCTACTATATCTACACATTCATTTATCTGCATTCAAATGACAATTCACTAAAAGTATGTATTTATTTTATTTTTGTATTATTATGTGATTCTTTAATTTTGTAATTTACTTCTACTAAAAAGACATAAGCCATAAGCTCTATAGTAGCTGGTCGTTCCTATCTGTACTTAGAAGTTTTTACAGCATTTATGAAATAACGAAGGTCTGGCGGTCATCGGCTCTTGCTCTTTAAATAATAAGTATTTAAAATTGTGTATTTCTTACTTCTAAGCGGGAATAATACATAATTTTGAATCCTAACAAAACAGATAGAGTAGTTTAACCACACAATGAAACAAGATGTAGACAGATTTGTTTACAAAATCCCAAATTTGTTTTAAGTCTACTTCTAAATCCTACGATTATTTATTTTGCGAAATAGTAGTGTGGTCCCTCAGTTTACAAACACATAAAAAATGCAGTGATGTGGTTCAGTGGTGTCGTTAACATTACACGTAAAGTTCCAAAAGACCAAATCAGATGTCGAAAATATTTCTGGGACGTCATTAGCGGAAAATAACCCAAGGGCTAAGCTGTGTAGGCTATGCGTAAACGCTACGCCTTAACGCGTAGTACGTTACGGCGTAGCGCTACGTAGGGACGGTGCGTCTAGGTTGTAGCTCGCTACGTCAATACGAGTCCTGTATAAGCTGTATTGTAAAGTATGCTACACCGTAGCACTACGTCGATACAGACCATTGTCTGCATAGACGTGGCACTGTTAAGTTCTGCGTAGGTTATGCGTCGTTCAGTTGCTCTTAGCGGTTATGCTGCAAAGACTCATCATTACGCAAGCGGAAACCCAGAATTGTATGGAAACTAGTAAGTCTTCCAATATAAACCATGATACAGCTGAACGTCAGGTATGCGTTGAATTCACTCACTTGGCCGGTCATGTGTTAATTCCTTCCATTTCCTACTGTTGGTCAAGGGGTTGACGACCACTTTGATCGCTTGCAACTTTTTATAGCGTCAGTTTCAAACTACAGACTGAATTTACAATCGTTCAAATACTTTTACTAACGTTAGAAGTAGAACCATACGAAAAATCCTAATTCCATTGTGGTGTTCACTCAAGGTGAACTTTTGGTGATCGATTAACTTCTAAATGGCTGTTTTTAGAAACTAAAGGGTGGATTTACAATAGTTTGAGGACTTCACTAAGGACTGACGCATTCAAAATCTCGAAATTTAAAAGCCCTAACGCACACCTAAATTTCAATGGGTATTATAAGCGGTGGCACTTTTGGAATTGGTCTTTACTAATAGTAGTAAATTAACAAAGTAGTGTACACTAGATTTAGCACAAGATTTACTACTAACTTCATCGGACCTTACATCTACAGTAAAATTAATAGAGGTACAAACATACCCCTTGACAAAAACAATATAAGAAAAAAGTAACGATAGTACATGCAAAAACATACTAGGGTGTAAAGGTACGCTTAACGAAGCCTGAAGCCGTGTTCTCGTGGTCACTGTTTTTTTTAAATTTTTATTTTTTTAATTTTTAATGTAGCATGACCATACATGGTCAAGCTACATTAAAAAAAAAACAACTAGGATCATCAAGATTGGTGTAAAATAATGTTATGGAGGAAAATTTGGAGACCAACTGACTTTGATCCGTTGGATCAGTGTAGGATATAAATAGTAGGTACAGGATGTTCTATGTTCATCCTGTTTTTCAGTTCTGAGAAGTCCTGATTTTTACAGACATTCTTCAATACTTCAAAGTTAATGGTAAAACTAACGTTAGTTTCCTACAGTCATAAGAACACTACCCTACTATGACGTCTTAAAGCAGAACTAATTCCACTGAGAGAAAGAGACAAAGCTATACAGGGTGTCTAGCGCCATCTCTTTCCCTCAGTGGAATAAGTTCTGCTTTAACACGTCATGGTAGAGTAGCTGTTCTTATGACTGTAGGAAACTACTACAGTACTTGTTTCGGAATATTCGCCATCGGCGCGGTAGATATCGTAGTGCTAATGTAAGTACGTAGTTCTTTGTACGATTAGAATGGTCCGGAGAGATACTGCTGAGATTCTATTCTACTTATATTCTAAATGCGAAAGTTTGAGAGGATGTATGAATGGATATTTGTTACACTTTTAAAAACTATTGAACGAATCTGGATAGAAATTGGCAACAGATAGTTTATAATATAAGCGAAAGTTTGTGTGTCTCTGTGTGTTTGTTACTCGTTCACGCCGAAACGGCTTATCAAATTTGGATGAAATTTGGTATGTAGATACCTCATACTTTTTTTGCGGATGGAAAATTAAAACCCACCCATGTTCCTTCTATTGCCTTTTACGTTAAGGGGCCGCGGCATCTATTGAAAAAAAAAAAACAAATCTATAGCTCATAACTTGGATTAGGGATGTTGTTCACTTCAACTTAAACGGGATTCTGCAGCCAACAGTTTGGTTTCACGAAGGGCAGGCCGACAACGGACGCGGGAATAAATCTCATCAACCAAATTTTGGAATCCTAGGAGAAGTCCCAAGATGCTATTGGCATATTCAGTGATCTCTCAAAAGCGTTCGACTGCGTCGAGTACAATTTACTGCTCTGTAAATTACACTATTACGGAATCCGTGGAGAAGCTGCTTATCTCGTTATTTCATGATAAATATGAAAGAACAAGATCAACAGCTCCTCCCTGGATTCCTTAGTATACAGGCAGCAAAAAGTAAATGTTATTGGGGTGACGTTCTCTGGGTTTCTAATCAAGACAGGCGTGTCCCAAGGTTGTATTCTCCGTCCTTTCCAGTTTCTTGTTTATATAAATGTCCACCCTTATAATGATGACCAAATTATCGAATACAATTTTATTTGCTTGCTGATGACACTTCGCAATATTTTTAAGTATAGAAAAAATACAGATCTTATACACACAAAAGTCTAAACGTTCTATCAAAATGGTTTCCAGCTAACAATCTCTTACTGAATGCGAAAAAAAAATGTCTAAATACTTGATGTTATAACGGAAACTGTATTCTTGGTAACGACTATCGATTCAAAACTACTACTAGCAATTTATTTGTAAAAAACTATATACGCTTTTATAACAGGCAATGGAAAGTTTAAAAACTACAACAAATGTGTCCTTTTAAAAAAAGCATGTTACAAAATTAAGGACTACAGAAAGATAAAGAAGTCTGGCTATAGTTCCCTCTGCGCATGCACCTTCCCTGGTAGCTCATAAACGGCACAAATTGGGTATCTCTTGAACTACTTTTTTTGTAATCTCAGTTTTTTTTACAATTGTTGTCAAATCACATGTTTATACAACCTATGTTCTGAATAATTATAGTACTGATGGCAACATCTGTGTCACATGTTTCATATAATTATTTTATTGTAATGTTTTTCCTATTTCATGTTTAGAATTTTTTTATGACTTGTTTTTGAATGAGTGGACATTGTTGGCATTGAAAATTCTTAAACTCTTATTAATTTTTGGTAAATTCTTATCGTATTTTGTTTTTGTTTTGTAAAAAAAAGCAATGACTTACTGTCGGGCCTACGCTGTCCTGTAATAAGTACTAAAATACTGTAACAACAACATTGTAAAACCAAATGATTTAAAAAGAGTTACCATGGAGTTTCTTACTTGTTCTTCTCCATAGGAACCGATCAAACCGAACCGTGCACCCTTTCTCGATGTTTTATAAGTGCCCATGTAAGCTTAAGTGAAAATAGTTGATTATTAACCAAGGGGATAAAGCAGTGTCTTCTGTCGCGGGTGACGATTTAAATCGCGATCGTAACATAGGACTTGAGGTTTACTCCCGAGCGTAGCGAGGGTGTTAAAAACTTAAATCATGAGTGAAGCGAGGGATTTAAGACGAGTCCTGAATGTAGCGAGGGATTTAAGTTCACCCAAGACTAAGACAGCTTTATCACCGACGAACTCTACTTTTCGTACCATTTGCGAAAAAAATAACACAATAATAATATGAGATTAGCATTTATTTAAAATAATTACAATTCAAAGTAAAAGTTAACAGAAACATGGGTCCAATTGAGTGAGTTACATTTTTGTTTGGTACATTTATTGTTGATGAGTTGTATTGAATCCGACAATTCACTATCACTGTCGCTTGGATTCAACATCGTAACGTATTTTTAGAAAATTAACTTATTTATAAAAATAAATTAAAATAAACTTAACTTTTATGTATTTGAAGAAATCAAAACGCGGAAAATTCCTAGACTAGAAGAAAACAAAACGCGGCAAATTCCTAGACTAATATTTTTTATCGAAAATGCAAAGGCATCAAGCTCATACGGCCTCTCGTAATTTTATTTAATAATCATAACTGCATAATAAATGCGTAGTCCTTTTTCAAAAAGATGCTTCATAATGCTTTATTTAAAAACTCAATGGCGTAAACACAGATGTAGTTCAGTATACGGTAAGTATTCCAAATTTAAATCACATTCTCCCCCTAGAGGATGAATGAAATTCAGTACAATTTTCTTTCCCTGTTTTTGACAGGTTAAAAATGACTATTGTTATGTTCGCTTTTTGTGGCATAGAATGTCACTTTTTTGAGCAAGTGGTACGAAATAGTAGATTATTAACCAAGGGGATAAAGCAGTGTCTTCTGCCGTGTGTGACGATTTAAATCGCGAGTGTAACGAAGGACTCGAGGATTACTCCCGAGCGCAGCGAGGGTGTTAAAAACATAAATCACGAGCGAAGCGAGGGATTTAAGACGAGTCCTGAGTGTAGCAAGAGATTTAAGTTTACCCAAGACTAAGACAGCTTTATCACCGAGGAAAATACTCTACTTTTCGTACTATTTGCGAAAAAATAACACAGTAATAATATGAGATAAGCATTTATTAAAGATAATGACATTAAAAGTAAAAGTTAAGATTCGAACATTGGTCCAATTATTTATAAAGAGAGCTACACTTTTATTTGGTACATTATTGTTGATGAGTATGATTGCGGCAGCAGCATTTGCACTGATGGAATCCGACAATACACTGTCACTGTCGCTTTGATTTAACAATGTATTTTTAGAACATTAACTTATGTATAAAAATAAACTTAACGTTTATGTATTTAAAGAAAACAAAATCGCGGCAAATTCCTAGACTAATATGTTTTGTCGGAAAAGCAAAGGCATCAAGCTCATACGACCTCGTCGGTTTTGGTAATTTTATTTAATAATCATAACTGCATATTAATTGCGTGTTCCTTTTTAAAAAATATGCTTAATGCTTTATATACAAACTCAATGGTGTAAACACAGAATGATGTAGTTCAGTATTAAGTATTCCAATTTTAAATCACATTCTCTCCCTAGGGGATGAATGAAATTCAGTACAATTTTCTTTCCCTGTTTTTGACAGGTTAAAAATGACTATTGTTATTTTTGTTGTTGAATGAAATGATTATTGTTGTTCGCTTTTTGTGGCATAGAATGTCACTTTTTTGAGCAAGTGGTACGAAAAAAATATTTTAAGTTTGATTTGTGCTAGCGCCGACGCGCACCTAAGTAGTTTAATATAATAGTATGAATAAACAATAAATTTATTTATTTACATAGCCATATAAATACACAAAAAAAAATCTAAATAACAGGTACGGCAAATTATGAGCCAGAAGTCAGAGACAGCTGTCTCCCAAACTAGGTAAAAAAACCTGTATCTTGGGATAGAATAAAATTCCTTAGATATTTTTGTTTGTCTTTTAAATCAAACAATATAATTAACAGATTCCTGACATTCTTAATTAAGTAGTAACTGTCAACACCACGTCTAGATTGATTGTATTGCATATTTATAATGATTAAGCTCTTAATACTTTACAATATGATACACATCGCGCCGTCTAGGTTTATTATTAAAAACCTCGATTTACTAGTAATTTATTTAAACGCGATACAAGTGATCTATAACCCATACTATAGTTTTAGCCGAAGTTAGTGAGTTGGAATGCACTATGGGGCAAATTCCATCAATTAAGACAATATGCTTGGATGTGTGTATGTTTGTTACTCTTGCACGCAAAAAGTACTGACCGGGTATGCAATCAGATAGATTTTAACATGAATTATATTCAGGCCATGTTATTACCTTGTAGTATGATCCCATGGGACAGTTAGCGAAATCAAGCGGGCAGAGCCGCGGGCAACAGCTAGCAAAATATATTTATTTGTTTTAGTAGCCTTGTATGAGTTGTATGTCCCACTGCTAAGCATGGACCTATCCTATATCCTTTCCAGTACTCTTCCCATGTGAAATAATATGATATATCGAAATATAATTATCTACTTGACTAACGATATTTGATAACAATTAACTGCAGTTTGTCACAATCGAAAACCTTCGAACTTTTAAATAGAGACTTTATTTAGGACTCCTGAGAACCTGGCAGAAGCGCACGGTGTAAATGTAACGTTAATACGACGGAGTGTATAATTTATAGGCTCTAGGATTATTGAAAATGTAAAGTACCCAAAAAAGCTTTTTAAACTATCTATATTCATTAATTTATCATCCCCAGAAGCGGCGTAAAGGATAGGTGCGATTGGGCGACCACCCACGACGCCTATAGATTCGTGATCAAATTCAGAGCTGGTTGCTAAATTCTCGAACTTTCTTTTCCTACAGGAATCAAGATTAAAATACATTCTTAATATTTTATGTCTTTTCATATAGAAAGAAAAGAATTATATCCAGCAACAATACGACTAAATAACACAACTGAAGACTTTTACGTTGACACTCAATCCTCCGGATTACCCGACTATTGTTAGCCTGAACTCTTGAAAGTATACTATGAAGTCTATATAGGGCTCAGTGAAATAAAGACAATAGTTCATGTGGCGAAAATGGCATCAGCACAGTCTTTGAAAATAGGATCACACCTATCCTCACCAATCTCTTCACAGCATTCTAATGTCATGTAATCCGGTGGCTTCCCTAAAGATGTTTGCTACTTAAATATTATTCTGCTCAACAAATAGGCCCATTAGTTTTATCTCACACGTTTATACAACTTTCACGAAAATAATAGAAAATCGGTAAATTAGACAAGCATCAACTAAACAAGCTTTTGTTAAGTACTCCAACGCCTTCAGCAACATTTCACATACAGCCATTTTTAACGCTTTATGCAACCAAAACATTGATCTCACCTAAACACATTTTATTACGCAACATTTACAGAAATAGAGCAGCCGCAATAAAATTACGAACTACAGGTTCAAAATGTTTAAATAGGGAAATGTGTTAAACAGGGCGATTCGCTATCTCCTAAACTGTTCCCGGCAGATGGTGGCCCTAGCAGGCCCCTCAGAAGCAGACCGCATAGGTTCACTTGCGAGATACAATTTACAAAGGCCCTGTCTTTAGGAGCTAAGGCATAACACATATTTAAACACACATTTTAGTTCTAGATAATATATAATTTATAATTTTTTGTCTATCATAATGTTGTCGTATTTTACCCAAAGGTTGACTGGTAGAGGATGCCTCATGGCATTAAGCCCGCCTATGTTCGACTATGTACATGGCGTTTAAATATATAAATGTAAAATACAGTATTTGAATGGTTTAATTGTAAATGAAAGTCGTGCAAATGTAAGCAACTTTGTTTCTTTTATTCTCGTGAATACTGTAGAAGGATTTGCATTTTGAAACATAAAAACAGCATAACCCGTAGATTTTATAGTAAAGTGATAGGTTGACAACGTAGGTCAATATACAGATGCTATTATGATTTACAAATCGGTTTATTTCATGCTTTGCTTGCACGACCTTCGCAGTCGTAAATGCACATAATGCTTCCGCCTGTGAAAATGCCCGTACCAGTTATAGAGTGAATTACGGAATCATTGCCAAAGCTTCAAAAAATCTCGGTTACTGATAGTAGTCGGCTTTTTTCTTTTGGTAGACTCATTCTGAGTAGGTGGGGACGTTAATAGTGTGAAATAAAGGCAAGGGTTTCCAAGAAATGGAGATGCGTCAATTAAGACATACGCAGATCGGCAAGCGTCTATACGTAGTTCTATCTTGTTCCGTTGCATTGCAATTTGCGCATGGAGAAGCGTTTTGTGGGCGTTCGGGAGGTAGGCAGCGGCGGCATCTTCGTGCGGCCTCGTGTGAATGCGCGGTAGCGCTCTGCGCAGCGTGGAACGCGGCGCGCACTTTGGTATTGATCAGTTGATCCGCGGGCCGCCGGTGGCGCCGCGGCGCGGCCCTCACTGGCGACGCGCGTGTACCTCGTGCGGTAGCTGTCAAAACCGAGTGACGTAACCGCTAGGGCGGCGCGCACACGGCCGCCGTCAGCCGCCCGTTCAGTACGTCCGAGTGATTGCTCCCGCCGTGTTGCACTCGACGCCTTGCGTCTGCGGTCCAGTGCACTGTGTTATCTACGCCGCTGATTCCGCGAGGCAGGTGAGGTTGGGGCCGGCGTGGCCCCGGCCGTTTTAGTGTGCCCGTCTCGGTATTGATCGCACCTCGTCTGACTATTTCAATGTTTATAAACAGCCGGCCGCATCCATTCGCTCCCTCTTGTTTTTGATACGTTCGCCTGACAGCGCGCGATCCGGACGGCTGATCCTGAATGCACCGGCCGCACCGCCGGCAACCACGCACCGCTCGGATTCAGTGCACGTATGTACGCTTGCACTTGTTTATCCCGAATTTCATTTCTTATCCACATATATTGACGACAACGCGTTTACGAAAGTATGGCAGACTATAAATAATACCTAAGTGTTCTCAATACATATGCATGTAACCAGAAGTTTGATAAACCTGGATATTGTAACTACTGTTGGATAGGTACCTATATAATTTCGAAATTCGAATGACGAGCATCCTGCTACCAATCTCTACCGGATGGTGGATGATGCAGGTATCTCAATTGCATTGCTCCGATGAACACTGTATCTTAAATGTAAGTACCTACCTCCCAAGTAATGATGGCAAAAATGAGGAAGGTAGGATGCCGCTACCTGAGAGGAAGGCAGCGTTGATTATAAAATGTAGCGAAAAATAAGAGGTAGGTAATATTTAGGTATGGATTCGGAAAATATTTATACCTTCGCCTTTTTCATCTTAAGAAAAGTGCAAGGATGCAAAATTAAACAGGACTGTAATGAAAAATTGAGGATGAAATAAATGGTTACAGTGAAATCAAGATGTATTTACTGAAACCCGTAATCATAATAATCGTGGTTCCTTAACGCGTTAACCTAGTTGGCATTGCTTTTCTTAGACGTTGACCTCAAATCAAAATTACATCGATTTTGGTGTTGTTTAGCCAACGAATTAATAGTTGATGAACATAAGAATAATATATGTTAAAATACAGAAACTCCAAGTTTTCCTGAAATTGAAGGGTGAAAATAAACAAAGACAGTAAGTGCGTGGGTATTATTCGCTCGTTCATATCTTTGTTTACTAAACTACCGGATAAAGGTCAGCTGCTGGGTTTTACAGAGTTCATGGCAATATATTCACGAATAGACTAGATTATTTAAGTCAAACCTTCACATTTATTGAACTAATAATGTCTCCTTGTGTCCCAATTTTTCACATTACCTAATAAATTAGTACGACCTAGTTTTGGTAGATGATTAAGTGAGGTCATGTCTCAAATTCTAGGTCTGTATGATAGCAGGAAATGTACATTTTCTTATGTTCGCGACTTTGCTCTCCTAAACGTAGGACATCCTGTAGTTGTTCAGTTTGCGAGTCATCATGACGGAAACGATGAAAGTGGACCAGGAACGCCGTTAAGGACTTAAATCTTGGCGGCGTTACTTACTAAAGCATTAAACTATCCTAAACTATAACAGCCGGGTTTGAATATTGAAATCTCTTAAAGATTTTTGAGAGATTCGAGTGCACGACCATATAAGGAGCATATATTTTAGTCGAAACATGTGGCCTGAATTCATATGTAGACGAAATGTCGATAGAATCCTTACTAATATTATAAAAGCGAAAGTGAGTTTGTTTGTTTATTTGTTTGTTTGTTACCTCTTCACGCTTTAGTGGCTAAACCGATTTTAATGAATTTTGGTACAGAGATAGTTGGGAACCAGGAGACGGACATAGGCTATTTTTTTCCTTAAAAGAGTGGGATATGAGGGAAGAAACGGGAAAACTTAGCGTTGCTATTACAAATCAGTAAGGCGCTACCGAATTTAACGCGAGCGAAGCCGCGGGCAAAAGCTAGTTCACCATAAAACAAAACTACTGGTAGCCGCTAGAAACAAGTAATGCGACGAATTCTACAGTTGTGCAAGTACAAGTACAAGAGCTACGACAAGCGCGGGTCTCTGGGGTTCGATTTGAATTTGAGCAGCTGACCGTCCAAACAGAAGTAGTTTGTAAGGATCAAGTGTTACACGTTATGTTCTGTTGCCTGTGTAACTCAATGGGAATAAGGCCCGAATTTATAAAATTTATCACCTGAAATTCCAATAAGTGAGAAATAATTAGTAAGTGGTAAGTAGAATGAAGGACTATCGATGAATTTAAATAAAACAAAAATCATGACAAACTCATCACAAACAGACACGATAAAAGTAAATAATGAGCAAATAGAGTACGTACAGGAATATGTATACTTAGGACAGCTAATATCTCCTGAAGGCTGCATGGAAAAAGAGATCGAAAGAAGAGTTACCAATACTTGGAAAAGATATTGGTCACTCAGTGAAGTGATGAAGAACAAAGATATGCCTATGAAAGAAAAGAGGAAGGTATATAATATGTGCATTCTACCATGTTTATTATACGGGTGTCAAACTTGGGCATTGACAGAACATCTAGCAAATAAAATTAAAGTTTGTCAAAACAGCATAGAAAGAAGTACAATAGGTGTCAAAAGAAAAGACCGAGAAAAATTAATAAACATCAAAAGTAAAACCAAGTTTAAGAATGCATACACAACATACAAACAGCTGAAGTGGAGGTGGACAGGGCATATGATGAGAGAAAAGCAAGAAAAATGGACAAAACTTATCACAGAATGGTACCCTTTAGACGGAAAGAGACATAGAGGAAGACAGGCTAAGAGATGGGAGGATGACATTAAGAAAGCAGCGTTTTCAACATGGACTCGCACTGCAAAAATGAGAAAAGACTGGAGATCTTTAGAGGAGGCCTTTGTCGGAAGACAAGTTGTAACCGAACTACCGTTTGTCGATAATCAATAGATACTAAAAATTGTTAATATATTAGTTAAACTCTAGTTAATAGTCAAAATGTGTTTTAGATAGTAGTCATAAGTGAATTAATTTTAGGCATACGAAACTACTCTGTGTAAAACTAGTTAACAACAATAAAGGCTTTTTTATTTTATTTTATTTATTTTAAGTAGAATGAAGGTACGTAGGATAAATCAGTAAGGTCAGGTCTAATTTTATTTAAACCACCTTCGAAACTGTTTATGTTAATTCAGCGTCGATATAGAGTAGAGACAAGCACGATTCCTGAGAACAAATTAATCACAGCTTTAGGTTATAATAAAAACAGCTTACTTGAATAAAACATAGACATAGATTGCAAATTAAATGTCACGAGTTTGTACGTCGAGATTTACACAAACCAAAAGTTAGTTTTATAGATAACTAGCTTTTGCCCGCGGCTTCGCTCGCGTTAAATTCGGGGTAACACAGTTCCCCTGCGCCTTATTGATTTGTTATAGCAACGCTAAGTTTTCCCCTTTCTTCCCTCTTTCTCCCTCACATCCCACTTTTTTAAAATAAAAAGCCTAGCCTATATCCGTCTCCTGGTTCCCAACTATCTCTGTACCAAAATTCATCAAAATCGGTGTAGCCATTAAAGCGTGAAGAGGTGACAAAGAAACAAACAAACTCACTTTCGCTTTTATAATATTAGTTAGGATATCGAAACGTTTACAAAGATAATATAGTTGCCAAGGTTAAGGCTGCAATTAGTGGATCAATGCAAATTATCGTGCTGGGTAGTCATTGATACTAGCCTACTATGAACTGTTAGTCGAGCGGAAGGGGTCAAGCCTCATGCCATGTTACTGTTTCAGCGTCACTCATTCGCAACATCTAGCCTGTGGAGTCAGTTTCATGTTATACTTACTATTGCGGTTGCCGTAGCGACAAAAGTCGCAAAGTAAGAACGTAACATTCCAAAACAAAACTATTTTCTAAACTGTCCACTAACCACCTAGCATCTCTATCTTTATCATCTTCAATCCTCACCTTGCTATTTTCAACCTTGACATTATCCAGAAGCATCGCCAGCACGATGGTCATAAAACTGGAGCCTAAGTCATGCTTGTTACGTTTTGGCCAGAGTTGATAAACAGCTTTATTTACAAACGTTGCTCAGTCATCGTTGGTTATTATTAGGTGCTACTAAGGTAAATGCATCGCTCCATGTCGCCGTGGTGATGTCATACGAACAAACAAACATTGAATGTGGTACATTATTGTCCCTCTCCCTGCCCACGTCACCTGGGTGCGCCGAATCTACGTCCACTGTCCACCTATATTACGCTACACAGTTAACGTGATGATCAGAGATAGTTTCTGCCGCGATTATCAATATTGTACCTAGCGGTTTATCAGACAATAGGGATCATCGACTTGGTTTAAAACAATTGTTAGAATTTAAAGATTCTCCTTTTTCACTATCCCATGTTTAGTTTAAGCGTGGATAAAAGATGAAATATCTGATATTTAGGGACAGTCAGTCTTGCTCAGTATGCCTGCTACGAAACCAAATGTTTTGTTATTATACAACTTAAGTAATTCTCTGAAGTTACTTATCTGGCAAAAGAAAAGACGGTAAGAAAGTAAAATTTGTAAACTAACTAGTTTAAAAGGCTTCAGTTACCAGCGAATAAAGAAGTTTCGAAATGTTTGCTTTGTTAAAAATTTGTAGAGTTGCTGACAACTTGAGGGTGGCTCGCTCTACTCCCCTCGTAATATTACGCTTTGTCGTATTCTCGTTTCGTTTGTATTTGTTTATTCTCAATTTCGGTTTGGTAACAACCCTTTTGCATATTGAAATGCCTTATACGTTTTGTAATTGGCAATTTCAACCGATTAATTATATAGGTACAAGTAGTTAATTTTTTATGGATTTATATTTAGTTAGGTACTGGATTTTCAATATGTACCAATAGCAATCAACGTTTGTATAAGTACTTGACTTAACCTGACGCCTTTTAATTGATTCAACTTTTTCAAATGAAACCTACGTCATAAATTGTACGTCCACTAAAAGCCACAAAGGCCAGGACTGCAGATTGCGAAAAATATCATTTCATCGAGTTTATCGACTTTATTTGAGTGACGAAATATCTTGGACTGCACATTGCGTTACAAACCAGCTTTTGCTTATGTCATTAAAATAGCGAAACTGTCGCAAAATCTGTACCTACAGTGCACGTAGAACGCGTGTTAAAGATCGTAGCAATATATTTAATTTATTCAAAGTTAAATTGTTCAATGCAGTCTAGATGTTATGCACACATGCAACATGTTTTAGTAATCACGGAAGCTGAACAACAACAAACATATTCGATCCCACCGGAAATAAATTGTAATGAATCAGCCGTCCACTTTATATTTATGAGACTGACTGTGCCCTGCGGTTTCACCTACCGTTTCTCTATATGCTCAGGTCCTAGGGTTCGTAGCGTTATGTAAAATAGCATAATTATATTCTTTCTTATGACTTGGGATATGAAAAAAAAGTATATCAAATCTGACTGTTAGTTTCAGAGATAGGTACGCACACACAAAAAAAAAAAAAACGAAATGCAGCTTTATTTTAAGGGTATGCAATTATCGTATCATAATACCCATACATAATAATAAATAGAACAGAAGATAAGTAGCTACCTACCGTAAGAAAGTAAAGTCATAAAGTACATAAAATGTTCGAATTTACAAACAGATTTTAAACACAAAATCTAGAGACTGACGTGAGTGCTGCAATGCTAGAATATATTACTAGAGTAGTACCATGAAATAAAAGTGACACATTATTTAAATAATAGTGACACATAATATAGTACTGTAGTTTACATTGTTTTTAAATTAAGAAATGGTAGTGCGGGAAATTCATCATTGCAATGATGGATGGCATGTTAAAATAGAGCATACCAATAGGTAGGCCTTCCATCACTTAGCCCTGATTTCTAGAACATTGGATGATTATTGGAACCTATACACTTCTAATGTTGGTACTAGGTTGCAGTACAGCATGGCAACATTACGCATGAATACATGCAGTTATATTCCTCACCTAGACACGGTCTATTTAACGAACGTCTTTCTCCCTATAGGTGTTGCTAACACTTCCCTGTACAGTCGCTCTCATAAATCAGTACACAACACAAACAAAAACATAACCCCGTCTTGATCGTCGCCCAGTCGGGTATAAACACTTAGCTATTTTTTACTTTCTTAAATGATTACACGAAGATGAAATTGAAGTTAAAGCAATACGCACATTTACATACACATTTTAAAACCTGATTTGATTGTTCTTAATACAAGAATAAAATTTTGATTATGTAAGTTACGATATTCGCGTCATCCACCGCAATTTCGGTAAAATGTAGGGTACACCTACAGACGAAACTAGATCACACGCAAATTCAATTACAATCTGAGTGAAGTTATAACTTTATAAAAAAGTGTTCGATTATATTAAAACTTTATTCGTAAAGAAATAGTTTCAAGAGACTTTACTATGTTTAGTAAAATGGTTATTGTAAACTTGTTATTTTTAACAATTTTAACGATGCATCGGTAAACAGTTATTTAAGGTTCTGTTTCTACACTTAACTAGGACTATTACATAATAAGAACCTAAAAACTGAAATGAAGAAATCTGAGAGATATTATTGTTAAATACACTTCCTCGAAAACTGGTTCTTATTGCACTACGATTAGGTTCAACATGCAATGGATTTTCACACACATGCTTTTACCTCATTTATCGCAACAAGGGCTTTCATTTTTTCTGTTCCATCACTGATAACAATTTAGTCATTAATGATAACTGACGCATTGCAAGTAGGTTTTGACTAGTGTCCGACCGAAAGTTTGGTTTCTGTTTCGGCCAAAAAACAAGTTTCGGTTTCGGCTAAAATCGGCCGAAACTTTTACCGAAACCGAAACTTATGTCGCAAGTTCACACACGTTCACGCTCGCCTAACTTCTTTTCCGGCGGCAAAGCTTTGACAAACGCTGTCGGCCCTGTTTCATTATTAAAGAGAAGGATCTGAAAATACCAATACTTATACCTATTTAATGAAACAGTAACATTTACTGATTTGATTAGTGTCAACTGATAAACATTATGCTTTGAGAACTTAATTTGCAAAAACATTAAAATGTTATCAATATTTTTTTATATTATATTAAACAAGCTTCCGCTCGCGACTTTGCCCGCGTCGATTTGTTCAAAATTAAATACTTGTGATGAATTACATATTCATTTTAATAAGGATTTATACTATGTTCATGAAAGTACCTTCGCAAATTATGCATTATTTTTAAACAAATATTATTACCATAAAAAAGGTTATAGTTAGTCAACCTTAAAAGACAGATATGAATATCGCAGATTTCTTTGAACTTTTTAAGAGCAATCTTTTCGTAGTAGGAGCATAATTTTTGTGTAACTATTACCATTTACACAGCGCACGCAATGTAAGCTTACAAAAGTAATCAATTTTCCCCGTATTGTCAACATTTTTCATAAATGCTCCGGTCTTTTTATTGTAACGTAATTTTATATAGCCTATGTTACCCTCAGAAAATGTAGCTTTAGATTGGTGAAAGTAAAAAAGGAAAGGATATATCGGTCCAGTAGTTTATCCATTACAAACAAAAAAACAAGGCTTTCCTCTTCATAATATTAGTATAAATAAATGATTATAACAAACTTAATATACTGTATTTCCATTTCATGTCCTAATTAATGCAAAATAATAGGTAAAATGCACCAAATTTCAGTATTTTAAGAATTTTTTTACTTAACCACGTGAGTTTCGGTTTCGGCTAGAAACTAAAGTTACGGCCGAACATTCGGTTTCGGTTTGGGCCGCTTTTATTTTAAAACTAGATGAGGCCGGTGATTCGTTAAGTCCAGACAAAAATCTTGGTCTACTTACATGAGGAATGGGCAGATTAGTGACTGAAATGGTCTTTTTAAAAAAGCACCACACATATTGTGTGGACCTGTCCAGTCAGTGCAACCATTAGTCAGTTATCGCGTAGCTCGGCCAATAACTCAAGGGCTCATATTTATAAGACAGACTAGTATCTATCCTGCGTTTTGTCTACTAAACTCACATTCATCATCCGTCATTTCACACATGACAAGCCGAAGAAATACTTCTTTGGTTATTAGTCTTAAGTAACCAATGTATTTGTTAAAGTACAGTATTTTAGAATATGCTGTTTAAATGTGGGAGTAGGCGTATTCGTGTATTGGTATGACTAGAAGTTATAAGACTTAAAAAAAAAATATGAAAATGCATTTAAAATGCAAGTTTCGGGGATAACGATTGGGCGACACGCTTAAAACCAAGAACGTGATTTAATTTGTCGCCGTCTAAAGGTGTCGAACTTTAACCGAACTTCGATTTCAGCATGTGTTTCGACCGAATGTTTGGCAGGATTCGCTTTCGTCAGAATCTGCAATAGGTCAATCTCTAGTTCCTTGTTCGTCTACGATGTTTAGGAGTAGTTTTGTGTGTCATGGATGGAACGGCTCTAGCAGCCGACTATGAGGCCCCACCAGCAGCCTTTGCAGTAGGTATCCATACTGAGTCAGACAATTGTTTATAGTCACACAAATCATATTTATTTCCTGTTGTGTTAAATCCGATGTAATAATGACAGCTTCCTGAGATGAATCCAGTTTTTAACAATAATATGAGTATTCGTGAGAAAAAGAATGATCTTACCAACTGATCAGATTGCACAGGCTTCTCATTGTTAGCCTAAAAAGGAATTTCAAAAGGCGAACAGTTGCACTTTCTCTCCTAATAATCTATAAACGAATCATCTGTGAAGGTCGTACTGGCCGACTCATTTAATCAAATATCAAATAGATTGTCTGAGTAAATTTTGTCTCCTACGTTAATATTGATGTTCTGACTAAAAATGCATTCGACCAAGCCAGTGCAGTTCAACTCTAAATAGAGAACAAATACCTACCGATGCAGAGCCCGTCGAAAATGCAATGTGACAAAAGCGGTTCGCCAGTTTTGCGATTCTCGGAAACTGTTCCATCTGTACGGTATGGACTCAAAATGTTCGTATCTGGCAGACTAATCTTGCGCAACCTAACACGTTTATAAGCATGCGTGTATGGGAGTAGCCGAGTTTGCTTATAAAACCACCCATTCTGACTTGAAATTGTTATCATAGAGTGTGAGCAGTAAAATTTATCACACCATAAATATTGTACTAACCGATAAATGCGATTTGTACAGCAGCTTTTCATTAAATATTGAATAATGTTTTCGACTGGGGATATATTTATCTGATGCCAGAGGGCCAAATGGATCTTTAAACACTTTTAATTTAAGGTACTTTTAATCGTGGCACAATTGTTTGTGATAATTCAGGCAAATGTCAGTTTGGAATGTTGTTTGTGTTATTAAGAGAACAACAATTGGTTTTGAAGTTAAGATCTTCGAAAAAAAAAAACAATCCGTACGAAATCTCTGCGGTACACAGTACAACCTATAATTATATTGACCCTACCCCCTGAATTAGCCGGGAATTGTATCTCAGGGGATATTGTTCAGCTATTACATTTCGATCCATCTTAGGACGTTTGCGTGTCATTGCTATGCAAACAGAATACAATTAAAAGTGCGAAGCTTTGTTGGTAAGCTTGCCGAGATGAAGTTTGGATGTGGGTATGAGTGGTGAAGACATTACTTTTTAATCAGCGATGGAAGATGCTTTCCAGTTATTAGTGATGAAGCCGCGTATTCCAAGCTAAAGTTGCCACACGATAGTTAAATTAAATTGCATTATAACGGACCGCAGACTAGACCAGGGATGTTGAATAAAATCAGCTGTTTCCTTTATAGCACGTGTGAGAAACGTTATGGCTTGTTCTAATTAGTTCAGTAACGATTGCAATCATGTGTCCGGAGTGCGGAGTGCCACTGACGCAGTGCCGCAACGCCGCAGCAGCAGCGGCGATGCTCGTGCGAGTTCAGCTGAGGGGACTGACCTTTCCGTCGCCGTGGAATACTATTTCACTTACATTCCCACACATTTAATCTTGATATCATCAAAAACAGTAAGAGCGCGTTGAATGATGCGCTCGACGCAAGGATTTCAAATGTCTTTTTAACATTTTTTTATACTTTACCATAGCAGATTTTATATCTGTGGTTGCAATAAACCATCTAGAATGTTTCTCATGTTCTTATGGATGCAAGTTTTAAAACGAATAAGAAAAGTAAAGACATAGTTTATAACATACGGCGACACGTCAAACATTTTCAGTATATCATGGCCTCGCTTTGTTTAGATTTCCAATGAAATGAGGGTCTGCATAAACTAGATGGGTATAGATAAATTGGTCACCGTGCATACATACATATACTAACATCAAAACATCATATCTGCGTAAAATAACTATAACATTGGTCCACTCGTCTCTATCACCTTTAAAATATATTGTTACTAGCTGGGCCCAGCGGTTTCACCCGCTGCTAAGGTCCCCTTATCACTTAAGGGTTTGAAAGACAGATAGTAGCTGATTCTGAGACTTACCCGAAAAAAATCATAAGAAATCGATTCTTATGATTTTTCGAGCCGTTTCGAAGGAGTATGGGAACGAACATTGTGCCACGAGAATTTTATACATTAGATAACTGCGGCTTCACCCGTGTCAAAAAAGTAGAGTTTGTGTTAATCTGTTTGCCAAATTCCATCCAAACCAGTTCCGTAGCTTTTGCGTGAAAGAGTAACAAACATCCACACAAAATTTCGCATTTATAATATTATAGTAGGCCTAGATGTGCTCGGCGATTTCAACCGCTGCTCAAGCCCAATTCTGAAAAGGCCACCACTTAGGATTATGAAAAATAGATAACGATCGATTATCAGACCTACTGAATATACATAAGTATAAAATTTAATAAAAAACGATTAAGCCGTTCTGGAGGATTATGGCAACTAAAACTGTGACACGACGGTAATTGTATGTTAGACAATAACATTGATAATGTCTATATGTATAGCAGCACCATAGCAACGACGACGCGATAGTAACGCGACCCCAAATACTTATTTTAATAAACAGAAAAGGAAATCAGCTTCCTACCGGAGGTTTTCCCGTTGCCATGGTTACCTTCTTATGTTTGCCTTATGAGCTTTTCGCTATAATGACGTTGGAAAATATCTTATTTCGGAATCGTTAGTAACGACTTATTTGCGTTGCCTAGGAAACTTTATAGGTACCTACTACATTGACAGACCTCTGTCTGGTGGGTATATACATACAGGGTGGCCAGTTGATAGGCGTCCAAAGAAAAAAATTAGATGCCTTATGCTAAGGGGTACCTGAATTACCCCCATGTAAGTATGTTCCGTGATTTTTTGTAGTTTAGGAGCTAGAATTTTTTTAAGTACTATTTTCAAAATTTTCACGCGGAACATACATGGGGGTAATTCAGGTACCCCTTAGCATAAGGCATCTAATTTTTTTCTTTGGACGCCTATCAACTGGCCACCCTGTTTATGTATAAGTCATATATTGTATTTGTAAGTTATATCCTTACTAATATTATTAAAGCGAAAGTGAGTTTGTTTGTTTGTTAACTCTTCACGCTTTAATGGCTAAACCGATTTCGATGAATTTTGGTACAGAGATAGTTGGGAACCAGGAGACGAACATAGGCTAATTTTATTTAAAAAAGTGGGATATGAGGGAGAACGAGGGAAGAAAAGGGAAAACTTAGCGTTGGTATTACAAATCAATTAGACAAGAGCAAAAACTGCAGGTCTGTTTGGTGTGTTATACCGAATTTAACGCGAGCGAAGCCGCGGACGAAAGCTAGTAATGTATAAGTCTGGTGTCTGTCACGAAGAGCTTTTCTTCAATCTCTATTACATCATGCCTAGGCCCTTGTCCCGAGTCCTCGACTAGCGCGCTCAGAAGTACTATTCTCAAACGTGACACGATGACAAGACATTGTGTAGTATCAAAGATGTATAGAACTTATGGAGCGGACATTTGGAATATTTGCCAACAAAAAATTT
This sequence comes from Ochropleura leucogaster, assembly GCA_958449745.1. Classification (NCBI taxonomy): domain Eukaryota; kingdom Metazoa; phylum Arthropoda; class Insecta; order Lepidoptera; family Noctuidae; genus Ochropleura; species Ochropleura leucogaster. The sequence continues at coordinate 10,669,873 of OY288200.1, forward strand.
GATCCCGAACATTTTTGTTTCGGTAACACGAACGCTACCAGATTGATACACGGGCATGTGAAACTAAACCAAAGGCTTTCAAATATTTACGAGAGTAATCTTAGATTAAGTCTTTTAAATGGTCTTGACATCTTCGCCATATCCCGTATTACTCGTAATTTTATCCAGTTTGATTGAAACTGCTTAGTGCTTACTGTATGTTTTTGTATAAAACCAAATTTTTCTGTTGTTAGTTACATCACCACCGGCTGCAATGATAATTACAATATCGAATTCATGATAGCACTAATATTTATAGTAACCTCTGTTAGTAAGTATACCTTTACTAAAGTGTTTATGTGACATTCATTGTAATAGTGTCGATGGAGTTAGCTCCTTACTCATTTCTAATCAACTCGCAGTTTCAGCGAAGATTGTACAGAATCCATGGAAAACTAATAAATTAACACGTAAATAAAACAGAATTTTGCTCAAATAATTGTAAATATGTACTCGGTTGGTGTATTAATACTTATACTATACACCTCTCCCTAACCTTTTCGATATTACGGACGTGGATTTATGGAATATTTTTAAATAAATATTCTACAGATAGGTACCTAGGTTTACTGTAGGTATTTAGTTTAATTTGATAGCTACTTAAATCGTAACATTAAAGGACGCTAAAAATGCATAAAAGTTTTTAACGAGTCACATCTTTTTTACGCACAGAAAATACGTAGGTACCTACATTCAACTACATCCAAACTCGTTTTAATTTGTTTTGTCATAATATATTTTAGGTGTCAATCCTGAGAACCTGAAGTAGCCAAGCGATCCAAGCATTGACTTCATGATTTTGTTTCAGCGGCCGACAACACTGAAAATAAATTTGCAAGTTTCGAACGTCTGATGAAATTCTAGAAGAGACAGCATACTAGGTAAGTATTTCGCCATTACTATGGGTACTTTATGTAAGTACACCTCTGCTTAATCCCCAAAGGTAGTGAAAAAAAAATAACACCAATTAATTAGCACTGTCAGACATAATTATGGCGCCAAACTAACATCTCACCTAGTGGGTACCTATTAAAGTGGGCATCAAGCCAAACTCTGAAGAGTAGAAAGAAATTATTGGACCCAAATAGACATCAATTGACACATGCCTTAAATCACCAACTTCGGTTTGATTAAATCTTACACGTAAACTAGCTTATGGCGGCGGCTCCACGTGTAGTTCAGGATTTCCCCACGGGATCTTTCCTTCGAATAAATAGTCGACCTATTCTAGACTATAATCTACCTCTGGGACAAATTTTATTCAAATCAGTTTAGCAGTTCTGGCGTGACTGAGATAAGCAAACACCAATCCGTGGACACTTTCGCATTAATTTATAATAGTAGTAGTAAGATTGTAGATTGTAGAAATAGGCAGGTAGAAAATGGCAAAAGTGGGTACGCATTATTGGTATTAAATATTATTTTTATTATATATTATTTCTCTTAAAAGGTTTGAGAAGTTTTAACTGAACATAAAATAACACCTGAATTCTTTCGAAACACATATTATGATGTCTTTACCTAAATTTTTGTAAGAAAGACTTGATTCCAAAACAGTATCCACTCTTGAGTATCGCAATGATAAATAGTATTTTAATCTTATCTCAAATTATTACGCTACTATACCAATGAATTTAGGTATCTATAAATCCCAAGATAGTATCTCACACCCTACCTACCAAAGGTCGGTATTGTAGATATAGTAACAAACTTGAAAGAAAATACACATTTGTGTACTCAAAATCATGAATAGTAAATCATAGAACAGGCGCCAACGAGATGATGAACATACTATATTTAGATAATTATATAAAATCATGCGTGCGTAATTATTGTTTGACCTTGGCAAAGGCAAGATGTGGAACAATAGTGATGTGAGCTCATTGGTGCATGTCCAGTGCATGTCGTAATGTCTAAATTGAAACATTAACTTCTTATTTGTGAGTGGACAACTAACGAATTTATAGCCAAAGTCAATTCCACGTTATGACTTAAAAGCCAGTTACGAAAAACAAAAAATAAAGTTGTTACTCATCTATAATATTCTCAACTTTTAATCAGCTAATAAATGGTGAGATACCTAATCTGAGATCAAGTTTTCCCAAAGGCAACGACTCATCAGATTCCTAAAAACAGTTTAGTTTGAATAATATTCGATGTATTTATCTGCAGTTATAAAAATAGATTGGAACTAGGCAGAGCTTACGTAGGCACGTACCTACGTAGCACGCGAATCTCCGCTCATTCAAGATCAAGGTTGGAATCTGTTAAACGCACGGAATAGTTTTACGATCAATTAAAGTCACCAAGCTGCGACGCCATTGACAGCCACTAAGCATTACATTTGAAATCAATAGTAAGGAGCACACTAATAATGATCCGACAAAGTTTTAGCTAGAGAGATTATAGAACACGTGGAAGAATCGCATTGCTTTCGACCAGAGATTACTATAGAAGAAGTATTGTAAGCCAGACACTATGTCAAGGCAAACGAATCAATGTAGCTACAGATACTTACCTATCGACTTTTGCAAAATGTGAGTTTAAAAAAGTGCCATCAAGGCCAAAGTAAATTAATGTGTTTCAAATGTGGTTATGCACGTCATCATTTTCAACCTATCCATGCAAAATACATAAAGATGGATAGCGTTGTAACGTCGGTTTTAAAATTCCAGTTCAACCACTTTATAATGTTTTACAGAAAGCTTACCTAAAGAATGAGCTTTAGACCTACAAAATGCGTTTTAAACTGTTAGAATACCAATGTTCGGCTAAGTAAGTAGGTATCACAGACGATGGCTTGACTCATCTTGCTGCAAACTACTGGGGGAAACCCGAATCCCGGAACTGCAGAATCAAAAAGCATCATTTTATTTGGTTTACGAGGTGACCGCTATCGAACGTCTTGAATTTTAAAACCAGAACTTGTTGACAAATACAATCATTGTGGTTTTGTGTGTTAAAACTGCAAGGTGTTCTCCCAAATTAGTGCATGTGTTCATATTAAACAATTATCTCCCAAACGACCTATATTATTAAAACAATTATCTTTCAGATCTCTACAGAGTGTCCAGTGCGACATAAACAACGTTGTGAGTGACATAAGAATAGGACTCTTAGAGGAAATAAATTTTGTAAATATGGGTAGTGTTACTATACAAGTTTGAAACTGAGACGTGCTTTAAAAGTTGTGGGATTTCATGTGGTTAAAGAATAGAGAGTAGGCAGCAATGCTGTCGTACATGGTCCCGGTGGAGGAGAAGCCGCCGCCGGCGCCCGGCAAGGGACGGATGGCGCTGGAGCTGGTAGCAACTGTGGGCAGCCCCGGCAGCCCCGAGTCGGCCGCGCGCCGCGCTCGCTCCGCCATCACAAATATCTCCAAAGAGTCCTCGACCAGCTCGTTTGCCAGCGATCTCACCATATCCTCTTCGACGCCCACAGGCGCGCACGATAAACCAAGGCATAAACTTCTCGGTAATGGAACCAAACACACCACATTAAAGAGGTAAGTTGTATAATAGTCGTTATTATTGTGTGTTTAATATACTTACTTTGGCCCTGAGGCCCTGAAGCACGGAATTGCCACGCCGCGCGCCACTGCCCGGATGCATCTAGAGATGGCACTTGAAGGCTTCCACTAAATTGAGCGCACAACTTTTTAATAATAAGTTCCGAACTGCTTCAAAAGCCGTGATCGGTGACACGCTTAATTTGTATTAAAAAAAAATACGAAACCGTTTCAAATAATAGTCGCCGCGGCGTCTCCATGCTTCATGGTCTGCGTTGTAACTTCATCAGAAACTGCTTATTGTTTATATTGAAATCCCATGCGTGATCCCTGCTCAGTAGGCCTACTATGACATCTTAAAGCAGAACTTATTCCACTGAGTGAAAGAGATGGTGCTAGACACCCTGTATAGCTCTGTCCTTTTCCCTCAGCGGAATAAGTTCTGCTTTAACACGTCATGGTCAGGTCATATCTACCTAATAAAAGCGATTAACTTGAAACTCTATAGATATAGGATACATCTACTGAGTTTCAACTTCAAGCTGATCGGAAGTGAGTTAAAATCCGATATCCTAAGACGTGGTACGCAGGCAGAGAAGTGCTTAAAAAAATAGATCTTAACTATTACAATGTAAAGCTGAATTTGATTTGTTTCAGACACTTTTAAGATCTTGTGTATCGTGTTTAGTTCCGAATTAAAAAGCGCAAATAATGGATAGCGATATAAAAAAGAACAGTACCTAATCTGAAATTGTTGCGTAAAATTAGAGCGTGGGGTAAAACTGGTGACTGTATGTCATGGGAACATGATTTTTAGTTTGTAATCGAAATTCTATGCCCTTTTTAATTAACCTTTCTCAAAAAGGCGGAGGATGTGGATTCCACTGAATATTTTTAGGGTTCCGTACCCAAAGGGTAAATAGAGACCCACCAAGTTGAATATCATGAACCGTGATAGTTAAGACTGTTGAAATTTTTAGATGATGTATTTCTGTTACCGCTACATATAAATAAAAACAGTAAAATAAAAATTTAAGAGGAATAAACATGTTTTTTTTGCTGTTTTATAGACAATGGTACAGAACCCTTCGTCCGTGAGTCCGAACCGCACTTGACCGATTTTTTTGTTTTTGTACCCCTTTTTCTATGTACTGCTGCGACTGTTGAGAAAGGTCGCGCTGTGGCCCTACTTATATATTGGGTTGTTTATGAGTTGTCTTTAGTTTTTATTCGTTATCTATTTTGATGACAATATTATGATATTATCATAATAACTTCTCGTTATAAAGGAAAACGTATAGGAATGAGTATTATGCATATATGATAAGAATTTGCGTATATATCAATTAAAAGACCAAAGAGACACATTTTTGGAAAACATAATAGACTTGAAAAATACGAAGAAAATCACATTACTGGCATTAACAAAGTCACCAATTTCCGAAAAAAAAACACATTTTTTGTGTTTTCTTCTTTACCATCACATTTTCGCTTTGCCAATTGGAAATGGTAAGGTGTAAACTATCCTGTAATTTGTGAACGTTAGATTTCGCTTCTTCTACTCCTCAGGAACATGTCTATTCCAATCTATTACTCTGTGTGGATAGTGAGCTATTAATTATAACAAATTCTGAAGCGGTATCGACTCTATTCTGAAGTGGTATCGTCTAGTCTCTACCAAAACGAATTCCTTCTTTTCGGTATTTTTTGTCTATCTCATTTATATGTGAATGTGTACTTGTTATTGCATCCGATCAAGATCAATGCACCTTTAAAAGGAATTTATTCCCAGACTTCATTGTGAATTATACAGCTACAGACAAGTATCACGTACCTACCTACCTACCTACCTAAGTGATTTCAATCTGAATATAAATGTACAATCGTATCATCAACTGCTAAAACTTGTTTATAAAACAGTAGTAAACCCAAACCATTTAGACATACGCTAATCATATAAATGTTGTGATTTTTAATTGCTTTGCTAATTATTCGCACACAGCCAATTACGTGGTGTGAATTGCTATAATAATTGTTGAAACATTCACAGTGTGGCATGAATGCATTTAACTTAAAAAACTTAAACAATTGAATAAAAGCAGACACCAAGTGATTATTGCAAATATAATTATACTAAAAAAAAATAATGAGATCTTGTATTTATTTGTTATATGAATATTAACTAACTCTACAAACATTTAATACAATTCAAAAATTACTGATCAATTTTTCTTTTCTCCCGTGTAGTTTGGGTGGTCCCAGGCATCGGGTAGGTGCAATGTGGGCTTGTGTAGCCACGATTGGTAAATTTCTAGGCGGCAATCAGGCCTGTAAAAAATGCAGTTATGGACTGAAAGGCATCATTCATCGTTTTAAGTCCTTTTTATAAAGTGTTCCTCATATCCTAGTATATGAGAAATACTTTACTGAGCGGCAGCACGTTATTTTTACAGCAGCCTTTCACGTAGATTGCGAGCGTGCTTTCTTCTGACGTCCATACATGTCTCTGAAAGGCGTTTATTTTCACCCTTTAAGCACAGGGAAATCTTGAGAAAATTATCTAACCCGTAATCTGAAATGCTGTAGGATAATAGGACATTTATTTAGAAAAATGTATCTTCTACTTGCGCTTCATTCGTTTTACCCGCGTAGACTGGGACAAAAAGAGGCTATGTGTTAAAAGTACAGCGTATAAGCCTTCTACATACCAATTTCATCTTAATATGTCCACAAACAATCCAATCCAGTCCAAAACAATTTACACACAACACAAACAATGGCCTTTCATTCAATCATTTTATAATATTAAATTATATTTAATACTAGCTTTCGCCCGCGGCTTCGCCCGCGTTAAATTTGGGGTAACACAGTTCCCCTTGCGCCTTATTGATTTGTAATAGCAACGCTAAGTTTTCCCTTCTCTTCCCTCTTTCTCCCTCACATCCCACTTTTTTCAAAAAAATATTAGCCTATGTCCGTCTCCTGGTTCCCAACTATCTCTGTACCAAAATTCATCCAAATCGGTTCAGCCATTAAAGCGTGAAGAGGTAACAAACAAACAAACAAACTCACTTTCGCTTTTATAATATTAGTAAGGATTATAAAAAAAAAACTTATTTTAAATTGAAAGATTTGGCGCTGCTGGTGGCTGTAGAGATTCACATTGAAATCGTAACAAGCCCAACATTATTTAAGTGCGTTTTAGATGCTATTTAAAATCTGTATCTATATATATATATATATGTTTTTTTTTATATAAATAGATTTCGTCCAATTTTGTAGTTGAACACTTTGTAGACTGACGAGTAATGAAGCCCATACGTGTTGACTCACACCTATGAACTTTTCAACTAATAAACGTGAACTTACTTGCTAGCGAGCCATCCTATAAATCCAGTCGACGTGACAGGAACAGGTTTCAGGGATTTCAGTTCAACTGTCTTAATGGCGACTTGAGAACGAGTAAAAGCTGATGCCTCTTGACGAATCTCATCTGATTGTTTTATTAACTTTCTAACGACAGAAACATCACTTTTATGACCAACCTTTACAGATTAACACTACAACAACACACTAAGATTTTCATTCAAGCGTGTCAATGTCAAAGGAATGTTGTCCTACAGATGGGATTATTAGACCTATTCTCTTTACTATGTCATTTTTTTAAAGGTAATTATACAAAAATAATTAGCAATATTAAAATAAAAGTCCACTGGTCAAGCGGTCAGGTGTCCAAAGAGAGAAACCTATTAATAATATGATGTGTTCCATGGCAAGAAGTACTGCTTTTTGAATCAGATCCTGTTCCAACTGCCCAACATAAGCCTCCTGCTGTTGGTCGCAGCTCTTGGCAATTAAACCATTGGCTGACACGAATATCGGTACAAAATAATCGCCGAGTACACTTCCCACATATCGACTACCTCGCAAGCCAAGTCAAGAAACTTAGTTTGATTATCTAGTAGACTTTTATGAGGAACAGGAGTATTTATTAGTATTAGACAACGAAAAGCAATGACATGTTAGAAATAAACGATTTAAGTATATAATTTAGGAACCGACCACTGCTTTCTTTTCAAGGTTACAAAAGCGGTCGATAACTAGCTTAGTCGGAACTTCATAATGATTTCTATCTACCTAAGTGTGTACCTACATCCAACATGACCTAAAAATAGGAATTAGATATATTCGTTATGTCTATTACATCAATTCCACCGGTTACTTTTGGCCCTTCGACAAATTACTATGATTTGTTAAACTAAAAAAAAAAGGTTTTCCAGATTCCTGTCGACATACGTGAAACGCGCCAGGGTAGTTCGCGAAAATTAAATTTTCTGCAGTTTTTTGCATTATGCAGTTTGGTATCAGGTTGTAAGTCGATTAAATGATTGAAAAATAGAGCTTTATGGACTTATAGTCATTCATATAGACTTATAGTCATTCAAATCATCAATTCAACTCTCTCAGTGCATTTAAATGTTTTTTTCGGGTTGTACTGAATTTTGATTTTAGAAATAAACATGTTATTGTAGTGAATCCTATTGCTAAAAAGAACGTAAATATTTATGAATTTCACGAACTACCCTCACGCCACAGGATTTGCCATAGACACGTAAGCAGAACCAAATAACAATAACTGGAGCTTTCTAAAAATTTCTATAAAATACTAGTAAAGGTCAAAATTTTCTAAAGTATTCAAACAGTTTTTATAGCAAATTCGTCTGTTGTAGAAACATTCGTGAACTAGGAACGGTCGTGTTCAACATTGGTTTCGCACGAAACTCCAGCGCTCACGATAAAATTGATCTCCATGGCGAATTCTGTCGCTTTGATGGGTATCTAGACACTTGCGGGAATAACACTTGGGCAAACCCATTCAAACAATTTGCGCTATGATAGACATGCGTTGCGAGAATGGACACTTGCGCGAATTGTCAAATGTGCGTTCCTTACAGATACAACATTACATGACGCCTGTGTCCATTCTCGCAAAAGTTTGTTTTCGCAAGTGATTCGATGTGGTGCAGTATTGACGTCAGGTTTTCAACTGTGTTGCTGAATTAGTTGTCAATGTTTATAGTAAATTCCGCTATATTAGTAGTTACTTGCGAATATCGTACGGAAGCGGTTAATAAAAAAAATGATACACATTAAAGAAATGCCGTAAGTCATTCAGATACATCCCTTACAATTATAATAGCTATTACCAGCAGCTATTATCAATTAGCTTGCCCTGTTTTCAACGTAGTCAATTAGCTTCCTATTACGTCTGTGAATTTAATAGCGTCAAATCCGTAACGTAACGTGCTTTGCATTACTTACATAACTCAAGTTATGTCACCAGGATAAATACTTTGATCAGTTGACATTAGTAGGTACTATAGTTTTACTTGATGCGAAAGCTAAGGAGAGATCTGCTAAATCACACGAATTTGACTAAATATTATTTGTTTTGCATGAAAACTATCACGAAGTGAAAACTTAGATGTTTTAACACTAAAATAAGTTGATACGTATATTTACTTACAGGACATGTTATTTACGTTAATATCATAAATTTCTTAGTGGATATTAATAGTAGATTACGATATTTGTGCGTTGAGATGGTTATAACATGCGAGTCGGAATTTAGCCCGAGCCGAAGGCGAGGGCGTAATTAAGCCGAACATGTTAGGCCGAGCGTTTTTTAACACATTTGCGAGGAAACGAAAATCTAACAAATCCGAGGGGGACTACAAAATAAACCGAGCTGTTTTCATGGAAATTAAACTAAACTCAAAATTAAAGGCCTGGGTAGAGCACAAGGTAACGCACTCACAACTTTGTGCTGATGGATGTATTGAAAAGTAAAAGGAGTCGGAGTTGAATTTAAAAGTACAGTCGTAACATTAAACACTTGGATTTTGAAAAAAATGTTGTAACTTTGACCCCTAATATCTCTAGCTACTATAAGGTTCTCAGTATGCGCCAGACAGAACAAATCATGATTGCAATGAAAGGAAGAATACATGCCCAGTTTTGATGGGCGGAGTTATATTTTTATTTTAGTCGTGTCGTGTATACTTAAACTGATCTTAGTCCAAAATACAGAGTCATTATTTTAAAGTCGATTTAACGCCGTGAAATTAAAGTTTTAATTTCTTTCACCTACGTTTTTCAATGATCTCGAAAAGACAAGCTGAGTTGTTTGATCGAAACCATAAAAACGACTTTACTTTAACTGTGGTAAAGCACTTACTAAAAGTGGCGACGCCATGACTACGTAATTTACTGACCTGTAGAACCATCTTAAATTCTAGAGTTGAGTCGTTGAGTTTGCTCATCAATATTGTTTACAATCACAGGTTTCAGATGTTAGAATATATAAAGTGTAAATGACAATAGATAGTTAAATATTTGAAAGTAAACCAATAAATTGATTTAGCGATCTCAGTTCCTTTGGCATAACAAGTAGAACCGAAGCTTTGATGATATTTAAATGATTTACTGAGGTATGAAAACTTACTCTCTTTCATCAAGCAGCCAACTCCATCTTTCAAACCACATAAGTCTGCAGTTATCCTGTTTTTTCCATTGCGCTCGCATTTGAAACGCTTCCGTATTTGGATCAAACTTCAGCGCTTTGGATTCAGCCATTGTTCACCTGTGACGATATAAAACTTTGAGACGTAACCATTAAATGAGGTTCTATCTACATATAAAAGGGTAAGAATATTTATGATCTCACTATAGGAGCAAAACAAGGTAGTAATCTGACTGAGTCGGGCAAGGTGCCAACATCACGTCTTTGTTCAAGAACTGTTTGATTTTATTGAGAAACGTTAAATATGGTATGAGATCTTTAAATATTCGATAGGTTCGTTATTCAGCTTCCTCATGAAGTTATAGATGTGTCAGGTGTGCTAGATCAACCTAACTACAACACAACCGAAAGAGTACACTGCATTCTTTATGTGCGAACTGGAATAAACATTCAATTCAGTGTAGATAGGTTAATAAAAGAAACCATTAAATATGATAAGATTAATTGTCTTAGAGATAAATTTAATTGTTTCTGGTGCATGCTGGTATAATGGATTTAGCAATTAATTAAGTTGATGCAGTATTTAACTCAAATGGATAAAGATATTTCTGCACGCAGATAGGTCAAAGTCTTAGATCAGATCCGAAAACCAAACTAAGAGGATCAATGTCAATGATATCGTGATAGTGGAAGAGTTAGGAACACTTGGCCCTGAACAGAATGCTGCCCAGTCTAAACGAAGCTTTGGGGCGGGTCGGACTCAGACTGAATTTTGAAAATATCTGAGTTCTAAAGATGAAGGATCGACTGTTTCGATTGAAGCTAAAAATGTTAAAGCATCATGCGTTCATCCTATCTTTACAAACGAGGGTTCACCATATGAAAAATATCTATAAACATGCCCTAATTGAATGAGGAAATTGAAATTAGAACTCTACTTACATAAATTGTGCAACCTACCAAAGTGCAGGAATGCTAGAGGCTAAAGGCTGGTGTCAGTTATAGTTAAAGTAGGGCAGACTTCACTGAGAATGTTAAGTGGCACTAAGCCGCGGATCCGGAACTGTATTGAACGTAAAAATTACGTGACTACTGTGTCGCCTTCTTGACTATAGGATAGAAAGTTTTTATTTTGACTAAGACAGTGATTAGCAGAATTTAATATTAGAATGTTAGATATTTTTCCGTATTAATTTTCCGCAGTGTCAAATTGTTTTAACCTGCTTTTCATTAATAATCACTATCATCACAATTTATAGGCAGCATATTATGCTTAGCTATTTTTTTTTTCTTTTATTATATTGGAGGCTTCTTCATAAAATGGTAATGACAACTAGGTAGCTCCAAGGAATGAGGAAACCTACCTTCTTTCAGGTACCTACAGATCAAAATGAGCACTAGGTAGAACTTTATTGGTAAAGATTTGTAGTCAAGGACTGAATCTAGAAATATACTACAATTTTCTTATAATTTCGAAAATGTGGAAAAGTACATTACATAAAAATCACTTAGTTTAACAAAATGATGTTTACGAAAGTTGCTCTGTAAATTGACAAGCATTTGACAAGTGGATACCGTGATAGGGCCAGGCCGGATTTTGTTTCCTGCCAGAATGTCTTCTCTGGTATCATAAAAATGATTGCGTATATATATATATTGTCTACTTTGAAGCGCTTACCAGTTAACATGCTACTGCACATTCGAAGTACATAACTGTAGATTAAATTTTAGAGTTCAATTACATACCGCCAGCTCACAATTTCGCACGGTGTCGTATAAGAGGAACGACCTCCATTAACATTTTTTCCTTCGCCAAAATACACAAAACAAAGTCACTGTCAAGGAAATGTCAGTTCGTGCCAGTCAAATGGGTATCGTCGTATCGCGGGTTTTGAGGTTGATGAAATATCTTATAAAAAAAAAACGATTTTATCTCAATTTCTAGCGAAGTAGCGATATCGGAGGCCATGAACAAAGCAAGACAATTTCCTGTGCGGTCGATACATCTCATGATAGTGTGCGCTTTCGCTGTAGGTATCTACTCAGGTACTAAAATGCACTCCTGGATCGAATTACAAAACAGTACAATTCAGTGTTACAACACTGCCTAACTGATGGACAAAGTCCTCCTCCCTTTGCCCATCAGATAGGCAGTGTAATAAACCAAATAAACACGGCCCAGTAACTAGTCTTTGATAGGCCAAAACGTTTCAAATCAATGTTCACAGAGCGTGGAATATAAGTTGCAAAATGTTTTTAATCTAACTGTGCTGTATTGAACTTCAAAATTGAATTATTAACGTGTTTCGTTTTTGTAGGGTGTCGTTCGGCAGTTCAAAAGGGTCGATGGTGGAGACCCTAATCTACGAGAGTCCCCTACAAGAGGAGCCGGAGAGCAGCCCGCCGCCCAGGGTGCAAGAGACGGCGTTCCCCTACACGCCCATAGAAGACGAGTACGTTTTGTTCTTTTGAGTATGTTAATTATTCATTTTTGTTCCGAATTCACGCGAACGATTTTTGTGCATTTTTATTATTTTTATTTTCGGTTTTAAAGGTTCAAATGATATTACCTACTTACATATTTAAGTAACATAGGGGATGTTTTTCTCAACGCCCGATCTGTATTTACGTTCTGTATTTATAGGTAATAGGATTATCTGAACCGTGTATGCAACGCGTAGGTACCTACCTATGCATAAGTATAAGTACAACAAACTCGCGATTGACATGGTTATAAAATAGACAATAACCATGTAGACCTACGCGCTTGACTCTCGCACGCACTGGCTTGACAAATTCAAATGGGCATGCACTAATTAAGGACACCAATTGACCGAAATGCATGAACTCTATAGGAATTGGCACCTTTTACCTTCAATTAAAATGCCATTTCGTAATAAGCTTCCACTTCCACCCTTATGGTGCATAGAGTAGCCTATATGAGCTTTCTCTATTCCACAATCAATAAAGAGCATCAGAACATCGCCCCTTTTTAATTTATTTTCGTAACTAACAGTTACTTTAACAGGCTAGGTATCTGTGTGAATGATCTCTTCAGCAGACATTATCGATGTAGGGGATCTTTTCAATAACTGTCATTGTTAGGTATTTATTTTTGGACTAAGTAAATGGTATTTTACGCCTACTTGAATGAAAAAAATAAATAAAATCGAAACATTGGTCGGGTGGACCTCAAACTTTATAAAGCATGTCGAAGTGATAGTACTTACTCACGGCATTTTTGTATTGTTTGCGTGAAGCGCGATTTTACTTTCCAAGCGCAACTAGCGCTGCTCTTCTCAGATCGCTCAGACGATGAAACCCTAAAAAACGCCGTGCCCGTAGGCCCTAATAAGCCCCTACACTGAAGTTTACAAAACTAGGTAGGTACCTAGGTATCTACTTACTTGTTTAATGCTAATCAAACATTACCCAAGTTTGCGCAAACTTTCGCATCTCACTTTGCAACGGCATATTAGCTGGTGACAATAGATTTTGGGAAGTACAGATTGTAGGTATAATTTACTTCTGCTTTGTAAAATAAAATCAATCAAACTCCCTCTTTTTACCCGACTGGTTAATTAACGCGCAAGCTGCCAAATAGAAAAAGCCAAAACAAAGCAATCAACGGCAACATCTCAAGCCCGTAAAAACTACAGGTAATTTTATATTGCACATTGTAGTAAGGGGTCCATCGCTATTAAATAGCAATCAAGTGGAACGGTGGATGTAATTCATTGGTGTTGAATGTCATTTGATGTTCCTACCTCAGCTCAGGGTTAGAGGGGAAAATAAAATTTTATTTGATGCAATCCGTATCTGTATTAATGTAGCGCCATCTATTGAGCTACTAAATAAAACAATTCGTATCGTTGTGTAGCATTTGGTTAGTCAATGTTATGTAGGTACATTATAATTAGTTAAATATTGAACGATTCTCATATGTTTTGTAGAAAAATGTTTTTAAATTAGAAGTAAAAAAAAGTGACAGCTATAATAACGTTGTATCGTGTAACAAAATGTTATCGCGAACGCTAACATTACGTCACTAGGCGAACTAGCTGCGTGCTCCGCTCGCTTCGTTCCGTTCCATTCCATTCGCCACGGAGCCGCGCGCGACTTCCGAGATCGATGTAGTGGGAAACATTTTTGTGAAGCGTCGAATGGACCAAACCCTACACAGCGTCAACTGCGCCGATGTTTTTAATTACTTGTTTTAAGACAGTCACTTATATAAATTCTGTGTATATTAATTAGTTAAACGTGAACAGTGTTAACTTAGTGTGTGGATACTTTCAAGGTATGTTATTTACATTAATCACGTCATATTTGTTGTGCTGCAAACTGGGTGTTCACTTGCCGATGGTTTCCTGAATTTAGATTTCGCACTGATTAAAATATGAATTTTGATGAAATTATCTTTTTGGTGAATGTTAACGTCGCGAAAAACGTGAACTTGAGTTGATTTGTCTTTTCATATCTCGAATTTTGTGCGGATAATTCGGTCACAATGACGTCATGAGTACTGATTTATAAACATAAAACGACTTACGGTTCCATCCAGCAGTCGGGAACACAAGGTCATTACTCAGTATGTACCTACGAGTAGTAAACATGCATTGGCAATCATTTTAAAAGCTCTATTTTTAATGACACCATCAGATGTCGAGTTCATTCATTGAGGGCCCGCCCTATGCCGCTTCGAGGCCATATCAGGCAGTTCGTATCGTGCACCAATCATCATACATTTTTAACATTTTGCCGATACTTGATTTATCAGGCATTCTGCAATTTTAAAAATCGCTAGAATTTCTCTTTATGTGTTTGAGACAACAGGCAAATTGTAAACAACCTACCTTTATTAAAGTAAGCCTGATAAAATCATTTTGGAACTGATTTGCTTTCTGAGCAAAGTAACTGAAGATCAGAAAACCATTAAAATCAGGTATAAATAGCCTGGATAAACCCCACCCAGAAACTGCTGAAATTTGTTTGCATGCCTACATGTAGGACTGCATAGCTTGTGACCTACATGAACATAGTGTCCAATTAAGTCACACAATAGATGATTACCAATTTGAATAGAAACCTGTTGTGCAGGTTTTACTGTGATTTAGAATTGAATGTGTTTACTGGCTTCATACCTTTTACTTTATTAGAAATCAATTTTACTTTATAAAAAGTCAATTGTTACTCCAAAAAATACTGTTGCCAGATTATATAATATCAAAGGGTGGAGACAAGTCTTTGTTTTGTGACCAAGTTATGTGATTGTATTTTTGTAAACAATAAAGTAAAAAAATGTGATAATATTTATTTGCATAGACAAAATAAATTGTAATGTCATTAATTTTATTGGACAAACTTATTTGTATACATTTAATGTGACTAATATGCCACTTGTTTGAGCCGAGTTAACATTGTTTGTGACCTTGGAACTATGTCAATTAAGCAGAGCGATGATATTTCTCTATTTTTACCATCTGTTGATTCATATGTTGTTAAGGAATTTGATGATGTCAGATTTTTGTATCATTCTTACAATGATATGCTACAAAATGTGGGCGGGTGTTCTAGCTAATGTGCATACATCTACTAGATGGTCTTAATGTCCTGTGACAAATAATGTGTAACACAAACAGAAGCACAGGTCTTAAACAACAGCTTTAAGGCCTTAATTTAAACCTTATCAGAAATTGAAAGTAAATGATGTCATATCATTGTGGTGGGAGATAGTTTATTTGGGTGTGACTTTTTTATTATGATGTAACCAACCTTGTAATATTTTTTTATGTTACTGTTAAATAAGGTTGAAGATATAGTAAACAGTATTTTAAAAAAATGCCACTTTCCCAATTATGCAAATGAACTGTTAAATTGAGTAAAACTGAACATATACTTCTATTTAACAAGTCAAAATGTTAAGTATGAGCTCAAGATTGGAGCTAAATACTGTGTGGGCGTTGAATATAGTCATCTACTAATAAAAGAGGTTCCATAATTGAGTCACCTTCAATGTTAATAAGAGCGGCGCTAGCGTCCCAGCCATGCGAATATTTTCTTTAGGAGTTGCAAGGCAAATCGTGCTTAGCATTATGTACAGAGTTTCAAGCACTCATACTTATACACTTTCCTATCTTGCGCGAGTTTTAACGATTGTAACTTTGAGATTGATCTGTTTCATAATATTCGATTAATTTCGGATTTCAAAATTTATATTTAATCAGTACATTAGGAGCTAAACAATTTTAAAAGCTTGCGAAGTGTTTACATATTGGTGCTTGTAACTGCATAGAACTGTAAAAAATCACTTATTTTGAATTGCAAGTTAACTCTAGAGGATGGTGAATGTAGTAACGGCTTGTATTGTTATCTCCACAAAACTATTACCAACTCATCTGGTACTGTTTTGTTCTAATTCATTTATACAGTTTCATTTATATGTTAGATAGCGAAAGGTTTGACATCGTGAAACATGCCTTTATTGTTGTAAAAGAGAATGATTGCTAAGGATAGCCCCAACTTGCTGTGCGAGTATGTTGATAGACATGCTTATTGTAATTTTTCTATATGCTTTCTATTTGAAATACATTATTTGATTGCCATTAACTGATGTACTAATACATAATGAAAAAATATCACACTTTAATTAGACGAGTAAAGTTATTGAGTTTAGATAAATGTAAATGTTAATGAGAAAATAATGCATAATTTCCTAATTTTTTTCTGGATTTGATTCTTAACAGCGATATGACTGCATACACATTAAAGGTATGACACTGTAAAAATATACAGTTATGTAAAATCGTGATAACAATACACCAAACAGTTGTTGTTGTTAAAACAACTTAAAAAAAATAGTTTTATTCTAAATCTAGATGGTTTTGTAAATATTACTAGCTGTGCCCAGTGGTTCCACCCGCTGCTCAGGTCCCTTTCTGAAGTGGTTCACTCTTATAACTTAGAGGCATGAAAAATAGATTAAGATAAATTTTATTTACAGACAGAATAAAATATCTCATAAATTAGTCAAGCCGTTTCAGTGACGTAGGTCCTTGCAACTAAAATTGTGACACAAGAATTGTATGTATAACATTATTTACCTATTTATGGAGTTCATATCACCCAATTAAAGATATTAACACTTCTGCTGCCCAGAACTCAGCATATGAGTCCAAAATTAATTAATTAATTTGGACTGGGCAGCGAAAATGTTAACCAATCAAATATTTTACAAATGACATTTTAGACCATTTTAACTAGTTGTATAGGAGATTCAAATTATTATAATACTCTAAATAAATTAATTTTTCATACAAATATGTGTGTTAAATTTGTCATTAGATAAAAATATAAAATTAGTCTACTGAAGATAAGGTTGATTTAAATAAATTATGTGAATGTTTGAAATAATTTTGCAGTTGTACACAAAAGGAAGATTTTGGTCAACAAACATGTAATTAGGCTGATTATAACGCACTTTGCAATTTGATAATTTATTTTCTATTATCCTCTTAGTTGCAAGGACCACAAAGTTTTTTTGCTAAATAAGATTGACAGTGTGGCTTGCGAACAATTGTTTCAAATATAAAAATAAATTAAATACGATTGATGAGCTGGCGTCGTATTAAAATCAATAAAAACAACATAAAAAAAATACAATCCTTACTAATATTATAAAAGCGAAAGTGAGTTTGTTTGTTTGTTACCTCTTCACGCTTTATTGGCTAAACCGATTGTGATGAATTTTGGCACATAGATAGTTGGGAACCAGGAGACGGACATATGCTAATTTTTATTTTTAAAAAATGGGATGTGAGGGAGAATGAGGGAAGAAAAGGGAAAACTTAGCGTTTCTATTACAAATCAATAAGGCGCAAGGGGAACTGTGTTACCCCAAATTTAACGCGGGCGAAGCCGCGGGCGAAAGCTAGTCATTTTATATAAAAAAACCTATTTATGCATATTCCTCAAAATACCTAGCATAGACTAAGATTTAATAACAATAAGGATAAGGTTACATAGGTAGCTCACCGTAATGAAATACAATACTGTTTGATAAATGTGTGTTAATTGGTAATATGTGGAATGTTTTTTTTTTTCAAAACAATTTCATTACAAAGCATTCCATATGTTCTGCACATGCCAACAGCTTCATATTTTTAGGAGAAATGGAAAAAAAAACAGTCTGCCCTACCCCTACTGAAACTGAATACCTACAGAAACACAAACAATAGGCAGTCATGCCTTTGAAAAGTATCTAGATAGGCTAACATTTCTAAGTTGAATGCCATAAGAAATCGATTTCAATTGATTTTTCATGACTTCAGTTTAACTTGATTGATGCTTGCGTTTCCAACTACGGTTGCAACTGACGTTATATAAATTTTAAACAGCATTTAATATTTTCAGTTCGGAGCGTTCAAAGGTTCGCGTGTCGTTCTACCAAGGGGCGCGGCCGCAGTGCTTGTCCCCCCCTCCCCCGGCGCCGTCGACAGATTCCCACGTTCTTTACGCGGCTCTGCTCTCGGCTGCAGCTAACGCCGACATGGTGGACCACACTATGTATAACAGACAGATCAGGTAAATACTTTATTTTTCTAACTGTAAATAGCAACTAGTTTCGCTTTGGTATTCATATATTTCAAGTAGGATTTGTATAAATTGAAAACAACACAAAAAAAAGTTTTAAAACCATTTGCAAGATAAGCAGATTGCAACTGACCACCAGAAACTTGCTCTCATTATCTGTAACAGTCACCGACCGGACACTTGAAATTAAAAAAAAAAACTGTGTAAGTAGATACTTTTGCATTATTACCCGTCCGTACTTCACATGCATCACATATGTACCTGATCATTGAACAGTGATATTCACATCTATTTTAAGAATATCTTTAAGAATCCGTATCAGCTATTATCAGATATTACGCTCTTAAATAACAATAAGCACTTGATACATAGCATGAATGTAAACGTCCACCCAAGCCCAAGAAGCAATTTATTCACCCTTTTATTGTATACATTATCGAGTCAATACGCAATGATGATGTCACCCTGCATCACACATGTTCACGTGAATCTAACATAATTGTGCTGATGTTTACAAGCACAATAATAGTCTATTCGTTGCGAAAGTAAATACGTACTACCGGCCAGCTTTGTTGACATTTAATTGAGACATATTTTGAAAAAACCTGTAAATACCTTATAACATAAATATTATACACAACCAGAGAGCTTCATAATAACTATACAATTTTAAAGTATTTTTTTTAATTAACCAGAACTAATTTTTAGTTTTCACGGTTGAGCGATCTTCGATAGCCATAATATAGATGAATCGAATGAAGTATTCATGTGCAATTTGTCTAGTTGATCTGAATTAGAATGCATCGATTGCATCTGCACGTCGTATTGTTCGAACGTAATCATGCGGCCATTGTCGAATGTTCATTGTATGGAATACGGTTGGTGAATAGTATATTTTTGTATTTGCAGTACGGAGAGCGGGTGGGACAACCCATTCCGTCCGGACGGTGACCTGAGTCGCGAGGCCGACGAGATAGTGTCGCTGATCAAGGGTGGCAAACCGATCACCCCGACGCCGCCGCCGGTCGCCGTGCCGCAACTAGCCGACTGCGACGAAAAGGAGGAGAAAGTGCAAGCGAATAATGTTAACGTAATACATTTTGCTATAAATATCATGATATAACGCGCAAACGAATTGAAAAGCTAGTGGTGAAGTGTAGTACATTACCCGTTATATAAATTGGTTTTAGGCGTGCTTTTGGATCATATCTAGCAAAATCCATTGCATGGTGCACCACTCGACTTTCATTATACAATCTTATCAAACTCTCGTCTATGCGATTTTTCAAATTTAATTAATTTGGCTAAAAAAACTCTGTTAAACTAGGTTGCTAAAGTGTCATCAGCCATGATGTGACGTTCATACGAAATATTGTTTTTATATCAATATTTATAGTTTCTTAGTTTTTAGACATCTTAGCATATTCCTTTGACTGACAGAGCAAGCAAATAAAATAGCTTAAAATGACCTTTTCAGGCCAATGCTCCGCCATCGCCGCAGACGAAGGTGGCGAGTCCAGAGCAGCAGAGCACTCCGAAGGTGATGAACGGCACTAAAAACGGCGCGGCCGTGGCTGAGGTGCGGGCTGGCCAGGTGGAGGTGCAGCGTGCGCCGCCGCAGGAGCCGCAGCAGCCCGAACACGTCACCATTCGGAAGAAGCCCAAGTGCAAGTGCTGCGCCATCCAGTAAGTGGCCACTGCCGCGGTCCCACTTCGCTTCACACCGGTAACACGCTATGCTTTACGATGGCGTCAGCCAACCTTGGTGTTTACTCGGTGCTAAGTATTTCATTTTAAACATATTTTATGTTCATCACTGAAATATTTCTACAACTATAGGTACTATTTACAAAAACAAATGTTCATCGTACCTACTATTTACAAAATTTATTGTGAGTATGGCAGCTATTTTTGTGCAACCTATACATTATTGTCATGTTAGTTTCAGTGCTTGATTGAATACCTTTGTAGGTAGCAGTTTTATTATATCTGTTATTTTAATTAATGTTTTTGATATAATTTTATGTTATAAGTTTTTATCAAACTTTTTAGGGTACAAACATGAAAGTATTTATTTCGTTTAGCTAGTCTGAGGAAAATTTTGTTTGAGATGTGGATTAGTTTTCAGGCTATTTAAATTATTTTCTCTTTAGACAACGTGTATGCACTTAATGCATTAAACGTAAAACTAATAAATATTTCTTTTAATTAATATCATTTTAGAGAATCTCACAAAATTTTAAAGGAGCTTAAGATATAAGAGATAATTTTGAAGCTCTATTATATCAAACTAAACTTCTGAAATGGAAATCCACTTTTGCTCATATTAATCAATTTACATACTGAGAAATATAATCATAATTTCTAAAATAAACATTTATTTAAAAACTGTTATTTTAAGAGTTGACTCTGTGTTGAATAATATTAAAATACATAATTTAAATGTATATTTTTATATCTTTATTTATAAAAGTATTGTAAACCATACAAAGTGGGTAACCTAGTATCGACGATATCATTGAAGATTATAGATATTACGACGGATGTATTTTGCCATGTTTCTATGCTAACCACGAATACTTTTGGTAATTTTAATCAGATCAGTTTGATATCAAACATCCCTATTACATGGAACTTTTTACCGTTTGACTATTGTTTTGTAAGTGCACCATGCATCTTCCTAATTCTTCAAATACAGAGTGATTTTAGGTTCGTAGTTCAGTATAGAACTAGTCTGGCAGTAATTTGTCAATAGCATTCGTGTGTAGCCGTACCTAAATACATAGATTATGTGTAGTTAAATGTTATAACTGTTATATTACTAAAGTAGCCTCCTTCATAATTCCACGCTTGCATCCAGTAGTGTCGACACTAAACCTTATTCAATTTTGACGATATTGTGGTTACTAAGCAGATGACGAGATAAATTTTATGAGCCTACTTAAATAAATTACATAATATTTCTTCGACAGAAACAACAAGACTGTATTTATTTGCTAATTTATACTTGGCAGCTTATTGGATAACTGGTTAGTGAAAAATTTTAACTAGCCAATACTACAAAAAAAAATGTGTAGGCTAAATGCAAAGTGTAGTATTCGCTGGTGGAAAAGTGCGACGGAGTGATTTTTAGTAAACCGGACGAATTTCATTATATAAGGTAGTTTCTGCTAAAAAAATATTTATTTAAAATAATGGTATTAAACGAATTGGCTTTTTCCTTAAACAAAAAAGATAATAACGAAATGCAATCGACATGTAATGTAAAATACGAATAAACAAAACGGCTGGACAACTGTTGCAAAATGGTTATAGTTAGTAATGTGTATAAAATCGATAGGTTCCAAAAGGATAGAGTTTTTAAGGTAGCTAGAAGTAAATAGGAAGGAAATAGCGTTATAAACTTCGTTATTAAACAGATAAATTATTTCTGACTTTGTTTAGGTTTCGTATTTTGTAGGTGAAGCTTAGGGGTGCGGTTGTAGAACATCAGCGAGTGATTTTAGTAGTGGCGCCGACTTGGGATCGCAGAGAAACTAGCCGCTGACCTGGCAACTGTTGAGTGGGGTGCGGCTGGTGGCGTCCGTGATGTGCGTATGGCGCCGCTATAGCCGTTTTCACTCAACTGATCACGTCTTGAGTGTGCCAACTAATTAGCATGCTGAGCGAGTTCCTATGCGAAACGATGTTCGCTTACAATGCAGAAAAAACAAGATTGCCGATATAACGTAATACCCAACTACATGTCCATCTAAAGCATGGCTTGGCATACATCACCTTTAACTTATTATCGCAAAATAGCTTTGTGGTGTCATTGCAAATACGTCTTGGTGTTAATTGTTAACCTCTAGTTAAATGTTTCCATAGTAAATTAACGGACTGTGTGTAAACATATTATGCACTAGAATGTTAGGTGTCCTATATCGCCAAGCTACATACAGGTGGTTCATCCATAACAGTTGTTATTTAAAATGAGGAGGCTTTCCTAATTAGCCCCATATTTTTAAATCTCATATATTTCTGTAAGTGCTTGTTAACAACTTGTTATTTTTTTTATTACGTCATATTTTTAAGTGCGTTTATTCGGGCACAAAATTATGTTCATAATAATTCCTGTATTTTAACAAGTAAGGGAGTGATAACATTGTAGAAAATGTGGAATGCTTTATTGCTTTTGTTTTGTAAAAGTTTGTTTTTCAAGTACAATATTATCATCCCGACGTGTGATCAGTAGCTAGTTGAAATATTGCCAACGAACTGACGTGCATTTTTAGTTGGATATGTTCAAAACTTAATTAGTTGTTCTACTCTGTAATGGAAGACCTTTACCAATGATTTGATATGCGTGTTGTCGTGATACTAACGGGCGCATTTTTTAAGTTATTGAAAGAAAACACTACCACCTCAATTTGAATAGAACTTAACGGTGGCAAAATCTATAGCGACTAAAATAATAAAATGTAATTCGTATAGAATGTCACGTCAGTTTGTGACTATCATCGGAAATGTATCGGTAGTTGGTCAACAAGCAGTATTATAATATTATATTATGTAATATCTATTGAATGTTATGACTCTCATACAATTTCGTGTAATTATATGTATGTATTAGTAATTAAATAAAAAGTACCTATTTTATCACCCTTTAAGATTCCAATTGATGAAAGTATGTTCCTTAATAAAGTTTTTTATTTATAAGTAAAATACTGGCATTAAGGTTCCATATCTATTTCGAGCGGCGACCAACAAAATCCATATAAAATATAGTGTATATCTCCTTTATGCGATTAATATTACACAATTCTATAATGTGGAGTATGTTCTTATTTTCCAATGTTTTACTATGTAACCTAGCCGTTATATATAATACAGACCTAAAATGACATTATATTTGTATAAAATCTTTACTTTCTATTATTATTGTCAATGGATATGTACAAATTGATTACATTGTAATTATTTATATTAAATCTTTAAAGGCGAAATTGGTGTTTTTTTATATTATCATGGTATCGTATCAGGATACAGGCTGAAAAATAAAATTCAGTTTAAATCCCTCAGTTTTATTGCTCCAAAAAAGATTTACATACACATAGAGTATAGTGAAGTAGTCATTATGATGCACTTCATATTACAACACACTAGAGAATCCTGGAATATGGTTATTGGTTAATAACGTCTACAAATTACATCAAATTCGTTGGAATTATTGTACGGTCATTACTATATATTATTGCGTGACATCATTCATAATTTCTAATGATATAAAATAATATCAATTAATATTAAACATCATCAATGACAGGCTGATGATTGGTTACGGAAAATGAGAGTGTGTTATAAGTATTATCCGAGATTACAATTGCTTTTACAGTACATTTTGTTGGATTTGCTAATTGCAGAAGACTTGCACAATCATTACCTGTTCATATTCCATTACCAAGCCAGTTTTGAAAAGAACTTAATTCGATGTCGAGCAGTTGAATAATATTACATACTTTAGGTAGTATATAAAGCTTGTTAGATAGACTAGTTTACTTTGAAAATGTATGAATGTACTCTTTTTGTTGAAACTCCACATAAGGTTGCATCGGTTGGCAATGGATTGTGCAGCCTTATTCACGTAACGACGATGTACATCGTCAGCGTCAACTATGCGATTGTTATGAACGGACCTGGTTACGGGGACTCATGACTCCGTGTTGGATTCAGACCACTGACCAAGAAAAACAACCGGTTTGTATTTCAAAGACTTGATAATCTTTGTAACTCGTGTTTTACTGCCAATAGTGGACTTGCTTGTGGTTCACACAATAATTATTAATTAAAACTAGAGTTCTCCTATTTTCCAATTAAATATTTGCAGTGAAGTGTAAATTCCTACTTCTAAAATAGTTTGGACAGATATGTAGTAAGTTATTATTAAACTATTTTAGACTAGTAAAATAAGAAAGGTGATCATGATTATAAATGGAAAATAAACGTACCCTTCTACAATACATTTGACTTTGCAAATAATTGAACACGAGTAATAGGTATTATACCTAAACATTAGCTTTAATAAGTTTACAGATATTATAATAGTATTCGCAATATGCAAGCGTACCATTCAGACGAATTCAATATTATAATAATATTATAGCAAATATAGACATCAAGAAAAGTTGTCGTCGGTATTAGTATCAGAACTGATTCAATGGTTTAGTGCAGAGAGCAAATATGTAACGATTATAAAAGGAAACATCTATTTAACTAGGTACGTCTTGTTAGTTGTAGAGATCATACGGTTAATAAATTTAAAAAAAAATATAGTTTTATTATTATTTTTTTATTTTTTATATAGTTTATGTTTTTTATTTTAAATGTGTATACTTAGTAGATGAATAAAGGAAATAATGTCTTCAAAATGTTGTTTCATATAAATTCTAAATAAGAGAAGGGGATGATAAACTACCTTTTGTACTTTGTTTGAAAGTTTGGAAACCTTTAATGGAGGCGATTCTTAGCTAAGGCTACTTCAGTTGATGTAAGGAAGAGTACATTAAGTATATATACAGAGATTCGACATGATCTAGGTATACCTGAACATTCACAAATAGCGAGACATGTTCGAGGATAAGAGGGAGCTCTCGTTGGGTGTTAATTCATCTCACCAATCAAGGTAAGCAATTCAATTGACACATCAACAAAAAAACTTTCTATTAAAATCCGAAGCGGCGGATTTTGATGCGCTACTTGGTTTGATTTACAGAATGTAGTTTGACGGCTCCGTGAAGGGTTAGATTACACCCTGTTTAAAGCATAAACCAGTTGAAGAATAGAAAACTGATTTATGTTACTTTCCTTCAATTAACAAAAAAAAAAAAAACACTTTTGACCGAAAACCAGCACTTTACAGAAGTTCATGAACAATTTTTAAAATCATGCCTGAGGTATTACGCCATTTTGTACATAAGTTTTACAAAAACTGTTGGAATGTATTCAGTGCCTGAGTATTAATAAAATGGTAACGAAAACAGTGTCCATATTAGCCTTAATTGATTATTTTTTTTCATAATTTACTGTATCCTTGTTTTATTACGTATTTAGTGATTTGTTTGTTTACATACAAATTTTTTTGTGATGACCCGTAAAATAATAATATAACATAAGAAAGTTGGTTTTTCAGAGTAATTTAACATTACCGATAGGATACTAGAAATCATAAGAGCAGTTCCTACTGCAAACAGATAGGGTAACTATTTAATTATGGCATGAAATTAAAATTTATAGTGGCGCAGTCGTTAGTAACGAGAGATGGGAAGCCTTAAATGTGTTCGTAAATGAACTTTCGACACCAACCTATCACTTTTTAGCATAAGGAGTGCACTGCACATCAGCTGCCCTTGTCTCGTCGCTACGACTGTACATATATTTAAACTATATCTAAATAAATTATATTACTTATCCTAATAATTGATTTTTAGTAATTCGGGAGTAAATTGATTTACAACGAACATTAGGCCTTATAATACAACATATCTACATAATCAATACAAAATATTCGATCCAAAAGGTACATTCAAATGTCTTTTTATAATAACAACGCCATAGGTATAAATGCATAATAAAAGTATATTCTAGTTTATAAAAGGTCTGGATATCAAAAGTTAATAAAATGTAACCAAACTGAGATTTATCCATTATTTGATATTTCAACTGCTTTGTTTAAAATCAGAGATACATCCATCGGTGGAAAGTTTTGAAGCAATTTGACATTTGTCGCAAAGTCACCGTGCAGAATCTCGTGTCTTATCAACCTGTTGTAACAACAATGTAAATTAGCCAAAGCGAGGTGAGCAGTCAAGTTATCTATAAAAAGATGATGTAACTTGACTCGGCCACATTAACATTACAAGGTAGTAAGGAAGCAAACAATGTTATGAATTATGTTAAATACTTACAAAATCATGGCACAGCAGATGTATATTAGAAAGTCAAATCGTTGCGCGTCGGCGAACATAGAGTCCCAAATTCTTTCTACGTCTGGCAGTGAGAATTCTTGAGAGAGCAGCAACGTCAACCATCTGCGAATTATTAATGAGTTATTTTAATTATATTTATATACAGCAATTTAAGGCTCTGTTATTTTTGCAAAAGTGTATAGCTATGCTCACCTAAAACTATAATATTGGGGTCTTAGTTCTTGTACTTCCAGCCGGTTCCAGATCATAGGATCGTTTTTCTTTAGACAATCGCTTAGTCTGCCCATCACATAGTTGATACCGCTGGTGGATTCGTCCAGGGTGCGAATGAAGAAGTCACGTATCTCCGCCATCAGATTGGTGAAGCAGAAGAAACAGTCAGCTTCCGCGTGTTCTATTAAAAAATAAGTCTCTTAATCGTTAAGCGACTAAAGTGATAAATAAACTAAAAAGTAAAAATAGAAATGATATGCCTAGCTTTTACCAACTATGTTGAGTCGGCTTTCAGTCGGGTAATCATAGCCGGGACCGAGGACTTAACGTGCTTTCCGAAGCAGGGAAGAAACTGTATGTAATGGGTCAGTCATCCACGGACCAGCCTAGGCAAATGCGGCTTAGCCTAAAGGTCCGAAGGCGGTAATTATTTAACCATTGATCCAAAAGTAAAGAGATAATTATTTAAAAGCAGGAAAATAATTGCTAATTTAATCACCTTATTTTAGTAGTGGCAAGTATAATTAACTCAAAATCATGTATAGAAGATTTTTTTACCCAACTATGGTGAAGCAAAAAAGAGGGTTATGGTTTTTTTAACACTCACTTCGGTACTCCTTATCGGGGTCAATGGCGAATGTATGGTAGATTGGTCCGATGATTTCGTTCATGCCTTGCACATAGCCTTGGCCGGGGTTGAGCTTGGCATAGAGGAACAGCATGCGTTCTACCACCTCCCAGTGCGCCTCGCAGCCCTCGTTCAGCGGTGCGTAGTCCCCGCTGTGGACGCTGTCCGAGCGACGGATCTCATTGCTTAACTAATGAACCAAACAAACTAGCTCAATAGATATCACACTAATATTATAAAGGTGAAAATTTGAATGTGTCTGTGTATATTTGTTATTCCGTAATGTTCAAACGGCTTAACAATCACCGTGATTGTAAATAACTTAAAAAGACTGTGAAAGGATTGTAGATTCATCTGATGATGTTTTGCTATTTATTCTAAATGTAATCTACAATACAAGCTGATACAACTAAACATACAAGAGCTTGTTCAGTCATCTCTACCAATGGCTGTCGGAATTGAACTACATACAAGGTTTTCAATTGACAAAACAATGGTCACTAGTTAGTTTGACTGAGCCCTCGCCCAGTCAAAGTGAAGCATGGTCGCTCTTCAAAGGCATTTTCAGAATTCGGATTGAGGGAATTCTAGATGCCATCCGCGGTTTCACCCGCGCAGACAGGGATAAAAAACCTGTTAAAAAGATGTTAA
This sequence comes from Ochropleura leucogaster, assembly GCA_958449745.1. Classification (NCBI taxonomy): domain Eukaryota; kingdom Metazoa; phylum Arthropoda; class Insecta; order Lepidoptera; family Noctuidae; genus Ochropleura; species Ochropleura leucogaster. The sequence goes on from OY288200.1 coordinate 10,697,991, forward strand.
ACCAGGGTATAAGCTATCGCATACCAAATTTCCTCAAAATCGGTACAGATGTTCACACGTGAGCTATAACAAACATACATACACACACACACATGCAAACTGATTGATTTTAGCTTGACAAATTAAGGACGCTGTTGGTAAAAGTTGAGCAATGATCTGTAAAAATTGGTTCTTTATATGGCCAAACACTTATATAATAGATATTGCAACACTATAAATTAAAGACCAGGGACAAAAAAAGCCCAGCTACCTTGGCAACTCCAAGTCCTCTTCGTTCTAAAGTCGAGTACTTCAGGACAGACTGCTCAACTCTTTTATGCAACCTTTTCACGCCATTGCTGTTCACTATCTGTAAAAAGAAATTGATTCGAAATAACATATCTGAAATATTGTGTCGCTAAAAATCAGGCTGTGGTTCTCAAACCTAACATAACCATAAACATAACCCGCCGATAATATTCTCCCCGGAGAGACACAGACCTCTCCTCTCAAAATAAGAGGTGCCGGTTTCCTGCCCCTGTGTTTTACTTCACTATTTTTTTGAGTGGTGGAGATGAAATAAGTTACAAAAAGAAACGCACCTGGCTGGATTCGACCCCGCGACCTTCAACTCGTAAGTTGGGGCGAATAACTCAAGGCCACCACCGCTCTAACTAATAAATAGACACGTCAAAATATCAGATGAATAGACTTACTTCTTCACATGGAAATTCCGTGGCAGATTGAAAGAATGATATATCAGGACATAGTCTGCGGACATCTTTGTCAATCTGCAGCAGCACTTCATTGTCCTTGAAGTAGGTGCTCCAGGAGCTGTCCGGGCTGATGTTCAATGGATGGTCCGTAGGCCCACCTGGGGAAACTATGATCTCATCTGGAAATAAACATGGTTCTCATTAAAATCTCAGGTATGTGTATATCTAAAATATGTATACAACATTTTGGTATTCCATTGTTTGAAATTCACTCAGATATCAATTTGGTACCAGGTACAGTCAGAAGCTAAATTATGTGTACACTTACTTTCAAAAGCGATTTCTTCCTACTGTACTGATTAACCATTTATGGTTTTACAAACATAGTATTTTGGAGGCCATATTAAGAAAAGAGTCTTATATCAAAGTAGAAACATTTTTATCATGATAAAATAGCTTTTGAATTTTGATAAGTGTATTTTTGTTTTCTTTGTGACTGACTATTCATAAAATTGACACTTACAGGGTAAGATCTTAAAGTTTAGGACCTGAGCTTAAACCTATATTTTAGGATAAATTTCCAAATATTTCTTTTAGTTATTTTTTTATTATTTCCCTTTATTTAAATATTCCCTTTTATTGTGGCAAGTCAGGAACTTTTGGACCTAAGGGATAAGTTATAGTTACATTTATGAGTTTTAACACCCTGGTTTTACATAACAATGAGGTGACTTGTTACGTAAAACTGGGGGTAAACATAAACATTAAATGCAAAAATAGCAAAGAAGTCTTGTTAAAAATGAGTAGCACTATAATGTGTATAATACCTATGTAATGTTTGTAGTGTTGCCTTTTCTCGCTGAGAGTTGATTTCCATGAATTCTTTTGATGAGGAAGGTAGAGAAGCAATATTTTCCACACCAGGGACCTCAAGCCCTTGTCATCAGGTATACCTTAATATAATTAAAGAAATTATCAACAATTTTATCACTTATGGGTAAGCAGGCAGTTTTCATTATATTAAAGGGTAAATATAAGAAACAAGATTCGAATGAAATATGTATCAACAAAAAAAAAACATTATACAAATATCTTTACCGTTAAATGCAAGTTTTCTTAATTTTTCAATATCCACTACATCTACAGCTAGGACTTCTTCGAACGCTTTTATTCTGTAACAAAATCAGTTTCATTTATATATAGTCGATCATATATTTCAGAACTGGTCAAACCACCTAAGATAGAATTTGTAATTTTTGACAGTTATTGTAATCTAAAACCAGTCATACACGTGAATGCCCTCGCACAGGAAAGATACTTCTGTTCACTACATACTTAACTATAAATTTTAGGATTTCTAGAAATAACTCATGCGAGTATGTTGAATTTAAATCTATTTTTTACCTTTCCTCAAATCAAAAACCAGGTTTTAATTTATTTTTGCATTTGTAAAGAGCATAAGCACTGCTGTCTGTTATTACGAACTGTTAATAGATATTTTGCTGATTCTTATTTTTTCTTAATAATGCACGAATCGAACCAGCGACATGCTGCGCAGCAGCCAATTGCTAAGCTGCTGCGTCAACCGTGTCAAACAAGTGTTGCGTGACCTCGATATACAGCGATCACAAATAAAGACACACCGCATTATAAAATTAACAAACTCATAAATTTCGTGTTTGTTATTTATATTTTAGTCCCGACTACAGTGAATACTCACTACAAAATAAATAATATATACTTTCACATTCTATCTATGTAGCCTTTTCTTACTAGTAGTCTTTCCTTGCTTACTAGTTTATGAGATTGCTATGGTATAATTGGCTACCTGCCATTTCTTGCTATGTGGAGTCACATCACATACTGCACTATTTTCGAACTATATCATTAAGTATTGATTATGAAAATAAATTTATGAAAATGTTATACAGGGTGGCCAGATGATAGGCGTCCAAAAAAAAAAAATTTGATGCCTTATGCTAAGGGGTACCCGAATTACCCCCATGTATGTTCCGCGATTATTTGTAGTATAGAAGCTAGAATTCTTTTAAGTACTATTTTCAAAATTTTCTCCAAACATTGGTTTTTATTTTTGATGTCTTTATTCCTATCATTTTTAGATATTATTTTTTGAGGAATCTATTAGCGATAGCAATAGCTACCATGCAAAAAAAAAACCGTTTGCCTAGGCATTGTAAAACTTACCACGAAATGAGTCCAAAGTTCAAAATTACCATTAGAGTTTGATAATCAAAAATGTTCAGAGCTTAAAAAAAATAAGTTAGGGGTGTCAGAGGTTTCTAAATCTACGGAGGAAATAGTCTTTTAGTGAGTTTGTTTGTTTGTTACCTCTTCACGCTTTAATGGCTACACTGAATTTGATGAATTTTGGTACAGAGATAGTTGGGAACCAGGAGACGGACATAAGCTACTTTTTATTTAAAAAAAGTGGGTGTGAGGGAGAAAGAGGGAAGAAAGGGGAAAACTTAGCGTTGCTATTACGAATCAATAAGGCGCAAGGGGAACTGCGTTACCCCGAATTTAACGCGAGCGAAGCCGCGGGCAAAAGGTAGTTTAACATAATTTTAATCATATTAGCAGTGTAAAGCGGTTACAGTTGCTGCTCAGCTCTTTAAATGTTGCAGCGTAATGTATTAAATCAAGGGGGTATCCAAAACTATATTTTTTTCATTCAAACTAGTAGTTTTGAAAGCATTCACAAAACAAATTAACATTTGTATATTTATAAAATGTAAGAAAGTATAAATTGTTGCTTTTTACTGGCTATAAATTAATGGGAAAATCATTTTTGAATTTGCATATTGATTTTGCTATCGGAGGTCTAGCCTCATAATTAAAAAGCACTAGTACAAATTTATTTTGTGATTAATTAATATTTAACGTTATAAGTTTTTGGATGATGACCAATATTTTTTTAAAAGACTTTAATATATTTATAACCTTTGTAACACAGTACACGAGTTTTTTTTTTAAATATCGGGAAAATGTTTACTTGTTTCTTTTTTCCAGATGAATACGCCTTTTTTATGTGTCAGCAAGAGCAGTTTGTTTTAGCAATATAATCAAAAACTGCTCTTTCAATGTCGGAATTTTATCTACATATGTATCAATATTGATTTCCAATTACCTTGCTTTATGTAGACTCATTTTGGAGCACCGCACATCTATTTAGAGTTTAAAATCACAAAAATCTAAAACTATTCACTAAACTTCTTGTTTGGGCAAATGTCAATAATGTCTCAATTCTCAAATGTCTGATACTTCATTAGATTGTCATCGTAATCGCACACGGAATTATTAAGTACACACAATCGAATCGAATGTTGCCAGTAGTGGATCAAAAGGGTCAGAAAATGGAAAACTAACAGACAATCGCACGCAGTCGCCACACACATTGCGAGAATATTAATATCAGCACGATTACGGAAAACGAGTGATTTTATAACTATAAAATATTAACATAATATTACTATATAATTATTTCGTTAATTCATTTTTGTACATATTTTTTTACATATTTCTTAATCAAAAATAAAGAAAACAAAAAATATTTAAGAATATTATTTAACAATATTTGCCCACCGGTACTGTGAAAAGCGTCCTAGCTACCGGCAGTCAAGGGCTCTGGAGAGAGAAACCTCTTATCGATACGAGCTGTGTTCAGAAGTAGGTACCGCTTTCTGTATCCAGCTGCCTAACGAGAGCCTCCTCAGGTTTTGATCGAGGCTTCAGGCGATGCGAGCAAGACGAGAACAACCAGAGATAGTGTGACGAATGTAAATGCCCGACACATGTCAACCGTGCCATCCTTCACAATAAATCCTCGGTAGTTATTAATCATCATAATTCTTCATCCATGATTGCAAAGACAAAACCTTCGGTTTCGCCAAAGAGATCTCCGTAACGTAGCCAGGCTACGGACGCTGATTGATCTATGCAAGATGTCGGGCAAAAAAAGCGTTCGTGAAGCATTCGGCAGAATTCGGTGTCGTGTCAGGTGGGCCACTGCCCGACAGTTGATTGTCGGGTGCTCCTATATTATATGCTAACTTCGCGTACAATTTTGCTTGCGCGATGCAGAAATCTTGCCGTTAATTCATCAGTGGCTGGATAGATGGCGCTTTTTGCCACTTGCATCTTTGTGTCGCTACAAGTACTTTTCTCAGGCGGCCAAAGAAGCGCTCCTTCAACGATTGCTTCATGTCAGCTACATTGATACCCAACGCTTCCGACATACCCAGATATTTAGGTTTCCGTTGTTGAGAGGGATCTAAGGTGTACGGAATCCGAGAGCTGGGTTCCCATAGATTCCACAATTTCCCCTACCTTTACATGCATGATAGCACATTAGTCCACACCACATTCCATCCTGATGGCGCTAAAAAAGATTTCAGTTACTTTCAGTGTCTCCAGAAGTTGCAAATTCCTTAAGGTGAAATATAACCTGACCATCTATCTCTCCTCAATCGATAGCCTAAACCTGAATCCTTTAGCAACGTGCTTAGAGGCTAAGCAAAACCTTAGTCTAGAGTCCAAAGAAAAAGAAATGGGTACGGGGTACTTAGGTACATACCGGCGGAAAACTTAACTAAATTTGTTATAATTTATGTTTCAATACACTGCCTCGAAAACTGGCTCTTAATGCACTACGATTAGGTTCAACATGGAACGTTTTTGGCTTTAATTATTTTTGTATCATCACGGATAACAGTAAACAACTGCTCGAATCCCTAAAACCGGCAGATTTTTTAGAGCATGGTTATTTGTTTTGAAGACCTTCATATATTTTATAAAAAATGTGTTTTTCAATAGAATATGACGAATAAACATGATCCTTTATAAAGTCATATGCTTGACAAATTGATATTTGAGTTCTAAATTGAAAAAAATATTTTCATCCCACCATCTCGGAAAGAGTATTTTTAATCTTCAATATCTGAGTGGAAAAGCCGTTTTTATTCTCTAGAGGATAAAGTAAATTGAATTTAGAACATCGTGTGCACTAAGTTTGTGAATTAAAAAAAACATTAAACCGATTTACTGCTACCTCTATGGTGCCGAATATATCATACAACTTTTTCTTAATTTGTTAAAAACTCAGACTCGGAACCTTCTTGGTGTTTTTTTCAATTTGCTTTGTACGCGGTTCTTTACGCGGCATTTTTTCACGTCATTGTTAAACCTTATATTAAAAACAAGAAACTTGAAAACAAGTAAAGAATATTATCCTTACTATTTCCTTACTAATATTATAAAAGCGAAAGTGGGTTTGTTTGTTTGTTAGTTACCTCTTCACGCTTTAATGGCTAAACCGATTTTGATGAATTTTGGTACAGAGATAGTTGGGAACCAGGAGACGGACATAGGCTAATATTTATTTCAAAAAAGTGGGATATGAGGGAGAAAGAGGGAAGAAAAGGGAAAACGTAGCGTTGCTATTACAAATCGATAAGGCACAAGGAGAACTGTGTTACCCCGAATTTAACGCGAGCGAAGCCGCGGGCAAAAGCTAGTTTTGTTATAATTTAAAGATTATTCTGTAATTCTTACCTGTCATAATGTAGTAATTAATACCTTCTGATTGACCTGTGATTGTAAACGTCTTTTTTTGCATTTAGTCATTTCCTCGCTGAGGTGGAATGAAAAGTTACGTGTTGCACTCGAGCGCAAAGATTTTTCACCTCGTGCTCTTTTGATTCCCTCGCTAACGCTCAGGATTCTAATTTTAGAATCCTTCGCTTGCTCGGTCATCAAAATTGAACACGCGGTTAAAAAGTAACTTTGCACTCTTGTATAACAAATAACTATTGAATCTCTTATTTTTAACATTGGGTGTTTAGCGGTGTGATGCCTTTGAATCAAGCGCGGAGAAAAATCAAATTAAATCATAGTTTTATATTGATTATGACAAAAGTACTTAATGTTCTGTTATTTAATTTCTTTGAAGTGTGTGATGTGAACTTCGTTTAATTCCGTATATCCTACTTGTTAGTTTTACCCTATTGTTTTTAATGATTTTAGTAGTAATGAGCTGGCGTTATGTACTAAATCAAATCAATCAAAAGCATACCCAGTCAGTGTGCATTATTATTCCTCAGTTAAACAATGTTATTAACGCTTGTTCAAACTAAGTAAATTAAAATTTACACTCAACCGAAAACCTAAATTTATTCTTCATAGTAAAACTGGAGTTTACAGTTTGTGTGATTCTGTTTTCATCTAACTTCTGCGATCATGTAACAAGAAAACACAACACTCAGTATGTAAATTAGGTTTATCTTTTAAGGTTTGATTTACTTCTTAGTGACATTTAAAATAAACAAATCAGCCATGCTAATAAAACAACTTGCACAAGACGTAAAACCCTTGTGCATACTTTCACTGACGGGATTAATGCCTGAATAAAATTCGTAGAAAGCTAAAGCAGCAACCAATAGATTGAATAAAGCACCCATTATAACTAGATTTCGCTCTATAAATATATCAGTGTACATCTCCAATGCTGTTTCAATGATGAGTCCTAAGGTAATTATCCCGAAACTGCCGTATACGCCGGACATTATGAAATGGTTTAAAGAAGATACGTCTTGTACTTCTGAGTTGTAAAAAAACCCCAACATCATGAAAAATAAAAAGATACCTTTTACAAACATATGCAGTATTTGAAAAACCATGGTGTGATGCCGGTCAATGCATTTTTGGTAGCCTATCTCCTTGCTTAAGTTTAGATTATATTTATTTATATTTATTGGTCGCTTTTGACGAACAGTGACAACCAATTGGGAACTAAAATCACGTACCTAATAAAATACACCCAGTCGAGGGTTTTATGGATATATCGTTAAAGGGGTTCTGTTCAATGGTTCAGTGCAAAGAATTTTCGGAGCAAGTTTGTTGAGCTTTGCTATCAGAGTTGAATGATTATTGCTGACAGAAGAAAGTCTATGTCATGATTTTCTCCTGTCAATGGGTATTTTTTTAAATCATAAGTCTATGGTAAGTCAATCCGCTACCGGGTAGGTACTGGCAGCCACATTTTCAGTGTGAATGCAATGCGTAGAGTACTCAGTGAAATTAACATTTAAGCAATTAGTGGACCGGTCGCTCTCTCCATGCAACCATGAAAGCGAACCGGGGCTGCGGGTAGTTCGAAAGAGATACCGAGGTCCAGGAACATAAAGGACAATAAAAGGAATATGAGTGGGTTTTAGTCAGTACCAATTTGACACTCCCACCGCCCCGCCCAGAGCGGAAGAAGTTATTTCAAGACTTCCCATACACAAAAGAATAGTAAACTTAGAAACAAAAATCCGTGTGACACCTCTAATGAATACGGCTCATAGCCAGTTATGACAAATCGATACATTAAAAAAATATAATATAATTTTACCTATTAGGTTTTAAATACATGCACTTTTGTTAATATTTTGCAATGAATCGAATAATACCCTTAAACTCTCTGACAATGAACGAATTTCTTTTGTTTGTCACACGATACGTTTTCAATAAATGCCGTCAAAATATACACATTATAAATGAAAAGGCTTGAATATTCTACTTTCATCAGCCAACAGCAGTACACCGTTGGACACAGTCCCGTACCTCCTCAGCTACAATCACCCAGCTGCTACCAGCCACTACGCTATGGAGATCGTGATCCTGAATTCGTCCTGGGCAATTCGAGATCTCTTTTCGAGAACACCGTGTACTCCAACGTTTTTAAATTTTACGGCTAATATGATCGGCCCATTGCCATTTTAGATGGGTTTTTCAATGAACTAATGTCTAGAACTTTGCTCTGCTGAATCAACTTATTCCAGATTCGATCCCTCGGGGTGATACCTAGCATAACCAGTACAACAAGCTCGCTAAACGACCTTAAATGTATAGACCGGCTTTAGCGTGAGTGTCCACGTTTCGGCCTTTTTGGGCATAACAGGCAGGAAACACTGACTTGAAACTTTAAGCTTCGTGAAACAACCAGAAGACTCTCTCTCAAAGTATAGATTTGAAACACATTATTGAACTATCCTTTTATTATAGAATCTAATATAAACTAAGCTAATATAAATTAGCGAACATAGCAGTATGTTGGTTACTTTATTACTGCAGAGTTATGGTAACAATGTCATAAATTCTGACTTGGCCAAAATCAGTATAACGAAACTGATCTTGCGTGAAAAACGTGAATTATATTTTATTCAACAACCGAACACTGAGCTGCAGATTGCCATAAACATAAGAAAAATTGAATTTCACGAGCTACCTTTTCACGGCGCTTTCCCCCTAATGAGGTTTGTTTATTTTGCAACGGAACCCTTGATGTGCAAGTCCGTCTCGCACATGGCTAGTTATGACATCTAACCAAATGAACCAATGTTGAATGTCATTGTCATAATCGATCGACCTTTCTATTATTTTTGCAATTAGCAGATTTTTAATTAGATATGGTAATCTTTTACCTATTTTGTAGTAGTTTTATTTTAGGATACGTATTCTGTGGGAACAACAATACGGCATTTGATTATTGCGTTCATCCTGACTGTTCGTTAGAAAACCAGCACACAATGTGCGTAGCCGCTAACAAGCAGAGTTCGAGGTTGTATGCATCAGGCATGACATCTTGGATGCGGTACCAAATCTTGTTACTGCATAATAGGCACAGAGACAATATTGCTTTGGGCCTAGAGCCGGGCCAGCCACACGCCACAAACATGCGCAAAATGTACTGGGACTATGAACTCGAGCATATGGCAGAAATTTGGGCACGCCAGTGCCAGAAACGACATGACGAGTGCAGGAATACTATCAGATTTAACGTTCTGCAGAACATGGATGTGCGGGCCGTCGTAAGCAGGGTGACGGAAGCGCAGTTACTAGCAGACGCAGTGGGCGCGTGGTTCTCAGGTTCCAGAGTGCTTCCTCCTGATCATGTGTGGTCTTTTAGACTTAGTAACTGTAGCGCGCCCGGTGGTTGCAACGCACATTGGTATTCAGCAGCAGCTTGGGCATCTACATGGCGCCTTGGATGCGCACAAGCTCTTTGTACGGCGAAAAAGCCTTCGTGTGTTCTATTTCGCAAACGCAGAACAATAGTAAGACCGGAACAGTCAATGTCTTCAATGTCAATCACGAATGTGACAGACACTCCCACTCTAAGTCAAAACATTCTGCGACGTACTAAATACATGACTGCAGCGAAATCCGAGTGGTTTGACGATTTTCCTACTACAGATAGCATCAGCAGAAGAAAAGAGTCGCCTTTGCTCCGTGGAATTAAACAGCAGGATGAAAATACGAAGAATACAGACAAAAGACAAAAGAGACGAACAGAAACAAAGATTTTAGCTTACACTTTTTGCAATTATGGACCCGCAGGAAATATCGATGGCTTCCCGATATATGAAGTAGGCGAAGCTTGCTCTAACTGCCCTCAGGGTACTCGGTGTGGAGACCGGACTTTCCGGGCTCTGTGTTCCGTGCTTGGGGACCCTGATTTTAAAACAGAGACTTAGTTTTATTCTTTATCGATTTTCATTCTAATCTTTTAGACTAATTTAATGTTTATATTAATAACTTGTTTGTATAAAAACACTGTTTTCACTTTTAGTCGTCAAGGCATACCGCAATACATCCTGGAGTGTCCATAAAACTGCTTATGGTCTGAAACTACTTATTTCGTGATATACTACTGAGCAGTACTTTCATCATCAGAAGCTTGCCAGCTTTGAAGGAGCTCGTGTCTAAATAATAGCCGCTTGGACCAATTATCAGGTTAAGCCGCATTTGCCTGGGTTGGTCCACGAAACAGATTCCGTGGGTTGGTCTGTGAATGGGTGACCATCTATTACATACCAAGTTTCATTCGTGCCTTGGAAAGCACGTTATGGTTTTGATCCCGACTGTCATTTGTAAATCGTTGACAGTTGTTACAGGTAGTCAGTGGCTAGAAAGTCTGACATTCAGTCTTATTACCCTGTTTACTAACTGGTTTCTCGAGATCAATCCTGCATCCAGTTAGACTGGATGCTAACACCAACATGTTAGGGAAAGGCTAGGTAGATGATGATTTATAATCCTGTCAAAATACATGGATAGGTTTAAATCTTATTTTAACAGTGATTTATACAGCCATCATAACGGTATATAGGTCACCGATGGTGCCGGCAGTGTCTCGAGATCCCGAGTTAGGTGCTGTTATGGCGCATATCCGCAAATGTTGACATTAGCAACTGATACCCTTAGCAAGGCCTCGTAATCGGGTCAATTGCTGCATCTGCATAATCCAACAAGAGCCTATAATGAATACAACGTCACACAAAAGACGAAAAAAACTCATTTTGATATGAAAATGTAACTGTACTCTCTCTAGGTATCATGATAGAGACTTTGGACTACGCAAGTAGGATAGCGTTCAGTAGACATCATTCATCATCATCATCATTCAATGGACAGAGCGACTGTCGCAACACCGGGCAGGGCACGCCACAATAATGGCGGAAAGTCCCCTCTTTGAGGAGTGGCTGGAGAGTCGCCGTGGTGTCCCCACTGGACACAAAAGTTTCGGGAGGTTCCTGCACATAATCTGGTGGGAGGAAACGCCCGAGTGTCACCATTTTGACGATCGCCCGGAGGACACGGTGGAGCACACAGTGGCCGACCGCCCAGCTTGGGCGGAGCAATGCCGTGCCTTCGTAGAGGCGATCGGCGGCGGCGATCTCTCGCGTCCGGCCCTGATTCAGTCCATGGTCCGGAGCGAGAGGGAATGGGAAGCGGTCACCTCCTTTTGCAAAGCAGTCATGCTAGCGAAGGAGGTGGCCTGGCGTTTGAGGGAGAGAACCTCAAACCAACCCATCCGACGCGGGAGACGTTCCGGGCGTCGGTCCGGCGCGGCGAAACGACTCGCGGCCACCGTAGATGCCTGTGCAGGCCTGTGGACGATAAAGCAATGGGTAGCTCACCGTCTTTTGATAACAGGCCGTATCGACGGCGCCTTAGAGTTCCACGCTCGTCTCAGAGTAATATCAGCAATCAGAGGGGAAGTTATTTGATGATTTCCCATCCGCAAAAAAGGCTTAGGTACTCGAATTTATGTAAACATTCCTGTTGTATTCCTGGTATTTGTCATAGTATTGGTGTTAGCTAACATTACTCAACTGGCACAGGTTTGTCTATTCAACGCTCTGAACCCAGCTAGTTAACAAGCAAACATAAAGTATACATACTTATTACCCATATAACATACTGCGAGTTTCAATCGTGGGTGCAACAAAGTAAAGTTAGATTATTTCCAACCTTGTTACCAAATCCACGTGTGTTATTTAACTTCGCAAAACTTTTGAATCAAATCTTGAATAGGTATGGTTCCTTTCATGTCAAAACCGGAAATAAAATATGTCCTACGCAAACTTGAGTATCCTGAGCTTAGAGGGCGTATAGTAGAGCGACCGTAACATAGATAAGTATAAGTACTAACGTACGTGCAAACTAGCATGGACCGTAACGTAAATACCAACGTCAATTTTTTTAATAAAAATACACGTTTCTTCACACATCCACGATTTTTAAAAATTATCTATGTCTATGGAGGATACTAACTAACATTCAGCCAGAACTGCAACAACATCAAGCAGTTGGTACTCACGCAATAGTCTTTTACAGCGACTAGTATCAACTCGCTTGACGTTATGCGGACTACAGTAGTCCGCATAACGTCAAGCGAGTGGATACTAGTCTGGGCTTCTATCTTTTTCTCCGGGTTATTATGCGTGTGAAGTCGCTCAATTCAGCCCACGCAAAGATAGTGGATAAACCTCTGAATGAAACGTGTAGAATCATCATTGGATCACAATTAACGTCGTATCCTGCCTGTCGCAAGAAATATTGCTTGCACATCACAAGAGTTAATGGAAGCTACTGAAAGTGCCAAACTGGTCGATATTTTTTTTGCCGACTGATTGATAATATCACACTAATTTATACTTTACGTTTAGGTACACCGCACGCTCGTGCAAGGGCTTTAGGAGAACGCCACTGTTTTAAAAAAAAAACAATAGCTGTGATAGTTTTAGGGGACATACGTAGATTTTAGACACTATAAATTGCAAACAGTCTTCTTGGAAACATCTAATGCACTAAGTACTGCCAATGTGCTGCGGACTTGAGATTATACAACAATTTAAGTACTTTTACAAAAATAAATGTGAAATCTATTTAGTCGATATTTGGCAATGTTTTACTTTCAGCTATACCTCTTCAGCTATTTTTCTCATTCATGTAGAAGTCCATTTCCAGATACTAAGCAATTTTTTGTTTTTATTTCCTTTTGTCTTTTGGCATTGGCAAGCATTGGAATTATTCTTAGATAAATTAATCGGCTGCATAAACTACTTCCTCAACGATTTATTTCTTCAGACCTACCAGAAGATGGTTACGTGAATTCACCTAACGAAATATAAAAGATGGTCTAGATAGAGAAAGTATATTAAATCGTATTTAAGCATTTTCGGTTGTCATCTTTTGAGTACTGAACCCGGAATGTGACCTATCAACCTTGAGTAGTTTAGTTCGAAACCTATCTTCTCTTCCTTATTACTGTCAAAATCATATATATAGTAACATTATAATATTGTGCCACGTTTGTGTATCACGTGCAGCAACCAGTCATAAACCTAATATGTAACTATAGTGTGCCAACGTTGTCAGTGGTGCAAAGAATTACGAAAGGACTGCTGGTTCTGCTGGCGGACTCGTTGAGACTTACATGTTTGATGTAATAAATAAGAACTATAACCTCATTAGCACAATCTCCTTTTTAGTTCGACTTAAAAACATCCATGACATTGGCATAACGCAAAAAACGTCCAAAATAAGAAAAAAAAATATAGTAAAAAAAGCCTAAAATTTTTTCTAATGTCATCTTACGAAATCTAATTAATTAATAGTAATTTTATTTGTGTAGCAAGTTTATTGTGAATCAAGATGTTGTCGGCTGCGAAAGTGCGCCAGCATGGTATGCAAGATGATAACTGGGTTATCAAGGACAAAATCAATCAGTATCGGGGACTGATCAAGTTATATGGTAACTATACAATTTCCTAAGATTATGTATAATAATTTCTTTAATGTGGTTGATACAGAACGACTATTTATTGTGTTGATACGAACAAAGTTACAGCCCCTAAGACTACCCACTGACCTAAAATTTTTTATTATAAATTATTAAATTTTAAATTATTTATTGGCATAAACAGGTTGATACATATTTGTGAATCACTGGTGCCTGTGGTAGGTAGTGAAACACCTGTATCACCCGTCACCAAAAAAAAAAAATAATAATGTAAAAGATTCGTGATGTTATTTTGCTGTAAATTTGTGCTAACGGTGCGAAACTGGGGCCGGTCGCTAGTATAACAAATAAAGGTAGTAAGTATGTATAAGTAATATATCAAAACTGTAGGTACCTACATGTATTTTCAGATAACTAGTCAAATGTCACAATGTAGTCCCATCGGAAAAATAATGTGTCGCAGTGACCTATGGCCAATAACAGACATCTTCACGCCAATGCCAATGCACATACGCGTTAAAACTGTCCTAGCCATATAAGCACGGTATTTTGAACGTGTGAACATGAACATGGCAGACGTTAGTTTTGTTCAAATCCGTCGAGCATTTGTGGCCACGTCACGACTAGTCATATTTAATCGGACAGCTACGTACTTCAAGTCAGCGTAGCTAGCGTTGTCTCATTATTGCATTTCATCAACTAAGAGTGTTTTGTCCTTTGCAAAGATACCTATGATGTTCTACACCCTTATTTATTGCACTCTTGTTGTCGAGTCAATTAGTGGGAAGAATCATATCTCTTGATTATTTCTTAAACTGGTTATATCTGGGTCTAACTTTGTCTGCTAATCAGTTTATTCTTTCTTTTAGAACGTGACCGTAAGATCCATGAAGGTGATTTGGCGAAGCAGAAAAAGCGATACTCACGTGACATTCGCCAGCTTCGCAAGGAAATCACAGCGAAGCGCGAGGAGCTAGGCGTGGCCGTCTATGGCGACAAACAGTTCCTCAGAAATGCCTTTCAGGACCATCGGCGACTTCAGCTTACTTACATGAACAGTAAAGCCGATGTTAGTACAACACTTTATATTTCATAGATTAAGTAATTTGTTTTGTCTGAAACTCGTTTGCCCCTCAGCTGGGTAGATGGCGTCAACAGTAGTTCTCCATCGCGAATGGTCACGTTTCATTTTACTCCACGTCAGCCCGGTGTTCGTTGCCTCCGTCAACACGGAGCAATGCCAAGGTACGATTTTCTTTGGGGACTACGATTCATTGGCAGCCCACCCAATCCCTCGTCAAGACGCTCCCGAAGCGTGTATAGTTTTGGATACGTTTCCTGGCTCTGGTCTCGTCGCGTAAGTTGTAGGATGTTTCACGGTCAGTTTGAGCGCCAGTGCATCGCCTTGATCTACACTTGCTAGCTGAACTAACCGAGATCATTTAGTGTACCTAGTTTATCTACTAACCAAGCCTGCGCAAGTCCCAAAACATAGTAAAGCAAAAATACCTGCAGTTATGAGTTTAATGTTTTATTTACAAATGAAACTACTATAATAAACTAATTTTGTGCTTTCAATAATAATAAATAATAGGCAAAGTTTGTATGATAAATGTATTGCTGGTATTTACAACAATGTTACTATTATAACAAAAATGCTTTACACCGTTTACTTCAGTAATGTCACATCCATCACTGTTGTTTTGTCTGACATCTAGCATTTACCACTTATTATTATATACCTCCCAATAATCCACGAAATTGTATTTGAAGTGAAATAAATACATATACTCACTATAGAACTAAGAACAGAGTCGGGCTAACAGATAATACGCCGTGTGCTGAAAGCCCCGGTCTGCAACCCCTATAAGGATATTTGCCAACTCATTAGGGAGCAGTCCGGGCGGGTACTAAGCAATTACCTCATAACAAGGTTGTGTCTGTATTAAACTTTGTTCTTTGTTTAATGGGAAATTTTAAAACATTTTGGACTATCTTCGCATCAAGTATTCGGACATACGGGACTACTTACAATTAATTATAATATAAACGAAACGGATAAAAGTATAAATTTAAACATTTCGTAAACTTATTAGTATCTACGACTATGTCACAATACATGTATTGGATTTATGCTCACTTGAGCAATGTTAATTACCGAAATACACTGCTTTTGTTGCGTTGGATAGTAAAGAAATTTTTTTAAGCAAAACTTCTTAACTTATAGAATACCTTTAAAAGAATAGTTGCTCTATAAAGTTGTTGTTTGCACCGAAGAAGTCCACGGATTTATTCATGTAGATGCTTGGATTTACGGAGCTTCCAGACAAATAATGATGTTAGCTTTTCTCTTTTCTTTCCTGACTTGACGCTGGAAAAGTTTGTATGTAAACATCAAACACATTGAAGCTTGTTATTACACATAATGGATGAAGTAAATCAGCAATTTATTTTATGAAAATGAATACAGATGGCGTTGCGTCATTCATTTGGGAGTTAGAAAGGGCATTTTTCTTAATATTTTTCAATTTGGCGGCGTTTTATATTGAATAAATTGGATTTTGGATTTTGTCGTACTTATTATTTAATAGATCGAATCTGTTACTTTTTACTTCTGCAAGCTGCGTGCTGGTAAGATACACATCTTCATTTGTCTAAAGTGTGGCTTTATAGTAACAAAGCAATTTGTCAGCTCTTACTACCTACATACATTCAGTTAAATCCTATGTTTGTATCATGAAGGTCCGTTAAGCTACATTTACTTTAACGGTTTGTTTGTTCTCACCTCACACCCGTATCTGTTAACAAGTCAAAGTGATTTCTTCAAAAAGTAATTTTTAAAACATTTTTTTTTTATTTAGTAATAATCAATTTAATATGTATCAAAATAACCTCGATTCGTTTAACGGTTCGTAGTTCGTTTAAAATGTTTTTATTGCATTAAAATGTTTGCATAGGTAACTACTTTCACTAGCTTATTAACCAAGCATTTTTTTGTAATAAAAATAAATCGCTGTTTCGTGGTGTAAATCTTTGATTTTGTATCCACCTACTGACGGTAGGTAGGTACTGTCGTAACATCTAGAACCAATTATTTTCTTGTTGTTACAGAAAGTATTGGAGAGTATCCATCAGGAGAACTTCAACAAGAGGAAACAACTCGACAGGATCAGATATAAAAAAAAGAAGAAGATGGAGAGATTTCGCTTAGCTCAGGTAGGTATTTAACTAAATTAATTAACAAGCTTAACCAAGTCTATATGTGAAAGGGATTTTTAAGAAGGTACAGGTTAAAAGGTATTAAAAATACGATTAATGACTCGGCTTAATCGCGTCGTAATTTTATTAAATCACTAGCTGCACCCCGGGGTATTCACGTAGACCGGGATATAAAGTAATTTAATCCAGGGTATATCTACACATCAAATATTAATAAAAACCGATCCACCGTTTGAACCTTTATTATATTAGTGTGATTTTACCCTATATCAGCATTTCTAGAAACCGCCCTTGCGAAAAACAAAGGATGATAATCGTATCCTAGACTAAATATTGTATTGTATTATTATATTTTATTGATAAAACGAATGTAGGGCAGGCAGTGCATCTCAAATGTTTATTTTGGGAACCGTTGAATGTATAATTGATTAGTTGGGGTCGTTCCAGCGGAGCGTAGGCCGTCCGACATGAGAACTTGGACGCTTCATAAATATACCTTAGCTAAATGTTTTTATTTATTAGCTTATCTTTTCGGTTTTGCTCGTATGTGTTTCGCTATATAGCTGGTATTCTTATGTCCATCTGAAAAGATTAATAATATGTAAAGAACAAACAAAAAATTAACATGATTATCATTCGTTTTTAACATTTTGAGAAAATCTAGCTCTTATCGAGGTACTGTAAGTATCCTTTTCTCGTAAACTCGTTTCTAGCAGGCATAACACACACGAGCTCTGTAGATTTTGAATGATGAGTAATTCATGATTGGTACTGTTCCAAATCAATCAATCCCTATTTTTAGATATTAAGAAAATAAATTATCATAAGATTTGCCCACTGATGAATAAAAGAATAATAAATGATGTTTTGTTTTGACATTTCATTTACGTTTTACAGTTGGAGGCGGCTGAGATGCGCGATCGAGTCATGTATGAAGTGGGGGGCAAACTTCCCCCGGAAAAGAAGGAACAAGCTGTGGCAAACTGGGTGCAGCGCGCTAATATAAAGAAAAACGCTGCACTTGCCATCAAAGTCATGTATAAGAAAATTCTAGATATTCTAAAGAAGGTAATTGTATTTATTTATATACATACAAAACACAAACTATGGATATATTCAGACAAAAGACTCATTAAGAGTTCTCTTCCAGCACACCTGCGATGGTAAGGATTGATAAGAAACGTTGTTACAGTGTGTTAAAATAACTACCTACCTACCCTACCTAAACTACCTACCCTACCTACCCTACCTACCCTACCTACCCTACCTACCCTACCTACCCTACTTACCCTACATAGGGGAGATCCTTGTACCATGGGACACTTTTCTTCAAATGTCCATAATTTAAGATCAGATTGATCAATGACCATGAATGTTGAAATTTTTATCAACTAGCCTATAAGATCACAATATTATGAAGCAACAAACGACTTACTACGCTTTATTTATAAAAAAATGGCATTTAATTATTTCAGAAAATTTGTCCCAAGGTACAATCATGGTTCGTACCTTGGGACACTAATATTTGTACCTTGGGACACATTTTGTTTCCATCATCTGACATAAATGTTATATATCTCGATAATTTAGGTATTAATGGGCAGCTTTTAAAGTCGTTTAAAACACTGAAAATATAAGAAAAATTATCATATAATCACTTTTTATTAGATAGTCAGTTAAACAACCATAATAACAAAAGTTGTTCCTAAACATTACTACTGCTTATTTTTAGACGTAAGGCCGCATTTTTGACAATAATTATCAAAACAGGTGCAATCTTCGTGTACCCATAGTTGACAGGTGACGCACTGAAACCAGTCTTCTGTGCTCGAAGTAGTGAAATAATGTCCCAAGGTACAAAAAATTCACTGTCCCGAGGTACAAATTTCAATTGTTCAAAACAAAGTGTGGTTATAATTTTTAAATCACAGAAATCTATTGTACTGAAATAAAATAAGTGATTGTAAATATAAATAACAACTTATTGTATCAAAATGAAACGGCTTAGCTCTAAATATTTAGATTTTAACACAGATTCAAGTGGATTGTAAAAAAAAATCGGGCGAAAAAATCACACTGCATATCACAACTAAACAACGACGCAAAATGGCCGACTTTCCTTGTTGCATCCTGAATATTAATGTGAAATGGTTACTAGATGTCGCTAGTTACCCTTTCTAGATGCAATATTTCTGGTTCAATGAGCATGTCCCAAGGTACAAGGTGTCCCAAGGTACAAGGATCTCCCCTACCCTACCTACCCTACCTACCCTACCTAACCTACCTACCCTACCTACCCTACCTGCCCTACCTGCCCTACCTGCCCTACCTACCCTACCTGCCCTACCTACGGAGCCTCACGGAGCCCGAGACCTTTCCAACGAATGCAAAACGTCCTAAACGTTCTAGAGTTATAGCGTCAGGAAGGAAAACCCTACTTATTTTTATATATTTGAAATAATTAGACTCGATTGGTTTTCTTCAGTTTCCACGTACAGTCAACAAAATATATACGTTCAACGTGTAACGCGCCGTCGACACGGCCTGTCGTCAATTGACGGACGGACGACTACAGGCCCGCATCTACGGTGGCCGGGAGTCGTCTCGCGGCGCCCGGCGCCCGGGGCGTCTCCCGCGGCGGCTGGGTTGGTTTGAGGTTCTCTTCCTCAAACACACGGCCTCCTCCTTCACTAGCATGACTGTTTCGCAGAAGGAAGTGACCGCTTCCCATTCCCTCTCGCTCCACACCATTGACTGAACCAGGGCCGGACGTGAGAGATCGCCTCTACGTGGGCACGGCGATGCTCCGCCCTAGCTGGGCAGACCGCCACTGTGTGCTCTGCAATTTGCAATTTGCCGCGATAGCGGAGTTTCCCCCATGTGTAGTGCCTCCACTTGCCACTCATACAGGTGCGCGAGGACTATCGCCTCCAGATCTCATGGTGGTAATCTCACCGCCTCACCGGAGATCGTGTGGTATCCCCGGATCAACCTTATGCCTGCAACCTACAACAATTTTTTAATTTTTTCGTCGGTAAGAATGGACGTTGAGAAAAGACATGCTGCGCCAACCTCAAATAAATTGAGATAAGGGCATGAGAACGTTGTTCAAGTGAGAAGCATGTACTTCTACTATTTGTAGTTCTACTTCATATAAATAAAAGTATATAATTACTGTCTCAGAAACATACACAAAGACTATCGATGCATAAACTATTACCACGAATTCAGCCGATATTCCTAGAGTCTCGGTGTTAAACGTAAATACAATATTTCATGGTATAAAACGAACTGTTTTTAAATTGGGCGCTTCGTATTTGTGATTTACTTGTAAACATCGATCGAAATTATTCGCGTAGGAGTAAACATTTTTTAATAACTGCACCACTCAATTGAGAATGACATCTGGAAAATGAAACGGAATCCGGCGTTTATTGGATGTAAGGTTTCATTTAGCCCACGCAGAAAATATTATGTAGGTGTACGAAACATTCACTTGTAAATAACAAAAGGATAAATGAAAAAGTGTGTAATAAGCAGTGCCCACCTGCTGCCCGCATTTAGGTACTCTTATTTATTTCCTTAAGGGCCGGTATACAACTCCAAAATGTGAAATTTGAATTGCTCTCGTTTTAATATTCCTGCAGCATTTACGTTGTAATTAGTTAAGTTGAGGACCACATCTGAGGAGTATGCGTTTCGATAACACGATTTTGCAAAATTTTCTCTAAAAGAAATTTCAAATGGACAATATTCAATTTAAAACTTCAAATTTTGGCCATGATATTTTACAGGACAGTCAAAGTATGTGTAAGAGTTGCTTATCCGTTTTGCTTTTTCCTCGCAAAAACCTTTATCCCATGCAACGAAGGGCACCGTTTAACATATGATTGTGTTGGATAACCCCACTTAATTCAAGTTCCGAGTAAAAAGAAAGAGAAGTAAAGAATATTTTAACACGTTCTGCATTGATTTAAGTCCCACACTCTGAAAAATGCGTGTCCGTAATATGCGTGCACGATATTCTCGTTTATTGACTATTGCGGGTTGTTCGGAAGAGATACCGCGGCCCCGGAACGTAAAGGGCAATAGAAGGAACATGGGTGGGTTTTAGTCAGTACAAGTCTGACATGCCCCCCAGAGCGCTCCGCCCAGAGCGGGGGAAGTCATGGGATGATTTCCCACCCGAAAAAAAAATGCCCCGTTCCAATAAACAAAAACGACTCGTTTTGCTTACGGATAGTTATATTTTGACATAAATCTCATAGCACCTAAGTCGGGAACCTAACCATAGAACGGGGCATAAGTCCATCACATGATACGATTATTACTGGTTGTCAGTTTTTTTTTGCACGACATCTTAATCCTTTTTTAAAGTAAAGATAATAATATATGTAAGGGGTAAAGGCCCTTTTAGTAAATATAAATATTTTCAGTAAAAGTGCCGTCAGAATCGGACAACCTGTTTCGAAGGTTACGCTGTTACTTTCAAAGTACAAAGATACACTTTCAATTTTTTGCGTAAATAAGTGAAAACAATTTTCATTGCCAAATTATTTTAATACGTTTTAATGTATTACAAAAAATATGTAAAGGAAAAAAATATGGTTCTAGTACCTAGCATCCTTCTATTCTATCGTTATATAGGTGTCTGTCTCTACCGTTTGCTTTAAGATAGTCTTTTTTTAAAATTTGCAGTAACTGCCTTGTTGTTCTAGTGATCGCAAGTGTAATAGCTGAGGAGCAGGTCCTGGGTTCGATTCCGAAAGAATTATTGGGTTTTTCCATCAGTAATTTCACAGTAGCAGCCGCGAAGTCTGCATTTATGTGAATTGGAAATTCGGAAATGAAATCATTTTTGATTGAAAATTTGTATTGTTATTCATACTCGTGTCTGATTTTTCATCCTGGTGATTGCCTATGTCGATCGTATGGTAAACCATACTTTAGTATTTCATATTTTTTGGCTTTTTTCTCTGGTTTCCTAATCTTCTGCGTTCTCTGACCACGTTATCTTCATAATTTCACTCTAGATTTACCACTCCATGAGACATGCAGCGAAAGATGTCATCATAAATGGATACCATTTTTATTCCAAGGTTTATTTTAGGATTCTTCATACTTCACCGTCGTTTTGGAGGCTTTGAAACTGGACTGTCGAGCGCAAGGCAAGTGCCTCATGGGTGCCACCGAGATGGGGCAGCTCGCCATGGAATACCTTGACGATAGAAAATTCGAATACAATAAACTAGAGAAAGAAATCAAAGCAAATATGAAAGAGAGGGAGAGAACACTGAAGTTGGCTCGGCGTGAAGTCGCTTACCTGACAGATTCGTTTCCCAATCTTATAAGGAAAGAGGTAAATTGGATAAACAATTTTCGTAAGTTAAACGGTTTTACAAACTGCATGCACAACACACATCGACTGTATGTTCATCGAGACACGTTGACTTCAAGTTTAGAAAGAAATTAGATTTATCTTTTTATTTTTTCAATTGTTGAAATTGTTTTACAATTTGATTATGTTGGTAGTATTGTGATTCAAGTTATTTGAATTCAATTAGACTAGGACTAGGACCTATTTAACCAGCTACAATTAAGTTCTCACTATTTTTCTTGGCAAGTAATTTGTACTAATTCTGTTCCATTTCTGAATTTATTCGGTGAGTAGTGGCTTCGGACATCGTGAAACAGGACCTAAATACCCCGAATTAAGCTAACTGCGTATTGATTTTCGTGGTATTTTTTTGGGTTAATTTTTTTTATTATTAACTTTCGGTACTTAGTGTAACAACTAAGTGTTACGAAAATTCACCCGGAACCATATAATTTTCGGAGTCAAAAGCTAAGTTAAACTTGAATACGATATTATTAGACTCGAAGCAAATAATCACCTGAAGTTGAAATGTCAAATCCGGCTTGCTCTGTGTGTCTTCGATCAATAACTTACACACACCTATACAATTTCTACATCTAGAATCCATTGCATATAACCTTGGCAACTGCTGCAATGAACATGTATTGACCATCCTTTGACGCCGGATATTGCGATTAGTCCTTAGATTAATTACGCTCAGTTTAGATATAGTTAGATATCCTGTTCCGCATTGTTGACCTTTGAAATCTCGTTTGATAGCTTATCATACGTTATTTTTTTCTATTAGCTTTAATTAATGAGCTATTGTTACCTTATGGATTTTTTAAGGAGAAACTATAATAAAGTCATTTACTCGTAATTTTAATAGGAAGCCACAAATCTCGATGATTTGTACGATGATGATGACGCCGGAAGCCAACAATCTCTGCACGGGGAACTGGAGGAAATAATGAATATTTGCAAAAAATTGCAAAAAGCTACTCTTGTTTCGTCGTTCGATCAAATTATTTTGAGGTAAGTAGACTGCCCTATAGCAGAGAACAGTCTAGACTCGAGTTGTAGAGCAGTGAGCAGCGAGCTTGGTTGCTAGGCTAATATGCGTGCGTGTGCAATTGCTAAATAAATTGTCTTTGCGAATTTGCTCGCAAAAGTCTCGATTTGTGCTATGCTCGTCAAGGGACCGAAGTCAGTTATTTTACTATTCCAACAAACTTTTCATTTTTGTTTGAAGGCTGAAAGAACAACGTTACCAGGCGGGACGGCTGATGATGGCGCTGGCTCTCAACAGCGACAAGCGGGACGCGCTGCTCGAGGATAGGAAGCATGCGGCGCTCATGCTGGACACGCTGAAGAACGTTGGCCAGGAGCGGACTGGACAGTGAGTACAAACGTCTACCTACTAAACTCTTTTAATACGCGAATACCTTCCGAAATAACAAATGATCTAATTTCTGGGAATACTGTATCCATTCAGTACCTAGTTACATAGAACTAAGCGGACTAAACGACATGTCCGAAAAGCGGATTTATCCTGACGATTTTATTATTTAGGTTTTTTGTTTTTTTTATGATTTTAAGAAATATTTAAAAATGTAATTATATGTGAAAAATAAATAAATGTACGAAAAAAGTTTATGCTAACTAAAAGCTATTATTAGATTACAAGAGATTTAGCTTTAAATTTTTATCAGGCGATCTTCGCTCCTAACCTTTTTGATTTTCAATGTCATGTTTGACAATATTAAATTGGAAACTGTGAGCTACGATCTTGACATTTTTAAATACCAAAATTTCTGCGAAGACTCTTGAATTTTATACTCCGTCTATTGCCATTTGATAAAACCAGACCATCCGGTGGGGCACTGAAGAGTAGCCAACGAGTCGAAGTCTTTAATATTGTTATCGTAATAATTTAACCCGAATTGGTGCACTCAGACAGATTGCCGATTTAGGATGTACCTTATTCTAGATTGAATTCGTTATTGATATCAAGTCGGATTAAATACCCACATGATCGAGTATTCATTTTTCATTGTCACTAAGTGACATTAAAATCGTCTTCTCATCATCCGTGCCGCAATGCTTGCAAATGAAAGTTTTCAATCAGTGCGTCCTACCCGTCATGACCTACGGAGCCGAGATATGGACACTCACGGCAGGGTTGGTCCATCAGTTCAAAGTCGCTCAGCGAGCTATGCAGAGAGCTATGCTCGGAGTTTCTCTGAAGGATAGAATCCGCAACGAATACATCCGACAGAGAACCAAAGTTATCGACATAGCTCAAAGAATCAGCAAGCTGAAGTGGCAGTGGGCTGGCCATATCTCACGAAGAACCGACAACCGTTGGGGTAAACGTGTTCTTGAGTGGAGACCGCGACTCGGCAAGCGTAGTGTAGGACGCCCTCCGACCAGGGGCCTAAGTCTGCTATTACAATAGTGTCAGAATGGTCGATCACTGATCGCACAATGGTTGATTTTGACAAGTTTGGTAATCTACTAATACACTGGCGTCATTATGACATTCCACTGGTCAGTCACTGACAGTCCATTGAAAGAAATTGCTTAGAATGGTAATCTCGTACATAATGACAAACGAATGACTGACGCATGCGGTAATCTGCTAAAATTTTGACAGTTCCTTTGATCATTGATCTACCATTACAAAGTCATTGTGCAGTCATTGCTTTTAGTAGCTCGGTTTGACAAAAAGTGTTTGCTATCCATCGTGTTTGTGGAGTATTGATTGGAGAAATATGTTCACGAAGAGCTAAAGAATGTTTATTAAAGATATTCATGCCCTATAAAGTGGATTTACGTGTCCGAAAACCACATTTTTCATGATTTTTAGCGTCGACCTACACTGCCATCAAAATTGCGATGATCGTAATTTACGGTCTTGGACTTTACAAGCGTCTTGCTCAATAACTTAAGAACTTCTAATGACGTTTACATAAGAGTTTTTAATTCTATTATCTTAATTGATGCACACCCATATTATTTTTTAACCAGAAAATAAAATATTTATAAAAATAATGAGGAGGTGGTCCATCATCATTTTCCTGCCCTTGTCCCATTCTATTTGGGGTCGGCGCAACACGTTTTCTTCTTCCATTCTCCCCTATCAGACGTCATGGCATCATTTACTCCTTTCTCCTTCATATCATTCCTTACGCAATCCATCCATCTTTTCTTTGGCCTTCCTCTCGCTCTCCGTCCATCAACATTCAGATCCATTACTCTTTTAGTCACATGTCCTTCATCCCTCCTCATTACATGTCCATACCAAGACAAACAACTCCCTTTCATCTTTTCTGTAACAGGCGCAACTTTCAAACTTCCTCGAATATATTCATTCCTGACTTTATCCATTCTTGTCACTCCACACATCCATCTCAACATTCTCATCTCCGCTACATGCCCAGCATTCTGACCCATACAGTACAACAGGTCTAATCACGGACTTATATATTTTCCCCTTTAACTTGAGGGGCATCCGTGGGTCACAAGTTGTTCCAGTGACCTGTCGCCATTTCATCCATCCTGTGTTGATCCGGTGCGTTACGTGGAGGTGGTGTGACTTAAATATTCGACCCCTTTCAGGGCCAGTACAGTACCGAGCCAGCGGAGGTTTGAATGTCAAGTACCTGAAGGGGTCCGTATATAAAATGTACTCTGTGGTCTGTACAGAACTATATGGTTAACGTTAGATGCTTACTGACGTTAATATCACATTTGACTGTGACAGCTAAAACATTATTGAGTTGTTTTACAAAAATTGTGTTACTCATAAAGAGGAATGCCAAGCCCCCATAGTGACTTAAGGCCCTGAGTGCCCACAAGCAACATTGAATGTTGATATTAGTATGCCCCCCAAATAATATAGCAATAAAAGAAAATTAATTGAAAATTATTGAAAAACATTGGAGTTTCCAAACTATAAGGTTATTTTTATGTGCCCTACACAAGTATTGAAAACTCTTCCTACATAAAATATAAAAGCTAAATATATACTACTTCAATATTACAGATAGTTGAAAATAAAACAATAATAATGTATTAATAGAAAACATTTAATTCATCATAAACTAAAACATTGTCAAAAATTGAGTATCACACAGACAGGCTGCAAAAAAAAGTTATATAATGTTAGCCTTTTAACATTTTAGAGCAATCTTACTGCATTCAATAGGATTCTAAAAATAGTATAGTTTGTTATCTTAACCTGGTTGTGCTGCAATTTGATATGCAATCACATTCCTTATTTGGTTTACCGTTGTGGTATATCAATGTTCAGCAAATATGCCCTTTGCCTTAGAAGAGAGGTGCCACAGCTAATAGAGATATGAATGTGGACAACAATAACAAAATGTGGACTGTTGAGTGTTGACTTGTTCCCTGACTGATTTTATTCCTGCTTTGGTCCAACATGCATGTCACACCAAACTATCACTGTCTTGTAACTGACTGGAAAAGAAAAAACAATATTATGTATTTATTTGCAAGGTATCGTAGTTTGAATCATATTTGCATATTATCATTACAGTTGTAGACTTGTTATAGTTAAGTACCTGTTGATGTCCACAGTCCAACCCATGTTTTTACGAGAGATCAAACTTCGACAATTTCCAAAAGGTTTCTTTGCAATCTTGATATGTTAAAAAATACAATTTATTTACACAGCGTACATATCCACTTGCAACAGTTCGCAGTGAAGAACTCGAATCAGATTGTATGCCGGGTCTTAGATAGGTGCTGACATCAAATCCATGTTATCGTGGGAGTTGTCATTATCAGCAAGAGCGGAATCCATATTCAAGCCGTGGTCGTCAGGTATAGGATAATCACCAGAGTCAGTATTCATGGTCAAAAACGGCGATTTTAATAGAAAACGAAGCTCACTGTGATGCAAATGTAAACAAAGTTATGAAATGACATTTCTAATATTGTCAACTGACAAATTTCAGTGTTGGATTGGTTAGGATGCATTATGTAGATCATTTTAAAATCATCATTTTATATTTTTTAAGTTGACTAAACGTGTTAACATAAAATGCATCGGGACAGGAAAAATATATTAAATAAAATCTGGCTTGAATAAACTTTTAAAATGTGGTAGTAGTTTTTCGAAAATCATTTCTACCAACGGGTTTTATAATAATGGCAATACTACAATGTCATTCTGCTACGATTCCATTACGAGACCACTGGCCGACCAATGATCGACCATTGTAATTTAGCAGATTACGAACTTTTAGCACAATGACAGTGGGATCGTGTTGGAATGACTAAGTTTTATAAAATAGCAGACTTGAGGCCCAGGTGGGATGACGATCTAAGAAATACTGCTGGCAGATGCTGGATGCGGAAAGCTGAAGACAGAGCGCTATGGCGCTCATTAGGGGAGGGCTATGTCCAGCAGTGGACTAATATAGCCTGATGATGGATGGATGATGAAGTGACATTAGTATATCGTCCATTAGAATACATGCATTAGAAGAAAAAAATATGTATTATTTATAGAAAATAACTCATAGGCTACCGAAACAATACTGATAATATTAATGGGAGTGTTAAAGAGTATATACCCTTTCGATTGTAAAAAGAATTAAGGAAATTGGTCCACAGTTGGCGGAGTAATCGCTGAAGAAACATAAAAAATACTTATCTAGACGATCAAATCATATAATTTAAACCTACTAACTAAACATCTAATATTACCAGCCTACTAATTGTGAATGAAGTCGATGAACGAGTAACCCCCCAAGCAAATTACAAACAAAATACACACATCAACACGGTCTAGGGATATTTAAAAAAAGCGAATATTTAAAAGATACGTTATTTAATATTCTACCATTTTTTAATAATGGTTAAGGTACTTAGATCAAAATTTCAGGATTTTATGGAAAAAAATGAAGCATAGACAGAAACCGTATATGAATTAACTTTTAATTAGTGAGTAAAAACTGAAAAAATTGAAAAACCATTTAATATGTGTTTATAAACTTGAAGTTAGTAGTCTGAGAAAGCACCTATGATGTTCATAACACATCGGCAAGGATTCGGCATGCTCAGAACAAGGTTGTCAATGTCTTGCTGCGGAATATTGTCTCATGTCCTTCTGAGGTGCGCAAAAAGTTGGTCTTCTGTAGCAAGATTTTCAAGAACTTCCTTCAGAGCTCTTCTTTGCAGCATATCCTACACGTGCTCAATGGGATTTAGATCTGGCGATTGAGCAGGCCAGTCTAAGGCCCTGACATTGTGTGTGTGTAACCAAGATGCAACCATACTCGCCGTGTGTGCCCGGGCATTGTCGCGCATGAGCAGGAACACTAGCTGGCGCCCGCGGCTTTGCCAGCGTGATATCGAAATAAAAAATTCCTATGTGTATTTCAGACCATAATCTACCTCTGTGCCAAAGATCATTGGGCATTTCGTTAGGCGCATCTATTACATCTTGATGCCTGGCCCATGATTAAAAGTAAACTATGCTTACAACATTCGCACAGCTTCCAACAGCGCGGGCTCTACTATTATACGTATACTATTGTTTACTACGGATACGTCGCGACTGAATTCGGCCTCTTATTAGTATTTTGTTTACGATAACTTCTTGCATGGTTAAAAGTCTCTCTCTCTCTCTGTCGCTGTCTCTTAGTCGAGGTTTGGTGAGTTGGTAAGTAGGCATAATAACAGTGTAGATTAATGTCATGTGGATTCATTTCTTGCGCCTTCTTTCTGGAAAGACCGATGTCAATATGTGTTTTCGTCGACATAACATACAAATCGATTACACGACACCCATCCATTTTGTCTTTCCATTTCAACGTAACACCAATCGTCAAGCAAAGCCGATAAAACGCATACAAGTAATCGATAAAATGATAGCTAACAGAAACAGGTGTAAACGCACAGATCGAAATGACGTACGACTTGCGGTCCAAGCCTACCTTTTTTTTTATAAAGAATGTCATCTGGCAGTTCATACTAAGAGGTTGTCGTCTGCTTCACGGGACAAATCCTGTAGATGCCTCGAGAGTAAGGCCTCTAGCCAGGGCAAACAACTTCAAAGCTAGCGATGACACGCTAAAGACAGCCCCTGTCGGTTACGAGCCTCGGCATGAATACCTGTTAGTGCCATGTCAAATAACTCAACTTAAGTAATTTAGCATTCAAAGTAGAAATACATAATAAGTAGAGTTTTGACAAGTTCTAACTATATAAACTCTATTCGGTCTACATATATTCATATAAAGAATGCTTGATGCTTTTATCATTAACCTCAAGAACATAATGTTGAGTAGAATAATCCCGGCTGAACTAGAAGTAACGATATAATTAATCAGATTGGCGAAGTACACTCTATCTTGCTGTATTTATTGTGGCGTAAAATACTTTCAGTATGTAGTTTCATTATGAGCATAGCGACGCGCGACGACACTTTTACAGGTAGTGTTGTGCACATTAATTATTTTATAAAGAAATGTTAGTGCGTTAGTGTTCCACGCGTGCCTCAAAGAGATGACAACAAAGCAGAGGGCCACCGCCTGCCGGGGTCGCAGTTTGTTTGAAAGAGATACATCGGCCCCGGAACATATAGGGCAACACAAGGAACATGGGTGGGTTATGTCTGACACTGGCCCCCGCCCCACCCAATAAAGGGGAAGTTATTTGATGAGTTCTTATCCGCCAAAAAGGATACATATGGATAAAGAGGAATTATAGGCCATCACCCTATCTAAGCAAAACAAATTTATAATGTGAGTGAACCTGCCAGAGAATGGGTTTACCATTTTTAGGAAAAAAAATGTCATAATATTATAATTATCCACTACAGCTGATAACAGAAATATAATTTTTGTTTGTTTATAATTAGGTACTTAGAAATTAAGAGATTTGATGTAGTGTTTTATATTTTAGATTAATTTTTATTAATTGATATAAATATCACTGTCGCATAAAGCCTGTGAGGATAGTTGTAAGGAGGATAAATAAATAAATTCGTTTGACATGTTTTATTATAAACTAAAAACTCATAATTTTGTAAGTCATCTTAAGGCATAAATTTTGTAAAATTGTAACCCTAATAATAATAACAGACACTGAATGCTAGTTTGCAATTCCAACTATTGTAAATCTGTATGACTGATTATGAAAATTGCGTGGCTTGTAATAGATCGCGGGTTATTTTCAATCAATTAGTACGTTTACAGACAGACATTTTGACAGACTATGCGTCATTTTGTGTTACCAATAACAAATTATGTTTATATTATTATGGCTATAACAAATAATGTTCTTTGTTTCATTTTGGGGAGATATTTTTTACTATTTTCCTTTATTATTATGATTACACACTTGCTCCGACGCACTTGCACCTCTTCCTAGAAATTCATTTGTATCTTATAATTAGCCACTCGAGGGCGTAGAATTTTTTAATCTAATGACTGAACCTCGATGATAGGAATACCCGGAAAGATTATATATATTTTTTTTATTCGCAATTAAACCGCAACATTTTCGCGACAAATATCGGTAAATGCAATCTCAGTACAATTTTTTTAAGTAAAAACGAAAAACTCGAGTGGTTTTAACTACTTTCATCCGCTGATGTTAACTCAACGTAACGAGAAATTGGCCCACGAGCAGGTGAAACAGCAAATTCAATTTATTTTCTACGTACGACTGCAAAGTTTGTTCGAACTCCGGAATCAGTCGTATAAAACTACAACATTTATGATGAAACCTAAACAATCTGTATTGTACGTTATAAGGTCCCAATTCGTAAGCCCAAAGTCCCGTAAGTAAAGATTTCGCAGACTGCAGTCATTCTATCGACCGCGGCCAATAGAGAATTAGAGTTGGTTGGTTGGTTCAGTCGCGTTTTTATCAGTATAAACTATGCTAGTGCGCATTTTAAGGGCTCAAGCTGCGTTAAACGTTTTGGTATCAGACGATAAATCGGTTTGATGGGCTATAGTCTATACAAATGTCCTCCATCTATCTATCATCATATCATCTATCAGCAAACTATATGATAACTGCTAAATTAGTATGGCGTTCTCATTTCGCACGCTCAATATTTTTTTAACCAGCCGACATTGGGAGCGCTCTTCTTTAAAAATGCCGCTTAAAATCTTGCAAGTTCAAGTTCAGTCGACCGTTACTAAGGGCCTAGTGTGCGCGGTAACCAGCACAACCTGATGAAACTATCGATTGATAGCCTGCAGTCTGTGAAGATTCTAAGCTACTTACGCGTGTATTGTTTAGCGCTTAGAGCCTTAGTGAGTAGGGGAGTGAAACGAACAGTCCAAAATGTTCGCATCGGAGCGCACTACGCTAGCAATTCAAATGAAGTTATTTTGTGAACATAAGTAAAAAATAGACGAACATAAACTATTTATGTTCCGCCGTTAGGCATGTTAATTAACCAGATTTTATATCCCTAGGCTCTGCCTGCTGGTTGATTTGAAGGAGATACCGCGGCCCTGGAACACAAAGGGCAAAATGAACATGGACGGGTTTTAGGCAGTACAAGTCTGATAATGCCCCCCGCTCCGCCCAGAGCGGAATCAGTCATTTGATAATTTTACATCCGAAAAAAGTCATTAAGCTCTAGACGCTAAATAAAGTCTTCTTTTTTATTATTTTAACAGTTTAATTTGAAATAATTATGTTTTGTTTCGAATCTTTTGTAGGGAACTGTGTTTAGTTTTCAGCTTGAGTATAATAATATTGGAGGCAGGTGGGCCAACTAAGCTGTGTTATCGATGCGGTACTTCCGAACAGTTGTTATTTAATATACATAGTTCACGGGTGCAGCGGCCGCAGCAGTGGTTAAGTCTCCCCCTCACTCCCTCCCTGCCCCCTCCAGATACTCGGCTTTATCTAAACAGCCTTGCCGCTATACTAATGCTAAATAAACCAGAAAATGAAATGTTTAGGCAGCCGTACGTCGCTGTACTAATGGCGAGCCCCGACGTAATTAACTCTCACAGAATGGTTTATCTAATGTTAGTAGGTACATTTGAGTGCGACGTCACATTTTATATTAAATAGCTCTTCGCTTTATAGCTTTTCTATTCTATTTTCGTTGCTTTTGAACCCTTGTCTACAAAATGTTCAATTTAAAAGTCCGTCTCTTTGTTTGTAAAGAATAATTCTTTTCTATTCATTTTTACCCACACTTGTAATATCTCCTGCATCGTGGGTGCTTTTACAAAAAATCAAACTCACATACACAAAAAGCAAAACCCGAAAAAACTACGTGGAGGCCATACAAATATTTGTTCCGTGCGGGGCTGGAAGTCGCGACAAATAGCGCAGAAGTCAATCGATCGTCAATCGTCAGCAACTGCGCCAACCGTGCCGTCAGAGAATTATCGTTAACTAGCTGCGGCCCCGCGGTTTCGCACACGTAGACGGGATAAAAAACAGTATAAGTGTTCGTCCAGGGCAAAAGCTATCTACGTAACAAATTTAATACAAATCCGTTTTGCCGCTTCATCGTGAAGGAGTAGTAAACATACAAACTTTCGCCTTTATAACATTAGTTATTATTAATCTTGAATAGATTAATAAATCATTACATACGGTAAGAGGCACTTACTATAAAGACGTAACTGTTCAAAAGTATTGTCTTACTTTAGTTGCCTCTCGCTACATCATCAGAATGAAAATGCCGACAAATTGTTGATATGAATTAACATTTTGTGACATTATCCTATTGTATTATAATCGTAACGAAATGAGCTTCTCTTTAATGGATAATATTATTTTTGACCGGACATGATAATGTCAAACTCGATCTTAACCTGTGTGCGATGGCCTTTATTGATTATATACTGAATTATTTGTTGAGACGTACATTGGTTATTAACGGACCGGAATAGACAACCTAGTCGGATGCACCGCGCTTGGAGTGGGATGCCATATCCAGGAAGTTCGTGTCGTATTGTCGTTATTCTGGAAGTTGACGTGGATGTGCGGATCAGTGATCCTCTTGGCGCACTTCCGGTTTTAGTATTCTAGGAGGTAAAATGATCAAGTTTATATCTGTATTTAGCTCTAGGAACGGTTGAAACTGGAAAATATTATTTTAATTTCTGCTTAAACTTACATTTCTCTTGGTGTTGAAGAACACTACTAAGTTTTAGGGCTTTAAAACCTTAATCCTTTAGCTAGAAATCTCATCATACGATTCCGCAGGTGTTAACGTAGTTCTTGCTTATTTGGCCAGGCCCGGGTGAGAGTGAATCTGTGGCCATAAAGCGGGTACGAATTCTGACGCCTTTCATACCGATAAAATTCTTAGTATTGGGTAAACCTCATATTTCTCAGAACCAGGAAATATTATTATAATATTAAATTAGCTTCCGACCGCGACTTACTTACTTACTTTGGGCTAACGCTAACTTTAACCCGCGTGATGATCGAACAAAAATATCTTTCTCTTCTCTTTTCTTCCCGCTTTCTCTCCCTTTTTTAAAATCTTTGATATATCTTCATGCCTAAATGGGTAAACCGTTTTTGGTTTTCTGTTTTAGGGAAGAAAAGGGGAGAAAAAGATATTTGTTTTTTGATCATCACGCGTTATCCCAAAGTAACTATGGCACGCGGAAAAAGTCGCGGGCGGAAGCTAGTTGTCAATATTCGACACATTCGCACGAAATGTTTTGCTACTTTATTTGTGCTGCGCACAGCGAAGGAGAGTTATTCCCTGCCGGTGTCTATCCCCCGAATACTGAAACGTCACTCAAAATTTAAGTACCACTTAAATTTAACAGATACTCAGAAGTGACGTTTGACAATACAAAATCTAAAGTTTAAGAGCTGCTCAAATGTTAAGCAGCCGTCAAACTTTGAGTGACGTTTCAGTATTCGGGGGTTAGTTCCTTATTTCATATAGCCCGTATCTATTCCAAGTCACGAATTAATAAAAGGCTTTTTTAGATAAGCTCGTTCCATAACTTTAGATTCAGATGTCACTGAAGTTAACGAACAAGAATATGTTTTTTTTTTTGTTAAGTGGAAGAGGCAAAATCAATTTAGTGATGCTTTCCAATTCAATACTAGTTTTTTATTGATAGCGAAAACTTTCAAGTACCTCATTATGTTACGTAGTAAGAAAAAGTCCGAACGGACGCTCTGTCTCTGAATATGGCCTTCATTCTAATGGAAGAGACAGTTTTTGATTTTTTGTTATTTGCTATTTCAGACGTTCTTCTTTTTCACGATGCGATTTTTATTTATTATCTTTTTAGTCGTACGTCGAGGTCGTCGTTAAATAATGACAACATCTAGGGCCGATCTTCAGATTAGGGCGTGCTTGTCTAGGTTGGTCCGTGGATGGGTGACCACCCATATCACAGCGAGTTTCTTCCGTGCCTCGGTAAAGCAGTCTTTGGTCCCTGATGTCATTTGTAGATCTTTGACTGGCGTTATAAGTAGTGGCCAGAAAATCTGACAACCAGATTCAGTCAAATTACCCCACTGGTTTGTAAGGCCAGATAAGCAGCTGCTCCGTGTAAAATACACCAGTATTTGATACAGCTGTTTGGTTAGGTTGATAGTCTACCCTAACATAGTTGGGAAAAGGTAAGGCATATGATGTTCATGACATTAGAAATTATTAAGTGTTGTGAGATCGAATAGGATCTGATCAGCCTAATGAGGTGATGGTTTCCCCCTTTATTATTGTTTTGTTATTTTTGTTTTTATTGGTTTTGTTTTATTTTTCTTCCCACATAATTTTTTCGTCTATCTTGCAAAGTATATTATATTACATTAAAATAATTTCATTTAATTAATTTCACAAATCACAAGCACAGAGCAATCTGAATAGCATACTTCGCTGCTTTTATAAAAGATCAAACGACGAAATGCTAAAGAATACAGATTGGCTTTCTTAACAACAATACAAGCATAGGTTCGGGGATGTTGACATTTATAGTATTGTGTATTTTTCTTCTGAAAATATGTTCGCATTTAAGTTTGGGCAAAACGAAGGAACGACGCTTGAATAAAAAAAGAAAATGGGAAATTCGGTGGCAATAAGTAGACTAGAATAAGTGCTATCACTCGTTCCACTATTTATTTTTATAATTTATTTTTATACTGGTAAAGATCTTTCCTTTATATGCCAATTTGTAGTGCAGTTGCAATAATTAGTAGACACTCATAGTCATTTGAAAAAAATCAGCGACGATCATTCGCCAATCCATCAACTTTTTCCAAACTTGGGATTCGCCAACATCATCCTTGACGGTCTTGGGTGGAATTGAAGCCTTATCCTTCATTTTTTTTTCAAAGGAGGATTAAACTGTAACCGCCGAGGGAACGTAAATAAATCACATTCCCTTGGCGGTGACTGTAAAATCCCTTTCTGCACATTACTAATCATTTTGTAGGGTGTTTCTAAGCGTCGCATATCAATTAGAAAGTTTAACATTAAACGGCAATTGACCAATGACATTATTAAAGTAACATAATTTTTTAACATTAATACGTTGATCTGGCTTATTCGTCAACTCGCGCCTCATAAACTCGCGAACAAAAGACAAAACACTTTTTTAGATGACTGTAAATGTGTCTGATGTTCACTAGGTCGCGAGTTGACTACAACAAAAATAGGTAAAATCAAAAGGTGCTAACTCGCGCGAAGTCGCGAGTTTATGAGACGCAAGTTGACGAATAAGCCTACTACAAACAAACTGACAAAATCGTCATACCTTCGCAGTATGTACCTATAATGAAGAAGGGCAGGATTTTGTCTGGTTATATTTTAGCGACCGTAAATATTACAAAAACGAAACAAATTGAATTATTTTTTTATGTTTTTTCAATTATTCACTTTATTTCTTAAAAGCCGGAGTTAAATTATAATATTAAAAGTATATCAACAGCTTTCGGAACGAAAAACGCGAATTAATTTTTATAATCTGTGCTTATAGTGGTGTTACCATGGATATATTATATAGAGGGATCGGGTGCTTAGTACACACGGCTACACATCAAGCTATACAAAACCAGTTTATCGTGGTCTCGCTTTGTATAATCATTCCGCGCATACAACGATCAGCTTATACTGGTTTTGTATAGCTTGATGTGTAGCCGTGTGTACTACAAAAATGTTCTCAAATAGGTCAATAGGACACAGGGTACTTCTCTTCCTAACTTAACCCTTAGTGAGCTGTTAGAAAGAGAAGTACACACGGCTACACATCAAGCTATACAAAACCAGTATAAGCTGACCGTTCAATAACAGGAAAACTCGTACGAAGCGAGACCAAGACAAACTGGTTTTGTATAGCTTGATGTGTAGCCGTGTGTACCCCGTGTCCTATTGACTTTTTTGAGAACATTTTTGTAGTAGGGTCTGTTAACTTTGATAACCGTCGCGGCCAAAAAGTGAACTACAACGCTTTTGTATTGCACGCTGTCATGTTGCGGTACAAAAAGCACATCAGCACCACCCCAGCCCACGACGGTTATCAAAGTGAACAGACTCTACTAAGCACCCGATCCCTCTATATAATCCCTCTAAATAAGTTTTAAAATCAGACTGGAAAATCCAGAGATAAGTGCGTCCAAACAAACTAAGTAGTAAAAAAAAAACTAGTAAAAAATCAATTACTATTACTTCATTTGTCCGTAATATTAGTTTTTGTTTGGTATCATACCTAATAATTATGTATAAATCCTATGAGTCGTGTTCACTTCATTCATAACCTAAAAATTCAAACTCCGATATCTTTGTTTTCCGGCTTTTCCGAATCAAAATAGACTCACTTGTAGATTCTGCTACTCACGCTGAATCTTTAGACATATTTTTTACTACGGGATGCTTAGATTTAATTCCAGACAATTTAAAGTAAGGAGATTTGCCATTGTTCTTTAAAAGTATTGGGCTAAGCCCTGTAGGAATACGGCAATAAAATGAGCGGAAAATCGATCTCCTACCATTCGTTACTGACGGTAATCGGATATGAAGTCGTCAAGGCTCCTCACCATTATTGGCTGAGAAAAAGCGCATATTTAATGCCATTGTGCTCTGCTCATAAAAAAGAAACCACTTAGCTTCTGAACATTTCTAAGCTGCGATTAATTACTCGTCTTGGATCACAAACCGTATTTTATCCGTATTAGGGTTTAATTAATTTCTTTACACAATATGCCAACCAATGCTGCTTGGTCCACGAGTTTTATTTTTAAAATCGATTTTGTTAAGTTTACTTGGGTTGAGTTTTTTTTTTATCTATTTAGTTCACCAATAATTGTATACACTAGTAGGAGTAAACTTAACAAGCAACATAGCAGAACAAAGTGCTACAATCACATATAGGTAAAAATAAATTCCAAGTTTAAAATCTGGATAAAAAACGTAGTAGCTTACAAAAAAATAAAATAACAGAATAAGTTCTACGGAACAAGACTTAAAAAAATACATTAACCTGGTGAAAACAAAAAGATCGAAACAAACAGATCCTGATTATTTATTAAAAAAGCGAAAGTGAGTTTGTTTGTTACGTCTTTACGCCTAAATGGCTAAACCGATTTTGATGAATTTTGGTACAGATATAGTTGGGACCCTGGAACGGACATGGCTGATAAAAAAAGATAAGGGGGTGAAAACGGGAAGAAAAGGGCTATTACAATAAATAAGGTGCAAGGGCAAACACTACAGGTAGCAGGCGTGCATTTGGAAAAGCCATGTTTTTTCCAATGGGCAGCAGCTGTATGTTTCATGTTCGCGAGTGTCCAGTTCCCGAAATTTGTATTTATTAGCCCCAAATGGAAGGACATTCAATATAGTTTACAGTAGCGTCCTCAAATAATGCTCTGATTTGTATCTATGATTGTAATGGTCAAGGACAAGCGGAGTTATTTTCTTTTCTTGCCGACGGACGCTGTCCCACTTCTTTTCTCATACTGGCACCAGCCCTGGTGGCATCACGTCTAAGTCAACACGCCATCTCTTGCGTGCGCCAACACCGCCGCCGTCCGCACCATACCGTTCATCTCCTGGCACCCATTGAGTGGCCGCTCTTGCCGTATACATAATGTATTCCTGCCCATCTAACTCGACCTTACTTTTTGTGCTGTTACTCACATTTATTATTCAAGTACAAATATTATTATTAAATTAAAGTATATCTATTTATAAACGCGGGCAAGGCCGCGGGTAAAAAATAGTCAAACCTAGTGAGACTAGATGGTACAAAAGACAAGTAATACCTATATAAGTCCCCAGTCCAGTCAGATTATGCAGGGACACTCAATGTTCGGGGACGAACTTTTAAAAACTGGCTTTAATGTGCCTAAACTGTCAAAAATGGAGGTCGATACAATCATTGCAGTTATTCACAACCCTGCAAAACCTGGCGTTGGGAGAATGAGTACCCAGAGCCGTTAACGAATGAACCGATGAGTTGTATGTAATACGTAATTTGCACGTACATTTTGCTAAAGTTTAGTGTGGCATGTCATTACTGCCCAGAATGTGATCCTAGTTAGTGCCTCTATCTAATGGTCTAATGATACACCGTGTGCTTTATTTCGTTGCCAAATGGTAAAACTTATCTCTTACAGATGTTTTCTGTCAGTCTGTCTGTCCGTATATCACAGCCATTTCGAAACAATTTACACCACAAAGTTGAAATTTAGTGAGTAGGGCCTTCTATAAACCGCTATTCAATTTATCTAATATATAAAATTCTCGTGTCACAGTTTTCGTTCCCATACTCCTCCAAAACGGCTGGACCGATTTGAACGAAATTTTGTGTACATATCGGGTAGGTCTGAGAATCGGCCAACATCTATTTTTCATACCCCTAAATGAGCAGCGGGTGAAACCGCTGGGCACAGCTAGTTTTACTATACAATTATGAAATATTATTCTGACTGTATAAGCTGTCGGTGTCACATTTTCGCAAGGGATGTCAGCCATTGAAATAACTTCAAAGGCAAAAACTAAATATGTTCATAGCAAAACCCATTCAATCTCTTTTGTTGAAGTAGTTGTTTAAAATCCGAAAATAATTTATTCAGTGACCCACGTTCCTGAAGGGGAGGCGTAGTTCCATGCACTGTGACTAGTCGATTAAGAATGAATGCTATTGAATAATAAACCAGTTATAACCAGCCAACAGCATGAAAGTAAATATGTAAACTTTAAATGCATTGTCGTTGGACTATGTAGCTAGTTCAATTACTCTTGAAATGCCACAACCTATTCGCTGTCAGTTTCTGGTCACGAAACTGTCTTGCACACGTTACCACTGCCTGAGAGTAGGTAAAGCGTTTATACTTACCGATACGGTTCACTATCCGAAAATCTTTACCTTGTTGCCTATAGGCATAGGCCGGGGCTGCAAGTTGGTTTGAAAGAGATAACACGGGCTTGAAGTACAGAAGGCAAAAGAAGGGACATGGATATGGATGGGTTTTCAGTTCCTACAAGTCTGACACTCTCTCCCACTACGTCTACAAAGGGCGAAGCCATTTTTCCGAATCCAAAAAAACCCTGTGGTCAGAATGGATGAAAATAGTTTTGCCGCTATTGTCCGAGTGAAAACATGTATGCTGGACACCGCCCAGCCGGCGAACGTGGTGAGGAATTTATTGGTGAATATTTAGGGCATTTCCAGGTTACTGCTGTGGTTATATCTATGTTCGTCTGTTGCTGCCTTTAAGCCTTGCATACCTTAAACACGCGGAACTTATAGGATTATATAGAGTCGAGTCGAGTGTGGACTCGACTCGACTCTATATAATCCTATAAGTTGTCGATTTTTTTGCTTTGAATACCCACGTATTCAAAGCAAAAA
Organism: Ochropleura leucogaster; assembly: GCA_958449745.1. NCBI lineage: Eukaryota > Metazoa > Arthropoda > Insecta > Lepidoptera > Noctuidae > Ochropleura > Ochropleura leucogaster. The sequence goes on from OY288200.1 coordinate 10,738,200, forward strand.
AATCGACAATCAATGAGATAATTATCCTAGTTTTTGCTTTGTAATCGCCAGAGACGGGATGTCTTCTATTTTCTATCAGAATTGACTGTTACAGAATTACTTTTCAGAATTTTGTGTTTTTCAAGATTTATTAATCTAAAATAGTAACTTATTGAATATAATATCTATCTAAGTATTTTTATAGAATTATTATTATAGAAAATTTGCCTTTTCCGAATACCGACTTATTTCTCTCATTACACAGTCTCTCAGGATTCTGTATTATATCATGCTATTATATGATGGTTTCTTAATATTGTATTGCTCTGCCAGCACGACTGCTGAGCACCAGGTCCTGGCTTGATGCCCAGATCGGGCAGAGCATTTGTCTAAGTTTGTTTGTACCCGGTTGATGGAAATAGGCTTGCCCCCAATTATATAGGACGTAAAACATAATGACGAATTGTAGGTGTATCTATTAGCTATACCTCTGTCAACCCCTTTGAGGATTATGCGCGTTCGTTATAATGTTATATTTTGGTTGAAAATATTTCATTTCAAATAAAATTAAAACGAAGGTAATAAAGGTTTAAATCGCAGGCGAGTTTCTTCAGAAATGGCATATGATTGCGTGAACCGCTAACTGTTATTATCGATAGTTAGGTTCACTATCGGCATATAGTTCAACTACTAGCTCTTGAATAACTGACAGGTATTACTTAACTGTCGCTTGGTAATTATTTGAAATGGCGTAGTCTACATAAATTATTTAAAACAATCGACCGGCAAATGGTTCTACTTATCGCATTAACAATGTTTAACATTTAAAAAAAAAAACGAGTTTTTTTTTCGGCTGGGAAATCATCCAATGACTTCCCCCGCTCTGGGCGGAGCGGGGGGGCATGTCAGACTTGTACTGACTAAAACCCACCCATGTTCCTTCTATTGCCCTTTACTTTCCGGGGCCGCGGTATCTCTTTCGAACAACCCGCAACCCTGGCAGGAGATTTTGCGTTAAGTCTTACTTCATTCAACCAATAACATATTGTGCAATTTTCGCGCAGAAAAAACAATGTCTTTTAATAGATAGAGAGGTTAATTTTCACTTCGTCTATTAGAATTTCAACTCCATTATACTTCTGTGGAACTTTGAAGGGTACGGCAGGGTGCTTTTTAACCAATCGCAGAAGAGGAAATTAGTTAGGAACTTAGGTAATTGAGATAAGATCCCACTTACAACAGATTAATTAAATTCAAAAAATGAGCATGAGCATAGAATCATAGGGAAAGATAGGTAGAGAAATATAGGTAAACAAATACTGCCCTGGGCTATATATACATGCTATCTTTTAGTGACCACCGTAGATGACGCACGCGGTCTCTGGCACAAGATGGCGGTGCGGGTAGTGGATGATCGCGGCCACATGAACCCAGAGCTAGCGATGGAAGTCTGATACGTGGAGGCTCTGACAAGGAGAGCAGACCGCTGTAGTATGTCAGGTGACCAAATGACGCTAAAGTGGTGCTTGTATAGGCGTAATACGGAATAAAGCTTGAAACCCTTAAATAACCGTGAAGCGGACGCCTGTGGATTCGCGCGAAACATAGATTAACAAGAAAAAAGTACTCATCTTAAAACTACAGGTTTTTTATGTAGAAGGTTAGTGATGTGCAGGTAAAATAATGATTAAGCCAAGGACAGCATGAGACGGCTGTGTATAGAAGAGACAACGCTTATGTCATAGACAATAATGAATAATTTTTATGAAACCCACTCATTTTGCTACAACGAAAGATAAGTTTTCTAATAATATATAATTTTATTTTAGTTGTTTTAATATTTGCAAACCATTTTAATGTATTTTATGCGTGGTAGTTGGAAAATGATAAAACGAGGCAACGAAACATTATTTATGTAGGAGTGTTCTCAAGATGCACTCTTCTTGAAGGAAATAGAACAATGAATTGTGTTGAAAACTGAACAAGTTTAAATTAATTATAATTCAGATGAACGTTTCCTTGACTTTAATAGTTATACGAATGGAAGGCGGAACGCGCGAAACAACTTTCATCTTGGGAAACTTAAGCGCACTTAGTAACAATTTATTTTTCAAATGAAAATACAAATTGTTTCCCTCTATTGTTTACAAGCCTTGGCCTTTTACAATAAAGAATTCTGCCACTATTGTTAAAAAACTGCACTTAAGGTATTATAACTTCTATTGTGTAATATTAAATTAAGTTTTGTGCCACTGCATATTATTCAAGATCGCAGAGCCAAGTAAAAGAAAAATTGCTTTAAGTAAGATATGATATCCGTATTCGCTGTTTTCATTTTACATGAATACTGTTTACAAGATCATCATTTTCCTGCCCTTTCCCGTTCTATTTGGGGTCGGCGCAACACGTTTTCTTTTTCCATTCTCCCCTATCAGACATCATGGCATCATTTACTCCTTTCTCCTTCATATCATTTCTTACACAATCCATCCATCTTTTCTTTGGCCTGCCTCTCGCTCTCCGTCCATCACCATTCAGATCCATCACTCTTTTAGTCACATGTCCTTCATCCCTCCTCATCACATGTCCATACCAAGACAAACGACTCCCTTTCAATTTGTTTACAACTGTTTACAAGATATGAGAGCTATATACACGGAAATGATGTTGCACGTTGGTTCTCGACTGGTTCCTGCTTTACTATATATTTGTTATTAATTGACCTTTAAGCAGTTAAAGGTCATTCGGCAGCTTTTTGTGAATAGTGCGCAGCGGAATATACAAATATCGTAAAATAGAAGGCAGTATGTGTATAAACACAAGAGCTACTTTTCCATAAAGTTTAAGTAAATCAATTACACATCCATCTGTCTCTAATATATAGTATAACAGTAATTTAAAACAAAATTCTGCCTATTTCCAAAGAGACGTGCTTTCCGTGCTTGCCTTATTCCTGGAACCTCACCTTGCTATTGGAGTCAGTACAACAAATGAATTTCTGCGAATGAAGACTTCACCTTTTTGTTTTATAACAGTGTCATACAATACAATTACTAACAAACGACAGCAATATACGAGTATTGTGTGTTGACTCATTGAAAGGGTTCGTGGAAAATATGGTTTCATCGCAGCTTTATGTTTTTTGTGGACGTTCTAGGAAGAGTGCACATGAGGGTTTTCAATAATTTTATCAATTCAATTTGATTTACATAAATGTGTGTGGTTATAATTTGAATGTGTTTTGTTTTGTACCAGAACTTTTTGTCTACTTAAACATAGTATTATACCTCCTTTTTTAATGACTGGAGTATTAGGATGACGTGACCGAGCTAAGCATGCATGGTCTTCCAAACTTAACATAAATATGCAAAATTTCAGCCCAATCTTACATCGAATAATGGATCAAATTAAATTTCCAAGGCTTCTGTCATAGTTGGAGCTAACAAAAGCTTTAAAATACCAAGTGCGAGTCGTACTCGGATACAAAGGCTTTCGTAGAACTACATAGTATTATAACAATATTTTTAAGACTCATTCATTTGCAAATTTCCTCTTAACAGTAAAAATGAATTTGTTTTTCATAATTGGATATTACTGAAAATTTAAGTTACTGCTGATAAAAAAAAACCCTATATCTCATAAATTAATAATGGAATTTTATTCAAACCAATTTTGGTTAAAGGATTTTTTATCTTTTACAGATCAAATTTTTTTCAGAATTTTCCTCTACTTACTTTAGAAATAAGAGGGGAAGGGGGCACACGTTTTACGCCTTAAATAACTCACCAACCATTTCTTTAAAAAAAAAGTATTTAAGAATCATCTATATAATTTAAAGAGCTATCGATATCGACAAACGACAGAGGTGGATATTTTTTTTCAACTCTCACTTACATAAAGGGGGCTATCCCTATTTTAATAGTTTCGGAGTAAAATGGTTGTGACATACAGAGAGACAGACAGAATGATTGGGCAAATCTAAAAGTTTATTTAGCCATTTGGCTACTGAACTCTAACAAGGAGAAAGTTCTCGATCCATTTGTTTTATCAATATGGTTTTATTTGAAAACTTGACCGCGAAGTCGGACTATATAAACCCCTCACCCCTGAGTAAAATAGTAAAAAGGCATGTAAAGTAGTATAAAGGTTTTATTTTGTAACGAAAACTAAAAAGAGCATATAAGGAAAGCAATACTAGTAAAACATCGATGCTGAAACTAAAAACAGAAAGACCTCCAAAAAGTACGCAAGTAAGGATTAGCAATAGCCTCAGATTCTACAAAGACCAATATGTCCTCAGATTTTACGAAGACCTCTACAACTACCAAAGCTGTAATGAAAAACTATATAGTCCTAAAATTCCAAAAGAATTCACAAGGCCAAAAGTTTGATAAAACGTTAAAAAACTACTATATAATATACTTAATTAACCCTAATTCTGTTACTAAACAACATGTTGTTTGTCAACCTACTGCGTAAGGGGTTGGGGGGGTAGATTGCTATTTGTCATTAGTATATACTAAAATAGTAAAAACGACTTTTGAGATATAAATCACGCGCCATATAAACAATTAGACTATACCCGAATATCACAAATAATAAACGAATTTAAAAAGGAGCACAAAAGTCAGAATACCGTTTTCAAATTTAAAGTCACCAAAACATAACTCCCTGTCGTATTGAAATGTCTGTTAATCGATATTTAACAACTGAATGAAAGTTTTCGTTTAAATTCTGTAATGCAATTAATGAACTTTAGATTTCGCCGGAATATAGATACACGTGTAAGGGATTTAACCTTCATTGGATTTCCACGAATATTCGCTAGATGCAACGGCACGTGTAGGTACTCCAAATTAATGACCGTGACACATATGTCATGGACGTTAGTATCATGTCGGAATTGCAGGGCCACGATATACAGTAACTTTCAAAAGTTTGTTGAAATTATTTACATTAGATGTTAAAGTAATTGTCAAACTTAATTGCGGTCTGGAAGTTAGCTACAGCTCAGCGCCTTTTACGGACCGATGATTTTCAGATTTATTTGATGACCACTCCTTAAAAAAAACAAAATGTCGAAAGTAAGTGCCAAACCACAAGTCGGCTGTCCAATCATTGCATACACAAACAAACGAAAACCTTTATTCAATTATTTTATTCCCTCAACCACTTTGCCAAAACTACAAAAAGCAGCGTATATTATTATTAACCAAGTACCGTAATTTTAATTGATTTATTATATATTTTATGACCCCTCTTGAAATATAGATGCAAAATGTACCTCGTGTATACTGGGTTAGTTAAATAAAGCATAACACACATTTCAAACTAGGATTCAGATGAGACTGCAACATAGCATCGGAGTGAATAATTTAAACTACTTTTGGAGTATGCGATAGGCTAGTAGCTACGCGTGTTTGCCGCCATCGTATAATGATGGATGGGCCACGCTGTGAAATTGTCAAGGCCAGCCGGCACTAGAAACTACGGTCTCTTTTTTTTTGTTTTTGCACCACAGTGGTCTTTATTTTTGTGTGTTGTTTACTTTATGCTGTTACCGTACGCGGTGGCGGTGTTACCTCATCAGATTATTTAAAATACGTAGAGGTAATTTATTTAAATAAAATAATAAACATGATTTTGCAAAATTCAAAATTATGATTTATTTGCGATTCGCTCCGGTCACACGGGTGGTATGTAGATACTAATATTACGATCTAATAGACGTCAGACTCAACCCCTTGATTGAGGTAGAGTAAAATTGTATTTCGCCGCACTTTGGTCGAAACTTTCACTTCACATAAATTCTACTTTGGTTTTATGTTAAATCTTCTTTACAGAGTATAAAACGAAGTCGGTTCCCGCCGTCTGTACGCTTAGATATTGTGAACCACGCATCGGATTTTAAAATTCGTTTACATCACGATAGAGTGATTCCAGATGAAGCTTTATATGCATAATACATGCATATTTTAGTAGAGAAAAGGTGAGAATTTCAACACAAGAATTTTGCACCCTTGTGAAGCCCGGTCGGGTCCATAGTTTATAAATAAAGAGCTAAACTAACAAAAATCAAAGTAAGTACATTATAATATGAATCTTTTATTTGTACCGTGGATCGCTGTTTACTTACTATTCCATTCTAGGTAAATATATAATGTCCTTCGACATTGTTCCTATCTAGAGTTTTCGTAATGATTAGGTTTTGTGTTCCCGCTACCTCACAAGTACAAGTATTCAATTTCACGCTAGGGTCTTGGTGCAAATTACATCTGGACGTTATAGCTGATTTCAAACTACATCACTGGCAACATAACAGTATAACAGTATTTAACTCATCCATGTGTAACCGAAACTTGTGCAAATTACACTGAATCTGAGATCGTATGTTTCTCGCATCTCGCTGAGCGGATCTCGTAGGTTTCACGAAGCTTGCAATCTTGAAACTCGTAGCAGGTAACAACCGTAGGTCACTGAGTCTCAGTACAGTCAGTGTGGGATTACAAAACAATGGAGGTAAACTAGATTCAATTATTTATAGTAGACAAAACATGTTTTTGTTGTGACTTTCTGATTTTTATTTTTACTGTTGTTTACCTAGTTCTAGTAAATATGTAATTTGATAGGATCTGGATAATTGCGATGTTATATTAAAAGAAAAGTTGTAATAAAATAGGTCCCGCCTGTTTTGCTTAGCTTTTACGTCGAAAACGTCCATCGCTTTCTAAGAAAAAAGAAACTATATCTGTGACTAGTCTGGTAAGTTATTTTTTGTTAGCCGTACATACAGGCGCGTACAAACATAACCCTCCTTCTGTATTAGTAAGATAAAAATATTGACTAAAAAAACAATAACCGCCGAGCAAACCCATCTGGAACAACGCAAGTCCTGAAAGTGCAAACAACTTTTAGTTGCATCTATTATTTTGCATTAGCTTTCAAAATTTCGCCACCTTTCAAACAACAATAAAACCCAATGAGTCGTGTGAAAATGTTAATGAAATGTCGGTTGTAGTCAATACTCGTAGATGATGACAAGCGATGAATATGCATGGTGTGTACAATGGCCATCCATAATTTTCAATACTACGAGACAAACAAGAAAAATATTATTTCTAATTCTATTTTGATTAAAATTTTGAGAAATTAACTTTAAAGGTTTAATGGGAAGATTATGAACATCGCTTGAAATATTCGCCTGATATGACATGATTGATTTCGCTTGACATTTCATCATTTCAAGATGTTAAAGAACCCTTCGTGAAGCCGTCAACCATGTGTTCTGGTAGTTTTGCTGAGAAACGACATTTTTGGTGTAAAAAGGCACGTTTTACGGTAAAACTGAATATACTGCACTCAGAATATTTAATATATATATAATAATAAAAATATTTTCTAGTCTGTAGTTGTTTATTGTGAATGTGAGGACCATGTGGATCATAACTTTTATTTACTTTTTTTGCTTTTGACGAATCTGGCAGTTGAGTACTATTTAGGGACCTACGCTAATGTCCTTTTTTTGGTATTGTTCGTCGTTTCGTTGAGCTCCTTGGGTTATGAGTCGAGCTACACGATAACTGACACATGCACTGACGGGACAGGTCCACTCAATCTGTGTGGTGCTTTCTTAAAAAGACCTCTTCAGACACTAATCTGCATAGTCCTCATGTAAGTTGACCAAGATTTTTTTGTCTGGACTTATAAGAGACTGTGACCTCTGAGTTTGTTTCGGCTGTTTCTTCTCAGAGTAGTCGGGTACGAAACACCGGCCTCATCTAGTTTTAAAAAAAGACGTGTAAAAGTGTTTGTGAAAACCTACTTGCAAAATAAACATCATTTATCATTTATCGTTGCAGATTTATAAATTGAAATATTTTATTGCGTTTGTTACTAACATAGATTGCTGTGTATTTAATAATATTATATAGACCAAGGTCTGAACAAAACAATATTTTTTTTGGTAAAATATTAATTGAATAGAAGGTATTAATAGCAAAGTGACAACTTGTACCCCCCAATGAACACTATGATTTTTTCAATCAATCAAGATCATTGAAAGGGCTGACAACTGATTTTCCGATATTTTCTAAGACTACGTTGTTCCTGTCGCCTGATTTCCAACGATAACTTCTTGTTAATATATATATATATATAACTAGCTTTTGCCCGCGACTTCGTTCGCGTGTTTTAATAGTTCCTGTTCCCGGGGGATTTCCGGGATGAAAACTATCCTATGTCCTTTCTCGGGTCCCAGACTTTATCTGTACCAAAAATCATTCAAATCGGTTCAGTGGCAGACAGACAGACAGACAGACAGAGTTACTTTCGCATTTATAATATTAGTTTAAGTTTAGATAAAGAGGAACTATTTGTTTGTTTATTTGTATTGAATAGGTTTTTAACTACTGGACCGATTTTAATTATTTTTCAATTAATAGGAAGCTACATTATCAGGAAGTAACATAGGCAACATCACGCTACTACCCACGGGAGCGGGGCAGTACACTAAGACGCGGGTGAAACCGCGCAAGTAAAAAATAAAGACCGCTACGCCACACGTCGCGTATCTCTCAACAATGCCAAAGCAACAAAGCCTATGAATCCAAACAAAAGATAATTAGGTTAATGGAGAACAGTATATCAATACCAAGAACTGACAATATTGATTTAGGTTTCAGTTTAATTTAACAAAACCAAGACGCCACAATTTTTTATTTTTTTGAAAAGTACCGAATAAAATTTTGATGATTATGAGTATCATAAATTAATGAAAGCTGAGGTTTTAAGCATTACTTAAACCTTATATGACATTAATTAAAAGTATTGTATTGCTTTGCATATGTATGCTATAGAATAGCTTCAGCCGATTTAGTTCGCGAGTGCACATGTAATATAAATTCGGTACCCTTTTTAAAAAAGCCTTTAAAAAAAACCTACAAAAAAAGAAAACAAATGGTAAGTACTTAAATGATATTTATGTAGCTTTTAGGACAATATTAGTTAGTTAACCCATCATCCAATGTATATTTAGAGTACACACTGGGGCTAATTAAAGTCCAATTTACAATGGAACGGATTTAATTGTGATAAATCAAAGGTTTAACAAATATGCTGCGTACAGTGCAAATGTCGTCGGTAGAATGACATGGAAGAAATAAAACATTATGTGGCTGCGTGTAAGAAGCACGCGCCTACCAAAATATGCATGGCAACTAATAGCATGACAGGTACGCGTGGAGTACCACTCTTGTGAGGCGTTACGCCGCAACATATTCCCGGCCGTTGAAAGCCTGCTTTCAACCCTTCAGTTCTTCAGCGGTAGGTAGCGGACAGAGACGGGTAAACGGCCGTCGCACACAGCCTCGTGACGTTTTGATTTCAGCGACTCGTGCCACTCCATCTGGTCCGGGAAATAGCCGCAGAACTCGTCCGAGACGCCAGTTTAGTGGGGGCGCGTTTTCTTCTGCCAATAGCACCATGTCTCCTATATTGAGCCGCGCAGAATTTCCTTTGCGCCATTTCGTTCTCTGCTGAAGCTCCGATAAATATTCTTTCTGCCATCTTTGCCAGAAGTGGCGCCTTGTTTTCTCCAGACGTTCATATCGGTTTCTTGCGTTGCCTGTGTTGGGTACATCTTCCAGGGCTGGTGAAGGTAGCGCAGTGAGCGGTCGACCGATGATAAAGTGCCCTGGGGATAGGGAGAGGAGGTCATTAGGACAGGATGACAAGGGGCACAAGGGACGACTATTAAGAATCGCCTCCACTTGTGCAAACAAAGTCGAGATTTCCTCGAATGTGAAATGACTATTGGCCATAACTCGTTTTATATGGTGTTTAGCAGACTTTACGCCGGCTTCCCAAATGCCGCCGAAGTGAGGAGCGTAAGTAGGTATGAACTTAAACTTAATACCTTGTTGACTTGCAAAATCAGACATAGGTTCTTTAGTTTCTTTTATAAAAGCGCCAATTTCCTTCGCGGCGGCGACAAAATTACGACCGTTATCGCTAAATATTTCCGTTGGTTTCCCACGACGGGCAATGAATCGCCTGAGAGTCATTACAAATGCATCTTTAGTTAAGTCACTGACGGCCTCTAAATGAATGCATTTGTAACGTAAACACACAAAAAGACACATGTAACACTTTGTCACGCGACTTCCACGTCCTTTGCGATTTAAAATAAAAAATGGACCAGCAAAATCCAACCCAACGGACAGGAATGGAAAATCCGGATTCACGCGCTGTGAAGGTAAGTCACCCATTTTTGGGCACAACGTTTTACCACTAATACGTCTACATCTTACGCAGTTATTAACAGTGCGTCGTGCAAGATGTCTGCCGTTTACAGGCCAGACTGTTTCCCTAACTGTTGCGAGCAACAACTGCGGGCCTGCATGTAAGTTTACAAGATGCTCGTTAGCAAAATATAACTTTGTTAGTTTATGCGTAGCATGCAGGAGTATTGGATGTCTTTTCTCGAAGTCGCATGCCGCGGCATCTATGCGACCACCGACGCGAATCAACTTGTTATCCTTATCTAAGAACGGAGACAATAATAAAATTTTACTCCTAGCCGGTAATTCTTTACCTTTTTTAAGAAAGTCATATTCTATAGGAAATGACTCACGCTGGGCGATACGGCATAGCGACAGAAACGACTCAGATGACTCATCCGCGGTAAGTATACCTACTCGTTTATTATGAGGATTCCTCAAATTAAATATGAACCTTAAAACCAACGTCATAAGGTTTCTAAGTTTCTTAAAACATGAAAAATTATTAAAATCTATAAAGTTATCATTAATTATTGACGTGTGTGTTTTTATTTCAGGTAAGTCATCTAACTTGGATTCTTTTAACATTGGCCAGTTGGATTCATTGTGACGTAAGAAGCTAGGGCCGGACCACCATAACTCCGCGGACAATAAGCTTTTTGCATTCATTCCTCTAGTGATCAAATCAGCTGGGTTCATTAAAGTAGGAACGTAACGCCATGCAGATGGTTTAGTAACTTCAGTTATTTCGCAAACACGATTAGCAACGAACATTTTTAATTTAGTTGGATCACTATTTATCCAACCCAGCACTACACTAGAATCACACCAATGTACCATTCTTCCCGGCTGATACCGGAGAGAATCTGTAACGGATTTACAAAGCTTAGCGGCTAATAATGCAGCACACAATTCAAGACGTGGTATGGTAACCGGTTTTAATGGCGCTACTTTTGATTTGGCGCATAATAAGTTGACAGTGATTTGACCATGATCATTTACTGATTTTAAGTAGATACATGCACCATAGGCGCTTTGAGACGCATCACTAAAAGAATGTAATTCTATAAATATAGGCTTATCGCATAACACTAATCTTGGAATATTAAATTTCTTTAACCAATTTAAATTATTTGTAAAGTTCAACCAATCGTCTTTTAACTCTTTTGCGACCGGTTCGTCCCAATTTATTTTTTGCTGCCACATTTTTTGTAACATAATTTTAGGTTGTATAATAAGAGGACTAAGGATACCCAAAGGATCAAATATTTTGAATGAATTTGACATCACAAATCGTTTTGTTATAACCGCTTTTATATCAAGTGTAAAGTTTTTAATTGGGAAATATAAAGTGTCACTTGATGGGATCCACCCGATACCAAGAGTACTTGATGATTCACTGATAGTTAATTTGTCCTGTTGATTTATGTTTAAATCGTTTAATATCGACGGATGGTTACTTTTAAACTTCCTTAAATTAAAACAACCGCTTTTTAAAGCTTCGGACACGCCCTTTTGAATGTGACGTAAGTCCTGCTCATCATCAGCACCTGTAATGAGGTCATCGACATAAAAATCCTTTTGGATAGCAGTTTTAATGCGTTCGTCGCGTTGTTCCTCCCCCAGTTGCCATAGGCAACGAGTACTAAGATAACTAGCACTCGCGGTGCCGTACGTGAGTGTATTTAACTCTAACGATGTAATGGGGTGAGACTCGTCCTCTCGCCATAGAATTCGTTGTAAGCCACGGTCTTCTTTGTCAACTTTAACTTGACGGTACATTTTTTCAACGTCCCCAGTTAACAGGAACTTGTACTGTCTAGCACGTATGAGTATAGCGAACAGAGAATCCTGTACGGGCGGACCCACCCTTAAAATGTCGTTTAACGCGTATCCTGATGTAGAAGCTGCAGACCCATCAAAAACTACCCGTAATTTAGTTGACTCACTGTCTTGTTTAAGTACCGCGTGATGACATAGATAATAAATTATGTTTCGCTCGTCTTTAGCTAATGAAAGATGCCTCAATTCAGCGTATTCATTAATGAATTTTGTATATTCGCATTTAAGCAATGGATTTTTTTTTAAACCGTTTTTCTAAATAATATAACCGCCTTTTAGCTAAGTTATAGGTATCCCCCAGACAGTCTGGAGCGTCCTTTAATGGTAGTCTTACACAAAATCTACCAGTGGTTTCTCTACGAGTGTGAGTTTTGAAGTGTTCTTCACACAACCTTTCATTTTCACTCATTACTCGTTTTGTGGGAACCTCTTCTAGTTCCCAGAATTTTGCAATTGATTTTTCAATGTTCATTTGGCTTGACACGGCACCTACCGTGGTGTGATTGCAATGTGTGACTTTATGATCAACATTTGAATGTATAGGTCCAGATATGATCCAGCCTAAACGCGTATTTATTAAATATGGGTTTTGTGGGCCAAGGGAACGCTGCTCGTTACCCATGATGTCCCAAAATAAATCAGCGCCTATTAGAACCTCTACAGGTGCTGGCTGATTAAATGTAGGATCAGCAAGAACAATGTTTTTAGGTAAATTTAATGTATTGACATTGACCGGGTACCTAGGTATTACACCGGTTAATTCTTTTAAAACAAGACATGAACAATTTGCGCTATATTTGTTAACTAGAGAATTAATTTTAATATTGCAACTTTCGGCAATGTTAGAAGAAACAGTATTACCAATTCCTATGACCTTTAGCGAGTCAATTGGTACCGATTTTAATGCCATATTGTCCTTTAAAGCTTTAGAAATAAAAGATGATTGGCTGCCACTATCGAGCAGCGCCCGAACCTTCGCCTTTTGCTGGGTCTGTGGATTCGAGACTTCAATCATGACCGTAGATAAAAGAGTTTGACTTGAAGTTCGCTTTGAAAAGCTGGCAACGGTTTCGTAACCGTTATTAATAGGCTCGTCTACCATTGCAATATTATTAACATCAGAAGACGCAGCGGGGCGATGCAACAAAGTGTGATGCCTTTTATTACATTCACGGCACGGTCCCATTCGACATGCGCTTGAGTGATGTCCCTGCCTAAGACAGTTGACACATAATTTGTATTTTGTAATGTCTTTCGTCCTATCATCTATCCCCTTTGCTTTGAAAGTGGGACAGTCGAAAATCCTGTGATTTTCATTACATATGACACATTGATAGTTACGAGGGTTATTAGGTTTATTGACCTTGGAAGTAGCAAATGATTTCGTATAATTATTTTGACTGGTTTTATGACTATTTGTGCTAGAATTATTACGCGCGGTGGTCACTTGACCCTTAGGCATATTGCCATCATGTTTGTTACGATTTAATGCCTCCAGCACGCCTGCACGTTCAATCAAGAACTTATTGAATTGCTCCAATGATGGAGCATCATTGTCTAAACTATTTCGATATTCCTCCCACTTTGCTAAAGTGTTGGGGTCTAACTTTGGCGCCAGCAAGAAAACAATTATAACTTCCCACCCATCCGTGGGTTGTCCTAAGCTGGCCAAAGCACGCAAGTTTTTTGTAACATGGTCGACTAGAAATCTCAGAGATCTTTCCGATTCACGTGAAAGTTGCTTTATATAAAATAATGAGGATAAGTGGTGATAGATTAAAAGTCTTTTATTATTGTAACGACTACCAAGTAAATTCCATGCCTCAAAATAATTATCGGACGATACCTCAAGATTCGAAATAATTCTTGCGGCATCACCCTCCAAATAAGACGTAAGGTAGTGAAACTTATGGATTGGTGTTAAGCGTTCATTTTTGTGTATTAAACTCTCAAAAGTGTCTCGAAACTCTAACCATCGGAAATAAGCTCCGTCGAACTTGGCTATCTGAATCTGAGGTAATTTTAAACCAAAAGATTGATGATCCGAACAACAAGAAGTATCATGGATTGAACCACGTCTATGTTCACTTTCAATCTTAGAGAATTTGTCCAACAAAGTTTTTGCAGTCGCAATGTTGACAATAATATCGCGTTCGATGCTATCACGTTCATCAATTTCTGCGTCTAAATCATCTGGTTTTAAGACCTCAATCTCATTTTGCAAGTCGTCAACCCTAACTGACAATGCCTCGAATTTTGCAAGTTTCAAACTTAACTCAGTTAATTGTATGTTATTCAGCTCTGTAACGTCAGCAATACTAGTTAAATAATTCCTGAATTTAGTTATCTGCCCCTTTGCAGATGACCTTTTAGTAATTAAATCTTTTAAACGAAATTTATCTACCGATTCGTTAGGCATTGCGAGTATAAAGTCAAACAAATACGTGTATTAAGTTCAATAAAGTATCAAAACAAATTGTAAAGAATGCCTAATGAGCAATCCGTTAATTTAACAAAGAAAGGCTCACGCTCCTCAATTCGACGACATCTGGTTACTCGGAAACCGGTTACGCCCGCACAGCTGATTGCGCTTGGCGTAGATAATAATCTGAAATGACCGAAACACACATCTAAGTATTTATCATCAAAATGAGGAATAATCTCACAGAGTGAATTGTACCTAAGCCTTGGAATTAAGGATTAAATTTCTTTGAACTATACTGAAATGAAATTAAAATTATTTATTTATCTAAGCGTACTATTTTATATTATTAATTACTGAGCCATTAGTAATTAGTTTTGCAATAGATTTCGACCAAATAATGTAGAAGTATTTTAAATAGCACACAAAAGAACAATTTTCTTTGAACCAGGAGGTAGGTTGACAAAATGCTTTAACGTAACGGTGGTTTTTTCCGTTAAATTTTTGCTTTGCACAAATGAATTTGATTCCCAACAATCAGGAATAGGATAATTCTGGGTAATATGGATGAGTTTTTTGGAAGATTAGGAAAAATAGGAAGGATAGGGCACTTATCTGCTTTTGTTGAAGTCCGATGCGCGATGTGATACTTTTGCTGAATCACTGCTCGCTTCAGCCTGAATTCGTGGGTGATCCCAGCCAGGCTGCACCTTCGCTCTTGAACCCCTTCTTCAATCTTCAAATCACGCCAAGAAGAAGCTCACCAACCGGCCGGCTCCGCCTCGACGAGATTTTTCTGCCACGTTTTTTCTTGACTTTTTTCTTCTTTTAGATTTTCGCGGTTTGATTCCCCTCATGGGCCACCAATATGTATATTTAGAGTACACACTGGGGCTAATTAAAGTCCAATTTACAATGGAACGGATTTAATTGTGATATATCAAAGGTTTAACAAATATGCTGCGTACAGTGCAAATGTCGTCGGTAGAATGACATGGAAGAAATAAAACATTATGTGGCTGCGTGTAAGAAGCACGCGCCTACCAAAATATGCATGGCAACTAATAGCATGACAGGTACGCGTGGAGTACCACTCTTGTGAGGCGTTACGCCGCAACATCCAAATATACTTCGAAGCTGAACTGTACATTTTATCTATGAAATATTACTTATCTTAAATTATTATTTTTAAATATACATATAAATATACTAGCTTTCGCCCGCGGCTTCGCCCGCGTTAAATTTGGGGTAACACAGTTCCCCTTGCGCCTTATTGTTTTGTAATAGCAACGCAAAGTTTTCCCTTTTCTTCCCTCTTTCTCCCTTACATCCCACTTTTTTTAAATAAAAATTAGCCTATGTCCGTCTCCTGGTTCCCAACTATCTCTGTACCAAAATTCATCAAAATCCGGTAAGCCATTAAAGCGTGAAGAGGTAACAAACAAATAAACAAACAAACAAACTCACATTCGCTTTTATAATATTAGTAAGGAAGTAAGGATAGTAAGGATAAGGATATTATACAATTCTGTCTAAGTTGACACACTAATACTTGCTTTTTATAACATAAATGCGCATTTGTGTTATAGTCCGTTGTAATAAGGGTTGAGCCTATTGCCATCAACTCGGCACTATTCTAGTTTAGTTAGTTTGTTTGTTACGTCTTCACGCCTAAATGGCCTAAACGATTTTGATGAATTTTGTTACAGAGATAGTTGGGACCCTGAAGACAGACATAGGCTAATTTGCTTTTTAAAAAGTGAGAATAGAGTAGGGGGAGAAAGAAGGAAGAAAAGGGCAGAGAAGGATATTTTTTTTTCGATCATCACAGGTGTTAAAGTTAGCGTTAGCCTAAAGTAACTATGCCACGCGGACAAAGTCGCGGGCGGCAGCTAGTTTGTTATAATTAACTATAAGTAACCTATCTATATAGTAATTGAATTTTCAATTAAGTAATTCGTAAATATGAAGTATCTTTTTGTACGTGTAACTTCTAACCAAAAAGAAACCTGGCAATAACTAACCTTAGGCCTATATTACTTAAAGTAGGCGACCATACGTTTTTATCAAATCGCCTAGTGCCTTGAAAATTCGCAAAACGGACACAACCGTCAACGACGTCTGCCCTCACGCGTCTGCCCACAGAACAATATACTCCTAGCTGCCCGTGTTCGGGTCGCGCACTCAGCGATGAGCCACTTCTTCCCCACCGCACCTACCCCGCTCCCCCCACGCCCCGTTCGCCTGGCACCGCTGCTGGTATTTATCACCGAAACAGTATTTATCGCCGAAATTGCTATGACTCTGCATTTTAAATCTGTGATATCTTCCAAAATATTTATTTAATTTACATGCTGTAAAAAGCCATATTGATCTTTATTAAATGCACAATGTATTTAAGATACTTAATTGGATAAGGATTAATACTGTATTGCTTAAAATCGCTTCGTAAATAAGCCATTATTTCTCGTACAAATTAAAGGATAAAAAATGGTTATTGTGGGTTATTCCTAAGAGATAAACATATACCATCACGGACTTTTTTGTAGACCTTTTTAAGTTGTACAATACTGTAGTACATTGTTTTGATCTATCTTGTAGGATTCAGTCAGCGTTTGCAATGTAAGCGCAAAAAATGTGTTTTTTTACGACCTCACATTAGAAACCTCAAAAATTGTAGCCTATGTGTTATTCTGATGTATAAGCTATAGCCTATGTGTTATTCTGATGTATAAGCTATATTGTGGTAAAGTTTCATGCAAATCCATTCAGTAGTTTTTACGTGAAAGAGTAACAAACATCCATACATCCATACTTACAAACTTTCGCCTTTATAATAAATAGTAGTAGGATTCTTAACCTTTTTTTACTTTTTGTTTTATTCTTTTATGTGGTAGTCTTAGTATTTATATACTAATAATATAATTAAGTATTATTTGTTCTTACGCTGCTTATTTTTATTGCTGCTCTGTCGTGTTTGTTCCCACGTATACTATTGAATGCACAAAAAAATAAGTAAGAATAATACACAACAAATTGGGTCCACCCTTTATAGCAGAACTTTTTATGTCATAATTTTATTTTGCATAACAACGGATGGCATAAACTTCACTTCGCAGAAAATAGTTTAGCAGACACTCATTTATCATACATTCTAAACTCATAATTTTGTAAGTCCGAATCATCTCTAGGCATAAACTTCATATCCATAATATTTAAAAAGTAGAAACATCATATCGCAGAAAGTTCACAGTCAGAATCGTCTTTTGGCATAATATATTTTATATCGATGATCATTAAACGGCAGAATTGTCATATCGTAGAAAGTTTATAGTTAGGGTCATCTTTGTCATTATAAGTTGTCATTTATTTTGATTAATTATTTCTTTAAGATAATGTCATTTATTTAAGTTATTGTTTAATTTAATTTGAGATAATGTCATTGAATTCAATAAGTAATTAGGTATCCTAATCTAAATAGTTCAGTTCCGGGTAAACTACTTAAAACAATCTCTTTTTCTATTAATGCGTTAATAGAAAAAGAGATACCTAATTACTTATTGAATTCAATGACATTATCTCAAATTAAATTAAGTCGTTTGTGGCACTCGCCGGCCGCTACCGCGGCACCGCTCGCTTCGCTCGCTCGGCTCGTGCGTAGGAGGTCACAGTTTTAACCTAACCTAACCTAGCCATTACTGCCGTCTGCATAGTATGCCAAGTGAAATTATACCAAATAATATATTATGCGAAATTTTAACTCTGCGAATCGTAATTATACTAAATGTAATTCTGCCATCTTAAAAGTATGCCATTGTTAATTCGAAGTTTTAAACATTATGCCAAACGATTATTATACCAAATAAATTTTATGCCTTTAAAATGTTCGTTTAAAGAAAATTATGCTAAGTGTGTTATGCCAAATAAATTTCGGAGCATCAAGTTTCTGCCAGATAGAGGGAACCCCAACAAATTGTCAGATAATGATAAGTGTTGTGAAAGAATTGAATTCCATAGAGCCTGTGATGCAGTATTGTCGAATATAGGTAAAATCAAGCACACATTTTATTTAATATTTGGAAGGCTTACGAAATGAAGCAACTGAATAAAATTTCGTAATTTAATAATTACTAATTGTTTCCTAGAATGTTGATCCCAATTAAAACGCAACGTATCGCTATTAAATTATTTATTAAAATAATTAAATAAATTTAAAGACACGTTAATTTACACGTATTTTCAGATTAATGGTACATGAATTCGTGTCCATCGTTTTATTTCAGTGATTCAGTAGTTTTTCGTCTGGTACAGGCGATGACACTGGACATTTTGTAACGACTTTTCATTAAATAAACTTCATAATGATTTTGTAATGATTGCGAGACTGATAATTCCACCAGCACCATCTTTTGTTTGCGCATAGGAACTCATCAAATAACTTTGACCGTCTAGGCGGAGCTTATTGTCAGACTTGTACACACTAAAACCCACCGATGCTCTTTCTTTGCCCTTTATGTTCGAACTAGATACCGCGGTACCTCATTCGAACAACCCACCCGCAACCCCGGCCGGACCAGCACTCTCTGATCTAGAGGTTGAGGCCCTAGCACGAGTGCTTGGTGTAAACGTAAATACTTTTATGTATACATTCCTAAAATAATAAATGAAATTATTGTTCACAATTTTAAGAACGTATTCACGTGAATAGGGGAGTATATTATTTTATTTATGTAAACCTACACTGTGTGCTACCAGGCCCTCAGGATTAATAAGTGTGTATGTATAAATCAGCCACAAAACACTTGTGCGTCTAGACTCGTTCATGCAGATATTTTAAGCTTCTGATGCTTTAAACGATGTGACAGGTGCATAACATGTTTATGTGTGCATCACTAATGCCCTCTTAGAACGAACAAATGATAGCATACATGTAAACAATGTGTTGAATTGCGACCGTGCGATTCAGATCGTGCATTTTTCTTTAAATAACACAAACCGGGAATATTGCGGGGTACCTCCCCGCTATTGATGTCTCAATTACAGCGTCATTAGTGGTTAAAATCGCTTTGTACATACAAAGTATATTTTATGAAAACCTTTGGTAGTTTATATTCTCTATTTCTAAAAAAAAAAAAGTTAATCGCTCCATATTTTAATAAGTAATAATATATGACTGTTCATCTGTCTATACCCTATAGACTCCCGAACTACTGAACCTATGTCGATGAAATAATAATTCAAAAATATGTTTAATGTCCGCTAGAAAATAATTACTTACTTACTACGGTTTTGTTGTGACGACGTATGATGACAACGAGGCTATAAAATTAATGCAGGCACAAAAGAATATGTCCAGGCTGGACAACGCAGCGCTGTCTTCTCGTGGCTGTCGGTGCTGTGGACAAACTCTCGCTTCCGGTTTGAGTCATGTTTTAAAGCGAAAGCGCTTCGTACTCTGCAGCCAATTCCTAGAGAAAGTTTTGGCCAGAAAATAGGAAGCGGTGGGGGTGTGGGAAGACTCAACCCTCTCTATACGCAGTAGACGCACTGGATCTCGGTGGGTGCGCAAAGATGTCCGGTCTCCAGTCACCATAGCGTAAGCTATGGGAGTGACAGATTCAAGAATTTATCACCAGAACAGGTTTAAAAATTAGAGGGAAATGAAGAAAAAGAATAAATATCCGAAATATTACTTATGTGCATAAAATGTGATAGCTGGTTCTTTTAAATTTAAACAGTAGCCGGGGTTTGATTGATAGACCTTGCAGCATGCAATACAATGAAGTCGGTTTAAAAGTACCTACTACTCAACATAGTACAACAAGTGCCACATCATCCAGGGGTTGAAAAATTTTATATCTATTCTAACATTTTTTTAAATTTATAACCTAAAAACCAAGTGTGGGTTAAATTCTAGACTTTGGTGTAATATAAAAAATAATAAGATATGATTTACCATGAAAACAGTTTTTAGACAAAAAATATTGTTTGGGTACTTACGAAATTGTTGATGTTAATATTTTTGTCGCTGCACAACAGATACGTGGCGGAAAAGAGAGCATTGCAGTCACAAATGGACGCTGAGAGCCGAGCGGAGAAAGAACTATCAAGGACTTTGGACGAGAAAGGCAGACTCATTATAGAAATGAGGACCTCTTTGCAGCAAATCAATGAGCTGTTATCCTGTGTTGGTGAGTAAAAATGTTGCGACTAAATATGAACCCGCAGCTATGCCTAATGTAGGCTTAACAAATACTAGATGAAACCAAAATGAATCCATTCCATTTTTGCAGTAATATAGTTCTAATCTCCGCCTTTAGTACAGGTTTGATATATGTATTTACATAATGTGCGCAAAAAGCAAGACCGTTAAGAACTAGAAAACAATATTTAGTTATCCAACTTCTAAAGGTATACATCCCACGTCGGTGGGTCTAAAATACGAGTAAAAACAAGCATGACATGTGTCAATTTATTAAATCTTCTAACGAACGATCGGAGTTTATTTGACGTTGCTAGATGGTATTGTCGAGACGTGTATCTGTGCGACATTGAACCTGAAGGCAGCGTTGTCAAGTTCAATGCCGGTCTGGATCGAGGTCGTTGCCAGTGGGTCACGCCCGCCGGCAACTGGGTTCAAACACGGTTCTCGACACGGTTTTAATATTCAACAGGGAACACTGTTGTTTTATTCCTGGATAGATACCATGTAATTTTAGAACACAATTTATTTTGACATGTTACGGGTTCATGAGCTTACTTTTTGGCGCTAGCCTAGTTTAAACTTCATGTCGTCCCATTCGTTTATAAATTTGAAAATTAGGAGCCGATTATAAGATGTGTCGATCAGATCTAGCAACGTTTTAGGTGTGCTACTAGAAAAGAACAACAATTTGGGATTTTTTCTGTAGCCACGACACTGCTCGTTGATATTTGTCGCGTTGCACCGTCACAACAGAACGTACACTGACAGCATTGCAAATTCCGCTTAGCGCGTATCGTATTAACTCTTAGTTGTAAATCCACTTGAAACATGCCACAATAACAATGTTAAAATCATTAAAAGCATTAAAATCTATCCACGTAGGTACTATTTGATGTTTAACCGACTTATTGATTTAAAACTTCCTTTTATTTACCTTTAAAACAGAGTTTATATTTGCACCGAAAATATGCCGCCACTGGTCTGTAATCTCCCAAAATCAACTACCCTACGATAAATAAACTAACTAGTGCGCTGTTCACGTGACCTGCATTAACAACTAGTGGCAGATGTAACGATAACAACAGATCAGTAATAGCTAGTAGTTTAAAAATCACGCATAGTGTTGATAAAAGTCGTAGCACAAATTAAGCAGAGCAGCAAAGATAAAGTGGTTGGAATATAAAAAATCCGTTGGAGTATTGCAATTTAATATAAATATATGATTTTGGTATTGTTTCACAGATATGTAAACTTAGGTTAGTTTAGTCTAATCCATATTATTGTATTCTGGGGAACTTTTTATTAAGTCAAAAGGCCAGGAAGGTGGGCCTCACATATAAAAACATCACAATCATCATTATCTGTAGTCATAATACTCATATGGGAGAAGGCACTGTTTTGCTTTACAACCGTTCAGGAGCAACGCCTGTTAAAGCACGCCTGCAGGCGTTACTAAGATAGTGATGCATCTGGGGCAGAACACAGAGATATAGAGTTTTCCCTTGAGCTTCGCTGTGCAGAATTGGAGTACTACCCCAATCAGACACCGCGTCGCCAGCTATGTATTGTATACTTAGAAATTAAAAGTAACCAGAGATCCGATTATGCGAAATATGATTTCCAAACAAAATTTTAGGCAAATGTGTTCTACATATTCTGATCTCTGGCAATAACTTGCGGTTGAAATACTTGCAGGTGTTGCTAATGCGCCCAGGAGGCTTATAGACGTCCCGCCTGCGGTTCAGTACGCCTTGGAAGATATTCTGCAGGCAATTCCACATCCGGAATCAGATTGTTAGTCTTATTTTATTATTCTCGTTTATTTTTTTATACGTAATTTTAAATATATCCTATTTAAAAAAAATAGTAGCCGGTATCGGGAACAAATTAACTGTTTTTAGTAAACCCCTTTTTATAAATAGAGGGTTTATTCGTAAAAGCTGCTGAAACTTGAGTTTCAACTTAATCACATTTTGGTATATAATGTTATTAAATATAACACACCAAGCGCACGCTCTTACGACATCTATCACCAATTTCTCTCTCTCACACACACGTTCATACACAACATACTAACTAGCATAGTTGTGAACACACCTACAAGCAAGATTTTCTAATACCTCAAATTTAAATCTTTACTTCTGTATTTCACATAACACCGTTTTGACGTTTGAATGACAGAGTTCACCCAGATTTTTCAAAGTGTGAGAGATGTGACATCGTTAAACGTATATGTGTGTATAATGAATGACTCACTTAAAACGGTTAATCCTGTTTTTAATATTTCTATGGGTACAAAAGTTAAAACTACTTTTTACTAGTGAAAGCTAAAACCGTTTATATACCTATATAAAGTTAAAATACGTTTTTTTTTTATTAATATTTTCAGGACGCCTCTGTTATAACTATAACTGAGGCGTTCTGAAAAATATTCGTGTTGCAGTAATCAAAGTAATTAGTTAATTACCTTGATTGATACCTGTTTTTCTAAGGGTCACGAAAGAAAACCTAGCAAACTAATTAGTTTCTAATATCATATTAGTAATTGCTATAATAATTTAAACCCGCTAAAAGTAGTTTTGACTGATTAACTGAGACATTATACATACACGATTATCCATCTCACTTCGCTATCAGCTAGAGTTCATTAATAAACCTCAGATTGTTTCATAGAGCTGTAGACCAGTAACATACAATAACAAAATAAATATATTTGGCAGACCAAAATAAGTCTCTAGTAGGCTCATGATTTGCGATAGCGAGCTTTAATTAGAAGATAAGCTATTGGCATCACTGGGCTTAAAGTGAAGCGCTCCAGTTTACTTTAAGCTCGCTCTTATCGTCTGCGCCCGCTGGTCCCAGTTAAGGCACGTCCCCGACGGCCGCATAAAATTTCCTCTTCACAATTTGTCAGAATGACTTTAATATTCGACAACTTGCTCAGTCTATAGCCGCATTTATCGACCTTTGCACTTTATATTTTTAAATAAAATAACATCCACAGCGCACTGGTTCTTCTGAGTTGTGTTAAAGGGTACCAGTCAAGGGTAAATAAATGTTGCGTTACACTTAGCAAAATATAAAAGCGAATTTCTCAAAACATTTTTTCCTTGTTTGAAACGAGACCTATTTTATAGAAGCGTGGCAATCAACATACTGTTAGTGAAAACGTGGTAGGAAATACGTAATTGGTTTGCATTTTAGTGAGTGTTTGCTTGTTGTAGCTTGTGCTTGCCACCCACAGTTGGCTAATCCATATTTAATGCCCCGCCTGCTGGCGTTGCGGGTTGATCGAAAGAGATACAGCGGCCCCGGAACATAAAGAGCAATAGAATTAACATGGGTGGGTTTAAATCAGTACAAGTCTGACACTACCCCGCTCCAACCAGAGCTTTCACGTCAAAACGGATGAACGGATCTTGATGAAATTTGGCACAGAGGTAGATTATGGTCAGGAATATCACGCGGGCACCAGTTAGTATAAAATATTATAAAGAGATTGTTTGCTTGTTACGTCCGAATCTACTGGACCGATTTTAATATTTTTTTCAGAAATATAAAGCTGGATTTTCAGGAAGAACAATTTACAATTTATAAAAAAAAAAATTTTGCAAAAATCTAACCTAAGGAACCAAAATGTTCCCTATAAAATTCTTTTTCTTTTTGACTTGGGCTGAGAAAACTATTGGTGATACATTAAATTTATGTACTACATGCTTAAAGTAAATTTGATCACCTATTACAAATTCTACAAGGTGTACGTCTAACTTTTATGTTTAAATGACAATGACCGCTTTTTGTTCAAATTATTTAATCTTAACACGGTTGGAATCGAATAGTGATGATATTTATAGCATTTTAATATAAGATTTTATTTAAATGGCTTGATAATAATTAAGATAGATTATGAATATGTAAATTACACATTACATCAGACCTTTAGATTAAAGGTTACTACGGGTATAGCTATAAATTAAGAAAAATATCGCTGTCATTGTAAGTCTAATTTCAAAAATATTGCTGTTTTTTTGCGCAGACTTATAATATGACGCTGTAACATGCGAGAGCGGGGCAGTATCCTAATCTTAACTAATATATAAACTCGACATTATATTTGCGGTTGACTGTGCCTTTTGAGTAACAATCAGCGACTGTAACACGCTACTTTTTATACACCGGTACTATGTTCTGTAGAGTTGAATCCCGACGACGACGCGGGCAAAGCCACAGGCAACAGCTAGTTTTTTTTTATATATTTAATCATTAATTGTAGATTTGTTTTCTAATATTTTTTTATGATTTCCGCAGTTGACAAGCTAATAGCGAACGCTAAACAGAAGCTGAATGTACTAATCTTGGCTGTATCCAAGATGGAATTAACCCCAGATGTCAGGATTAATGCCAATCAGTTCTACCATCAAATCTTGGCGAGAACTATGAGGGAGAACTACCAAGACGACGTGGTTCAAGAAGGAGGTATTTATCCGTACTAATATTATAAATGCGAATGTAACTCTGTCTGTCTGTCTGTCTCTTATTCACGCCTAAACCACTGAACCGATTTCCATGAAATTTGGTACAGATATAGTCTGGAACCCGAGAAAGGACATAAGATAGTTTTCATCCCAGAAATGCCCCGGGAACGGGAACTGTTAATACAGGCGGACGAAGTTGCGGGCAAAAGCTAGTGTAGATATAAAAGTACAAAAAAATAATATGTATCATCATCTTCCTTCTCTTGCCCATTTTACTTGAGGACGATATAACACGTTTTTTTCTTTCATTCTCCTCTGTCAACTGTCACGCAATTATTCACTCCTTTTTCTTTCATATCATACCCACAAAATCCACCCATCGTTTTTTTGGTCTTCCTCTACCTCTCCATCTATCAACCATCATATCCATCACTCTTTTAGTCACTTGCGATTCGTCGCACCTTATCAGAACATGCCTGTACGAAGACGGTCGATTCCCTAGTATACTCTTTCCTTACTTAACATTTTTATCCCCGTTACATGCAATGTTTTTTCATCCATCATCTTCATTTGCCATCCATACAGTTCAACAAAAATATATCTGTGTATATTATTAACATAATAACAAAGAGTCAATCTTCACGGGCCCGATGTAGATTTTATAGCGTCCGCGTCCTGGCTCCGATTCGGTGATCTCTTTGGGGAAACTGAAGGTTTTGTTTGTGCGATTATGGACGAAGTTATGTTGACGATGTTCGTCCGGAAATATATTATGAAGGACGGGACGGTTGACATGTGTCGGGCATGCCACCGTCCGGGTGAATCCAACAGACATATTATTTCTAGTTGTTCTCGTCTAGCTAACGGCGAGTACTTGCCCAGACACAACCAAGTAGCCAAGATTATTCACCAGCCACTTGCCTTGAAATATAATCTTGTGGAATCTGAGGTACCTTACTACAAGTAGGTGCCCGACCCAGTTCTCGAGAAAGACTATGTCACGCTGTAGGTACTGAGATCGATCTATCGTTACTGACAGGGCTATTGTCACCAATAAGCCTGAAATAGTGGTGATGAGCGATCAGCGCGCCGCGTAATGATAATCGATCTTGCAATCCCCCGAGAACCTCGTGAAAGCTAAGAAAGAGAAGCAACAAAAATATCTCGACTTGGCACACGAGGTTGTCGATATGTGGAATGTGAGCTCGGGTGGTATTGTGCCCAGAGTAGTTACGACCAATGGCCTGGCCAAGAGCATCGACGACCATCTCTGAGTTATCGTTAGTAGTCTATAGTTGTTCCGGGTCTGGGTGTTTGTGTACGTGAGTTTAAATCTTTGTAAACGCACCCACGATACAGGAGAAAATCTTAGCGTGGGGCAACGATTTATATTAAAAAAAAAATGCATCCGTGCGAAGATGGGCGTGTCGCTAGAATAAAATAAATCAAAATCTATCGCTACACGTATATTTTTTTTATAGCAATGCACTGCTTGACATAGACCCCTTACTCAAGAACAGCGCTAAAACAATCTGTCGTCAGCCTTGCCACCTTAGCCCAATTAATTTACTTCCACAAATATGATTTAATCGTATAATTATTCCCCTTCTACGCCTACTACAAACAGCTATCTTTATAATTTTAACAGATTCTTTGACCATTTTACAGATAAAACTAATGAACTGGGTGCTATCCATATTGAACACCTTTGATAAATTCTAATTTAATTTGGGTACATTCGTCCGCATCCAGGATCGACCTGTTTTCCCATTTCACCGGAGTCCTATTTGTTAAAAGAGATTCCCAGCGGCGATATAACTTTTTGCAGTCGATAATTTTAATAGAAAAGATAAAAACATTTTGAGGTTACTTTTAATTAATGTTATTCGTAACTGGCTTTGGTAGTACGTTTGCTGATAGCGGTCATTCCGGTTTATGGTGCCATCGTGCTCAAGCTCTTGCATATAAGTACATATGAGCCATTAATCACTTCCAATGATGCTTTCCATATCAAACTAATCGTTATACGAAATTGAACTTGATCCTCCAGAACAAAGTGAAACAAATAATGCAGTTAGTCAAGGTTATTTTATATAAAGTTGCTTCTATTGTTCTCTTTGTTTGCACTCGATGATTGCAGCAGTTTGCATTAGGTTTTACTCAATAGATTTAAGCTTTATGAATACCCTCAGAGTTAATTATACTCCAACGATTTCAATTGTTTACTTTGAAACGATAACTTACAATTTGATGAGTGTAATTATTTAATCGTTGGTGGTTTGAGCTTTATATTTTACAAATAGCAGATAATAAAAAGCAGCGCATTTTGTTAATTTTTAAAAATCGTAATGGTAATGCTTTACTAAACAAAATGTCATAATTTTGAACACCTTAATTAAGCTACGGAGTCGTTTAGACTAGCTCGTAATATGCTACGAAAACGTTATGGAGACGCTATGGCAGCACTGCAACGCGCGACAAATACGCAACTATATTTTACGGATCCGCTACGATGCGCTATGAACGAACTACGAAATACTACAGAATCACTAGCGTTTGCTACAAAAGCGCTACGAAAACTAATGGAGAAGCTACGACACAATCATTAGTAACTCGCTACGAAGAATCTACGCCGTAGTAGTTGGTTAATTTGAAATGGATAAGAAAGATTTTTTCGAACATATTACTCGTTTATTTTTAACTATTATAGTGTGAACACAGCAGGAAGTGAGTTTTTGCTAACAAACAGGCTTAAGTCCCCAATAATTAATTGTCAATCCGGATCCGTATTGAATTTAAGTCGTCATGCAGTGGTAGCGCTTGTAGTAGTGCAATCACTGTTTGTCCTGACTATTCCAAATAGTTTAGAAGTCCTTCAGACGAACCAGTTTAACATAAAATCAAATAGTTTATCGAAAAACTGTTATTCGGGTTAATATGATAACATAATTTTCGCCAGACATTCGTGCTAATTAACGAATAATGTCAAATATTATCTAAAAATATGGATATCGTTGAATGCATAAATCTGTCATTTTTTTCATCGATGAGGAGGTCCCTATTCACATAAACCCAAAGTTAGTAAAGTTTGACATAATTACTATACATATGGATCTGTGCTACTGTTGGGATTAAAAGATGATGACCACTTCCTTTTTTTGAAGTCGGTTAAAAAGATATCATTTTCTCGTGGCCAAATAATAACAATAGCAAAGGTCGTTAAGTAGCGCTCATTTAGTTCAATCTCTGGATAAATGAAGCTTCACCACAAATAGAGTTGCCTCCGTGTCTCTGAAAGTAAGTTAAACCTTTAGTGTTGAAATAAAATGACGAGGATCTTGCCAACCAGTCTTACCAAGAGGTATGGTATTATCTATCTAGTACTCAACTGGGTGGTGATGGTTACATACGCAGTCGCTCCATCTGCTGCATATAACTAAAAGCTGACCCTAATGTTGATGGGAAATGGCAAAGCAGATGATGATGTACCACACATTAACATTACTACGCAAACAATACAAGAATATAAAACTACATTGCTACAAAAATACGTGCCCATTCTCGATGTTCTGATTCAGTTTTAGCCTATTAGGTAGTATAATGAACTCTCTCATAACTGACACAGCTGTCTATACGTATGAACGCTATCGGACTAGCTATCAGGGAAGTGGGCCGGCTGAATTGACGCCGGCCTAATGAGCTTTCTATTGACGTCAATTTTGATTCACGATCCTTTTTTATTGCAAACTTCCAAGGTATTTTTCAAACTAATTTGATATCAGATTGTAACGGGTGTATTTTGATAATATTTGCTTCTTGAGCTTGAACAGAAAATCCTTCAAAAAGTATCCGTTCCCATAATCTTTAACAGACATATCGATTTTTTACAATTGCGCCCTTTTTGTTGGGCAATGCGAGTCGGGTGGCCTCGCGGGAATTGCAGTAACCCTCATTATTTTTCCAATAGCCCTTATTATTTACCCGACTAGTCAGTAGTGTTGGTTTTGTACAATTACAACGTACTACGTACTTACTGAAGCCATATTAATTTAATCTAACTCGTTTTACCTGAAAGGGTGAGTTTACATTCGGTAATTTTCAATCATATAATGTAACCGGCCTGTGCAAAAGTTGGGCCATTTGTGTTCCCGCGGGCTGCGCCAATTTTTTTTACGATAGACAAGAACATCACCTGACTTCATTGCTCCTATCTCCAGGCTAATTATAGTAAATATCTTTTTTAAACTTTATTTTACACTCTAATGTAGGAAATCATTCCAAAGTTGTGTTTTATACAGGGTGGCCAGTTGATAGGCACCCAAAGAAAAACTTAAAAAAAACCAATGTCAAGTGAAAATTTTGAAAATAGTACTTAAAAAAATTCTAGCTCCTAAACTACAAATAATCGCGGAACATACATGGGGGTAATTCGTGTACACCTTAGCATAAGGCATCTAATTTTTTTCTTTGGACGCCTATTAACTGGCCACCCTGTATAGGTAGAACAAACAAAACAAGTGATCAAGTAGGATATTATTTATCTTTAAGAGCTGGCCTACCCCACTCCGATACCACTGGATGCCGACCTACCTTCGTCGTGTGGTCGGGGCATATCTGAAGGACAGGGCCGTCATCAACCCCGGTCGCTCTGGAGAGTGGAACCGGCGAGAGATGTCGTGCGGTGTCCCCCAGGGATCGGTTTTGGGGCCGCTCCAGTGGGACATCGGTTACGACTGAGTGCTGCGCGCCGACCTCCCCAGCAGCGTCGGCGTAGTTTGCTACGCTGACGACACACTCGTTCTGGCTCAGGGGGGGTCGCACCAGGCGGTGGCCGACAATATGACACGCGGGGTTGCGATAGTCGCGGAGAAGATCCGGCTGCTGGGTCTCGAGGTGGCCTTGCACAAATTCATGGCCGTGGAAACACGCCACCGTTGGGATCCCAGTTGACGGTAGGAGGGGTTCGCATCGGCGTCGGGTCGACGATGAAGTACCTGGGAATCGTCCTCGACAGTCGGTGGAATTTTGTGGAACACTTCCGACGTTTGGCTCCCAAACTCGAGCGGACGAGGGCTGCTTTCAAGCGGCTCCTGCCCAATCTGAGGGGGCCAAACGCCTCCTGCCGTAGGCTCTATGCCGGAGTCGTGCGGTCCATGGCCTTTTACGGGGCCCCGGTATGGGCGCGTTCTTTAGGGCGGCGCGCCGCCCACTACCTGAACGCGCCCCAAAAGGTGATAGCCATACGGCTGATCCGGGGCTACCGCACGATCTCCGGCGAGGCAGCGAGCCTCCTTACCGGACTGCCATCGTGGGATGTGGAGGTAATAGTGCCCGCGCACCTGTTTGAGTGGCGCGCGGAGGCGGAGGGTCCGGAGCGAGAGGGAATAAGAAGCGGTCACCTTCTGCGAAGCAGTTTCTAGCAAAGGAGGTTGCCGGGCGTTTGAGGGAGAGATCATCTACCCAACCCAAACGACGCGGGAGACGACTCCCGGCCACCGCAGATGCGGGCCTGTGGACGGTGAGCAATGGGTAGCTCACCGTCCGTCCGTCGATTGACGACAGACCGTGTCGACGGCGCGTTCGTGTTTCACGCTCGTCCTAAAGAGATGTCAGCAAAGCAGAGAGGCTTTCCAGAGCCTCCGCCTGCCAGGGTTGCGGGTTGTTCGAAAGAGATACCGCGGCCCCGGAACGTAAAGGGCAATAGAAGGAACATGGGTGGGTTTTAGTCTGTACAAGTCTGACATGCCCCCCCGCTCCGCCCAGAGCGGGGGAAGTCATTGGACGATTTCCCACCCGAAAAAGAAAAAAGCTGGCCTACCCGAACATTTATACACGCCATTTCATTTAGTTTAAGGGAGATTATTAGACGTATTAATGTTACTCACATGCATCAACTACTCGGATTGCGTAGGTATGTTGTAATCGTCAATTAGAGACTGTCAAGTTTCCTTTTTTTAGTTAATTTTCGTACAGAACTGCATTGTAAATGCAATTTTATTTTACTAACTAGACACTCCACTAATTA
Organism: Ochropleura leucogaster; assembly: GCA_958449745.1. Lineage (NCBI taxonomy): Eukaryota > Metazoa > Arthropoda > Insecta > Lepidoptera > Noctuidae > Ochropleura > Ochropleura leucogaster. The sequence continues at coordinate 10,769,425 of OY288200.1, forward strand.
AAATCTAGTCTCTAGATACGGATGTTTGTCAAACAGAATATTAAACACATAATTATTAAAACACATTTTGAAATAAAATGTGTTGCGATTTTTTGACCAGATTAATTGGAATAAGTCGATAAAGTGCCATGTTTTAGACGAGGTTTACTATATTATGTCTGTCAATCGTGATTTAAGCAACGTTCCGCGCCAGACTCATGCAGGATACGGACGACAAAGATTTCTCTTTCCCTATGCTAATATTTTTTAAGTTACAACTTACGTAACAAGTTTTAGGTGTTGTAAAATAAAAATGAGTTATCAGCGCTGTAACAAACCCGCAAAGTTATCTTGATGTGTGCCCTTTCACCTAAAACAAAGGCATTTTTTCACAGTCTGTAGAACCCTCCCTTTGTTATCCCCTTGACGTTGCACACGTCGCGACGGCTCCTACAAATTGAATGTGATATCAAGTTACCCTGTTCACAGTAAATCTGCTCTTAAGAGCATGACCTTCGGGCGACCATTCGAGGTGTATCATTATTTACGTGAATTTTCTTGTTGAAGACTAAAAGCTATTGTTTGTGAGATTATAGACTCAGGTATTGTTAGGTCATGTCTTGTCGTGTCTAAGTATCTACCACATATTAAGAGCTTAGGTGCTGTCTTTGTTTTGTAACATGTTTTTCTTAGATATTTTCTACCTTAACGTCATTGTTGTATACGACCCGTGACATTATGTTTCTGGTAAAATGTTGTTGGATAAGAGCTAGAATGACCCGGCTCGTATTTCAACATGTTGGTTAAATGCAATACAATTTCACACTAGTGCGTTCTTTTTTCATGTATCGCAACTAGGGCTTTAATTTTTCCTCATTTCACCACAGATAACAATAAACAACTGTTCAAATTCCCAAATCCAATCCCAATCCAAATGTTTTTTTTTATTAAAGGAATCTCATGTTTTAAGACCTTTATATTAAAGTTTAAATTGTTTTCTCAAAAGAATATCACAAATATAATCATTTATAAAATGATTTGCTTATAACTGTAATATTTATAATACACTGTTAAATATAGTGTATACAACATACTGTAATATAATTCAAATTTATTTGAGCTTTTAATTCAAAAATATTTCAATCTTTTATCCTAAATATTAGGCTGTTTAGCGTCGTGCCTAGCCCTTTGGTTCTCAGTGTAAAAAAATGCGGAGTAAAGTCAAATTCAAACATGGTTTCATGACAAAAGTACTTTTTGTTCTTCTATTTAATTTCTCCGTAAGTGTGTTGAATAACGTCGTTTGATTTACGTGAGAATTTGTCACCTCTGTTCTCGGCTCTATAGCTCCTTCGCTAACACTTTTGTTTTTTTTGCAGTGTATTACCTAATTTAGCACACTCAAACTTTAATCGTAGCGAGCGTCATAAGAGTTTTTAAAAGAAGTGGAGTAAAAGAAATAGTTTTGTAAGAGTATGTAATGCGAGTGTGATAAAGATAATGTTCTTTCAGCGTTGATTTCAAGCTCTTTGACTTAAACTTATACTAACGTTACAATAATATCAATTTAGTCTTGGTAGGTTCCAAACTCTATATTTCACTGAATAATGTGTGGACAAAGTTGTTGCACTTAAGTTTTATCATTTTCTGCTCGTCATGACACATTAATCTTGTTAATTTAATGAATATGCTGCATCACGAGGCTGTCATGTGCCAATATAAGACCACGGGCCGAGCTGCCCTAGTCTTCCTCGGCCACTTATCCCTAATGGTCTCAATTTATTTCTCCGAAATTTTCACGCCGATTTATTACAATCCATCTCAAACATGACTCTTAAATGTTTGACAAATTGGTTCGTTCTTTGGGGTGCTACTTGTAAAAGGACTTTGTTTTACCAATATAATATTTTTACTATCTTATTATATGAGTGAGGAGAGGCTTCAATTTATCTAAAAGGAAATGAGCTTACTTTTGAATTGAATTACTCAATTGTATTAATAGGAACTCTGATATACATACAGAACTCCATACCCAGCTTACAAATTAACATCAAAATATTCGACATTGTTCATAATTCTCGCTGAGCTTGTGAAAACAATGGCGCTATGGTAACGTTTGGTTTGGTTTGCGAAAATCCGTTTTATATGAATGTGAATTATTTTCATTGTTGTAAATAAAAATATTGTCCTTTACCTTTGCGTAGCCATCCTTCGCCACACATTCCCTTTGGTGTTGATTGGTTAATATTATTTTAGTGTCAAAATTTCTAGTCTGTCTACATATCATACTGAAAGCGCTTTTCTGTGAGATTTCTTTTACTAATTGTATATCACTAGATGGTGCTCTGCAACGTAGCCAGGATAATGGCTCTGGCGTATCATAATTACAACGAATACGAATTTATCTTTCCAGGACTCATCGAGTTTGAGATGGAAGATCCGAATGTGCCAAGTCGTGCCATAGTTAAACTTCGCAGTAAGCAGCTCGTGGACGCGCAAGTCAGTGAGTTTGACGTGGTGGAGCCGAAGCGTTGAACATGAAACAAAGACAATTTTGGATCCAATGGTTTTTATTGTAAAGGTCAAAAATTATCAGTAAATAATTGTTTCTAGAAAGCTGTTTTTTATTTAATTGAACTTATTTGATAATCTTATATATTTTTTTAATGAACATCGGCTTTTATCTGTAGACGTTTGCCACGGTTTTCCAATAATTATTACGCTAGCCTATCGCCTGGACGGTACCGTCTGCGGAATAACTGTGGCCCAGGTAGTGTAACTTTGTCCGCTCAACTAACATTGTTTAAATTAACAAAACATTACGCCTATAAACGCGTAAGGGCTACCTATGCCAAGTAGACAGAAATTAATTTCTATTCTCAAGCTTGCTGAAAAGCCCTCTGGGCTCCCACAACGAATGTGTCCGTACTGTACATTTATTAAAGAAACCCTCCTAAAATAATAAAAAAGGGTCATGAAAGTCAACTTACGCCACTAGGTCACACGGGCAAAAAGGGACTAGAAACATGGACTTGCTTGTTTATATTTTGGTATAAATGATATCTAGATAATTTTAATTGCTTTAACACAGGCCACGTGCCCTCCTCATGCGGACGAAGCGTAGATAGTAGCTATGGGTATGACGTAACCAAAACTTCGTCTATTTTTGCCGCCTACCGACACACGCAGTACCTATTGACTTTGGGGTATGATTTTTTTCATTTGAAGGGATAAAGCAGTTTCTATTCAGATAGTATGAACCTTTGATTATGTTTGCGGCTGAACTTTTTCTTATTCTGTTGGATTCGCTCACATCACCCTGTTTTAGTCTTTTCGTAAAGATTTCTTATTCTGTAACCTTGCACTTGTCATATTTTTAAAGTTAGATTATTAATATAATTTACCAGGTCTCAAATTCTTAAAATAAATCTGCAGCATTAACTTAAATATAGAAAAGTTGAGGACTAATTCTGAATATTTGCCTGTTTGAACCTCAAACCAACCCCAGCCGCCGCGGTAAATGCTCTGAATGTCGGGCGCCGCGAGATGTCTACCGGCCACCGTAGAAATGGTCTGTGGACGGTGAGCAATGGTCTGTGGATGGGTAGCACACCGACTGTCTGTCTAGTGATGTCATGCCGTATCAACAGCGGCGAGTTCTTGTTCCACCCGCGTCTTAAAGAGATGTCAGTAAGGCAGAGGGGCTTGCCAGGGCCCCTGCCTGCTGTGTGTGGTTGTTCGAAAGACATACCGCAGCCCCGGAACACAAAGAGCATAACAAGAAACATGGATGGGTTTTAGTTAGTAAAACTCTCGTCTCCCTGGTAATATAATAATACTCGAAAAAGGAAAAGGTATTTCTTGTTATGAAATTACGTTCCCATAACATTTTAAATTTAAAACTTCAAATCATGCTATGATATTTTGCAGGACAGATGGAACTAGGTAAACAGAAGAATTATATTCATTTATTTGGTTTCAATAAATGAATATAATTCTTCTGTTATAAAAAATAATCATGCTGGTATAATTCGTGTTGCAAAGCTATAACCACAACAAAAGCTTTGAAAATAAAATTTGTCAAAACAGTTAGTCCAGTAAAGCGAATATGAATGTATTATAAAGAGCTTGCTTTAAAAAAAAATATAGAACGCTGATAAGACTGTGTTTTTACACCTCGGAGCTTTACTTATTGGCGGATTTTATGCCTAAGGAACGTATTACTAGGATATAAAGTTATAACTAATATTTAAAATTATCTTGTCACCGTTTTCGTTCCTATACTCCTCCGAAACGGCTGGACCGATTTAAACGAAATTTTGTGTATATATCGGGTAGGTCTGAGAATCGGCCAACATCTATTTTTCATACCCCTAAGTGAGCAGCGGGTGAAACCGCTGGGCACAGCTAGTATTATATATAAGGCCATACATCGGTACAGGTCCGGTCAACAGTAAAGGCGCAGAGCTTACTTTCTATGAACAAAAGTGCCATCAGTTGAGCGCATTCTACTTCAAAATTGTTGCAATCATCATAAATAAATTAGGCACATCGTAATATGTAACCTGAATGATTGAGTTCGAAAATCGTTCATAATTTTATTATTAATTTACTGTCCTGTCCAGTCAAGCTGTTCGCTTTGTGTAACAAGAAATTTTAACATGAACGAAGTAGTGTTGTACAACATAATAAATAGGTACTGGATGGATCTGTTTGGGACTATGAGAAAGTAATTAACAATAATGCATCGCACGCCACAATAGTGGCGAAACTTCCCATCTTTAAGAAGTCGCTGAAGAGGCGCCATGGCGTTCTTACCTACTGCCTGACGTAGGACCTCATCGGAAACGGAAGTTACGGGAGGTTCATGCACATAATCAGATGGGAGAAAACGCCCTGGTGTCACCATTGTGGCGATCGCCGGAATAACACGGTGGAGCAAACTGTGAAGGGCTACCTAGCTTGGACGGACCACCGCGGCGCTGTCTAGCGTCCAGCTCTGGTTCAGTCTAGGACTTGGTCCAGAGCGAGAGAGAAAAGGAAGTGTTCACTTCCTTCTACGAAGCTGTTATACTAGCGAAGGCGTTGGCCGGTCGTTTGAGGGAGAGAACCTCAAACCAACCCAGCCGCCACGGGAGTCGCTCTGGGCGTGGGGTGCGAGACGACTACCGGCCACTGTAGGCGTGGGTTTGTGGACGGTGAGCAATGGTTAGCTTACCGTCGTTCTAGTGACTTCTGGCCGTGTCGATGGCACGTTCGCGTAACACGCGCGTCGTGATACCGCGACCCCGGATTACAAAAGGCAAAAGAAGGAATATGGGTAGGTTTTAGTCAGTACAAATCTGACAATCCTCCCCGCTACACCCAGAGTGGGGAAAGTTATTTAATAATTCATTTTCCACCCGTAAATAAAAACAAAGCTAGCTGACCAGACATATTGTCGATACAAGCCTGCTTCCGGATTCAATTATAATAGTACGAGATCCGGCTGCAGAATCAGTGTACCTATCGAGTATTTGCTGAAAACCAAATTTTTACACATATTCATGATTAGGAGAATTTATATCCACCAGGTTGCCTATCAAAATGTGGCCGCTAGTATTTTTAATTAAATTATTAATAATTCATAATCCGTAAAAAATTTCATTGACTTTTTTTTTCAATGAAATGTCGTCTACTTTACGGCAACATCTATAAAGACTCTGAAAAATTATGGTTGCCGTTGCGCACCTGGCCGCACCTCTTCGCAGCCAGGTATACACAGGTATGAATTTGTTACATTTATACACCCACAACGTACATTTATAATTTATATATCAAATTAAAGCTAATTTTTTTCTGTATATTATTATATACGGTTGCTTAATTAAATCTGGCCGCCAATAAGGGTTGCTGGCTAATAAATATAGTAAATATTAAAAGTAGAGTGAAAGAGAGCTAGCGCGTAACACCACTGTCTAGTCAGACGAGGATAGCGATTGCCAGCTGTCGGACGGTTTAAAGCCATTGCGCATGCGTCAGATGTTAGTGTTCTCAACGGATCAGTTGTGATTTTTATTTTAAGTTCGAAACCACGCTGTTTGGAGTACGTAATACACAACATAATATATTGCTGTTTTATTTGTGCATCGAAAAATTATCAATCTCGCACATTCCACCATGCTGGAAATCTTTAAAGGAAAAATTATTGCGGACCATCTTTGTTAATTCGATGTGGTTAAATGCTACTGAGCGGGATTGCATCAAGTTCAGCGCGGAAAATAATGGCTGGCTGCTGTTAGATGGTTTTTTAAAACCAACATGGTTCCTGGGAGATTCAACTCCAGCGCAAGTTGAGAATGTGCTGTGTGATTCCACGAACAAGCCTTCCGATAATAATGACGATACCGATATTTCTGATGAAAGTGATACCTGCGATGACAGTGTGACTGAGAGCTCCGATGATTCAGATTTTTAAAAAAGAGTCATGGAAGCATAAAATACATTTTAAAAATTCATAATTTGCTTAAACTGATGATTGATGAATATGTAAAATAAATGTAATACTTGAATAAAATTAAATCTTTTTTCATACAGTACTTGTACAACACAATGTTTTTACATAAGTAACCTTGATTTTATTCATCATCAATATTCATTTTTTTTTGTAATTTTTAAATTTGTCATTGACTTTTTAATTTTTATTTTAGAAAAGAAAGACGTTTCTTTTGGAGTATTTATTATTTTGAGTCGTACCTACTATTGTTTGAATCGGAGGTTGAGAACACTAACATCTGACGCATGCGCAATGGCTTTAAACCGTCCGACAGCTGGCAATCGCTATCCTCGTCTGACTAGACAGTGGTGTTACGCGCTAGCTCTCTTTCACTCTACTTTTAATATTTACTATATTTATTAGCCAGCAACCCTTATTGGCGGCCAGATTTAATTAAGCAACCGTATATAATAATATACAGAAAAAAATTAGCTTTAATTTGATATATAAATTATAAATGTACGTTGTGGGTGTATAAATGTAACAAATTCATACCTGTGTATACCTGGCTGCGAAGAGGTGCGGCCAGGTGCGCAACGGCAACCATAATTTTTCAGAGTCTTTATAGATGTTGCCGTAAAGTAGACGACATTTCATTGAAAAAAAAAGTCAATGAAATTTTTTACGGATTATGAATTATTAATAATTTAATTAAAAATACTAGCGGCCACATTTTGATAGGCAACCTGGTGGATATAAATTCTCCTAATCATGAATATGTGTAAAAATTTGGTTTTCAGCAAATACTCGATAGGTACACTGATTCTGCAGCCGGATCTTAGACTATAACTAAAACCCATCCAGGTAAACACAACAGTGCAAGAAAAAAATCAGTTTTATTTGTATAGTGTACATTAATAAAGAATATTGGTTCTTTTTACCTATGTTACATCTTGTAAAGTCGTTACATTACTATCTCAGTGCTGGTCACGTGGCGAATTGGCAATCAAGCGCCGTTTAAATGTAATTGCAATTGTGTAATGGCTCCAATATCGATGTTCCTTTAAAACATTAATTCACGTAACATCACAGATAGTACAGACGGTGAGCCTAATACCAACGTCAAACGGAGTTTAAGTGAAACCTCTGTGGCTGCTATTGAGAAATTGAACACAATAACATTTCACGCACAATAATTCACACTCGAAAGTCACTAGTTGTGCTTACAACCCACTGTACCAAAGCGACAGTCAATGATTGTTTTTTTTTTTTAATTGAGTAAGACGAGTGACAGTTTGCAAAAGAGTAATTTCGACATTTTCGAAAAAAATAATATTTAGAGTTAGGAATTACAAACGCTCAGTCAGTACAGTCGCTCGGAATAGAGAGAGGTTTGAAAAAAGAATGGGGTAGCTTTTGCCCAGCTGTGGGACAATTGAGAGGTTAGCAAGAAGAAAAAGTACATATTGTGAACAGTGATCCCACGGCTGTCGGGAGCGGGGTTCAAGCTACCGGTGGTTAGTACTCCAGAGACAAGAACCTCCTCACAGTAATGCCTTTTGATTCAGGGCCATGAACCAAATATCTTCCAAGCAAGAACCTCGATATTAGTCGAGGACTCGAGGCCCTTGGCCATCAGGCCATTGCGTAACGAATATTGGCACAATGATCGCCGAGCTCACATTCTATTCTATCACAGACTGTCGTTACGTGGCCTGCTTATCGTTCTATCACCTATGTCAGTGGCTTTTTGGATACAACAGACCTGTCTCAAATGATATACAATGTTTTCGATAATAAGGTCGATCACAAACTTGCTACACGATGCACAAAATCTACAAATCCCCAAAAAACTGTAGTAAAAAGTCTTCAATGAAGAAAATTGTATCAAAATATTTTCCCTTTACGTTTTAAACAAGTAGATCTAAGACAGACACAGATTACTCAAACACAGATTGACACTTCAGACTTATACCTCTTTTATGGTCGGATGTTAAAAAACAACTAAAACAAGAATCCTCCGACGAGAAAGATTCAACAAATGAATAAAACATAACCCTTTCTAATGTCGAAATCGGCTAGCAAAATATCGAATTATTGATTTACACATATTTCAATTCTCAGAGACGGAAACAGTGGTTTTTTCTATCTGCAATAACAGCTGTAAAATAGGCAGGTTATAAAATGATTAGATAAATCTAGTGCAATAAATATGTTTAAAGTTTTCCTTATTGGCTAGCTGGTTTTCACTGATACGAGTTGGAACAGAATTTGACAGCCCGTCGAAATATTTGCGCAAGTTTACAATGTTTTTTTTACTGAAGTTGGTAACCAGTTGCACTTAACTTTAATGCAAAATTAATGTAGGAGGAGATATGCATAATAATACTTATTTTTTCAAGTCCTTACGACGAGCTATTATTGGATACACGTTAAATCCAAGTCTATCGCGCTAAATTCAAATGCGAGTTCTATTTTAGCACTTCTTCCGGGGCAGCAAAACCTGAATTGCAAATTCTATCGAGTCTATAAACAGGACAATACAAAAAGTTAACTGAAAATATTCGTATTAAAACACCAATATAATTCAAATGTATATACATACACATCAGCCATATTTCCTCAGTGACTGTCTACGCAGGTTCAAGTTTATGCTTTTGTATGCAAGGTAGAGGGACATCGGTTGAAATATCGACATTTTTTGTAGGCTTCTCTCACAATAATAATATCGCGCTCATGTTGTTTTATGCAGACTGCTCTTCTTAATTATTCTGTGGTGATGGTGTTATTCATGTTTTCTTTTTAATTTTCTACATTATCACTTCTTTACGATAAATTGAAATCTAAAGGAGAAACCCAAACTTCATACAAACTTGGGCCTGACGTTACAGGGCTGGAAACTGGTCATAAAAGAGAACATTTAGGAAGGTTTCACCAGCCTAAGTTTCACGTCTCCCTGCAATGGCCAAATTGGTAAAATCAGACTGTTTACATTTTAGGTTATATTTATTATTTGAGGTATTTAAATAGAAAAATGATATTGTTGAGGCTTTGTTTAATGCACAAACCGGGCGTACACATTTGCTGTGCTACAGCGCCTGCACCCATATCCATATCATGATGAGATTCTAGGTATAATGCGTTTAAGGAGCCCCGAGTTCAGATTTGTCTTACTTAATACTTTTGCTGAAAACTATGTTGTATTATATATTAGACAAGGCATTTGTTAATATTATATCTATCTAGTAGGGATATTGGATGCGTTGTCGAAATACAGAAATCTGAGATAACAAAAATAATATATAAAAAAAACCAACATAGGTAATGATTGTGATAATTGGTTTTATTAATCAACTTCATTTGGATTATCATAATATAATAAAACAGTGTCCAGACATTGTGCAGGTGGTCAAAACTACTACCTTGGTGCCGTGCCCAACCTAGAAACTATATTATGCTCATGGTGTGGGCAACCAACCGTTCTTTTGCCAACGATACAGTACAATAGTATTGGATAATAGAATCCCTTCCACTTAGAGAACTGTCAACTAACACATAAACGAAATACATTCTACTACTAATATGCCTGGATTTTATTCTTAATCTTAACATTCAGGTTGATTCTGATGTTGACAGCTCTTTCTGTACCTAGGTCAGCATTTGAGCAGTATTTGTACCAGTATTTGAACAGAGGTCTTAAAAATAATTAATCCCGACAAATACCGAAAAGCACATTCACTTTCACTTGCGCAAAATACGAAAAGCGTAAAAAATGACATGACATGACACATGAAGACATGTCATTACAACTGCATCCAATTTGACATTCAGTGCGTTCCGAATTACGTTAAAATCGTTGTTGGCGCATGGGGCGTCAAAACTCTTTCTCTAACGGTCGTGGAACACGATTTAGCGTGGTACCTTGTAACCTGTGAATGATAGCATCAATATTTTTGTCTATTCTATTCTATTTTTATTAATAAGTGGCAAGCCTCGTCGATGTCGACTAATATTTTTGTCATTCGGAACGCACTCTCACAGACATAATGCCAGTGCCAACGTTTGTCAAGTTAGTGACGTATTAAGAAATAAATGCTATAAACGGTTTACAAAGATTGTTTGTGACATAAAAATAGAAATCTACTTATTTTCTACACTTGGCCATTGTAAATGAGGCTAAGATTTAAATGGGTTAATCAAGTAAAATAGACGATTTTTTTAGTACATATCTGATTCGTGTAACGGTTGGCCCAAAAACGGGTTTCTCCTTTAAGATTACGCCTACAAAATATTTAATGTTTTGTCATGGATTTCTTTTTTATAGTTATGCCCCGTAATAAATATGGGTTCACTTAATAAGCGGGACTACCTTTTCATATTCTTTACCTATGATTCTGTCGAGACGCATGAACAGTCGCAACTCCCATACCAAATTGGTTATTGTCCTTAAGACACTCAGATAGAGGCGATTTATACAAAAATACATATTTGCGTAATATGCAATAATCGCGAAAGCCGAATCGTGTGCGAGTATTTTATACAGAGAACAACGTAGAGCATCTTTGGTATCATATCAGAGTATTTGAGTACGATGTCAAAGGGGAGTTAGTCGGCCACACGATTTGTTCTTGTTTCTAAAGATTATTTATCTAGTTTTGCACAACAAACCTTAGCTGTGCAGCAGCGTTCATCTGGGAAAGATGGAGCGCAGCATATATGTATATATAAATAAGGTCCGAGCAACAGCGATAAATGAACGATTTCTCTTAGTACGATCAAAAAAGAGATTTACAGGTGTAATACAAATATAAAATTAAATGTTTTGTGGGACCTGTGTTTTAAATATGGGGTTTTATAATACATAATTGTCCTGAAAACCTACTATCCATCAGTATAACAATCACTCGAATCGTCAACAAACATTCAAATTCTTGCAACATCTCCAACATGCAACGTAAACTATGATAAGATACGGTAATCATAGGAAATGATCTTATCAATTCTTTATCGTACTTTAACAAATTAATAATAGGTATTTCTTCGAGTTGTTTAAGCACGAAATAGCTCGCATTATTATCGTTACACATAAAATACATATTTGCTAGTTCTATACTGATAACATGGTGGTGTGCTATAGTGGAAAATAAGCGTAATATTTTTAGTTAACAATGCGATTGTCGTTCTTTTAGTGCAGGACACGCCACTTCACTTGGTGTACGACGTTCAGTGGTAACTAGAGATAAAAGAAAAATGGTATAGATTAAGCGATATATTATCAAAGATTATCACAAGCCACGAGATATCTCAAGAGTCGAAGACATGTAACAAGTAACTAATCAGACTAGAGGCCGGACGAAACGTGTTTACTTTTATTAAATTTTTATGACGTAGCTCTTTGGTAGTGACAACATCCAACACAGTCACGGACTACGCCGAGTAAAACTGAGTAGTAATAACGGGATAATGTAATCAATATATTAATGGTCGTGTTGTGTGTAGGACAAGTGTGCGAGTGGCGGCCCTGGGACCACATTTATTGGCTTGCGAGCCGATGCCGTTCGGTTCCGTCGACATATTGTTATCGTTACCGCCATCACCATGATTAAACGGTTTGTACAGGTGTAACGTTGTGCGCTAGTTACGTGCTGATAAATGTTTGTCTCAAAAAAATGCTGTGATACTTATTTTGTTATCCGTGAAGTATTTCTATGATTTTTGTGAGTGTTGTGCAGTGCTTCGAAATGGATAGATTTAGGCAAAAGTCTAAAAAGGAAAAGCCGATGAAGTATGTTGACAAAGATCAATCTCCGTTGTTTATAACAGACGTGAAGGCGATAAAAGAGAATCTTAAAATAAAGGAGATTTTAAGAACTGTAAAAATGAATAGTAGCATGCGAATAAAAGCCCCTAAGGGCAGCAAAGTGATGCAAAACAAGGATTTTAACGATAACGACGACATGTTTGGGGTCGACCAAAATAGTGATGACCAAAATTGTGAAAACCAAAATAGTGAGGAACAAACTATAGTGGAACCACCTAGTGCAACAAATCCCGATGTAGTGGTCGTTGCCAATAGTGGGGAAGACTCAAACGAAAGCAAAACAGAAGAACCTGTAGATTTCATAGATACAACGAATGAATCGGAAGATGACCTTCCTGCTGCTAGTGACGAAATCGACAGTTTTATTGACACGCAAATACATGAATCCATCAGTGTACCAGAAGGATTATCAGATTTCGTGTTAATTAATCAAGAAGAAAACGAACAAAACACTCTTGTTGTTCCTGACGTCAAGATTGATTTACCTCCCCCAAGCGAATGTTCTTATGTGAAGGCGCGCGACAGAAAGTTGTCTCTGGACCAGACAATGTTATCTAGACGCGGAGGTTTGTCACAATCAGAATTGGATCTGAATTCAATTGGGAAATCTCCCCTAGAAAGAAAATCTTCATTTTTTAGAAAAAAAATGGATAGCTTTTTAAAAAATACTACTGAAATATTTAAACGTCAGTCAATCAGTAGAAGCCAATCTATTCAGAGACGGGGTTCCATGTCGGTGTCTCTGCAGTCGCTGAACGAGAGCAGTGCTTGTAATGATGACTACAGTGAGCCCCTGCACAACCACCCGGTAAGTATTTCTAGATTATCACTAATGTAAGTAGCACAGCCGATAAGTTTAATCAAATCTTCTGCATGATCTGCACTCTGTGCAATTGCCATAGAAGAAGAAAAAGAAATCCCAAATACAACGTTTTAAAGCGCCCTAATAACAAAACAGGTTCTAGGAAAATATATTTTAAAAACCAAATGCTAAGTGGCTAGTCAAAAACCATAATATTATTGTGTAAATGCTACATTATTGTAAAAACAAAATGTGTGTTTTAGTTCACAGGATTTTTTTTCATCTTTAAAACGTTCTGAATGTATTTTTTTTTTTGAATAAGTCATCGCCAATCAGGCCTCGTAGTTGTAGTAGTGTTTTAATCAACTTCAAATCAAGGGCACTCGACACAATGAGTCGTATTTACGTAAAATATTACAAAATCTTTATTTTATCATACAGTTGCTCCATGACTGTAGTATGTTTTTTTTTTCACATCACACATTTTCATTTTTCCCATTGTAGACTTGATGTTTGACAATCATTTCAAAGTCAAGCGTCAGCAAGCTTACCGACTAAACGACACATAGCAGTGCGTTCCTAAATATAAATTACGAGTGTGATACGTGACTTAGAAAAGTGTAACACCTAATAACACGTCCCCGTAAGTTTACGAATTCGAAACACTTAACAACGAATGCACGCTACCACGAAAAACTTAACGCCGTAGCAATGTGATCTCGAATAACGAAACCTCTAAAAGTCATCGTAAAAGGTCTTTATTCATATAACAATCAACTAAACAGAGAAAATCAAACCAAATCAACAGTTTTTCCATGACAATACAAATAACCAAATCCAACATTAAATAAAAACTTAAAAAAATCAGTTAACGTTTAAAATAGCACAAGTATCAAGACCATCTAAAAATGTGGTTAAGTCCATTGTTTCTTTTTTTCCAATTTTTTATTAATTTTTTCCTTGCTCTTTTAGTTTCTTGAGGTTCCAGCGGTGATGCCATGATTCCTTTTAGTATTTCAAAAGCCTCAGGTATCTCTTCTGGCTTTAAAAAGCCACAATCATTGTCACAGTCCTGAACCAGAAGCAATAAATGACTTAGAATTGAGAGCTAGGTTGAAAAAACGAGCGAAGCATAGTATGGATGGACCGGCACAGGTTATACAGGCGGCGATTCAAGATATTCCTAGTGGAAGTGCCCCCTACTTACCCAGTATAAATGCCTGATGATACCTGAGGTTTTTGAAATACTAAAAGAAAAGGTACTACCCAAGGATGCAGTAAAACTCACTGATTGGTTTTCCAAATAGTATATCAATGGAACTTATAAGATAAAGACTACTCAAAACCTCGATACATTACAGACAAACTTGCAAAAACAAAAAGTGCCTCCATTGTTTCCGCCTGACATCTGGTCTGTAAATAGCTCAATAGGGACCACTGTTCCTATTTCACAAAATGAGGTGGAATCATGGCATCACCGCTGGAACCTCAAGAAACTAAAAGAGCAAGGAAAAAAATAAATAAAAAATTGGAAAAAAAGAAACAATGGACTTAACCACATTTTTAGATGGTCTTGATACTTGTGCTATTTTAAACGTTAACTGATTTTTTACCCGACTGCCAAAGAAGGAGGGTAATGTTTTTCGAGTGTATGTAAGTATGTATGTATGTCTTTTCCTTTGTGACCACCTGTAGCCTAAACGGCTTGATGGATTTTGATGTATGAGGTATCGTTAGATTTGTCTTGATTACGGGAGTGTCATAGGATACATTTTATCCTAAAAGTCCCACGGGATAAAGACATAATAATATTTTTTCTAAATTTCCCTTTAAAAAAATATGTATGCGGTATCATTAGATTCATTTCAATCACGGGAGTAATTAATATAGGATACGTTTTTTCTCAAAATTCCCACGGGAACATGTTAATTCTGCGTCAACGCAAAGCAACTCATGCGTTAGCAAGCAAAAAGATAGGGCGTGGCCTGGCATGCGGCGCGCGGCGCGGTGCGGAGGGGGATATGCTCGAGTATACAGCCCGATTGCGGGCACACGCATGAGGGCACACGTCGTTGACGGTCGTCTCTAAATAGCGATTTTGAACTGAACTTAAACGTTTGCGGGATCTTCAGCAGTAATGACTCACCTAATTCTTTTTCTTCTTCACTACCAACAGCCCAGATTGGCGGTAAATTTATGTTGCGGAGTAACATCACTCGTAATCTAAAGCCAAATGTCGTCGAAATAATTTAAAATGGTACTTACATATACATAGTCTTCTACATCTACAACATTTTCATTAAATAAAAACAGCTAAAAAGTTATAAATAAAAAAATTATTATTAAAAAAACAAAATACCCGACTGCACACTAAAAAAAGAGTAAATGTTGATGGAAAGCATCGCAGGCGGGGACCACCTTGACCGCCACCGACGAAAATTCTGCTAAATGGTGCACAACCGAAATGACTATAAATAAGCCTCTGTTGGTCCCCGCCTGCGATGCTTTCCATCAACATTTATAAATTATATTCAGTAAATTTGTATTCAAAATAAGTTTCTGTTTATTTAACTATCGATTACGAACACATATTGTAGTGTATTTTAATATAGGTATTGTTTAAACGGTATTACATAATTAGTTTTTAGCATTTGATTGATCAATATTATTGTGGGGCTTGTTTTACTCTTTTTTTAGTGTGCAGTCGGGTATTTTGTTTTTTTAATAATAATTTTTTTTTTAAGTTTTTATTTAATGTTGGATTTGGTTATTTGTATTGTCATGGAAAAACTGTTGATTTGGTTTGATTTTCTCTGTTTAGTTGATTGTTATATGAATAAAGACCTTTTACGATGACTTTTAGAGGTTTCGTTATTCGAGATCACATTGTTACGGCGTTAAGTTTTTCGTGGTAGCGTGCATTCGTTGTTAAGTGTTTCGAATTCGTAAACTTACGGGGACGTGTTATTAGGTGTTACACTTTTCTAAGTCACGTATCACACTCATAAATTACTGACATTGCTCTAAAGTCTAAAGGCATTCTCGATGCGAGGAGATCGTGAGACGAGCTGTACAAAACTAATGATCAATGGTCCACATTAGCTTTAGATCGAAATATTGTGTGTGGCAGTGGCATGAAGCAGTCTAACGTAACAGTATTAATAAATAAAAACCGGCCAAGTGCGAGTCGGAGTCACGCACCGAGGTTAAAAACTTGTGACTTAAGCGGCTATATCTTTTGACTGTTTAGACATAGAGTTATTTTTTTTCAAAACTCCATGGGACCACACACTATATGGTTTTTTAATTTCAATTCGATATCTTAACGAGTTCCTGAGATAAAAGGTCTAAACAGACAGACAGACAGACAAACAGACGACAAAATGATCCTATAAGGCTTCTATTTTTTTCCTTTTGAGGCACGGGTGCCTAAAAAAGTAGGGACTCCGGAACAATGATGTAATATGATAGTGAAAAATCTACTGGCCATCCATGTTTTAGTGTGCAAGTAGATTGTTTTACTCCTAAGTATTACTTATTTTGATTTCAAACGGAAAGGAGATATCAGCCTCGCTAAATAGAAGCAAAATCTATAAGCGAACCGATGGCAAAAATAAAATATGTTGGCGGAAAATTTAGCTACTGGAACACAGCTCACGCCGCCGCCGCCGCCTACTTCATTAGGTCATCAAATGACCAGGTATGCGGCACAAAATGGAAGGTGAACCATTGTCTGTGAGGAAAAGCCAGTGATGATCCTTAATCATAATACAATGACCGTAACCTCTCTTGACCTTTAAAACCGTGTGCTTGTGTTAACACCGCCGTGCCTTGACCCACAGAAGTGAAGAATTCTAGACAAAATAATGTCCTCGTTATTCTGTACTTATCTTTATTTGCGCTACTCCAATATGTTTGTATACTATTAAGGTGATGTCAGTGTATGCTTATAACATAATAGAATAAACAAAACGACGTACTTCACTAGATAATGGAAAAAAAATAACATTCAATTCATTCTTAGAGGCATCCGCGATCCAAACATTTTATTGTGCCTCGTATAATGACTGCAAAAGTTGTAACAATCAATCAAGTTGTAAATAAGAACAGATAACCCACAGTTATTAATTTACAAGTCAAGATCAGCATTATCAATAAATTAATCCTCTTAATAATGCGCAGCTTTACTAAATAATAATATACATCCAACCGGTGATCATATTTTATAATAAATAGCAAAAATGCTTCGTTCTTTGAACGATGGCTTTTCCAGGAGACAGAATCTTTGGCGGAAACATTGTATTGTTATATTTTAATTCCATAAATATAAGGCCCCGTAAAGGGTCGTTTGATTCGTTAGCAGATGGGCCGTGTCTAATCGTATCAGATTTTTGCTGCTTTTCAATTTATTATCATGCAAAAATAATTGCGATTTTATTTGAAAGCTGAAGTAACGATGTATTATTTCAGGAAGAACTACAGAGAAGTATGTCGAGCCTGCATTCGTCCCCGACACCCGTTCGGAGCGCATCCAGCCTGTCAATGTTTCGCAGTGAGCAGACCCTGCCCGACCATGGTGAGGTCGACAGCCTGGCCAGCAGCCGTCCGGGGCTGACCGACAGTCAAACCCTCGGTGACACGTCACCTATCAACAGTGAGTTAAAATAATAAAAAATACACCGTGGTGTTCTGCCTACGTGCTTGGCCTGGTGACTGACCATTTTAGTACTAGGTTGAATTTAAGGTCCCATCACACAGCAAAACTAGTAGATTCCAGCTGTGCGTATACGTCCCCAAATGTACTTGGCTTGATTTTTAGCAAGACTCCTTTAGATGCTACCAACCACCTTGCGGTGATCGTTGCTCCATCTAACCCTCAGGTTATGTTCTATCTTACTACCCCAACGGTTTTTAGTTCTACGGCTAATGTGGCTTGCCACTAGGTAGGTACTAGCTTGCTTAATCTGTAAACTGTGTCAGCAAATTTGGTTCTCTGTCAGATCACTGATTATCTCAAAATAGTCCAAAACAATATAGTTAGCGTCTCTGAGTTATCAAATCGAGTGGTCAACTGAATATGCAAATGTGAGAACTTTTTAAATCCTCAGTATGTCTTATCTACTTTTATACTCTGTGTTGAGAGTACCTAAGTAAGTAAATGACTAAAGATTATGCAGATGAAGCGCTACGTTGAAATCTGCCCCGAGTTTGTGAGAAATGTGGGAAAATTACGACGGCTTTACATTTATAGCGCATCAGTTGCGAACATTTCGACGGATTACAGATTTGTTCTTTACATAACGCCCATACGGAATGTTCGCCGCGTTGTGCTCAATATTGATATAACATCATGTTCAACAACTATCGATTCCGATCCCAAACAATCCAAATCTCACAACAGGAATGTAAATACATTTTCATAGCAGATTTTCAAAGAGAATTTTGCTCTAAAAATGGATAATGAAAGCATTTCAAGGTCCAGTTTTCAATACCAAGTGCGCGATTCAAGTTCATCTCGTAGTCGTGGATTTTAATTAGCTGTTGAGAATTGCTGAAAGTCGAAGTTAGAATTGTAAAGCCATTGAATGCAGTTCTTGACTCACAAATTGCTTTGTATACCATTACTTGGAAATTCGAAACCAAAACGCCAGTACCGGCGCGGCCAGAGGCTACAGACTGCCAATCAGTTTGTTTATCAACTTTCAAACAACCAATTCATCTTACTTTATTCGCAGCAGAGCGCAGAGATTAAGTTTCCTGTAATGTATTCAAGTTCAAAAGTTTATGATTGCACAGCTGCATTTAATGCCGACATTACGGAAACAATCATTTAGGCTTATAACTTACAAAAAAAAAACGAAAAGTTCCATTGAACCATAATGTTTTACAGTATTAAAGGCTAGGAAACGCCGAGAGGACAGATTTCCAATAAAATACATGACCACTAAACAACCAAATTAGGTTACAATACGACCTTTATTTGGGTTTGAACTATCATAGAAATTGGTTGCATTTTATAACAAAGTACCTACGAAATTTCATGAGCTAAATAAGTAGTATCGTGCGTTTATAGAATTCACCACTTTATTCCTTTTTTCCATTTTATTTGAATGAGGGCTCAAAATGTTGTTATTGTATTGTTTGATGCTACGGGACCCTGTGTGCGAGAGTCGGGCTCACACTTACCAGTTTTATTATTCCAGCGGTAGTTGTAATCTTCCATAATGATTCACGTAAATTACGCATATTCTCACGTGGAATTTGAGCCACATACTCTGGATTCGCTGCTGAAGTCGATGGTCCCGGCGGAGTTTTTTTCAACACTGTCCATTTTTGCTTGAACTCTTGCACCGATGACCAGACAAGTTGAGTGCTCAGTTCATCACTTACAAGTCGAATATTAAAGTGAGTTTAAAAAGCACGACGCACTCGGACCACCGTATCATCGCAATTTAAATATAGTTCAACCGCGAACGTTCGCTTAGATCTTTTAAACTACTCAACGAAATTTAACTGATTTAATGTGTCCATTTTTTTTCTTTAAATACCCTCATACCTTAAGTTTGCCCATAGGAACGACACTTAAAAGTATTCAGATTTCAGCAATAGATAGAGTGATTTAATAAGAAGTTTATATCGTCGTGGGTAAAACCGTGGGGCGCAGCTAATAAATCCGCAAATTTTGCGTGTCGTACCCTCTCTCTTTTTTCACTCCGCTAGTGTAGGAACTAGTGTAGGAAAGCTTAAAACTATATCATACGTACGTTTACATTTTTTAAGAAACGTTTGGCTAAAGTGTGGAGGGAGGGGATACTTTGTCACAAACACACTTGGAAGACTTTATTCGAATGAGCTCTGAAAGTGATGTATGGCAACGTGTTGAACGAGGCGACCTTGACGCATTCATTCAAGAAACTCTTACTGAAATTGGCAATGAAAAAGTTTCAACATTTTCTATTTAAAACGTCTTAATGCTGGTTGATTTACTAAGCACCCCTAGAGTGTGCATAACTGAGGCTTAACACTTTACTTATTGTAGCTGTCTGCTGGTACTTGCAAAAGTATTGAAATATGGGTAACGAGGCTGCAACGATGGACTGGACTTAATTAGTGTTAGGTCATATACACATCGTTTCCGTTGAATAATAGAAAATATCAATAAAGGAGTTCGAAGATTTTGCATGAAATGTGGCTTGACTATCGTCCGCCTTTTTATTTTGTCTTCAAAATAGCGGTCACGTATAAAATCTATATTAGTCAATAACTGTTCTCTATCTATACTAATCAATACAAACAAGTTTTGTATGATACTGAATCTACCGAAACGGGTATTGAGATGTAAGCTATTGTTAGTATAGTTAGAATCTATTCATGATAGCTCAATTAGTACCACTTTGATTTTATTAGCCATACTAGCTTTTGCCCGCGGCTACGCTCGCGTTAAATTCGGTAGCGCCTTATTGATTTGTAATAGCAACGCTAAGTTTTCCCGTTTTTACCCCTTTCTCCCTCATACGCTACTCTTTTAAAAAAATAGCCTGTGTCCGTCTCCTGATTCCCAGCTATCTCTGTACCAAAATTCATCAAAATCGGTTCAGCCATTAAAGCGTGAAGAGGTAACAAACAAACAAACTCACTTTCGCTTCTATAATATTAGTAAGGATTTAAAACCTGTATATATACAATAACAAATAAGTATTGTTTAAGCCAACATCTTCTGAACCGTCACATTTCCGAAATATAAGATGTTAAATTGTACTGATTTCAAAGATTGTTACTTAGACGGTTTATACGATGTTGTTTCGAAAAAAGCGAGTTGGTTTTGCACACCCAGGAGAGCAACAAACATCATTCAAATTAAATAGAAATTAACACTCGACCGAAAAATCAAAAGTTCTCCTCATTCGCAATTTGATGAAAAAGTCCCATATCTCAAAAATTCAACATCAAACTTTGTTCAAACCAATTTTCGTTTAAGTTTATTTTTATGACTTTAAAAGTCAACCATTTACTTGAGAAAAAAGTATCTACATATGTTAAATCAATCGAATCAACCAAATGAAAACTCATTTATTCAAACTAGGTTACAAAGGATGCTAGATAACTGATGATCAGCACTTTTTGAACGTCAATACACAAGACAGGCCCCCATAACGCCCACCCACAAAACCCCAAAAAGCCACTTCCTAGTGTTCTGGCGGAACAAACTCCCCAGCAACACAGCTGTGTGGTAGGTTTAAAGATTATTATTTACTATTTCATTATAATTATGAAAGACTATATTTATTTGAATTGCCAAAGGACATGTCAAGATACCAAAATAAAAAGGTATATAAAAAATTAAAAACTAAAACACGCAAAAAATAATTAAAGCTTTTAGGCATAATAAGTGAACCCGCGAACATTTGCAATGTTGGAATACGACCGTCGCAGTAAAAAAGAAACAATCGAAGTTCTATTAAATTAACAATAATCACACAAGCAAGTCGACCTAGTGTCGAAGTAGTGACCTTTTTATTAGATATTTTTTCGGTAGAGGTTGAGAGAATTTATACTCTAAATTTCAACCATGTGGTGCCAATAGCCTCGAAATGAAATGGCTCAGATATATAGACAGAAAGACAGACACTTGGACTGGGCAAATGTATAACGGAACCCTAAAAAACTTCAAACAATAATTTGAAGAAAGGAAACCAGTTTTTATTGACATTTTAATAATTAAATGAGACGTGAATCTAGTAAACAGAGCACGTTTACTAGATTCACGTCTCATTTAATTATTAAAATCAGATCAGATTACTCTATTACTTAAACTACCTATGTATACAGGTATTTACACAGGTTTTAAGCTCGTTCATCATGGACGAATGTTGCCACACTCGCCCACAGAGAACGAGTGGCAAGTGCAGCGTTGCACCGTGTAGTTATAGCCTAGACCAAACTAGAGTTCATCGCAGTAGGTACATTAGGACATCGCGACTGCGCGATACGCAGTTATAAGTTCCACGCATTGTCACGTCTTCTTCCGACTTAATAACACCATAAGTGCTTCTGATGCTGAAATCGTGAAAATGTTATTAATGCTCTAGTATCGCTGACAGAATATAGAAAAAGTTATATGATTCGTTTTTTTTTTCAATTGTCTAAATAACCTTGAACTTTACAAGATCCTGGACATTTTGATTAAGGCCCAACTTCAATGAAGATCCTTATTTCGACCCCTATTGTTGAATATTCTTAAATCTTCCTCTAAAGATAGATACACAATTATCTCTGTCTTCGTTCTATCTTGAGATATTGGGCTATCTAATCAATTACTTATTTAAATGTCTGATGAGCACGTGCACTTGAGTAGGTTGCTAATAGTCCAAGTCTAAAAGCGAATTTTAGATCATTTTTAGAGATGGGCTGACTATGCCTTTAGTCGGTTGGAGGGCTTACCAACTAATCGGCTGACTAAATGGTCCACTTGTCGGGAAATCCGATCATTGCTTTCGGTGGAATTGTGGAGGGCAACTGCAACGACCTGTACTTGCGGTTGTATGTTCTGGTCTGTTGCTTGCTTTGAGCTGCGAAAAACATCTCTCGACGGTCTTGATTAGTGACTTTGAGGAAATTTCGTTTCCGAGATCATAAATGACGGTATTATTCATATATTGTTTTTTTTTTTATATATTCTAATACAACATCTTAATTTCAGTCAGAGTGTATTAAGTCGATGCTTTTGATGACAAGTGGTCACCGTCTACTAATATGGCCAGATAGTTAGCATGCCCGACTAGTCGCTACGTTTGTAATAAATTTTCATCTGAGTCCAGATTCAATCTGTTGTATTATATTATAATGTTTTTTTATTTTGTCAAGCATTTACTGCTGTATTTTTAAACTAAGCTATGCTTTGAAACGTTGGAATCATGCTGAATGGTTTGAAATGGTCTGCGCCTAATTTAATTCCACTTTTGTAAGTATATTCGGCCCCGGCTGTCAGGCGAATCTGTAAGTCAAAACAATTTGATATATTGAGACTGTTCAGAATGCTCGAATGTCAGTTCTATCCATTCAACCGCATACGGCAACACTGAAAATAAACCTGAATGCAGGAACAGCTTTTTGTGCAGATTTAGAAATAGAATACGGAACATGTCCACATTTCAAAAGAGGAATAGTCGTAGACAAAGAGGCTGACAGTTTAAATTCCGATTGGGAGGGTTTTAAGAGTCGCAAATACGTGGACTATTACCAAAAGTTAAAAAGGATTATTTTTAAAACAAAATCTCGTGCACACGATGGCAAATGCGAAAAATATGAGACCGCTTTACATTAAATTATGTTTTAAAAATTATTAGTTAAAAAAACGTTAGTTTAAAGTTGATGTGGCTTATATAAAAAAAAACCTGAGTAGAAATCAACTTAACTGCCTCTAACTATATGAGCAATAGTCGTGACTATTGCTCAATGCATAATAATGGTTATACTCACCGATGCAATGCATTAAGTTTATGCAGAAAGTTGAATTAGCACTTGGTTATATAACAACAACCGCACGGGTCGACTTACGAGATTAAGCCGCGCTTTGGCAAGATCGGTATATGGATGGGTGACCGTCCATTACATATCGAGTTTTTCCTGTGCCTCTGAAAGCACGTTAAGCTGTCATTTGACAGCCGTTAAAAGTAGTCGCTGTCCCGAAAGTCTAAGAACCGCTGTTATCAATGGGTCCTTACCCAGTACTAAATGGGTGGTGGTGGTCAGACAGGTCGTCACTCCATGTAAAATACTAGTATTAAGTTGCGTCAAATAAGTCTTGAAGCCGTTCTCAATAATGCCGGGAAAAGGCTGGGTAGATAAGATTGAATACAAGTATTTCAGGATTCACGTTGTTTTTGGTACTTGGATAAAGCCCTAGATATCAAAAAGGAGTTCTGTTTTAAATATATCTTTGGATGAAGCTCTTACTCATGATAGGTTCCATAATCCTTACTAATATTATAAAAGCGAAAGTGAGTTTGTTTGTTTATTTGTTACCTCTTCACGCTTTAATGGCTAAACCGATTTTGATGAATTTCGGTACAGAGATAGTTGGAAATCAGGAGACGGACATAAGCTAGCTAAAAAAAAGTGGGATGTGAGGAAGAAAGAGGGAAGTAAAGAGAAAACTTAGCTTTGCTATTACAATTTAATAAGGCGCTAGGGCAAAAACTACAGGTAGCAGGTACCTGCAAATCAAGAACGAGGAACTGTGTTACCCCGAATTTAACGCGAACGTAGCCGCGGGCAAAAGCTATTATAACCTATAAAAGTCAGTAGAGTGTAACAACATGTACTATTACCGTGTTTCACTTCGAGTGATAGAAATTGTTTATTATTTACGACCTCCCTCGCCTTTCGCAAATGGTATTTATTAATAGAAAACGAATAGTAGTCCGCTGGAAATCGGTAAACAGAAACTGTTGCCTTCAAAGATATTCAATTTTAATATCTTTTTGGTTGCTTTCGAAATAAACGTCTTTAATGGGTTTGAGTTCGACCAACTGTATTTGCTTTTATTTTATTGGTAATCGTTAACTAAATGATTACTTAACTATCGAATAAGTGTTGTTTTTTTCCTTAAATTTATTGTATATATATAAGCAGGGGTAGCGAAACTTTTTGTATCAACGAGTAATTTTTATACAGATATGTTTAACGACGCCATAGACGTGCAAATAATTTTGAATCGACATCCTTCACGCTCAAACTGATTAATTTTATTTCCGGCCTTCGCTTGTAAAACCGCAGGGCGCAGTTAGTAGATACATAAAACGGTGATCAATAGATTATGGATGTGCTTTACATGTCTACTTTGTTCAATTATTTCATTACCACTACTCTCAAAGCAGTGAAGATAAACATTGTTAGGAAATCTTCATGTCCTAGGCGATGGAAACATTATATGTGGATTATACTGATATGCAGGTAAGCACAGGTAATATAAAACTATACTTATTGTAAAAAAATAGCTTCTTCCCGCGACTTCATATGCGTGGACAAAAATATAATGTGTTAATCAAGCTTATAAACTATATGTGGGCCAAATTTTATCGGACTCCGTTCTCAAACTCAAACTCAAAGCATTTATTTCAATATGACCATGATAGGCACTTTTGAATATCAAGAAGCAAAAAAATTAAGCTACAGTCTCAGAAATAACCCAAAAAAACTTGTAAAAGCACTGTAGTTCCACCATGTTTACGTGATTGAGTGACAAAACAACGTGCAAAGTCAGTCTTACATTAAAATTTTATATTATGTGTACCTAGGTTTCATTCTGATCTCAGCGTCAACTAAGTTCAATTATAAAACACCAATCAAACGTAGCTCCGCAGTCGTTCTTTACATCAGAGCCAATGTCAATATTTCGGTTCCACAAAGGATTCCCACTTTGATTAAGTTACGATTGCATGATTGCAACCGGCCGAAACAGAGCCGGTTTGCAATATGGCGGCAATATCGAGGTTTCAGTGTTTTTTTTTTCAAATGTATTGCCTGTTGTATGCCATGTTTTGCCTCTTGTATTCTATTTGTATGACATTTTATTTCGTGTTTATGACATAAAATATCATACAAACTAAATTAAATTACTATGAATACTGTAAATGGTTATGCCAATAAGCTGTCAATTAACACTTATCTTAACTTTTTTTGTATATTTTACATGCCGTAAGGCAAAATGAATCGGGACAATCGACAAACAATAAAAAGATCTTACCTATATATGTATACTTTTACTTCAACTTTTATTTCAAGGTTTTTATTATACTTTATGTAAACACTACCTGGCGCCCGTGGCTTCGCCCGTATGATGATCGAAAAAAAGTATCATATGTGTTATTCCAGACTATAATCTAAAATTTCATCAAGATCCTTTCAGCCGTTTTGAAGTGAAAGAGTAACAAACATTCATACATCAATCCTCACAAACATTCACAATTCACATTTATAATATATTATTAAATATAGTAGGATTTATCCCATCATGTACTTTGTTTTCTAGGCCTGAATGAAGCTTACATACAGGAAGCCATGCTGAATCGGGCTATCTCTATGAGTTCCGGCTTGGACTCTGCAACAGGGCAAAACCGGCGGAAATCCAGATCTAACAGGTAGGTACTTATCATTGTCCTTATTTGTCTATATCAAGGAAAACATAAAGTATTTTCAAACAGGCCTTATAGCTTAGCTTTGCATGCTCAAATAACCTATTTTTTTCTGTATGTACCGAATAGCCTCCGAAGCTACTAGACAGAATATAACAATTTATGATCGATAAAAATATACCTTTAGGAAGTAGCATAGGCTTAACATCACGCTACAATACTTAGGAGCTGAGCAGTGGGTGGAATCCTTGAGTACAGCTAGTCAAATATAAAATGGAATAGTGAAGTTTATAAAAATAACGAGTAGTAACGAAAATAATCTTGAAATCAGGTCAAAGATCCAAGAACCTGAAGTGCCGACAGGCATCACCCTTTAGTTTAAAACTGTGCGGGTAAAACATTTCTTTTTTCGAAGTTCATGGATGAAAGGGCCCTACCCGAACCTTATTGGTGTCAATGCGCTGTCCGCCCATCGAAATGATCTGTCCTGAAGGGTTCAGGAAAGGGTTATCGCTCATTCGACTTCGCGGCACCTGATTGACATCCCTAAGGCGAACTACGAAAGAAAAGATATCTGCCTTTGTAAAACTTTTCAAGCTAATATTATTATTTCAAGGTCTATTGTTGTTTAGATATTTCTTTCTCCCTTATTTTAAAATAACAGAATGCCGAAATAATTATTATATTGTGTGAAAGGACTAAAAAAACTTTTAAAATAATTGTATACATTTTAATTACTTACGCTAGTAGTATTTGGTTAACTTATTGTATGTTGTTATAATTTGAATGCGTTTTGTAATGTGCCAGACATTTCAAAAGTTTTGGACAAAGAGATCTTTTAGTAAATTTTTCGTCGGTAATCATAGCGCGACATCACAATAATTGGAAGATTACAAATGCATTGTTATCGAAAATAAACCTGTTTGCCAAATCGGCACAATTACAAACTGTCAAATTAACTGATGAACTGATTTTAAGATTAATAAAAGCGTGTTACAAAAGCTAGAGTCAGCAGTTTGAAAACACATTAGAGCATTGGTTTTAACCGTTTTTGCGTGGCGGTGATTTTTGATTTCTTTAATCTTCGTAATGTAAGAAATATCTACGAATTACCAATTCAAAGAGCCGTGACATGATGGGTGACCAGTATTGCCTTACCATGGGTATAATAATACATTTTATAAGGTTTATCATACGCAATTATGATTAATTAATGAAGATTACTAAATTAAATTGACTTAAGATTGAGTTTGTAGCGTAATAATGCACATTTCACTTATGATGGCAGCACAAAGCGTTGGTTTTGCTTTGTGCTAATATCACTATTGTCAGATTGCAATGGATATAATCGCTAATGAATCATTATAAGTTACTGGGAATTACGGCATGATACCCTGATTAAAGCCCGCGGCGGCTCGTGAATACTGCGTCAAAGGTCAAGTTCTAATACGAAACCAATATTCAGAGTACCTATAGCTGCGGCGTATAAAGCAGAATATAGCGTATAGAGCGTTTGTATAGATTCTTTTTAACCGATTTTAGTGAATGTGTAGGCAATGTAGGCTTTGTAGATCCCTAGATGATTATTAATCGTTTATCTTTTTCTACACTTTTGTATAGCAAGCAACAGCTTACCTATTATCAGGCCTATTAAAACGCTGTAATATAAGAAGATTAATTTAAAAAACAAATAATTTTAAAAGTGTGATCATGGAGTTTCTTGATGTTTTTTATCCACAGGAAGCCACTAACCCAAACCGTACACCTTTTTCCAACGTTTTATAACTCTCTTGAAACGTGCTGGAGGTTTTTAAGCTTGCTTTTAAACCTGAAAAGAAGCGAATTTGCTTAAGGTCATCTTATAATAAATTGGCAGGAAAATGAAGTCCAAGCGAGTTAAAATTGTTGTCCTTGCAAATTACTCCGTTTAGTCCTGATATATGCAATGACTGGAAAGCTCAATCGGAGCGAATAATTACATCAACGCCGAGTACCGCCGCGCTAGCTCATGGTCACGTTTAATAACATTCTACGAACACATAAATTACGCATCCGATCTTCGTTCCGTATCAATGTTACATCCATATTGGTTGGTTTGGGCTCAGTACGTGCCCGGCCCGCATTTATTGCAGCGTCAGATTGTCGAGTTTGCTGATAAATGGACACCTAGGACATTCCAGTAGGCGAGGCATAGTTTGATCGGGAGCGCCGCACTCGCACTCGGTGACTTAAACATAAACATCAACAATCAGAGTACTGATTCAAACAAACATAACTACGTAAATCTATTAGCCTCACACGGTCTACTACCTGTACACACACTGCCCACGTGACTTAAACTTGCCTTGACCAGTTTCTTTTGATTCTGAAAACCTACCCTACCTGCGTCAACTTGCACTGATTGACCATGATTATATATGTATATACCTTAGTACCTTATTGTTTCTATAAAAACATCCCTAACATTACTTCAAAGAGAATAATGTATGCGGACCAATTACAATCTACTGGACACTGCATTTAAACACATTGACTTTGAACGAGTTTATTGTATAGAAGATCCTCACATAGCTGCTGAACTGATGATTAGTGTTATATAACAGACGTAATTAATTCTAACTCAAAATGTGTTAAAATGTCAAATCGAAAAAAAATACTTAAAGCCTTGGCTCACACCGGGCCTCCTCCGATGTATAAGACACAGAAACCTACATTAAAAAAAAAAACCAAAAAAGTTACTGGAGAACGACAAACAAGAACAACCTCCACTAGATACAGAAACTTCTGTAACAAGATTCTGAGAAAGACTAAACATAAATTTAAGAAAAAAGAAATTGAGAATGCAGGCACTAATCAAAAAAATCTGGGCAGCACATCACAATTGCAACATATTATTATGTCAGCTACACCACAACAATCTGTTAATGTAGGTAGCCAACAAATTCTTTGCTGAAACTGGTAAATATGTAGCAAAATAAATAGACACGAGATCAAGAGATCGAGATGACATACTCCAGGCAACAAATGGTGTTTCCTCACATTCTATGTCACTTTTAGCTACAGACAAAAATGAAGTTCTAATGTTATAACATCCCTATCTAACGACTATTCTGTGGGCTGGGATATAATTTCTGCGATTGTACCATCACTCATCTATATCTGCAATCTCGCCCTCAAATTAGGGAATGTTCCTAAACTATTCAAAAATCCATTATACATCCTATCTTCAAGAATGAAGACAGAAACAGTGTCAACAACTACAGACCTATATAGAATAGGATCATGAACAACAGGCTCGTTGACAACTTGGAAAAGTTTAATATATTATCACCCTCACAATATGGCTTTCAGGCTGGAAGATCAACCTCTTCCGTCTAGGTTACTCACCAGTCTCCCACAATATAACTAAATCTTGATTGTTTACGAAACCTAATAATGTAACTACTTATTTGTTGGTGAGAAATGAATCATTATCTTTTAGATTTGATTTGAAGCTTACCAAGTAAGTGCCGCAGTTCCCTACCGGTACGGTGGCCAGGGTTTTGAGGCTTCATGAAGTTGTAAGGTGGTGAGTCCCACTCTTGCCATAACTTGATTCGTTCTTTAAGTGATTTGTATCGAAAAAACAGGCCAATTAAGCTCGCCATGCTTGCTCTTCCATGAACGTTACATTGGTCGTGTTCCAGTTGGCTTCACTGAAGACTTCATTTATCGCGTTAAGTCCAGAAAACGCTAGTGGTTCTCGGTTTCAAATGGCCTACAAAAAATTTCATACAATACCCTATTAGGACTGACTATGCCACTGTTACCATATAGTTTGAAAAATAATTGGTTTAACTAACTATGCCCGACTGCCCGCGGCTTCTTTCGTGGCCTTGTATTCTTTTGGTTATTATAAGGAATTATTATAGATCTGTTAGTGCTTCTAACAGATTTTCTGTACTATTATCTATATTCGTCTGTACCAAAAAGAAAAACTAGATGTCACGACTTGTGGGATGGTTCGGAATGATGAACTGAATACGTAATAGCCATTTTCGTCCTATCCACAATATAAAGCATATCCGTTCGCTCGGGTGCAGGGTCAATTTTCAGGTTCAATTTCAATACATTATTTATACAGCCGGACTGTTTATAAAGGCCAAACATCTAAGCATCGCTCAGCCACTATTATAACGTCAGTGTATGAGCGCGAACCTATAATTATGTAGAAGGTTATCTAACACAACCTCATGAAATTTAAGTAGTTAATGGTCTAATTTGATTTATCTAAAATAATCTGACGCCTATTGATCATTTCGTAAAACCATGTGATACCTGAAAACATCCAAAAATAATAAACCACGTGAGCACCCAGAGGGTATTACACTCAATAACTACAATGTAGCATTTCAATGAAACCTGATTTAAAGCATACCTGTCTGTTATATCTCCACCGCGTACACGTTTTAGAATAACTTTATAATACCGTTGCGTTGTTGGTAGTGGCATTCTTTCAAAATAACTATTTCATAGTTGTTCTTTGATTACCCTGTCAAAATTCCTAGTTCATACGGCATCAACCAGGAATCCTGCAAATAGTTTCTACATGCCATGCGATATGGAAATAAAACAAATATGTGGTACCTATGCCTTTATTTATAAATACTTGGGTCACCGAGTTCTGCTCGAAATAGAGAAAATGATTTTTCCGTGATATGAGACTTACCTAGATCGTTTTTTAGTCCCCGTGAACTCACAAATTACGATTGTCAGCGCAATCGTTGGAGCCATTTTAGAGAACCTGATTAGAAATAGAATATGTACATTAATTTGGTCATTTCACTTCTATGAAATATCGAAAAGAAGTTAAGGTATTCAGTGAAAAATGCTCAAAATCGTATTTTCTGAACAACAAACCCACACTATTGTCTACGGAAAAATAACATTTTAGTGTCATAGCGTAATGTTAGGTATCTAAAACCATTTTCCCATAATTGCCTTTATAATGAAACGGTTTGTGTCACATTGGTTACATGGTTTCAAAGTGGTTCATAACGGACTTTCGTAGAATCCATGTTTGTGTTTTAAATATATCAGGAAACGAATGTATACATAAAGACTAACGAAATTAAAACAAAAACCTGAAAGGTCAAAGTATTCAACTCAGTGTGGGCAATGTTTCTCGTCCAAATGTTGCCTGTAATATTCGCTATAATTATTTACTTTGGAACGATGTGAGCACTCTTTCAGCGAGTGTGTGTCCTTCCGTCTACAATGTACCTAAAAAGGTACGAAGGGAAGCAAACATACCTATGTGTTATGAACTATTGATCACTGATCCGGCAGATGGCTTATTGACTCAACGATATATAATACAACGGATTTCAGAGCGCATTGATCATTTCTACAAATAACACGTGATATTTCGAAAGTTAGCAAATATAACCACAAGTGTCCGCTAAATCCGAGGCTGTTGGTTGTTAGAAAGATACTGCGGCCCGGTACATAAAGGGCAAAAAAAGAAAATGTATGGGTTTAAGTCAGTAAAAATCTAACACGGGGAAGTGTTAGACTTTTACTGACCCGGTCCGCGCAGAGCGGGGGAAGTTATTTGATGACATCTCGGCAAAAAAGTCTCCGTTAAATGAAAGATCCACTGTCCCTTTATCCTATATAATGCTTCGGCAGAAATGACGTGAGTGACCCTAATAAGTATAGGTACTTTCACCAAACAATGTTTATTCAAGTACAAACAATGTTTATTAAGGTAACAACCTTACAAAACAGGAAGAGGTTTCAATGTATATGGACAATGGAAAATTAATATTCGATAAGATGTGAGATACCATCATATAACAACAAATAAAGTTTTTATTTTAGCCTTAATAAGGCTGAAAAACGTCAAAAACTGGAAAGTACGTTTACTTCCGTAATTCGGTGACAAAAAAAAAACATTGAATCAAATAAAAGCTACCAACTTTTTCTGCAAAAATCAATTTATATACTTCTTTAAGTATTATATTATATCGTACTTAAAAAAAAAACATTTATTGAATTATTGCATCATAATATCGGTATTACACATTCATGGAAACCTTCCGAATCTGTTGATTTCTCGTAGTCTGATTAAATGCATGACAGTCATTAAATTCATCAAGTTATTAACTAAATAATAAACATGTACACTTTGCAACTCCCTTTAAGCAAATCTTGACATTGAAATGAACATGAAAATATTTAAAGACTAAGTATTCTCTTTTGCAATATTGTCAAGCATATTATTAAAATACAATAGAATCAGAGCGAACAAGACCGCTGGTTATAAATGAAATGTTTTCCGTCTTGAATTGTTCAAAATACACATAAATGTTCCAGTACTTACTGAGTTTGCTCTACACTAAAAGCTGCTCTTTTGACTTGCTTTCAGTTCAAGCTTTTGTGCTTGCTAGTAGTACGACATCAGCATCTATATCTCAATATATTATGTCTTGAGCTTGTAGCATTGGAATGCTGCATACAGGCCTGTATCTCGTACCTCGAATTGCTTGCCATCATATCGATTATTCAGAACATGTGGAGATTGTTGCTCTACCTGACTTGAGACGTCCCACTTTACACCTGCCGATTCACGGTTTCCATCAAAAAATATTCTAATTCATATTCATAAATGCGAAAGTATGTATGTTTATTTGTAATTTATATTTTCAAACCACTGAACCGATTATCCTGAAATTTTGCATTGTCAGATTGACAGAAACGGACGCAGTAGTAGCAGCCTTTCATTACAAAAAAAAAGTATTATCACGAAAAATAAATTTTTACTACTTATGATAGTACAAAGTACAACTAGAATTTATTGTCACATTCTAATTTAACGCAAGCGAAGCCGCGCTCAAAATACAGTGAATTATTATCGGGTCATTGCCACTTCTGCGTGCTAACTAAAAGAGTTATGTCGACAATTTTAATTCTCTGCCGGATCACTTCTTTTGAGATTCAATTTCCCTGAATTAAAAAAAATATATTTCGGACACAGGGTGAATGAAGCAAAGAAAACCTATTTAAGCTTTTTGTGCTTATAGACGCTTCTTTTTAGGGTTCCGTAGTCAACTAGGAACCCTTATAGTTTCGCCATGTCTGTCTGTCCGTCCGTCCGTCCGTCCGTCCGTCCGTCCTCGCTTAATCTCTGTGACCGTTAGCGCTAGAAAACTGTAATTTGGTACCAATATGTATATCATCACGCCGACAAAGTGGTAAAATAAAAATTTGAAAAAAATGTTTTATTAGGGTAGCCACCCTATATGTAAAGTGGAAAGTGTTTTTTTTTTTTATTTCAACCCTAACGTGTGATGTATTGTTGGAAAGGTATTTAAAAATGAATAGGGGTTTACTAAGATCATTTTTTGATAATGTCAATAATTTCGGAAATAATCGCTCCAAAAGTAAAAAACAATGTGTCCCCCCCCCCTCTAACTTTTGAAACATAAGTCTAAAAAATATGAAAAAAATCTGAAAAGTAGATCTTTATAAGGACTTTCTATGAAAATTATTTTGAACTTGATTGACACAAAAGTTTTTGTACAAAAAAGACAAAAAGTTGTACAAAATAATTTCTGGACTAAGTTTGTAGTATAATCGTAATGCAAGCTTTTTTTGTAACTTTGTTTACATATTTTATTATCCTGAACGTATCTTTTTTCAAACAAAAAAAGAATTATTGAAATCGGTTCTCGCAATCCAAAATTACCACCGAAATTGCACGTCTTTGTATTAATTAGTAACCCAATTCCTCGAGAGATGGCGCTGTAGGTACTTATTACATTGGATCGCGTATTACCGAATTGTTCGGTTGGCCTCATAACTGGGAACACTTATTGTGACGGACGGGAAACTACGGAACCCTACACTGAGCGTGTCCCGACACGCTCTTGGCCGGTTTTTTTATTGTCATTGATGCCATAATTCCCACAAGCAAGGGCGGCACAAGATTTCCTAATTGCCACCATAATTATCTAAATATACTGTAATGAAACTCAAATAATAAACATCATATTCGACACAGTGTTCTCATGAAAAATGTAAATATCTACCTATTTACATTTTATTTAATTGCTTACATTACAAAAAGCGACCTCCCTTATCTTTTCGGTTAAGTAGTGTTGAGCGCTACCCTAACCGAATAAGTGGAGCTCTTTGCTTTAATATGACTCTTTTTCAAAGTCGTATCCTGCTTAGAGGAAACCGAAGCAATAAAGTAATTTCTTTTGTTCTATGAAAGTGTATCTAAAATGGCATCGTCAAAGCAAACACACAACATAAATATGAGCTTGCTAATAGCTTTTCTATTATTGTCGGAATTCAACGCTATGACGTGTCACTTACGTACAAAATACGGTAACTGAAAAAAAAACAATGCGTAACGAATAGTAAACAACACTATGCATGGACAGAATCAAACCACCTTTTGCTTATCCAGAAATCAACGAGTTACTTTTTTGTTTTTAGGTTTTACTCGCGTACACCGAATCCTTACTAATATTATAAAAGCGAAAGTGAGTTTGTTTGTTACCTCTTCACGCTTATATGGCTAAACCGATTTTGATGAATTTGACTAGCCGAGA
Source organism: Ochropleura leucogaster (assembly GCA_958449745.1). Lineage (NCBI taxonomy): Eukaryota > Metazoa > Arthropoda > Insecta > Lepidoptera > Noctuidae > Ochropleura > Ochropleura leucogaster. The sequence goes on from OY288200.1 coordinate 10,804,241, forward strand.
AATTTGCCTAACCGATTTCTGACTAAATGGTCCACTTGTCGGGAAATCCAATCATTGCTTTCGGTGGAATTGTGGAGGGCAACTGCAACGACCTGTCCTTGCGGTTGTATGTTCTGGTCTGTTGCTTGCTTTGAGCTGCGAAAAACATCTCTCGACGGACTTGATTAGTGACTTTGAGGAAATTTCGTTTCCGAGATCATAAACGACGGTCTCCTTACTAATATTATAAAAGCGAAAGTGAGTTTGTTTGTTTGTTTGTTACCTCTTTACGCTTTAATGGCTAAACCGATTTTGATGAATTTTGGTACAGAGATAGTTGGGAACCAGGAGACGGACATAGGCTAATATTTTTTTGAAAAAAGTGGGATGTGAGGGAGAAAGAGGGAAGAAAAAGGGAAAACTTAGCGTTGCTATTACAAATCAATAAGGCGCAAGGGGAAATGTGTTACCCCAAATTTAACGTGGGCGAAGCCGCGGGCGAAAGCTAGTATAATATAATAAAAAGTAGCTTATGTGTTAATCTAGGGTATAAGCCGAGTTACAAACATACACAGACACATAAAAACTTGCTTTATTATATTAGTGTGATATCTTTGTTTCACTGTTGTTATGCTTTACCTAAGTCTGCTTCACTGCAGCGCAGTTCAACTATTATAACACATCAGAAATTGAGGTTAGGTTAATATCTCATAGCTAGAAATATGTTTTTCATGACGACAATAGGATAAGGGTGAAGCTTGTTTGCTTTCGGGTGAGAGCAACTACGTACGATTTTAGTTTAAAGCATCCGGCAACCGAACCGATGGATTCAGTATTTCCGCCCGGTCCGCCGGCCGAACGGCTTTGTCAGTGGTTCTACCGGTAAATAACCAGCTTTTGTCAATATCGGAGGTGGCCCACCTACATTTATAACTAACTGGGGAAGTTAGTTAGTAAGCCTAGCCGAGACAGTAAATTTCGACGAAGGTACCTAGTGAGTAGGTATATAGGTGAATTCGCCAAACTTCATTGTCTCGGCGCTTTTCTTGTGGTCGCCACTGTCAGTGGCTCGTGCTCCAGTGATTTGGTTTGGGAATGACAAGACCCTGTAGGAATAACTCAGGTTATGGAGAATGTGAGACAGATCAATGTGCATGAGTATGAAATGGCTGACTTAGGCCACATGACAATTCGCTAATCTTTCGATAAAAAAAATATTATAAGATACATACCTTCTTCAGAAGAAACCAGAAATGAAACCCTCATTTTAGATGGCATTTAAAACGGCCATATTTAGGTTTGAAAAGGTAGTTAACGATATTTTAGTATCGCGACTCGAGATCTCTACTAATAAGGGTTGCGGTCATCTATATTTATTTTTGTTAGTGAACAAACAACTATACTGCAGTCGATTCTCGTGATCTCGTGAAAATCATTAAAGCCTTTTATTCGAAAGCGATTCTCGAGATGCGGGAAAAATACTTTTATTTTTTTAGATACTTAATTGAGCTTTTAAAATTAAAATGAGGCGGTTGAAATAGTAGAAGTACTCTTAATACTTAATACTTATATTTTGCTGACCTGAACAGTTTGGTATTATTTTATATACATTGATATTCATGCCAACAAAAGCATTATTATCCTAAAAACAGATGATAAAATTCTATTGAATATTCTATTATAATAACAAAGATTTTTTGAGATATTAGCATATGATATCATTAGATTAGTTAATTTCATTTTTAACTTTTAACGAGAAAACATTGTAATCTGAAATCTGCAGAGTAACCATATTATTACCAGCCCCAAAAATACCCCTCTGTAACAGTGTTTTTCCAAATTAATGTTACATATGTTTTTTGTATTGTATTTTTCAAATTGCAATTTGTATTTACGTTTAGTATAGAAAAAATCCCTAACTAAAGTTATTTTCTCTCATCGATGGTTTAGAATATTTGGTATAAATGTGCTTGATCTTTCTTTTTAAGGTTATTTTCTAAGAGGACACATTTACCTGCAAAATAATTACAATGACCCAATTGACGCCTGAATACAAACTATGGTTTACAAATATCTCTTTCGGAATGAATATGTTGTTTAATTGGTAATAATTAATAAGTACATGACAAAATACGCCCGAATCCATCGCGAGATCGCACTCTAACCATTCACAACAAAATTCCGCGTGGCTAGACTACTACTAGACTCCCTTCTGTGAATCGACACTCCGAGGTATACATAGGATATATATATATATATATATATTATTATGTGGGCTTCGTTTCTAAACGTATACTATTCGTGTAGCTACTACTCGTACATTATCAGCATTAATACGCAAAGCGATTTATTAATTTTACGCATTTAAAAAAGTGAAATAACCAACCAAAGTTTGGTAGCTACTTTCAATGAGACCTTCATGTATTTATAGCCAATGATAGCTCTCGATCACGCTTCACTGATTCACATATCACATTAAGTTATTAAGCAAATATAAAAATAACTTTCCGTAGCTTATAAATGTGTTTTCGGATCTGTGGGATTCTCCCCTCTTACGAAGGTGGATAAGTGTACAGACACACCTATCCACATAACGAGTGTGATTATAAATTTAATTCTAATACTAACATTAGGCTAAGTTACTTTACTACTAACAATATACGGATTTATCTGAAATAAATTATTTGAATTTGAATTTGAATAATCCGTGTCTTTTTTTTTTTTTTTTTTTTTTTCGGGTGGGAAATCATCCAATGACTTCCCCCGCTCTGGGTGGAGCGGGGGGGCATGTCAGACTTGTACTGACTAAAACCCACCCATGTTTCTTCTATTGCCCTTTACGTTCCGAGGCCGCGGTATCTCTTTCGAACAACCCGCAACCCCGGCAGGCAGAGGCTCTGGCAAGCCCCTCTGCTTTGCTGACTCTCTTTGAGGCGCGCGTGAAACACGAACGCGCCGTCGACACGGCCTGTCGTCAATCGACGGACGGACGGTGAACTACCCATTGCTCACCGCCCACAGGCCCGCATCTACGGTGGCCGGAAGTCGTCTCGCGGCGCCCGGCGCCATGGGCGTCTCCCGCGGCGGCTGGGTTGGGCAGATGTTCTTTCCCTCAAACGCCCGGCCACCTCCTTCGCTAACATTACGGCTTCGCAGAAGGTGGTGACCGCTTCCCATTCCCTCTCGCTCCGGACCATGGCCTGAACCAGGGCCGGACGCGAGAGATCGCCGCCGCCGATCGCCTCTACGAGGGCACGGCGGTGCTCCGCCCAAGCCGGGCAGATCGCCACTGTGTGCTCCACCGTGTCCTCCGGGCGATCGTCACAATGGTGACACCCGGGCGCTTCCTCCCGCCCGATGATGTGCAGGAACCTCCCGAAACTTCCGTGTCCGGTGAGGACCTGCGTCAGGCGGTAGGTGAGGACGCCATGACGCCTCTCCAGCCACTCCTCAAAGAGGGGACTTACCGCCACTATTGTAGCGTGCCCTGCACGGGGTTGCGACAGTCGCTCTCTCCATGCCACCATGAGATCGCACCGGAGGTCTGCCCGCCGAGCGGCAACTTGCCGCGGCAGTGGGTTTTCCCCCCGGTGTAGTGCCTCCGCGCGCCACTCAAACAGACGCGCGAGGACTATCGCCTCCAGATCCCACGGTGGCAGTCCGGCAAGGAGGCTTGCTGCCTCGCCGGAGATCGTGCGGTAGCCCCGGACAAGCCGTATGGCCACCACCCTTTGGGGCGCGTTCAGATAGTGGGCGGCGCGCCGCCCTAAAGAACGCGCCCATACTGGGGCCCCGTAAAGGGCCATGGACCGCACGACTCCGGCATAGAGCCTACGGCAGGAGGCGTTTGGCCCCTTGAGGTTGGGCAGGAGCCGCTTGAAAGCAGCCCCCGTCCGCTCGAGCTTGGGAGCCAAACGTCGGAAGTGTTCGACGAAGTTCCACCGGCTGTCGAGGACGATTCCCAGGTACTTCATCGTCGACCCGACGCCGATGCGAACCCCTCCTACCGTCAACTGGGATCCCGACGGTGGCGTGTTTCCGCGGCCATGAAAGACCATGGCCTCGGATTTGTGCAAGGCCACCTCGAGACCCAGTAGCCGGATCCTCTCTACGACTATCGCAACCCCGCGTGTCATATTGTCGGCCGCCGCCTGGTGCGACCCCCCCTGAGCCAGGACGAGCGTGTCGTCAGCGTAGCAAACTACACTGACGCCGCTGGGGAGGTCGGCGCGCAGCACCCAATCGTAACCGATGTCCCACAGGAGCGGCCCCAAGACCGATCCCTGTGGGACACCGCACGACATCTCTCGCCGGTTCCACTCTCCAGAGCGACCGGGGTATATGACGGCCCTGTCCGTCAGATATGCCCCGACCACACGACGAAGATAGGTCGGCATCCGGTGGTATTGGAGTGCCTCCCTGATGCAGCCCCAGGGCATGGTGTTAAACGCGTTAGCGATGTCGAGAGACACCGCCACGACAACCCCACCCCTGGACACTGCAGCCCCCGTCGTAAGGGCTCTCACGCGCATGATGGCGTCCACCGTCGAGCGCCCCTTGCGGAAACCATACTGGTGATCCGCAAGATCCGGCCCCGTCCCCACAAGGTGCCCGACGAGGCGGTTTGCAATTACTCTTTCAAAGAGCTTGCCCACCTCGTCGAGCAGCACAATGGGCCGGAATGCGGACGGAGAGTCCGCAGGGCGCCCCGGCTTCTGAATGAGGACCAGCTTCCCCGTCTTCCAACGAAGTGGGAACTGGCCTCTCTCCAAGCATGCGCTTAGGAGCCCTAGTAGTCGGGGCCCGAGAGCCTCCAGGGCCAGGACCCAGGCTTTGCCATGCAAGCCATCGGGTCCCGGGGCGGTGTTTTTGGCTTTCAGCCTGCCCACCGCCGCTCTCAGATCCACCCCAGTCACCTCCGGAACGTCGTCGTCGTCGTTGTCCTCGTGGTCCGCTTGTGGCACCGCAAGCGGCGGAGCCATGGGCGGAGGAGCATGCTCCCCTCGCGAAGGGAACAGAGCGCTCACCACATCCTCAACTAGTTGGGGCCGGAGACTCTGCGTCAGCGGGGGGGCCCTGGTGCGGAGTTTATCCCGCACCATCTTGTATGGGCGCCCCCACGGATCCCCGTCCAGAGACTCCAGCATCTCCTCGCGGGCCAGATCCTTGGCCCGCAAGACACCTTCTAGGAGGGCGGTCTTCGCCGCTCTGTACCCCTCATATAGCTCCGCCTCAATGGCTGCCGCATCCGGTGTTCTGATGCGGAGCCTGCGGTGCCTGGCGTACCGGTGTCGCGAAGCGACGCATGCCTCTCGCAGTGCCGTCAGCTCGCGCGACCACCAGTACATCTGACGCCGGGCGCTTCCAGGCCGGACTCGGGGCATTGCCACGTCACAGATCTCAGACATGGCCTCCTGGAACCAGTCCGCCTCGTGGTTAGTGTCGGCAGGCCTGTCCGGTGATGACACCCAGGCCTGCACGATCGAGGCTTCCAGGAGGAGCTCCCGGTCCAGCTGTTTCAGCGCCCAACGCGGACCACTCGGGGCCTGTAGGACCGGCGCGCTGGAGGTCTGGGTGGAGACGTCGAGCCGGATATACCGGTGATCGGAGTAGGTCTCCACCTCCTCCATGACGCGCCAGTCGACGACACGCGGCGACAGAGCGGGGCTAGCGAACGAAATGTCCACGACAGACTCGCCCCGCATCCGCACACACGTGGGGACAGAACCCCGATTTAGGACGACCAGGCCTGTCTCCAGTGCCCAGTCCTCCACCATCCTTCCCCGCACATCCGTGTAGCGAGAACCCCAAGCCAAGTTCTTGGCGTTGAAGTCCCCGAGCACTAGCACGGGGAGGGAGGGGTTACCGACGACGACGGTCAACTCTCTGAGGGAGTTGTGGAACTCGGCGAGAGTTCGGCTCGGGGAGAAGTAGACGCCCGCTACGACTATATCCCCGAACCGTGCAGCGACGCACCCCTGACCCTTCCTGACACCCTCGAAGGACGGGGTACCGGCGGCGGCCGACGAGATGATGGTCACTGAGCCGCTCAGGTCCTCAACCCAGTCGTCCCTGGGGAGGACAAAGTACGGCTCAGAGACCACGGCGATATGAATCGACCACTGCGCCATGCTCTGGAGCAGGAGATCCTGAGCGCAGGCGCAGTGGTTGATATTCGCCTGGAGGAGGCGCAATGGGGCCGTTATTGGCACTCCATTACAGCCCCCTCCTGGGCTCCCTCTGATGGCCCGGCTGCCACTGCTGTGGCGTCAGCGGTGGCAGTGATGGCAGCGGCAGCAGCGGCGACAGCTGCGGCGGCGGCGTTGGTGGTGGTGGTCGCGGAGGACCTTCCCTTGCCCCTAGTTTTGGCGGGTGGTGCGCAGGCCTTGCCTCCCGCCCGGTGATCGGCCGGCCTGGCCGCCGTTGCACATGCGTCGCAGTGCGGCGCGGCGTCGCAGGTCGCGGCCTTGTGACCGGGCTGACCGCAGCGGAAGCACAGGCGGCTGCGGTCCACCTCCGAGCACTTGACTGCCACGTGGTGACCCACGTGACAGCGGAAGCATCTCAGAGGTCGGGGCTCTAGCAGTTTAACCTGCGCGGATACCCAGCCCACCAAGAGCCTTCGGCCCTCCACGATCGTTTTGGCTGCCGCCACGGGGCAGCTAACCGTCATGGTTCGCATGCCCTCGAAGTCAGGACGTACCGTGCCCACTGCCTTAACTTGGTCAGCGGGGCACCCACCGGTCCTGACAACGGCGGCTACCACTTCCTCCTCCACCACGGAGTCGTCCAAGCCTGAAATGCGCAAGCTTGCGCACCTGACAGGCCTGGACACTCGGGCCTCGTCCGCATCAAGGGACGCCCTGAGCTTTTCAGCTAGGGCGTCAGCGGACGGGCCACTGGCTGCACCGGGGATCTCCAGCATTCGGGCCCCTGTTGCGGTGACTCTTAGCCGGAGTCCCCCGGTGATCCCGAGCTCCTCCAGGTTTACCGCCGCCTTTGCCTTGGAGAGCACGTCGCGGTAGGTCACGCCCCTCTGTTCCGCTTCGGGCTGTAGTGTAAGCACTACAGCTGCGGTCTTCGGGGCGCGAAGCCTAGCCGCGCCGTTTCGCCGCTGCTTCTGCGCTCTCTTTTTTGCGGCCTTGGCCGCTTTGCGCCCCCTCTTCTTTTCTCCGACCACTTCCCACCCGGTTTCGGCCGTCGGTGGGTTAGGCGTGGGGGGGGTGTTACGCGAAGGGGGCGTGCCGGCGGCTGGCGCTGACGCCTTTGGTGCTTTGGCCTTCTTCCTCTTTTTATTTTTTGGCCGCGGCGCTGGTTGTGCCGGACCCGGATTTGCCGAGGCCGGCGCCGTATTTGCCGGATCCGGTCTCGCCGGGACCGACGCGGGCTTCAATGGGGCCGGCTTTGCAGGGGCCGACGCGGGTTTTGCCGGGGTCTGCTGTGCAGGGGCCGACGCGGGTTTTGCCGGGGTCTGCTGTGCAGGGGCCGTCGGAGTCCTGCAACTGGGCCGGCCTGATGGTTTCGGTCCAGCGGCAACAGCTGAGTAAGATGCCGACCCCGGGCCCCTTTTTGCCGTCCCTGGGCCCCCGCTTGCCGTCCCCGTGGCTCCGCTTGCCGTGCCCGGACCCCTACTTGCCAAGGGCGGGCGCAGAACGATGCCCTCCAGGACGGAGAACCGTGCCTGGAAGGCAGCCATCTCTTGCCGGACCAGGTTGAGAACCCGATCCTCAACCGGTGCGGCACGGCTTGCAGTCTGCTGCCCGCCCTCGGGTGTCTCGGGGGAACTCCCTCCCCGGAGACCGGCCAGATCCGCCTGGAGCTTCCGGTTCTCCTCTAGGAGGAGTTCCGTGGCGGCCGTCAGGCGGGCCACCTCGGCCCGCAGTTCGGCCACCTCGCTCGACGCGGAGGGGGGCCCGAAGTTTGCTTCTGCTGCCGCAATTATGGTGGCCGCGGCCGTGCCCACGGCCTTAAATTTGGTGGCCTTCTTAATTTTATAGGCCACGTCCTTGACCGCGGCCTCCACTGCCTCCGCAAATCTGGCCTTACGCTCCTGGTTGGAGCCGCCATCTGCATTTGCCTCCCCGCTGGGGGAGACCTCCTCGGGGTCGGTATCGACCGAGGGCCTCCCAGACTCACCAGCCTTCTGGGTCAGAGGGCCCTCGCCCTTGCCTCGGCCACGGCCACGCACACCACCGCGCTCACGCACTCCACCGCGCTTGCTGGTGGGGATCTTCCTAGCCGAGGCAAGCTCCCCTTCTGTAGTGGACCCCTGGTCGACTACCTGCCTGGGCCGCTTGAGGAAGAACTTTCCGTTCTCCCTCCTAGCGGCCCCAGCCCTCTCACGGCGGGAGCTCACTGAGCTTCCCGCGCTCTCCACACTCGATGCGGTGTCGGACTCGCACCCCGCATCCCTAACCTCCCTCTCTTCGTCGCCCGATTCTCGGTCGGGCACCTGACATGAGATCCGGTCTTCAGACCGTGATCTAGTGGAGCCTCCTCGGCTCTTGTTGCCAATGGCAGACGGAAGACGGTTGTTAGCCCCCCCAGAGTACGAAGGGCTTGACGGCCCCGAAGGAACCGTGGCGGATTCCCCAGCTGCTAAGCAGCTGGTACCGCCCTGGGGTATCGTTTTTGCAATCGACTTGTCCATGGTTTTTTGTTCCTTTGAAGGGTGAGGTCCCTGTCTCCCACTCTCGATAGCCTACGAGTGGTCACCAGAGGTCGGCTAGTTCCCTGGCGGGGCGCACTAACGACTGAAATACCCGTCAGCCATTCATCTCCTCGCGGTGCGCCGGCGCTTGAGATTCGGGGTAATTTTTTATAGAGGTTTTCTACCTCGCGGTCCGGGCGGTTAAGCCAAGACCTTCGGTCCCAACGCGAGTCGTGATCCACGACACTCCGTTTGGGGTTACGATATCGACGGGGACAGAGAAGGAGTGCTTCCTCTGTCTGCTCGGGGCATGGTGAGTGCACACCGAGCCCGCCCTTGCTCCTCCGCTGTGCCCTCTGCTTATCAGAGGGTCACGCGGAACAACGCACCGGTGGTCCGGGTTGGACCCCTCCCACGTCAGAATATTCGCCACGGACAGTGGTCTTCCCCAAGGGATAGGAATTTCTCCCCGTTACTCGGGGAATGCCACTGTCCGCGCCCAGGGTGCACCGGCCCAGCAACTGCTGCTCCCACTCAACGGATCGAGGAGGGCAGCAGCCACTAGGCACACGTGGAGGTTTTCTGACTTTGCACCCCATGCTGACTTTGCACCCCAATAATCCGTGTCTTGGAAGCACATTAAGCTGTCATTTTAGATCTTTGGTATCCGGAAATCGGACGATCAGTCTTACCAAGCGATATCGTATCATTACCCATTGCTTACTGGGTTATGGAGGTCAGAGAAACTGGTATTCAAGCTTTCGTTTATACTGGAAGCTGTCCCCGACGTAGTTGGTAAAAAACGAACCGGATGGTGATGAATAAAAACTTCATAATAAAATAATAAATCTTCCATCCCGGAACATATTGATTAAATTATTTGTTTACTTTTGCCAATCAAACGTACTTTTTGTTAATCGTTCTGTGAAATTCCAGCAACTCTCTGTGAAAATTTATTCGTATTCGATACAAGGACATATCGCCAATTAATTCTTTGTGCAACATTTCAGGGTCACGTGGCTGGCTAGTGAGGGGCTGACGAACTATTTGCGACGCGTCATCCAGGACGAGAAGAGCCGCGAGCTGAGTAAGGGTCACTCATACCAGGACTTCTCCTCTATCCCTGAGAACATGTCCTCAGCACCGAGAACAGACTCTAAAGGAAGGCGGTTGTCGTACCAGCGAGCGGTATCGGGTGAGGACCCTCGGTACCACGAAAACACTATCAGGAGGAACCAACTCATACCTGAAAACTCCGAGGTAAGTTGCTTTTTATTAGTATCCAATCGAAGGTCGATTTCTTTTCTTTTCTGGGCAAAATTGGTTCATTCGTGAATAATAATTATAATGATTTATTAACCTTTTTAATTAAATTATAAATTGACTTTATTAAAACAACGAGTATATAAAACTTGTCAAAAACAATACACTTAATAATGCAATTGTTTAAGTTCGATGTTTCGACATTTGTTAAAAACCGTCGGCTTAGGCCAACACTTTGGCCCATTTTGGCTGCTAGTGGTATTTTTGGTCGAAGTGGAAGCTAGTTCGGTCGGACATTACTTATAGTTTACTCGAACTATATTCAATACAATCCATGTTACCTGAGTTTGCCGATGAAAAACTCTGAGTTTAACTTACACTTTGAACTAATCAGCGAGAATTATATAACTAGTTGTAACGAGAACCAAATATTATATTGAAAAAAGTAATTGATTCAAACTGTACTATAGACCAGTGCTTTTTACATATAGCCTGGATCTATTCAAGTCGCGGGCTAATAGGTTTCCTTTGGGTTAGCTCAATCCATTGTCATCTCTGTCTTATAAATAAGATTGAGATCAAGGGTAAGTCCATCTAATACATAAAAAGATGGTCCACTTCCTATTGATTTAGCTGGTAAGATAAAGTGGCGAACCAAATTCCACAGCAACACCTATATTTGATAGAAGAACAAGATCTTACGCTATACTATCCGAAATACAACATTATAATAATTAAATCAAACATCGATTATCACGTTTCAGCTAGCTCACGTTAATGTAACAAAAATAAAAAAAAACCCAGCCAAGTGCCAGTCGAACTCGCGTACTAAGGGTTCCGTACAAATTTTAAGATTTGGAAGGTGTATTTTTTCACAGCTCTAAAAGACCGTAGACTTGAGCATATGGTATAATTATATAATAACATTAAAATTTCAACTTGATACCTCCTCTTTTCCGAGATACAGGGTCTTAACAGACAGACGGACAGCAAAATGATCCTGTGAGGGTTCCGTGTCTTCCTTTTGAGGCATGAAACCTTAAAACTATAGATAAGTAACTAGAATGTACTCAGTTATGTACCTATTACCTAATAACGGTATTCTATTAGGAGTATTTATGATGCAGAGGGGCCAGCCAGGGCCACTGCCTGCCGGGGTTGCTCAAAAGAGATACCGAAGCCCCGGAACGTAAAGGGCAATATCCTCCCCCCGCGCTCCGCCCAGAGCGGGGGAAGTTATTTAATGATTTCCCATCCGCAAAAAAGGGGACGGGTGATATCATTACTATTAACAACGCTACGCTATGCCTTTAGTGCCGAGATAATACTAATGCTAAGTCATTAATTGTTAACCTTTTCATTCTTTTAGTGTGGAATCCCAAAATTGAAAAGTTTAAAATTTAATCGTAATCATTTAACCTTTTAGAAAAAGGGTGTCGAAACCTTGATTATGACTTATTTTTTAATCTCGAAATTGTTTGACTTGTATTGCTACACAAGCTCTATGGGCTTGTTAGGTTTCTGGTCTAAAAATAATTACCGATTTTCTTTTACTAAGCTATTTATAAGTATCGCTGAAATAGTTCGGTCTCATGTTTAACGTCTAATCGAAGTTTGTTTATGTTGTAATAGCATGTAGCACGAACCTACTCCCGACTGGATTCAGTGTTTCTATACGACTGCTCTATCATAGCCATAAAAAGCATGACCACCCAGACCGATAAACACTGCACGAACTATTCACATATTTTCTGAAAGATATATGAACAACAACATTAACTAAACAATGAGTTACCTTAATAGTAGCTCAGTATTAGATTACTCTGTAATCACTTACAGCTACTAGCTCTGAATAATAAACACGACCAGACATGTACAATACATTCATGCAAACCAAACGATGTGTCTCACTTAAAATTCATAGGAAAAACATTTTTCGTAACGTAGCGGCTCGTAGCGGTTCGTAGCGGGTCTACGTGTAGCCGCGGACCGCTGGCCGTACCCGTAGCACCGGCGCTTTCCTTCATTACATCAGACAGACACGAATATTCATCATAAATTAATTGGTTTTTTCATACATTTTAGAAGATAAAGAAACTAATTATAAGAATTATTATAAGATATTTCAGAGTTACATTAAGTTTTTAATAACTTTGCAAACCAAAGAATAAGTAAGAAAGATTTAAAAGTACTACGATTATAATTCACTTCATTCAAAACGATTCAAATTGGCGAATAAAGATTTGATTAATTATATTATTTTTAGTATAAGCTAATAATATTCAGGAAAGATTAATGAAAAAAAAGTTTAAATGCAAATGGCGCCTGGGAAGGTGGGCAAAGGTGGGTAGGCTAGTGCGCAGGTGTAGATCATACCGAAGCCGACGAGCAAGCTTTTGCCGGCAGAACCCAGAGCCTCCAGTGTACGTGGAAGAGCGCTCGAAGGCACTCGTGCCCGAAACCCCGAGCAGCCGCAACTACAACGCGAACGCTATATCAACTTCATAAATAATTGCAAGTTTCTTTTTAAATTTTCCCTTAAGTGTTTTTTAGGATTAGAGTGTGTTTGTGTATTACAATCTTCTCTTTTTTCAAAACAATTACCTAATTGTTTTAAAAACTTCATTAAAACTTTGTGTTGTTCAGTGATTCCCACATTTTTTTTGCGGGTACTTTCATTCTTATTTGTGTTCTGTGTGGTGACAATGTGCTGTCTTCTACCAGGCATTGGTAAGCATCATCTTAAAAAGAGGTAAACTTATTCGAGACAAGCATTGCTTTGATAAAACATTATCAAAGCATCATATCTTATCAAAAGTTTTGTAGAACTTTATGTTAAGTTGAATAAGTTTATTTAGTAATCGTGTATACCTAAACATGTATTTAATTCCAGGCCTTTATCATTCCGGGGTTGCGGGTTGTTCGAAAGTGATACCGCGACCCAGGAGCACAAAGGGCAAAAGAAGGAACATGGATGGATTTTAGTCAGTTAAAAGTCTGACAGTCCTTCCCGCTTCGCCCAGAGGAGGGGAAGTTATTTGATGATTTCCCATCCCTAAAAAGCCTCTTATCGTTATACACATTTTGTAGCGGCGGGTACGGCCAAGGGTCATGAAATGAAGTTTTGTGGTGAGCGATAAAATCTGGGTTTATATTGATTCGGGCCAAGGTGTTCATTAACAAGACCTCCACTTTTACGCACGCTGCTAGACACGCGATTTCTTCAGATATACCTCATTTACATGTCTGCATCTATGGAGTTTTATTTAAATGCAGTTTTGGAGTCAATTATTGAAAATATATTGCTTGTCTTATAAAAAATATAAAAAACGCATTTTTTAATACAATCCTGTTTCTCGTGTGGACTAACAAGGACTTAAAATCATCTATAGGGTGTTAAATTTGACTTATTTGTTTTTAACATGTTTGATATACAAGGCGGAGCATGAACGACATGGAATATCTATATGATAATCTACAAAAGTCATAAAAATATAGAACGTAAAATAAATTAGAATCGTTAAAAACCTTCTAAAGCAGTAAAATTTGGGGCCGTTCCTTAGTTTTTACAAAAAAACGCGCAGGCTTGCGCAACTAACAAATTATTCCTGCACGGTTAATGCAATCATAAACATATTTAAATAACAATACAATTTTTACATAACAAAATTCTTAAATTACCTACCAAAACTTCAAATATGTTGTGTAAGCTTGTTACATAAAAATCCTGCTTTGAGAAAAGTCACTGAGCCTCGAGATGAAAATACTCGTGATATTACGGCAGGGCCGCGGCCGGCGCAAACGAGCGCCCCAGACCATAAATTCAATAACACCTTTTATTGGCATTAAATAATTTCTATATTAGCTTTACTAATATATTTTCTTAATCAAAATGGTTCTTAGAGATTGTGATGATAAGCTTTTGAGGTACCCGAATACTTTTAAGCACTCTGATTTCTTTTTTAACAGTAATAGTGCTTGCATTACTGTTCTCTGGTTTATTTATATTTAAATAAAAGTGTGGCGACTAGGAAACTCATAAGAAGTCTTAGTTTTGACCTTAAGTGCCATTGACGGAAGTGGATGCTAGGGTTAGGTTGTAGCTCTACTTATGTTATATAATTTTCTGATCAATTCTGTGTGGTTTGGAGTCACTTAATTGTTTCTTTGGGACAGATAGACAGAATTGCCAATTGTAAGAAAAAGTTTAAAATAATTTACCCCGCCTAACCTTAATAGCCATACCTCGGAAAAGTGAAGCTTTAGAGGATTTATTTTATTTAAAAAAAAAAACATTTATATTGATGCCAACTTTTCTAAAATAATATTAATTCGCGGAAATAAGCAGACAAGCTATTACGTCTTGTACAAAAATCTGCCAATACTTCGTGGTACCACCTTTGCTTCTGTATAACTTGAAGGACTTGCATTGGTTGTGGTGGTACACGATATACGATCACGACACCAGATTTGACGGGATATCGTAATTTCGGCAGTGACGGATGACCACTTACCCCCAGGATGCCTTCTTATTTACTACATTTACAACGCAAAAAAGTCTACATATATTTTGTATGTATAGACGGCGCCCGTATTAGTTTCATGCGTGAATAGAAGAATCATATGATAACCAAATTCTGACGATTTATACTTTTCCTCGAACAACCCTTTCCAGTAAAAGCCCATTGACTAATACAGATACCGTTCCTGTCACCTTTCCGCTTTTAAGAATATCTAAAACCTGAATTTAAGTAACAACAGATTTGCATCACGAATGTAAGAAAGTCAAGTTTGTATATCATTATAGGGTATCGGGTCTAAGTCTCGTCGAGACGACGTTGATAATATAATTAATCAGTCCCCGTCAATCTTTTAGAAGACACCAAGTTTTTTTCTCTTTGTCTTGAAAACCTTGTAGTGTCTAGATATTAAAATTTCATCGAATCATCTACTTTGATGAAGAATCAGCGATAACCGACACTTTTTGCGTTCGGAATTAATTTTATAAGCTTATTACATTAATAGGTCCTAGTCTTTTGTTACTAATCTAGTGTGTAAAGTGTTATTGGGTTATTCCATCCGAAATTTCTTGGTAGCAGCCACAGACTCTGGGATGCGTGCCCTGGCCGCTGCTATCACATGGGACTTAATCATAACTGACAAAATGTGTGTGTACTGTTAGGTATACCTCTGTCTAAGCCTTAGGGGATTGTCCATTGTGTATTTGCTCGTATTCCTTTTCACGTACCCTCTTGACTACTTTTACTTACATATTGAACAAGATAATATATGCCGCTTGGCGCTGGAGTTGAACAAGAAAATGCTGTTCTTCTTTTTTTGCCCTCGTTTCATCCCGTTACGCCGCGTCGGTTTTCTTAATCCTGCGGTACCATTCACATCAAACAACTACATTTGAAGCATTCAAATTCTACTTTACATAAGTAGAATTTGAATGCTTTTCATGCCTCTAGTACATTGCCTACATCGAATGTTTGTCCTAACTAAGTTGTATAACAACAGATAAAAAAGATGCATTTACCAATATTTTATAAACCGACTACTTACAAAAAAGGGTGTTCATTAATTCAACTGTATTTTCTTTGTCACAGACTTCCGGAAGTAAACTTATTTTTCACTCATTCATTTTCCATTGCTACTAATGAATAAAAGCATATCATTCATATACATTAGAAAAAAGTTCTGGCTTAAGCGAGCAAATCCCAATGAATCCTACTGATAAATAAGACGCAGTTGCTACTAGTCATATTATTTACTAAATGGAAAGAATACAATATTGATTTGTCACAAGGACAGGACGGACGAGCATACAAGAAAAACATATACACATTTGTAACATATAGCAGTGATTGAACTTTGAACCAGCAATATAACTGCGTAAAACAATATTTGTACGACTTGCAAGGGAGCACAAATTAATACGTTATTTTTATTTACAGCACCATATACCCACAATCATGAGGCTTTCATGTAAACATTTCACCAGCGCAAAATATATAAGGGTTTTTCTTGTAAAATAACGTTTTCCACTTATTTTGTAGATAATAGTATGGCTTCCAAAATACTAATTTCAAGCAAACAGGTGTACACTTTAAGGGACCAAATGGACCTATTGCGAAGCCGTCAGCAAACAATCTGGATGTCGAACTAAGGCAACACTGCGTAACAAAATCGCAAGGAAAACGATTTTTTATTTATTAATCACTTTTACAAACACCTTTAACAAGTGGTTAAATAAATATATATATTGAGGCCTTGTTTCGTACTGGACTACTCTGAGAAGAAACAGCAGAAAAAGTAATAGTAATTTTTAAGGTCCAGACAAAAATGAAAAAAAAAGCAAAAACCTTTGCAAACATTTATCAGTTACCGTGTAACTCTACTCATAACTCAAGGAGCTCAATGACTCGACGAACAAAACCAAAAAAGGATATTATATTTGTGTAGGACGCGTATTTCAAACTGCCAGACAATCGTTAAAAACAAACAAAAAATTAAATTACCCACATGGTCCACACATTCACAATAAATGACGGGAAGAACCACTTCCTACATCTACCCTTGTCCTTGGCTTAACCTACATTTACGTACATAGGTCACAAATGAATGTAAGAGAAATTGAAAAAAAAACTTAAACTTACACAAAGCAAGATAAATGTTTATAATCATCAATAGGATGGAAGAGCTTAGTTAGCAATGGCAAAAAAACGCAATAACATAACGTGTAATAAGTTATGTGCCTTTGATAAATTCGAAAGTTTCACATACACAGTTGAGTACTGATAAAAAATCTTTTTATTTTATAATGGTAGCAAGCACACTCAGATTATTTCATCCGTTCCTGGTTTTGCCTGTGACAATATATTACTAAGTTGAGTTCATTCTCTGCCTCTTTAAGCTTTTACTTATAAACAACTTTGTCAAGTTTCTTTTAAGTATTCTGTTACTACTACTTTATAGTTAAACTTAAAAAGCACCTCTAAAAGAAATTGAGGAAGAAAATTGTAATTTAAAATATAGGAAAACAAAGTTCTTTTCGAACCGTCCTACCTAAATGACGGATGGGCAGGACCATAAACCATTAAACCCTTTTTTGCGAGTAACAAATCCAATACACAACTAGAGTAGATAGGCGTCATCAATTACGTCGCAAAATGCTTTAAAACGTGTGCGATGTAAATTTTATGACGTTGGCTGCTATTGAATTTTCACTCGAGCATATGCTATAATACATTTTGATATCAGCGGGGAAACTTTGACATTGCATTTGTGGTGGAATAAAATTTTGGGTGTTATCGAGAACTGCAGTGACAAGTTCTCTCATGAATTAAACGAAGTGTTCCCATACTTCTTAATTGGAAGAAATAAAATAGAAAAACGAATAGTATTTAGTCAAGTTATAACCAAATTTGCTTCTTTCTCTGCTCTTTTTTAATAAAACGTGGCCGCCTCTCTAGAAATTTCTCCTGTATCGTGGGTACGTTTAAAAATATTGAAACTCACAGACACAAACAGCCAAACCCGAAACAAATACCTGTAGGATATACAAATATTTGCTCCGTGCGGGAATCGAACCCGCAACATGCAGCGCAGAAGTCGATCGCTCAGCCACTGCAACCGTGTCGTCAGTTTCCGGAGTACCTCGTGGCTAAATAATAACAGAAATCCATTTCACGCCATACCAACTTTCCGTTTCCTGCGTGCCTCGGGACGCACGTTAAGCCTTTGGTCCCGGCTGTTATTTGTAGATCATTACACTCGTCAAAGGTAGTCGGTGTCCCGAAAATCTGGCAACCGAGTCATTCCAAGTGGTATCGTATTAACCAGTACTAACTGGGTTATTGAGGTCAGTTAGCCGTTCCATGTTAAACACTGGTATTCAGCTGTATCTAGTTATACAGGAAGCCGATCCTAACGTAGTTAGGAAAAGGCGTACAGATAAAGACTACGTGATAAAACCATGCGCGGTAAAACAGCAAAACTGTGATTGAAAACAATACATTCACCGACGAAAATGTACGATAACCAGGTAATGTACGGTAACCAAGGTAGGAGCCCTAACACGACGTGGGTAGTTTTTACACGTGCTAATTTGTCGTCACTTTAGAGCAGAGGTTAGCTTGCAAGGCTGGTACTAATATCCTCGGCTATAATGAATTAAATTATAAATCCGCTGCCATTTATAGCAGAATATGATAAGGACGTGAAAATAAAGTAGTGCACGTAATGATATTCCTTCTTTATTCTAGTCTGATTATGGTTCGAATTTTAAGAAAATTTATTAATGAAAGAAACTTTTTGTGGTCGACTTTAAAAAAATATATTATTTTATAGAGCTACGGTAAAACCTTCCTATTTAATCCATACAATATTACAAAAATTTGATAAATAGGTAACCCATAATATTTTGATTTAAGTAGACAAAGTTAGTCATACAATTCTTATTACCTAATTGTGAAAGAAAGAATAGCAGTTTTTTATAGTGATCTAAACTCTCCTATTCGAAAATCTGATTCTTGTATATAATACTAGTTTTTGCCCGCGGCTTCGCTCGCGTTAAATTCGGGGTAACACAGTTCCCCTTGCGCCTTATTGATTTGTAATAGCAACGCTAAGTTTTCCCTTTTTTTTCTCTCTTTTTCCCTCACATCCCACATTTTTTCAAAAAATGTTAGCCTATGTCCGTCTCCTGGTTCCCAACTATCTCTGTACCAAAATTCATCAAAATCGGTTTAGCCGTTAAAGGGTGAAAAGGTAACAAACAAACAAACAAACTCACTTTCGCTTTAATAATATTATAGTAAGGATAATTAACATTATTTAAAGTTAATGTTCTCAGAGATAAACAATGTGTTTAAAGAATAAAATAAAACGCATTTCTAGCATTCACAGTCGAGCTTTTTTGCACTAGTTCTAAAATGCTTAGTAAAATCATGCTTGTTGAAAACACTGCATTGTGAAAAGATGTGATAAGAGTTACGTTTCAAGCAAGAGAATTGAAATAAATATTATTATCAAATTTACTAAAACAATGCAAGAACGTGGAGTCTTGTCATGTTTTCTCAAGCCTATGAAAATTTATTCATGAAACACCTGAATCTGCATAGGCCGAACTGCAAAGATATCGGCTTTAGTAGGTCACTGATACATAGTCATAATTTAAACTCGGTCTATCCGTCGGCGACGGTACCGACAACATCAAGTTACTTGGTAATCGGAGTGAGTTTTCACACCTCATCGTTCTCAGCAAAAATCTGCATGAAACGATTTGTGTTTAAACGTATATGAAAGTACCTAACCCTATTGTTCTCTTTGTCTGCCGTCGGAAGCTTAAATACACAATTAGTCAACGAACTTTCCGTCAAACTAAGTTAAGGTGCAAACATACCGCGAGCACAGAACAGTCGCGAGCGTTCGTTTGTGAACACGATGCTTCTTTGATATTTGCCCAAGAGCCCCTAGTACGATTCAAAAGCCGACGTATTTACTTTACCTTTATACCGGGCGCTAGTGCTAGGGCTTCAGAGTACAGAGACGGCGGCTATACTATATCATTGTAAACTTTCCGTACAAACAAAGCGTATTACCGGTTATATTCTATCACAAAAATGACCAGTACACTGAAGTGTGTAAACTGAATGGCTTTTAAGACAGTCTGTGAAAGAAGTTGTATGCTCAACGCTTTCTGTGTCATCAATTTTAGTATTGCTGCTTCTCTAGCCTCGATTCCGAGTTCTGTGTCAGTTCCTAATTTGATCTAGTCTTAAACTCATTTTTCTTTTGTGAATTCAAGATCATGAGTGAAGGACAGCAATCTGTGTCAGGCGGATCGCGGTCCGTATCTGGACAGCGGCAAGTCAAACTTTGAAACTCCCAAGTCACGGAGAATCTAGCTAGAACTTTTTTTAGCATCTATTTTTAATCCACTTCCAAAAGAAGCTTATATAATTGATCTGAATGGTTTTTTTAAAGTGTATTGTCAGCGATATCTTCGCTTGTTGTGAACCGATTGTGATGACGATTTTTGTTTGAAAGTGCGACCGGGCGATTCTGCGGTGGTCCCGTTTAACTTAATTAAAATCTGAAGCTGATCTTCGAGACATACAATAGAACTCTTCAACAATAGTTCACACCATTCCATACCATTATCGTACGCCTGTGTGATTCATACGGATGTAATACCCCAAATGTCGCTAGTTATGCTTTAGTTCGATATTATTGGGAATAAGTTATTTTTTTTAATTGGTGCCCCACACTTGGAATTTCTCCTGTATCGTGGGTGCGATTACAAACATTTAAACTCACATATACAAACAGCCAGACCCGAAACAACTACCTGCAGATCATACAAATATTTGTTCCGAGCGGGAATCGAATCGGAGACCCGCAGCGCAGCAGTCAATGGCTCAGCCGCTGCGCCATCCGTGCCGTTAATTAATGCAGGGTAAGATTTTCTATAGTATACATATACCGACAATTGGTATGATGGAAAAATACCATGTAAAAGTATGTTTTTAGATGAGGTAAAATAGCCGGCTAGTCACCTTAAAGGAATCTTTTGTTTTTACCTTGGAAATAATTGGGATCGTAAGATTATTACAGTGCACCGATAGCAGGGTTATACACGCAAACGTTGTCATGGGCAACAGCTAGTCTACAATACTGAGAACTATTGCATGTGTACAAGTTGAAGTCGGACGTTCAGGACCTATAGTGGTCGATGCTTAAGCTGACATTGAAATGTTTTAGCAGCACTTTAAGCTGAAAAATATACTTTCAGATTTAAAGTAATATTATAAAATACTATGAAACCATCTGTTTATATATTTTTCTAAATGTATTTCTTTTTGTAGGAGCTCGCGGCTAAATAATAACAGCTGCTCGGGTCGATCTTTAGGTTAATCCGTTTTTGCCTTGGTTGATCACATTTTTTAGTTTGTAGATCTTTGACAGTCTTTGCAGATAGTCTAGCAAGTGGATCTGCTTTCAGAACGAAAGCAGTTCCATTTAAAATTCTGGTTTTCAGCTGTATCCGGGTGGACTGAAAGCGGTCCTAAATATAGTTGGGAATTGGCTAAGCAGATGATGATGTATTACGTTTTTGCATTCAATATCAAAATTTTCGACGTTACAGAATAAGTCAATTGGTAGGTAGCTAATTTTTTCTCCCTCATGAAATAACGTTAATAAATTTCATTTTGAAGTTAGACTGTGAAGTTATGAAGTCAATATAAAGTAATGTTCGTCTAATGCTCTATAACCAGGAGGTACTACTATGCTAGTTTCAAGCATTTCACTTGAGTTATAATGCAGTAAAACAACAGATAGGCACTGCAGTCAGGCTGCAGCAAAACGGCAAAGGAAATAAATGGTGAATTCAAAATCTTTATATTCGAGTGAAGGCTCATTTAGTATTCTTAAAGTTCTTTAATAAACAACACGAAACGTTGACACGTGTAACTGAGGGCAGTGGACCACGTAAGCGGAGTCTATTCTGTCACAAATCTTTTTAGAACCCTGCTGAACAGATATTGACTCGTTCCACCATCGATGCTGCGCGTTTGCGCATTGTTGTTTATAAAAACGCGCGGCTGCAGTTATCAGTTTCCATAACGCATTATTGAATAAAACACGGAGGACTCCATATGACGCTGGCGATTAATTTTCCTATAAGCTGCATATGCTGTGGTAGAGGCTGTAAAGAGCTACCTTTACGTCATATTCTATTATGATTAATACGTAGGTACTGATCGCCGGTTTACCAATCAATCTAATTAGAAAAACTCATTCGCTGGCGGAAGTTTATTGACAGCCGATATGTTAATATGTTGTTTGATGACGGAACAAAAGGCCCACCGCGCCGTGCGCCTCGCTAATTATTAATGGAACACGCGACTTCATCCGCTTCAGTAAACTCATTGAAAAATTGCCACAAAATGTACTAATCAATGTTTAGGTTTTCATCATATTTTGATCAACTTGAGTTTGTTTTTATTAACGCTTTACCTGCGCCTTAATATAGGACTGGAGGTTAGCGCTCAAAATGTCCGTGAATCATGACCACGTGAGCTTAACTTCATCATTCTATCGCAATATAACATTATGGACCAGGGACCGATCAATGAGTTTAAAACGTTAGACATGTAACCATTACTTTTAACTATGTATTTTGTATAAATATTGCTGATCAACAATAATGAAAGCGACAAAGCTCTTTAAGCGCGACCTAACATCGTCAGTTTCGCTAATTTGTAAAAATATACTCTTTTTGTAAACTTCAACATTTACTTTGGGGTTTTCCAACTAAACCCAAAAAACCCTTTTAAAATCCTTAAACGGTTTTCGGTCCCTGTTATGGAAATGTGGACCAATCTGAAATATTTCGTTTGTTTCTGTTTATACAATATGCAAGCATTGGTTGGGATGGGTAGTCGCTTCCTACAAAGTTACCGCAAACGTTGAAACTTATGTAGAGACGAACAAGAAGTTAGTTAGTTACCGATACCTATTTGAGACGAAACTTAAGTTGTGTTTCTGGAATATTTACTTAGAAGCACGTGACACGTACCTTTATTTTGACTAGTGCTCCAAAAAGAGTAAACGCAAGATTAATAATGAGTGTACTTTTGTTGAAAATCAAATTCTTTCCTATACCATTTCTTTTTTTTTTGTCATACTGCTGAGCAAAGGCCATCTCCATTCGTTTCCAAATCTCTCGGTGTTTTGCCTCCTCTGGCTAATCCGGCAGAAACGAGTTCAAATCGATCAAATTATATAATTAAATTAATCACTTGTTGACAATGACTATTTAATTTGCTTGAAAAGGTCGTAAGTCAAACTAAACGTCAATCTCATTTTAAGTTTGCCTAAGGACTTTTGCTCGCCACTATACAGACACAAAATTTCATAAAAATCAGTCAATCCGTTTCGAGGAGTATGGCAACCTAAACTGTGACACGAGAATTTTATATATAAGATAACAATAACTTTAGATAACACACATACCTATCATAATAACATAGGCTACAATCCATAAAGATATATTGTATGTTCCATCACCACGCGAGTGGAACCGCCGGGCGCGGCTAGTATATATATATATATGTGTGTGAAAGTAACTTAATTTGTACCGTTTTTCTCTTTTCACGATTAAACGGCTGATTAATGAAATTCAGCTCAATCAAGAACCTTCTTACTAAAAACCATTTTTATAAGCAAATTGCGTACGTAGTCGCAACTAAAAGATGGTATTCATATAAATCTGGTCGACTGTAGGTGGCTGTTATAGCGAGATGAATCCCAGAGACGTTGACAAATGACGCGTCCGTCATCCGGTGCGCAACGCTATTGTTTGCAAATAGAAAGACAAATACAAATTCCATTTTACTGGTATTTAGAATGTAAATTATGATTAAGATAGCAAAATACCAACTATAATAAAATTAAACTTAACTTAACAAACTTCCAATTTTTTTAACTTTAACTGTTCAAATTAATCGTAACCTTACCATAGAATTCCAGCAAGTTCATCGCTGTTTACATTACTTAGAAAGCCTTAATCCGTTTGGTTAGACAGTGAAACAATGAACACAATAATGTACCTTTACTCAAAAATGCATGTAATGTTGTCATTATTTTGACAACCTTGTTTGAGCAAAGTCGACTTTGCCGTTCTGTTTCAAGGAGCGGCCGGCAATGTTTTGCCGGCCGCTCTAACAGGCCGGCAATGTTTTGCCGGCCGCTATTTTGACGTTTCAACGTTTTAAAAAATCAATTCCAAAAAGATTTTATTTAAAACACAGCTGTTTGTACGTCTAAAGGTAAAAAAAAAAAGATTTAAAAGATTTTATTCGACATTAGGCTGTATAATTCCAACTACCATTGATAAAAAAAAAACAAAGAAGTAACAAAAGCGCGGTTCAGCGAAAATTTTGATTTATTTACTGACTTTTTTGCTAAAAATGAGCTCTCAAAGCGAAAATTCTTCCGATTCAATGTGTTTAACACCGCCAGACATTAAAGATGAAGCTAAATTAGTGGTTGAAAATTTGATACCGCGAAACTCAAAGGAAAAATATAAGCTTGCATATGAAAAATTTGTGCAGTGGAAAATCAGTAGGAAATCTAAATCTTTATCCGAAAATGTTTTTCTTGCGTATTTTAATGATCTTTCCAACAAAATGAAGCCTTCGTCTCTCTGGAATACCTATTCAATGTTAAAGTGCATGGTTCTGATAAAGCACAATTTGAACATTAAATATTACCACAATTTAACGAGTAACGAAAACGACAGTCAGACGGATATAAATATATTTTTTATTTAAATTACTTGCTGGTTTTATTTAGATCAGGTACTTGCATTTTTGAGTAAAGCACTATACAAACCTTGGCCCACAATGACTGCTTCGCTGGTCACGGTATGATTGCCTCGAGCTAGCCTAGCTACGCTCTAGGCCTTTCAGCTTGGCCATCATTGCAGCCCTTGCTGTCCTCACTGTAAAGGCCTCGACCTACGGTCTCGGCCTTTATCTCAGCTCGTCCATCAAGTGCTACACGCTGACCGCGGTGTGTCGGCCTGGAGCTGCGCTACGCTGCGCTGTCGGCCATCATCAGCGCGACCAGCAAAGTAGTCATTATAGACCGCGGCAGTAATGTACTATTATGTAAATATCCATCAATCTGTTATACGTTTCGCTGTTCTCCGTAAATGTAAACTAGATGTTCCAAGCAACAATCAAAAATTGGCAATACTCGGCTTGCGCTCGCAACACGGTGTCTCAAACTACGTCATTTATTACGTATATTAGTATGAGTTTGAGTATGTATATTGGTATGGATATTAGTATAGATATTGGTATGGATATTAGTATAGATATAAGTATGGATACTAGAATGGATACTAGTATAGATACTAGAATGGATACTAGTATAGATACTCGATAAATGGATACCAGAATGGATACCAGAATGGATACCAGAATGGATACCAGAATGGATACCAGAATGGATACCAGAATGGATACCAGAATGGATACCAGAATGGATACCAGAATGGATACCAGAATGGATACCAGAATGGATACCAGAATGGATACCAGAATGGATACCAGAATGGATACCAGAATGGATACCAGAATGGATACCAGAATGGATACCAGAATGGATACCAGAATGGATACCAGAATGGATACCAGAATGGATACCAGAATGGATACCAGAATGGATACCAGAATGGATACCAGAATGGATACCAGAATGGATACCAGAATGGATACCAGAATGGATACCAGAATGGATACCAGAATGGATACCAGAATGGATACCAGAATGGATACCAGAATGGATACCAGAATGGATACCAGAATGGATACCAGAATGGATACCAGAATGGATACCAGAATGGATACCAGAATGGATACCAGAATGGATACCAGAATGGATACCAGAATGGATACCAGAATGGAAACCAGAATGGATATCAGAATGGAAACCAGAATGGAAGTAATAATAAATTCGCAACTTTAAATTGTATGTGTAAATAATCTAATACATAAAATTTTCGTGTCACAATTTTTGTTCCCATACTCCTCCAAAACGGCTGGACCGATTTAAACGAAATTTTGTGTACATATCGAGTAGGTCTGAGAATCGGCCAACATCTATTTTTCAGACCCCTAAATGAGCAGCGGGTGAAACCGCTGGGCACAGCTAGTCGTTTTTATAAAATAATCGTTTGTGAAGGTCGACTTTCTTGAAGTCACTTCAAGTTATTGTAAATGTTTCTTTGAAGATTCTTTTCAATTGTAATATTTAGTTATAATTCTGCTAACCTTGGTATAACTGGGAAATAACGAAAAATGATACAGCGTTAGTTGTGCAGGGAGAAAGTAGGTTAAACTAATATTTTTGAACCATGCTACAATCCGCCTATCTTTCAGGTCATGGTTCAACTTAAAGAATAATTAGATACACAGCTGCAAATCAGCTAGCACAATAAAATAAATAAGTGTAGAGTTCACATGTCGCGAATGTCAATCAAATAATAAGTCGAACATATGTGATGTTTAACACGTGCATCAATTCATTAGGTAAATTACTGAAATCTAGTCGTGAAATTGAAGCTCAAAAGGTTTCAAATTCATTACCGCTGAAGTGACAAAGGGTTGATGAAATTAACGTTAGCCACGTACTCCCAATTAATAAGGTTCGGCAATAGATGAAACATGAACAATTGCACAATCTGATGGAACGTTTTTACGCGCATAATATGTAGTATTGCGTATATGTTATTTCGTTTATATTTATGTCACTTTTACAAAAGTCGGTCTCTTTGTCCGAGTGTTTAATTGTGCTTCATAATCAATAACCAGTCATGGGTTCTAAATTAAAGACAGTTTGTTTGCTTAATTTAAACCCAATTTAAGTTATGTATATACTAAAAAATAATGGCACTAACGCCATCTACTGTGAAATGATATATATGGTAAGAACAATAAAAAATATGTTGGTTTTGTTAATTTAAAATGTTATTTTAAAAAACAAAACCAATAATAATTACATACGCACAAATAAAATTTAAAACATATTAAACCAGACAAGTGCGAATCTGAGTCGCTAAAAAAAGTTATAGCCAACTGCATGACAGACGTCAAAAGCTTAAACATAGGGGTCATTGGGTTCGGACATTATAAAAAAATAAAATTTTCAAAACCAACTAGGGCAAAGCAAACCCCACTGCTAAAAATTGTTAAATCACATAAAATCATAGTCATCATCTGCAGACAATACCCGCGTTCCTGTGCCAACCCCATACTTTTCGTAAAATCATTCGCGAGTGCTATCTTTTACGCGAAGCTCAAACATGGAGCGCGGGTTCTTGTCGTTTTCAATACAAACGGGTAGACAGAAACCTTGATACTCTACCCATACAAGAAAGGTTTGAAGGTATTCAAGGTTTCTGTAAGACAACAAGAAAGTCAACATAACCTACATATTACTATATTGTATTACGATGCCTAGATGATTGTCAATACATATAAAAAACAAGTGTACCTTATAAATATGTTATACTTTATAAAGAACCATCGTTTTGTTACAATCATTATTAGTAGGCAATACTGAAATGTCCATTTACTTCTCGTTCCGAATTACAGAACAAGACATTTACGATCAAATAAAACAAACAGTGCTCGTAATAATGAGTTTTGCCAATACGATGAGCAATTAACCTCGTGGGCTCGTAAATTTCACAGAGACTAACGATATAAGTACCTACAATGGGGATGATACATAAAACACTAATTTCATTTTTGCGTTTCGTTTTTGTTATTATACTCCAAACACCAGATTGTGTGTTTTTCATGTGTTTCGGTGTAACAATTTGGGTATTTTACCAAACAACCTTTTTTAATCACTGCGAAATTCAAGTACTTTTAATAAATCGTTTATGCCTGACAAGCAACATATTTTCAAAAAAAAAAAAATATTTTTTTGTTTAACTATTATAGTTATCTACTGTATAAAAAATACTAACCGTAATTGCAACGTCTTAATGTTACTGTAAAAATGAACTATTACCTACGGTTACTACTGTTACTTATATCAAATCTGCTTACCTAAATTTTGTACCAACAAGCTATACTCTCAAACATTTTTCTATTGTGCTCAGGTACAACCGAAGACACAGATCCGTAAAAAAGCGTTCAGTTAATATTTACTTAGAAAGAGCGGGTTAGGCCACATCGCCGACTGAGGGCATAACCTCGGCACATGTCGGGCGCCCACTCCCCTGTGGGGGGGCCGAGGCCGGGCCCATCAGGCATTGGAGGAGGCGGACCTGGCGGCCCCCCTCCTGCTGCAGGGCCCGGACCCCTGAGCGTAACCGTAAGTTCTATTATAGACAACGCATGTAAATCTGCTTGTTACAAAGCGACCTAGTCGGCCGCGCTGTAGCGAATCAGCATGTTTGTAGGTGCTTTATCCCAGCGGTTGAAGGCAAACGCTGCTTGACTGCATGATCAAACGCGTCAGACTGTAGTATCAGCGCTGCATTTCACTTTATCGCTCCTTGTCGCATTAGTGACCACTTTGTTTACTGTTTGTCTGAAACGCCTTGAAAATCCTTGCCCGCATTTGTTTGTAATGTCATTATCTTCTATTATGATTCTGTGTTCAGTAGTTTTAGAATGCATGTTTACGTAGATTGTCTGTATCTAATAGTTATACCTAGTAAATGTTTGTTCTGCTCATACTGTAAGATAATGTTGTATTCAAAACTAGTGACGTAATGGATTCGCGTAGAAAACCTGGTAGAGGTAATATTTACCGTGTTAGGTGGTCCGTCTTCCACGGACTTTGCAGGCTTATGCCCACCTGTGCCGTGCCCAGTAGCTGGCAGCGCTCCACTTAGCAGGCTACAACTACAATTTCCCACCTGGATAGACTACTTAATACGAGATCCGTGGGGGCGCCCATACAAGATTGTGCGCGATAACTCCACACCTTACCGCCCTGGGATTTGATGGCTTGCACGGCAAAACCTGGGCCAGGACCACAGAGGGGGTCGTGGCAACGTCACCCTCTGTGGTTCTGACTTGGCCCGTAGGCCACTTTCCACTTCGTCGGAAAACTGGGAAGGCCGAACTTGTGTAATATCGGTTACGAGTAGGTGCTGCGCGCCGACCTCTCTATCGGCATCAGCGTAGTTTGTTATGCACCAGGCGGTGGCACGTGTCATTGCGATAACCATTGAGAGAATTCGGTGACTGGGTTTTGAGATGGCCCTACATATATCTAAGACCTTGTGTTTCATAGCCTTCGGAATGCGCCACGGTTGGAATCCCAACTACGGTAGAAATAATTTGTCGTGTCGAGTTGACAATGAAGAACCTAAGTATCGTCTTCGACAGCATTAGAATTTCGTGGAGAATTTCTAACGTTTGGCCCCCAAATTCAAGCGGATTGGGGCTGCTTTCAAGCTGCTCTTGCCCAATTTAAGGGAACAAAACGCCTCCTACCGTAGGCTCTACACTGGATTCGAGCAGTCCATTACCCTTTACAGGGCGCAGGTGTGGGCGCGTTCTATAGAGCGGCGTGCCGCCCACTGCCTGCGCCACAAAAGGGCTACCTTATAAGGTAGCGGTAGTTACCGTTTAGGTAGTGGGAGTAGCTATAAGGCTCATCTGGGGCTGCCGCACAATCTCCGGCGAGGTGGCGATCCTGATTGCCGGATTGCTACCGTGGGATCTAGATGCGATAATCCACGCACTACACCGTAGGGAACCTCGGCTGTTGCAACCCCATGCAAGGCATGCCACTATAATGACGTGCCACGACATTATAGTGGCACTATAATGGCATTATAATGGCGAGTGACACGGTCGAGGACATTGTGGCAGTATGCCCCGCTGTGCAAATTAGCGTCAGATGAGGTCTTGTTTTGTCATCTCGCATTATGGTGAGCAATGGATGGCTCACCGTCCTTCTACCTAGTGCCGATTGGCCGTGTCAAATTCGTTATTGTGTTCCACACGCGTCTCAAAGAGGAGCAGAGAAGCTAGCCAGTGTAAATACACTGGCAGGCTCCTTTGCTTTGCTGACATCTAGCTCAATGATATCACACGGATAGAGTTTCACAGCAGACAGTGTTTCTTCATTTTACAAGCTGGTAAATTTTAAAAAAATCCGTTTACAAAACAAACTCCAGAAAAGTTTTAGGTTTTTTGTCTTCATTATTCTCTCTTGAGAGTTCATGTAGTTGGAGTAACATTGGTAGCACTCATTGTTGTATCTGCAATGGTAAAGAAAAAATTTCTTAAACTTGGATATGTACCTAAATGGAAATTTTCCATTTGATCTAAACATTGTTTTTGTTTTGGTATAGCTTTGTAAAGGGTCAAGTAAACCAATTAGGGGAGTATGCTTTCGAAATTTATTTGATATAATACACTTGGCACAATCTTCTTTGAATGATAATTCTGAAGGCATACAAATGTTTATTATGCCTGTTATTGGGCTGAATGTTTAATTGTCCGAATTTAAAATGAGTGGCATAATTATTTTCTGGCAAAGTCAAAATTCCGCATAATTTCGTTTAGCATAACTCTTATTTATTAGAGCATTGATTATTTGGTATAATTTCACTTCGCGCAGTGTGCAGATGGCAGAATATCATATGAAATAACTTTACTAGGCATAATGCCATTTACATAAAATAGTATTTTTAACCATACATTAAAATAGGTATTATCTTTAAAAGTCGTCGTTGTTCCACATAAGTTAGTGGCAGAAACGAATCGCTGTAAAACCGAGTCTACGTAGTCGTGTCTGCTCTACTCCAAGTGTGTGTGCCAAGGCAGCTAGCTAGCTGAGGTGTAGGTGAGGCTGACGCTGGCCAGCAAGCCGAGGCTGCGATGGTGGGCTTTAAAACATTCTGCGACAATAACTTCGCTTGGGACCACCCACTGCGCCGGAGCCGTGACAGGCATGCTGTATGCATGGTGTATCTTTTCTGCATGCTTGCATACTTCTTACACGGAAATAAATTATGAGTTTTAATTATTATGGATATGAAATGTTTGCCAAAGATGATTCTAACTGTAAAGTGCCTGAGATATTATAGTTCTGCCGTTTAATGACTATCGGTAAGAAATGTTTTCCAAAAAACTATACTGATTGTGCACTGCTTAGGAAGGTTCTATTTTTTTATTATTATAGATATGAAATTTATGCCTAAAGATGGTTCTCACTTGGTTTTAAATTTGAATAAATGAGTGTACACCAAACGATTTTCTGTTAAAAGATGTTAATGTTATCCGCTGTTATGCAAATTAATATTATAAAAGTACTGCCAAAAAGGGTAGACGCGCAATCGAATGACTCCAAATAAGTTACTGTGTAATGTGTACACAGCGGCTTATGCGGAAAGGTGATTGAGCACATAATACACTTATTATAATTGAATTTGACCACTGGGCGATGTTTCAATTGCAATTAATTAGTGTGAGGCGAGGTCAACGGTGAAAATCGGTGTAACACTAGAATTGTACTCTACAATCTGTTTTTCTGATAAAAGCCAAGTTTTTTTTATCATGTGTGTAGCTTAAGATATTTATTAAAAAATACTGCGATTTATACATTAGGGTGTATACGTTTTCTGAATTATCCGTTAGTGAGAAGAGCTCTTTAGTCACTAACTTTCGAAACATGTATTGAGAGTATAAATGTAATCGAATATGTTAAACACACAATATTGAACAGCTTTTAGTTACAATAAGATATTGTACAACATTATTGAATTTGACACTAAAAGAACATGCTCTTAATATTCACAGATTGGAAACTGAGTAAATATGCTGATAATTAACCGTAATAGAATAATAAGTTATCTTAATTAATTTGGTGTAATTTTATCCCATTGGAATACCGTTGCAGACTGTTTTAAATTTTATTCTTCCACCGACAGAAATTGATTGAAAACATTGAGTTTCAATTAATTTGACGTTTGCTGTCTGCTGAAATCATGAACAATGTCTCGAAATCTATCCATTTAAAATTATTAACAGCCGTTCTACGTATTATGTCAATGTCATGACAGTTGCCAATTGTTAGTGACGACTGAGGAATATGGATATATAATGCAAAATTGCTCACGCCTCTAAGTTAACAACGATATATATGTAGTCCTTCCCAAGTTGAAATCTATACCCGGGCAAAATTTCATTACGATTGATCAGGCGGTTTGTCTATACAAACAAACAAAATTATTGCATACACATTTATAATATTAGTATAGATGCCCAGAGTCCCAAAACAGTCGTAACTAATCTAAAATGTAAGGTTCTTTTTGTAATTAAAGGTTTCACAAGTACCCGAATGTCTTGGTCGATTTGCAATATTTGCCGCCACATAACTATTTTTAACTTTAGTGGGTAATTTTCACAAGATACTTAGTATGCAATTGAATAGTATTTTTATATACTTGTTTGCATTGTAAAAGTACAATAAATCAGATCTCAATGTGTTAGATGTAGCCCCGCGACCCACGACCCGCGACTGGCGCGTTCTAGTTATTTGGTAAATAGGCAAATAACAAAGAATGGCGGGCGAGCGGGGTCGCTGTTTGATGTTTGTTATGGGGGCACAGACGGAAAAGGTTGGCTTGGGACACTTTTACTTCATAAAAAACGGGAGAATAGGTGCAATCGGTATTTACGAACATGGACTAAATCTGAACAACTTGCTTGCTTGCTTGAATCGAAATCTCTAAAACAATAACCTTTTGATCGAATTAACCTTGAAAAACAAAGGCTACCTTACCTGATCGCGTAGAAATTCAATTTAGATAAATAAAAGGTTTTAAACAGCTTTTGTTCTGATAGCTTACTGCGGATAACGATCAGTGTTATTAGCTACACCCTCAAGGCATGAAGGCCATTCAGGACGTCAGCTGGCCGCTCATAATGAACGTAATGGAGATTCGCTAATACGTCGCCGACTCGTCGTGTCTGATAAGATTCATAAAGTTCATCGTCTTTTGTGGCTATTTAATCACGACAACACGAGTCGATATCTATGGTTAAGCAGTACTTGCTGTACTCGATCTGTAGATGGTTGACCATCCAATTCATTTAGAGTTGCCTCCTTACCTCGAAAAGCACGTTTAACCCTCGATCGCGTTCTTTCTTATATCATGGGTTACCACCCAGACTCAAAGATATCATTTGAAGTACTTCTGACCAGAAGTACTTGAAAAGATATCTGTGTATCTGATCTCCCGAACCTGGTATCGGGGTTGTGAATTCACGGTAGATAGCTAGGCAGGCAGGCCCTCCATGTAAATTTCTTACATTCAACTGTCGACTCCAAAATAGTTGTGAGAGGGCTTAGAAAATGAAGACTGGTTGACTTTAATTAATGTTAACGTACATTCCCTTTATGTGTAATTATGTCGCGAATGAGAAACAAATGACATCTGTTTTAAAAAAGTTCGCGCTTGATTTCGAGGTTGGTTAAGTGCACTAAAAACGAAAAGTTACATATAAAAGCACTAGTTGTGACCCGCGGTTTAGAAAAGTGGCCTATCTGTTAATCTATGGTTTAAGCTTTCTACATACCAAATTATATCCAAATCCGATTAGCCGTTTGAGCGTGAAGGAGTAACAGGAATACATAAAAAATGTCGTCTTTATAATAAAGGTTTGAAGTGTGATATAAAGCATATACTGCTTGTCGGATATACACAATAACATAAAGGCAATATTGTCCATAATAGCTATTATTATTAATTCAACATATAACTGCACCATGATGATACTTAAACGCAAGGCGGCCATCATAAAGCATTACCCACGAGACAATCATCATTTACTACAATTTACAGTTAATACTTAACATGCAACACCATATGATTCCGTTAAGTAAATAAAATAAGACCCCAGTGTAGTTGTTCCAAAAGTAGGAGCCCACACATTAGGACACTAGCAGTTCTTTTCATCTACATATTTAACACATCCTTTTTCCTGACAATACAGACTGCTGCAGATGGCGTAGATACACTGAAACCTACATCCTTACTTAATATTATAAAAGCGAAAGTGGGTTTGTTTGTTTGTTACCTCTTCACGCTTTAATGGCTCAACCGATTTTGATGAATTTTGGTACAGAGATAGTTGGGAACCAGGAGACGGACATAGGCTACTTTAAAAAAATGAGTTATGAGGGAGAAAAAGGGAAGAAAAGGGAAAACTTAGCGTTGCTATTAATTGGCAAAAACTGCAGGTAGCAGATACTGTGTTATACCGAATTTAACGCGAGCGAAGCCGCAAGCAAAAGCTAGTTATTTATAAAAAAAACACGTTGATGATAGTTCGAGAGTTCTACCCGGAAGAAAATCCTAACAGAAATGGAAAGAAGATATTATTAAATCAGATATCATTTTTGTCACGCTTTTATTGCCTGTCAAACTATGAAAAAGAAATTGACTCACTCTTCAGTTTCTGATTGAACTGAAATTTTGCATACATGATGAGTTTGGATGGCAATGTATGATCAGCTACACTTAGCTCACGTCATTCTAAATCCAATATATCGGATTCATATATTCGGGTTTTCTGAAAAGAAATCAAGGAAGCGTATTTATATTTGGTAGTTTTTTAACTTATTGTATTAACGGCATTTGACGGAGGGTCAGAAGTCCAAACTCAAGGTTGCCCAAAATGCGATACAGGGTAGCGTTTAAATATCAAACTCTCCGATCGAGTACGCCACACTATACGCTGTAAAACAGGTATCGCCGATGTTGGCGATAAGTCTGCGAAGTTAAGATGGGACTGGGCGGGTCATATTTCTGGGATGGGTCAGGACAGATGGGCCAGAATCGTCACACACCCAATGTGCCTGAACACGCTCGTCATCGGCGTGACGATTTGGAATCGTTCCTGTGGCAATCCGCATGGACGAGCGTGACAGTTGGTAAGAAATGGGGAGGGCCCAGCAGAGGGACAAAATAAACTAAATAAAAAAGTTTATTTATTAAATTATAGTTTACAATTAAATTTTATTACACTTTTAACATTTATTAAAGCACAAACGGCTGTAGTAACTTCATTACTATTAATATCCTAAGAATTACAGTTAATGTTCATGAGCAGACATTACTTTAAATACCAATAGGCGCACGAATGTTGGAAGCACATTTTTATTTGAGGAATGGCGCGCTTATCGCGCCTTCCTATTAACAGTATGAACCTACCCAAAGGAAAAAGGTTTGCTCAAAAATGAATCTTGCTTTCTGTGAACATTGAGAGTATATCCGAGCTGTACTAAATATTTGTATTTCTTTGCGACTTCACTTTAGAAATATAAATTCTATTTATCTAAACATAAAAAAGAAACCATTTCTTTTTTTAATTTAAAAGAAGTTTGGGGTATCTGTCTGTCAACATTGAACGCGTATGTAAAGTTTCATGTCCGTGCTATTAACTGTTGAGGAGTTTTCTCATCACGAGGCAACCCTGAAAAGTCATGCCTGTCAGAATGATATATTGTCACCGGAATCAAAAGTGTGTGCATTTCATGTCAATTAATTCTATTGCAACAATCGACCACTAAACAATTACAAACTGATAATGTAGGTAAATTCAATATAACAAGATTAAAGCCTAAATTATAAGTATTTTTTATCCTATTACGACGAAGTAAAATAGAGGGTTAT
Source organism: Ochropleura leucogaster (assembly GCA_958449745.1). Classification (NCBI taxonomy): domain Eukaryota; kingdom Metazoa; phylum Arthropoda; class Insecta; order Lepidoptera; family Noctuidae; genus Ochropleura; species Ochropleura leucogaster. Next base: position 10,839,364 of record OY288200.1, read on the forward strand.
GATTTAGATGTATGGTATGTATGTTGGGTGTTTTAAAGCTAGAATAAAAATAATAATAGCTTATTTAAATAATTCATGGCAAAAAAAATCTTTCAACCGAAAAGTATGTCTTTGAACTGTAAACAACTGTTAACGAAAATAATTTGTTGGAGCCGATTTCCTACGTACATTACGCTACATTGTGTTGTGAAACCAGTGTGCATACGGGTTTTAACCACGTATTATGACTATTGTAACTGAATTGAGCCTACAATAACTGTATAATATTTTAATTATCGGTTGAATCTACAATTTCCTACGTCTCTCAGTATGTGTTCGGCCGTGGGAGTTTGATTTACTTTCCCGATAACTCTCCTGAAACATGTTACCGATGCTGCCAATCTGTCACTAAATATCCCCAGTCACTGACATACAGCTGCTGACTGGCCAGTACAACAAGTAAACTGAAAATGATTAAACACAATAGATTTTTCAGTTCCACTCTTAAAATATGAACTACTAGCTTTTGCCCGCGGCTTCGCTTGCATTAAATTCGGGGTAACACAGTTCCCCTTTCCCGATTTACAGGTACCTGCTACCTGTAGTTTTTGCCTTTTCTTTACTCTTTCTCCCTCATATCTCAATCGTTTTATTTTAAAGTAGCCTATGTCCGTCTCCAAGTTCCGAACTATCTCTGCTCTGTTTTACAATCAGATTTCATCTTTTAATAAAATATTACAATATTGGTACACAAGTGTAAGAAAATTTAATATTCGTGCCTTTTGTTTACTGCAATCTTCGCTATTAAAGTTTGCTAGTATGAGTGCGTTTACAAGCTAAATGCCACGCATAAAGGCCATCATTAGAAGGTCAAACTTCGCTCCGTGAGTTCATTATAGTCTCAAAATGCTCACGGAATACTAAATAGACGGCGTTCATCAATCAAATGAAAACTTCTTGTGTTTACTTTCTATGTTTTGAGTTCAGATTATAGTAGTCCGTAAAAATTAGACCAAAACTAGTATACACTATTGAGTAACGAAAGTTTTTAAACAAGTAACTTCAACCTGAAAATGTTTTAAACTATTTTAAAGCAGTAGGTACCGGTTCGTGTGGAGACCATCCTCTTCATTCCATCCTCAAATATCCACATGCCAAACACCTTCAGGGTAAAGGAACCCTTCGCGTAGACGTTACCTAAGCACAGTGCTGTGGTACATCAAACAAAGTAACACACCGCTAAATCGTTTGCTGGGAAACGGTGGCAGGCTTTGAATATTATATACTAGCTTCCGCCCGCGACTTCCTCCGCGTAGCATAGTTACTTTGTTCTAACGCTAACTTTAACCTGCATGTTGATCGAAATAAAGTATATTTCTCTCCCCTTTTCTTCCCTCTTTCTCACTTTTTAGCCTATCTCCAGGGTCCTAACTATTTGTGTACCAAAATTCATCAATCATTTAGGCGTGAAGACGTAACAAACAAACAAATTCACTTTCGCCTTTATAATATTAGTAAGGATACTCCTCCTGATCGTTTTCGGCCACGGCGGCAAATCTTAGCGTAGATACGTAGATAGCGTAGATTGTAGATCACCAAAAAACAACCGTCTTAGTCTACGCAGTCAAAAAATATGGCCGTTTATGTCGCAAGTTTGTACTGTACCCTCAGTGCGCAAGTCCGACTCGCACTTGCCCTTTTTTAGAAAACTTGTACATGGTAGGAATATTTGTCAACTTGTGCATCAAAGCCCCAAAATAAATAAGAAACAATAAGACACAAAAGCAAGCGAAATGAATTAGAAACGTTTTAGCGCCCCGGCCCCAATATTTTTAAGTTTGTATTACGTTAATACGGTGTGGCTCCTTTTAGTTTGCCGCAAGCACACCCTTTATATTATATTATTATTATACCCATAGACGTAATAGCAAGTTTTGTAAACAAGTAGTTTTTAGTAGGAAAAAAATTAACGGTCGAGCATAGAACCTACTTTTTATGTCTGTTAATAACATGTTGACATTTTTTTTCTACTTGTCAGGAATATAGTTCGCGTTATTTGCTTAAACTTTGTTCTTCTTTGTCGTATACATATTTTATAACTATTAGGTTATATTCTATAAATAACCTCTTTGTTACTTTAATACAAAGTTTTCAATGTCCATTTTGCTGTAATTCTCACATGTGTTTTTTAATATGATACTATGATAGTGCTAAGGTAAAATTAGATGCAAACTGTGAAAAGAAGTCAATATTTTTGATGAACCACTTTGTAATTTTTGCAAGACTCTTTTATATTTCTTTGTGCTGTTTGTTCATATGTTACTAACACTTAATACACGTAGAACTGAATACTGTCAACTTGTTTTTACTTTAAAATACAAAATTAACTAAGAAAATTAGCCCTACTCCTCTTTGATCGTCTCAAACATTATATACAATAAATAAATAATACAAATTTTAATCATCAAAATAAAATCCTTCTAAAACCAAAACTTCTCTCTTTCTTCATGTAATGTTAAATAGATTTGTACATCAAACTTTTCCATTAAGTTTAGTGAAACCAAAACGAGGAAACAAACATGAGGCATTAAAATATCGTCAGCTACGCCGTAGCCCCGTAGCTAGTGCTACGATAACTGCTACGAATTGTATGAGTGGCCGCGAGACTTTTGAATTCGCTAATACATAATACATTTACCGCTGGATGTACCGAATCACCATTTTATAAAGAAGCTACCACATTTTTACCTTCTTGCGACCAAGTGTGAATCAACGGGCCGAGTACGCTTGCCTCCAGTGCTAATGCTTGTCCGGATTGATCGTTTGTGCCGGTCGCTGCCAGCCTTTCCGTCTCTTTGATCAGTACTTTGCTCGTTGTCATAATAACTTCATTCAAACTACTCGAAGTCATTAGCTTGGATGACCTGTGTTAACAGTGTATCAGGAGCTCAAATTCGATTACAGCCATTCGAACACACGAGCAAGTGTAATCACGCCATTACGCGGCAAACAACAGTGTTCTATGCAACCTGTCTTAATAATTTAGAAGCTCGAAGCGATGTTGCCTACATTACTTCAAGTGAATTCAAGCTTTACATGTCTTGATATTTTTTTAATACCTAAAGAAATGAAACGTAAGCGTTGTGCGTGCTGATACATAGTTGTACGATTACCGCGACAAAGCGATACCGATTTAGGTCTAAACATTCTAATAAATCAAAAACCTGTCGTTGGATTGTACCACCCAGCGTAATATTTTGATATAGGTACTAACGAAAGTAGTTCATGAGTGAAGTAACACACAAGAAAGTCGGCCACCGGCAATTCGACGGAAGCCGAGCTTATTTAGCGGAGGCTCTCGATATTAAATAAGTTGGAAGGATCCCCTTAAAGGCAGCCGCTGAGTGGTCGGACAAAGCTAAGTGTCACGCGGAAAGGAATTTTTAGTAATTTTATAGAATAGAGCCCATTTTATGCCAGCCCTTGAAAAGGCATCATCCTTGACAGTTTTAACCACATTGTTCGATAGGTCAAAACGATGTAGGTGCCTGTATAAACTGGTATGGTTTACTTTTTTACAAAAATATCTTTGTTGTGCTTAAGCCGATAATATCTAGTCGATTGTTGCATGTCGTAGATGTGAATTTACTTCAATGATGTATGTATGTATGAAGATAGAATCTAGTTAATTAGTTAACTTTTGAATAAACTATATGAGTAGGGACCGTTAGTTTTATTATTTAACTGTATAATATTTAACATAAAGGCACAGTTTTTACATCCAACATTGTACCAAAACAACAAAAATAAAGTTTGAAAACAATCACCCACCTAATCTCAAACCTTACCGAGATGTAAGTGTCCGATTGTCAAGACCTTCGCTCCCCACTATTGCTTACATTAAGCCGCTAAGTTAAGCAATCAACTTAGCTTAGGAAATGGAAATCCGAGATGATAGTTTCGTAAAGTTGTCATTAAGTCAGAGTAACTTCGTTAATAAATAACAACGTGATTGATCTTAAAACTACCATTGCGTTGGCAATGAAATATTTATCCCTAGCGACCGAAATAGCAGCAGGAGCTAAGAATTTCATCACAAGTGTAATTTCTTGATCCGCTTTTCTATCTCATTCTTTTTTGCTGCTATTTCTAGGTGCTTAATAAAATGACATGGGTATTTCATTACCATGCAAAATTACTGATGTTTTCCGTAACTTGTTGCAAGCATTAGCAAGACACTCCACCACTAGCATTCTACAAGACCACGACAAAATTCAACTACATAAACTAATGACGAACGGCTTTGATGTAACGTGCACTTACATATTTCGCATTTTATCAAAATGTTTTGTATTCTAGGGTAATCTGGAGCTCACCGATCATTTGGCAGAATACTCGAAGACCGGTGTGCCGGACCTCCGAGGTTTCTCCCTAGCACACATCGCCGAAGAAGCCTACAAATACCTGCACTGGGCAGAATCGGCAAATTCCGTAGAGGAATTCCTTGATTGGAAGCGTAAGTACCTAGTGCACTTATTATTGAATGCGAGAAAGGATTAGTAAGTAGAGAAGCGTGTAAGCCCGGTAAAAGGTACTTTTCATCCCGGGAAAGTACGTACATTCAACATGTGAAGTTTCAAAGTGCTGGCTACAAAAGTGTCAACGTGATGTCGTGAATCGATTGCCAGTTCGTTGAGTGCGAGAGCGATACGGGTATCGACAATCGACTGCACTAGTCGTTGACATTCCACTGCACTAGTCGTTGACATTCATCTGCCTAGCCTTTTCCAACTATGTTGGCGTTAGCTCCCAGTTTAATCAAATGTAGCTGAATACCAGCATTTTTGTAAAGTATCGCGTAATTCGGGCGCCGGGTGCCGTGAGACGACTCCCGGCCGGTGGACGATGAGCAATGGGTAGCTCACCATCTGTCCGTCTATTGACGACAAGCCGTGTCGACGGCGCGTTCGTGTTTCACGAGCGCCTTTAAGAGATGAAACAAATGATGAGAAAACAAAAATAAGGACCGCGTAATACGTATCCCACTATCATGTTACTTGCAACATCGTCTTAATATCAAGAGCTCACAGTGATATAAAATCATGAAAGATATCCCGTACAAAGAAATAGATACTATATACTGTTTTTGCTGTAGCATGTTGCGGGTGACAGTAGTAAATGTACCATTCCTCTTCAATCTGGAACGGTACTTCGATTTTTGACCATGACTGAAAGAAATTACTGACCGAATGAATTTACCCTGAATTCCATACATAGCCGTATAGGACTAAGTACTCGTTTATAAGACTACGGACTCGACATCTGTTTGTCAATACCGGGATTCAGCAGAATACCAGCGTCAGGTAGGTAGTCTACCTGGCATTATGCTGAGCTGGACTCCTATTTGTTGCAACCTTGACACACATACCGCCCAGTAGTGGGCAACCGCTATAAATGTATGTGATGTGTCTAAATATCTATTGGTCACACTAACTTCTACCAGAAGTAATGAAAAAAAAATGTTTGTATGGATGTTTGTTACTCTTTCACGCAAAACCTACTAGATTGATTTTAATTCAACTTGAAAATAATATAGCTTAGACATCAGAATAACACATATATAAAGATAATTATGTTGTATATTCTATTACCACGCGAACGAAACCGCGGGCGCAGCTAGTGTTATATACTTATAAGCTGCCAACATTCTCTTTTTCAAAAGATTCGTTTTAATAAATTATAATCAAAGTAAAGAAAAAACAACGATGGATTTTATCCATTAATGCTTTAACTTCGGAGTTATAAAAAAACTTCGACATAATTCTCAAGATCCAAGTAAGATTTGAAGTAATCTGATTGAACACGAGTTGGTTTCGGTTTATCAAACTTACTGCGGATATTGTGAGGGTAGACATCGGAGGTATGGGCGTATTGTACTGTCAATTTATGACCAAACTATTTCAGCGCTTGAAATAACTTTGTCTGCATAAAGTAAATTATTAAGAGTCAAAAAATAAGATAGTTTATGCCTGCAACTTTGCATCTTGCACCGGTCAGGAATTATCCCATAGAAACATTTTAAATATCGTAGTAGAGAAAGAATTTTTGGAACTTCATCTGTAGTTTTTCTGTAGTTTTTGACATTCAAAAGTGCCTGTAATGGTCTAATTGAAATAAATGATTTGATTTGATTTGACGAGTTTTTAAGATTATTCTCGCATCCAAATTTAAGTTTTTAAGCCGCGCTTTCGATCTGTGTGTCTGGATGGGTCACCACCCGTTATTTACCGAGTTTCCTCCGTGCCTCAGAAAGCACTTTAAGCCGTTGGTACCTAACATTCGCAAAAGTTCAATGCATATTCAGAATTAGTCAGAACTATCTGAATTAACGACACTTATTATAATAATATATATCAGCTAATCAAGGAAACAGAACTACTGGAAAGTTCATTAACAATCGGGTTACAATACTGTGTGACTATAACTCTGAACAAGTATCGATAGATCTTGGTGCGAGCATATGGCCCAGCTGGCGTCGCTAGCCGGCACGATTAATGGAAACACTATGTGACCCACTAGCATATGCAATCGGGTACTTTATAGTCCTAGTATTTTTCAACTGTACCGACACTTTTTCTTCTGGAGTTGTTCATAAGAAATAATATCATCTTTTCATTTGACAACAAAATTGCAGTTACTTATCGTATGAAAATAAAGAGTCGCTAGTAATTTGTTTTGCAGAAGAATATGTCATCTTTCTAATATATAAAATTCTCGTGTCACAATTTTCGTTCCCATACTCCTCCGAAACGGCTGGAGCAATTTAAACGAAATTTTGTGTATATGTACACAAAATTTCGTTTAAATTGCTCCAGCGGGTAGGTCTGAGAATCGGCCAACATCTATTTTTCATACCCTTAAGTAAGCAGCGGGTGAAACCGCTGGGAACAGCTAGTATTATATATATTGAAAGAATCCTAAAATATAGTACCCCTAATGACTACACACTGGTAGAGCCTCTTTGTAATATGAAGAATCCTTGTATTGAGTATTTTTTATACAGTTTAGTTTATCACCACAATTTCTGTGAAATTCTGCTATGATACACACAATGTACCGTACCCCAAACAGCGCTTCCTGAATTCTACCGAAAATGCCTATTTTTTATTCACCGCAAAATCTCTGCCCGAGTGTTTCGTACCCAAGTAGTCTTAAAACGAATAAAATGTTTTCTGGTAGAGTATTTCCAGGCATATTCACATTTCTGTAAGTGTACTACAACTTATTAAAGCCGGTATGTAATATTCATGAACGTCAGACAGTTTCCTATGTGCGTCTTCGAATCTGATGTGGGTTTAAGCTGATTCGACACTACGAGAAAATTAAACTGCGACGAACTTCGTGATTGAGATAGCTGCATATATATGCGGCTATCATATATGCCGCATATATAATATTAAGTACATATATATAAAATACATATGTACTTAATATGTACATATGTATTTCTGTATATGTTAAGTTATGGTTCAAGGTTTATTTCCGTAGTATCGTCGTACAGATGTGTCCATCTAAGAGCTATCGATGTTGATCCCGCTTTTGTTGGTTCTACTTGAATCAATCAACGTTGTCAAATCATAGAAATCCAATCAATTCCAAGTGCGGGCCAATAATTTAAAAACTACTTTTTAGTGTCGTTTTGAAATAAAACTGCGCATGTTGTTTTCATAGTTCGGATGGCAATACTATAATTGCCATTTAAAAAAAGACTTTTATTCGGTAATTAAAGTCTTTTTGAAATATACTATGTAATTTGTTCATCATACGATTATTTTTAAAACTCAATAACCAAACATCACGGCTATCCCCCGGAAGGCGTATAATAGAATAAATAAATATAATACTAATAAGTTTAATATTATTAAATTATAAAATATATATAATATAAATTATAATAATAAAAAATTATAGTATTATTAATACATATTTCCATAAACCGCAGTACAGGACTCACCAATACTATTTGCATTTGATTTTCGGAGTTGGTGATAGCGATAATAACGTTAAAATAAAAAAATACAAAATGGAGTCGAGAAAAAAATTTGGTTGTCCCTTAATTATTTATTCTCGTTTTTATATATGAAACCGGAAATTTATGACTACGGTCTTGGATTTTCATTCTGATATCATTTTCGTTATCAGCGATCCCGATAACCACAAACATGAGAAGCCGTACAAGTGTCAGTCGCGCAAATATCCATGCGCGCATTCGTTCGCGCAAAATACCATACTCGCAAATGTCTTATCGCACAAGTTGGTTCGCGCAAGTGTTTCGTGTAAATGTTATAGATCCGCCCAGTGGCAACGTGTTATCGATTTCACCTTGCATGAATTGAAGAAAATATCATAAAATTAAAATACAAAATTTAATAGAAACCTTATGTTATCAATAGACAAAAAGACGTATTAATTTCAGGGGACAACTTAGATAGCGTACCTACAGCGCTCCCAGGGCGCGCCTTGGATCTACGACGGATAGTTTATTATTCAAGATGACTGATAGGCCAAATAACCGCACATTAAGCCTCTCATTAACAGAGGGTGATTTCGAGACGAGTAACAACTTCAAACAAAAAGCGTGATGGAGAAATTACATGAATCAAGACTACTTTTGACACACAAAAAGAAATATAACTCTCATTTACCACAGAGGTTTCTGACACGACTTATTTAAATTGTATTTGTGGAAGGCCGGCTCGCTTTGTTGCGGTAATGTGCAAAGGGCTCAACCCCGCAGGGCTTGGCAAGGCTCGCGCGGCCCGTGTGGCTCGCTAGGCCCGCCTGGCTCGCTCGACGCGGACATGCGACGACAACGTCGGCTGTCACAGTATAGTAGCGGGAAAATATAACATTTCCCTAAGTGCAATACATTTGTAACGCGAAAATCCCGCTGTTTGAAAACATTCATTTCTCTTGGTTTATTTTGTGTTGCCTGACTCCCTGTTCGTTTTTAAGAATGGATACGCGCTTTTTGTGAATGTACGAAAGTGTACACACTGTAAGTTTCTTTACGGATAGATGTGAATTATGAATTGATATATACGGGGTGTGAATGAACCCTTACCGAAACCGTCGACAATACAATCCGTATGTCAAACTAAGTAACTCATCGCTAAAAAATATTATTGGGAAACGACATTTTTTTGGAGTAATAAATCATGTCTTACTATTATTATATAACTCAATGTTATACATTCAGAACATTGCATTTTCGTGCATTTAATTGTATTGGCTTGGGAAGGTATTTAAAGAAAACTTATAAAATTAAAATAATTACTTTTATAAAACTTGGAACTTTTGGAACTCGGAACAGTAGTTCCCAAAGATGTCTTGACGGACCACTGCGTTGCCTTGACAAAAAAATGGGAGTTCACTATTAGTAAGAGAGGGTCCACATGTACGACGTATAAATAGAAAGTTATCTAAGTATAATATAAAAATGAATCGCAAAATGTGTTTGTAAGGGCATAACTCAACAACGCCTGGACCAATTCTTTTTTTAAATATTCGTTGAAGCCCAAGACGACAATCAGAATGTGAGAAAAAAAAAGCTAAAGGCAGTATAGGTTTTTGTGTAGTTTAGGTAGGTAGGGTAGATAGGGTAGAAAAAAAAGAATTTATTAAATCAATTCTCACTTTGTTTTTAGTAAACTATTTATTCCTGCTGGGATTCAGGCGCAACGCAAATTTTCATAGTTATAGATACAACTATGAAAATTTGCGTTCGTATCTACGTCATTGCATATCTTCATATTTTTTGTCGAGTTTTAGGAATATGGTAGAAATGTAGCTACATGGGTCCCGGAAGCAGATCAATGTTGAAAGCGGTCTTATTAAAGAAAAAAAATGGAAACTACTGATCTGGAATAAAAAAAATTGCAATGATGGGAAAAACAACTGCATTTGGCCTTCATAAAAACTACTTTTACACCTTTTATATGCTGCTAACCGTGACACACTATGGTTAGCTACAGATGTCACATTACTAGCTGTTAAATTGACGTACAACGTTACATTCTTTATTCAAACTATCAAGTTTAAATCTTAAAGAAAAACGATGCTGATGCCTACATTAGACTTAGAAAAAAGCATACAATATTTCAGTACGACCGGTTGCGTGACTAGAGCACATACCGACGTGATTTTTGTAATGAATCAGCCACTCTACTTTATTCGTAATTAGCATTGTCTTTTCCATTCGTTTTATCGACATGTTTACCCCTTAATAGTCTTAAACATCTATTAGATTATCTTTATTCACCAAAATAATTATAAAACACTAAAATAATTTTCGGTACGGGGGAATAGCAATGTATTGGTTATCTCTATCAATCGGCATATCATATAATATATTCATGTAAAGTATAAGTAACTATATTTATAACCAATTGGATATTGACGATTCGTCTGTTTCTCGGAAAACAGTCAATTGTAGATCTTTAACATTCAGTACAAGTAGTTAGTGGCCTGAAAGTATTACCCAGTACTAACTGGGTTGTGGAGGTCAGGTAGGCAGTCGCTCCATGTAAAATACTAGTATTCAGCTGCATCCGATGGATTAGTTGGGTAAGACACGATGGTTTTAATCATCAGTATTGATTAAATTTTGTCATTGCTGAACCTTTTTTTCCGGACGGAAAATTATTAAATAACTTCCCCTGCTCTCGGTGGAGCAGGCTAGCGCCAAACTTGTACTGAGTAAAAACCACCCATGTTCCTCGTTTTGCCATTTATATTCCGGGGCCGCGGTATCTCTTACGAACAACTCGCAACCCCGGATAGCTGAGCCTGCGATCGTAAATATTTAACGCTAAACAATATACATCCTCTTAACTTGTATCTATTGCAGTTGAAGTAGTTGCTAGCTACATAATGGACGAATTCTTCACTTTCTTAAATCTCACATTGCAGTAAACATCCGTAAAAATATGTCTAAAATAAATACTGTGGTATTCATGTTGCATAATATGTCCTTTTACGAACAAGCTCACTTTATATTAGTGATCAGATTATAGTCAAACATCTTCCTTTATGTATTTAGAGTATATAGTTTAGATAAGCAAATATGTTTGACACGTTGTCATTATCGGGCATGCAAGGTCAGTTTCAATCCTAACTAATCATCTGCAATTATACTGTAGAACATAAATTGTATCTAAACATATATATCATGCCATTACACTAATTCCTTTTTATAGTATTTCTGTATATGTCAAACGCCTAGGTTTGACAGTGATGTGGTTTTCTACCATACTGATAAATTACCTACTTCTAAAGTGTTATTACAAACTTCTCACTACTAATATTTAAAGGCTTAAGTTTTTATGTTTCTAATTGATTTTTCGAAAACCCTATAATGCAGTTTTGGTTTTAATAGTCTTTATTAATCATAGTATCTGATTTGGGCATCCACGGTCTCTCGGGAAAATTCACCCTGAATCGTAGTTCTGTCTGTCTGTATTCTCCTTTTTTTCCTGTACGATTTTTGATTAAATTCCTTCACAAACAGACATCCACAGTAGATTTTTGTGGGAAAAAGTTCAAATCCGTGACGCCACGCGCTGAAACAATTGAATCGACAAATGGAGAAATACTTCGTTGAATATTCGTTCGAAACCACTAGTCTTTTTACGATACGTATTCAATTACATCAAAAATCACAGCTGTGATATCTGGACAATTGGTGTAATAGTTTTGTGTTAAAAAATAATTGATTTTGCCAACATTTTCACATGGATGCATGATGGTGTGAAATATTTGGGCAGTATAACGTCCGTCCCAGAATAACAGTAGTTTATACTAATAACTAGAAGTATCGTAAACACTTTTTTAGAGAATGGGTAATCATCAAATAACATCCCCCACTCTGGGCGAAGCGGGGGGAATGTCAAACTTGTACTGACTAAAACGCACCCCTGTTCCTTCTATTGCCTAATCATTATATTATAGCCTTTTACAAGATATTTCAGTTATATCTATCAAATTTAAATTATTGTAATGGTTGTTAGCTTCAGTATGACTTTCATATTGGTGATTTCGTTTAACAGTATGTTAACTTCACATTTATTTCTTTTTGAACAAAAGACGTACTAAGATTTGTTATAATCACAATTATTTACATAGTATAAAATCAAGTCGTTTTAGATATTTCAAGCTACTCAACGGATCTTAATACAGTTTTCTGAACCGATTGAAAAGAAAGTTGGTATGTTAATAGGTTATACTCTGGATCAACATAGGCTATCCCGGTCTACGTGGGTGAAACCCCTGGTCATAAGTATATATAAAAGAGAGCAGGATCTCTCTGTTCTTCTTGCCCCACCTTAGGTTTCCGCCAGGTGACTTAACCTTTATGCGTAATCGTTTCTAACTCCCGTCAAATAACACAACACCTTTACTTCGTTCCTTTTAAGTTAAAACTTTTCTAACTGTCTTTACTCTGCAGATGATGTCAAAGAATATTAATGTATTATTTTACTTTTTCCGTAAATTTATTTCTTTATTTCCTCTCCAGATTTTCAATAATGCATCGCGATTTATTCAATTATTTTTATGTCTCTAGTTCCTTTTGTTAGCGATGCTGTAATTGCATTTGCTAGTCCTGTTGATTTTGGGAATATCAAAAATAAAATAATGACATGGGTTAATCAGTTTAGAGAATGAATTTATAAAGACTGAATTGTCCGTAAATTACAAATTTGATATTAACTGATATTGTAAAGTTCAACGTTTTAAAACACAATTTTTGTTTAGGTTACTACACTACCGTAAAGTAGCTTTAACATTCGAAGATAAACTGCTAACGTGCCATTAAGTATAATGTTATAGTCAGTTATTGCTAAAGATAGTAATATTATTTTGGCTCTTCGCTTCCGAATAAAAACGAACGTGATTCGAAAAACAATCATGAGACTTTATATCCGCGAAGACGAATTTAGTAGGTAGGTAAATGTACCAAGACACTGTTGCGTACTACTCAATTCTTAATTAATTGTAACGTATTATTCAAAATAACAACAATGGAGCGACCTCGCCATGAAAAATGAAAGGACTTCATTATTTTCTTGTACTTTGTGAGACGAGAACAAATTAAGATTGTGGTAAAACAAAAAAAGTATGAAGCCTTAAAATATAATAGGCGATTTCATGTATATTGAAATGAGCAATATTTGTGCGTCCGCATCGATCACGTTGATTAGTGACACGCGAGGCGTCTGGCACGCGACGCGCCGCGCCGACACCGCATTGCCTCCATCTCTCGCCACACTTTACATTACTAGCTAATCCGTCTGCTGCGCAGTAGATACGTACTCACGACCAGAAGCGTAGGTTCGCGGGCCACAGCTGCTTGGCAATCTGTCCGCCGCCTCCAATGGCCCATTCTCATCAATCATCACATTTGGTACACTGCGGTTACAGATACATTTATTTTTCTTATTTTACCAGCCGTGCTCGGCTCAGGTAAGTTATTACCTGCACTCATTATTTCAGGTCCCGTCTGGCGTACTGCCATTCAGTAGGATTGTTTTCTGAACAGCCGACACTCGGAGGTTATTAGGATACGAAATAAATGGTGCCTCCTAGCCGTTTCAGTTTGGTTGTTTCTTGTATCAATTTGGTTTCAAACTCAATCTCAAAGGATTTATTTAAATAAGACCCAATCACAAGGTTTAATAACTTGTGATAGTACCTAGCATAGTTGCCCATTTCAACGCGTAGATATTTATGGTATGGATAAGAATGGGCAAGAAACTCTATTATATCATAACTAGCTGTGCCTATGACTACTCTACCACCTACCTACTTACCCAACCTACCTACCTACTCTACCCTACCTACCTACTTGCTTACCTACCCTACCTACCTACCCAACCTACCTACCTACTCTACCCTAACTACCTACTTGCTTACCTACCCTACCTACCTAACCTACCTAGGTTGGGTAGGTAGGTAGGCAGGGTAGAGTAGGTAGGTACCTACTCTACCCTGCCTACCTCCCCTATTTACCTACGCTACCCTACTTGCCTACCTACCTGCTACCCGACTACATACCTATTTACCTACCTGCCTAACCTACCTACTCTATTCATCCTACCTACCTACCCTACTTAAGTACCTAATTAACAAACTAAACGTCGTCAAAGGTTGTATCAAAGATATACTAAGTATATGTGTTTCCAATGTTTTAATATTTATTTAAATCAAACCCATGAAAATCGGTCCGGCCGATGTCGAGTTATAAGTGTTCGAAAGAACCAGACTTTGTTTTATATTAAAAATATTTTACAAGATGTCGGTTACATCATTCATGATGATATCCTACTAATATTATAAAAGCGAAAGATTGTGAGGATGTATGTAAGTATGTTTGTAACTGTTGCTCTTTACACAAAAACAACTGAATAGATTTTGTTGAAAATTCGCAATAATATAGCTTACATAATTATTAGAATAACACATAGGATACAATTCATAAAGATATATTCACAGCCAGTTTAAATAATTGTAATATTGTAAGAAAGATGGAGCGTTAATAGTAAAACATAAAATCAATAATAAAACAATAAAGTATTTAAAATGAATCGTGGCAGCTCAGAGATGACCATTCCCAACTGACAGTGCCTATTCCGGAACATGACGCATGGGTTGGCCCCATTCAGCTCAACCATTTTGAAGGGAAGTAAATCACCCGACACCATCAGCGAGACATTCAAGTGAGCACGACATTCTCTCAAGCACCTCACAATCGAATCAATAGTACATACTAGGATATTGAGTCATTAAAGATATTCAATTTGTCTTTTGAACTAACATTTTTAATTAGAACCTGTAGCTATTGTTTACAGATCGCGATGTGATTTCGCAGTATTTTCTGCATTCTTATCATAGCGTGACTCGATACTATTAACATCGTCGATACATGCTTGAATAATAGCGTAGTTTCTCACCAGCACTATCTCACTCTACCTAGCATATTCTTAGCGTCAATTCGAAGGTCAGTTAATGTTTTGTGCTTTCTGTTGTATAGGAAATTGTATGGGAATCGGCAGACGTTAACAAAATTCAAAGTAAAATGGTTTCGGTTACGATGTAACCATGAAGGTGACTCGCGCCAGTAATTAGTATGCAACTCTTTGAGGCACACTATTCCTCACTTTTAATTGCTTTAAGTGATTATTTATTTAACACTTCAAGCACAAAGTACAGAGGCGGACTTAATGCCATAGGCATTTTCTACCAGTCAACCTTGGGGTGATACGAACAGAGGTAAGTGTAAATAGTTTATATTAATACTACGATTTACTACAAAGATATATAAAATATATCTATGTATATCAACATGTAAACAAACATATGCACGGATATACTAAAATAAAAGACTAACAATGGGGAAAATATTAACGAAGCAACGACCGCTGACTTCTTACCACCACCATAGCATTTCATAAAGAAATACACTACCTACACGAAGAATGATCAGTGAATGAAGTCCGGCGGCGGTGAGAGGTGTGAGGGTGAGAGGACATTGAAGATAACAGGCCTGCGATGTGCGCAGACTCCTATTAAATGGCTCAAATTTCGGTGAAACTATTTATATCATTATCCTGAGACAACACTAGAAGAAAAGGTATCGCCCTAGGGTCCACATCTGTACACACTGTTGTGTCCCGTACCGTCAAGGAGTGACTCCAGTCACCGCCTACGGCGATCATTACGTGCTATTTTCAGCTGAAATTAAGGCAACATGCCTTTCCCAGGTGCTAAGTGAGCCATCTTCGAGTAGTTGGTTAGTACACTGGTTTATAATTAAACACGGACTAAAAATAAAACACTTCGTCCAACTCCTGGTTTCTATCGCAGTGCAAACATCTGATATTGTAAGAAGACTATAAATATTATGACATATAATTTTAAATAAGATGCCTCAACTTGAGACTGGTCAAGTATCGCAAGGGACACGAAGGTTCAGTTCAAACATTGATGTTATTATTTCATTCAAATTCGGACACAACCTTTTAAGTTATAGTAGGTCCCACAAGACTGGGAATGAAAAATATTCTAGTATGCACATTTCTGACCTACAACAAAAAAACTAAAGTGTATTCGCACCACGAGACACCATTTAACATGAAATTCACTGAAAGACTTGCTTTTAAAATATGCATTGAAATGGATCCTCTTTGCCACTGCCATTTTTCCATTCAACTCCATTTACACGGTATGTTTCGCATATTGGAACACGGGCTAAATCCCGTTAAGGTTTGCAAAACATATCAACGGACACGTTCATATAATAATTATGTATGAGCCTTTTTGGGGTACTTACATAATCCCCATTTCGGTTCAAAATATTTTTGTGATGGCCTATAGAGATGGCCTTACTGCGACCAACTTGGTTGTGCCGTGGTTGGTTCTAATCTAGTTATTGTTCAGTTTAAGTTTATGGAAATCCATAATCATGTTAAAAACAAGCTTTTACGACTAAGCTTTAGTAGCAGCAACTCACAATAGTTTTCTTTAAGCCTGGACATTATACCTTTATATTGGGTATTGTGGTGAGTTTTAGAGAGAATTAAAGTTGCTTTTCTTCTCTGTATGATGTGAGATCACGTTGTTCTTCTAAACTACGCAACGGATATTGATGAGGGCCATTTTTAAGAGAATTTGTATATGTATATTATATTAATATTATGCTTACATAAGATTTAATAATGTCAACGTTTTGTCAAGTCGTAAAAACCGACCGGAGCAGGGCGAGTCGGTACCGTTTTGTAAAAAGTTGTGAATGTTCCAACGGAAGGGCTTTTGGTACGTTTCTTTTTGTGAAATTCATGTTTTTTGCTAGTAAACTAAACGTTATTATTTTGCTGGCCAGTCTTTTTTGTGTGTATTGCTTTCCGTTCTAAAGTCTGGATTGCAAAACTAAAAATTACTCTGTTAAAACAAATGGAATATTATGCGTTTTTATTTTCTAAACTTTTTTATTTTAAAATTGTTGAGCTGATCTGACGAAACTCGATGATTTTCTGTTAATTTGACAGTCTTGATAATGGACCAATTCAGGGTTGCTATAACTTAAAGATCATGATGAAAAATGGGACCAGCTACCCTACCATGAAGTCTTAAAGCAGAACTTATTCCACTGAGGGAAAGACACAGAGACAGATGTATACAGGGTGTCTAGCACCATCTCTTTCCCCCAGTGGAATAAGTTCTGCTTTAAGAGGTCATAGTAGGCCTACAGTACTAACTTTTTCTGCTGTTCATATTCCCACAAATTTTACGAATGCGAATGCCATTGGTAAGATTCATAACATCAAAACCAAAATGGTGATTATTTATTATTAGGTGACATTTTATGGTTATTAAGAACTCGAATAAAAAAAAAATAACCAAATTAAAAGATGTTATATTTTGTCATGAATGTTACTTGCATAGTTTTTGAGACGGCGAGGGTTAGGATAGGTTAGGGTAGGGGGGTATTAGGGTATACGATGGGTTAGGTTTTGAGGGTTAGGATATTTCCACGGGCAGACAATTGTTCATAGAATGGGCTTTTATTTCAGGCAGAACGTAAAATATATATTTTTTAAACATTTGCAACGGCTTTAGAAATTCAACACTGACTCCAACCATATATATATTTTGGCTTTTTTTTACTAAATAATTATACTACGTTTAGAATATTCTTTTTTTGTCCCTAGATAGTGTCTCTTTGATATTGTTAAGACCCTACGCTTATTAAAATGACACGGTTCCCGTGTACCAGACTCTATTAACATTATTATACCGTCTAGCTAATGCAGTAGATGGCTACTTCAATTATATTAATTAGTGCCTAATGCATGTCATTAAGGACCCCTGCTAATATATCTCACAGAGATAACATGTCAATACCATTACTTGAACATGGTATGCTTCTGGCATATCAAGATAATCAAATAATTTACTTATTATACCTACTTACTACAATTGTGTGAGATGTGGATTGTGGAAGCCTTAGCAAACATTATCTACTCACAGCGTATTAGGATTAAGCAGAATTTAAGTCCGTAGTTTCAAGACCAACTTAAAAGTGATGATCTGCCTTTTCTCCAACTATGTCGGAGCCCTCCAGTCTTACCTTATTCAACCTAATACCAGTATTTTATACGGAGCGACTGCCTATGTGCAATTCACAATCCAGTCAAGAACTCTGTTATACGAGAATCCTTGGTAATACTGGTAATCAGACTTTAGAGCCACTGACTACATAACTACTGACAGCTTAAAAGTAGATAAGTATCCTTACTATATATTAAATATATAATATTACAAAAGTGAAAGTGAGTTTGATTGTTTGTTTGTTACGTCTTCACGCCTAAATGGCTAAACCGATTTTGATGAATTTGGTACAGAGATAGTTGGGATTCTGGAGACAGAAACAGGCTATTTTTTAAAAATAAATATTGAGATATGTGGGAGTGAGAAGGAAAAAAAGGGGAAAACTTAACATTGCTATTACAATAAATAAGGCGCAAGAGCAAAAACTACAGGTAGCAGGTACCTGTAAATCAGGAAAGGGGAACTGTGTTACTCAGAATTTAACGCGAGCGAAGCCGTGGGCAAAACCTAGTATACAATAAATACAAATTAGCAGATCAACACCCAAACTTTTGTTACTGTTAACCCGTAAATTGAACGTTATCGTTACCTTCAACCTAGAAATGTTCGTAAACCAAAGCCTGCATGTTACCATAATTATGGCCATAAGGCGACTTTCAATAATTACAGTTTTAACACTGATTGCTTACCATCACGCTACCTAACGGCATTTTGCGTAGCTCGAGTAATTCGATGGCGTATAGTCTCCCCCTACTTCAACTTGTGCGTGAGGTCAATTCATTTCCCAATCCGACGAATCATGACTACCTATTTCTTTCGTACTTTTGCTACAGTAAAATATATAAGACGAGTATCTTTTCATTCAATTTCACAAATAGCTACTTTAGATTCGGTCCGCTATCCCGTCTGCCACGAGTATCTAACAATTTATTGCGCATGATTAAAAACGTCCATTCAATAACTTCGCTGTTAACATATATTATGTAGATGTCTAACAAAAACGTATGAACACACGAGATTAGTTTTTGTCGAGCAATCCCAACGTTTTCAAATCAAAACTCAGTCCTCGACAAATACAAGCGTCTATAAATACTAACTTAGGTAGCGGAAATCCGCTCTTCGGCCGGAACAGCTGCCATATTCATTTTTATACGTATAAGTGTACCGCCCTGAAATTGGAATAACGGAACACTTGGCGAGGACTGAGGAGTCAACTTGACAAGGCAAACATTATTGGTGGCACTTAGAACTGCTTTTGCAATTGTCAACGTTTTATTCTATTTGTAATGGTGAGTCGTTTAGTTTCTGATACTAGATCGAAGGAAAGTCTGAATTCCCTTTTAACTGCTGAAAATCAATACTATGGTAGCTGTATTTGTCAAATTAAACGACTGTTAGTTATATTTTTATAAAATTAATAGAGACATACATACACAAATAACATTTTCAAAAAGAATTCCAAAGCGCATGACGAGGCAAGCTAACCACACCAGCTATTTGATAATTTCCCACACCAAAAAAAAAGCTTACAAAACATTGATTTGAATCAATATTTTGTAAGCTTTTTTTTATACTATATATATTTTAATCAATTTAATATTAAAACTGGGATAATATTTTCCGCTTGCGTAGTAGCAATTTCGGAAAACACCTGTATTTTAGTGCACCTATTAATAAACTACATAAAACAAGTATAAAATCTATGTAGTGGACACAGTCTATTAAGAAGATAAGTCGTAACCGGTTACAAGTCGCTTTGGACTCAATCTTTAAGTCCATGAGAATCCCTTTCCATTTGGTACAACTGGACTTAGTCGCGGATTGCTGCGGGTCTTTATGGAGATGAAACGATCGTAATGAGATCCACACTGAAGGAACGCTCCGGACCGCTTTGCATAATATAGATTCCTCAGAAAATACGAATCTCGAGAGTCGGTTGTTTACCGAGCCTGGCTCTTGAATGTCAATAATATCTTAAAATTATAACACATTTATTATTCAGTTCTCAATTTTGAACTACACTTGATCAGCTTCCTTATTAATATTAACGTTATGTTATTCATAATTACAACGTTTACGCTGAAACCATTGTGTAAATATTAAAAAGGTTAAAAGTGGATGAAAATAATTAAACACTTTTCATTTAAGATAGAGCATAACTTTAAAACTGTGTTTTGCACAGGGATACTTGGTTTAAATAATAAATAGTCAAAGAATAATCCACAAAGCTTTTAATGCTAATCATGAATCAGAATTTAATTATTATAAAATTTCCCACTCGTTTTTAAATTACATTTAATTACTTCATAGTACATTTGCTTTTAGCTATTCAATTAGTTAAAAACAATCTGTCCGATCCGTGGGGCATTAATCGAAATCAGATTATATTATCTTGTTATCCAAAAAGGATGTAATCCTTTTAACAAATAAATGAAATACTCGGATAAAAATTCAATAAAATATAGTAAAATTAGATAACTTGGCAACACAGGGACGCGGGCGGTGACACTCCCGACATTAACAAACAATAATTGACGATCGAATATACTAATGCGGAAAAAGGTGTTGTCATGCTTTAAAAGTTTGTTACCTTTAAGGGTAATAGTGGTAATTTAGGCACAAAAATCATGCATATTAAAATAACTTTCATGAATATTTGATGTTTCCTATTTTATTTTGTAATATCATTTGTATTCATACTTATCTATATGGCTTTGTCGGATCTGCCAGGGCGTTTTTACCATATTAGTACCCATTTTAAGCGGTAACACCTTTTTATAAAGACATTGTTGACCAAATGCAGTTGGTTATCAAGATCAAAGTTAAAACCGAATTCGCAAAGGCCAATAACTATTTTAGTTAGGAACTGTTTTGACAATATCGTTTCTGATCATTCCGTTTAAGTTGACGGTCACTGGTAATAATATGACACTCGAGGTTTTTATGTCTATTGACATAAAAAACTCGAGTGTTGTTTGGAATATTCCAAGAGGTACTACATACTAAAGACTAACATAATAACTATCTCCCTGTATTTCTTCGAAGGGCTTAACGCCAATTATGTTTAAGACTGATGTACTAGGGGGTGACCCTATTCCTTATACTTACAAATAATTACCTTACGTAATACGTAATTACCATATTAAGGGGGTTTTTTCCAAATAGATAACAGTTAAACTTAAGATATGTTAATTGTACCCATGTGGTTAGGTATATAATGCCCGTGTTTGGATTGATTTGCTACTTACAACTGTTCAGTTATTAAAGCGTTGACCAGATAGACACTCCAGACTGATTACGGACACCGAACTTTGACAGATGTTTTGTTACGTTATCTAACGGAAGTGAGAGCGAGCTCTATTTAATTACAAAAATATTCACCATGTGCTTAAGTGGTCAATGTGGGTAAATATAATAGGGACAATGGAATGACAAATATTTCGACTCCTTACTGATCATGTAATGTAATAAAAACGCTTATATTTTAAAGGCTTAACTTTCGTACCTACAATTTCATAAATTCACGCACGCCTCCTCCTATTCCAGCCCTTTGAATTCCTTACTTTCTTACAAGCATCTCGCCTCGTACAATGTCGCATTGCCGGAAAACTTAACCAAATGTTTTAGTATCTTCTCCGACCGAGCACAAGAGGCAGTCCAACGAGTTGGTTGGTTTGTTACACGATATTCAAGTGTATCCACTAAGCGACATACAAGTTTCAAACAGCTGCAAGTTATGCTACCTCTTAATATTTCACCTATTTTAGCTTTCTTAGAACAAAGGACACGTTTGAGGAATATGTTTTAATAAACACATAACATCAAGATATTTTTATTACTATTTATGAATAGTTAGTCAAAGAAGTACCTTATAGTGCACCAACAAGTGATTAAAAACGCGTACTTAAAGGATATGTTGTTTTAACCTACAATCCCATTGTATTTAATGTAAAATGAAAGTTTCCATGTTTGTATACTTGTTAATCAAACATGCAAAAACAATTTAACGGAATTGGATGAAATTTGAAAAACAAATAGTTTATTACATGGAGTAAATGCTTAGGATACTTTTATGCCGGAAAATGACACACTAGTGTTTGCGAACAAACAAAATTATGGCACAACAATAGCAATTAATTCCAACTTCTAAAAAGGCAAAAAAAACACTTAAGAAACCATAAAGTTAATAAAATCGTAATGGAAAATGTTAATATTATACTCTCACAAAGTTATTGAGAAAGTGAGTTATTGGTTATAAATAGGTTATCAAGCACTAAAAGGCGTTTATTTTCGACCGACATCGACATTCAGTACTCGTTAACCACTTAAGACTTTACGACGTAACCGATATTAATATAGTGCCAATGAAATTAACAGAAACCCCGGACACCGTCTGAGATATTGTAGTGAAAGGAAGCAATTGATAATAACAATAAAATTATAGTTATACACGTGCTTCCTAAATTGTTTTTTTTTAATGTGATATATTTGTATGTATATTTTTATTTTTATGCCGATATATTTTTGTTTTTATCTCGTTTTGTCTTTACTACACAAAAAAAAACTCAAAGCATTTATTTCATTTTTTTTGCGGACGGGAAATCATCAAATAACTTCCTCTGCTCTGGGTGGAGCAGAGGGCCGGCAGAAGTTTGAGGCGCGCGTGGAACACTAGTACTAAAACTATACACTACTACTAAAAAAAATATAAATATTATAAATGAAACGAGTTTGAATAAATCTAAATTAGTTCATATTGCTAAGTTGCGTTTGGTCCTTTCTAGATTAGTTCTTTAACTTTAACAGACAGTATGTCGGTTTCATTCTGATATCTATGTTATTATTATTTCTTAAAAACTGCCAATTTCTTCAACGAAAAAAGGAGTAACAAGAGTTTATTTCCACAGAGTTGGGACCATGCGAGGAAGCAAGGCAGGCCGTGATTCGGGAGCTCATATGCACGGAGGCCGATTACATCCGCCACCTGCTATCAATAGTGCAGGTGAGTACAGTGACATAGCGTATAAAGTAGCAAGCCCAAGTCCTAAAGAAACATAATAAAAAGTAATGATCAGGCAACGTAATTATCAAGCAACATAATTAACAAACCTTTTCCCAATTATATTGAGATTGGCCTCAAGCATGTAGTGGCGCCATATTAACAAGACAAAACTTACTTCTTACCTCATGGCGATATCTCTAAAGTTACTTATGGCAGTGGTACAAACGTCTAGTTTTGCCTTGTTCTGGCTACCACCAAATACGAGGACTTAACCGAATGTGGCTGAATACCACTGTTTTATATGTAGCTACTGCGTATCTGGCTAACACATCCCAGTCACCGAGTTACTATTACGAAACCTCTTGATAAGGTTGGTTGTCACACTTTCGAGCTTATGGCTACCCGTTACGACGATCAAAGATCTACAAATGAGAGGCTTAACGGCTTAACGTGATTTCTAGGGAACGGAGGAAACTCGGTATGTAACGGATGGTAGCCCACCCACGTACTGACCGGCCAGTGTTGCCAGTATTATATACTATTTTTTTTATAAAAGCCATTATTTAGCCATCAGCCAAATCATTACTTGGCATACTATGACATGAACCAAAGCATGTACCTTTTTGAGAGAAATAAAAACCTATTCTATTCTATTCTATTAAAAGGCCAACATACTATTATAGTCCCACCATGATATATGCAGCCTTGTAGGATCTTTTTCTAAAAGAAAATTATATATTAAGCACCTACGAGTGAGTCTATCTTTAACAAGCCACCATCTCTATGTAAACAGCAGCGACATATTTCGAAACAAAGTTCCTGACCGCATCACTGTTTATGTTTGGGTAAACCTCAAATACTGTTGGATGAACTTTACTAGGTACTATTGTCACCGCATTTATAACGTACTGGTGACCCGCCCCGGTTTCCAGCTTCGCACGGGTGCATTTTCAAATGTTATTGGGGATCTTCATACATAAATTGTTTTGAGAAAACCTTTCTTGTGGATTTCCAAAACATACTCTTTCACTCAAACCATTTGCAGACAATTACGAACACTGACCGCGTGTAAATATTTGTCATAAAGTGTTTCAGTTAGTATTATTTTTTGTAGATTAAAGACAGATTAGGCACATGTAGGGATGAGGAAAATGTCGTGATGACAGTTTTGAATATTAATGTGGCTACAAGAGTATAGGAATGGCAAAGAAACGGCACGATTGGCACAGTGGCTGAGCGATCGGCTGTTGCGCTGAGTGTCGCGGGTTCGATCACCACACGAAACAAATATTTGTATGACCGTAGTAAACAACTATCGTGTAGTAGTTGTTTTGAATCTCGGTGTTTGTGTATGCGAGTTTAAATGTTTGTAAACGCACCCACGATACAGGAGAAATTACTAAAGAGGGGCACCGTTTTTTTAAAAAATAAAAACGATGGATGGACTGTATGAAGAATAACATGGCTGAAAACAAGTGACAGTAATAAGATGACAAGTAATGTAGTAGTTTAAAAGAAGACATGCTGTACCGACCCCAAATAACTTGGAATATGGACACGGAGATGATAATGAGATAGATCAGGTATATAGAAGGCCTCTAGATGGTGATGATCATTTAAAACCAAGAAATATTTCAACACAAGTTGTAATAAAAATAGCGACCCGAGGGTTTTCGTCATAATTATCATTAGTTGGGTTTTCTAACGGAAAATCCTGTCATATTTTTTAGTAGATTCAACCGATATAGAATCAAGTCTACTTACGGGAACTCTGTTGTTTCGGTATTGAGAGCGCAATGTGAACTTGACGAAAAAATTACAAGAGTGCTCGGAAGTTTAAAATAATTATAGAACATTTAAAGTTTAAAGTTGACACAATTATCCCCTTTTTATTTGTTGTGTTGGAATTCATACATTCGGAAAGTGTGCTGCGTCGTTTGAAGAAAAATATAACAACACTGGCAACTAACTCCTCCCCCCCCCCGTCTCTTTGCACTATCAGGTACACCTCTTCATAACACACAGGCTGGCGACCGCGGCTCCGCCCGCGTGATGATCGAAAAAACTTACCCTATGTGTTCCAGACTATAATCCACCTCTGTGCCAAATTTCATCAAGATCCGTTCAGCCGTTTTGAAGTGAAAGAGTAACAAACACCCATACATCCATCTTCACAAACATTCGCATTAATAATATTAGTAGGATCTGATATTATGTTAAAAAGCCGAAAAATTCCAAAATCCGCTTCACCTACTAAGTTAATTCTTAAAATACGGACATTTCGTTTTCCGATAGACATCTCGCAATAGCGAGAAAGTTGAAAAAGGATTTGCGTAAACCCCGAAGTATGAAACGTTTAAAGCTCGTGTGTTTACCCACAAATACATTGACATGCGGCTACCCTTAAGGTGAATGTACACTCTCGCCGGGACTAGCGCCCGTCTTGATATACCTTCTTGGCTGTACTATCACCAAAAAAGAATCTAACCACCGTAACGACTATTCTTTCTTGAAGCACCCGATAGCTAGAAGCGTTTATCAACTAATAGCGTCAACAAACAAATTATAATGGTAAAAAAATCGCATTCGGAGAAGAAACAGCCGAAACAAAGTCAGAGCTCGTAGTCTATATTAAGATAGATAGATAGATAAATCATTTATTTGATGCAACAAAAGACACAATACAAGAATTAAAAAAAAAAAAAAAAGAAACATCACACAGTAAAACAATTGGTACACATTAAAAAAAAAAGTAAGGTAGATTGAGTAAAATCGACCCATAGGCATTTAGACACAACACATATATTTATTAAGGTCGCCCACTAATGGGCGGTGTGTGTCTCAAAATTGCACCAAAAAGGAGTCCAGCTCAGCATAATGCCAGGTGGATCACCTGACGCTGGTATTCTGCTGAATCCTGCTAGTGACACACGGATGTCGAGATAATGTGCGGCGAATATTATGCAGGTGGATTGTCGGTAAGACAGATTTTGAATTTAAATACTAAAAATAATAAACTTCATTATCACAGTATAGGTAATATAAGTAATGAATAACTGTTATTTAAGTTGTATGGAGTGTGTCTAGACTTAGTGTTTGTACGAGTTTACTTGTTCATGTAGGTATCATTATGTTGCAGTTTTTATCATAATGTACGGTGAGTATAGTTGTAATGTGTTTCGTGTATTGTGTAACGTGTATTGTAATGTGTTTCGTGTATGCGTTTCATTTTTCATAGTTAGTGTCTGTTGTTAATAGGACAAAGTGAGCCGTTAGGACAAGAAAACCCTCTATATTATGGAAGTGTTGGTGACGGTCAGGCCCAGTTTCTTCTGAGCGTCGATCAGATACTGCCGCAATCTATTCCTAAAGGTACCGAGTGTTTTTAAATTCCTTATCGGCGGGGGAATGTTGTTCCAACATTTGGACGCGGCGTACCTGAAACTGCCTCTGAAGGCTGCCGTCTTGTGCACTTCTGTAGTGAGTTGCTGAGAGCACTGTCTAATCGTGCATTCTCTTCTACTAGCGATCCAGCTTAGCTTTTTGTAAAGATAAGCCGGCTCCTTGTGCTTAATAACCCCAAACAACAGACATGCTAAGTGTAATTTACGGCGTGACTTCATCTTAAGAATGGAGTGTTGATTTAAAAAAGGTGTTATATGGGTTCTAGGCGGAACTGAGAAGCAAAATCGCGCACAAGCGTTCTGCACTCTCTGGATCAGTCGCTCAGTCCTTGCCAGTAGTCGAGGACCGAAAACGGTATCTCCGTAGTTCAGGTTAGAGAGTACTAGTGACTCAACTAGTCGAATACGCAGCTCTTCCGACAGATACGGCCTTATGTTGTACAGGACCTTGAGCCTATAAAAGCAGTTCCGCACCGACTCTGCCACGTGACCTTCGTACCTCAGCTCAGCATCCATAAACAGACCCAGATTTCGTGCCTCACTGACTCGACTGACCGACTCACCCAGTAGAGTAACTTTGAGCTGTGGAGGCAAACCATTTACTTGGTGCTTGGTTCCGAGTAGCATGTATTTAGTTTTGATCGGATTAAGTACTAAACCATTACTTTCGGCCCAGCATGCTATCCTCCCAAGATCCTCATTCAGATCCTTTAAGGCTCCCTCATATTCGTCAGACTTGAACGAGATATAAACTTGTATATCATCTGCATAGATGTGGTATTTACAACACTGCAGTGTTTTTATTATATCCGCGCAATATAAAATAAAAATTATGGGGCCAAGTATGGAGCCTTGCGGGACTCCCCTGTTTACAGAGACTGGTGATGAGGCAAGAGTTGTTCCATCGCTAAGACGTATTTCGACACGTTGTTCTCGATTGCTGACGTAACTTTGGAACCAGCCTATCGATTCGTGGTCAAATCCATAGTATTGTAGCTTGGCTAGGAACAGATCAATGTTTATACAGTCAAAAGCCCGCGAGAAGTCCAACAGGACTAAGAGTGTGCATAGGCCTTTGTCTTGTGCAGCAAGGATGTTATCTGTCACATCCAACAAGGCCGTGCAGGTGCCACGTCGCTTACGGAACCCTGACTGTAGTTCCGGTAGAATATTATTTTTTTCTAAATAATGTGAAACTTGCTGACATACTGCTTTTTCCAATACTTTAGATAGACAAGGTAGAAGACTTATAAGTCTGAGGTCTTTGAATTCAGTAGGGTTACTTTTTTTTGGGATTGGTCGAACAATTGCTACTTTCCAGATGTCAGGGAACGTTGAGGACACAATTGAGTAATTCACTATGTCTGTGATAGCTTTTAGTGTTTGCGAAAGGGTTAACATCAGCATATTCAAAGTAATTCTATCGCAACCTTCAGCATTAGATTTCAGCTGACCAAGATATCGAAAAACTTGTTCCTCAGTTACTGGCTGTAAAGTGAAAGATGCATCACTAAAACGGTTAGACACAAAAAATGTACGCTGTGATAAATTACAGTTTGGGTTGCCAGGTACACTCAAGAAATGGGAATTTAGTTGGTTTGCATCTCTCAAATAAGAAGGGAGATCGCAGATCTGCTTAACTGGCAATACATCTTTTTTTAAATTTTTCCATAGTTCTTTAGGATCTCTAATTTTGTGGTTTATATTATGATTAAAATAGGCAACTTTTTCCTTAAATAGGGAGCTTGTGACAAGAGATTTTAACTGTTTATAATACGTTTGTTTGGACTCCGATTTCGTTTTACGATACGTGTCCAGGGCATCATTCCTCAAGCTCATCATAATTTTTATTGTGTCAGTTATCCACGGATATGACGGTTCTTTAATTAAACATTTTCTGACTGGAGCATGCGTATCTAGAATTAAGGTCCCAACAAAAATCTTTTATGATCTTTTTAAGATAGAATCACACAGATTTGGGTGGACCTGTCCAGTCAGTGCATGCATTTGTCAGTTATCGAGGTATGAGTCGAGCTAGAGTTTGACTCATACCTCAGGGAGCTCAACGACACGACGAACAATACCGAAAAAAAGTAATTTGTGTAAGTCACTTATAGTACCAGACTAGACTCAGACTGCCAGACTATATGTTAAAAATAATTAAGGAGGAAAACAAAAAAAGGAAATAACATAATTCATAGCAAACAAATAAAATGAATAAATTATTTACAAAATTAAATCAATAAAATCAAAATAATAATAAGGGAAAATATAAAATGAAAAAAAAAAACTAATCTGACATTTTTGAGCCCATCTCAAGAAAAACTAATGTGGTAGTGGTAGTACCTACTGTCTCGCATTCGCCCTGCCTCCGAGTGTCTCGGTGACAGTGTACAGCAACCTTTACGTAACGCACACGGTATCAGTTTACACAGCGATGCGACCTCACATGTGTGATAAAATTACTCAGTTTGTTTTATACGAGAACGTAATTAAAATCCCCAAAGGATTACCAACGAATGTTCCCAAACCTAATATAAAAAATAAACATCAAGCGATATTACGAAGATTGAATTTCAAGAACTTTTCTTAATTACGTAAGTACGTAAGTGTGATATCAATCATTCGATAAATATCGTTACATCAGGACACTTTCATCATCATCATCAGGATACTTTTCTGTATGTTGTCGTGTCGGATTGCCGTCCCATCGGACTATGAGAATGAAAAAACACAGAGTGCACCTGCGCCTGCGCACACTCTTGTGCACTATAATTTCTCCCGCCCAGATGGCTACTCTCCGCTAAGCTCGGCCCCCGTGGCTGAAAACTATTTATTATTTTCCTTAATTATTTTATTGTAAATATGTGATGCTGAAAAACGTAGGTACCGTTTACTAAAGGTACATTTGGTAACAAATTATTCAAAGCATTACAAATACCTACCCATTTTTATCCCTAATTAATAAAATTCTTGTCTTCTCTTTATACTAATCATCGGAAATGAATGTAATTCAGTAAATAAAAGGCGGTAGATTACTAAGTCTATTTATCTTTTGGAAAAATAACGCTAGAAAATAAATATTAAAATATAGACGATTGGGCGGAGCGGCAATTGGTGAACGAATTGCACAATAAAATTAATTTCACATCATATTTATTAATGTAGCAAGTCACAGGGCACATAGTCATCAAATTATTTAATACAAAGGTACCGAAGTCTTAGAGTAAAATGGCTGTGACATACAAACACACAGAATACGGTATTACACCCATTTTTAAAAAGTATCTCATTTTGTTCCTAGAGTCCTAGTAAACCACCAAAAAAAAACAAAAAAAAAATATTCAATCGATAAGTGCCATAAAACTGCATTTCAATTTTACAATTTCTGTTTTCGCGCGTAATATCACAAAAACGCTTGACGCCATGTTACTCTGTGGTCATGACGTCGGTTGGTTATGTAAACAAATGTGCTATTATTAGTCTTCCTGTTTAGTTGTATTTTTCACTATAGTTTAAAGTATTATTATATGGTAGTATTTATTTCTTCCATGGCAGTATTATTATTATTTCAATAAAAATTAAAATGTAAAGTTTTATAATACAAAAATAGTAATAGTTGCTCAGTTGACAATTGTCAATTTTTGTAAACATGACCATATGACGTAATAATCATGGCGGACACTGTTTCGCTTAGTAAACCCACAGACTAAAAAAAGTGAAAACTTTGAAATCAATTTTAAAATTTATTTAGTTATTTTATTTACTAAATTTAACATTTTTCCGACTGCTTGTTGCCTAAGCTATCTGAATTGTATATTTTTAGAATTTATTTCATATAGAGTAAAATACCCTATTCATCCTTAACTATGTATAACAAAAACATAAGAAATAGTTGGGTAGCTAACGAATATCACCTTTAGGAACATAATCAACGACCACGAAAGCTACAAAAGTAACAATTTTGTTTAAAGAACCTAATCGAAATGTGAATTTGTCTTTAGAATCGTCTTATGTCATACAAGACTGATTTCAATTTGGCTTTGGTCGGCATCTTATCAAGGACGTATTCAAGAAATGTTTACGTTTACAAATACCGGATCCTCAACATATAAGCAGAGAGATAAAGGAGATGTACAGTAATACGCTCTCGGAAAGTCCAGTCCCATTCCTTCCATGACTGCACATGATTTCAGGGATAAGCTTAGGATTCACGATGAGGCTCATGTCATCTTACAAAAGACAATGTCAAGCGTGATAATCACGCTTGACATTGTCTTTGGTTAATTAAAACCCAACCAAGTGTGTGTCGGATGAACGTGGCACAGATGATCCCGTAGCACATGATAGGTAATACGGTTGTGTATGTGGTTCGGATCACATTATCTACTTTGTAATAGTGCTGGTATTTGTCTAAAAGTTTATCAGTTTCCTGTGCCCTTCACGAGCAGCGGCTAAGAACGCCGACCGAAGCCCCCGCAGTGACATAATAACGTATTTTATTTTTCGGGGGTTACCACAAAAAAATACACACTATATTATTCAAGAGCCTCTCAGGAAAACAGTATTTTAAAAAAAAGGTTAGAGCTTATTAATTCAGCTGCATAGTTTCTTCAATTGCTCAGTTCCTTAGTGTAAGCGCGGTGTTATATATTAGCCTATATTCTTCCTACTAATATTATAAATGCGAATGTTGGTGAGGATGGATGGATGAATGTTTTGATGTTTGTTACTCTTTCACGTCAAAACGGCTGAACGGATCTGATAAAAGTTGGCACAGAGGCAGATTATAGTCTAGATAGGATGCTTTTCTTCAATATCACGCGGGCGAAGCCGTGGGCGCCAGCTAATTCTCGATAAATGAGCTGAAAATCAAAATAATTTTATTTTACATAGGTCTACATGGGCACTTGTAAAACGTCGAGAAAAGATGCACGGTTCGGGTTGGTCGTTTCCTATGGAGAAAAACCGGCAAGAAACTCCATGGTTACTCTTTTAAAATCATTTAGTTTTACTAAATGACTAGCTATCCAACACTAACGTTTTTTTTTTACAATTCTAACCAATAGTTCTTAAGATTTGCGCGTTCAACCAAAATAAACTGTTTAGTTTTATAATATTAATAATTAAAAAAATAATACAAATGAAAAAACATTTGTTAAAAAAATATTATCACTTAAAGATTGGGATTCATTTACATTCACATTTTATTAATTTATCGTATATAAAAGTATCGTTTGTACAAAAAATAATAGAATTCCCAATCCAAAATTGAAGTTTCGCGGTTGGAATCGACGATCCCTATCATGAGGATTAGTCCGCTCCGATAATAGACTGCGTGCTTGCCAAAGGCATTATAAAATATTGGACGATCCTGAAACGTAATGTATTACGCAGGTAAGATTAGGAATTCAGCATTGTTGCTCTCCCTCAATAACATTCGGCTTTTAACGAAGAAATCCGATCCGTCGTTGTGTAATATCCGTGTAATAGAGACGCCTACCATACCCTCACCCCTAAGCGCCTAACATTAATAGGTACCTACGACAAATCCGTTCATCTTTCTACCGTTTCTGTTTATACGACACATTTATTTTGATAACAAGGAAACGTTTAACAAAAAACAATAATGGCTAATTATTACAGCCAGGTCGATTTCAACGGTAAGCAACGCTTGCCAAGGACGGTCCGAGGTTGAGTGACCATCCATTAATACTAAGTCGTAGTAGACACAGTCGGTCTCGTATATCATTTAGAGCTAGAGACAGTGGTTTTGGGCAGTCAGGTGCCTGAAAGTCTGCACTCAGTCTTACCGAGAGTAATCGCGTTACCCAGATAAGCAGTAACCTCATATAAACTACTGGCATTCAGCAACATCCGGCTAGATTGGAAGTCGAGCCCAACATGATTTAAAAATGCTATGCAGGTGAATTTTTAAAAAAGAAAGAAAAATAAATACTTTTCATTAATTTATTCAACTTATTTGTACAAATCGACTACAGCTACAATATTTGATAAAATGCATGTATGGACGTACAGCATACATCGCTAATGGAACCAAAAGCATAATCTAATTAGATAACGTTAACTTTATGCTAAGTACTTTTAATCGTTCACTACGAAACTAATTAGGGTCAGTAAAATGTAAGCTACTAACTTGGTATCGTGAGAATGTCGCTTAAGTTGCCTTAATCCGAATAAATGCGGAGCCTCTTTCACAGAACTCATTTGGGCAATGAAACGATTAAAATGGGTCTTTTGTTACAAATTTTAATGATTGCAGCGTTTTCGTCTATAACCTTACCATAAAAAAAAACAGGTAAGTAGGTACAGTCGTTGGCCTCAGAGTAATTCATTTCTGAAACTTCTAACAATGAGACTAAGGCGTAGACATATCACACGGCGCGGTGCCGCCACCCTGAAACGGCACGGTACGGCTGGGGCATAGTTTACGGCACTTTGGTGCGCCACTGCGTGGTGCCGTTTCACAATAGAGGCGCCCGCCGTTTTGCTGTATTCATATAAAACAAGGGTTGGTCGAAAGTTATTTTATATACCCAGACATAGAAGTTTTAAATAAACAAAACTCACTATAATGAAATATAAAAAAAACTCATGCAAAATTAGCCACCTTATTTAACATCAACTGTTGAGAAAACATTCAAGGTCTGCTGGGTTGTCCTCAGGTATTCATAGCCGCGGCGCACGCGCTCCAAGACTCCGGAAAACTGCTGGACATCGATACGGAGAAGCTTTTCACGAACATTCCGGATGTTCTCAACGCCAGCCTTTACTTTTGGGAAACAACCATCTACCCAATGGTGGCTGATGCTCACGAGAAAAAAGCACCGTAAGTGCATACACCCTATTTGTTTTGATATTTGCTAGTAAGAACGATTCTAGAGTTGTTGTTCATAAAAATGCTTGTTTCACAGGTTCAACACAGAAATAATGGCGCCAGGTTTCATGCACTTCCGGGATATGTTTCAACCCTACGAAAAATATGTCAATGAGCAAACAAAAGCCTTGGACTATTTACGTTCCTTGTCAAACAACACAGACTTCATGTGCTATTTGACTTGGTGCTACAAACAAAAGGCCTGTAACAGGTCGGTACCGCTGTATAAGACAGCGTGATTTGTTAAAATGTCTAAATCCCAAAAG
This sequence comes from Ochropleura leucogaster, assembly GCA_958449745.1. Taxonomy (NCBI): domain Eukaryota; kingdom Metazoa; phylum Arthropoda; class Insecta; order Lepidoptera; family Noctuidae; genus Ochropleura; species Ochropleura leucogaster. The sequence continues at coordinate 10,873,078 of OY288200.1, forward strand.
AAACTTGAAAGTAACCAGTGATTCTGTTTCAGGCTCCAGCTAGCGGATATAATGGTGAAGCCTATGCAGCGCTTGACCAAATACAGCCTGCTACTGCGCCGTCTGATCAATCACACAGATATCGAACCGGAACGCACCTCTCTGCAGGCCATGGTAGTTTAACTACAAATTGTTAGATTCCCGGATTGAAAGTGTACAATAATACCTTGCCGTACTTTTCATTATTTTCCGCATTCAAATTGGGTGCACTTCAACGAAAGTTGCATTTCATTAATTAGAGTAAGCCCTCAGCCCCAATTACATTTATGTCTTCTATCTAAACATGAAACTGAAATGTAACATTTGGTGTACGCCACGAATACGCTCGACGTCGACTACGTACCGTGCTATGACAATCAAATTAATTTCCTCGTATCCAGCGAAATGAATTATCACAATTAACTAAAATTAATTTTCTCAATTATAATTCTGAAAGTTAAAGTACAGTCATTAAGTTAGAATGAGAAGGTTTTTGTATTAACGTTTGTTCGTGCAATTGTTGAACAGGAGACATGTGCCAAAAACTACGTTCAGGACTTAAACCGCTCAATACGTCAGCGCGAAGAATTAGAAAAAATGGAAAAAGTCGCCAATTCGATCGAAGCCTTCGAGATCGTAAGTTTTGTAAATATTGCATAGCTAGTAAGCTACCTAATAATGTATTTTAATTCAATAAGAGAAGATTGGGCTTGATTTTCACTGCAGTAGGATGACATGGAAGTTATATATTTTAACGAAGTACGAAGTATGATAGATTCTCACTCCATTGTGTATTGGTTAAATTAGACAAGTACGAGACAAAGACAGGTGTCATGGGACCTGAAGAATTTTCGCACATTCTTGGTAGCTTTTTTCATAAGCCTGCAGCTAAAATCTCTTTATAGTTTTTGTTAGTTGTGGCTTCTATTCCATTTATTGAAAATTCAGATTGGTAGGATCAGAGCTAAACAGAAGTTTGTGTTAGCGCACCTTGGGTTCTTAGATATATCATAATATTTAACACACATGTAGGTTTATGAGATTTTAAATTTGTGACAAGACCTTTGTTGTTAATCCTACACGGCCACATTTCTAACATTAAATAAATAAATAATAAATAAACATCTTGGGACAACTCACACACGGTTATCTGATCCCAAGCTAAGCAGAGCTTGTGTTATGGTAACCAGACAACTGATATACATACTTATATAATTTATAAATACATACATATTATAGATAAATCACAACCAGACACAGAACAAACAATCATGCTCATCACACAAAGTTTGTCCTGGGTGGGAATCGAACCCACGACCTCCGGCTCAGCAGTCAGGGCCACTAACCACTAGACCAACAGGCCCGTCACACACATTGGTAATTTCACTATTAAAACAAATGTTAAATTACCATATTTTTTAAGCATTTTATATTATATAATTGTCAATTAATGAGTTTGATTATTTAAAATAATTGTAAAAGCAAAATAATAATGGTAAACCCGTGCTCACTTTTGAATGAATATTCATGTGGACTCGTATGATTGAGAAGTTATAACATCGGACGGACAGAATAGAAAAGTGCTATTTTTACTATATTCTTACTAACAATTGGGTGTTGTCGTTGACTCACTTTCTTTATGTATTATTATGATTTATTGTATGATTCAAAATAATTAATGATTATTAATAACACTGCTGTACAAAATCACACGCATGCTCCCCGAATCCTCAGATATTCTAGAGTCATATATTAGTAACCGAATGTTTCGAATAAGACAAGAGGACTTGGATTGGACGTTGGATTACCACAAGGAAGTGTTTTATAGGATCAATTCTGTACTTGATAAACACTGTGATAGCCCAGAGCTGGAAAACAACACCATAGCGACTTAGTAAGGCGACTGGTTAAAGCCACAAATAAGCAATAGAAAAAAATCAACCACTTGTAAACAACGTTAACTACTGGACACAAAAGTGGAAGACCTAACTGAATGTGTTAATATCAATTTACAGACTCCACTCATAATGGGAAATTTACCATGTTAATAAACGCAATATTTTTCATGCTTAAAACCTTATGAAAAATATTGCTGATTTATTGCAAATGGATAAACGGTTAATCCGTGAACATAGCGTTTGCAACAATGCCGAATTATCGTATACTCGAAACTAAGATGGTCAATGTTAAATATCCCGTTTTAAGTGCTAATGATAGTGACTATATCAGTTAATTATAATCAACTAATTATAAATCATGTTTACGTATATATCACGTCGTATACCACGAGTTCATAAGTTGATAAATTGAGATACCTACCACTATATCCACATGTAATGAAATAATAATTATATTATCCCAAAAATCATGATTTTAGTAATGTTCGTACAATCATTTTCGAGGTATACCATACAGGTATGAGATTTATAAATATATACTTCATTCTGATGAACTCTTCAATGATCTATAATTATAATCGTCCCCTTTATTTTACCCTTTCTCCCCAAGTAGTCGTGACGTTTTCTGGTAACTTTTTAACCATTAATTACACATTGTGAAATAATCATTCTGTTTTGCTATCCCAATTTATTTTTATTACTACAGCCTCATTCGTATTACATAACAGTTTCTTGATGTGAGTGAAATACGATTTAAAATTTATAATATTTAAAACTGATCGTATTTCTTTCATTTTCAATAGAGCAGAAATAAACTTGTATTAAAACTCGCATACGTATGGCAACGGGCCCTGCCCGAATATTAGGAATAGATTCAAAATTACATTATTTTTCAACATCTCATCAATTAACACAAATAAAAAAGAAAGTTAAAGATACTAAATTATTCCCGTAAATTATTAGAAATCTCAAAAAGAAACGCACATCCCAAACAATGAACCCTTAACTAGTATAGCAAGAATAGGTACTTATTTATTATATAGGTTGACGTGAAAAGTAATTATCGTCTGTGTTGTGTACATACGTAATGAATGTAATTATGTAAAAATAAAATGTTCTTCGTCTTCAGTTACTTAAAAGTTGTTTTTTTTTTCAGGAATTTAAAGACGAGGAACTGGACAAGTGCTTCCGTCTGTATGCGCAGTTAAATCTTAAGGCGCCCATGGTCAACTGCTCTCCCCACCATAGCAGAACTCTAATATACTCAGGGGATTTGCGTTTTAAGGACAACGTTAAGGAGGCAAGACTAGACATTAATGATAATTTTATCAGTGATCTTAACCGACAACTTACCTAAACCAATATTAAACCTACAGCATTTTTTTTTCAAAATAATCACGAGGTCACTAGTAAAATTACTATATCTAAACGCTTTGCGTAATCATTTTCGGATGCATCCGTTTCATTTTATCTTAATTAATATAGTAATTTAATTCGAGTTCATTTAAATAGTGTGTTGTTTGACAGGAATCAAAAATGATGCTAACACACACATTTAAGAACATTCATGTTATACTAGATAATTAGACGCTACGCCCTTTGTGTTGCATGTATGCGAATTAATTGTTACAATTACATAGTTTACGCGAATACCTACTACATGAACTTACTCACTCTCATAATGAAACTAAAATGTTTCCTTCTCTTCATAATGAAGAACAAGAACTCCATACCCTTATCTTAGTTATGTAATTGCTGTGCTGGGCGTCACGCAGATGCTTCCAACTTCATTTCATGTCAAGATGTAACATGTCTCCGTATAATTGTGAACAAGGTTTATAATTTCGCGAGGTAGATTATGAATACGTACCTAGTTTTGAAAAATTCTGAACTGCAACAATAAACTTACAATTTATCGCATTAGTTTTTGAAAGTTATATAAAATTACATATACATACATGGCAAACTGACAAATTGTAACCGAGTATCAAACATTTGTAAGTGCATGCGACGGAAACTGAACGTACTTTGCACGCTTGTTGGTTAAATGTCACGTTCACCCGGGTGACAAAATCGGACAGATTATGAATTTTGTCGATAAGTACGGGTTCGTTCACTTTAATTTAAGTTTACAAAATTTTGAAGTAAATTATAAACAAAATGTGTTCACAATCATACCATAACACGGAGCGACGCGACGTTAAGGGTCCTGGTGCAAGCGTCTGCGTGACGTGACATTCTCTAGTCCTGAGAAACGAAATAAAATTAAATATCCTCTCTTAAGGTACAGATTTTTCACAGATGGAAGTACGCGTCTTCTTACTCACTGACATGTTGCTGATTTGCAAGAAACTTTCTAAAGGAAGTCTCCATCCGTACAAACTTATAAGGTAAATACATAACTAACAAGCGATCTATGTCCACTTATGTGTTTTCTGTTTGTTGCTCTGCGAACTACCCCTAATTTTTATGCTTTACAGACCCAAATTCTTCATTGACCGGCTTGTTATCTACCCAAAAGTCAGCCAACGCAATCCAAAGGAATACGGATCCTTAGTGTTCGTGGCCATTGACGATGTCGGCTCATCGCACGTGGCTTTCAGTTTATCTGAATCTTCAAAGGATACCAACGCACATGTCACACTTAAAGTAGGTTTTTTCTTGTTTACTTTGTCTTTGCCTTTAAACAAATGAATAATTATTGATGAATTGTAATCTTCTAGACTTGGGATAACAAACTACGGGAAGCCAGATTAACGTATGAACTCGCAGTCTGGTTCACTAAGAACCCGTCGCGAGACCTCACTGAGATAGACGTTGATTCGTCCTCTGACTACGGCCTCAGCATTCTAAGCATGGCTAGAGCGGTAAGTATATATATTATGGAACTGATTTATGACTATTTTGGAACTGATCCCATAGTTCAAACTAGATCCAGAGCTGAGTGCTCTGATTGCGAATGACGTCTTTCTCATGTTTTCTTTCTGGGGTTAAGGCCAGAGTTGTTTTTGTGTCTTGCAGATGGGCCTTGGAAGGTTGTACTAGAATGATAAGGGTCTTTAGTAACGATAATATTGTTTCTTTTAGGGTGCAAAGCAAAGCTCGGATGAGCAGAACATCGATCGTGAAGCTCGGGAGCGTGTTGCAGCTATGCTCCACCGCAGCCTAGGAGTATCGACTGAGTGCGATAACTTCTCCCAAGCATCGATGAACACTGATTCATTTGAGGGTAAATTGCCGAACATGTTTGCTTATCTATGTAGATCTAGGTAGATAACGTGGATTGATGAGCTGTAGAATCGGGAATTCAACGGTTCGGTATGACAACACTTCGAGTTATGTCCTCTAGCAGTGAACGGATTTCAGCTAAAATTATGATGAAATTAACTAACGATGTAGCTTTTGCTTAGCAAAAAGTGCTTCGAACTTCTTGGATCTTTAAGAAATTTTTGTAACCTATCAAGCTAAGATTAAGACTAAGAACTTAGAATTTTGGAGGAAAGTCTGTGGATACTGCATTATACATAAACTTATCACTTGTTCAACAATCAACTACGAGTACAATGCACAGTCTTTTATAAGGTTCTCAATAATTTTTTTGACAAAACTGACGAGTGGCTCTCCATTGCGGATTTTTGTAATCTTTGCGTGGAATATCAGTTCTACTGGAACTATGATTAAGAGGTTTTAACGACGCCACTGACAATTGTATTTGGTTCTAAAGGAGAACTCTCTACAAGCCACGGAGGGCGGCCGTTCCCGCACGGACTGCGCCACCCAATGAAGCGTAACTCCACCGGCGGCAGCTCCAGGAACTCGAGACTGTCCAGCTTCCATCAATCAACGAGGTGAGTGTAACACGTACGCGTTAATGTCGAGAATTTTAACAATACACAGATCCATTTTCAAAATTTTGAACGTTACGTTAGATCGCTTAATGTATTTTAATTTCAATCAATACTAGTAGGTAATGTTTTATTAATAATTGCAGCGCTGCATCTCACGATGAACCGCAGCCGGGGCCCAGCCGATACAATTACAAAGCGGGTACCTCCGTTGAGCACGTCATACCACCACAGAACCCCGATGACGGTAAGTCTAAGTCATTTTGAATCCTCAAAATCTGCATGCAGCATACCACTTAACTCATTGCTTAACACATGTTCTCGTCGCCGCAAATCAAATCTAATCATTTATTTCAATTAGACAATTACAGGCAATTGAATGTCAATTTTAAGTTGCTGCATTAGGATACTACTATCCCAACGGCAATCGGTTGTACTATAAATGTAATGTGTAATGTAATACAGCCGGCCCATAGCCACTTCAGTTCATTACTATTCATATAAATGGAGAAGTTGTTCGGCGCTGACAACATACTTCAACGTCGTCATTTTTCTGACTTTGTTTCCCATGTTATTTGGGGTATTCAAGTAAAATTATTCCATACTATATTTAAGTTACTTTTGTATAACATTTCATAAGGAGGGTACAAATAGATACTAATAATGATTATCATTAGTAAACATAATGTGACTATTTTGAGAAGTGAACAAACATTGACGCACAAATAGGTAAAGAAGAAAACAAAACCCACATATTGTTATATTTATTTTTTCTTTTGCTTTCATTATTTATCCAAAATATAGTCTTATTTTGACCTCGGTTTTTTTCCACGACCATAAGCTACATTTCTTTGATTACCTCTATACATCTCTTTGATCCTTAAGTACCTTTTATTTTTACCTTAACATGCTTATGATCATTATGTCCATGTTGGTTAGGTCTCCACAGAAGACAATCATTAAGTAGGTTGGACTCTCTTATAAGAACTTAAAACCCGAGGTAAATAACATACCAGCTTAACATGGCAGCTTACTGGCTTTTGTTTCACAAAAGTTATTGATACATTGTCGTCTACACAATATATCTGTCTACATAAATATGGAGTAAAGGTCGGAAGGGCAATGTCAATGGATACTATTTTGCGCGCCCTTTCGACGGTCCCTTTTGCTTGAGAAGTTAGATAGTCTATGGACGAAAGTTGATAGATCTATAGACATAACAAACATAGACTAGGCTGTCTTCTACGTTTTGAATAAAACGCCTCTTAGTACACGGTATGACTGAATGCATGAGTTCATAATCGATGAGGAGTAAATTAAGTTTGAAGTGATGATCGGTTTCTGAGAAAAAAACAACGAAATTTATTTGACGAACCTGGTTACTTATCTCTTTTACAAACCACTGCCAAAATCTTTTCTGTTCTACTGTGGTCATAGATGGGGTCATAGAGATTTTTCGAAACAAAATTTCCCAGCCTAATACCTGACGAGAACTCTAGAAATCGCGTCTTGATTGGCAAATGCTACTTACTAACTTGATATTTGCCCAAATACAAATGTCTAAAATATGTAAATGTGTTAAATACTAGGTACTATTTAATTTAATTCGCTTTTGTTTTTCCCTTTAATGTATTGTGATCCAATTACACAATCGATAGCACAAGAATATGAGTCGCTTATCTTATCAATTGTCGAATGAGAACAATTGCCATTGTACTTGCATCGTCCGCTACCCCACGCCTACTTAGAAGAAAAAAAAATCATAAGTGTATCATTATTAAAATGTTATATTTTGATTCATTGATTAAAATTACTACTTAATTAAAGGATATAGGCATGTAACTATAATTCTACGATTGTTCTTATAAACACTTCTTATTACATAGGTATATAATAATAATAATTCTAGCTAAGGTAATTATTATTCAAAATAAGAAATACTAACTTAAACAACGTTTTCACCATTCTACTTTACAAAAAATAATAAAAACCTTGACTTTTCGGGAATTCCCAAAACTGTAGAAAAGAATAAGTCTAGAAATAAGAAACCCAATCCCTTGCTTTCCATAATTTCTCATCGCCTAGTTTTTCCAGAAAGGTAAACCCAAAGTATGACCCATAATGCACCCACTTTTCACCATTTATTTTTAGGACCTCATGTATTAGGGGGGGAGCCTTATGGCACCTAATCAGAACTAGGCACACATCAGGCAAAAATCAAAAAACAAGCAATTTGCAGAAAATTTGTATCTGTGTATCATGTTTTGAAAACATATTATACATATTAGTGGGTAATTGAAGAACATGTTGTTTTTCCAGGAGTAACATCAATAACAGTCAACGTAGTCAGTGAGAGTGAGTCAGAAACTGTGGTACACGCGCAGCAACCACCACCGGTAAGTCTTAAACCTAACAAAAACATTTTAAGGACCTGTTTCTTCTAAAGCGGAGAGGGGAGGAGCTTTATTTCAAATAACCAATCAGAAACAGTTATTTCGAGGGGCTGATAGCTAAATGATAACAGCTGAACGGTTCGAAATTCAAAGTTAAGCAACATTTGCTGAATACAGCCGATGCAGCCGTTGAGTTTCCATCACCAATCTGGCTAGCCCCTCTGCTTTGCTGACTTCTCTTCGAGGCGCGCGTGGTACGCTAGCGTGTCATCGACAGGGCTTAAAATAATGCTTGTTATCTTTAATTGGTTTATGTACACCTGAAGTTGAAGCTATTCTAACATTGTTAATGAACCCCTAATGCTCCTCAATTTATAAACAGAAGCAACCCTATTCCAGCAGTCGAATGCAGTGGTCCGTTCAAAATATTTTCATAGGCCCAGTTAGGCATTATATTTAAATATAATCCTTAACTTAATATCTGAACATAATAATCACTTACTTTGTAAAAAAAAATACCCTTTTAACAGTTAGACTTTTAAACATAATAAACCAGCATCATGTATTGACCAATTGTTTTCATCAAAAATGCACTAGAAATTCGCGCGTTAAACCTTTAAATTGTTTTGCTCTACTTCAATCGCGTAATTTGTCGGGTCCAGATAAAACTTTCAGAACTAAATTCATTTCGAGTGTAACAGCTATAATTCTATGAGTACAGAAACAACCCAAAAACCACAGGAACTATGTTAGAACACCAAAGTAAGTTATTAATCGTTATTAGTTTATTACACGAGTGAAACATGAGGGTCTTTACAACTTAGCCGAGTTTAGCTTGTATAATTTATATACAATAATGTATCACAGGAGGTAACTGGTTACCCCACATGTTTTAGGTATGCAATAAATACTTACGAGCAGTTTAAGACTTCAGCCCATTGACATCGTTGGGCTCTGTATCCGGATGGTAGATAGATGAGGGTAATGGACATATATTAAGATTGTAAGGAAGGTGGGAAAGTAAAGCGGAATTCTGATCGCTATGAGTCAGCGGAGAGGAAGCACTACTAGGAATACTAAGGAAACTAGACTGCCACTACTATACTACTACTGCTAGAAGAGAAAGAACAGAAAATATATATATATATATATAATTATAAAATCATTAAATTAAATAACTTAACTACTCTAGTGCACCTATTATTGATTTCCACAAATCAAAAACACATATTAAAAAAGATGCACCTCGGGAATGCCGTGAAATAGTAAGACCCTTCTTGGTATGGATGTCTCATGTCTGTCCAGACTTAAAGAAAGGTTTTCAATTTGCGTTTTGAAGAGCAACAATGTTTAACAGACAAAGGACTTGAAGTCTGAGAAATCCAGGGACAGCGCAGCAAGATCTGAGTGTACAGGGGTAGTGCCAGCTGTAGCTCTCTGCAGCTTATCTTCGTACTCACGCATACGAGAGCTAAATATCTCCATTTGCTCCAAACTGTGCATAAGTTCGCTATCCATGTTAAGTTGCCAAGTCCTAGGTGTTCTGGTTGATGTTGAGAGAAAGTGATAGGATAGTTCAAAGTGAAGGTGGGTTTATCAAATATTTAACAGAAACATTTAACTATTTTAAAATAAAGAGTCCACAAATTTACGTTTATATATCAACCCACATGGGAAAAAAGTATATTTAAATGACTTAGATATTATTTTTTTCATAAAAACAGCTGTTTTGATTTGATTACTGGGAGCATTCGCTTGTTATGTACGGGTTTCATTCTAGTATTAACATCAGTGAAGAAAAAGAATCGAGCATCATGCAACCTATAACGTTTAAATTTGTAACAGTATGACTGTTACAAATTTAAAATTGTTCTCATTCAAAATCGAATCCTTGATTGTTATAAAACTGAGTTTATGTTTCATTTCTTAGCCGCTTGTAGTACTACAGCACTCTTCGCCACACAAGACGCCGCCGCCGGTGCCGCAGCGCAGCTCCAGTGGCAGTCGCAACACGCTACGTGTCCAACCGCAGAACGTGGTCATGGCTCTAGTGCACAGCCTGCCAGACCTGACGTTTGACAGCTCGGCACCACGCCACCCCACGCCACAGCAGAGGTAAAACTTAAAAAACGAACATATACACCCTTGCTTAATTAATCAAAATATATAAAGTGGGCCTTTTTTTCTTAAAATAAAAGTAATTAAATTGAGCCTCTGATTCGGCTAATCATGCCGTGAAGATATATCTCTTGAACATCCTAGTTTCCCCTGGACTTTTACCTTCACCGAAGCAAATGATAATTTTACAATACGCACATGAATCCGAAAAAAAAAGAGGTGCGTGTCTAGGTTTCGAACTTGAGATCTATGGCATGGCAGGCCGACGGTCACACAATTAGACCATCACTGCTCTAACAATGCTGGTTTTGTAGACGAAAGCACATGAGATATTTCATGCCTTCCTCTGGTAATTTAGATGTCCGTCCGTAGGCGACTTTGAAGACTTTACATCAGGGGCTGCTAGAGTTGTCGTATTTTTAATATATCCCTGTCATATTTAGCCCCAGCCCGCAGTCGGCCTCAGAGAAGCTCTACCAGTCACACCAGGAGATATTGCAGAGGAACCGACTGTCTGCCCAACAGCATCACTATCTGACTCCTGATCATCGTGGCACGAGCTACCCGCCGCCCAGCCCTACCAGGTAACACGGTCAAAACTGTGGTATGATACTGAATAAAAAGTATTTAGCAGACTTATTTTAAGTTCTTCTTAGTACGTACTATAATAATACATATATTAATAATAGACAGTGGCCTCCACAAAAGTTAGTTGATTTTTTACTTTCAAAGAATTGTCACACCATTGACTAAAATCTTTTTTCAAATATTAAAACCTACTGAAATCAGGAATAGTATTAAGTTGAACTGGCAGTAATTATGGATGTACTAATATGTTATTTTTTAACCGACTATAAAAGGAGGACACAACAACAACTCACACCTCCTATGGACTAAGTAATTAACTTCTATCGAATCTTCCTATTTGCTTTAGACAATAAAGTCTCCGATTTTTATTTTATAATTATCATCCAATTATAATTGTACCGATAACTGCAGTAATTAAATATAGTACCAATAACTGCAGCAATTAAAATATAGTAATGATAACTGCAGCAATTAAAATATGGTACCAATAGTTGCCGTAATTAAATTATAGTACTAATAGCTGCAGAAATTAAAATATGGTACCAATAACTGCAGCAATTAAAATATAGTACCAATAACTGCAGCAATTAAAATATGGTACCAATAACTGCAGCAATTAAAATATAGTACCAATAACTGCAGCAATTAAAATATAGTACCAATAACTACAGCAATTAAAATATAGTACCAATAACTGCAGCAATTAAAATATAGTACTAATAACTGCAGCTATTAAAATATAGTACCAATAACTGCAGCAATTAAAATATAGTACCAATAACTGCAGCAATTAAAATATAGTACCAATAACTGCAGCAATTAAAATATAGTACCAATAACTGTAGCAATTAATATCCAAATATTTGCCTTCGCCGTCAAAGTTCTTTTATTTGACTAATATTAACAGATAGTCTAATTAAAACAAAATATATAATATTTATGGATATTGCATAACATAAGATCGTTATATTAGACAGTAACTCAACCAAAACTGTGATTTTAGATGATGATACGACAAAACATCTGAAGTAAAAAATTATAACTAACTTTTAAAAGCCACTATGCGTCATGTCTTAATTACGTTAAACGTGTTATTGAACAACTTGTGAAGAACCTAATTAACATTGTTCCAGTGCCCAGATCTAGTGAATTCAATCCAACACTGAACTGGATTGAATGTCGTCATCTATGTTATTCTAGTAAAAGCCATTTTGTTTTTGGAAGTTCAGAAAAGTAGTTCACTGTATGGCAGTTTAGATGATTTCAGTCACGGTAAACAATAAGCAGACAGGTCCACTGATTGTATTCAACTCAAAAGGAAAAACTGTTCTGTTAAAATCTTTTACGTCACGACTATTTTGGAAACGATATCCTTAATGGCTTACTATGGGTTGACGTGATAAAGGCCAGTTCTCTGATGACAGATATGTCGGTCTACCTGAACTAGTTTTTGTGACCAAAAAACCACAATATGTTAAATGGATGAACTTGTAAAGTAATAGTTACACTCATAAATAACTTGAAACTGGCCAAAAGTTTGGTTTATCATATCAACCAAAAATGTCGTGACCATAATATTAATTCTAATGAAAATGGTTATTTTGGATTGGGTCGCTGGACTGGGTGCCACTGGAGTAATGTAACACATCACATGCAGTGCCCTCCAAAACTATTTGAAATCTTTTTTAAGTCTTATTACCATTTGAACTCCTAGTTTCAAATGTTTAAACTATGCATTATAATGTTTCTATGAACTAACACAAATATCTTTATAAATAATAAAGTTCTTGGTCGCAGACACGAGATTTTATGAGACTTTTAACATAACTTTAAGAACGTCAAAGTGAAGGTATATACGAGTTTTAAGTTTCTTACCTCTTATTGCGAGGTGAAACCCCTAATATGACTGCGTTATAAAAGATTGTGTACGAACATAAAAACTTAAAAACAAATTAGTTCTCTAAGAGTAGTGAGACCGCATTTTAGATATCAATATAATTAATAAACAAATATTTAGACTCGATTTGCGAAGTGAGATCACTTCTGACTAATATATCCGTTCTATCGCTAAGAAAGTCTCAATACATGGTAGACCTTATCTTAAGACCCTCTGCTCGTTAAAATCACGTTTGACTGTTCATTGACTTGTGTTGGTTTGTGTTCGGTACGTGGAAAAACTATTTGTTATTTGTGACGCGACATGTGTGGAAGCGAGTGTTAACAGTAATTAACAAAATATCAAACTTAAAATAGAAGAATTTCTTAAAAAAAAACTTTATTCGGAATAGTTTTTTGACAGATCAGACTTTTTATTACGCTTGCGTGGCAACTTCGGCCTTTTAAGCATCAATACCTATGACAGATTCTATGTTATCTGTGGTAAAAATAAAGATCACAAATTTCAAACTGTCTATTAATTCATATCAACTGTGGTGCGACTGGGTATAGTGCTGAAATGATTTTATACTGTATTAAAAATTAAGAAACATCTTAAGAGCATGGTCTACGGTCGAGACCGAGAGAACCAGTTTGTAAAAATATGATTTCACAGCGATTAATAAAAATAAAATTTCAAAACTATCTCATACTCTCATTATTATAATTTAATTTTACTTATCTTCTAATTTTACTACTAAAAGTATACCAGTGTAACATTTTGTTGTATGGGAGATTAGGGGATTTTTAATAGAAGAAGCGAAATCTTTAATTTCTTAATTAACTATCACACCACTCTGGCACAATACGGATTTATGATATTAGGTAAGTGGATAGAAAAGAAATGTTAAAGTCATCGGCCTGTAGGAGACGCGGATTTGATTTAACTTGGTTGTTTTTACCGGATAAATAATACTAATTTTGGGAGTTGTATAGAGCAATAATTCCCTGGAATACAATAATTATTTATCACTGTTGTAGGTGGCATTCAAATAAATTGCAACAAGTGCGAGTCGCACTCGCGCTCCGAAGGATCCGTAAAATCCGTAAATGGCCATATCTTTTGATTGCAGACTTAAAAGGAATTTTTACAGCTCCAAGTGACTACAAACTTGAGTATATGGTTTTAATTTCAAAGCGATAACTCTACGCTTTCCAGAAAAAAGGGTCTTGAAAAGCAGACAGATAGATAGACAACAGTGATATTTGTTTATTATACATAGTTGGGTTAGTCCTCAGGAACGTTATAATGCACAGTTCAAATATCTGAAACAAGATTGATAATGTGACGTTACAGTTGAGATGAAAATTCAACTATATTTTGGAGGGCACTGTACAGTAATTACTATGCCTATGGCACAGTAGGTACAACCCAAGACGTGGGGTACCTACACCCAAAATAGGTGACAGCATTTTACCTTACAATAGAGACGGTCATGCTTCAGACATGAACAACAAAAGTGATACCTATATGTATATTAAGATACTAAACATTAAGTAATAACAACAAAAAATAAACAGTGGTAGCCATTAATAAAAAAGGATAATGGGAAATCGATACTCACCTTCTATGCTAACGATTGCTAATATATAGTAAAATATTTTTTAATTGAATATTTTTCTATGACGTGTTGTTCATCATATGTAAATTTAGAACTATACTAGTAAAAGATACAGCTGATTACTCTTAATTTACGACTTAATGTTATTATCCATATTGGCCAATAAATGGTTTTGAATTAAACATTTTATTATACTACAACTTATAAAATGCGCGTTAGGTGCGAGAATTTAGGCTGCTGGGAAACAGTCTAGCTCGCTCGCGTCCAGAATCACACTTCAGGCTATTGCAATTTCACTGCCACCACCAGTTAGAGGATATCAACAAGTTATTAAAATCTTTTCTTATAAAGAAAAGTCAAAAATCTACCCTTAAGTTCTAAAATGCCTTTGAGTATTCGCCGAGTACTTTCTAGAATGATACAGGAATGTACTTCTTGATTTCTTGACGTACTTACCAAGTAGCCAGGAAGGTTTTTTTCCATTATTTCCCAGAGAAGATCACGCATGTCCGGGGCTACTAATGCTCTAAACTGGTTCTAATTTCTTACAAAATTATGGAGTTCCTGAAGCTTCAAAGAGCCTTTTAATGTATGTTCTACACTCGTTGGGCACGAACGACACGCGCGCCGCATGTGTGTTGCTTGGCAAGCGGTTACACTGAGACAGCTACACAGCAGCCTCAATCTAGTATTGCCCATATTAAGACAGCTTTAAAATAACTTTATTAATTATGCAGATGCACAATTCTAAAACTCTCTCTCTCTCTCTCTCTCTCTCTCTCTCTCTCTCTCTCTCTCTCTCTCTCTATCTTTCTTAAAAAGACATTGTTCTATTCCACTTGCGACAAAACATCCGAAACCCGACAACAACTGGATTGAGGCAACAAAATCAATAATATTTAATGTTAGTTAATGAGATACTTACCATAGTTGCATATTTGGCGCTACGAAACCAAAAACATTCCTACTAAAGGCGTTTAAAACAAAAACATAAAACTAGTGTTGATGAACCTTATAGGGTTACAAACTCCGTCTTATTTACATTCGATAGTCTGGCTCAACTGTCATAAGGCGTTATGCATCTGCAGTTTTGCGCCTCTGCAATACTTAAATTAATGATGCCGCTGTTTTTTTTCATTCCCAGTTTTGGTGACTTATATTACTTGAACCCTATAAAGTGGATGTGGGAGCTCCACATCCTCTTGATGACTAAATATAACAGCCACTCGGATCGATTTTTAGGTTAAGCCTAACCTTGCCTGGGTTTGGCTGTGAATGGGTGGCCACCCGTTACACGCCGAGTTTCCTTTGCCTCAGAAAACACGTTCAGCTGTTGGTCGCGGCTTTCATTTGTAGATATTTTACAGCCATTGCAGACAGTATCGATAATACGATACCCCTTACTGGGTAATCCCAGTACTAACTGGGTTTTGGACATCAGAAACGCAGTCACTCCATGTGAAATACTGGCTTTAGCCGACCTCACAATATGTTATTGGGAAAAGGCTAGGCAGATGATGACTTCCTCACTGTATCGCGAGAGGTTTATGAGAGTCAGAAACAACACAAAAGAGTTCTCCGTTTAAATGTTAGTAATATTCTAAATGTTTGGTTTGTGCCAATACATGAAAATATGCAATAACCTTTAATTTATACACGTCCTTCCATTTCTGTCTGCTTCTCTAAACTTTTCCGAGTAAAATGTTTGTTGTGTTGGTTCAGGTGTACTTATCTCTAGTGTCAGAAACAAAATCTGGCATAATTTTCCGACTTTGATCTGAGTGAAACAATCACGTTGCTTAATAGATTTTCATAGTAAGTACATAAAAAATGGAAAGTACTGAAAAATGGTCAAACAAAGTTTTCTAGTAGAAAATATGGGTATGTTAAAAAGATAAAATTCCGGACATAAATCTCCAATATTGCGACATTTAACAACCTGATCATTACAATTTAGATCGTTACAAAGTTCAAGCGGACGTATACCCTAGGCCAAATCATATCAGGCAACTTGCGTCTAAACGCTAAATTATATGTTTAAAAAAATATTGATTACTTAGCTGACTAAAGCGCACAACATGGTATGACAGGTAGTTAGTTAGTAGTAGGTTCGACATGTTTATTCGGTGACAGACACTACATGCGAAAAAACTAAAGCCCATTTTCATTATGGCTAAATGATACCTAATACCGAAATATTATTAAAAAAACAAAAGTAAAATAACGCTAGTATTTTATATAGTGAAAACTTGTAGGAAATTGCAAAGCTTAACGCGTTCTTAGCTTCGTGGTGCTCAACCGTTATAGCATACAGGGTGAGTATCAAATATTTTTGTCCATTGTCCTTTTTCACAGTCATTGGTAACTCTCAATATGACATCATAGTACGGGAGGTTTGCTCGATTTTATGAGGAATATTATTCAGTATATTTTATGAATTGGTTGTTTAATGCAGGATGTAAAATGATTCATTACGTAGCCGTACTTAAAGCAGTTTAGAAAAACAAAATAACAGTGCGCAAAAACGAATGCTGAGAAACGACTCTTCTTTTCAGTGCGAAAAATCGCTTTATTGTAACGAGCAATAATAATAGACATACCAAAACTGTCAAAGTGTCATTTCGCGTACGGAACTTACTAATACGTTAGCGACTTTGGTATTAACGTACGCAAAACACTGTACTTATGGGAACAGTATACAATGGTACAGCAGACGTAGGGTTACTAAAACTTCCGCATACCGGTTGTTATTAGTAGGTCTAATGAGTCATTAGTAAACATTATGATGGTAATTACAGTAACCCGATAGCCTGACGACCAATCTATACCGGTCCAGTACCAACTGGATTGTGGAGACTGAAAAACAGACGCACCACATAAATTAATGGTATTAATGGTATTCAGCCATCCGGCTAGACTGCGATCCGAATCTAATCTAGTTAAGAAAAGGCTAGGCAGATGTCTGCTTTAATTCGTTGACTTCCAAAAGGCTCCCAAATATAGTAAAGTTCCAACCGGGGTTGCGGGTTATTCGAAAGAGATACCGCGGCTCCGGAACATAAAGGGCAATAGAAGGAAAATGGGTGGGTTTTAGTCAGTACAAGTCTGACACTCCCACACGTCCCATCCGCAAAAAATATATAATTATAGAAAAAAAACCTCATTGTGCCTGTGACGCATTAGTGATGAACGAATGATGAAGCGAAATGTGGGTGTTGAGCTGTACTGTAGCGCACAGCTCTAGTATCTCTATATATGACCCTTTGGGAAATGCAGCTGTGATAATATCGCAAGAAAATATACGCAGTGGATGGATAAAAAAGTGAGTTTCGGCTACGTAATGAACACTTTAACCTCTATTTTACACATTAAAATCAAAATTTTAGTCAGGCCAAAATTACAGAAGTTGTGAAAAAAAAAATAAGACACACCGCGCCCAAACTTTTCTGGGATTATCTTTAATTATGGAAATTTGAATCTTATTTTTTTCATTTGATACGAAATAAAGTATATGTAGCTGAAACAATATAATTATAAAAGTAACAATTATGTATGCATGCCTATAAGAGGGGAGATAGTCCACTCGACTTATAAGGATGCTAATCAATGCATCTAAGCTTGGCAAGTCCGAAAACATTCAAGTGACGGTAATTTTTATTGTTCTTTATAAATATTGACTGATCATGTTGAATCAAAATGTGCCTTTTAAAAACCTTAGAGGTGATGTTTTCTTTAACTGCATTGTATTTGTATTTAGTTTCGAATTCAGCACTTAATTAATTGGATTTAAAGTGATCCTAAAATGCATACCATATTATTTAAGATGAGTTTCGGGATAAGTTTTTGCACGGTGTGAAGATTATTTACTACTTTTTTCATGCTTTAATTTTAAACTCCTCTCTCATCTTCGAGTTTGAGGTTTTGTAACACCACCTCCCGAATTATTATTTCACTATTCAGTGTGTTATTATTACATGAAAACGACTTTTAATATTACTGATAACATAAATAAGTAGAAAATATTGATCATCACAGTTATTTTAAACATGTATAAAAACTGTAAGTTAGTTGTGAGGTATTTTTTAATGTTTAACTTTAATTCTAAGAAAACTATATAAGAAAGCTGGCGTATTTATACAAATAGATTTTATTAAATAATTTAGTTAATCGTTGCTATGAACTGCAATGCGGTAAAATAGCACAACTTTGTAAAATGTGAGAATCATGTAGATAAATAATTTTCGTGCAAATAAATCAATTTCGCATTTTTTTGGGTGTTTGGCAATTTGAGCTTATCTAGTAAGTAGGGCTCACATTAGTATAGGAACGCAATAACAAAAGATGCGTCTCCTATGGCTTAGCTGGGGACAGCTCGGTTCATGGTTCGCCGTAATCCCAACCAACCACCTTGACTTAACGCGCATCTTGTTATATTCTTCTTTCATCATTAGTATCTAACACACCCAAATTATTCATCATACCTGGATGTGTTTTGAACTATTGATACCATTAACCATACTCTTTTTATGGTTCGCTCTGGGCGTAGCTGAAGGGAGTGTCAGACTTTTACTAAGTAAATCCCATGAGTGTTACTTTTTTTTTGTTCCGGAGCCGCGGTATCTATTACAAATAACCTACAGCCCGGACAGGCATTAATCCTAACGGCCCCTTTAGATTGCTGATATCTCTATAAGGCGTGCATGGAACACGAACGCGCCGTCGGCCTGTCATTGCTAGACAGGCGGACGGTGGTACCGATGCCTGAAGCATCTCACGCGGCAGCTGGGATAATATGAAGTTCTCTCCCTCAAACGCCCTGCTAGCTCTTTATTAAAAATACAAACTGGAATTTAATACTTGAAATACCGCGGCCTATCTCGAGCCGATTCCCCTGGCTGGATTCGTTACGCGCTGACTACAGCCCTTACTACGGAGTACTTACCTTATGAGACCAAACAGGATAGACCGGCAAACCTTAAGTCGATTATTCTGGGACATAAATATTATTCAATAAGCACAGGTAAACCATTTGTATATGATCAAATAAGCTTTCAGCCGTATGAATAATTCCAATGGAACTGTGCAGTTTTAGCATGCAAAATATCACATATCCTGCAGAAATGGTGAAACTTTCAGGGTGTATTTTTTCCATTGGGTGTTAATTTGTAAGTGTTACCTGTCACAAACAGTGGATACCCAACTTATCTAGTTGGGATGTGTATCTACGTCCAATAGGGTTGGGTTAAGTGATACTTGTAATTCTCGAAGTTTTATAATATTTATTTGTAAATGCGAAAAAAATTAAAAAGTTGAACCTGCGTAATTCCCACATTATTGTAATAATATACATGTAGTCTTAAGTCTAGTCTTAAGCATGTTTAGGCTATGTTATATTTAAAGCAGATTAGCAGTCAGCGGGAAACAGTACCTTTTTAATATTTTTTTTTTCACACCAGACATTTGTACATACGTCTTTAAATATACCTACTTAACAAATCTTTAAGAATGGTTCAAAATGTTAATCTCCGTTACTAAAAGTCGGTTTGTATCATTATTATATCTAACACTCGAATTTGAATTTACGCACACCATAGTAAAACTTTCAAATTACAACCTTCACTAAATCAAACATTATTTCAGCAGATCAGAATACCGCAAATAATAATCAATAAAAGTAATAAACTATTAAAAACGTAAAAAATTACCTCTAAATAGGTGGAAAAAAAACCTTTCACGAAAAAAAATATTCTTACCAAAGGAGTATTTTTAATACAAAAACCCTTGAACTGGGTTGTGGAAGACAGATAGGCAGTCGCTTCATATAAAAATTAATTGGAATCAGCTGCAATCAGTCGGGGAAAAGCTGATGATGGTGTAGCGGTGGGACACGTTGAAACCTTTGGACACCTTCTGGACATCCAAAGTAGTTGACTTCTGAAAAACTAAACTTCTGAATTACGCTAAAGAGATTTTTTCACTGTAGTTTCTGGCAATACCAGCAGGAATTGAAGATAAAGCTTTGCCTTCATAGCCCCATTCTTGCGGTCAACTGATAATTTTTATTCGCTATGCTACAACCCTTAGGAGCCGAGCAAATTCATTAAGTAAAATAAAATACAGATCAGAGCGACAAAAAACACTGGTCTTTTACGTACTTGGGAGTAAATTGACAATTACAAGAAAGTTCGTGGCTAACTAATGACAGCCGCACGGGTCGATCTTTGTGGTTACGCCCACTTGTCAAGGTCGGTCTGTTAATTGGTGACCATTCATTAAATACCAAGTTTCGAAAAACCTGTTAAGCAGTTGGTCTCGGCTGTCATTTGAAGATCTTTGGCAGCGGTTACAAGTAACCAGTATAACAATGAAAGCTCGAAAATATAACAATGATTCACATCTAGGGATTCCATATTACCCAGTACTAATTGCGTTGTAGAGGTCAGATAGGCAGTCGCTCTATGTAAAATACTGGTATCCAGCTGCATCTGGTCAGACTGCCTCAATTATGTGACAGAGATGACAACCGTCAAGTTAAACACAATTTGAATAAGTATAAAAGTACACCTATAAATGGTTGCTAGCTTAACAAGTCAAAGAAGCTATCAAAAACATACAGGAATACTGTGTACAGTTCAGTGGGAAAATGGGCCTTATCAATAAGGATCTAGAGTAGAAAAGGCTGCAGCTTTTGAACCCTTATACTAAATACTTACCTTATATAAATCAACAACAAATAGAACAAAATGAAGTTTAACATTAAAAGGTGTCACGGAACCTTCTCTCGTGGAACTAACACTCGCGCTTGCCCGTTTGTTTTACGACATCAATGCACCGAATGCAGAACTGTAAACTTTACATTTACATTTATTTATTATTACTTATTAGTTAAAACTGTTATGAGTAATATTAAAATGTAAAATTTGCTAAGCACAGTAAAACCCCGATTTGTTTGACATTATTTTTTTAATATCTCTCAGAATCATTAAAAATAATATTTATGAACTTACAATCACAAATACTAATTTAAGATATTGTGATTCAAGAGGCTACAAACTAAACCAAAACATAAATTAATGAACTTCATAAGCTCATGGGGTAAAATAAGTCAATGAAAGCTAGAACGACAAGCACAGATATTTCTTTATTTGTCACTCTGCGGCGCCACTCCCCAGCAAAGGTCTCTTCATCCTTCCACTTCTCTCGAAGTTGTGCATCTTCTGAAGCCACCATTTAACACGTTTCCGGCATCTCGCCGATCTGCAGTCTCTTGAAATACTGATCCACAATGTCGCCGTTATCTGGCAGACATACCAAAACAAAACGTGGAAGCTAACTCTCAGTGGCGGTTTTTTCATACTTTAAGGCTGAAAGCTTGGCTTACCCTTATAACCAACCATTCTTCATGATGTTATGGTTTCTAAACAGTCTGCCTGTAGCTTGTTTTACTTTTAGCTAAATGTTCAACAACAAACATCAATTCAGTAAATTTGGTCCAATGAGAGAAGCAAGTAAAGATATAAATAATTTAAAAATAGACCGACTTTGAGTTCACATATCTGATTGGAAGTGAGAAAATCGGGGTTTTACTTATAGCCTCTATTTACTTCATATTCACAGCAATGTGACAACAGTCACATTTTGTCATATCCGAGAGTTACCAATAATTACTATTTATAAATTAAACATTAACACTCCTCGATTATGAAGTCAATCCTAACGAAACTGTTATATTCATTGCTTTTCATAATAAACTTATATATATATAAAATATATAACCAAGTATATATAAGATGAGTAAAAGGCTTTAATTTAAAATATAAATTACGCCTGTGACTCTAGAAAAGCCAAACTACGACTATAATAATTAAGAATTTTACAAAGAACTATATAATCACGTTTAAATGTAATGTTAATAATACTTTTTATAAGTAAATGTAAATTAATTTTCATTACGATTGCGTTACTAAAGAATAACAGAGTTGTTATCATAACTGTTTACAAAAAAAGCTTATATGTAAAAAAGTTTAGTGTACCAGTAGTAAATAGTAATAGAAATAGTGTTTTTAATCCCTTATATAATTTTTCACACTCAAAACTTCGACTGCAAAAATTAGTTTAAACTGCTTTAGAACGGTTAAAACTATTTAACTAAACGGGCATGTCTGTAGAAACGTATATATTTTTAGGTTTTTCAAAATAGTTGAAATTCCGCATAGACAGTTTGCAATAACCGCAGCCGAAACCGCTTTGGGATGAACAGTTTTGACTGTAACCGTTAATCACGTGAGGTTTTTTGGGTTATTGTAGAACCCTCCAAGGGGAGAGGATACAATACCATTTTAATTATTGACAAGTTTTAGATCCTATTTTAGTGAAAAAAATATAGTTTTCTTAGGTAGAACTTAGTTAATATATTAATAAAACATTATTCCGAACGATTGTCACCCCCATAGGTCAGTCGTGTTATGCCCCTGCTCAAACCTCACATGATTAAAGGTTGACCATTAACATAAATTCATAATATTCAACCACTCTATATCGCACAGACCGGCAAAGGCCTGGTCTTTTCGTTCTGAGAAGACACTAGGCTGTCAGCACGCTTGCGCGACTCCAATTTATTTATTTATAATATCAACTATTTTAGTCGCAGCCTTTAGATATTTTTGCTTTTTATAAATAATTCCACGATAGTCATAATGGCAATTCTGCGCGAATAACAGAAAAAAAAAACTTTCTCAAAAATTCTTAACTATTATTTTGTAGATACTTTGGCTTTCTTAATATCAAAATTGACAAACAATAGAAACACTTCAAATAATTATCTGTGCAGGTAAAAAACACTACCTGCAAATATTCTTGACAAGCAACGCCATCTTTACACTTAAAATGGTTTGTGAATGTTTCTTAAAAGTGGGGAAATTCGATTTGAGATACACGGAAACTTTCTTAGAACTTTCGCTCTTTTTTCATGAGAAGAAGGCAAAATTTATTGGCCATGTGTGGACATAAAAATGAGACAAATTGACCAATTTTTCGTTAATGTCATTCTCTCAGTTTTTTCTTAGAATCATTTCACGGTAAACGAAAAAAAAGCGGTCCAGTAGATGTGGTTAAAAATGTGTTAAGTACTCAATTCTATATACAGATTAATTCATTATTAAGGAAGAAAAAATTGGATAAATGAGTCAAAATTGATGAAATTTTTCATTAAAGTTGTAGTGCTTATGGAAGAATATTTTTATAAAGGGGTTGGATGATTTTTGCGTGGAGCGTGAGTTATAATCAAAGTTACAATCTCCGCCAATAGCACAAGAAGATTTTCTCTCACACAATATTTAATTGATATTTTACATAAAAATTAAATGGAGGAAGTTAGGCAAGCTTAATAATTTAAAACCCTTTGTTAGATTATTGTCTTCCCATACAACAAGTTGTTACAGGAAAGATCAGAAAAAGCACAAAAAAGGTTGGTTAGTTCTTCAATATTACTTACATTTAAGAATATTTTACCAAAGGATTGGGCAAGTACCAAAGTCATCGTAGACCAGAGGTTAGGTCAAGTGAAAGTGTTACATTTTCAAGAGTGTCAAGTTTTTGTCAAAAATTTAACTGCAACAGCTATTTTTTTTAATATGATCATATTATTAACCTGAGCTAGGCCGGTAAGGTTCTAGAACCCCCATTGCAGTGATGGTGGGTGACGGACCCCTCTTAAACTAGTGTTATTTTACCTATAAATATATTATAAACGAAATTAAAAACTAAGAAATATACAAGTGACTTATTCTGTTCTCCGGTGACTAAGGTGGCCGTTCCGGTGACTGTTTAAGAATAAAATGAAGTCCTAATTGCCCACCCAGAATCCGTAGGGCCATGCCCAAGATCTTTGGGCCCACTTTCGCTGTCCCAGTTGTTTGTGTACATACAATGAAACAATCTATTCACAGAACCGAACAGTATTAAATAAATTTGGTAAATTTCTCAGCTTTTAAAGATAATTCAAACTTGACCAAAACATTAAGTATGTGTGTCAATTTCTTTTTTCATCAATCTAAATAGCTAACTAAACCTTTGTTAAAAGTTTCCCGGTATGTGCTTCGGACTTCCCCACGTTGTCTACGAGAAACAATCAGTTTTATTATATTTTACTCATATTGTTGCCTCTTTGTCAAAATTTGTAAGATTTTTTACTTTTATTTTACGTCTTGTCGGCGAAATACGAAATAGTAGGAGCCCAAAAGGTTTTTCACCAATCATTTCCATCATGAAAACTTTATAGGTTAGGTTATATAGCGTGATGCAAAAACGCTTACTATAGATATTTGAGAAGTATCTAAGGTATTTGGAAACGTGGGGGTGAACACTACAATACTAGAACAGGTACCTACCTACTAATAATGGACAATAACACTTCATGAACAAAATGACGAAAAAAAATTTAAGCGAATAAATTCAGACTTGAAAGTCCGTTAAGTTTTAAAATCGTCACTTCAATCAATTATCATGATGAACATGCTTGCTACAAAACCCTCTGGGCTACTATACCAGAAAAAGCGGTTTCTCACCGGGACCATTCGCCTAAGGCCTTATCACGGCGCCGCCGTGTAAACGCCACGTAAATACGTCGATTTATTATCGAAAGTACAATAATCCCATAGCATTCCAGTTCAATTGTTTGTTACAAGCCCAATCAGTAGATATCGTAGAAATGAATAAATTCTTAAAATTGTGAAAATAATATAAAATATGAAACGAATACTTTTATAATCGACGTAATTTCATAACGTTCACACCGCTCGCACGATCATGTCTAATGGAATGTAAAATATAGGCTGTAATGTAACAGTCCACTACTACATAAAATAAACATGTTCGCTCGGTCAAGTGTTTTCATTTCACCGATTCATAATATTATCTGCGCCTGTGGCTATTTTAAAAGTTCTAAATTCTACTAAAGCGGCCCATTTTAGGCCTCCAAAACGATAAGTGAAAACGCAGCCTCACATCCACATCACAGGCGAATGCTTCACTGTAAGCTTCTATTTGTAACGTAATGTTAGGAATAAAATTTTGGATTGTTGCATTACAGGCGAATGTTCTAAAGTCTAAAGTATAGACAAAACGGGTTAAGGTTATGTTTACTTGTTAACATTGGCCATAAATTCTCATTTTTAATTGTTCACTTTAGCTAATTAGTACACGTTTCGTTATGATTGACAAGGTATGTAAATGATTTTTAATCATTACTTTGTGTTTCGTGAAACAGAACGTCGCTGGCCACCACTGTTTATAATAGATCCTTTTCCCAAAATCTAGGTTTTTAATTTATTATTCTCTTTTATTTTACACCATTTTTTAAGTTAAGGAATTCGCATTCAAAGATGGCAGAAATGTTTTATAGAGCTTCGTTGAAACGTGGACTGGCTTTCTCCTACTCCTTCAAGAACCCACCTTTATCCAAAATGGGCCACGTACAGAGCCAGTCGCAGCAGGCCGAAGCTGGCCCATCGACAAGCCAAGCAGCTAAGGTAGTATAACAACAAAAACATTTCTTTAGGTAGGTTACTCTAACATAATAGAGTAATTTAGATTTAATAAGTTTATACAAGGTTTGTAACTAAAATTAGCATTAATTTCAATCCCAAACCGAAAGCGACCTTTGCGCTATTATACGATCGACTGGTGTGGTTTTTATTTGAGTATGACGACATATTCAAATTGAGTGTAACGATCACTTACGGTTGCAAATGGGAAGCTTGCTTTAAAATAGAGTGGAAGGCACATCGATGTACAAATGATTGCATAGAAATATTTCATCGATATTTTTTAATCTGTTTCCTATAAAAATGGAACACTAAAAACAATTGGAACAGCATTTTTTTTAATCACCGATGAAAAATTTCTTGTTTTGTACACGTGGTTACCATTGGTGACCCCTTCCACCGTAGGGTGAAACGGCATGTTTTATGTTATACGTGGGTAAGTCTTTTATTTTAGTTTTCGGTTTGTGCTCATTCTAGTTTAACCATAGGTTTTTTTGTAACTTTATTAGATGCGGATTAAAAATAACGATGACACATAATAAATATTTTGAGATCTCAAGTCTCCGACCGAATCAGGTTTTGACACTTAAAAAATATATTTAATAACCCGTAATAATTTAATAACCCGTGTAAATATTTTCGCCCATCACCTCCAGCAGACTTATGAACAGCTAAATCCCAAAAGCTGGGACGCAATACGTATCGACTTCCTAGGGAAGTCAGTGAGATGAAGTCCTAGCGTACTGAGTCTCATAAAACGATTTTTACTGATCCCAAGTTCGGGCGAGTAGCTGCCGCATTTAACGTCTTGGGTAATGTCATGCCATGTCTGCATTCCATGTAGTGAAAAAAAAATTAGAAATACAAATCTGCACCTAATAATGTTACCTTCATGTTATTCCGTATAATAATTTATCGTCACTTTTTGTGCTTAGGGAGTCAAGGATCCTCCACCTGCCGCGGGGCCTAGTTCGGAGAAGGCGGACAAAAAGCCACCAACAAAAAACGTAAATAGCAGGTAAGAATCAATTTACTCATATTTTTATTTAACAATTGCATTACCTTTTGTCATGAAATTTACAAGTACTTAATGAAAACCTAATGATGAAAGGAATTCTCTTTTCATAAACTCATACATTTGAATCCTCGTATTTGGGAATATAAACTAGGGAAGCTGCGCCGGTTTTCCGACCAGCGCCAGTTAGCGACCACTAAAAGTAATCTCATATTATATCATCATATTATTATATCGTACTAAAATGGGTGATCCTCGAATCCTCGTTTATTTTGACAACAGTACCATAACTATAAAAAATATAGTAGACACTTGCTGCATTGCAAATTAAGTATTTCTAGTTTCATGTATCTGAGAAATAATTAACGAAAAAAAATACTATGCTAAACCTAATAAAATAGTTAGTATGCTTATGAATTGCTTATAAAAATTGATTTACTACTACTACGCTTTGTCTTATCGTTTAAAGATGACAATAACTGAATGTGGCTAAACCGATTGTGATGAATTTTGGTACATAGATAGTTGGGAACCAGGAGACGGACATAGGCTTTTATATAGGCTAATTTTTATTTAAAAAACGTAGGATGTGAGGGAGAAAGAGGGAAGAAAAGGGAAAACTTAGCGTTGCTATTAAAAATCAATAAGGCGCAAGGAGAACTGTGTTACCCCAAATTTAACGCGGGCGAAGCCGAGGGCGAAAGCTAGTACTGTGATAAATAAAAAAATCAGCAATAAGTCGAGGGAAACCTGGTCCGCTGATGCCTTTAAATAGTCAGTAAATGCTTCTGGCTAACTTCTACGTAACGACCTTCAAAGTATCAGCTGACGATTTTTCCACCGAGATACAGCCAGCTGACGTATATATTTATCAATAGTTACATATAAGCTATCATCTGGTAAATTTTTAGCCGAGAGGATATCACTGAAAGTGAAGATTTTTTTTCCCAAGATCTAGCCATCAGCTGACGTACAATCCACTATGTTATAGCCAGCTGACTTATTTTTTTTGTTGAGGTATTGGGTTAGCTATAACTTGATAAAGTTTTAGCCGAGAGGAAATGAGTGAATTAATTTTTTTTTCTTCAAGCGTGGGAGGTTACAACTGCTCATCCCCCCCACCGAGCCTCAGCTGACATTCACGAGGCTTCATAGTTCGATTATCTGATGCGTTTTACTAATTATCACTTGAGAGGAACTTGGTCATATAAATCTGTTACTGGCTCTCGGACTATTAGCTGCCACTAATATTATTTTTTTTAAATTACTGATTTCTACTTTTACTCTGGGCACTCTTAATGTTCACGTTTAGCTACATCGCTCTCACATATTTGCATAATCTAGACATGAATGATGTAACCATGATTTTGTATAAATATTATTACTAAAAAGAGTCTCCATGGAGTTTCTTGCCATTTCTTCTCTATAGAGATCAACGCTTTGGAATGGGCAACTACGGTAATTTCATAAGTTATTATGCCTTGTGACTGGGACTGTAGCTTCATCTTTTTATATTTTGACATTCAAAAGTGCCTGTAACGGTCTAATTGAAAAAACTGCTATGAGTTTGAGTTTTGAATTCGAGACAATTTTGTTTAAAGGCACTATATAATTTTACGGATGCCGTTACGAAAGATTGAAACCATGATCAGTTTTTAGAAAATTGTGCAAGTTGTGAAAATTGTGCAAGTTTTTTATCCTACATTCGCCAATGCAGGCTATTGTGGCTCTGGTTGCTTCGATTCGTATAACGTTAGGCGCATTTCTTTCACAAGCTAATTTATCGTGCCGGTGTGGAACCGCAAAGCCTATGAAATGTAGTCGGATACATAGAACACGTGGAACAGATGTTCGTGCGAAACAACGAAAGTAGGAAAATCTAAATTTTCGTGGTGTAAAGGCAGAAATTCGCAATAGCTTTATTAAATCGTCCTTTCTTTCACTGTTAAACAGCCAGACGAACAACTAAAGGGCTAAATGAATTTCCTTGGCATAACTTGAATGAAGTCTTTCAGCAAATTTCACCGAGCCTTTCGATTCAAGTTTATCGAGTAAGTGACCAGCGTATTTAGAGATTAATAGACGAGGCTGGAAAGCCAATGTGTGAATGTGGTACTGTTCCTTTATCTATGGGACACTTGATAGTTCAGTGATGAGCTAGCAGAATATATTTCGATAAATAAACAATACCAAAAATTTTGGAAACAACCCCCTTATTTTTTAAGTAATCACTAGGCACATGAAGTTAAACTATTGAAATAATTTAAAAATTAGTATTAGTTACAGTAGTTATAGTGTTAGTATTAAAAAAGTATTATTTTAATTTATGGATTATCTTAAGTTTGACATTAAAAGGTGTTATAAAAACTTATTAGTTTTATTTAATAACAATAGAAAACTAGTTTGTAATGCGGATTTTACGGTACACGACATTTACAGTACCAATTTTATTTAACTACCTCTTTATAAACTCACTATAAAGAAAATAATGTGGTCGTAAATTAAAAAGTGGTCGCTAACCAGCGTTTTTCATATTTTTCGATTTAATTCTTCCAAAATTATGTTAGAGTATCGGCGCAGTGACCCTATATTGCGGACGCGACACCACTCGCAAACGGGGCCAGTATGTTCAAAATACTGCTTGATGGAATCGTACCATGACAGCCATGGTGATGGTTCCGAGGCTCCACAGCTTCTTAACGTTTGTTAATCAGCGACCAAGCCATCACAAATCTGTCTCTGAGTTCCCGAAGGTCTCAAAGAGCACCCTGCAATCGGAAGAAGACTCGTGTTGTTTGGGCTTTTCCAATGAATCTTGTTTCGGTATGACGGCGGATATAACAAGTACTCGAGTTTGAAGGACCTCTGGACGTCAAGAACGTTTAAGATTTTTCAAAGAAGTTCAACGTTTTGGTGGAAGAACAATAATGATTTGGGGACATATTTGGATCGGTGGATGAACCGATCTCATTTGGATCAGAAGCAACTTCAATGCTCAGAAACATGCGGAGAGGAAGTATAAGAAGTCTTTGCGCAAATTTCTTAGATCTCTACAATTGTGTAACATGTATATGGTGGACAAACAGAATATCTTTTTTTATTTAATTATACACTAAAAAATCAGAAAATCTTCATGTTTGTTTTCGGTACCCTCAATTTTAAAACCTGGATATTTTTTTATCTTCTGAGGTTAAGTCCCGAGAGCTTTCTCAAGTACAAAGTACTTTTAAACAAATAATAATGGAAGAACTAAATGAAAAATCAAACACGGCAGTTACGTGCCTTCCCCGATTATTCTTACTATTGTTTTCTTTAACACTAATTATGATAATGTACCATTTATGCTATTGCTGCAAGCTAATGGTAGCGAATGCCCAGTGGATCGGTGTGGCTATTATAAATTTCCCTATCTAGTGTTCCAGACGTGTTCCATCGTTGTACTCAAACATAGCGTAGCTTATCTTCTGTCAGTTCATTCTTCAGTTCGAGCGGCTGGCTCTCCAAGAGCGAAGGATGACATATAAGGTGCTGGCGATTGATGACGTTTACAAGGCAAGAGTATGTATAATTAGTAGGTGTAGCTGTGCAGAGATTGCCTGTCCCATCACTAGAGAAAGCTTCCGCCCGCACAGAGCTTTGTAAATGGCATTTTACCGTGCCTGCCTCTATAGAAATGGATGTACTGATTTAAAAGTACTATTTCATCAGCATCACGGCCATAGTCTGAAATGGTGTTCACAGGTTATTACAAAACTGAAACTCATTAGAAAGCTGAACACTTACAAAGAGCTCTGTCGTATAGAAGCTTTTAGGCAATTTTCATTCGCTGCACTAGCATTCAATTAATGCATTTTATGAGGATATCAGTGCCTTGCATACTTAGGTATATTTTATCGGAGTCTCCTCGATAACATGCCTCCACTGCGATATTCTTGACCTACATTGATTACGCCACTTAATTTATTGGTTAGTGGTGCGTGACCGCAATACTGACCGTTGTACATTAAACAGTAAACACAGTGAGTCACGGGTCACCTCTACCAAAAGCATGCAGATAAGTAGTATTGTTTTATCTTTCTAATCAAGATTAGGGTAGGAATCGGCCTCCTTAAATTTCGTTTGATCGGTACCACCAACTAGCTAATCTGAATCTGCACATACAGCCTTCAAGTAAGTATTTGCTGTATATACATAGGTAAGTAGTCAATATAATGGGAGTAAAAATACCTTTAACGAAGTCGAAAGGCACTTGTTTACAACGTGATTACGACATTTCTTTTTTCTAAACTATACCTTCCGGGTACCTTCAAGTTACTCGACAGATATTAGAATCAAAGTTCCAACTTTTTTTTTAATTTTATTTTAAACACCTTCACGACCCCCTTACTACACAATGCATTCATCAATAAAACCTGATAGTTCATCCCAAAAATTGAAGTCAGTTGCCAGCAATAATTTTACGTAGATGCACAGAATGCTTGATTTACAAAGCCGTCACTTCGTGAAGGGTCCGTTTACACCCTGAATACGCAATTGATAAACGATTTTTTTTTTAGTCAGTTAGTTTATCTTACTACTGCTGACCATGATGTCCTGGGTTAGATTCCCAGTTCGGGCAAAGGGTTATTGCGTTTTTCTATCCAGCATCAACTACGGAGCACAATATAGATAGGTTTGACGGTTGAGAATAGGCTCGCCACCCATACATACCGGTATAACATGGGATTTGAACACAACTGATGAAATCCAGTCTAAGTTTTTGGGATTTAGGCGTGGTTTATGTATACATTACTGTAAAATATGTTACTGGCATTTTAAAATAACAATGACATTATGGTTCAATGGAGGTCTGGTCACTATGATGGGCAAGAAACCTAAGGAAAACTAAACAACCAATCCGACAACCAATGCGAGTGCATTACATAACTAAATAAAGTTATTCATAGTTTTGGGGCTAATATACTTACATTTATTTATCGCACTCACGCAAGCAATCATTACTGCTCTGCTGCTGGAGTGTCATATTCTCTACGTACCTGCATAGTCCACCATGATACGTACGATGCTTGCATCGCAGTCACGATCGCGAAACCAGTATGAGGTTAGCAACATTGTCGAATAAGCTGTCTGTGTGTGCAGGAACAAAGGCCCGGCGAGTCCAGCGAGCGCGGCGCCCCGTAAGGATGACAAGGCGGAATGACCCCGTCGCTGGCGCAGGATGCGTGAATGAGTGCAGTCCAGAAAACTACACTTCCGATGG
Organism: Ochropleura leucogaster; assembly: GCA_958449745.1. NCBI lineage: Eukaryota > Metazoa > Arthropoda > Insecta > Lepidoptera > Noctuidae > Ochropleura > Ochropleura leucogaster. The sequence goes on from OY288200.1 coordinate 10,905,253, forward strand.
CTGTATCGTTGGTGTTCGTAGTTTTCTTCAAGTTAACATTGTTAGTGAAACATTTAGTCTCACTATACTTCGAGCAAGATTTTACAACAATGACAGCTTGTTCGTAAGGACTTATTTTGTGCTAATTAAAATGTTTTATTGTTAAAATGAACTACTATAATTATAAGGCTATTTTCATAAATAAATTACATGTGAATAGAACAGTTTAATTACTTTACCAAAGCACATCACAAAATTGACAAATATAAATAATTGTAATTTATTTATGAAATATGTTATGGTTATCTTTATAATTTTTATTGTGTAGTAGGCAGTAGGCGAAATATAACGATTTAGTAAATCGATTTGTTAGTATTTATCAAGCTTACCGGTAATATATTCTTGTGTGTAGCCGTATTAGGGTATGTAGGAAACCATCTTAGATGTGCATATACATTCTATATTAATATATAAACTAATATATTATACCTAAATTTGTTGTTGTAAATTTTACAACTACCTATCTTTTTATATTTCTAGAGGTTTCCCTCAATAATTTACTTAGTATATAGGTACTTACAAAATACCTTCTTGTTCAATTTTTGCATGTAGTTACCATTACCGTTCCATTTTAATATAATATTTACAATAACAAGTAAATAACGTAAATAATTATGTCATTAAAAGAGTAATTCATAACGTTTAATGGACTTCGCAAAACACGTGATTAATTCATTTTAATTACAGAAAATCCTGAGTCAACTGGATATGTTTGTGTCAAATCACAGATTTTCCCGAATCAGTGCGATTCTAGAATTTGATCTTATTCTTTTAGTGACGCATGCCCTAGCTACGATCACTTTAGGTAAAATATAACAATCTCATAATGAAATTGTGCTTTGATAATCAAAATCATACTTAGTTCTAAAAAACAATTTTCTTCCCATGAAAAGGCACATAACATACAAAAAGTGGTAATACGACATCCATAATTGACTCCTCTATTGACCGAGAGTAAACTAGTTAGTTTCAGTTTTTGCGTTATTACGTAGTATTACATTATTAGTATTAGTTTTATTTTAATACATTGTATTTATTGTATTAAAATTAAACTTATTAAAGCATTGCACTGATTTGAAAGAAGACTGTAAAGTAGATACAGTGGCTATGTACCTACTTTTTTATCTAAATTCAAATTAGGCCTTTTAAAACGATAAAATATCGTGAAATTTTATATAAAAAAATATAATGTTACCCTTTAAATTTTTATTTATTTTTTAGTTTTAATTATGTTGTAAATAGTTAACTTAATTTGTAGTGATTGTATATAAACACAACACATCTAGTGTCTTCTTAAAAGTATTTATACCAAATGTATTAGATAAAACGAAATATTAGAAAAAATAACTTTATAATTACCTATTTATAAAATGTAACTAACAGAAAATACTTTCTATATATACAGAGATATTTTCTTACTATCTTAGTCTATCTAAATACGTTATAAATTCTCTAAACACGATGTTATAATGTCTACAAAAAAAATATATCTATAAAAATATATTTTGTGTACAGAAAATTGATTATATAAAATTTTGCAAATTGTAATAAAAAGAAAATCCTATAAAATTAATAAAGCTCCCATCACACTTCCCCCGTTGAATGACTATAAATCCTATTTAAACTGTATTTCCGTATATTTCTGCTGCTGAATAAAAAATATAATAATATATAAAACATAATAAACTAACTGTCGCACTCGGAGACGTACTTTTAATTTAATCTACAACACTATAATTTAACTTCATTGGTTGAATGTTAAAAATTGACTTATTAAAAACATTTAAATTTTGTTGATATTGCTATATGATATGGTTGTTAAAAGCCGAGTTTCTGATTTGAGTAATTGATTGTGGAGTTAAATAAACTCAAATTTAGAAGTTTCCTTTAATGTAATGTAGTAGTCGACATAGATACAATATTTAAACCTACCTAACCGTTAACTACTCGATTCAGGAACTGGCGTAAAATATATATGTTAAGTTTGACAATATGTTAAAAAAAGCTGTCCGATCCGAGAGGGTATTATTGGGTATCGAGATTAGATGCCAAATAAGTCATCATTTATAAAAATCAATAAAAGTTTTAATAAAGTTTATGGTATTAAAATGAGAACAACTCACATGGCGAGAGTAGGTATGCTGGCTTCTTGGGTTATGACGTCATAAACAAACAGTTGGCGATCGAACATAGGTACTAATGCCGAAGATAGTGTTGTCCATTTTATTATTTTTTTATGTTATTTCTATACCTATTACTGTCCCTTTCGGATCAGAGTTATTAAAAATTGTAGGTATATTTATTTTTGATGATTATTATTTTGGGTGCCTACGAGCGTAGGCCTTTTACCTAAGCTAATTGCGTTGAATACAGGTGTGAATATTTTCAGCGTGGTCAATTATAAGTTAGCAGCCACATAATTATAAATTATATAAAAAAATACGAAAACTTTTTATTTTCCTGAACAAAATATCTCAATAAAACATTTCCTCATCAATAAATTGTTCCAAATATTTTTCTATCTATCAAGTTGTTCTGTACATCGGCAGTGTTATCTATCAAATAGAAAATACTTATCATCCCAGATTGATTTAAAATATTCACACCTTAAATCGTCACATCATGAATATTATTCTAACTATTATTTAACTAATTTCATCTCATCAATTTCATGTGTTGTATATTAAACTTTCACTTGATTTGATAGATACAAGGTGTAAAAACACAAAACACCTCATTTGGGGTCTTTGTAACCTACGTAGGTACACATCAGCCAACACAATGAAAATGAAATAAGTACTTAAGTATAATAAAATATCAGCTACATTAATTTATGTTCAAATGTAAAATATATAACATAATGATTGTGCTTTTTAGTATCTGTCCAAAAAATCGATAATAAAGCTGATAACACCCACCCCAGAGGTACTTAATTTTTTCTAATTACATTTTGTAGGTATACTTATTTTATTAGGAACCTATCTACAGAAAAGATTTATTTTAAAGTACGAAATTAATAAATAAGGAAGGCATCCCCTTCAACTATATAGGCATCTATTTATAACATTTATTAGTTTATTTAATTTCAAATTATTCATCATTGATTGATGATATTTTTATGAATTATTACAAACCTACAGAGTAAAGTAAAGAAAGGAATATAAAATTTAAATGAAAGATTTTTCGAAAGGTGCTATGAATTAGTGATAGATGTAGGTTATATAATTCATATAAATATAATGACTACTGAGTCGCAGCACTGTAACTGAAGTGTTAAAGAAACTCCGTCCTGATCGGAATTGCACTGCAACGGAGCGACTGCAACAGAGCCTATTTTATAGGCAGTAAACTCGGCAGTAGAAGTCAGCATAACGGCATAGTTTGCTGTGCACTGGGAAGTACCAAACTCGCTGGAATACAGTGCAGTCCCGATCAGTGCGGTAATATCTTTATGGGCAGTCTGAAAATAAAAGATCATACCAAAACTGATTGTTTTATTTAGTTTTCATCACTACCGAACACTTAAGTTGTGGCTGCATAGCGAAGTACAATACATACACTGGAATACGAGGCCACTGGAGCAAGATGATCCGCAATATGGTAAACTTGCGATCAACCATGATTGATGCATTGATGCAAGACATATATCTAGATGTCGAGTTCTAGGGAAGATTTGCCCCCTTCGTCCATGTTGATAACCAGAGTCTGATAACCAGTTACCAAAGAAGAATTATTTTTCTTCTTTGGGCAATCGGTTATCAGACTGGATTTTTTTTTCCTTTTTGGGTATTGATTGATAACTCGTTAGTTTGAAAACTGCTTGGAAGTTATGTGTTCCTAGTACTTCGCCTGTTTCGAAAACACGTTAATGGCTGGAAAATTTTATTCGAGACAAACAATGACGGAAGTGACACATAACCCTTAGTTCATGTCACTATGATAAATACAAATTAATATAGATATGCAATTTTCTATCGATCTGCAGTTTTATCACGATATTGCGACGCAAAATATTTATATATATTCTCCGATAGATACAGTTGGTAATTGCGGAAAACTATGGAGTTTTATCCTACTAAACGCGGAGGCCAAAAAATAATATTTGAAGGCTATGATTACCATCTAAGAAAACAATACAAAAACGGGAGTAAGTTTTGGCAATGTGTTAAGCGAAAAGATTGCAATGGAAATATTACAGTAAGTAGAGAAAATATAAAATTAAAAGGAAATGTGCACAGCCTTCATTGCAAGCCAAACACGGGAAAGAGTATAATAATAAAAAAAATGCTTAATTTAAAAAATAACATTTGTAACAATAATAATCCAATCCAGCAGCAATTTGAAAAAGTTATTAGTGAGCTGAAGGATGAAGGAATAAATTTAATTTCAGAACTGCCCCAGTTTCAAAACGTAAAAAGTGGCTTATACAATGCTAGAAATAAAAGCTTAAATGTTTCAAAGATATGTTTTAATCTCGCGAAAGAGGTAACATTGCCAGATAAATTTCAAAAATATTTGCTTGCCGATTACAATGATGAAGAAAGAATACTTGTCTTCTGCTCTCCTGCTTTAGAAACCATACTAAATTATGATGTTTATCTTCTCGATGGAACATTTAAATCGAGTCCACCACCCTTTAAACAGTTATACAGTGTTCACGGATACAATGTTAGTACGGAAAAGGTTGTTCCGCTGTGTTTCGCTTTCCTTGAAAACAAAAGTCAAAAAACTTATGAGAAGCTTTTTGAAATCATCAAGGTGCGTACAAAATGGAATCCTAGTAAAGTACTTCTAGACTACGAAAAGTCAGCAATTAATGCTATTCGTAATATCTTTCCTAAAACGATAGTAAAAGGATGCTTTTACCATTTGTGTCGCTGCGTTTTCAAAAAAGCCAAGCAATTGGGAATAACATCAAGAGTACAGAGGCGGCATGTTGCCCGATGTGCCGGCCTGGCCCGTTTACCCTTGCAGCAAATCACAGCAGGTTACAAATATATTATGGAGAAAAGCCCTAACAATGAAAATGTTAAGAAATTCAATAAGTATTTTGAGCGATTCTGGTTGAAGGATATTAATTTTATAAAAATGTGGTGCTGTCAAAGAGAAAAAATACGAACTACTAACCATTTAGAGGGGTGGCATTCTCGAATCAACCGGTTTGTAGGTATTAAAAACCCAACTATACCTAAAATACTCGACATCTTAGTTAGAGAAATAAACTCACAAGACATCAAAAAGAAAGTAAGGAAAATTAAAACGTATCAAGAAATTGACGAGGAAATTAATCTAGCAATAGATCAATTAAATCAAAGGACAATAAGTGTTGGCCACTGCTTGGAAATAATTGCTCCATATATGTTTTAATAGATTAAGTTTTATTGTTTTAAGTTATAAATATAAGTTTTGCGAGTTTGTTTTCCATTAACGTGTTTTTTTTTTCATACCGTTTCATATCATTTCATACCATTTCATATCATTTCATTTTTTCTTGACGACATTTTTAGCTGACAACTGTACAAAATCTGTCGTTTCCAGAATCTGCCATTTAACGAATAAAGGTCAATTTCCTCTTTCTACTGTAGTTGTCATTAGGAACACATACGTAGTTGGTCCATGAGGAAGGCTTGTTTTCGAAACAGGCGAAGTACTAGGAACACATAACTTCCAAGCAGTTTTCAAACTAACGAGTTATCAATCAATACCCAAAAAGGAAAAAAAAATCCAGTCTGATAACCGATTGCCCAAAGAAGAAAAATAATTCTTCTTTGGTAACTGGTTATCAGACTCTGGTTATCAACATGGACGAAGGGGTTTTGCCATCCTCTCTACCCCTCCATCCGTTCCAGGTTTGTTCATCAGTCATCGTTTAAGAATGCCGTGTGTGATAGTTTCACTCTAACCTATGTAGGATGACATTTTAGTGCATAAGGAGTTAATAAAGACGACACGGTTAGCGCAGTGGCTGAACGATCGACTGCCGCTCTGCGTGTCGAGGATTCTCGCACGGAACAAATATTTGTATGGGCTACAGATAGTTTTTCCGGGTCTGGCTGTTTTGGTATGTGAGTTTAAATGTTTGTAAACACACCCATGATACAGTAGAAATTCCAAGTGTGGGGCAACGTTAATATTAAAAAAAAAATGTTCAGTTTACCGTTTAATTGTTGGAGCTGCACGTGTAATGTACCTACGTAGGCGAGATTCTTTAAGGGAACAATTTAAGGATATTAACATCATGACAGTACCTTGTCAATATATTTATGAAAACATCATGTATGTCAGGAAAAACTTGCATCTTTTTAGTAAAAGAGGTGACAGACACAATTATAATACTAGAAATAGGGACCAATTAGTTCAACCAGGTTTCAGGTTAGCTAAAGTAGACTCATCTTTCATGGGGTACTGTTTAAAATGCTACAATAAAATACCTCCCCACATTCTTCAACTGAATGAAACTAAATTTAAATCTTGTATTAAACGCACACTATGCAGGCAAGCATATTATAAGTTGGGGGATTATATTGATGATAAAAATGCTTGGCTTAATGCTAGTCCTGCTCCACAAGCATAGGGATAAACTCATTGGTTAGTATCCGAAGCTATAGTGGAAGCTGCAGAAGATTGTAAGACTATCTTTGCAATGTATAGAATCAATTTTCTAGTATTGTATAATTGTTAAGCCCATATGTGAGTGCTATGTATTATCATTGACTTGACGAAGCCCTGGTGGTTGATAGTGTCATGCTCACTTAAATGTCTCGCTGATGGTGGCGGGTGTGTCGGGTCATTTAGCTCCCTTCAAAATGGTCGAGCTGAATGGGGCTGATCCATACGTCATGTTCGTCAACGGGCGCTGTCAGTTGGGACTGGTCATTTTTTAGCTACCACGGTTCATTTTTAAACTTATTTAGATTTAAAATTAAATTTTGCTTTTTATTTACTCTGGACGCTCTTACTGTGCACGCCTTTTTACATCGTTCTCACATATTTGTATAATCTCAACATGAATGATGTAAACACGATTTTGTAAAAATATTATAATTTAAAAGAGTGTCCATGGAGTTTCTTGCCCATTCTTCTCCATAGAGATCAACGCTTTGGAATGGGCAACTACAGTACTTTCACAAGTTATTATGCCTTGTGACCGGGACTGTAGATTCATTTTGTTTCTTGACTTTCAAAAGTGCCTGTAATGGTCTAATTGAAATAAATGATTTGATTTGATTTGAATGCTGTTCTAAGCCTTTTATTTCCAATAAATTCCGTGCCTATGATGGTTCTACACAATCGCTACGGTTTAGTTAGGCGCACATTCAAGTTATGATAAACTCGCCGGTTATCCACTCCAACATCCAGTGTTTTAGAGTTAGGGACTTATAAAAAGTATTTCTCTAAATACAAGAACGTATTTAGTTTACTGCAAATAAGAGATATGACCTAGTCAAAGAAATAGAAAGCACCGCCGGCGCCGCCGACACTGGCCCAGATGAGAGATGATGATAACATAATCTTATGCCATGACATATTTTGCAAGGTATTTTTTTTTCAGTGGGACAGTTTTAGGCTTATTATTACTATTTATGGTCGACATCTACTGTTTCTAGGTCTTTGGCTAGTTCGAGGTGCATTAAAGGACGTATGCCAAGTTAATGTAGCGTGTGTGTGTGACTTGAGAGAAGTAATTTCATTTTCCTCGATTTGCCAAATTCTGGTAATTTCGATGTTTTTGGTTAGTTTTACTGCTATTGTTGTCATTTCCGATAGAAAAACCTCATAACGCTTTGCCCAACCCAGAAGTTTTTTGTGGGTTTCTTATAATTTAATTTATTATATGAGCCCAAAACCGTCCAAATATTTTTGGTTTCCTTTCTTTCGTAATTCATGCAGTTAAGACCTATGTATAAGGGCATCCATTATATCCTTTGATCCTGTTTTTGTTCGTTAAAAATATATGTGAAGAACTTGGGATTTCCATGGAACCAGAAATGCTAAGTTTTGTGAGATAAGTTGTGACGGAAGCTGTTTTATTCGTTAGATAGAATCATTATAGAAATTCGTGAGGGTTTTCAGGACGCCGGCTATATAACTGGATTGGCGACACTACATGTAATCGAAATTAGGCATCTGCCGAAATTGACGAGCAGGACTTACAGGACGACTTTGACTGTCGACTTCCATTAGATACAGCCTCAAACAACGAAATTAATAATAATTAATGCAAACTCAATTCTATTTATTGTGGAATCAAAGCTGGAAGATAATCTGCCCAATATTATAATAATGCTCCGTAAACTCTTCAAAATTTATTGCCTTAGGTAATGCCAGCTGTGAGATAGGTAGCTATGTTTTCTCATACCAAAAAAAAAATTGATCATAAAATTATTCAAAATCAATAGTTCTAGTTATAATTGGAAGTCGCTTTGCGTAATAAATTCAATTATCTATTAACTTAATCTTGTCGATATTCAATGTATAATCAAAAGTGTTCCAAACCTGTTTTTATAAAATGTGGTTTACGTACACGTGATTGAAATGTGATTATTATTATTGTAAAGCATAAATATTTATGAATTAGGTAATTTTTTAATTGTAACCGGTATAATAAACAATAATGACTTGAGTGTTTTTGCTGAAAATAATAATTAAGTAGATTACTGTATATTCTATTGAAATATAATGCCTAATATATAATAATAGGGCGGCAAAATTTTCTTACGCCTCGGGAGGCTGACACCCACGCTACGCAACTGCTGAAAGGCGACCATAAATACCCAACAGAGCTAATCGAAATCGAACTAGACGGATGATGAGATGATAACTGTTAATCACGATTAAATAAAACTATCAACAACGTTCAATTTATTTTACTTACATGAATTAATTTATAAAATAAAAAAAAAACAAGTGAATTTATGTGCTTTTACACTGAGTCTCGCAACATTGTCCAGTTGGGGTTATTTGAAAGACTCGATTCTTTCGGTCCCTAGCGTACACTGGCCCAGGGCGGGTCCATGTTCCCCTCTTAATGCACGGCAGCCACAGGATTATAACAAGCGAAGCCAGTATCAAGCCGCATCCCATTTTTTACCCATACATTTGTTGTTAAATCTGTAACAATAACAACGCAACAATAACAATAACGCAGCATGAGCGTCGCCAGCGCTCTCTAAATTCTCTGCCTAATGACAGGTAATTTGTAATTCTGCATTAAATAATAGCGTACTGTAGTAGAATCACCCACAAACTAAAATATTTTTAGGACTAAAAATGAGGGACTGGGCACTGACTCAGTCCCTCATTTTTCTTGTTAAGGCGGGTGGCCTAACACTACAAATTTACACATTTTTTGAATCAATATGCGCAGTCTTTACTTTAAACACTGCGACTTAGGCGACCTGTCACAGGGGCTCCTTCATCTTTTACCGGACTGCCAAGGAAGGGTTGTGCTTTCAGCGCGGCACCTATCTTGTTTCTGCCGTGGATTGTCAATCCTATTGCAATTTTGTATGATCGACCGGTTTATGCAGGTTAAAATATGTAACAAGCGCCGAAACCAAGGCAATTTGTGAAGGCAATAATAGGTACCATACAGAAAAACCGGCCAAGAGCGTGTCGGGACACGCTCAGTGTAGGGTTCCGTAGTTTCCCGTCCGTCACAATAAGTGTTCCCAGTTATGAGGCCAACTGAACAATTCGGTAATACCCGATCCAATGTAATAAGTACCTACAGCGCCATCTCTCGAGGAATTGGGTTACTAATTAATACAAAGACGTGCAATTTTGGTGGTAATTTTGGATTCCGAGAACCGATTTCAATAATTCTTTTTTTGTTTGAAAAAAGATACTTACGTTGAGGATAATAAAATATGTAAACAAAGTTACAATTAAAGCTTGCATATACGATTATACTACAAACTTAGTCCAGAAATTATTTTGTACAACTTTTTGTCTTTTTTGTACAAAAACTGTTGTGTCAATCAAGTTCAAAATAATTTTCATAGAAAGTCCTTATAAAGTTCTACTTTTCAGATTTTTTTCATATTTTTTAGACTTATGGTTCAAAAGTTAGAGGGGGGGGGACACATTGTTTTTTACTTTTGGAGCGATTATTTCCGAAATTATTGACATTATCAAAAATAGTAGATTATTAACCAAGGGGATAAAGCAGTGTCTTCTGTCACGGGTGACGATTTAAATCGCGAGTGTAACGAAGGACTCGAGGTTTACTCCCGAGCGTAGCGAGGGTGTTAAAAACTTAAATCACGAGCGAAGCGAGGGATTTAAGACGAGTCCTGAGTGTAGCGAGAGATTTAAGTTTACCCAAGACTAAGACTGCTTTATCACCGAGGAAAATACTCTACTTTTCGTACCATTTGCGAAAAAATTAACACAGTAATAATATGAGATGAGCATTTATTAAAGATAATGACATTAAAAGTTAAGATTCGAACATTGGTCCAATTATTTAGAAAGAGAGCTACACTTTTGTTTGGTACCTACATTTATTGTTGATGAGTATGATTGCGGCAGCATTTGAACTGATGGAATCCGACAATACACTGTCACTGTCGCTTTGATTTAACAATGTATTTTTAAAACATTAACTTATTTATTAAAATAAACTTAACGTTTATGTATTTGAAGAAAACAAAATCACGGCAAATTCCTAGACTAATATGTTTTGTCGGAAAAGCAAAGGCATCAAGCTCATACGACCTCGTCGGTTTTGGTAATTTTATTTAATAATCATAACTGCATATTAATTGCGTGTTCCTTTTTAAAAAAGATGCTTAATGCTTTATATACCTACAAAGTCAATGGTGTAAACACAGATGTAGTCCAGTATTAAGTATTCCAATTTTAAATCACATTCTCTCCCTAGGGGATGAATGAAATTCAGTACAATTTTCTCTCCGTTTTTGACAGATTAAAAATGACTATTGTTATGTTCGTTTTTTGTGGCATAGAATGTCACCTTTTTGAGCAAGTGGTACGAAAATGATTTTAGTAAACCCCTATTCATTTTTAAATACCTTTCCAACAATATATCACACGTTAGGGTTGAAATTAAAAAAAAAATCACTTCCCACTTTACATATAGGGTGGCTACCCTAATAAAACATTTTTTTCAAATTTTTATTTTACCACTTTGTCGGCGTGATTGATATACATATTGGTACCAAATTTCAGCTTTCTAGCGCTAACGGTCACAGAGATTAAGCGGGGACGGACGGACGGACGGACGGACGGACAGACAGACATGGCGAAACTATAAGGGTTCCTAGTTGACTACGGAACCCTAAAAAGGATGTAAAAAAAATGGATGGATTCTTCACTTTGTCTAACGTCGACTTATTAACCCCTGTAGCGATAGGTAGGTATAGATTGTAATTTATTTTCTCTCGCTCGCTCTTGAGAATCCTAAATAGGTTTTTCTGTGTATCAACAAAGTAACTCCTTGTATAAATGGACTATGTAACGAAAACCCGAGGTATGATAAGTGGAGCGCAAAATTCTGTTTTCGTGAAGCTAAAAGAAAAGAAAAGCTAGAAGAACAATCCTACAATCTTCTAGAAAAAAATCCAGTCGACCCATTGTCGTCAGTTCAATACACACAACTCGCATGTACCTACCTCCAATCAACAAAGGAGCGAACTAACCAGGTTTGTCAGATAAAGTTGAAATTCGTTTAGAAATCTCATTTCTAAGGAGTGTGACTCGCAAAAGACACTGATAGAGTAGTTTTGATACCAGGTAATAAGTACTATTGCCATGGGCCTAAATAAATAAACGTAGATTAGGTGTTATCGAATGTACCTGGATATTGCGTTCAAAACATAAGACTCATGCCTCCATTTACAGACCCATCTTCTATATAATTTGGTTCTATTTCTAACATTTACACACACAAAACTTGCACGACGATACACACAAAACAAATCACACAATTTAAACTTTAGGATTTTTGACCAAACTGCAAAGCCTAATAAAATACACCTGTTGACAGCAGTTGCAAATCATTGCCAAATAAAATCTTATAACTTCTTAAAGGAGATAAAACCAAAGAGATCGTATGACGCTTTAATCTGAGCCTATCTTGATTATTAAGGATATTTCCCTAATCATAAAGTAGGTAGGTATATAGAGGTATTATTGAAATTGCTCTGGTGCATGAAGCGGGTGCAAGCTGTCAAAATCTGCGCTACGAACTTCAGTGAGGAGGATATCACTGCTGCCAAGTTGATGTTGTACCGGGTGCTCAGCAAGAGTGACCATCATGTCCCGCCGGCGTGACGGGACAAAGAGAAGCATACAACTTTCTAAACGTATCTGCACCTCGTCTTGGATGAGGACTTTTGACCGCAAGGAGTGGTTTTCCGGCGCTTCCACGGACAAGCGCCACATGAACGCGCAGTGACATAGTGCAGTGAAGTGCTACTATCATAGTTGTTAAGGATTTATTTACTAACACAAATTGTATTAGCTATATATATGTTTGTTTGTAAGGTATTTATCTATGGGTCTAAGATGCCTGAAAATAAATGATTTATTATTATTAAAATGTAGACACGCGAGCGATTGTCATTTGTGGATCTTTGACTTGGTATACAAAATAGTCGCTACAGTTAGTGGCCCGAAAGCCCGATACCCAATCTTTCTATAACCTCGTAAGTTTGTTTCAACTGTTTCTTCTCGGAGTAGTCGGGTACGAAACACCAGCCTCACCTAGTATAAAAAAAGACGTGTAAAAATGTTTGTGAAACCTACTGGCAAAATATTTATAGTAATATTAAAATATTTAATATCAAAATATTTATAAATATTTATATACAGTAGGTTTCATTTATCATTTTCACTGCCCAGTACTAACTGCGGTGTGGAGGTCAGACAGCCAGTCGCAACATGTAAAATAATGTTAATCAGCACCAGGCGATGAAACTGGAAAACGACCCCAACATAGTTGGTAAAGGCTGATGATGCTTCAGCATCCGCGCTAGTTTTATGCATACTATCGATGGATTTTCTGAATTTTAGCCACTTAAATCATCAATACAAACCTTTAAGTTTATTTGGCCCCATTGTGTTTTCTATGAAATGGTCTTTATTAGACTGGAATGAACGTACTTTATCCCAGAATTGTTTTGATGATTTGAATTATTATAACTCTGTAAAGCTAAAGCCATATTTGTTATGGTAGCAATTTTTATTTGAATCACTGGCACTGGCCTGCAAATTGTCTTTCATTTATTTTTAATTTCGCGGACTGTCCCGGCACTTCTTCCTTAAGAGGAGTCGTTTACAAACTTAGTTAATGTTTTGCATTCAGTACACACACAGCACTGAACGTGTGAGTGTTTTCTGTGTCCGTAGAGTTAGACCATTGTATGAGGTACATTTTGATTCAAGTGAGAAAACTTCACGATCGATAGTTCAAAGGTGCCTGTAACTGGCCTACTTGAAATAAAATTTAATGCATTTCATTTGATCGACGCGGAATTCACACACGAGCCGTTCGATGAGGGTGTTATGAAGCCGAGAACAGCAGATGCAAATTTTCACGCGAATCAAACGACGGTTTTCAATACACTTACTTAAGCAGACAATATATTGAGAAAATAAGAATTTTAAATATTTTTCAAATAAATATCATTTTGTTGTTAATAAGCAACTTATTTAAGGCGCCTCCCTGCTCTAAACCACGCAAGAAGTTCAAAAAGATTTAAACAGTGGTTTATTGTTATCTGTGGTGAAATCAATTAAAAATTAAATAACGTCGCCGTCAAAAAATGATGCGTGTGAAATACATTGCATGTTCAGCCTAATCGTAGTGCAACAAGAGCAAATTTTCCAAAAAGTGTTTTGAAAAATATTTGACACTTAAAAGCCACAATGTAGAGTTAAAACACGGCCGCACTGCACAGAATACGCGCTGCACGAACTGAAAAGGTTTTTTTCGTAATTAAACACTCAATAAAATAAAACTATGTATATTTAAAATTGTCCAAAAATAGTTTGCACCCATAAAAAGCAATTTACTTAGATAACATCATTAGCGATACATCCACTAAGCCTACATTGAATCAACCTTAACAAATCGTAACAGATATCAAATCGGAATGTTAACTTGTTTCTTTGCAATTACCCAAAAACAAACTATAGGCCAACCGCTACCTCAGGCAGGTTCTTAGTTAAGCCGTCAGGCTATAAATAGGAATGTCAAAGCACTATATGTTGTATCACATAAAAACTCAAAAACATTATCCCTTGTACTCGTTAAAGACGCGTCAAGGCTCTGTAGGTCCCAGCCACCTGAGTAACATTGTAATAAATAATCTATCACAATAAAAGAACATTATAACAAACTTAACGTGATTAAAATGCACCAAATATTATATAAAAATCGACAACTGATTATGTAAAAGTGTATATTATGTGTTACGCTGCTCCCTTTACCGCTTGCGATAAAATGGTTTAGTTATTGTATGTGGATGCGGACACGTTGCCGCCGTGCCCGGTCCAGTTGGTGTGCACGAAGTCTCCTGGCTTTGTGATGAGCTCATACGTGTGCGCACCGAAGTAGTCTCTTTGAGCCTGAAACCACAAATGATTTACATAAGTCCTTTGCAATTTTTTTTTTATTAAACTGGGGTCTCCTGGTTACCTGGTTGGTCCTTTGTACGAATCGGCCTAAATTCAAAATTAAGCAGCGCTTACTGAGTTCGGTCTATGGATAGGTGACCATCCATTACATAAGAGTTCCCTTTGTGCCTCGGAATGCCCGATACGCTGAAGTGTTTAGCCCTTGCTGCCCTTTCCAAATTTTTGACAGTCATTTCGTTTAGAATTATGAAATTAAGAAACCCAAAAGTATGCCAACCAGTCTTACGAAGGGGTATCGTATCGTCGAGTGGTCGACTACTGATAAAGGTGCTGGGTTCAAACCCGGGTAGTGCAAATTGATATGGAATTTTTCAGTAGCAAATACGGAGTCTGGATGTGTACCCAGTTGATAGGAATAGGCTAGTCGTCTATTACATGGGACTTAATACAAATGTTACTAGCGAAATATTCGTGTACTACACCCACATAAACCTATTCTTATGTTTCCTTTGCCTTTTTAACTTTTTCAACGCCATTGTCATATATAATTGACAAGCGCGTGCCCTGGAAGCCAAGGACACAAATATGTGTAATTTTTTTTATTAAATTGTGGCTTGGCTTGCGCGTGCGTTTATGGGTATGTTGTCTGGCAATCAAAAGGTTAAAACCATCATCTGCCTAGCCTTTTCCCAACTATGTTGGGGTCGGTTTCCATTCTAACCGGATGCAGCTGAATATCAGTATTTTACGTGGAGCGACTGCCTATCTGACCTCCACTACCCAGTTAGTAATACAATACCCCTTGGTAAGACTGGTTGTCTGACTTTCGGAACACTGACTACCTGTAACGACTGTGTAATGACAGCCGGGACCAACGGCTTAACGTACTTTCCGAGGCACAGAGGAAGCTCGGTATGTAGCGAGTGGTCACCCATCCACAGACCAACCTAGGCAAGCGCGGCTTAACCTAAAGATCGACCCGAGCGGCTGCTATTATTTAGCCACGAGCTCCAGGTTGAAACCATTGGTATTTAAAAAAAAATTGGATCCACAGCCTAACAAATCGAATTCCGTCATCGTTGCCATTGAAGAACCGCCAAAGACTATAAGAGCATCACAGTATGTACCTGAAGCATGTTAGCGGGTAGCACGGCCGATCTGTAACCGTCGTAGAAGGCGAGCGCTGCAGAGAAGGCTGGCGCCGGCACGCCAACCAGCGCCGTCTGGGCGACCACCTCCCTCAGAGACTGCTGCGAGCCACTAATGCGCTCGCAGAAGAACGGGTCCAGCAGCAAGTTGCTCAGCTGAGGATTCTTTGTAAAAGCATCCTGAAAAATAACCAACCGTGTATAAGTCACGAGTTTTCTTAGAGAACATTTATGCGTAGGTACCTGTAACTGTTGTTCAGCGAGAGAAAGTTTACTAAGCTGTCTTCTATTCCGAAGTTTTAATCTAATTAATCACATCAACTTGATCTGTATAGAATGTTTTACGTTAATTGTTATAACCGTTTTAATTAACTATATCCTTACTTAATATTATAAAACCGAAAGTGAGTTTGTTTGTTACGTCTTCACGACTAAAAGTCTAAACCGAATTTGATGAATGTTGGTATAGAGATAGTTAGGACCCTGGAGACGGACATAGGCAATTTCTTTTAATGTGAGAAACATTAAAAATGAATGAATGAGAAAGAGAGAAGAAAAGGGAAAACTTAGCTTTGCTATTACAATAAATAAGGCGCAAGGGCAAAGGAAGCAGGTACCTGTTAATCAGGAAAAGGGAACTGTGTTACCCCGAATTTAAAGCGAGCGAAGCCGCGAGCAAAAGCTAGTAATAAAATAAAATATTGATAGTACTGTCTACAATTAATTTATTACTATCCAATACACTGATTAGTTTCGAATTGGAGACAGCTATCGTCGATAAACTATTCATTGTTCAAGGGAAACACGTAACTCACGTTGTATTGGTTTTATAATTATGATACGGTCTTAAAAAAAAAAACTGTAGTGCGAATAAATGGCAATTAACTGAGTTTTGAGTTCACAAATAGTCATTTGTTTATTTCCATACAACCTTCTGACCTTACCAACTTAAAAAGGAGGAAAAGAAATCCTATTTCGTTTCCAGTAAAGATTTTTAGTTGTTATTGAATAATTAATTAGGCATGTGGTGTGGGTACATCACACTTTATATGCTATGACAAGTTTGTGTATGTTTGTTACTCCTTCAGGCACATTCGTCTTCAAATCCGTCATCCGTCAAATCCGAGCATTTTGGATAGTTGTATTTATTCAATTTACTGCTGTTATTACTGATTCCATATGTTAAGACTACGATATCCATCGTGCAGCTAAATATTCAGTCAAGATTGTGACTCGTGATTACGTTCAAGATTGAAAAGGAATGGTTTATCTAATTTCACCTGCACGATGCTTCATCAAAAACAGTATAATCGAATGTGACAAGTGAGTATGCGTATGAGTTCGGAACTATTACAGTACCTACTTTGTAAGAATTTCGTATAATAACCTACAGGTAATAAGGAAAATAAATAGTTAAAAACATTCAGACGAATTGATAACCTCTTTAGGACCACTTTTAGAATGTCACTCACACTGGTCACGACATGTTTTTACTTTCTTGAATCATACTGTAAACAGTTATGTAACAGTTTGCATGACTTTGAGATTGAATGTCGAATGGTCACATTATCGATGAGGTCACTGATTACATTGTTCACCTTCGTTACTTTAAGTGCAAAACCATATTTATATCATGTAAGGTGGCAATGATATGACAATAAATTACTCATATTATACCTGTCATCATGTCGACAGCTTGATAATCATAGATTTGATATTAAGATACTTAGTTCATTTTTTTGTGTGATCATTTCCCTTTTTTTTAATCACTGATAAAGGTACTTAAATTATGCAAGTCAATGACTTTTTATGCCGCTTGAATTATTAAACAGTAACGAAACTACGAATGTTTGTGTGATCGAAAAAATTAATTCGGAATGTGTTTGTAGGAATTTTATAGTAATAATTGGTCAATTTGTTGAATGCAAAGATAACAATGCCTAGTTAGTAGTAGTCCGCAAATTCTTACCTTGATGTTACCAAGGAACGCGCTCCTGATGATACAGCCGCCTCGCCACATCAAAGCGATGCTGCCATAGTTCAAGTTCCACTGGTTCACCTGATAGATTCACAACATTAATCATACATCATCATTATCTGAGCAAAATATCTACTAATAGAAAGACGATATAGTTAGCTAAAGTAAGATAATCTTGAACCAGTTGTTTTTTTTAGTCCATTAATTGTTTTCTTTATTCCAGTTGTTTTTTTTAGTCCATTAAATGTTTTCTTTATTCCAGTTGTTTTTTTTAGTCCATTAATTGTTTTCTTTATTCCAGTTGTTATTATTAGTATTAAAATGTAGAATCATATAACAGATTTCCTCTAACAATTAACTTTTTACAACAAGACGTTCAAGTGACTAAAATTGGATAATTATCGGCCTTCATTTGACTTGTTTTTTTATTTTGATATAATAACATCAACGGACTACATTTTGGATCGGATCACGCGAAACCCGGCCTCGAACCCATAGTAAAACCCGATTTTTCCCAGATTTACTATGTGCACGAAACCGGATTTCGATGCCCTAATAACAAGTATAGACCGTCTCGTTAGCGGAAGGCTTTGTTTCTCACTGCATTTATAAATGAAACACTACTGTTCTGTACGCGGACGTGAACTTAGTGAAAAGCTTTTCTAATAATACCCAATGAGGACTAATGTGTTACGGTGGCGATATATTCAACCATCTCCCATCAACATCTTTGCGCTATCTAAATACGGGAAGACTATACAATCTATACTAATATTATAAAGCTGAAGAGTTTGTTTGTTTGTTTGAACGCGCTAATCTCAGGAAGTTCTGGTTCGAATTGAAAAATTCTATTAGTGTTGGATAGTCCATTTCTTGAGGAAGGCTATAGGCTATATAACATCACGCTACGACCAACAGGTGCTGAGCAGCGTGGGTGAAACCGCGAGGAACAGCTAGTATACTTATATCAGTATTAAGGAATTATTTGACCAGTCATCATTATTTATTCATGTATTACTATCGTATCGTATCTACTATATTACTCGACATGAATGATGAGTTTGTACATGGATTTCTTCTAAGTAGTGAATCAACGCTTTGGAATGGGCAAGGACGGAACTTTCATGAGTTTAAATTAAGCCTTGTGATTGGGATGGTAACTTCTTTTGTTTTTGACATTTAAAACTGCATGTAATGGTATAATTGAAATAAATGCGTTGATTTGAATTTGACTGTAAAAATCTAAATAATACTAAATATCATATTCTATTTCTAGTTACATAAAGAGAAATTCTACCATATGATTAATCCCTTGTGCTTAAAACTTCATAGTCTTGCTATCCAAATCTTTTGTTTTTCAATTCACATAAATTTTCTGAAAACGAGTAGAGCATGTGTAGTGTGTGACCAAGCTGATTATAAAATTAGCAATAAGGCACCATCAAGACGAACAAATATTTTTTCTGGTTAATTTTTCCTCAGACTTAATATTTACATAGTATAAAATGAAGTCACTTCCGTTGTCTGTTCACTTAGATTCTTTAAACTTCTCAACAGATTTTAATGCAGTTTTTATTAATGAGAGTTTCAGATATAATGATTTGAGAGGAAGGTTTTATATGTATATTATACTAGCCGATGTGGGTAAACCACGGGTGCAGCTATTAAATTATAAATCCAAAGACAATTTCATCTGTTTTTTTCGGTTTTTTTGTTGACACGTAAAGTGCATTAAGAGATTTATATGTGCCGATTGTATTCAGTTTCATTGGTGAAATTGTTGGATATTTAATAATATATATATTACTATAATTTGTTGAATATTTTGTTTCTAAAAGAAGTTTTGCTAACTTTGTTGAATGCATAAGTATTGAAAGTTTCTCCAGGATGGCAGATACCACCAGGTATTTCAAAATATATCATACCTTGGCTGCCTCACGGAGGAGCATGAACCCTTGCGCGTACGATATAAGCTTGCTGGCGTACAACGCTTTGCGCAGATGTTCGAGAAACTTCTTTTTATCGCCTGTGAACTTGGTCGAGGAACCCGGCAACACCTTGCTCGCCTTAACTCGCTCATCTGCACAGAAAAAAACATAATTTTAAAATCAAGTGACTGAAAATTCCACTGGAGCTAAATATACAAAACAAAAATATGTATAATAATGTTTTGTTTTTGTTGTTGTTTTAAGTCATTCTGTCCCCGATAGTTAAAAAGACGTATCTAACACGTTTTCCAATTTTGGGTTATATACATTGTCGGAATCAGAAAAAACAAGGCGCATCGGCCTGTATTTTTATTAAATTTAGATACTTTTTGTTAGATACGTCTTTTTAATTATAGGGGGCAGCATTATTGATGTAATCTATTATGATTGTCTGTCTAACCTTATCCCAATTTTGTTGAAGTCAATTTCCAGATAAAGCGGAAAACTAAAATTTTACATGGTGCGATTGCCTGTCGGACAGAAACATCTCCAACCTTTAGGGATTTTGCTTTGGAATGAACATCGTAATGAATTTCTTTATGTCGCACCAAAATAAACGATATAGTGTACGTAACACTAAATGCTTACAACCTAGTGACAGCAATTATCACTCTTAATGGCATCACTTTCGTAATGGCGCATCGTCTGTTCTTCAACGTCGTGTGTCGATAGCTGAAAGTTCCATCGCCTCTGATCAAAATAGAACCCTGTTCAGTGTTCGATTCTGTACACCTGACACAACGATATGCAAAATTTTAGGATCATTTAAAATATAAAATTAGGATGTTTTACTTGTCAGGCACAGGTGAAATTACAACTGAAAGTGACTCGCAATTCATTTATTTACATTTATTTTCCCTCCTCATCATCATTGTCAGTTAAAAACCTGATAAAATAAAAGCAAAAATAAAACACGTTTGATGAAATTTCACATATCATAATCTTACATCAAACGATACCAGTCTTATTTTGGCGTATCATGCACTATTCACGCATGATCATCCTTATGACAATGAATTGCTTTATTTAAGCGTCCCTAGTCATAGACAACTAACGTTAAATCATGCCATGATTTAGCATAATGTGCATATGACCAGATGTATAAATGTTGGCAAAGCAAAAAGTGTAGGTACCTCCATGTAAGAAATATATTAGGTGGCGTTATATAGTTTCTGCCTCATTCAAAACGAAATAAGTGCCAGTTTAATTTTATACTATTTCTGAAGAGACAAACACACTAACACAAATTGATAAATATCGATTATAACTAAACCTGTAACTTGCAACGAAAGATGCTGAATGTTCCTATCGGTGACTTGTATTAATAAACAATATAAAATAACGTTATTGAGAGAACATTCATAAAAAAACTGTAATACTCAAGGTTACTAACCATCGCCATGAAAACATCTGCCCGGTGAGGTTAACATTTACAAGACTTACGGACTTTCATAACACATAATAGGACACGATATTTAAAAAAAACTAGAGCTCATCTTCGATAAAAAATTACAGGTCTGGTCTCAACACACATTATAGCTACATAACTAGTTAATTGGATTGATTGAAAAAAGTTGTATTGTACGTCAATTGACTCTTTGAGTATGGTTAGGTATATAATACTATCAATGAATTTATAATTTCTTATAAACATACAAACAATTATAGAGTACTATACAATAATTGGGGGTTGTTTCAAAATAATACGCATAGATCGATCGATAGTTAGGCTATGCTTGCTGACATTGATGTTGATCTATGGATGGGTGATTCATAACATCCTTGGTCCCGGCTGTATTTCTATTTGATATCTTTGACAGTCATGATAGTTAGGCAGTGACTTGAATGTCTAACAACCAGACGTACCCAGGTAGGTTGTGATGGTCTGTTCATAGGCAGCCACTCCCATGTCAAAAACTGATTTTCACTGTTAGACAATCCAACAGTAAGCCGAATCAAGGCAGATAATTAGACTAGTTTTCGTACCTTTGAGTGCAGAGAGGCAACGCGCGAATACGGCCTCGCCGATGAGCGTGACTGGTACTCCGTACTCCAAGGCGGCGATGCCGGTCCACTTGCCGGTTCCCTTTTGTCCCGCAGTGTCGCGGATCTTTGGCAGAAGATATTTACCTGCAATATACACATCGATCGTTCAGCATTGCATACACATATACCTATGTATAGAAATGGAAACCTTGCTGAGCTTTTTATTAGTAATTCACAATATATTCGTGAAAGACTTCATGTTAGTAATTCGCAGATTGTATTATATTAAAATAGTTGTGTTCAGCATACATTGAATGCACCTTTTTCCTCATACTACCTTCCTTGTATTATTTTTAATGTTTTAATATTTAGTCTGCTATTTAGAGCGAGACAAATCAATCTACTTATAAAAAATCATCAAAATCGCTCCAGCAATCTTAAGTTATAAACGGTAAACCCAGCTTGTTTTATATATAAAATAGATTTTCAAATTCACAGGGTACTAACCATCAGAATCCTTGAACTTGAGAATGTCTCTCGATATTTCAATGAGGAATGAGTCCAGGTCGCCTTTGTTCCATTGCTCAAACACTTCAGCCATTTCACCTTGTTCCATACCTTCAAACATAATTAATAAATTTAATTAAATAAATAGTTTACAAATAAATTATAAAGAGGCAAAACTTGTTTGTATGTTAGGGGGTAAAAGAACTTCTAATCTGCTTCCAGTGGTTGCATCAAATAGCCAGTAACAGAAGGCAACCGGTTACACCAAGTATTAGCTGTCAATTAAAAGGATACACATAGCTATGGTAGCTGGCTAGTACTAGCTGTCATCGTTCCACGGCTTTTAGCTGTGACATATATACCTAAGACATCTTTCATCAGGTTGTAGGCTTCACAGATGAGCTGCATGTCACCGTATTCGATGCCGTTATGCACCATTTTAACGAAGTGTCCCGCGCCATCTTCTCCTACCCAGTCGCAACATGGCTCGTCGTTTGCTTTTGCGCATATTGCCTGAAATTACAGTACTAAAACTAAAACATTTTTTTTTTTTTAGGAAAATGTATTTTACTTTTCTCTATTCTCATCTCTTCTGCTCTAATCTTTTCATTGGTTAATTTCATTACTCTTTCAACTTGAATAAACTTATTTATGTAGTCCCAACACCCTGTTTTGTATCCTGAAGGGCTTCTATGACATCTTATAGCAATTCTTATTCCACTGAGTGAAAGAGATGGTGCTAGACACCCTGTATAGCTCTGTCTCTTTCCCTCAGCGGAATAAGAATTGCTTTAAGAGGTCATAGTAGGGTAGCAGATACCCACACAAACATTTCAAATGAAAAGGATTGCAACTACACAAACAGATGGCTGAAATCCATCTGGTTTTATTAAATATATTCCTAAAACTATTTAATCTAGTGGGCATTCCCAAGTACATACCTGGAAGATAGGTTTGACATGAGGCCAAGCAGCAGGATGTCCACCAGGCATCAGTGAGGGTCCATAACGAGCACCGTCTTCGCCACCACTCACCTGTACATAAACATAACATAGCCTTTCTAATTGTCTTAGTATAACACAAGGCCTTAATACAATCATACTTAGAGTTGACCTTTCATGCAGTGTGATTTTACAACAAAAACAAGGGTAGCGCAGTAGGCTCTCTCTAGAATGATAACCTTATTTAGGACTGATTTTGCATAAGCCTTCCATAATATGATGTACTTACACCCATTCCTATGTAAAGTATTCCAGTTGATGCAAGCTCTTTGCACCAACGCTGTGTGTCTATGTATTGGGAGTTGCCACCGTCAATGATTATGTCGCCTTTCTCAAGAAGGGGTACCAACTTCCGCACAAACTCATCAACGGCTGATCCAGCTGTGGATTTACATCTTTGAGTTATTTATTATTACACAATTATGGTATTTCATGCTTCATATTTAAATTCATTGTATCACCTTTAACAAGCAACATGACTTTTCTAGGCTTCTTCAGTTTAGCAACCATGTCTTCTAAAGAAGTTGCTCCAATTATCTTTGTTCCTTTAGCCTCATTTTTGAGGAATTGGTCGACCTAAAATGTTAAAACCTTACCCAGTTAGTAAAATATATTGACATGTGTGGAATAAAATGCAGGATGTATTGGATTATAATTGTAAAAGCACTTTTATGTACCATACCTTGGCAACAGTTCTGTTAAAAGCACAAACAATGAATCCTTTGCTATCCATGTTCAGAATTAAATTCTGTCCCATTACTGCTAGCCCAATAAGGGCAATATCTGCTTTAGGCCTGAAAATAATTTATATTTATAATATGAAAAGATAGAGAAAATATTGAATAAATGAAAAAATATCAAAATGTACATCATATATTTTTTTTAGTTTGCAGTTGATTGATATTAATAGCCCTTAATTAACAGTATGACTATGAAGGTATTAATTTTAAACCAAATTGCTATAATTTGTTATCTTGGTATTTTATATGAAAACAATTTTAATGACATAGCATATCATTTGATTGGTGATTTCTAACAATTGATGTACTGGCCAGTTTCAAAGTTTGTATTTTGGGTATTTTCCATTTGTAGTTTGCATACATTTATAAATTATAATCTTGATTGAAGTACTTGACTCAGTACTTATGAAAGGCACACAGTTAGTCTGTTCACCTTCAAATAACCTTGTGGCCACACTTTGCATCAAGCAGTTACCAATAGTTGTCTGTAAAGTGTATTTCATATAACTGATTTAGCATTACATTTTAACCATCAAAGCATGCTAGCTTTGATAGTCACCTACTAAGCAGAGATAAATAACTAGAGCAAAGTTACTTTCTTTACAAAAAAAAAAAAACAATTATAACCATACTAGAACTGGGTCCATAGCCTTACCTGGGCATCAAAAATAAACATTACAAAAAAAAACCCCAGCGTTAGAAATTTTAGTAAATTCAAGGTTATTATTCTCAGGGTCAAGATCAACTAACTAACCTAAAAATTTAACTTATCTTTTAGAGTTGTAAATATTATATTTTATTACGTATATTCTTGAGTGTACTGTTAAAATTCAAAGGCATGCTGAAAACACATGAATATTAATTTTGTGAATAAACTTACGCTGCCATTTTAATAAGTTTCTTCCCGAGAGTTATGTACAATGGGTTAGAGGTAAATTCCTGTTTTTATGTTCTAATTTCTTGAAATACTTTCTTCGATTTTTATTGCAAATATCACACCAAACAAACGTTTTCCAACAAACTTTACAACTTGTCTGGCCAAGTGTGCACGAGCAACTCACGGTTACAGTTGCACTACAGTCAGACTAACTCGACCAAGAACTCGACGTACTAACTTCAATGTACTCTGTGGTACTAACTTGACTGTGCAGTACACACAGACTGACACAGACAGTCAATCAAATTACTCAGACACTACTTTGCATAGGTTTACGAAGTAAGTTGTACTGTCATTCACGTCATTACTATCACTATGCCACGAAGTTGTACTGTCGGTGTCGTTCTGTCAAAGTATCACTCAGTATCAGTGCTACCAACTCCAGAAAATATTAACGTGTAAACCTAAAGTAAAAAACGTGTAAAATGCTTTTAGTCCGGTCAAATTAGACATACGAAGTTACCTAAATTCCCACCAAGCTGAAAATCGGTAAGATTGTTTCAAATATCATTAAAAACAAAATTTGAAAGTTCCCCATCTTTCCCTTGTAAGGAAAAATTTTTATTCAAGGTCAAAGGTAAAAAAAATGAGTTTTTCGCGATTTTCAACAAAACGGTAAGTTTTATCATAAAAATATCTCAGACAAAAATTGTAGATCATAAATATATCTAGAAAAAATTAATTTAAACTTTTTATCTACAAGCCACCGTTTTTGAGATATAACGATTCAAAAAGTTGTAATCGTCATAATATGCACACGTTTCCACGCCACCTATGAGGTAGTGTACATAGCGCGTTTTTTTTTTTGTGGTTTCCCCAGTAGGCCTATTCCACGGGTCAGTTTTGATCTCGTTTAATTTGAAACTATTGAAAAATAATGGATATTAGCAGAGATTGAAAAGATAAAAGCAATTTAAGTTAAAAAAAAGTAGTGAAATTTAATCGTCCGAGTCGTAACTTTCAAAATCTTCTTCTTGATCTTCTTGTTCTTGTTCTTCTTGTTCTTGTTCTTCTTCATCTTCATCCTGAGTGGATGTAAACTGCATTAATAGCGATGTATCGCATGTTGCCTCGCTGGAATCAAACGGATCCTCTACTGTTGGTGATTCAATATTACAGCACAACCGGCCTTGACAATGTGTACATGCCAGTCAGAGAACAGAACAGTCCGACTTTTTTGCAACCACATTTAGCACTGAATCCCTTTTTGCAGTTGCAAAAAATCGAGTTCAGCAATTTTTCCGGCGCAGGTGGAAGTAAAGTGTGCACTGGTTCTAATAAATTGTTGACCAACTTCCAACCCCAATCTGTAGGGTCTAGCTGATAACCAAGCCACACTTGAACTTGGTAATATACCCTAAAAAGATGTTGATGAGCAGCAACTGAGGTTGGAGGAAGACAAGCTAAATTGTACTTGTTTTTTACTTTTGGTGTTTTTAACGAAACATGCATATCTATACTTATCTAAGCAGGTAGTTTTTTTTAGGAGCTCCGTACATAGAAAGAAGAAATCGAATGCCGTTAGTAATAATTTCTTGTCGAGTAGAATTACTATTTTTGAAAACTTCAGCACATTCAATTAAGTGTGTGGCGGTACTCATGCATATTATGACGATTACAACTTTTTGAATCGTTATATCTCAAAACCGGTGGCTCGTAGAAAAAAAGTATAAATTAATTTTATGTAGATAATTTTATGATCTACAATTTTTGTCTGAGGTATTTTTATGATAAAACTTACCGTTTTGCTGAAAATCGCGAAAAACTCATTTTTTTTACCTTTGACCTTGAATAATTTTTTTTCCTTACAGGGGAAAGATGGGGAACTTTCAAATTTAGTTTTTAATGATATTTCAAACAATCTTACCGATTTTCAGCTTGGTGGGAATTTATGTAACTTCACTCTTATTTTTTGGTCTAATTTGACCGGACTATTAGCCATGACTCGACACAATGAACAAAACAAAAATTGCTTTTTTAATATAAAGTGAAACTTTTATTACATTGTCTCAAACTTTTTCGTCTGTGTGTAACATGCCGCGTGACGGTCGACTGCGGAATAGGGACGTCTAAATGTCTTAATGTGAAAAAATTTTAGACTATGCGTCCAGCAGTGTTATTCTAAACGAATTGCCTGTGAAAAAAAAAACATATGAACAGTGTATGTTTGAGCATAAATTTCCATGTATTTTTAAGAGTGGAATCTTTTGAAATCCGCCAAAAGCTCCTATCACATATTGTTCAAGAAGACTCAAACCCTTAGGTAGCTGACGAGTGCAAGATCATGCCGGATCACCAGTTCGATTATCGGGAGAAACACGCAACGGTTGAATAGGTGCATAGGGTACCAAGCAATCAGGCAATCACTTGAGAAGATGGAATATTACTCTGTAGCTTTCCTTGACATACAGCAGGGTAGGGTATGGCAGAAAGGCAGAAGGCAGAAGTTTTACAAGACAAAAACACTTCTCCCTAACTCCTTCTTCATGATCCTATCTACATGACAGAAAATTCTAGGTCAAATAAATGGAGAAGACTACTCGCAGCTGTACTCTAATACTGCTTCTGTGCCCCAAGGATCAGTTCATCGAACCGTGTTGTATTCCATAAACACAGCAGACCTACGCAGGCAACACGCACGGCATGCCTTGCGAGTGACAAAGCAAAGACCCATGAGTTGCGAGCACAGCTTGGTAAAATAGATGTTTGTCTTCAGAAGTGGATAATAAAAGCTAGTTAGTAAGAAAATCAAATACATACGTTATGACACTCGGTTGTGTCCCTCCATCCGATGTCGCAAAAATAAAATGAAATTTATGGGACAGGTGAACATAGAATAGCCACTACAGGTTTTCTTAATTATTTACTTTACAATTTAATTAATCCGTCCCGTTCGGCACAATTTAATTCAAGGCACCCACAGAATTGAATCGAAACCGGGACAAAAATCTTAAAAATTATGCGACTCCAAGCGTAGCTGAGGTACCTACTATGGATGTCTTTTTAAATTCCATAACTACGAGTATGAACTACTAACAAATTGCATAATTTGATTACACAGAAATTGACATGTTTTAATTAAAATAAATGAAAAAAAAAACTTATATCAAAAACAATGAAACCAAACATGTAGGAATTAAATACCTATTAAAAACGTACTGAGATTACACTAAATTCGTTTAAGGCGTAAGATGTATGATGTTCGGCCAAATGTAAAAACCCATTATCTACATGATTGTGTGTTCGCTTTGAATCTAGATAAAGGGTAGACAGGGCTGTAAGGGTCAGGTCAGGGAAAACATAATTATTGTATGATGTTTTGTAAAAGCAGTGACATTAGATTAGCCCGCTAAATTTGATTTCCCGCCAAGAAGTTCTACACTACATACGTCCTGACCACCTTGTGTGTTACCTGACCACAAATTAAAAAGATTTTGAGAATTTGGAATTTTAAACACTCAAAATAATTAAAACCATTTTGGAATGTTTAATAAATCCAAAATAGAATAGCATTACAAAGAAAAGAAATTAAATTAACAATTTTTAATTTCAGAGACAAGGCTAGTCCTAGACAAATACTTTATCACATACCTGTGATAGATACAGCCTCTTTGGCTAGAACCTTAAAATATTGATCCAATTCAATCTGTTCCAACTTATCTTACACCAAAGAGTATAATAATACGTGAGATCATATCGTTCGCCAACAGAACCTTGGACTACTCAAGTAAGTACTAAAGAAAATATTTTATTGTACACATTCGCCGAACGGCCTCCAACTGCTGGATTACTGATTAGCTGCTGAATGGGTGTAGCCGTTCATTGTTTTTTTTTGTTATTTCCAATGCACTACTTGAAAGATTAAGAGATTAACTCATATGAGAAATAATATAAACAAAAAAAAGTAACAAAATAACTTCGGCAAAAGCTAATGAAGTTGGATTCTTTAGTGATGAGTTTAACAGGAATGAAAAAATACATGTCACAGCCATGCCTTCTCCCCTTACAAAGTTCGGAACCTCAAAAGGAAGAACTAGGCTCATTTCGTTGTCCGTCTAGATAGACGAACAACGAAGTGAGCCTAGTGACTAGTCCCTTTATCAGATACGCGTGGATGTATCAAGTTGAAATCTATGTTTACCATATACTTAGGTGTTATATCGTGTTATGGCCACACATGCTTATAAAATAAAGTGATTTTATATTATTTTATTTAGTCATAATTTCTGAACGCATTTTGTTATTAGAGTTGGCATACGTTTAGAGTACAATTTTTTTTTCTTTTTGACAACATTATAATATACAACACAACATGGTGTTTACAAGTTTTTATTTAAATTGTAATACAGTGTTTTTTCAATTGAATAAATAAATAATGATTTTAAAAATGTCAAAAACATTGTGTAATTCGTATTTTGACAGTTTTTGTTATATTTGTGGTGTACTTCCAGTATTTAAGAAAGGATATCGGAATCTAGCAAAGAAGTATATTTTGGCTATTTCAAAATTCCGATTGTTCATCGAGTCTGTGTGACTAAAAATGTGTTGGGATTCTTACATGAAGGATGGTTACTTCTATGTAGCAAATTCTACCACCTAGTAGTTCCAGCAAAATTTTAAGAATTGTGATGGAATGGATCTTAAGGTATACAGAACCTAAGGCATATTATTTGAAAGTTCTAAAGCCACATTAAAATCAAATTACCAATAGTTAGTTGAAGTTATACTAGATAATTTTTTTGACACCCGCAGCGTCGCTTGCCCCATCATCGAAATTGATCCCTAGGGAACATAGTACCGGAATTAACAAACCGTTCAGTAGATATTTTGTGACAGAAAACATCCTTATATCCTCGCAATCTTTTACATTTACAGTATGAGAAGACGTGTCCACACATCTCTGAAAGGTCATTTCCTTTAGTCATACACCATCAATCACATCAGGGATACACATCAAAATTATTATGGATACTGAGATGAAGCCATGTAAATTGACTATTGTAGTCTATTATGATACCCAGTCATAAGAACAGGAAAACGGCTGCCACAATAAATTTCCTAGAATGTAATTTTTTCCTATTTTTTTTGTTTTTTTAAACGCAATTTTTGAACAGAAACACTTAATTCCAAAAGTGAAATCTTATTTAAAAAATAATTACTTGTGTGGCGATGTGGATACTTTTTGTTTAATGCATGATACTTCTGTCTCTTTCATCTGTTATGCAAGTTGAATTAAGGGATTGTCTTGCTTTCTAGCTTCAATGAGAAATGTGAACTCTGCTTCTTGGTTGGTCCGTTTTCTGCACTAAGACAATTTTCCCAGACTTCTTTCAAGGTGTCTTTCCTAGACTTCTTTCATAATGTCCGCAACTGAGTATCATTGTCTGCATATAGGTGATGCCTGTATATTCATAGAGCACATGTGATTGTTTCTTCAGCCTGTATGCAATAGACTTCATAAAGTACATGTGTGAATAAGGCACATAAAAGACTAAACTTAGTCTTGGCCACACAATTATTATTCTGAACAATAATATTACTTGAAAACACTTACACTGACACTCAAGGAGTTCTCTAGTAACAATATTTTTAATGCTCATATAAATGAAATGGATATTTACATTCACTCTAATGATAAAAAAACTCTATATTTTCTCAAAAACAAATTATCAAATCTTGTTCGTAGTAGTTATTTTCAAAATTTATGGAGGGGTATTTTTACAGTGACTGTAGCGAGACACTATTTTTTATGTTTTAACCATTTACTTGAGAAAAAATGCGTAAGAAACTGCTATATCTTTGTAACACCTACTGATAGACACCCCTTACACTGATATATATATGTAGATATTTTTATTTTCAACTGTCAGTTGCGTGTGTAAATGCCCTATTTTATTTATTATTCTTTTGCATCATATTTATGTAGCGGTTCATAGAAGGCATCTGGTTCAAATTTCTACTAGTTGGTGCTACTGGCCTTGGTTTGAAATAGCTGTGGCATATGGACTGGGCTAAACTTTAGGGGCCCCGTATTAGTAAAAATACCAGTAGGTTCAGCATTGGTTGCTATTCCTTAAAATAAAGAATCTCTTTCAAATTTCAGAGGACTACTCAAACTCATCTGACTCAGCAATTACTGAAAACTGCACATAAATAATTACACCAAAAGAAAGTTGTAAAAATTTATTGACTGCCTGAAGACTATAGTTTAAAGAATGTTTAATAATAGCAACAATTGATGAAAAAATCTGAAATAGGCCTAGATCTTGTGTACCTGGAGAGGTTTTAAAGAAGGCTCTTAATTTCATTGCTTTGAGAATGGAACAATATAAAATACCTGATGAAGTGTGGTCTGCTGTTAAACATGAACAAGCATATGACCACACAGCAATGTTAAATAAAATTGGAAATCATTTGCCATGTCTATTACAAAATTTGGATATCACCAATTACATGGATAGGTGGCACACTTTGTTGTATATGGAAGAGATTGAGGAGATTACCAAGAAAAATTCTAATAATATGATCACTACAGTTTTGCACAGATATGACGAGTACCTTGGTCTTAAAGTAAAAAAATTGTCTGAAAGGAATCCATCTATAATGTTAGGAGATAGAGTTGTTGTGCATGACAAATTTGGCTATGAAGGTCCTACATACCATGAAGGGTTTGTTGATGCTCTAAAGAGGAATTGGGTATTAATTACATTTTCTCCTCAATTCCATAATACCTACCTCGGAAATGAAGTTTCGGTAGAATTCCATTTCAGTAGAGCCAGAATAAGAAAGGCACATCATGCTATTGATTTGGCAGTTACGAAATTAGGTCCACATATCTTATTCCCATCTCGTCTCATACCACGATCATCGCAAATACCTCAAAAAAGATTTAAAACTTTGACATGGTTCAATCCAAGTTTAAACTGTCGTCAGAAAGAAGCAGTGACAAATATTTTGATTGGGGAGTATCGTCCTATGCCTTATTGTATATTTGGGCCACCTGGGACGGGAAAGACGATAACTATTGTTGAGACATTAATTCAAATACTCACACATATACCTGATAGTAGAATTTTAGTAGCAACACCTTCAAACAATGCAGCTAATTTATTGGCACAAAGACTATTATACTATCAGAAACTTTTTCCAAATTTTGTAATCAGACTCATTGCAAACTATTTGATTGACTCCGATTGTATACCAGAAATGATAAAACCTATCTGCGCGACATTAGCTTCTGACAGTATATCAAGACCAACTCAAGTTTTACAAAATGGCATTCATACGGGTGTTTCAGCATCCTATGTTGGGAGTCATCGAGTTACTATTGGTACATGTAATTGTTTGGGAGCACTGGTGCAAACAGAATTATCCAATGGACATTATACACACATAATAGTGGATGAAGCAGGCCAAGCAATAGAACCAGAGATAATGATTCCTATGACATTGGTAAATAAAAAAAAATGCCAAATCATTGTTGCTGGCGACCCAATGCAGCTTGGGCCAGTTGTTGTATCACTATATTGCAAAGACTACGGAATGAATATTTCATATATGTCACGAATATTAGCAACATCCCCATACGAAAAAGATTATGTTGCTTTCCAAAATGGTTTGAATAATAAGTTGATAACACAATTGACAGATAACTACAGGTCTTTGCCAGAACTTTTAACACTGCCCAGTAAAATGTTTTATGAGTCATCCTTAGTTGCTAAAATTGATCGCGAAATGCCATTTATACAGAAAATTATTGATGCTGTTTACAAGATATTTAAAATTAATACTATGGATATAAAAACCGGCGGAGTGTTTGTGTATGGCATTAAAGGAAGAAATATAAGAGCAGTGGATGGCACTTCTTGGTTTAATCCTGAAGAAGCATCTATGGTTGCATCAACTGTGTGTAACCTATATAAGAAAAATGTAAGAGCTGATGAAATTGGTATCATTACACCTTATGGAGCACAGGTAATTTTCTACCAACTTTAATATCAGATGATTACTTAATGGGTTCATCAAGCTGTTTGAAAGCTTTCTACCTTGGCATCCTTTATAGGGGCTAACTGCAACAAATCTTTAAACAAACTGCGAACACAAGTCGGCTGTACTGTAGCAAAGACTAGGTATATCTACAGACAGGGGTTCAAAAACGGCATCGATCTCGAGACTACGTGATATGTCATATGTCCACAGACAATGGCCCACCATTGTGCTGCATGCCCTGCGCACTTGATGTCATGACTGGCCTATCTATATATGAGACGACGATGGCCAAATATATTTAATTAAAATTTGATATTCTACACGCTAAGAAAATTTAAATATATCATAAATTATATACGTGCAAACTCACAGGCATAACTATTTATTATTCACCGGCAACTTGCCTTGAAATATATACTTGTGGAATCAGGTAGGTACACACGGCGACACATCAACCTATACAAAACCAGTTTATACGGATCTCTCATTGTACTTGGAATTTATGGTGTACGATCCGTTGTTGAGAGAGCAGCATAAACTGGTTTTGTATAGGTTGATCTGTCGCCGTGTGTACTGTACTACAAGATGCCCAACCCAGTTTTCTTGAAAGACTTATGTGACCCTGTACTGGGATAAGTCATTCATCATTGACCAATGGCCAAGAGCCTTAACGACTATCTGTCGAAACTCCTTAGGCGGATGGATTAAAAGCCTGGTTTAGAAAGCAGTATTCCTCGATACAGCCCGCGTTGTGAGGTTCGTCTCGGTATCTCTGGGGCCCTAACCAACGGTAGCTCCTAAAACCTATATACCACAATTTATTTTAAGATTTACTTAATAATGTAAATAATACGTTTTAAAGTGAATAAAGGACCATAAATAGCATTAACCCCTTGTATGCCGGAACGTAGATCTACGCGAGACACAATGCGTTTTTAATTGTTACTGTAATTCCGGCATACAAGCGGTTAATATAAGTAATCTTAGTCAACAACTACTTTGGTACTACAAACACAGTTAAATTTTTCAGGTAAATCAACTGCAACGTGCTTTAGACGAATACCGGCTGGAGCATCCAAAAATAGGGAGCGTCGAACGGTTTCAAGGCGAAGAACGGCGCCTTATTATCATATCAACAGTGCGATCATCTCAAGCCCTATTGTCTGAAGATCATAAAAATTCTTTGGGATTTGTCAAATCTTCCAAGCGTATAAATGTCGCCTTAACACGAGCTCAAGTAGCTGTAATCTTGTTCTGTGACCCAGATTTGTTATCTACCAACCCTAATTGGAACACAGTTTTACATCACGCATTACAAGAAAATAAATATATGGGATGTGATTGGTCACCAGTGGCTGATGAGAACAATGAGCTCTAATCAATATTGGTAAGATAGACTGAGTCTATTCTTCTTTTCGGTTTTTTTTTCATAAAGTGTATGGGAAAATAAGTGTTACGCGTAACTTGCTAAAATTCCACGATTTCTTTTTTTATTGCAGCCTCCCCTAGTACCAGTATCTTCATGACTAGGAAGTTACCAGATTTTTGGTTCTCGGCGATGGCGAACTCCCAAAGTTGGCGGACTAGTTTTTCTCTGTTTATTTTGCAAATAGGTTTTTATAAACACTTTCAAGTAGTTTAAGGTTAATGTATGTATAATTTTAATTTTGTTATTTACGTTGGCCAAATTTTTATGTTGTTTTAGGGTTTCATGATTAAATTATATGTATAAAGTCCTTTTTGGATAACAAGAGTGGATTTTGTATTTCGATGCATGTATGAAAAGCTATTTTTTCTTAAATTTTTCTAGTGTTCCTAAAAAACCCTGTTTTTTACTAAGAAACTTGAGAAAGTAACAACCACCATTTTGAGGCTGTCATACGTGTGTTACTTCGCATTTCTTACTATGGCTGCAAATGTGGTGAAGTAAGTGTTAGAAAACATAATTAATCTATTTACACTAAGGCCAACTAGCAGCGATACGAAAGTTCATTAACCTAAAGAACAACTGTGGCGTTGACAATCTAATATTTAGGTCTTTCCATCTTGTGCCTTTGTCGTAATGTCTCGTTCTCCCGGCAAAAACATGACAACGTTAAGACGGGTTCGCCAACATTCGGGCGGCCATTTTAGATGGGGTTTTGACATGGGTTTTGTTTACATTTGGTATCGCTTCTCATTGGCCGTACTTTATAATAATAATCATTGTCCTTGTTCCCGATACAGGTAGGCTAGCTTCGAATGTTTTATTATAAGAAATATGCAAAAATGCATAAACGGAATAATTGTCTCTATTTAATGGCATATTTAATTTCCTGACGTGTCCCGGAGCATACATTTAATCCTTTTTTACTTGCTACTAATAATACAATTCTATAACCACAGTTATACATCTACACATACTCAATATTAAAATATTCCAATTGTATCCATAATAATAATAATAAATAAATGTGAAAGTAACTCGGTTTGTTTATTTCCTTTCAAATAAATGGCTGATCGGATCGTAATGAAATTTGGCAAGAAGGTAGATTTCAACCTGGGGAAAGACAGGCATACTCTTTTATTTATTAATGGTTAATTAAAACGGTATTACACCAATTACAATAATTAACAATATAGACACAAAATAAAATTGAAGTAAAACATCAAGCACTGGTAAAACGGGGTTACTTTGAGAGCTGGGGTAACTTTGATGATAGCTAAACTTGGTATGTTTTTTTGGATTTAATACGTCAAGCTGAACGTAGCTAAAAGTTTGCTTATTTTGTTGACTAGACTGACAGATTGGCCATTTTTTTTGCCGAAGCGTCGACAAGTAATTTTAATCAGTACCAAATAAAATTATTCGTTAAAGTTTACGTACGATACAAAAAGATCGCGGGTAGCCGCAATTACAAAAACTACCTACTCAGAGAAGGCCATGGAAGAAGCAATCGAAAAAAATACTATTAACGCTATTTGACGAATTGTCTAATAATGCTTCTTAACCCAACCTGTTTTCATGTTACCTTCCCAAACCGAAGTACAGATGTACTTCGGGATGCTACTCGTTCCGTAACGACGTGATGATCAAAGAATTGTAGTTTTTATTATCTACCTAAGTTTCTGACAACTTTTTACATGTTGACGTTTAAGTTTTTGAGTTTCTACTGCAGGTTTATATACATTATACTAGCTGTTCCCCACGGTTTCACCCGCGCTGCTCAGCACCTGTTGGTCGTAGCGTGATGTTATATATAGGCCTATAGCCTTCCTCAAGAAATGGACTATCCAACAC
Source organism: Ochropleura leucogaster (assembly GCA_958449745.1). Lineage (NCBI taxonomy): Eukaryota > Metazoa > Arthropoda > Insecta > Lepidoptera > Noctuidae > Ochropleura > Ochropleura leucogaster. The sequence goes on from OY288200.1 coordinate 10,941,450, forward strand.
TAAAAGAATTTTCCAATTCCAACCAGTAGTCCCTGAGATTAGCGCGTTCACATTCAGACAACAAACTACGTGATACAAATTTTGTATCACGTAGTTTGTTGTCTTGCTATTTAGACCCAGTAAGTAGTAGCACTAAGAATGGCGAGAGTTCTTGTTTCTAAGTTCCGATGTGGTATTGTAGAGTTTTGGTGTGTTGGTAGTTTCGGGAGGTCTTCACAATAAACACAGCTCTAACAATAATAAATGTTGATTAGAATAGAAAAAAAATATATAAAATTAAACGCAGCGTGATAGAACGTAATGTTGACCGATACGTTGGTTAGTGCGGACTGTCGGTAATCGAGTGTGATGCATCACCTGCGCGCGCGATGGAGGCGCAATGTTTGGAGTGGCCGAACCGTAGGTAGCGTAGGTATAGCCTACATCACTCCCCTGCTGAAACCTGTTCAAAGTCTATAGTGAAAAAGGTGTCTAGGGAATCTTACTGTTCTTCCGCTTGTGGTGATTACATGTTGCGGTAGTGGCGATGCCGGCGGTGGAACTGATGACGCTGGTGATGGTGATTTCGAGCCAATATGTATATCAATCACGCCGACAAAGTGGTAAAATAAAAATTTGAAAAAAATGTTTTATTAGGGTAGCCACCCTATATGTAAAGTGGGAAGAGTTTTTTTTTTAATTTCAACCCTAACGTGTGATATATTGTTGGAAAGGTATTTGAAAATGAATAGGGGTTTACTAAGATCATTTTTTGATAATGTCAATAATTTCGGAAATAATCGCTCCAAAAGTAAAAATCAATGTGTCCCCCCCCCTCTAACTTTTGAACCATAAGTTTAGAAAATATGAAAAAAATCTGAAAAGTAGAACTTTATAAGGACTTTCTATGAAAATTATTTTGAACTTGATTGACACAACAGTTTTTGTACAAAAAAGACAAAAAGTTGTACAAAATAATTTCTGGACTAAGTTTGTAGTATAATCGTATATGCAAGCATTTTTTGTAACTTTGTTTACATATTTTATTATCATGAACGTATCTTTTTTCAAACAAAAAAAGAATTATTGAAATCGGTTCTCGCAATCCAAAATTACCACCGAAATTGCACGTCTTTGTATTAATTAGTAACCCAATTCCCCGAGAGATGGCGCTGTAGGTACTTATTACATTGGATCGGGTATTACCGAATTGTTCGGTTGGCCTCGTAACTGGGAACACTTATTGTGACGGACGGGAAACTACGGAACCCTACACTGAGCGTGGCCCGACACGCTCTTGGCCGGTTTTTTTTTTCTTCTTTGGCAACTGAGCCGATGTCGACTATTCTGCCAGAGTCACGTGGTGACGGCAACTATCTTGGTGAGCCGTCGAACTTTACTTTTGGTAGTGTTAGTAGCTGTAAAGACAGGACATTTTTGTTAGTTAACACGTAATAATATGTACTTATATAGTATTTTATATGTATAAATTTATAATTAATAGGACATCGCAAATTAAAACGGTTAATAGAAACATAGGATTAGTATTACACACTAGATTACATCTTCAAATCGTTGTCATTTAAAAATTTTGACAGAATTTGGACTAATTTAGGGGAAAAATTTGTCAGGAGATAATGGAAATTGGTAGGTAGGGTGATTTTAATTTTGGGGAGCTTATGGTAAAAGTCAAAGGACTGGGAATATAGAGGGCATGAGAAAAAGATATGGTCCAGAGTACCGTCGTCAAGACCGCATTCACATAATGAGCTGTCTCGGACGTGAATCTTATTTAAAAATACTGGGCTGCAGCAGTGACCGAGTCTCAGTCTACACAAAGACGAAACTGTTCTTTTGGACAGTTTAGTGCATTTAAATAACCAAGGTTTCCGCTGGACTTCCGGTTGAATACTGGCATAGTACGCACCCTTAAGCCTCGAACTTACTTGCCAAACTGCTGACCACGAGTTATGCAGCCCCTGTTTAGTGTCGGCCCGTAAGTCGTAGCTATGGACTACAACAGTAACCTTTTTTGATATCCAGTTGATCTAAAACTAATGTTTTAGATCAACTGGATGTCAAAAAAGGTTACTGTTGTGGTTCTCCCTTGCACGTCAATTGTGCAGGATTTTGATCCTCTTTCTATTACTTTGTGTGGACCAGAATAAGGAGATTTCTTTAGAGGTCCTTTTCGCAGGAAGACGTGGATAGCTGTGCTAAGGTTTTAGGGACGAAAAATATTTTCTCACCATGACCGGATGTTGATGCAGGTCTTGAGATGTGTCTTTTTAGTCGTGCTGCGAAGTTTGCTTCATCTAAGATGTTGTGTGTTCCTGGTTTCATGAATTCATCAGGTAACCGGAGTGGCTCGCCGAATACCAACTCAGCTGAAGAAGCCTGTATATCAGCTTTCCAGGCGCTTTTCATGCCCAAGAAAACTAGAGGAAGCACTTCCGACCATTGCGCGTTGTTGTGGCACATTATTGCAGATTTTAACTGCTTGTGTATTATCTCCACTAGTCCGTTGCCGCGTTGGCCTGAAGGTGATAAGCTGTTGTGGGGCAATGATAAGCGTCTATGATCGACGAGATACACCGGAACAGCTGTGAGTCGAACTGTTTACTTCGGTCTGTGGTTATTCTCTCTGGACATCCGAAACGTGCGACCCAGCCGGAAATGAATGCACAGGTCTCCGCTGTGATGTCTGCGAGAGGGTAGGCTTCTGGTCATCGGTCTAGGTGTAGTCCTTGAACAGTACAATACCTTGATACGATTACCTTGGCATCGTGCACTGTCTTGATGAGACAGTGTATTATCTGTCAGCTGCCAGGTGAACAGGCGGGCAAATTTCTCGTCACAGTGTGAACGTCGATTTGGATGCGCTAATCTTTATTCTCCATTTTGGACCCAATTCGTGATATCGTTGGGGCTTTCTTATAAATTATGTGTAGCGGCACTGGGGTCTTGTCGCTTGCTAAGATAGCCGTATCATCTCGAAACTCTCCTCTTCTGGCTGGTCAAACGTATATAGAGTATACAAAACGGGTCCCAGGACTGATCTTTTTGGCACACCACGTCTATTTGGTGGTAGAGGGAAACCACCTGAAAGAGTCAAAAATGATGTCAGTAGCAAATAGTAGGTACCTGTAAGGGAGGCTATTCTTAATTTTACAGAGAAAAAATCCTTTATCCTTAAAGGAAAACTGAAGAGCAATAGTCCTTCTCCTCTAAGGTCTTTCCTTTCATCTACCACCCCATGGATTTTTTCCACAGTGGAGTATTTTTTACTTAAGCCAAACTACCTACTACTTTGGTGAATAGGGATGACGTTATCTATCTGTGGTAGGGGTTTAATTCGGTGTAGTAGCAGTTTCTCAAATAATTTAGATTGGCAGCAGCTAGCTCACAACGCAACGTATCTCACACAGATCAGGAACCGCTTATCTGTGAGATTTTCCAGAGTTTGGGAAAATATTTGACTCAGCATGCTGTTGAAGAGTGCTGTAATAAATACTATGACTTTTCTCGGGAGTTGGCATAGTACTTCTTTTGTGACGAGATCAAATTCTCGTGCTTTTTTTTAATCATTTATCTCTTATTGATTGTCCAGATACGCAATAGCCCTGCTGAAATTTTAAGAACTTATTTTTTAAATCTTCTATTAAAAGTGAAACGGAATGTGAGTTAAATGTTGACGTTGCATGTGTCACAATAATCTTAAAATTAATCGATAAGTTACTACCTACAATGTTTTGTTTTCGTAACGGGTAAAAGTTACCAGATGGAAAAATTTGAAGAAAAAGTCTCATATTCTATCTATGAAAGGGTTTTTTTTCTTTCAGAATACAAATGTAGGAAGAGTTTTTCTATTGTGGGTACTCCATGACCATGATCGAGGACCCATTTTTGCAAACAATTTTGGTTCTTGTTTGCAAAAATGGGGCTGATTGAAGAAACAAACTAAAGGACAGTATTTTAACACTTTCGTTCCCTAACGAGCCCCCAAGATGTAATATTCGTTAAATTGTCTGATTCTATTTTAATGTAAAAACAGAGAATAAGATTATTTACGTTTATTAAAAATGACACAAGAAATACAAGGAAACTACAAAACACGTCTTATCTAGTCGTACGCCAAAATTATATTGCTGCACTCAGGCAGGTGACGTGACGGCAGGTCAGAAAGGTATATTCTCTCTCACTCGGTCTTTCTCTTGCTCTATGTCTTTCGTAGACCATAATTGAATGCGTCATGTTCTGCATACTAACTTACAGAGTAAACTTATTACTAAAATAGGTAGGTACGTTTAGGTATAGGTATCGGTCTATGCCCTTTTCCCAATACTACACTCGGCCATCCTGCAATAACATCTGCCCTCAGATGTCTTCTTCAACTTCACTGCTGCTTGAAACTTCATCTTCGTTGTTGACAACACATAGCTTCTTAAAATCGGCTGTCGTCAATGTTTGGTTGGCCCTTCATGCTCCCCAACCTTTTGAACGGTATGTTTCTTCGTCATAGAGTATTTAATTATATAAATAAATTATTATAAGAACCCATGGAAAAACTGAGTACTTATCTAGCAACACAGTACGACGTCATACCGGTCATACTGTACCTACGCATGTGTGGAACTGAACTGGTAGAAAGGTTAAGTATTCTATGCCGGTGAAGTCTATTTGTGACTCTCTGCTAGCAAATCTATAAGTATCAACTTAACGCCTGAAAGCGGAAAGGATGAAAATGATAGAAGTTAGTGAGAAAAATTCAGGAAAAAATATGTATTACCTGTTGTTCACACAGGTATATGTAACACAATCACATACCAAGGAGTATAGTAAATAGATAACGGTGGCGCGCGCAATAATTATTGATCTAGTACTCCCACCTTTTGAGCTAGGGCATTACGGACAGTCATCTGAAACAAGCCCAAGAAGCAATTCGTGATTTATTACTGATCGTGATTTTTTGAAGGTAGGTACTTATTATACCTCTCTTTTATTTATTAGGTAATGTATAGATAGTGAATGTGTAGTTTACAACGCGATGATAAATTGAGCCTTTTAAAATATATGATTTTAGTAAACAGGCAGTCATAATTCCTTTGTATACACTTTGTATTTGCGGATGGCTGAACTGTTCGAATGTTGTAGTACCTACCTACCTACGGAATTCTAATATTTTTATTTTCTTTAAATGTTCTACAGTCACAAGCATGAATAAGTTTGTAAACACTTAGTTAATTCAAAGGCTGCAGAATCTATGACCAGGAAGAAAATGGGGTTGCACAGTCTGGCATACCAGTTTTGTTTTAGATAGTCACCGGTCATACAACCAATTGTGGTCATGGCCGTGTAGTCAAACAGATTTACCACTAGACCAATCTGTTGCAGCTATATACCAGTTTTTAACATGTAGCTTTTATGCCACAAGCCCATTGTACTGGCTGTTATTCTTAAATTGCAGCCTGCATCATGGAGTTCATATGTCTTTCAGTGTAAAAAAAATATAAAAACATTCTATCTAGGTTTTATAAATTACTTTGTAAAGAAATGATTTTAAAAATAAGAACATGCAACACAAAATTCCAGTCATTCCTTCCACTCATTTTAATGACATGTGAGCCTTCCTTAACTAAGTCTGACACCGAGTCTCACCAAGGGGTATCCATATTGCCCAGCCCACCAATTCCATCATCTTAAGTCTTGGACAAGATTTTTCTATAATTATTATTACAACTATTGGGGTCTGGAACAATTTTTTTTTGTTGACTTAATTAAAACAAATACATGTAGATTTCCAAAATATTTTATTTAAAGTATCTATTTTTATGAATAGATAGGATACCAAACAAAATAATTTATTCTCTTGAAATTATGTAAGGGTTGCCTTTCCATAGCTCTCTGCGGTAACATTGCAATGCAATGTTTGTAGTGATATGATTAAATAAACTCATTATAAATAAAATGCATAACAGTGGACCCTGTTTGCAATGTGGCTGGCTGGCTGCATAGCTGGCTGGTTGTGTAGTGTGTATTTAGAGGCAGCTGAATTTGTAAGCAAAGTGTGGCCACTATTATTAAAACTATTCATTATCAAAGTGCCTTTCAATGTGGTTATTGTTTTGATAGATGTGTCAGTCAACTTATGCAGGCGATGTTAAATTTCTTAGGAGTAAAATGACAAGAATAAATTACATTATTTATACTCTCCATTGAAAATATAAACAATGGAAGCTTCATTGTTTATATATATTTATTTAGTTAAAATCAAAACGAAAGTTCCACATGAAAAGCCTTAACCCATGATTTGGCAAGTTGCGATGTATCATGGGATAAAATAATGATAAATGATGTTTATTTTACAAGTAGGTTTTCACAAACACTTTTACACGTATTTTTTTTTAAACTAGTTGACGCCGGTGTTTCGTACCCGACTACTCTGAGAAGAAAAAGCCGAAATAAACTCAGAGGTCATAGTCTCTTTTAAAGTCCAGACAAAATAATCTTGGTCAACTTACATGAGGACTATGTAGATAGGGTATGAAATGGTCTTTTTAAAAAAGCACCACATAGATTGAGTGGACCTGTCCAGTCAGTGCAAGCATTTGTCAGTTATCGTGTAGCTCAACTTATAACCCAAGGAGCTCAACGACACGACGAACAATATCAAAAAAAGGACATTTGTGTAGGTCGCTTATAGTACTCAAACTGTCAGACCTTCGTCAAAAAACAAAGTAAATAAAAGAAATGATCCACATGGTGTTCACATTTACAATAAATAAATAAAAAAAATATGAGATAATGAGAATAGACAATAAATAAATGAAACAAAGGCAAATTTTGACTCTCACTGAGTAAATTAAATTGGAGCAGCTTAATCCTAAGCCTTTTTATCTTCAAGGTAATGATTCATATTATAGTAAGCTTTCAGACATAGTTTACGTTTTATAAAAGATTTAAATTTAGTGTTTGAATATCGCTTGGTAGTTTATTATAATAATGTATACATTGGCATGTGAACATACCCCCTATTTTTTTGAGCCTCGTGGCAGGAACAACAAATTTGTGTTTGTTTCTTGTATTTATGTCGGGATAGGGAAAAGGACACGCCCAGGTCATACATTTGTTACCCTTTCGAATCTACTTCGTTGTTGTCACTGGTGTTCATTTATAGTTAATTAAGCTTCAAATAAATACTGCTATACCCTGAGTAATCAATCAAGCAATAACACTATCCAGGTGTAGTGTTATTGCTTGATTGATTACTCGAGTATAGCAGTTCTAAAATGGCCACTTTAACAGAATCATAATAGGACAATAATATGAATTACTTACGTTGAAATTCTTTGAATGGTCACAGACACTGTTATTATTGTGAAAAACGTTGTGCCCATATTTTTGCGAATGGTAACGTAATTTATATTCTTAACCTATTTGGATTCTACTAAAGTGGCCATTTTAGACCCCCAGCTGGGTATCAACGGCGCGTTTGTGTTCCACGCACGCTTCAAAAAGATGTCAGCCAGCAAAGCAGAGGGGCCTGTCAGGGCTACCGCCTGCTGGGTTTGCGTTGTTCGAAAGAAATACCGCGGCCCCGGAATATAAAGGGCAGAAGGAACATGGGTGGGTTTTAGTCAGTAAAAGTCTGACACTCCCCCCCGCTCCGCCCAGAGCCGAGGATGTTATTTTGATCAGCAAAAAAAAATATCTATTTTTCAACAGTTAAGTTTTTTTTTTTTTTTTGGTGTGGCACTAGTTGCGTCTTTGTGCCAATTTCGGGTAACAAAAGGTAGGGAAAAATTTTAAAAATCGGGAAAATAAGGATTTAGTAAGGTTCAGGAAAGGAAATAATTTATTCAATATATATTATATTAGGATAAAAAGGATATACATAAATATACAAAAAAAAAACTAAATTTTTATATCATTTTTCAACATAAATGCAGATATTAAACTAAAATATTCAATAGGATTCATTACTAAACAAGATACACAAGTAGGAAGAGGAACATTATGGGAAACAAGAGAACGGAGGAATGATGAACGATCATAACGTGAGCAGGAGAAGAATATGTGATCTAAAGTACCAACATCATCTCCACACTCACAAAGATTGTTATCCACAATGTGCAACTTAGCAAGGTGGAAAGGAGTACAAACATGGCCAAGCCGCATACGAATTAACATGCTTGTAATGAGTTTAGAGCATTTTATTTTACAAAACCATGGTTTGGTTGGGATCGAAGGCTGAATTGAAGCATATGCCTTACCCTTTGCTTGAGAGCTTTTACTCCAAAGAAGATCCCAGGAATGCCGAAGATAGTCTTTAGGGAGGCTAACAAGATCATGACAGAAATTTTTATATGGGAAAACGTCACCATTATGCACTGCCTGTTTGGCCAACTGATCAGCTTTTTCGTTTCCTTGGATTCCGGAATGACTTGGAATCCAAGCAAATTGTACCGTGTAGTTTTTTAGTGAACATTTGTGCAACTGTTTTCTAATGTCAAATACAATAGGGTAAAAGGGTTTCATTTTAAATGTAAATTTTTCGAGAATTTGCAACGCACTTTTAGAGTCGCATAGTATAAGAACATTTTTAAGTTTCGCGATCAAAACATACTCTAATGCCTTGAACAGACCAAAGCATTCTCCAGTGAAGACTGAAGTTTCAGGCGGAAGTTTTACCATCTGTACAACTTTATACTGAGAATGAAATATACCAACTCCCACACAACTGGACCGTGTTTTGGATGAATCCGTAAAGATATAATGACAGTCCATCCAGTTTTCATCAATCGCGGCATTAAATTTTATGTTAGCTCCTGCATCACTTTTTTCTATGCCGAGATTATAATGAACTACAGGAGAGGCAAGTAATGGCTCAAAAATTTTGCACTCAAATATGGGAAGAGTAGGAGAGCTATGAATACTCGATGGTATGGAATTAAACTTCCTGAGGCTTTTAACTAGACACGGAATATCTTTGTGTCGCCAATAGGGTGAAGTTTGTATAAGATTATCCAATTCTAATAATTTTGAGTGAAGCAAATGGTCAGAAAACTGCATCGATTTAAATAAAAATCTTTCAGAAAGATATTGCCTTCTCAGATGAAGTGGAGGTTCTCCTACTTCTACCTGCAAGGCATTTAACGGACTTGACTTCATGGCTCCAGAAATGATTCGAAGAGCTTTAGACTGAATGCTATCTAACTTTTGAAGACCTTTTCTGTTACCACCTTCAAGTAAAAACGTTCCATAATCAAGTATACTGCGAATTATTGCATTATATAAAAGTTTAAGACTAAAAGGATGTGCCCCCCACCATACTCCGGAAAGGCACCGCATAATATTAAGTTGACGTTCGCATTTTTCAACCACAAAGTCAAAGTGTTGTTTGCCTGAAAGTTTCTTATCTAAAATTAATCCTAAAAATTTAACATGATTTTTCACAGGAAGAGTAATGTTATCATAGGTAACGATTGGGGAAGGAACATTACGTTTTCTTGAAAAAACTACTATAGTACTTTTTTCTATTGAAAGACTTAACCCATTAATTTGCAACCATTGCTGTAAAAGACTTAGGGAGACGGTCAAGGCATTACATGCATCCGAAATGTTATTGTGAGTAGTATAAATTAAAAGGTCATCGGCATATTGTAAAACATCAGCTGATTTTTGTAGGGATGATTCTAGATCATATGTATAAATATTGTAAAGCAATGGTGACAATACTGAACCTTGTGGAAGGCCCTTAAACACTGTCCTCGTTATTTTTTTATCACCGGAAAGAAGAGATATAAATCTGACCGATAACAAATTTATGATAAACCGTGTGAGTAGAGTGGGGACGTTTAAATTAATCAGCTTCCGTTTAAGGACAGATATTATTACGTTATCGTACGCGCCTGTTATATCTAGAAATGCGCCAACGACTGACTGGTTTTTTGAAAAGGCTATGCGCAGGTCAGTGGTGAATACACTTAAACTGTCGGTTGTGCTTTTTCCTTTACGAAATCCGAACTGACTGTCTGCTAGTAGTTGATTGCTTTCTATATACCACTCTAGACGATTTTTAACTAGGTGTTCTGCAATTTTGGTAAGAACTGATGATAACGCAATAGGCCGGTATGAGAGGGTATCATTTGAATTTTTATTTGGTTTGAGTATCGGCAAGATTTCCTGGGAACGCCAGGATTCTGGAATATTTCCAGAAACCATAACAGAGTTAATTATTTGTAAATAGTAAGATAATGTATCATCACTGAAATGTGAAAAAAATGAATACGGAATACCATCTTCTCCTGGGGCCGAGTCTTTTAAACATGTTAATACCCCTTTCAATTCATACATTGAAAAGGGAGAGTTCAAAGACGGATGATTGTCAATATTTAACGAAGTAAAATGAGGGTAAATTTGATCATACTCTGGAGCTGATGCAGGAGCTAGCTTATCAAGAAAACTATTAGTAAGAGATAAAGGTAATTGTGTGAAGGAAGCAGTGTCACTAAAGGCTTTTCTAAATCTTTTGATACTGCGCCAAACTTCTGACGGGCATGTGCTGGGCGATAAAGATATACAGAATGACCTCCACCCTTGAAGTTTTTTATCTCTGAGAAAAATCCGTGTACCATTAATAATTTCCCTAAGGTTGTTCAAATTTTCATCTGACATGTCTTCAGCATATTTTTGTTCAGCTTCCTTTCACTTCTTTACTGCATCGGAACACGAAGAGTCCCACCAAGGAGGCATAGGGATTTTGCCGGAAGGATTTTTTTTACAAGGGAAAACTTGGTCTGCTACTTCTATTACGCACAGCGCTAAAGCCCTAGAGCAATCATTTTCTCCACCCTGCGTAATTTGCGGAAGCTCAGCAACTTTAGCATCAATAAGCGTTTTAAATTTACTCCAGTCTGCGTTCCCTAGTCTATATTTTAATCTAGGGGGTCTTTTCGGAATTATAGTGAAATTTACTGAAGAAGTAATTAACAAAGGAAAATGATCACTTCCAAAAGTAGAAGAGAAACGGGACCAAGATAAAGATGGAGCCAAACTAGGAGAGCATATAGATAAATCCACAGCACTATCAATTTCACCTACATTAGTTCTTCGAGTAGGTTCACCAGTGTTTATAATACAGAGATTATGATCGTCTATAATTTCTAATAAACGAACCCCCTCTCTTTTTGTCTCACCACTTCCCCAACACTGATGGTGGCAGTTAAAATCACCCATTACTAAAAATGGTCTGTGAAGGGATGACAACATATTGTTAAGTTCTTGTAAGGCATTGATATTAGCAGTAGGAATGTAAATGGAAACATAAGTAGTTTTACCAACAATTACCCCAACAATATCAATAAAAGTACATGAATGAAAAGAGACACGAGAAAATGGGGTATTGTTTTTAATTAATATGGCCACACCGCCATATCCGTCAGCTCTGTCATTGCGTATACAAACATAACCTGAAATACTGAATAATTGATTACTTTTAATCCAGGTTTCAGATAATGCTACAATGTTTGGTTTAAATTTATTTAATAAGTAAATTAGGTCAGTTTTTTTAGGAATTACTGATCGACAATTCCATTGAATTATTGTGTCCATCTTTAAGATTTTTGTTTAGTAATAAATTAGTTAAGCGCTCCACGTTGTACGGTTCCAAAGAGATGTTTTTGCTTAATAACATTTTTATAAGGTCTATAATAACGTCAACAATTTGCTCATTCTCGTTCTTCTGCAGTTTATTATGGGATTCCTTAGGTAAAGCACACCCATTCACCAAAGATGGGGGTTGAAACTCCATAACAAGGGCGTTATGAGCGGCTCTATCATAACCCTGTACTGTTTTGGGAGGAGCTCGCGGTTTCAGGAAGACAGTCTTTTTATGAGATGAAGAAGTTGATGGTTTAGGTTTTGAGCTGTATATATTATTATTGGTGACAAGAGAATCATGAGATGTACGCGTAGTGAGAACATCTGCATAGGATTTTGAAGTGGCTGGGTGTAATTTACTTGCTTCTGCATATGAGATACAAGAATGAGACATTGTATATTTAATCACCAAAGAACTGCAGTACCAAAAGTAAGTATTAGACATGGTAACTGTGACATTGAAGAAGTTAAAGTAGCAAAATTCTTAGGTTTATCTCTTGATAATCAACTAAACTGGAAAGCCCATATAGATAAACTAAGTAAGAAAATAAATAAATCAGCATACGCACTTTTCCAAATTGGTAGAAAAATAAATATGGAAGCGCTATTGGTTGCATATCATGGCTTAGTAGCCTCAATTTTGCGATATGGCATTATTTTTTGGGGAAATTCTACTGATAAAGATATCGTTTTTAAGGCACAAAAAAGATGCATCAGATCAATGTGTGGTCTAAGAATGGATGATAGCTGTGTACCTTTTTTTAAATCGCTGAAAATACTCACCTTACCTTCATTATATATTTTTGAAATTAGTGTTTTCGTCAAAACAAACATGAGGTTATTTGAAACGGTGTCGACGTTCCGAGATGTGGCGATTCGTAGCCAGTACGCAAACGCTTTAAGAAATCAGCGTTGTAAGACTGCCTTAGTGCGAAATAGCGTTCTGGGTATGGCCCCACGCATCTACAATAAACTACCAGAGGTCATAAAAAAATCTAATATTACGCAATTCAAAAATAAATTAAAACAATAATTAATCGAAAAATGCTATTATACGACTGATGAATTTTTGAATGATAAATTAATGTAGGCTTACTATTATTATTATTATTATTTTTTTTTAATTATTGTTTGACTGTAACTACTTTTTAATTCTGAATTGACATTGTAGAAATGAAACTGTGACATTTGTAATTTCTTTTTTATTTAGTTATGACAATTATATTAATGTTGACATAACAACCCAATAATATTATGTATTTACCTCTCGCATGACTAATATTATATTCGCATGCAACCATATTTGTACGCCTCTGGCATGACATAGCGACCTAATAAACATTAATTTAAGAACTGTATTCACTACCTATGTTACACAAATAAAATGATTTTGATTTTGATTTTGATTTTGAATGTTTTTTTGCCTCAGAAATTCAGGGCAAGTCTTATCTGTAGCGAAATGGAATCCAGAACAATTAATACATGATGCAGAATCCTCTTCTACGGAACATGTTTCACCTGAGTGGTTTTGGCCACATTTGAAACATTTAGGGACAGCTGACCTGCATTGATTTTTTGTATGACCATAACGGCAGCATCGGAAACACTGAATTGTGGGATAAACATAAGTTTCTACAGGTAGTGCATTGTAACACATATAGATTCTTTTTGGTAATGCTTGACCATCAAATGTAATAACAATAGTTTGTGATGGTTTCCATATGGGTGATCCATTCACTTGGACTTTATAGTTGAGGCGCCTGACTTTTAATATTTCACCAGTGCCTATGGGAGTTGAAATATTTTCTTTAACTTCATCCTCACTCCATTCAGATGGGATACCTCGGACCAAGCCCATCCGTGTAACATTATATGTAGGTAAAAAAGCTTTAAATCTGTTCAGAGGCAATAGATTACTACTCATAAATGCGTTAGCAGCAGTAGGGTTTGTAAAAGCTACAACACACTTATTCCTACCAATTCTTTTCACACTGCCAGGAACAATATTTTCAAATTTGTTGTTTTTAAGAAAATTCCCAAAAGCTATTGGGTGCAGAATGGTGCCACTGTTTTCAGTAGTTGTGATACGCTGAACATGAACTATGTAAGGACCTGTATCAGAGGCCTGGTACTCCTTCCTACCTACACCAACTGATTGACCAGTTGGTATTGCAGGTGGTTCTGACTGAAGGGTTTGAGTGACAGAAATATCGAAGGGTTGAGACTGTGGAACTGATGTATGGTTATTTTTAAGAGTAAGCTCAGATTTAGTATTTAAAATGTTAATTTCTGCGCCGGAATTACAAATGCAATTACTTTCAACAGAAGAGGTTCCCTCAGGGATCGCTCCATGTCTACTCCGTTTTGTTTTATTACAATGTTTACAAATTGATTTATGTTTATGTGAGCGCCTTTTACGAGAAGCACTGACTTTTCCGGAAGTCGATGCATCTGTTTCCCTTCCACTTGCTGTGGCTACAGATCCATCAGTGTCCATACCACTTAAATCTTTGCTTGTAGTATTGGGAATTGTAACATAATTACTTACAGGGGGACTTAAGCCAAGGCCTAAATCCCCCACATCTAAAATAGGCGGGTCGTTCATACAACCCGCGATTCGTCTTCGGAATCCAGTACAAAGGGATAATTATATACAAGTATTTACAAAAACTTACCAATAATCCAGAAAAATCTACACATACATTAAATATACACTACAAAGAAAATATCTATTTACATAAAAACCTTAACTGAACCAATTATCTAATAAAAATTAAATTTTAAAAAATTGCTGTGAAAAATACACCCGGTCGAACCGAATTTTCCCGCGCTTTTTCAACAGTTAAGTTCTATCCGACGAATATGTTTGGCAGTTTTTGAATGGACACTGTCAAACGTCACATATTATACTCAGCTAGGTACCTTACTTTTTTGCAAATTGGGGTTTAACCACTCTGCACGACAGGATTTTGACACATGACACATCAGCTGAATCGGTGGGGTGACGCGAATTGTCATGAAATTCAAGAATTTTCATCAGTTTTCAGCATTCAATTTTGTTATTAAAAATAAGTCACCGGGGCTGTTTCATATGATAAGTTTGAGGTTTATATTTCCAAAAACCTCATAAGGTCGATAAAACGGCGTCAATCTATTGTAAAATGTGTGTAAAATACATATTATTACACCCTTCCAAAAATTAGGTACTTTAAAAACGCTGGAAATAATGCACATACACAAGACAACCCTTTGATAATAAAATCGGAAATCCAAAATAAAAACAGTGATATTCCATCTGCATTCTTATTTTTGCCATTTTACATATAAATTCAAAATAAAACACGATACAAATCTCGACAAAAAATACTAAAAACTGTGTTGCAACATGACATTTCTTAGTGCTGACCGTAAATCTAAGTTTCATCATTACGATTAAAAAGTTGCATTCAACCTAATCGATAATCGTAATAAACTTAAAAAAAAAGGGGACCATTGAGGAATTTACCTATGGAGGTGGCATAATATTCTACTATAGATATTATAGTTGTACAAATATCTATGATATCGATTATAAAAGAAAGACATTTTGTCACGTGCTATAATTGTTTTGTTATTAAATAAAGATTAAAAAAAAAAAGGGACCACAGATTTGATATTTGGGTTGTGTTATTTATTATGAGGTACGGAACCCTAAAAAGTATTTTTAAATAGTGTATCTCTATTTTTTGGAATTTAAGGACTTCTTTAGGAATTTAAAAGAGGCCTTCTCATAAACTTCTTAGGTGGTAGGTGAGGATGCCGTGGCGCCTCACTTCCCCCGCTCTGGGCGGAGCGGGGGGGAGTGTCAGACCCGCAACCCCGGTAGGTGCCTGCCGGGTTTGCGGGTTGTTCGAAAGAGATACCGCAGCCCCGAGTAAAAGAAGGAACATCGATCGGTGGGCATTAGTCAGTAAAAGTCTGACACTCCCCCCCGCTTCGCCTAGAGCGGGGGAAGTTATTTGATGATTTCCCACCCCAAAAAAAAACCCCGGTACACGACATCAAGAAAACTCCAGGTACAAAATGAACCTATTTTGAACCTGGAGTTTTCTTGATGTTGTGTACCGGGGTTTTTTTTTCATCTCAATCTCAATTGTGGTCTCCCTTTAGGCCATTTTTACCCCAAGGCTTCCACTCCAAGAACACTTGGCCTACGAGCCATGTTTAATGAAATTATGAAAACGTTTTCCAAATAACTAATCCAACCATACTACAAACAATTTTGTCGAACAAATATAATTTATCTTGGCTGATTTTTTTTTACTGTGCCTACCAAGATCATAATAAGGGCGTTCTATATTCAACCTTATTTATTTCTATTTTCAATTCACATTCAAATAGTAGGTACAAAACTAAATTATTAATAAAATAGCAAATAAGCATTTTAATATAAATTCGAACAGCGAGCGCATTCCTTATTTGAATTTTTATCTGAAAATAAAATTGGCGCGAATTTAGCTATAGATCAGATTCTACTGTTTGTTGTTGAGTCGGTTTTAGTGGCGTAAAAAATATTATTATCAATATTTATAGTATTTTACACGTATTACAAAATTATTCTTATTTTCATCTATCAATTTCTGATATTCCTTAATTTAATTATTCGAGTTGATTGATTTACCAGAAAATAATCGATTGAAATAATCGCATTTACACATCACAAAAAAAAAAAAAAGAAATGGACGTCAACTTCGAAAGTGAATTTAGTAGTGGTAATGAATATTACGTGTTAATGGTCCTATTATTGCAAATTACGATAAGATCTGGGCATTGTCATGTTATTTATAATATTTGCAATGATATTTGTCTCATTTCTTCTAGAATCTATTCGCGTCCGTGTGCTATAATGTGGAATGAAAAATGTAAACAAGCACGATTGGCGCGAAACTTCGACTTTAGATTTCAAAATGTTTCATTACCACTGCTAATTTAAGTTCAATCACGAATGATTTCTGCACGTAATAAAAGGACACGTTAATCATGCCCAATAATGTGAAGTTTAAATGTCCGAAAACCTATTTTTTTATGATTTTTAGCGTCGACCTAAACTGCTGTCAAAATGGCGATGATCGTAATTTTCGCATTGGGATTTTATAAGACTTAATTAAGAAACTTCCTCAATAACTAAAGAACTTCTAGTGACGTTTACATATGAGATTTTTATTCTACTATCTTAATGAATGCACACCCATACTATTTTTTAACCAGAAAATAAAATATTTACAAAAGTAATGAGGAGGTCATATGACTTAAATGTCCGACCCCTTTCGGGGCCAGTACCGAGCCAGCGGAGGTTTGAATGTCGAGCCCCCGAAGGGGTCCGTACCGAACTATACGGTTAAAAACGCTACAATGACTGCACTGAACAATTAATGCTTTAGTGACATCGACACCTGAGTGTGATTTATTTCTTCTAGATGGGTTTTGAGTTTTTGTGAGAGTGACATTTTTCTGTGAGAAGCTAGACAGAAGATGAGTTTTCGTTGTTATTTTTAACCGACTTAAAAAAAAGGAGGAGGTTGTCAATTCGACCCTATGTTTTTTTTTATGTTTGTTACCTCATAAGTCTGGTCTGAGTGAAACGATTTTGATGATTCTTTTTTTATTCGAAAACTGGTGGTTGTCGTTTGGTCCCATAAAATTTTATAAAGATCCGGCCTGTAGTTTTTGAGTTATCTTTAATAATGCGTATTAGATTGACTTCGTGTACGTTGATGATATACGTATTTTAGAAATTGTCGAAGACAAATGAACAAAAAACGCTATGTACTATGGTTTGGAAGGCCATCGCAGTATTTTGAGGTGATTGTATTTTAATTTGGTGATATTCTGGTGAAGATCTTCAGTGATATACAACGGAACTCTTCAATAAATGACAAGAAATTGTGTGATTCTGCAATCATATGTATAAGTATGGGTATCGCCAGGGTAGGCGGGGGTCACCTAGTCATTAACAAACATAATCATCAGATCAAGTATCAGCTGTATCCCCCTAGGCGATGATACATATGATTTCTGAATTGGTTTTATACGAAAGTATAATATAGATAGTATTTAATACTATAGCGTGATGTGGAACTAAAACTTGTATTTAAGACGGGACCTAAGCACTAAAAAATTAAAACATTTTAAACGTGTTAGCGTTGCCTGATAATGGCTAAGAGGAGGCGGGACCAGCTAATACACGAATTATGGGAGAAGTATCGCAAGTCACTTAAAGTTATAAATGACGTCTGACCTTCGTTGCCGGGAGACAAATTTCGTAGCCTCGTAATTTCGGCCAATGATCTCTTGTAGTGCGGTTTGCTTAATAGTTTATTGGCATCCAAATCAGACAAAACTATGCCATCTAAACTTTTCACACGACTAAGTGCGACACACATTTGTCTTTTCGCGAAGATTTTTTGGCCAAGGTCGATCATGGCTCTGTAGTGGTGCCCTGTAATTTATGCACTGTGACCCAGCTTAATATTAGAGGCAGCATACGACGCTCACATCTCCGTAACCTCTTGTTTCCTGGAAGATAGTACTTCATGGAGCTATGGGTATGCAACTACCTGTGTCCTTGAACTTAAAACCAATCGTAGTCAAATGTAGTATATACGGCTTATCTCCATCTTCCAGTTGGTCTCTTCTCAAGGCAGGCCATTTGATTTTTAGTAACAATGGAAAATGATACTCGATAAAAAAAAAGTGGAAAATAACTACCAACGAAACCAACGTAAACCACCGACTTCCGGAAATAAAGTTATTTTCCACTTTCTGCCTATTTTTTCTTCAACGGTTTTATTTTTTACAAAAATGATTTTTATTAAGTATATTATTTAAAAATAAACATTTCTTATTGTAAATATTTTTCTTTTAACTGTGCAATAACTAAGATTTTTCTAGTAAATTCGAAATGTTCTCAAATATTTAATATTATTTAAATTCCTCGAGCAATAAATGATAATTGTAAAAAGAGAAAGAAATAACTCCACACTTTCCTGTGCGTTTTTTACAGATAGGAACTAATCAAATAACCTCCTCCGCTCTGAGTGGAGCGGGGTAGGAAGGGGAGTGTGACATTTACTGACAAAATCCCACCTGTAGTGTTTGTAGATACATATATGATTTGTCTCGAGCGCATACGTCATAAGTCGCGGGCTGAGTGGGGGGCAGTCGTTGTCCAAACGTCAACCCGTAAGTACGTGGTGGTTCCTTCTCCAGCCAAACACCAGGTTATCGAGTAGCCACTACATTTCGCGACGAGGATAAATCAATAAAAAAAGCAGGGGTGCCTCCAGTGAGATAGCACTTAGTATGGTGAAAAGGAAAAATATTAGAAAGTGCGTTTACACAACACTTTTAGTTTATACATTTACCAAAACAACTTATTTACCCTAAATTATCAGATTTTAGACTATTAAGTTATTTGAATTACTAAAAAGAAGGAAAGGCAAAAGGAGAGCTTTTTGCCTTTCCTTCTTTTGTTAAGATGTTTGAGGGAATCGACGGACGAAGTTGCTATTAAGCGACTTGCTTGACATGTTCTACCTAATAAAAACAAAACACATGGAATAATATTCTTTTGCTCATTGAGTGGAGAATAAGTAATTCTCCACTCAATGAGCAAAAGAACGACATAATTTTTAGTTTCATAAATCCAAATAAAGATTTGAAAAACGAGATGATTATGTAAATCAGATTGTAGAAAGTTCATTATTTGAATTAAGGAAAAAGATTATGTTCATGTGGACGTAGTTAATTTGGACAGTGCTTTGATTGAAGCCAATACATTGAAAGCAATACGTAGTAATAATAATAATCGTTTATTGGACTCAGCAGAATATAAGCCTAAGTACAAAATATGACTACACAGGGTTAAGGCTGCAAAAAACTAAATGAGCGCCTGATTTCTCGTCTCACAAGGCGCGAGCTGAGTGAGGGGCATTCGTTGTCCGAACGTCGACCCGCAAGCACGTGGTGGTGCGGTGCCGAGCTAAACACCAGGTTATCGAGTAGCCACTACATGACCCATGTTCCATCCATTGCCCTTTTATGTTCTGGGCCGCGGTATCTCTTTTGAACAACCTTAGACTTTCCTGGGCTGCTCTCATTTGGTAAAAGATAATTCAGGAATCGAGTTATATTTAATTTCATAGACTAAAGACATATCTAAAACTTTTAAAACACGGAACTGTATTTATTAAATTGCACCACGTTTTTGCACCACTGTCGTATACTTGTGTCACACTACGGCCAGTCTGCAGCCTAGCCTCACGTCCGCTAATACCTAAAGATTAGCTTCTTACCGCGCCTTAAGTAGGTATGTAGGTACCTATAGCAAAAGATAGGCTGTGTTACTAACAACTTAAATAGTTCTTCAATAAAACATGGAAATTTCAGGTATATTTAATGACTGGAATTAGGCGTTACGTTTCGGAATCGTCGGCACCGACGACGGCGCATGCTTCGGAACCCTCGAAACCGACGATGTCGCAAGCTCTGGAACAGTCAGCACCGGCCCCGCGGCACGTTTCTCAACTGTCGGGGACACCGCAAGCCTCGGAACCGTCCCAGATGCCAGGGCTGCAAGCATGTGCATTTTCGCCATTGTCCCCGCCGGTGCAAGATTCACCAGCTCTGGATCCCGAGCAGCCACCTATACCATACGACGTACGTTTTTGGGAAATTACTCAAAATTGTTTGAAATAGTAGACGAACTTTATAGCGGGTTACGTTAAATACACTCGACTAAACTTAAAAATGAAGTTATGCGTGAAGTTAGCTAAAATTCAATCATTCGAGTTTAAATTGGACAATGTGATTAGCTATGATCTAAACGTCATTTTTTTCGTGTCTAGTCATTATGAAATTTATATGTAGTTAGTTACGCGATCGTCGGGCAATTTATTCAGGTAAATAATATGATTGTTATTAGTCAAATTCGAAGAAACTCATTAACAAATTAGGGCGCGTACCCATTTATTGTACTGTAGAATATTTTTTTATTGAGTAGAAAATTCTACCAATATACATATTAAGCATAATTTATTTTATTTTCATACATGTACTGTCGGTTTTTTTCGCTCAGAATCCAGATGCACAACCAGTGCGGCATAAAGCTTTAATTGAGGACACTCTGGTATTGGAAGACCGGAACAAGACTTCTTCACCGCCGTATTCGCTGTCACCAGCGCAACGGGCGCGTCGTCTACTTCAAGAATTAAACCGGCAGAACCTGCTGACTCCACGGGTGCAGCAACCAGCCTCAAGGCAGCCGCGGACATCATCACCACCTCCACCAACACCTCCAAGCCAAGCCTGGATCACCCCACCTCCTCCACCGACAGTTCCAAATCACGCTTGGCTTAAACCACCTCCTCCACCAGCACCTAAAAGTCACACGTGGCTCTCGCTACCTCCTCCTCCACCACCACCACCACCTCCACCTCCACCTCCTTCTAGTCAGGTGTGGCTCGCACCATCACCGTCAAGTAAACCATGGCTCGCACCACCACCTCCACCACCTTCGGAACAGGCGTGGCTCGCACCACCACCTCCACCACCTTCAAGTCAAGCGTGGCATGTACCACCACCTTCAAGTCATTCATGGCTTGCGCCACCGCCTCCACCACCGCCGCCAGAACTACTGCCGGATATAGTAGCGGCTGAAGTCCCGCACCCACGGGCGCGTAAGCAGCAAGTGGCACCTTCGGGTAGGCCCCTAGCGCTACCGCCACGACAGACTCAACGACGCCGGCTAGATGATGCGATAACACGCTGCCGTACAGAACAATCGTCCGAGTCCACCCGGCGCAAGTTAGCAAGTCTGCCTTCGGCGGTATCAGGTCGTAAAGAAACTACGTCCCCGGCAGCAGCTTCGCCAGTACAAGGCACAGTGCGCCTATTAACCGCACAGGGACGCCAGGTAGTGACGCCGCCACCGGCTTTCCGGAGACCTCAGGCACCGGTACGCCTGCGCGTGGTGGAATATGTGCTGCTGCCTCCGTCGCCCCCGCGACATCAGGTAGCACCTACCCTACCGGCGCCATCGCAGCCGATAGCTCCATCGGGTTCGTCGTCGAATCAACAAGGAGAGGAAGAAGATTGCATTCTCATAGGTAAGTTTTTGCTAGTACGTACATATAGTTATGTAAGTTAGAAATTACAAAAATAAAAAGACTGATAACTTTCCCCGCTCTGGCCGTATTGCAATTATTAACATGAAAACGGCGTGAAGCGATTTTGATTCCCTTTGCCAATGTATGGAAAATAAAAAGTACAAACTCAAACCGTAACATTTTCACCAATCTTTAAAGATTCTAATGGTTACGTACCTGTGTCTGTCAATACCCTTATTCCCGGGGAACGCGTGAAACTATCGAGTTGAAATTTAAACCATAAATCTGTGGACCCTTAGAGCTGTGAAAAAATTAACTCCCTAACAAACAAAAGGTATGGTCGTCTATGTCGCAAGTTTGTATGGAACCCTCCTCGGTGCCCGAGTCTGGCACTTGGCCGCTCTTTTAGAAGTCGTTTAATCATTTTAAACAACTGATGTAGTCAGTCCATGTTTTGAAATCTATTAAACTATTTAAATGAAATTTTGCACTTTTGTGGGGAAGATATTGCGGACCTCTTTTTATAGTCTCGCTTAAAAACAATAGGCGTCTAAGTACTCCTTCACACTGCTGTCATTCAGAAACGAGCCCAAAGGCAGCGTTGTCTGTTGTGAATTTTGGATTGCGAGAACCGATTTCAATAATTCTTGTTTTGTTTGAAAAAAGATACGTTCAGGATAATAAAATATGTAAACGAAGTTAAAAAAATGCTTGCATACTATTATACTACAAACTTAGTCCAGAAATTATTTTGTAAAACTTTTTGTCTTTTTTGTACAAAAACTGTTGTGTCAATCAAGATGAAAATAATTTTCAAAGAAAGTCCTTATAAAGGTCTACTTTTCAGATTTTTTTCATATTTTCTAAACTTATGGTTCAAAAGTTAGAGGGGGGGGGGGGGACACACATTGTTTTTTACTTTTTGTGCGATTATTTCCGAAATTATTGACATTATCAAAAAATGAATTTAGTAAACCCCTATTCATTTTTAAATACCTTTCCAACAATATATCACACGTTGGGGTTGAAATTAAAAAAAAAATCACTTCCCACTTTACATATAGGGTGGCTACCCTAATAAAACATTTTTTTCCCATTTTTATTTTACCACTTTGTCGGCGTGATTGATATACATATTGGTACCAAATTTCAGCTTTCTAGTGCTAACGGTCACAGAGATTAAGCGAGGACGGACGGACGGACAGACAGACATGGCGAAACTATAAGGGTTCCTAGTTGACTACGGAACCCTAAAAAACGGTCGAACATAGAAGCTCCTCCCTTTTTGAAGTTCGTTTAATAATTGTACCTCATTCGTTACTTTCCCTACAATGGACGTACTACTAATTATTTTTACTTTGTCGTAGGCTATGTGCCTCCGCCTCCGCCTGTAGCTCCGCCTGCACCTGTAGCTCCGCCTGCACCTGTTGCTCCGCGTGAGCCTGTAGCTCCGCGTGCGCCTGTGCCTCTGCCTGCGCCTGTGCCTCTGCCTGCGCCTCAGCGTGCGCCTCTGCTTCGGTGTGTGCCTGTGCCTTTACGTGCGCCTGTACCTCCGCGTGCGCATGTGCCACCGCGTGCACCAGTAGCACCGCGTGCGTCTGTACCTCGGGCGCCTGTACCAATGCGTGCGCCTGTGCCTCCACCTGCGCATGTGCCTGCGCCTGATCCCGTACCAGCGCTTGTGGATTTAATGCCGCCGCCCCCACCGCGACCGTGGCCGTAAGATTTTTGCTTAAGATAACCTTAAGATTTACTTTTACTGAAAGATTAACCGACTGGATGGATGTAGAACTAAACATAAGTTTAGTTCTACATCCATCTTAGATCGTTACCTACTTACATATATTTAATGTACTAGTGAACCAGTGACCTCAATTAAATTACAGGACCTCAGCTAGGTCTCGTGCATCAAATGCCAAACGTTCAGACAAACGAGAGGCGGACTCTACGACAGTTGGTAAGTTAATCCATAATAACTTACAATCTTTTCCTTTGTCGTGTAGTTAGTGCTTGACCTGGTGTAGGTATATGTTTTTCGTAACTTCCAAATACATCTTATCAAAAAATTCAAAAGTCGTTAGTTGTAAAAAAAAAAAACAAATTTTGTTGTAGTGGTCGTCTGAGTAGGTCCCACCGTAAAGTATTTTATTTGTAAAAATGGCAGGTTGACACTTATGTACACAGTCATTTAAAAACCCATGGACATAATACTACTCTGTCAAGAAAGTACCGGGAAAAGATCAATAATACACAAAATGTCTGTTATTCATCCAAATTTATTTTATCACCTGCAAAGTATGCTCGTTTAGAAACGATACACTTGCGCCGACGAATAATCCATTCATCAAAACATTTTTTAAACGCTGCTTCCGGAATTGAGTTCAATTCTCGCCGCGAATTCTCCTTTATGTCTTCTATCTATTGAAAACGGGTGCCACGAAGTGGTAATTTGAGTTTAGGAAAAAGAAAAAAGTCAGCAGGAGCCATATCTGGTGAATATGGTGGTTGCTGGATGGTATTTGTTGAGTGTTTGGTCAAAAATTCGTTCACAATGATAGCCTTGTGCGAAGGCGCATTGTCGTGGTGCAAAATCCAAGAATTTTCTTTCCACAAATCTGGCCTTTTTCGTCGAATTTGCTCTTTTAAACGCCGCATAACGCTCAAATAATATTCTTTATTTACCGTTAGACCTTCCGGTAAGAATTCAGAGTGCACAACACCGCGATAGTCAAAGAAAACAGTCAACATGACTTTGACTTTTGATCGACTTTGGCGTGGTTTTTTCGGTTTCGGTTCAGTTGGAAGGCGCCACTCGGAGTGGCGCCTTGCTGACTACTGCTGGCAGCTTGTTGACTAGTTTGCATGTCAAACTCGTAAACCCACGTCTCGTCACCAGTAACAATGCGTTTCATGAATGTTGGGTCCGAACTGACTCGTTCTAGCATGTCCTCAGCGACTTTCGTGCGATTGAGTTTTTGGAGAAAATTCAGATCTTTTGGGACTAGCCGAGCAGCAACATGTTTCATACCCAAATGATTAGTTACAATGGTACGGATCGACTCGTGAGATACAGAGAGTTCGGCGGCTATATCTCTCAGAGTTGAATGGGGATTTTCAGTCACTATTTTCTTCACTTTTGCGATGTTAACTTCAGTTGCAGATGTTGACGGCCTACCAGAGCGAGGCAAATCTTCCATCACATCTCGACCGCTTTTGAACGCTTTGAACCACTCATAAGCACGAGTTTTTGATAAAGTCGATTCACCGTAAGCCTTCTGTAACATTTTCAGTGACTCCGAACACGAAATTCCATTGGCGATGCAAAATTTAAGACAAACTCTTTGTTCGATATTATTTCCATTATGAAATTCGCAATACACACTATATATGATACTAGCTGTTCCACGCGGTTTCACCCACGCTGCTCAGCACCTGTTGGTCGTAGCGTGATGTTATATAGCCTTCCTCAAGAAATGGACTATCCAGCACTAAAATAATTTTCCAATTCCAACCAGTAGTCCCTGAGATTAGCGCGTTCAAACAAACAAACTTTTCAGCTTTATAATATTAGTTTAAATTACTAAAACCAGCACTGTATTTAATATAAATAACAGATGCAACTCAAACTCCGCGCCAAAATGGAAAACAGTTGTGCCAATCTAACAACTACAAAAAAAAAACAAAAATATTAATTTGGAACCATAAACAAATCATCTATTCCCGATACTTTTTTGACTGAATGTATACCTACTGGACTAAGCACTCTTCCAGAAAATCGTATCGAGTGAGATATCTGTAAGAGGGGCTGTTTGTATCTTTCTAATAGAGTGACCAAACATTTTTGAATCAAATAAATAAGTTCGTTTAGTAACAGATGTTTCTTGTTCGGTTAACTCATCAAAACCAAGAGATTTCAATTAATTGTAATTTAAAAACAGGATTAAACTTATTTATCGATCGAGATTATAGAGAACATTTTGACAAAGACACTTTTTGCTCTTAAATGTGGGCGTTGCCGGTTTTGATAGTAGATGATCCCAATATAGTACAGTCAAATTAGGGGTTTCACCTCGGAACGAGAGAATAACCTGGAAATTCGTACACACCATCATTTTGGCATTCTTAAAGTGTGAAAAGTCTCACCACCACCCCGCGGTTTCATCTGCGTACACCAGGATAGAAAGCCCTATAGAGCTTTTAATACATACCAAATTTCATCCATGTCCGTAAAGCCGTTTGAGCGTGAATTAACAAACATACTCACACAATACAAACTTTCGCCTTTATGATAACTCACACTTATGTGATATACTTTTTATTATATATTCACAGGAAAATTAAAATTGATATGCCATGAAATGGAACCCAATGCCCCAAGATGCAACAGCAATTGTCTACCGTGTATGCGTCGGGCCCTTAGGTAAATAAATAAAGATAATGTTTTAAAACGTTTATATAAAAAATACGATAAGTATTTTTTACAACTGTGTTTTTTTAAACTAGATCTCAAGGAACAAGGCTTACCTAATGCCGCGTTCCCGACGCCAGCAGCCCTAGTAGGGGTCTAGGTGGCGGCGGGGTCGAGTTAGGGGTGCAAGATACGTGCAAACCCCACAACGAAAATACGGCTGATCACTCGGGCGAAAGCACTGCGGAAAACGCTAACCTTAGTGTGCCCGTCCTTAGAGACATGGGTCTAGTAGCGGTGAACTACAAAAGAGAAGATAAAAATATAGTACATGCGTTTAGACTTGTGGGACCGATAATGAATCCCGACCTAAAGAAGCTGGCAGCGGCGCCTCAATTATATTTAGAAATACCGGTGGCGGCGACGAGCTACCCGTCTACGACGTCGGTGACGCCGACCAACAACGCATCTATAATACCAGCGGGGGCTACGAGCCGCGCATATACAAAGTCGGCGGCGGCGACGAGCTACGCATCTGCGACGTCGGTGGCGCCGACGAACTACGCAACTACAATGCCGGCGTCAGCCACGAGCCACGCTTATACAACTTCGGTGGCAGCGACGAGCTACGCTTATACGACGTCGGTGGCGCCGACGAGCTATGCGTCTATGACGTCGGTGGCGCCGACGAGTCAAGCAGTTAAAATGAAATCGGCGACCACGAGCCACGCATATACGACAATGGCGACGGCAACGCGCCACGCATTTACGATGCCGACGGGGGCGCTACCCAATCATGCGTAAGACAAGACCTACTTATAATTTAATTTGGCGTAGTTCTATAGACGTTAAAATAAAATGCTACAATGTTTATTCAAACATGAAAACAATTTTATAATACTTACCTACATAATTATTACCGCTGCCTCTACAACTTTAAAGCAGTTTGTTGGCAGGAATGCTTCTTTTTGTACATAAATATATAATAAGTAGGTATTAACACTGTTATGCTTACTAACTGGTAAGTTCCCCTTTATTGCTAATTGTGTATCCATTTTTCTCATAAACTAGAGCAATTGAATATAATATGAAAATCGCATCTGTAGGCTTTATTTAGACATATTTTAAGTTCCTCTTGCTTCGACTTTTTAGTAATTTTAAGGCAATAGCGCATCGCATAACATCTTAGAAGTAGGAAAAACTACTAATTGGCGTTATTCTACCAAATTGTACCAACCCAAATTACTGCTGCGCAAACCTAGACACTTTTTTCCGTAGTACATTTTACTGGTTTTTAAATCTGTGATTGTTTGACGTTTCTTTGATGGAAAAGAGAGGCTACTTCCTGTACATCTCTATCTCTTTCCACACATGTATATAAACTTGAAATTAAGGTGAGGTCACAAGCGGGATACATAATTAAACGTCGCGAAATAATTCCAGTGAAATATGTCTACAGTGTATCTCTCTTTTTAAGGGCACCTCAGGACCTCCGGACTCAAGACAATATGAGAGCAAAAGAACGCCCAGAACAGCCAGAACTGCAAGTATTCTTTATTTCTGCATTACTTTTTGTAATATACACTGAGTGTGCAGTTGTGCCAGGTTGGTGGCAATAGGCTCTCTCCCTATTTCTTGCAACTTAAAACATAACTCGCGAAATGAGGTTGTGATATTAGTACGAACACTTGACTTCGGCCTAATTCTTTGGGAATTTCTGGCGCGCTGTTTTTTTTTTCTTTATGTATTTGCGTCCATTCTTCTCCAGAGGGATTAAGTTATTATGCCTTGTGACTGATGTGGTCTTATTGAAATAGAGGGAGATGCTGTGACCGCCAGACTTACGTCATTTTATAAAAACTGAATCTTTTCCTGTGGGTGGACCATACTATACGTGAGAACAATTGAAGATTATAAAAATATCGGTCTTGGTGTCTTTAGCAGATATTACGTAAAAAAGCTGATAGATAACTGCCAAGTTACGCTATTCAATAATGCGTGTTTTTTTTTATAAGATGATGATCTCCTCCACACAGAATCTTTGTGTGGTGGGAAATCCCCGCCGCAAACGTTTAATATGTTAATTGTGAGTTAATTTATGTAATTTTATATTTGAAGGTAACTAAAAATATGTCTAACTAGACTGGTATATATGAGAAAAATGGATTTGTGTAATTAACAATAAACGATAACCTGCTGGCTACTAAGCGTACAAGTGTTATTAAATATTTATGTACAAAAAGACGCATGTCTGCCACTGCTTTGCAGTTGTAGAGTGGTATAGGTAATATTTGTTGAAAATTGTTTTTATGAATGGATAAACTCTGTCATTTTATTTTAACGTCTTAATTGGTCTTGTGTTACAAATAGTTGGGGACATTCCCCGCTGCTAGCATAGTAGACGCGTAGCTTAGTCGCCGCTTCCAGCATTGTAGATGCGTAGCTCATCGTCGCCTGCGCCAACGTAGATGCGTTGCTCGTAGCCGCCACCGGTATCGTAGATGCGCGGCTCATCGTCGTCTCCGGCATAGTAGATGCGTAGCTCATCAGCGCCTCCGGCATCCTAAATGCGTAGCTCATCGTTACCTGCGGCATCGTAGATGCGTGGCTCGTAGCCGCCACCGGTATCGTAGATGCGTGGCTCATCGTCGTCTCCGGAATAGTAGATGCGTAGCTCATCAGCGCCTCCGGCATCCTAGATACGTGGCTCATCGTCGTCTCCGGCATAGTAGATGCGTAGCTCATCAGCACCTCCGGCATTCTAGATGCGTGGCTCATCGCCGCTGCCAATATTGTCTATGCGTGGCTTGTTTCTGCCTACGGCGTCTTAGATGCGTGGCTCTTTGCCGCCATATCCTAATGTAAGTGGGATGCCTCTGATAGCTCTCAAGGTCGAGATCTAATATCGGTCCGATAACCACTACGTCCGGCTACCAGCATCATGTTCCTAAGGGCCGCCCCAGCCGTGCTTTCGGCCGAGTGGACAGCCGTATTAGCGTTGCAAGGTTTGCATGTGTCTTGCACTCCTAATTTTACCTTCTGGGGCTGCTGTCGTCAGAAACTCGCCTTTTTGTTAGGTTAAAACAAAAAAATGGCCATGGGTCCGACGCATACGCAATAGGCAGTTATTGATACATTAAGAAGCATCAGTAATTGTAGGGCATTGTGGTCCATTTCATAGTATCGTTCGAGGACCATTAAATAAAATGGAATAAATTAGCATTATTTAGCACTACAATACAATACTGCCTGTAATACTCATTTTCGAAATTGACTAGTTTAAGTCGAAAATATGTGAAACCCACAGGTTTGACAAATTTATACGCACACATAAAAAAATAATATTCGAAAGAACCACTTTAAAACCCTTAATAGATTCTGGAGTTTTATAACAATGATCAAATTTCTGTGACAAAATGTTTTCTATTAACCATTCATCTCTCTCGTATAATAAGCTTTTAGTCTAGGTTAACTGTATTGATGCTTTCTTCCCACTGCCAGACGTAGTTGTAGGTGCGAGCGAAGGGTAAAGGAAATGTATATGTCATCATCGTTCGTCGTTTTACGTCCATCACATCACACCATCACAGATCCAGTTGAAAAACAGCATCGGGCACAAGTTGCCCGGCAGTTTACTGAACTGGGCCTATTTGTCGCAGCCGAGAGACACACAATTAGTCCCGAGTAACATAGGCTATTGAAAAAGTATAGAAATCCAATGTGGCGGGTATGATTGAACACATTTTTTTTTATTATTTATTCTGTTAATGCATGTGATTATCGTCTAGGATTTGACGAGTGTATTCTAAAAACATAAGTATGTTACATTGTTAATCAAAACTGTCGATAAAAAAAGGTCGTATGTACTTATCCCGTAGTGGATTTGTTGAAAACAAACAATGGTGCGCCATCTAGTGGCAATTAGAATAACTAGTGACGAGTAGATTTATAAATAATCTATTTCCATTCCAAAAAATCATAATTATGTGTGCCAAACCTAAACTTAATTAGCTTAGTAGCTAGGTTCGAACTTCGAAGCAGATATAGGCAGATAACATTTAAAACACGACATCCTTTAAAAGTTCAATTTTTCTTACTTAATGCTTACAAACTGTATTGTATTTTATAATATATTTTTATATAAAACTTATCACTAAAAGGTTTTAAATAAAAATAAATAAAAAATAAAAAACACGACTGCCGTGTCAAAAAAATAACTTTTTATGCAAGAAAGTGGAAAAAGTATTCTACAGATTGGTCTCCCGACTGCGATGAAAATTTTTGTTGAAACTAACGTCTTGTTTTTTTCTTTTTAGTTCATTTTTTTGACACGATAGTCGTGTTTTTAAGGTTCCGTAGTCAACTTGGAACCCTTATAGTTTCGCCATGTCTGTCTGTCCGTCCGTCCGTCCGTCCTCGCTAAATCTCTGTGACCGTTAGCACTAGAAAGCTGAAATTTGGCACCAATATGTATATCAATCACGCTAACAAAGTGGTAAATAAAAATTGAAAAAAAAAATGTTTTATTAAGGTAGCCACCCTATATGTAAAGTGGGAAGTGATTTTATTTTTAATTTCATCCCTAACGTGTGATATATTGTAGGAAAGGTATTTAAAAATGAATAGGGGTTTACTAAAATCGTTTTTTGATAATGTCAACAATTTCGGAAATAATCGCTCCAAAAGTAAAAATCAATGTGTCCTCTAACTTTTGAACCATAAGTTTAGAAAATATGAAAAAAATCTGAAAAGTAGAACTTTATAAGGACTTTCTAAGAAAATTATTTTGAACTTGATTGACACAACAATTTTTGTACAGAATAGACAAAAAGTTGTACAAAATAATTTCTGGACCAAGTTTGTAGTATAATCGTATACGCGAGCATTTTTTTTAAACTTCGTTAACATATTTTATTATCCTGAACGTATCTATATTATTGAAATCGGTGCTCGAAATCCAAAATTACCACCGAAAACTTTTTGCACGTCTTTGTGTTAATTAGTAACCCAATTCCCCGAGAGATGGCGCTGTAGGTACTTATTACATAGGATCGGGTATTACCGAATTGTTCGGTTGGTCTCTCCTTAGTATTGGCGGTATCTTATAACTACATAAAACTTTTATTAAGAACATGCTAAGGCAATTCAGAACAAAACTAAAATGCATTTTTTTAACACCATCAAAATGTTAAGGTAAAAACCAGTTCATAAATGGTTCGATAATGCGTTGTGTAATGACGTCATTTTTTTTAAAGTTGATGTTTAGATTTTCCGTGCTTTCATGAACTATCGTGGTAAAGTAAGTTGCTCTTAAATATATTCGTAATTTTATTTATGAGTGCATAATCTAATTAGTCGTCGAGGTTTGAGCGCTCCCCTTTGTGTTCGCGCTAAAAACCGTCACAAGTCGGAGCGCCATCCGCCGTGCCGCGGAGCGTGCTATGATGCACGCTCCTCCACCTTTAAACCCATAAGTGGGAACACTTATTGTGACGGACGGGAAACTACGGAACCCTACACTGAGCGTGGCCCGACACGCTCTTGAACGGTTTTTTTTCTTTTTTTCTATCAAAATGACATAAGTTTACCTATAATTTAACATAAGTACTTTTTAAATGTCTAGCGGAGAGTTTTGCACCATATAAAATTGCGGGAAATGGTCGATCAATCCGAAAATATAAAAATATCTCGCCGTAACGTAACTTAACAAATATTAAATAAAACTTCGTTATGTGATAAAATAATATCCAATTGTTCTTACATATACAAAGGTTGAAACTTCCACAGAATAAGTTTTATAAAATACCATAAGTCTAGCAGTCCAAAATAAGTGCTAGAGTTGTGTATATAGTCTAGTTATGAAAATGTGCCTTTAAAATCTTTTTTTCTAAGGTTACCCCGGGACCCCCAATCTGATGTCAGACTAAAAGCGGAGCTACGCCGACAGGCGCGCCATGTCAAGTGGGAGCAGTGGCGGCAGAGGCGCTTTATTGAGCTGGCACGTCTGTCGGAGGCGCCACGTCGGGAGCTACACGATGACTCGTAAGACAACACCCAAACTTTTAAGTAGCATGAGATTCATTTACCTATATTTTCTACAATAACAAGTTTTAATATTATTTTTACCCATTATGCAGAGCCCGGAAAAATCTTTCGTGAAGCTCGTTACATCGCCAAACCACCTGCGGTCTCTTTCGCCAAGGAGATCGGGGTGAGGAAATATTTTGGGAAAAAATCCCTGAGACTGCATATTTCGCAATTGTGGTCTTGTCATTTACAGAATTTCCACACCTCTGGATGTATCTATCATATTTTATTTCTTCAGAAACTCATAAGCGTATTTTTTGATAAAGTCGATTCACCATTACCATAAGCATTTCAGTGACTCCTTACACGTAGTTCTATTGGCGTTGCAAAATTTACTCTTTGTTCGATATGATTGTTCATTATGAAATTCGTAATACATACTAGATATGATCTAACTAAAAACAGCACTTTAATTAATTTAAATAGCAGATGCAACTCGCGCCAAAATGGAAAATAGTTTCGCCAATGTAAAAAAAACAACACAAATCATGTATTATCGATACTTTTTTGACTGAACGTACAGCTCAAGCACCCTCATAAGCCACGTATGTGGCACAGAATCATATGACTTCTTATAGTCTAACTAATAGCTGACATACCCCTTCGGGAATGGCAAAGCTGATGACAAATGGCCATATCACCGAGGAGCAGTTCCTATATCCATTATAAGAAGCGGCATGTCCGCTTCTTAAATAACAGAATTTTCGCCGAATATTTCAGTGTGTTATACTTGAATTGGTCTATAGAGTAACTCCTTTTTTTAGGTCACCTCTGAACCTCCGCGTTCGAGTTATCAAAGGAGAGCAAAAACTGTAGACTTCCGCAAAGAATCTTCTGATACAGAAGACGATTCCGAATGAGCGCCAGAAATTTTCCGTGCTTGTCAATTGTGATCCAATATAAAACTGCTTCAAGAACTGCTATAAGATGTAATGGTAACCCTACAGGGTCCGGATCAGACTATATTTAAGTGTAATCAAAACTACTTTAAAACCCACGGGTCGTCTATTATAACTGTGTCGTAGATTAAGATGTGTATTAGAGTTTACAGATATTCTGTATTGAAATCGTATGATGGAGAAATATTTTCTCTTAATTTATTATTACTTAGGTCTAAGGGGAATGTGGATGTCGTACTGAATCGAGATAATGACGGTGCTATCACTGCCATTACTGGCGCTGTCAGATTATTTTGTATTATAGGTACCTATTTACCTATACTATTACTTAATGATAGATTTTGTAACAGTATACTTTGGGTATTGTTGGCGTCAAACGTTTTTGTATGAATAGGTACCAACTTATCTATACTATATCTTAGTGATAGTGTTTTTATCTGTATTTTTTGGAGTGGATTCGGGCGCATTACTGTGTCGTGTTGTAGTGATGTGATATCGTGTATAGACCAATAAAACAAATCGGTGCAGGTCAAGAAGGGCTAACACTGCGCCATAAGAAAACACGACACAACACAGTAATGTAGGTACAGTCCTTTCACACATATTTTACCTCTGACGGTATTCAATCTTATTGTGACAAGTATAAAAATCATTATTGTCAGTAATTCAAAGACATAGGTCAAAAATAACTGTGAATGGACGGTAGACCCGGCAATCAGGGTCTCGATGGTCTTTTGATAAAGACTTCAAAATTCGATATTTTTGAATAAAATGTTTTGGGAAACGAGTTGCAGCTTGTCTTCGCCTGTTTTGCTATGAATATTATAATGCTATGAGTAGTTATTTATTTATTATATTTAAAAATACATTATTTATTGTAAAACAGCAGTATTTACCAATTGGCATGAATATTGCCATTAGTGAGGTATGAATATAGTCATAATATTAAAATAATTCTGAAGTGATACCATATAGGTAGAAGTTGGTACGCACAGGAGTAGAAACGTTAACGAAAATATTGTGTACTGTAGCTATATCGAAGCCTTAGTTAACAATTATTACAAAATAACCAACTACGATATTTTCACTAAATGTAACACTATGTAACATTACGCTATCACCCACGGGACAGGAGCAGTTACCCGACGCTGGTCAAAGCGCGCAGTACAGCTAGTATTAAATAAGTTCCATTAATGTTGTACTATATTAATGAATGGGCGGTTAGATAGCAGTCGCTTCATATAAAATCCTGGTATTCAGTTGCATCAGCTTAGCTTGGAAGCCGACCCCATTATAGTTGGGAAAAGGCTAAGCAGGTAGTAGGGTAGTATCTTGCGACTGTTTCGTTGATCCAGTGGTCGCAAGCACGACTGCTGGGCATGGTGATGGTTATGACAATCCGTAGTGTCCCTTCGACCGACGCCGCAGTTAAGATGAAAGATTTGAGACAGGTGAATAAAGAATAGCCACTACAGGTTTTGTGATTACATTTAATATTTCCCAAGGGTGGACCTCTTAACAGGGGTAAATCAGCACAGTAATACTTAAGCAGTCGTGTAGTTGTTGTTAAATATTTTATTTAAGTGACTTCATCTTTTAAAATCACTGTGTGCTTCCTATACAGTGATTTTAAAAGATAAAGTCACTTAAATAAAATATTTCAAGCACTTGTGTGTGCTAGCCGTGATCAAAAATGTAATAATCCAAAAAGTTATGATTCGAGCAAAGTGCTATTGAGTTTTTCCATCAGTACTTAAACATAACTGACGAAATGTGGGTGTACAGTTACACCTCTGCTCAACCGTGACGCGTGATGTTAAATTGAGATATGTTGTAGTTACGAACTAGTCTTATGAATAGATGCATCATTTTTTTATAAGTTAACTTTGTTTTGCTACTGTTATGTAATGTATCATAAAAAATCTCTCCTTATTGATATTCTGTAATGACTACTTTTGTCAACTAGGGCATCGATAACAGTTTGCTGTCTTTGTGTCTGTATTTATCATAACTATCAATGTGATTTGTGTATTCAATTTGCAAAATCAGACGACCCGTTAGGCCGGTTGCACTTGGCACATTTTATAAACGGCACAAAAATTATGTGGTGCCCATAGCAACCATACCTAGTGGTCCATGATGAAGAAGGCCAAGCCGTAGCTGCACACACACGGCCACAACTTAGTTTATCGCGGCGAAACGTGTGCACTGGCTTTAGGCTCTAAGGTATTCTACTCTACATAAGCATGCAACATTATCAAACACTATAATATTAATCATTTTAATTAAGAAATGTATGTCTGACCGTTGCGTTGCGATGACCGCGGCACGGTTACTATAATAAATAAATTAAAAAAGATAAAAATATTTGTTTATTTTTTACCTACTTACCTAAAAACAAGGGATGTTTGTGAGATTCGTAGACAAAACTACATTTGGGTGAAGTTGGCAGATAATTTTCCAGTAGATCATAAAATAATGTAAATGTATGGATCAGCACCATTCAACTCTACCATTTTGAAGGGAACATATTATTCAGTCTGGAACAATTAGCTGGACTGCCTTATGGGTAGACCACTAGGGTCGCAAGTGACTGCGACTGCGGAACATTAGGACTTTATTTCGATTCCCAGGTTGGGCAGTGTTATTGTTTTTTGTTGTTTTGGCAATCGACTCTCCCCGACATACATGGGATTCGAAAATAACCGAATAAAAAATAAATAATTTAAAAAATTAAAAGACACGACCGCCGTGTCAAAAAAATTAACTAAAAAGAAAAAACGAGATGTTAGTTTCAACAAAAATTTTCATCGCAGTCGGGGGACCAGTCTGTAGAATACTTTCTTGCATAAAAAGTCCCTCGACTGCAATGACTTTTTTGTCTTAATAGGTATATTATGTATTAAGGTACTAGGTTAAGTCCTGGATTTTGTACTTAACACTTAGATAAGCCAACATGTCTCTCTGCATGACACTCAGTTTGGATTTCGACCTGGGCTGTCCACAGAATCTGCAGCACTGGAACACTCACTCGTTGCCTATCGAGCGATGTCAAAATTTTCAGGTGTTAGGGTGCGTCCACATCTGGCGAATGTGCCCCTAATGTGCAGCTCGCCAGCCGCGCGGATCAAGTCACGGCAATAGTTCGGTGCGCCTCTTTAGCGCAACTCATTCAAGGCTCATTAAAAGCGTGCGTGCGGCGGGCGATGTGCGCGCACTCAATTCTCGCACTAACAGTAGGTACTGGAATCTTTTTATATGATTCAATTAAGCGTAAACATTTCTCCTCCGTCCACTCCTTAACAAAACGTGCTTAGCCTCCAGTAATCAAAAACGAATTGAGCGGGGCTTGAAACGTGGAAGGAAGACGCGAGCCACTAGCGCGCCGCCCGCGCGTACGGCGTATGGACGCGCGCGAACTTCGCGCGAACGGCGCACGAACAAAAATGTACGCGCGCAGCTCGCAACCGTCTCGCGAGCTGCACATTCGCCATATGTGAACGCACCCTTAGAGGTGGGAGACGGAGAGGTGTACAAATGATAGCCACTACATGTTTTTGATAGTATGATCCCGAGGGAGGACCCTTTAACAATAAAATATCAACATAGAAACTCTATAACACAAAAATAACGTGGATAGGTAGAAGACAAATACAAAATAATTTAACACATACCTAGGTACCTAAGTTCTAGTTGAAACTGAACTGCACTACAACTTATTCACAAACTGATTTTAAAACTATTAAAAGATAGATATACTACTTAGTAAAAAAAACGTAATGAGCCAAAAAATTACATGTGCGTGTGAACTGAGGGACCACACTTGGGATTGGCGAAATGAAAATCGTAGGATTTAGTAGTAGTCTTAAAACAATTGTAGAACGACAACGACGACTGTTGCAAATGAAATGACAGAATGAAATTCGAAATCGGCGAAATCCTTACTAATATTATAAAAGCGAAAGTGAGTTTGTTTGTTACCTCTTCACGCTTTAATGGCTAAACCGATTTTGATGAATTTTGGTACAGAGATATTGGGGAACCAGGAGACGGACATAGGCAAATTTTAATTTAAAAAAGTGGGATATGAGGGAGAACGAGGGCAGAAAAGGGAAAACTTAGTGTTGCTATTACAAATCAATAAGGCGCTACCGAATTAAACGCGAGCCAAGCCGCGGGCAAAAGCTAGTATGAATATAAAGGAAAGAGGTTGACGCAACAGAGTTTACAAACAGAGTGTGTACTCTGTTACAGTAGTCAGTACTATGTCTAAGCATACTGTCCGGTACTATACTGACAGAAGAACACCGGTATACGCCAGCTTCCGGGAATGGACTTATTGTAAGGAGATCAGCAGTGCTGGTGTTGGTTGCTCAGTGGATGGAGTATTTATGAATAATATTAGTTATGCTGATGACATGGTGCTGCTGGGTCCCTCAATCAGTTCCATAAGGTCAGTATTGACCATGTGTAAGCGGTATGCAGTGGCCCATGGGCTCAAGTACAATGTTCAAAAGAGTAAGCTGCTAGTATTTAAGGCTGGGAGTAAAACTTACTCTGTTCCTCCAATCGCATTGAACGGAGCCATCCTACAGCAAGACTTGGGTCACTGAGTCAATGAGAGTCTCACCGATGATATTGTCGTTATGGGGTCGCATGGTAAAATGTATACCAATAATTAGTGACATGAAATTTTGCATGTGAATAATTGAATGAATACACTTATTATTGGTATAAATTTTACCATATAACTCCTTTAGAATGTCGTGATATTTGACTGCTTTGTAAACAGTGATCTATTCATGGTAAATTGTCCTATAACTCTTTAATTACTAATAGTACGAGAGCCAGGTGCAAATTTGGTTAATTATTTCTTCTCGCTAGATAATTGGCGATACGCATCAGACAACAGTATCATAAAGCCCTATGACCGTCAGCTGCGGCGCAGTTGGGGGGATGAGTAGTTGTAACCTCCCACGCTTGAAGAAAAAAAAAATTAATTCACTCATTTCCTCTCGGCTAAAACTTTATCAAGTTATAGCTAACCCAATACCTCAACAAAAAAAATAAGTCAGCTGGCTTTAACATAGTGGATTGTACGTCAGCTGATGGCCAGATCTTGGGAAAAAAAATCTTCACTTTCAGTGATATCCTCTCGGCTAAAAATTTACCAGATGATAGCTTATATGTAACTATTGATAAATATATACGTCAGCTGGCTGTATCTCGGTGGAAAAATCGTCAGCTGATACTTTGAAGGTCGTTACGTAGAAGTTAGCCAGAAGCATTTACTGACTATTTAAAGGCATCAGCTGACCAGGTTTCCCTCGACTTATTACTAGCTGATTTTTTTTATTTATCACAGTACTAGCTTTCGCCCTCGGCTTCGCCCGCGTTAAATTTGGGGTAACACAGTTCTCCTTGCGCCTTATTGATTTTTAATAGCAACGCTAAGTTTTCCCTTTTCTTCCCTCTGTCTCCCTCACATCCTACTTTTTTTAAATAAAAATTAAAGCCTATGTCCGTCTCCTGGTTCCCAACTATCTATGTACCAAAATTCATCACAATCGGTTTAGCCATTAAAGCGTGAAGAGGTAACAAACAAACTCACTTCCGCTTTTATAATATTAGTAAGGAAAGGATGTGAGAACGATGTAGTTAAATGTGCACATTAAAAAATCAAAAACATTTATATGCGTAAATAAGGTTCAGAAGGTTGACAAGTAGACAAAATTGATCTCTTATTCTGCCTTTAATTTCGGCGTTCAAATTAAGAACAGGGTGATATATATTTTTTAAATGAACAAATTATACAGATAATATATCCCATCAAAATTCAAAATTGTAGATACCTATTATTGACTTGAATGTCAATAAAACAAAGAAATTAAAAAAAATCAAGAAAACAGGAAAGGGGAATTGTGTTTCCCCGAGTTTAACACGAATGAAGCCACGGGCAAAAGCTAGTCGATTATAAATTTTATCATTGCGCGACGCGCTGATCCGTCTATCACCACTATATCAGGCTTATTGGCGACAATAGTCATGTCAGTAATGATAGACTGATCCCAGTACATCGTGACATGGTATTACTCGAGAACTGGGCACATACTTGTAGTACCGTACTACAAGTATGTGCCCAGTTCGCTTTTATAATAGTAGTAAGGATAATAAGGATTATATTTAAAATCAGCTCACAAATTTTCGTGTGGGAGGAAATGACGTCTTTTTAATTATTCGGCATAGCACTCCAATATGAGTGTTGAGGTGACAAAAATATTCCATATCAATATTTTTTAGACTTATAAGTATATAATCATATAATTTTAGATATATTCCAATATTTCAATAATCAATTTGCTTAGTATAAATTAACTAGTTACTTGATAAAAAATATTTATTATAAAAAAATTATGACAAATTACAATTCAAATGACAATGTTATTTAATCATTTTCGGCTCCGCTTTGGCTTGAGTCACAAACATCTCTCTCTGATTCATTGTCCGAGTCACTGTC
Organism: Ochropleura leucogaster; assembly: GCA_958449745.1. Lineage (NCBI taxonomy): Eukaryota > Metazoa > Arthropoda > Insecta > Lepidoptera > Noctuidae > Ochropleura > Ochropleura leucogaster. The sequence goes on from OY288200.1 coordinate 10,981,146, forward strand.
AGAGCTGTCTGCTGTTATATTTTCATCGTCATCATCTGTAAAAAAAAAAAAAAAATAGAATTCGTATTTTAGCATAATATCATTAATATGATAATAAAATGTTACCTTTTTCGGGCTGGATAGTTATTTCATCAATCGATGTTGGTAACTGACTTCCAAAGAACCAGGTAAACTCATATTTATCGATGTTGGTAACTGACTTCCAAAGAACCAGGTAAACTCACGATGCTTATAAAAATCGTAACCTAACAAATAAAAGGAAAAAAATTTTTTTGATACATACTGTAATCTTGCAGTAGGTGCGTCTTCTGGTATTATTTTGCGATACTTTGGGGGCAAAGCCGTAAATCGTCACTGTGATACAGCTGAAAATTGTTTTTTTCCGTAGGAAGTACAGCCGCGTGTCTACTGAGTTTATTAGTTTTTCGAACACTCAATATATAGAACTACACTTAACAAGATTTTCTTCACTGTTCGATATTAAATTAGAAGCAGATTTTGTTTTTTTGCAAAAAACGCAAAAAGGCGTTACATTCGACATTTTGATCGATTTTTCACAGATGCAACAATGTTTCCAGAATATTCTTTTCGTCAGACAACGTTTGCTCGTCTATTCTAAACGTATAATAGTCCCCTTCTTTTCTACTTCTAAAAACATGGTCGATGCCCTCAACAAAAGGGTCTTCATACCCCGAGCATGCGCACAACTAACCCCCTCCAAGCATACCTTAATACTGTTTATGCTATGCTAGCGTGTGTTGTTTAAATCTTTAAAAATAACAAGAATAATGAAAGAGGCGTCATTTCCTCCCACACGAAAATTTGTGAACTGATTTTAAATATAATACTGTGATAAATAAAAAAAATCAGCTAGCAATAAGTCGAGGGAAACCTGGTCAGCTGATGTCTTTAAATAGTCAGTAAATGCTTCTGGCTAACTTCTACGTAACGACCTTCAAAGTATCAGCTGACGATTCTACCACCGAGATACAGCCAGCTGACGTATATATTTATCAATAGTTACATATAAGCTATCATCTGGTAAATTTTTAGCCGAGAGGATATCACTGAAAGTGAAGATTTTTTTTCCCAAGATCTAGCCATCAGCTGACGTACAACCCACTATGTTATAGCCAGCTGACTTATTTTTTTTGTTGAGGTATTGGGTTAGCTATAACTTGATAAAGTTTTAGCCGAGAGGAAATGAGTGAATTAATTTTTTTTTTCTTCAAGCGTGGGAGGTTACAACTGCTCATCCCCCCCACCGAGCCTCAGCTGACATTCACGAGGCTTCATAGTTCGATTATCTGATGCGTTTTACTAATTATCACTTGAGAGGAACTTGGTCATATAAATCTGTTACTGGCTCTCGGACTATAACGGAACATCATTGATACTTGGCAACATGTTGTAGACACTTACAAGGTTTGTATAAACGTGAAAATCTAGAGCTAGACCCCAAAGTGCATACTTCAAGAACTAAGACCTAATAAGCGTAATTTATGTTTATATTTTTATCTTTTAAGCCCTTCGATTTTCTCTAAATCTGTTTTTTAAACAAATACAAATCAATGTATGTAAAAATATACAGCTTTTTATATGAAAACTAGCTAATGGCCAAACGTTCGCGTAGCGGAAACTTGATTTTCTCCGAAGTTTATGCATGCACTAGTTTTATTCATACGTACACAAGTACACACAAATACACACTAATTTTTGGACATTATCTCTTTTCTTCTAAAGTCAATAAATTAAAAAAAAGTTCCGCCAGGACAACGTTCGCCCAGCGGAATCAGTTTTTGGTGAATTTCTCCACAATGGCTGCATGCACAATTTTATTTTTCCATAATTAATTATACGACGTCATACACTAAATATCTGTATAATTAAAATCTTTAAATTCAACAACATTCCGCTGCGCGAACGCAAATGACAAAAATACTGTTCTCCGAAGACGGTGGTGATGTCTTCCGTTTGTTTTTTCAGCTACACAATTATATGATGTTTTTCATGGACTGTAAACTCTTGTGTGTTAAATTAGGACAGAAACCATTAAAACGGAATTGTTTCGAATTCGAGAAGTGTATTAGTTCGCGCAAATGTGGGAGTGATTAGTTGGTTTGTTTTCACACTCTCATAAATATCCCTTATGTTCGATACAGATTGTTTTACGAACACAAAAATCTGTGCTAGTGTTATTGCAAATCTATTTGCTGTCCGTAGTACAAACTAGGTACTTATTTTCCAGGCATACCTTTCCCTTTCAAGGTTAAAAGTAAAGGGCTATAGACTGCACTACTCCGGGATGGATCCTACGGCAGGAGGCGTTTGGCCCGCTCAGATTGGGCAGGAGCCGCTTGAAAGCAGCCCCGGTGCGCTCGAGTTTGGGAACCAAACGTCGGAAATGCCCCACGAAATTCCACTGGCTGTCGTGGACGATTCCCAGATACTTCACCGTCGACCCGACGCCGATGCGAACCCATCTTATCGCCAGCTGCGATCTCGACGATGGCGTTTTTCCGCGGCCATGAAAGACCATGGCTTCGGATTTGTTGCGCTTCCCAGCCGGACTCGGGGCATTGCCACGGCTCAGATCTCGGACATGGAACCATTCCTGGAACCACTCCGCCTCGTGGTTGGTGTTGGCAGGCCTGTCCGGTGATGACCCCAGGCCTGCGCGATCGAACCTTCCAGGAGGAGCTCCCGGTCCCGCCGCTAGTCCCGCTTGGGCTTGGATAACCTCGGGTGATCGGCCGTCGCCGGCGGCGATCTTTCGCGTCCGGCCCTATTTCAATCGATGGTCCGGACCGAGAAGGAATGAGAAGCGGTCACCTCCTTCTGCGAAGTAGTTATGCTAAATGATAAATGATGTTTATTTTGCAAGTAGGTTTTCACAAACACTTTTACACGTCATCTTTTTTTAAAACTAGATGAGGCCGGTGTTTCGTACCCGACTACTCTGAGAAGAAACAGCCGAAACAAACTCAGAGGTCATAGTCTCTTTTAAAGTCCAGACAAAATAATCTTGGTCAACTTACATGAGGACTATGCAGATAGTGTCTGAAATGGTCTTTTTAAGAAAGCACCACACAGATTGAGTGGACCTGTCCAGTCAGTGCAAGCATTTGTCAGTTATCGTGTAGCTCAACTCATAACCCAAGGAGCTCAACGACACGACGAACAATACCAAAAAAAGGACATTTGTGTAGGTCGCTTATAGCACTCAAACTGCCAGACCTTCGTCAAAAAACAAAGTAAATAAAAGAAATGATCCACATGGTCCTCACATTTACAATAAACAAATAAAATAAAAAAATAAACTTAAGGATGTAGCTAGACGTTTAAAGGGAGAGAACCTCAAACCATGCTATACCAACAAGCTATGGGTAGGACACCATACGTGTTTCTAGTGACGACAAGCCGTGTTGACAGCGCGTTCCTGTTCCAAACGCGCCGCATAAGAAGTCAGCAAAGCAGAGTAGCCTGCCAGGACCACTGCCCGAATTGCGGGTTGTTTGGAAGAGATACCGCGGCCCCGCAACATAAAAGGCAATAGAAGGAACATGACACACCCCCCTGCTCCGGTAAGAGTGGGGGAAGTTATTCGACGATAACCCGTATCCCGTAACCGTATAAAAAAAGCTTTTTGAGTAAGCTATTAAAGCTAGTAAGGTTTGTCGTGTGCGTTCGCGCAGCGGAATGTTGTTGAATTTAAAGATTTTAATTATGCAGATATTTTATATAGTGTATGACGTCGTGTAATTGTGCATGGTAAAAAAAATTTGTGCGTGCAGCCATTGTGGAGAAATTCACCAAAAACTGATTCCGCTGCGCGAACGTTCTCCCAGCGGAACTTTTTTTTAAATATAGACTAGAAGAAAACTGATGTGTCTAAAAATTTGTGTGTGTATGAATAAAATTAGAGCATGCATAAACTTCGGAGATATTCAAGTTTCCGCTGCGCGAACGTTTGACCATTAGCTAGTTTTCATATAAAGCGCATACATAAAGAGCTGTAGATTTTTACATATATTGTTTTGAATTTGTGTATATTTGTGTAAAAAACAGATTTAGAAAAAATCTCAGGGCGTAAAAGATGAAAATATAAACGTAAAAAACGCTTATTAGGTCGTAGTTCTGCACTTTGGGGTCTAGCTCTAGATTTTCACTTTTATACAAACCTTGTAAGTGTCTGCAACATGTTGCCAAGTATCAATGATGTTCCGTTAGTAATTAAAGAGTTAGGTATAGGACAATTTACCATGAATAGATCACTGTTTACAAAGCAGTCAAATATCACGACATTCTAAAGGAATTACATGCTAAAATGTATGACCAATAATTAGTGTATTCATTCAACTATTCACATGCAATATTTCATGTAATTAAATTCAGTAATTAAATAAAAACAATTAAAATACTGACGAAGCATCGAAAACCTACATAACCCGACCAAGTTCGGATGGCTACAAAAGAGCGGCCTTGCAATATATTTAGGTAACATCCCAAAATTTACAGTATAATACCGATATTGAATTGGTATAAGAGTGATAACACAATTGTTGTTTCGATATAATTTAGGTCATTTATTTTTGTACACCTACTTTTCTAAATGAATTTGACTATGATAGAAGATTTAGAAAAATACTTTTTTTTTTGTTACAAAGGGTAAAGTTTACACACAAAATCTTAAAACAGAAAATATTTTATGTAAAGCAGGTTTTATTAGTTTCAAAATCACGAATCGGCGTATTTACCTCACGTTTACACCGCAATCTCGTGGTAGGGCTCTGCTTTATGGAACACTAGCTTCCGCCCGCGACTTCGTCCGCGTGGCATTGTTACTTTGGACTAACGCTAACTTTAACCCGCGTGATGATCGAAATAAAACTTTCTCTCCCCTTTTTTATCATATGTCCGTCTTCAGGGTCCCAACTATCTCTGTGCCAAAATTCATCAAAATCGGTTTGGCCATTTAGGCGTGGAGACGTAACAAACAAACAAGCTCACTTTCGCTTTCAAAGTATTAGTAAAAATCGTCTAATGTTATAAAATGGTAATATGGCACTATGTGTTCATTGCATATGCAATGTCACACGAACACTCAATTAACATTAAAAAAAATGAATAAATAATAATATTTATTAAAAAAAAATACATTTTATTAGCATGATACATACAAAAAGACGTCGGATCTTTGGTTTTAGGCACAGACGATGTTTTTAAAATTGATCGATAATATTATTTTTATTAATAAATTAGAAAACACATCATAGAAAAGTCGTAAGCACTTGATTTAATTAGTTTGGAAAAAGATACATGCTATCCATTTAATTTTTTTTTATTATCTAGTCACGACTAAGCCAAACCCAAATGATTTGGCTAAGTCTTGACCGCTTAACATATACAACAGTTAAAATATACAACCAATGATATATTAACAACACTGTTTGATTCTCTTGCTTTCTAATATCTTCAAAATCGTTCAATACGTTGATGCTACGTTCTGCTGTAGAATCTGTGAATGTATATCTCTAAAGTAAAGGCAAAACTGGTGGCCATTTGTAGTTTTTATACAATTGTTTAGACCACATTTTGCATCTACTTGACCTTCATTACTATTAAAAGCATAACGAGATTGTGTTTGGATTACATTATGGATGCTGGTGGGTTTCTTGTGTTAGAACTAAAGTAACTGATTAAAGACTTAAGACACAGTTATGTTGGCCTGAGCCGCGGGCGGGACCGCGCAACTTTCATATATCTCAATCTAGTCATTGAGATCATGATTTTAAGACTTGCTTACTTTGATTTGCTTATTTTGAACAGTGACCGAATTAACACATTTTAATTTCCTTTTTTTTCACTGACTATTTATACACCAATATAAAAGGTGTACGTTACTCCAGCAAGAAAGTATCTCCTAGAGTTATATGAATAAAACGTATAGTTTGTGCCTTATCTGCTGTAAATGTGCCCCCACATAAAAAATGTGTGCGCCCTGTCGTTTTGAAAAAAAAAAACGGAAAAACGATTCTTGCTGGGGTAACGTTTTTCCAGCAGGAAAATTCTAAACGAGTGATCGGAGAGAGAAAAATTGTGCATGGCCAGAGAGTTTATATGTGTGCCAAAATGTGCCCCAAAAATTAAAATCTGTGCCCCTTCAGGTATTCGAGTTATTGCGTTTCCTGCTGGAGTAACGTTTTGATGAATCGTATATCTCTAAAACCATTGCATGTGCCCCTGTAGAATAAACATACACGAGTAGCTCTTGATATGTGCCCCTTTGTGCTCCAATTAGATTTAAGGAATAATTTATAGTTTTCAAGTTATCGCGGTTTTATCAAAACCCGAAAAAACATCGCAGCGCCTAAATGAGGCTAGGCATAAGTTCACTGAAAACTGTATTCAATCCTTCTTGGCGCTAATAATAACCATAGAAAGTTTCAAAACTGTGCATGCATGCGTTTTTGAATAATCTTGCTAAAAGTCAAAACGATGGTGTCACAACTGTGACGGCAAAATTCATGGAACTGGCTTAATCTCAGATGTGTACGTGTAAACCAAAATCATGTGCCTTTAGTCAAAAATATATGGTGAAAATACTGAGCATGGAATGTTTCGCATTAAGTAAATATAAACAAAAAACCAAATTAAATAAACAACGGCTGGTTATCCGACCAAATTAAAAAGACTACTAAAAAGCGACGGATTCATACATAATTATTCCTTAAATCTAATTGGAGCACAAAGGGGCACATATCAAGAGCTACTCGTGTATGTTTATTCTACAGGGGCACATGCAATGGTTTTAGAGATATACGATTCATCAAAACGTTACTCCAGCAGGAAACGCAATAACTCGAATACCTGAAGGGGCACAGATTTTATTTTTTGGGGCACATTTTGGCACACATATAAACTCTCTGGCCATGCACAATTTTTCTCTCTCCGATCACTCGTTTAGAATTTTCCTGCTGGAAAAACGTTACCCCAGCAAGAATCGTTTTTCCGTTTTTTTTTTTCAAAACGACAGGGGGCACACATTTTTTATGTGGGGGCACATTTACAGCAGATAAGGCACAAACTATACGTTTTACTCATATAACTCTAGGAGATACTTTCTTGCTGGAGTAACGTACACATATAAAAGCTGTTATGCACAGTCAAATAAGGACTTCCAACGATACGTGATCGTAGAAATCCGTCCTTGGTTTAAAAGTTTTTAACCAAATCAGACAACAAAGTTTCAGTAATTTGATACCTTCCGAAATATAAATGAAAGGAATATTGGAATGTGTCAATTGGGAAACTGTGTCCGACTCGTCAGCAAGTTGATTTTATATTAACAACTAGCTGTGCCCAGCGGTTTCACCCGCTGCTCAGTTAGGGGCATGAAAAATAAATGTTAGCCGATTCTCAGACCTACCAGATATGCATACAAAATTTCGTTTAAATCGGTCCAGCCGTTTCGGAGGAGTATGGGAACGAATAGTTTCAGTAACGTATCTTTGCCAAGTATAATCTACTTTTCTGTTCATTTCCTTAGTGGAAAGATCTGCCAGTTATAATCTGAGGTCACACAAACCAGGGCATTTCTAAACGTTTTAACCCTAAGAATGTCGGTCCAATTATTTACGGATAAAATAATAACCAATGTTTTGTTTCTTCTATCACTTCGCATTATGCTAAAAAAGTACCTGACTGCGAGCAGTTCCAAGTGGTTCGTGTTTCCTACCCCTGTACAGTGTACATGCCTACCTAGGGCAAATTACATGACTAAAAATAACACTGTCTATACAGGGCCGGATTTAGGGGAGGGCAACCGGGGCGAAAGCCCAGGGCCTCCACAATAGACTTCGGAAAAAAATCTTTCAAATTTCAACTAGTACACCTAGTAAACTTCTTTTCCTTTGATATTTTTTTTTCGCTTCTACCTTTACCTACAGCCTAAAGTACTTTATACATACATGATTATTTGATTATATAAATCTTAAATATTAACAGAAACAGAAATCATTGATCTATATTTGTTCACTCCAATTAGGTAATCAGTGAAATATCAAAATCTCAAATGGCCCTGATAAGCACTTCCAATTTACTACCCATCTTGAGGGAGTACCCCAATGGCTCAATGGCTCAGTGGGGTGGTACTTGCCCGCAACCTCGGAGGTTGGGTATTCGATTCCGTGTCTCGACCATTTAAAAAAAACAGTATATACATATGAATTAATTGCAGTATGTGAACAATTGGTGTTCTTCAATTTTAAACTCAATTCTAAATGATTCTTGAATCGACAATGCGTGCAATAGAATCATAGAAATCATTCGTGGAATCCAAACGAAATGATTTCGCTAAATACGAGGAAGCAGCCAAAAAAATATCCCATACTGATGAATATGTACAATCACACACCCGCACCAGAACGAGAAATGTGAGGTTGAATCCACTCGATTACGGGAAAGCACAAAACGCAAATCTGTCACCCAAGGAGGAATACAAAGTATCCGCCTTTATCCCAGTGGTTGACCAGCTATCTGTTTCTCTTACTGAAAGATTGCATGCCTATGAAACTGTACGTTCGAGATTTGGATTTCTGAATCACATCGAAAAGATGGATGCTGAAAATTTGCACGCTGCAGCAGAAGCATTGGTGAAATGAGCCTAGTCTTGGTAATGAGTTGGTTCAATTAGTATCTTTGATTGATTCATACAAAAAGGACTATGGAAAATATCAATCGCCGGAATTATTTTGTCTATTTTACTACCAAATTCTCGATGATCCAAATTTCAGAGCTACATTCCCAAACCTCGAAATTACATTGAGAATGTATTTGGTTTTGATGGTATCAAATTGCACTGGAGAGCGCTCATTTTCAAAAACGAAAATTATAAAAAATAGGCTTCGAACCACGATGGGACAAGACCGTCTATCGAAGCTTTCTCTCCTGAGCATTGAAAGCGATTTACTCCCAGAAATGGATTTCAGCGAAATCATCAACGATTTTTCGGCAAAAAAGGTCGAAAGGTTCCGTTCGTTAACACTAAAGTTTAATTTCAAATAATTCTTGTTTCCGATTATATTCATATGTGTTTGTTAAATACTAAGAGAACCTACTTGGTTTCACAGTAAATTATTTATTGAAAAACTCGACTGAAAAAAATTGTTCATTTTATTTGGAAAATTATTTGGGGCAAGGGGGCCTCCACTCCTTTGTTGCCCCGAGGCCCCTGGACCCCTAAAACCGGCCCTGTGTCTATAATATTGTAACTGAATTTATAATCAATCCCGCAAATCGATTGAGCTATAACTTTGCCCACCTTTGGTTTTCGTGTCATTTGTATGGCAGATATGTCTTGATCTTCCAGTCGAACAAACTCAGCGGTTAATAGCTCATACACAAAACTTAGTATACGCGTTCTATGCTACTAGATTTACCGAACATCTTCTATCAATTTGAATAAAAATCGTTCGGACAATTTCCTGATTATGAATACTAAGTTTTAGTCACTACACTCATCAATTTGGTATTCTTTAACACTTATATACCAATAAATATCAGATGGCAAAAGAAACCCAAGGAATAAAATTCAGTACTTTAGATTTTTCTCAAAAATTATTCGCTTATATGAAAATATAAAAGGACCAAATAGATGTTTCATTACATACTTTGCACACTGATCACTGATAATACTAGCACAATAATAATTCGATTCGATTAATAAATTATTTAGAAAAATAAAGTTATTCAAGGGTAAAATAAAAAGTGGTACATAGTGAGTATGGATTTTTTTATTTAAACCTTTTTTCTCCATACCTCTAGATTCTAGAACCTCAACAAAATAATATCATGATGGTATCCATCGTCCCACATTTTGAGTACTTTTTGTCTTATTGCACACTGATATTTATTTATTCACACCCAGTTCAGACTGATTCTGTGACACGTTTTACGTTGAAGAGATCTGACAGACATGGTACATCAATTACACCAAGTCTATGCAACAAAATCATAGTAGTTCCGACAAATAATAAAGCAACATTACTTATAGACATCGTCAATTTAATCCTATGCATACGCAATTAATAGCTATTGACTATCTATCTACTACCTTTAATTTACATAAATATAGTGTTCATTATTGCAGACTGTTCAGTAAAGGACAAGATTTATGACAAATAGTGTAAGCAAGCTAACGAAGTTTTAAAATAAAGTTTGTTTGATTTCATTTTTGCTGCTTTATTTAAGTTTTATGTTATTTCGACTGAGCTCAGGCCGTTTGTCTGCATGTGTCAAACAATCTTAAGAAGAAGTTTTGGTTATTGTTAGCTTGCTCACTAGCCCCATTATCTTTTTCCTTAAGCAATTAACTATGAGCCAAAATTAACTTCCTACTATGTGGAATCCTGACATGTGTATCACAGCGATCTGGATAAAACTTACAGATAGTGGCCTACACTAGTTGGATCAAAGTTTTTAGTATCAAGTTGCTTACAGTAGGCATAAGATTTATGGATGTGTAATGCAAATTTAAATTGACTGTCTACAGCGATACTTATTAAGGCGATCAATTCACATATTCAGATTCATAGCAGCTAAGTTTGGTTTGAAATAAAATCAAAATGCCAACATTTCTTCTAAAATCCCATTCTTCATACTGTTTTATTTGATCCTGATGTCATTTCAAAAGCAAGGCATCTTTACACCTATCTTCACCTCAGGAAAATATTAGATACATGCAATCGATATATAGATTTCCCTACTACTAGTCGGGCTGCTCACAATAAGTACTGAAAAATTTACTGAAAGATACAAGTATAAAATATAAAACTCGGACTTAGAATAAATGTTATTCGTGGGCGTGAGTCATCGTATGTAACTATGTGTGACTGGGTTAAGTTATCAACACATAACCATTGTATCGACCGATCGGGCGGTGATACGGATTTCACGTGGTATAAAATCTGAAATATCGAGAGAAGTGTCCTGTGAGAGTCACCTAATCGACGTAAATTAACCGCCATAAAATAACCCCCACCGCTAATTTTGAAAGTTAAACAAGACCTGTCGTTCTTTCTTTAAACTCATCTTTCAACCGGAGATCATTGCAACCATTAAATATAGTTTTTGTATTTTGTGCGATTAGATACCGATAAATGTTATTAAACTGCATTTAAGTAATAATAACAATTTAATTTTTTAAACTTTTATTTCTAATTTTATCGCGGATGAGGACTAAGCATACCTTGAGTAGGTATGCTTAGTCCTCACCCGCGATAAAATAAAATAAACATATAAATTGCGCTACTCATACCTAACTGCTGTAGATAATCTGCCGGAAAATCGAAAATTATCACACTATTTTTATTTTAGCTCTGACATAAGCAATCCATTAGCAACCTTAAAGAATAAATCCTTTGTACAAAAGAAGTTGCTTACACGTACACAACAACAGGTAAAACTGAAGTTACAACATACGACTGCGTGAACTGTCGGGGTCAGATGGCGTTAAATAGATGTAGTCCTGTTTATTTTGAGCCAAAGCTTATTAAGGGCAGAATACAACTAGATACATCAAATATGGCACCAATTGGTTTAAAACAATGAGAGAAATCTGTGTGCGTTCGCGCAGCGTAATGTTGTTGAATTTAAAGATTTTAATTATGCAGAAATTTAGTGTATGCACTAATTTTATTCATACACACACAATTACACACAAATTTTTAGACACATCAGTTTTCTTCTAGTCTATATTTCAAAAAAAGTTCCACTGGGAGAACGTTCGCGCAGCGGAATCAGTTTTTGGTGAATTTCTCCACAATGGCTCCATGCACAATTTTTTTTTTACCATACACGACGTCATACACTAAATATCTGCATAATTAAAATCTTTAAATTCAACAACATTCCGCTGCGCGAACGCACACGAGAAATCTAGGTGCGTTTGGAAAAATAAAACATTTTAATTTCTTAATTACGTCACTAAAAGGTATCATTCAAATGCGAAATTTAATTACATAAACAAGTAAATTTTATGATGTTATAGTAATGTTGTTTTTGCAGGAGTAGCTGTTGTCCGTCGTGGGCGTGGAAATGTAGTGTATGTTTGTGAAAACAAGGACCCTATTTTATTCTAGACTATAATCTATCTCTGTGCCAAATTCCATTCTGATCCGTTCGGCCGTAATCAGTAACAAACATCTCATCCATCCAAACTTTCGCATTTATTTAATAGTATGTATACCTACATATTTATAGTAAGGTAGAATGTTTAGTACCACTAGTTGTGGTAGATCATACTGAGTTGTCCAATTAGTGACGTCATGAACTGGTAAGGATCGCTTAATATCACGTTAATGAGTTAAAGGCATGATTGTAAATAAAAAATGACGAAATATGCATATAAAAGTGCCAAAAAATAAGCAACAAAGTTTTACATTTAAATGTTTTGGTTTAAATTTATTACCTACATTTAAGACTAGGCTCTTTTTTTTCTCTTGAAAATCAGTAGTCACTAATCCAAACTATCAAAACTTCGATTGAGCTTTCTATTACTCATCCTACTTTTAGTTACTTTATCATTTCATTTTTACATATTTTTAAACAAAGCTAAAACAGAATGGTCCGCGTGTATCGGTGCATGGTCCAAGCACCGGCTCTAGAGACAGGAACCTCTCCACAATGTGGGCCGTCTCGAGGACTACTGTCTTCTGAATCACGCCCTTGATCCAACTGCCTAGGGTGAGATTCTATAGCAATCGGCTCTATGATAGCAGGGACCGACAATCCCTTTTTCAGCTTACAAGTTCTCGTCATGCATGTCGTGATGATGGATAAATCTACTATCATTACACGGCGCACTAATCGGTCTATCTATTAATAAACCTATGAGTGCGACAGGTCAGGCTTATTGTCAAAGAATCCTGTCAGTAATGATAGACCCAGTACAGCGTGGCATGGTTTTTTTAACCAACTTCTACACAAAGGAGGTTATTGTTTGTTTGCGATATCTGTCAATTATGCACCTGTTAGTGTGCGTTCGCGCAGCGGAATGTTGTTGAATTTAAAAATTTTAATTATGCAGATAATAAGTGTATGACGTCGTATAATTGTGTATGGTAAAAAAAATATTGTGCACGCAGCCATTGTGGTGAAATTCACCAAAAACTGATTCCGCTGGGCGAACGTTGTCCTAGCGGCTTTTTTTTAATTTTTAGACTTTAGAAGAAAAGAGTTGTTGTTTTTTTGCTAAAATCTAAGAAGACATGCGAGTTATTTCTTTCAAGAACAAGGTCGGGCAAAATTCGCTACTAACCAGGCGAGCACAAGAAGAGATAATAATATGTGGTAATATGATGAACTCACCCAGTCGGTGGCACGAGCGTCAACCGTCACATCCTTTAAAAATCTATCTCGTAGTAATTCGTCAACACAACATAGTCCGTTGGCAATATTTCATTACTGAGAATATGGCTCCGTATTTACGCCTAAATATTTAATCTGTAAGTGGATCAAGGAGTCTTCCCGGATCTACTGAATTACAGCAAAGTAATCATTTTAAATTCGGGGACAGTCATAAAACCCTGCTTTTGAAACTTGAGCATTACGGTTTAGGTAAACATGTGCTCAGTTTAAAACCAACCACTAATTGTGTTGTTTGCTGGCGATACTTTCTTAATATTTAAAATAAACAGACGTACCTACCATATATTTGACGACCTAAATAACGCCCCATTACAGGTCCATAATTGGTTTTCTGCTAATAATTGAGTATGGAATGGGAAAAAACGAAATCCATAAATATTTGTTCTGCTAAGACGCCAAAAATTAGAATTTTGACATAGTATTCAATCAAAAGAAACTAGAATTCGTCGATAAAACTGTTTTCTTAGGCATCACGTTCGACTCGAAGCTACACTGCAATGGGGTCTCCATTTAACATCTGTTGCAGGACGGTTCTGTTCAGCAGCATATGCTTAGAAAAAATCGACAATTTACTGATGTAGAAGCTCATTTCCATTACTTCGATTCATTAGTTCGATCGTGGAACTAGTAAGATTTTTTTTTCTCAGTTGTTCGACCGTCGAACTAGCGAGATTTTTTTTAAACCACCCAGAAGGTAGGGGACCTGCAGTCGACTACCCCGTCAACAGACCTAAATCTATCCGAGTCGGGGTGCCCCCAAGGCTCCCCGACTCGGATAGATTTAGGTTAGAAGGAGGTGGCGGGGTCGTTCGTGGTTGTTTTTTTTAAACCACCCAGAAGTAGAGGCCTTTTAAGCAATATTTCGAGTGTTTTGAGGTTAGTTAACAAAAGATCGTTTTTCTCGGAAACGGTGAGTTACCTTGTCATGGGAGTGGTAGTAAAACTGTTTTTAAATCTTAATTAATTCGACGGTCGAACATAAATGAGGAAAAAAATTCTCACAAGTTCGACGGTCGAACAACTGAGAAAAAGAAATCTCACTAGTTCCACGATCGAACTAATGAATCGAAGTAATGGGAATGAACGGATGTAGATACCGCACGAGTAATCTATTTTAGTTATTTTCATAGTATGACTAGCTTTTGCCCGCGGCTTCGCTCGCGTTAAATTCGGTAGCGCCTTATTGATTTGTAATAGCAACGCTAAGTTTTTCCGTTTTTTCCCTCTTTCTTCCTCATATCCCACGATTTTTAGAAAAAAAATAGCCTATGTCCGTCTCCTGAAAAATCGGTTTAGCCATTAAAGCGTGAAGAGGTAACAAACAAACTCACTTTCGCTTTTATAATATTAGTAAGGAAGTAAGGATGTCATAACTTCATAAGATATTTTACTATGGGACGAATTGCAGACATTCGAGTTTCCATTTATTCTGCAGAAAAGAGCAATCAGAGCAATATATAAGCTACGTAGGCGCGATTCTTTAAGAGAATTTTGTGAGAAAATTAACATCATGACAGTCCCTTGTCAATTACATTTATGAAAACATGTACGTTAGAAAAAATCTGCAACTATTTAGTAAAAACGATGAAACCACTATAAGAGCGTTTCCACATTATCCGATCCGATATCGGACGCCGATACGATATCGGGGCAAGTAAAATGTATGAAATATGTACCTGCCTTTCAAATTGGCCGTTCCGATATCGGATATCAGAGCCGACACCGATATACTGGCGGCACCATCGGACGCCCGTGAGCCGTCGGGCGATAATTTTTGTATGTGTGCTATATGTGTATCTAAATTATCTCTATGTGCGTAGAGCACGGTGGTGCCGGCCATTTTGAGCTTGTTTATTAGTTTGGTTGTCATCATGCCGTCGTCATCATTTAAAAACGATAGAATTACTCTAATTGAACTGGTAGAATCTAAATTTTAGATTCTGGTTTAGATTCTAAACCATGCTTGTAGGATAAAACGTGTAAACCAGAAAGAAAGTTGACCTTCAATATCTCCGTAAGTAGACGGTTCCCAGGTATTGTGACAACGCTGAAGGAATGAGAAGAATAAGTACCTGTCGGTTTCGTTATGAATGTATTTATTTTTATCCTTTAGAATAGAACATAGTATACTTGGCACACTTTGCATATAACCATTTAAGCTTGCTAAAAGAGTATAAAATGCTCCCTCGGAATATCTAGCTTCCACAATGGGATGTATCCAATACTGTCTGTGGACAGATCTTTTTTTGCGTCTTAAATATAATAGATACAGTAAATAAAGTTTTCTATTATAGTCTGCCATGATGACCTGCCCGCACTAAGCTATCGAGCAATGGCGGAAGATCGGAACGATTTTGTCGAAAATATGTTAAAATAGCAGTGGCTATCGTCGTCAGACACCGATATCGGATAATCTGAAAACGCTCTAATACTAGATACAAGGACCAACTACTTTAAGCCAGTTTTCAGGCTTAGCTTAAGTAGACTCCTCTTTCATGGGCTACTGTTTAAAATGTTACAATAAAATACCTCCACACATCCTACATCTAATTGAATCGAAGTTCTGATTCTAATATTAAACGCACACTATGTAGGCAAGCATATAATAAATTGGGGGATTACTCAATGCCGGTGTTGCTCTAGGGGAAAACTAATTGATAAGCATCTGAAGTTATTGTGGAAGCCGCAGAAGATTTAAAGACTATCTTAGACGGATTCGGACATCCGGACACCGAGGTTGCTGGCTCTGTGGACGCTGAGCAATAGGTAGCTCACTGTCCGTCTGTCTAGTGATGACAGGCCGTGTCGAAGGCGCGTTCGTTTTCTACACGCGCCGCAAGATGTCAGCAAAACAGAAGGGCCTGCCAGGCTTGCAGGTTGTTTGAAAGAGATACCGCGGCCCCAGAACATGTGTACGTTTCAAGTCAGTAAAATACTGACACTCCCCCGGTAAGTTATTTGAAGATTTCCCATCCATAAAAAAATGGCACCACCCTGTGTCAGGTCATTAATTCCCTTAAAAAAGGTTCAGCATGTGTCTGATTCATGCGTTCGGTCGCTGTTAAGCGTGACTGGTCATCTCTTAGCTGCCGGTTTGTTTAAATTATTATGTGCTCGTTTACATCGTTCTTACGTATTTGTGGTGGTACCATGGTTTTGTAAAACATTATGAGTTAAAGGGGTGTCCATGGAGTGTCTCCATAGAGATTAGCGCATTGGAATAGGCAACTACAGTAATTTGTGTTGTGTATTATGTCTAGTGACTGGGACTGTAGGCGGCATCTTTGGTAACATTTTATTTTGTACTGTTTGGGTAGCTCAACGACCATACAGCCCGTAGACACCTAATAACAGGCGACCGATGTCTGTCAACACATCTGACTAATAAATCATATACAAGTCGCCACTCAACAATTTCGAATCAGTTTCGACCACTTCTGTGATCCGTAAACACTTCCGTGTTACCGTATAAAAAAATCGGAAACAAAATATTACAATGGCCCCTTGTGCAATACGTTGGTGTGTTAAAAACGGTCAAAATTCGAGTTTCCGAAAAAACAGTATAACATTTCATCGGTTAGTTAATAATTACATAATCATAATGAAACAACATTTTGATATTATTTATCGGAGTTCATCATAAACTGGCTAGCTACAGGTGAAATTGTATGTACCACCGACCCGCGTTGATGTCTTTTGAGACAGGTCTCTTTCTTATGATAGTACTTAGAAAGTGACAGCAATAGTGGGCGTGTACTATAAGCAAAAAGTTAAAGATGTACCAAATTTACTATCGAAATTCGTTATCGATAAAGCATAAAACCTACATTATGTTAATTTAAAAATCGTTACTTTGTAAACATTAAACAAAAAAGGAATGTTTAGTAGTAATGTGATACATGAAGTAGGCTGCCTATGTAAGACTATTAAAATACTACGTATGTATATTTTTTTTTTACATTTAATTAGATGTGAAATGATGATGTTCTAGATTCCCACAAACGAGAGAACTGGTTTCCTTTAACATATAGTACTAAACTAGCTTTTTCCCGCGGCTTCGCTCGCGTTAAATTCGGGGTAACACAGTTCTCCTTGCGCCTTATTGAATTGTAATAGCAACGCTAAGTTTTCCCTTTTCTCCCTCACATCCCACTTTTTCCTAAATAAAAAACAGCCTATGTCCGTCTCCTGGTTCCCAACTATCTCTGTACCAAAATTTATCAAAATCGATGTAGCCATTAAAGCGTGAAGAGGTAACAAACAAACAAACTCACTTTCGCTTTTATAATATTAGTAAGGATGTTCATAGCATTTTACAGAAGTTGTTTTATGCCTTTGAAAAACCGTCACCGGTTCAAAAACGATTTGGTAGGTGTTTGTACGTTGTACATTTTCTTTGCCAGTTTTTTTTTTACAATGGTCAAATTAGTAGTGGTTACATAGTACCTTTTATAATAGGTTACTAGACAGTGGCGGCGTAAGGGGGGGGGGGCAGCGGGGGCGGTCCGCCCCGGGTGCCAAGCATCAAGGGGTGAAAACCTGCCGGGGCTGCGGGTTGTTCGAAAAAGATACCGCGGCCACTGGCGCATCTGCACGACAAGGTCGTCGCGGGCGACAGGGGCAAGTTGTTGATGTGTCGATCAAAGCAATCACAGTTGACACTTGGTCAGTTAGCCAGTGTTATTGTTTCTATGATGTGATCGTTTAATCTGCACGCGAATCATTATCTGGATCAATTTTGAAGTTCATAGCACCTTCTGGTTCTCTGGTATCAAACACACCACAGCAAGGTGTTGAAAGTGACATTGAAACAGATGGTGTACAAACAAGGAGCCAAAATGCATTGCATAGGGGGACGCCGGGAAGATAGCCTGAAAATCTTGATACACAAGATGGAAAGAAGGTAAGAAAAAAAAGGACCAAGAAAAAATTAAAAAAAAAACGACTTTTAAAAAAAGAGTCGAAAATAACGTAAGTAACTTTTGTTGGTTTTGTTGAATTTTTTGCCACCGACATCCGGAAAGTTATTTTCGACTTTTAGTTTTTTTTTTGGAAATCGGTTTTGATTTAAAAAAGAATATTCTGCAGTTTTTGTATAACAGAGTTTCGTCAAAGAATTTAATTCATGGTGGGAGGTAAATCCTTAAGTGTCCGAACACATAATAGTCCATTGAAATGTTACATTTTTTAGGCCTAACCTTGCATTTTTTAGAGGACGCAGTTTAATTTTTTTTATGTGTAGGGGGTGTCAGTGTAAAGCTAAAACCAAGTTAGTGGGGTGTGCTTATAAAATCTGTCAAAATATTGTTCATATAATGTTTTTATTTTCGATTTGATTCGGTTTGAAATCGGAATGTGAAATAAAATTATTATAAACATTTTGATTATAGATATGGAAAGGTATCGATATCTTCGTATTTTTTGTAACCTGTACCCCATGTATTCTATGACCTTGGTAGGGCCAATTAGAATGCAGTACCCCGCTTCCTCATACCTCAGCTAGTTGACAGAATTGGTTTGGAACAATATATGAAACATTAGGCGTCTACGGGCTGTATGGTCGTTGGGGTAGGTAGTGGCCAAAACTGTCCACACATGTACTATGTCGTAATATTTATTGGACCCCCTATTTAGGTACTACTTTGTTGATTTTTGAGAAAGTATAATTAGGCGCGATTTGTAATATAACTATAAAAATAGTCTAACGTTGTCGCACAAAATATCAATCTTTGTGAAGACAAAAACTAGCCAACGTTGACGTGTTTCGGCCATGCCATACTTGTACATCCACAACCAAGTAGCCGAGATTATTCACTAGTAACTTGCTTTGAAATCTGGCGTCCCGTACTACAAGTGTGTGTCCGAACCAGTTCTCGAGAAAAGTCATGACGCGCCGTACTGGGATCAGTGTATATTTTTTTACGGGAGTATTGTCGCCAGTACATTGACAACGTGCTGATAGATAGATCACCGCGCCGCGTAGTGATCGCAGCGTTATCTCGCAAGGCGAGATAACGCTGTGAATGGGAAGCAAATAAAATATCTTGTCACAGGAGAATCTCGCCTTGTGGAATGTAAACTCTGCCATCAAGGCAAAGATTCTAGATCTTTCGAGGATCTCCTTAGGAGGCTGGACCAAGGGGTGGATTCAGAATGCTGTACTTATCGATAGGGCTCGCATGAGGTTCCTGTATTAGAAGTCTTAACCACCAGTAGGTACCCACCCTTGTAGGTATGGACTCTGTTTCCGAAACAGACGAAAAACATTTTAAAATGTATGTATTTAAAAAAAATGTGCATAAAAATTAATAAACAGAATCTTTTTATCAAATCGCTCGTACTCTACTCTGCCGTCTACATAATGAGAATGTATCTAATCTACTTCTGGTCCTCCACAACTGCGTAACTAAACCTTCTAAACAATATAACAATTTTAAATGTTTTTGTCGCGATTCTAAACATTGTATTTATGCACTTTGAGTTGCACAAAAAGTCTTTTATGCAGTTTAATGAACTTGTTCACGTCAGAGATGATTTTGAATATTAAATATTTGTATCTGTACTGAAGTGCCATTCTGACTTGACGAAGCATGTCATGGTTCATTTAGGTCGGTAGATACAACTAAAGTTCACGTTTGTATGAAATAATTAACCCGTCGCGCGTCAAAGTGTCACACTGGGTGCAAAGTTTTACTTGTGCCACAAATGTCGCATTTGCACACGGGTACAAAGTTTGAACCGCTGTGAGTGGTTTTCATTTTTAATATTTATTTAAAACTCATAAGGATTCTGGAAACATATACTTCGTAATATATAACTATGAAATCTTCGTTTTTCCGAAGGTCTAACCAAAATCAAAAATTCATTCAAAATAGCTCGACGTTTGGGGCACTTTACGTACATTGTTAGCAATCGCGCGACGGGTTAATAAAGAACAACAATGCAGACGATTACGTACTTCCACAATCACATGGATCGCATAAGTAGGAATTCTGGCGTATTGTCCTTGCCGCAGATGTGTTATAATTTCATCCCTGCTGATATGCTCCGACAGATCTGAATAACACTTAATAAACGGTTGGCATAGCTTAAATGTTCATAAATCCACCCTGTATGCAACCACTTGTACACTAATTCCACTTCACTAGGATTATTAAGATTCTAAGAGTAACCTAATAGATCATAAGTGTCTGTTTCACTTCATTGCCACCAGTCTTTTCTTTCATGCGGTTGATACGTCGCCTCAGCAAAGCGGCCAATTTCTGCAAAATCAATATTTTTATTGATAAAATTTAATTGATACATGTGATGTGGTGTGAACATTTTAGCGTTTAATCTCAAAACGTTGTAGTTGCAAAATAACATACAGTAGTAAAGCGTTCAAATCTCAAAACATCCATGTCTTATAATTTGCAATTATTTGTAAGAGCGGTTGTGTTGTACTAAACAGCAGTAAATAAATGATTATCTGTGGTAATTCATGTTTACATTACATGTTACCCAAGTCTGGTTAGTATGAATGTCTTGGGTAACCACCCAAACAAAGCAATCGTACAGCGACGAACTTGGATGTAGCACTCGTCGGCCACTATCGCGGCTTCGCTTACTTATTTTGTGCGTTTTAACCTTACCTAATCCCTATTTCTAGCTACCGTGATCGTATTTTAGTTCAAAATTCCCGGGCATTATGAAAAATATCCATCATCTATCCGGCATAAAAAAAATAAGTTACCAGTTGCGGGCTAAGACTCATCACAAAAATGCCAATGTGATTTCTGGTAAATACTTTACAAATCTCTAAATTTGTGAATTTTACATCTATATCGATAACACTATCTAACACAACCACTCGTACAAGGAATTGCATATTATGAGTTTTCGCATCGCAACTCTGAGCCTGTACACAGCCAGTGTGTGAGCGTCCGTTTCAGCACTGTACATTATAGCTGGCAGAACACACTTATATTACAGAGGATAGGCTTCAGTGTAAATTTTAGAAAGTCTGATGTGTCTGCTGATATAAAAAGTAATAGAGAAGTATGTAAGGAGACATGGTGCGCCGATCCTAAATTGTTGCGATTAAGGCAGATGAATGATGACAATGTTCCAGAATGTTCATTGGCGAGAGCCAAAACTTTTTGAGACTTGCCGCTTTAGAGGTTTGAATGTTTTGCAACTTACAACGATTCCAGACAAAACCCCTTGCATCACTTACAGTGTGGGTAAACCGCACAGCCTAACAATAATTTTTAAGAGGAGAGGTCAAGCGCCAAAGCTGTTTCGGTAGGTATCGTCTGAATTTTCTCATCTTAAACTAGCATTTTTTTTTAAAATAAACTTTTGTTACTAGGACGAACGGAAGAGCAACATCGTTAAAGTTGATACTATGTAACTGTTGGTCAATTCTATTGCTCAGCCTCGTGGACTACTAGACCTCCCCTCGCTCTTATGATTTAGACACGAGACTAGTAACCAATAAGTTCATAGTTTACCTTCGCTTGGCGTGAAATGCGCACACAGGAAGTCGCTTTAAAAATTAAGGCATTTCATTCCTTGCAAAACTGCGCGCACATGAAGTTACATAACCAATTAAGGCAAAATCACCCGGGTAACCCACACAAATTAAAATTAACAAAAATTGTTTGCACACTGCGCGCACAGGAAGTTGCATAAAGCGAATGACACGGGTAATCCATTAAAAAAAAACTGTTTGCAGAACTGCACGCACATGAAGTTGCTTTACCATTTTAGGCGAGGCCTCGAGGGTTGTCTATAAAAATTATTGCAGTACTGCGCGCACAGGAAGCGGCGAAATCTCGCGGGTTAACCCACACAAATTAAAGTTAACAAAAATTGTTTGCACACTGCGCGCTCAGGAATTTGCATAAAGCGAAATGTCACGGGTAATCCATAAAAAATAAACTGTTTGCAGAACTGCACGTACATGAAGTTGCCTAACCATTTTAGGCGAGGCCTCATGGGTTACCCATAAGAACTAAATTTTTCAAAAAATATTTCAGAACTGCGCGCATAGGAAGCGACGAAATTTCGCGGGACACCCATAAAAATTATTTGCACAACTGCGCGCTCAGGAAGTTGCATAAAGCGAAATGTTACGGGTAATCCATAAAACAAACTGTTTGCAGAACTGCACGTACATGAAGTTGCTTAACCATTTTAGGCGAGGCCTCGCGGGTTACTCATAAAAACTAAGATTTTCAATAATTTATTGCAGTACTGCGCGCACAGGAAGCGGCGAAATCTCGCGGGTTATCCATACAAATTTTAACTTTGAGAAATAGATTGTAGAACTGAGCGCACAGAACATTTTTTAAAAATTTGGCGCATTTTCGAGGGTTACCCATAAGAAAGTTTTCAAAAATCGCAGAACTGCGCGCACTGGATGTTGCTTAACTAATTAAGATTACAATTTTTATTTTTTTATGTATAAAGTTAAGCTCTCTGACCATGCATAATATTTTCTCTAAGATCATTCGTTTGAAATTGTCTTGCTGGGACAACGTTTTTTTTTTAATAAACGGTGAAAGTGCACTATAGTTTTATTTGGTGCACATACTCATCAGAATATTCACTAATTATATACCTTTCACTCATATCACTCTAGGAGCTACTTTTCTGCTGAGTCACGTACATACGCTTTCAAGTCTAACCGGATGCAGCTGAATACCAATGTAACATATTGAGCAACGTGCATCTGACCTCCACAACCCAGATACCGGGTAATACTCCTTGGTAAGACTGGTTGTCATTTTCAAGTTAACTTCCTGTACAGGCTGACAAAGATCTGCAAATGACAGCTGAGGACGACAGGTTTGATTGGTGGTCAACCATTTACGGTCGTACCTAGGCAAGCGCATTTATTTATAGGCACGAGCGCTTCAACACTCTTTTGCAAAAAAAAAACGGGCACCTAAGGAAATTTACGTTCTAAGGTCGATTTGAGTTAATTAAATTTATTTCTTTGACGTAGTCTGTATACTTATATTCGTGTAAATTAATGAACGTGTGAAGTGAATACGACAACAATTAAAAAGAAAAAAAATACGATGGATTCTTTAAAACCGATGAGTCACGCCCAAACAATAAGAAGTGGTTGGCAGTAAAGACAAGATTTCTTTATACTTTTTTAAATTAAATAGTTTCAAATGTATAAACCGAATAACGAGTGTGACCTCCTCTTGCCAAAACCACACCTTGAATCCTTCTGGGCGTGCTGTTGACGATGTTTTTAATAACGTTTTGAGGAATACGTTCCCACTCTTCTGGAATTACTCTTTTTAGCTCCCTGATGTTTTGTGGCGCAGATTAGAACATCCCACACATGCTCCATTGGATTGAGGTCAGGACTTCGAGCTGGCCAATCTAAACTACGGATCCCAACTTCTTGCATGTACGCTTCCACGTCGCCAGAACGGTGCGGGCGAGCATTGTCGTCAATAAAAATGGATGTTTTTAATAACGTTTTGAGGAATACGTTCCCACTCTTCTGGAATTACTCTTTTTAGCTCCCTGATGTTTTGTGGCGCAGATTAGAACATCCCACACATGCTCCATTGGATTGAGGTCAGGACTTCGAGCTGGCCAATCTAAACTACGGATCCCAACTTCTTGCATGTACGCTTCCACGTCGCCAGAACGGTGCGGGCGAGCATTGTCGTCAATAAAAATGGAATCTTCCCCAAGTGCAGTCAATGCGGGTTGTGCAAATGGAATTAGGACTTCCATTATGTACTGGTGTGCATTTAATGTTCCATTTTCTATGAAAACTAACTCCGTACGCTCCGTCAAATTAATTGCTGCCCAAAACATAACCGAGCCTCCGCCATAAGAAGTGATTTCTTCGAAACATACTTCCGCATTGCGTTCCCGTGGTCTTCGCAGCACTCGACGGCGTCGGTCCTCTCCACACAAAGAGATTC
This sequence comes from Ochropleura leucogaster, assembly GCA_958449745.1. Classification (NCBI taxonomy): domain Eukaryota; kingdom Metazoa; phylum Arthropoda; class Insecta; order Lepidoptera; family Noctuidae; genus Ochropleura; species Ochropleura leucogaster. The sequence goes on from OY288200.1 coordinate 11,005,514, forward strand.
TAGCTTCATCAGAAAACAATACTTTATTCCAGTCCTCCAGAGTCCATGAAGCACAGTTCCGAGCAAACTGAAGTCGAGCAACACAGTGCTCACGGAGTAATTTAGGGCCCCGAGCTGGGCTGTATCTCCAGATATTGGCAGCCAATAACCTCCTCCTGACCACCAGCTAACTTCTTCAAGGCTCTTCTTTAGGTCCAAGCTTGTCGCCTTCCGATTCCGCAACGCCTGACTCACCAAAAAGCGGTCATCTCTTGGTTCTGCGCATGGTTTTCTTTCCGAACCGGGTCTTCTTTTGATCGAACCGGTCTCTTGATACCGTTGCCAAGTCCTCTGGACAGTTGAACGACTCACATTTAGCCGCTGAGACACGTAAGTTTGCGAACAACTTTCTTCAAGTAGGGCTATTATTTTACCGGCCTTTATCACTCATATCAAAAAGTGGTATTTAATGTAAAAAGAAAGATTAAATTGTTTAATTTGCAGAAAATATCCAAAGTTTTAAAATCGTAATCAGTTAAAAATCGTTTCAGCAATTCGCGCCATTAGTTAAGCAATTTTTCATTTTTTTATCCACAATAATCATTATTTTTCTTTTATTAATTTCAAATTTTAAATTTGGAACGTAAAGAATCATGCCAGGATGCTTTAAATAACCTGCCAATATATCGTCAAATTAATAAAACCTATTTGTTGTTCTTTTTCATTGAAGTAGAGAAAAAAATCTGAAGTGCCCGTTATTTTTTTTTGCAATACAGTTTATTTATTATTTTTACGCTGCTATGCTGGTTGTCAATTTAAACAGGTACTGGCTTATGCCGTTATAACTGTTAAATTTATACATGTCAGCAATGCATAAACTTTTTAATATTTATTACGCCAACCTTAACGTAAATCGGCCAATCGTTGATCTATTTATTGCTATATCGTTAGAATGCATAGATACTAAATTATCATCTTCCGGTAAGATTGATGCACTGAGGGTAAACGCAGAGCGACGCAAAGTTTAGATAATAAGGTAACAGAAACACGAAATAACTGGGGTATTATTTTATTAGTCTGGTCTGTCCCCTGCTTTTTTTTTAAATAACTAAGTTAACTTTAGCCAAGAAATAAAACACTTGTTATTAGATATTAGGAAATGTAATCTCCAAATTCGGGCATATATCACAGGTTTTACAAAAAAAATGAACAGAACATTGATAGGATTAGGATTATAACCAGTGATCACAATAGGACATAGGGATTACGATAATATGATATATTATCATACTAGGTACATTACTACGCCTACGCATATGCATGGCTCAATTACGGGATTATTATGTGAGGAAACAGCACAGATACGCACACACTGTTTTTTCTGCAAAATAAACTAGTTCGCATCATAGTCAATATAACACAAATCGATAGCTGCAAACTCATTTACCAACAATATAAAATACACTACCAACTATATTCTTGAATTATGTAAATTCGTAAGCAAGTATAAGAACTTCTACACATTTCGTGGACACAAACAAATAGCCCATATGTAATATCAATTAAGACTTATATAGATTTGTCCGCGGCTTCGCTCGCGTTAAATTCGGTATAACACAGGATCTGTTACCTGCAGTTTTTGCCCTTGCGCCTCTAATAGCAACGCTAAGTTTTCCTTTTTCTTCCCTCGTTTTCCTCATATCCCACTTTTTTAAAAAGAATCGCCTACGTCCGTCTCCTAGTTCCCAACTATCTCTGTACCAAAATTCATCAAAATCGGTTTAGCCATTAAAGCGTGAAGAGGTAACAAATAAACTCACTTTCGCTTTTATAATATTAGTAAGGATTACCAGATTGCTTAAAAAATTTAAACGATGACACAAAATTTGTAAACATACTTAAAAGCATTTTAATTAATAAAGCTTACTATTCAATGACGAAAAAGATGGTTTAAAATATGGACAGTGATCTTAGTGCTTAGCAATAATATGTTGTGATAATTTAATTATTAGTTATTTAACTGAATTTGTTTCTCCTAATTATTTCGTTTTTTATTTTATAATTCATTAATAATTGAATGGTATTATAATGCTCTGCCCGTCAAGGTCCATTATTGTACTTAAGCTATAAGACTCATGTAAAATCCTTGCACATTATGGAATGCAAATAAATATGAATCATTGAACAAGAAGATGCCAGATGATAAGCATATCATCTGGCTTCTTCTTATTCAATGATTCATATTTATTTGTTCTTCAAGCAGCAGCTTGAAGGACATTTTATCCATACGCACAGCTAAGGAGTGCAAGTCTTGTTTCAAAACAGATATTAGCTCGGTGTACTTATGTCGACACACGAATGGAATATTTTTTTACCGAATGTATAAAAATTTATAAATAAGAAATCTTAATACATGAACTAGTTAAAAATGTTTGAATTTAATGTTATTGTACTTTTAATTCATGTTGATTTCGTTTGGTTAAAAAATAGTTAAAATAACAATTTTACATCCTATACCAGAAAGTTGTGAAAGACGGGGATTTCGATTTTGATCCAAAATCACGAAAAACGTTCAGTTTGATGTAGTATATCTTAAAATTTAAAATTGAGTAAGCGGGCGAGCCGCTGCACGTAGCGCTGATCTATGAGATTACATGAAACAGCACGCCACGCGGGCGCCCGCGCCCTGCGCACGCCTATCGCAGCGCACGGCCTTAGAACGCGGAGACGAGCGGAGCAAAAGGAGACGGAGAGTCCATCACATTAGTTGAATTCCGGATCGTGGGTTCATCCTTCCTATGGTTCGTTCATTACATGTATTGACAAAAAATCTACATTAAAAAAAAACTGACAACTGTGTTATTCTGCGAGTAGACGCCAGTTTATTTGGTTGAACTCGTTAGAGGGCGTGGTCCTGTGCTGTTTTAAATTCATTTTGCTTGAACACATATTGTTTATCTTATTCTGATCACTGTTTATCGCACAGTAAAACAAAAGTATAGTGTGGTGAGTCACAGATCAGGGATGATTCGTTTAGACGATATTTATGTGATTGCCGAAATCAGGCTTTATTAACGAGCGTAGATAAAAGTATATAGTACAGTACACAAGAACAGGCTAAAAGCATGATTTTACATTCGTCATTTAAAATATTAACCTACACTCATCTTATAGTTCGGATTCGTATTTTTGGCATTAAATTCGTGTCTGACCGAAACAGAATATTCAGCTAAAACCTATTTACTAAAAAATACAAACGCTAGGCGTTTTTAAGCATACAATAGTTCCATAACATTACCTGCATCACGCTTGTAATCCTCAAAGAGTTAGCAGAGTTGTTATTAATAGTACAAATAATTATTTAACAGTTAGGTATGTTATAAGTCCGGTGTAATAGGGTGCGAGCCCATTGCCGTCTATTGGGTAATATATGCCTGGACAACGTGATTGCTAGAAGGGAAAGCATACCATGACATAGAATACTTTCTTAGCTATATTTTATGTTTATTTCGGACCCACCTAACTAGTGAATAATAACTTGTACTATTAGTTACACCTCTGCTAATTCATGGGATATGGGGATTACAACCGTGATGCAGGTAATATTATGGATCTGACGTAAGCTTAAAATACGCTAGACTTAAAACGATAATTTTAATCATCAAGTTACGTGTAGCAGCTGTCATTGAACGTTACTTTGATTATTTTATACATAAAAAAATATACCTTATGGTTATATATGGTATAAATATGCCCAGATCGATCACTTTATGCATGTGTAGATAGTAAATATAGTACTTTTTTTTGTTTTCGTTGCGGCATCGTTCAGGTCACATAGATGAACCGTTCCTTTTCGATCAGAAAACGTTACGCCTATTCATAATCATGACTGAATATTTTAGCTGCACCATAACATCATAGTCATAAATTATGGAATCAGTAATAAATGTAATTGAATTTTTCGTTGAATGAGCCTAAACTGAGTCAGGACCATCAGAATCTTTTTTTTTTAACTTTGATAGAATATGTTTTTTTTTTAAGTTAAATATTTTAAAATAATTAATAAAAATAGTAAATATTTTAAAGTAAAGAGAAAGATTTGTTTGCCGTGCAAATCGTTAAGAATTAATTTAATTGACCTATTTATACAGGATGTTGATTTGCGTCCTCGCCAAATTCAAGGACGTAACTATGCTAATGATTCTCGACCCGAATCGATAATAAAATAAATAGGTTTTTTTTTTACTTTTTTCGTATTTTCAGAAATCGGTAAGTGTACACTACACTCGGACGATCTGCTCCTACCTTTACAATAAAATTACGCACACTACAAAAAAGCGAATGCACACAAACACACGAACTGCGGCGCTCGCGCATCCCCGCTTTTACCCTTATGACCCGCCCAGCTGGCCCCCGCTCCCGTGAGTGTCGATCTTGTCTCTGTGCAGTGAAATCGCTCGCAAAAAAATAAAAATATCGCTCCTCAGGCAGGTGCGCCCTCGGTACATCGTATGTTATAATTATTTTAGTGCAAGATAACGCAAGGTTATAACGTTTAAATCGGTCCAGCCGTTTCGGAGGAGTATGGAAACGAAAACTGTGACACGAGAATGTTATATATTAGATTGATCAGGTACCGTAATTTTCATTGATTATTTATGACTTTTATCAGCACCTCCTAAATTTTGGCGAGGATGCAAATCAACATATTGTATTTTTTTTGCATAAAAAGTATGGACTACCCATTTATCAACACGTCACTGAAAATGTACTGTTATCTTATATCACGAAATGTCATTACAACAGCGAAAACAGTACAATTTCTCGATGTCCTAGTGTTTACCATAAATAACCAGAACATACATTAATTGTTTATAAAATACTTTGTAAAGTGATTTTATCGCATATAACTATGTAATGCAACTTAATTTTTGGTCTTTATCATATTAACCCACTTATAATAGTCTATTGAGTATATCGTTACCAAAAATGATGTAACCTCCCGTAATAATTATAATTGTTGTTTATTCGAAATAGGAACAGTCATTTAACAATACAACATTCACAACACTTGTGAAACAACTCGAAATTAGCGCAGCACAGCACAGCAACTTAATCAAAACGGGTATGATCGCATCGGCAGAAGTGTAAACGGACCCTTCCCGATTCTGGCTTTGTTAACAATTAACCGTAAAAAATAATTATTAGTATGTACACGATATACGATACACTACAACCAACACCGTAATGTTGGTTTTAGTGTTTATCTTTACTTACTTACTTAGATAGCTAGCTAGCAGTCTTTTTTTCTCACTTTAAATTACAATAAAATTTATATTTTCTAGTCAGTCAACATTAAATTAATTAATACATTATCAGTCTTAAAATACTTTTCACAGTTATGGCAGCATCACACAAAAAGTGGGAGCTGAACCGATAATTAAATAACGTGAGCACTGCGAGCAGTGTCTCTTGCTGAGAATAATATAAAACACGGAATTCTCCAGCAACAAATACAACTCTCAATTGACTTCTTTTTCAGTATTCATTTTCTTCAATTGAAATAGCACCATGTAATAAAAACATAGACTAATTAAACTTAACTAATCGTTAACACTATGGTTGGCTTATTGTTATGACTTCACTTTCTAAGGACTAGTTTTAGGAACATATCGGTCACAAATTGTCTTACATAAAATTAACAGAATTTGAATTTGTTTAGGTTGATATTATATCAATTTAACCAAATTCTACATAATTATTATATTTCGTGTAAATATAATACCAACTTATGGCCGTCGGTGTAAATTACGTTTGTTAGAAAAGAAGCATGGTTATTGATGACTAGTCTGCTGACTGAACTATTTTAACCCCAATGCTACTAACACAAGCACATAATATTTATTTATTAGGACATTACTAAGGCAGTGTGCATTATTTAAACTACTATTTTAATGATGTAAACAGTAATGATTTCAGCAATAACTGAATAAAGTGCTCATCTATTTACTATTGTTGCACAGGCCACCATATGTCGGCATAGTATTTAAATATTTTATTTTAAAATACTCAGTCTTTTAATTCATTAAAATGGACGCTATAGTATTCTTTGCAAACTATTTTCACTATAGGAAGAATAGAATCACACGCACGTGGAAATGTTGCATGTTATCGTGTTTTATTTATTTGAAATGCAGGGTTCTTGGTAATTTGGTGCATTTCTTTTAATTTGCAATAATTTTGACCACGATAATCGTGGTACATTTGTAAAATTATTTAACACGCCATTCATTTAAGTCACAGGACTGTCACATAATCCCATCCCAATTAATCGTGTTTATTTTTTCTGGCTTACTTCGAACTTCACGGGGTTAAAAGACGAACCCTTAAATCGAAAGCCCTTTACAAAATTTAAATTTATACATGCAAATTCAAAGTGTGGCCAGGCACTTCCTATTGTGACCTTAGTTTTAACATGAAATCGCAAACGCTTTTTCTTATAAACTAGATTCCAGCATATTATGTATTAACTTATTATAGTATCCAATTTAACTAATACAATTTTAGGATACCCAGGTGTGCGTTCGCGCAGCGGAATATTGTTGAATTTAAAGATTTTCATTAAGCAGTTATTTAGTGTGTGACGTATCTATAATTAGTTTATTTATTCAACTATACACATGCAAAATTTCATGTCATTTAATTCAGTAATTAACCTTCTGCAACTGAGGTGAGTTTTTCATCAACATTCGACTAAGGTGTAGTCTTTCAGGCGTCACTTTACGGCATGATTTCTTACTAACTTTTAGAAATAATATACCTCTAGTTATATATTATGATTAACAGGTTTAGGTATTATGCAATACAAATGAATAAGTATTCTCAAAACAGAAAACGAGTTAATTATGGAATCATTTATTGACATCGCTATATTCATTATTTTCACGCTTAAACTTACAAAAGTATCAAACGAAAAACTAAATTATAAAACTTCTATAAAACTATTAATATTAATCTTTTAAGCGTTATCTTATAACGCTTAAACAAAAACACAATATGATATCACGGTACAATAATGCACAAATCAGTCTCAAAGTTGACTCTAAATCTAAATCTTAAGTTTATCTTTTAAGCCCTACGATTTTTTCTAAATCTGTTTTTTAAACAAATATAAACAAATTCAAAACAACGTATGTAAAAATCTACAGCTCTTTATGTAAGCGCTTTATATGAAAACTAACTAATGGCCAAACGTTCGCGTAGTGGAAACTTGAATTTCTCCGAAATGCATAAACTTCGGCACTAATTTTATTCATACAAACACAATTACACACACATACACACAAATTTTTGGACACATCTCTTTTCTTCTAAAGTCTATGGATTAAAAAAAGTTCCGCCAGGACAACGTTTGCCCAGCGGAAACAATTTTTGGTGTATTTCTCCACAATGGCTGCGTGCACAATTTTTTTTTTACCATATTTACCGCAATTAACGATGTCATACACTAAATATCTACATAATTAAAATATTTAAATTCAACAACATTCCGCTGCGCGAACGCACACGATACGCAGAACGCATATCAATTTAAAATATATAATATAGTTAATCGTAGTATAACTAATTGTTTAAATGTAACAAAAATTCGCAAAACAGCGTCGTCATCAAAACAGTACATACCTCATCAGGTTTATTGGAAAGGAGGATAGTTATGTGGCTGGGGAGGATATCTGCCCATAAAATTCGGATTGTAGGTCTGAGCATTTTGCACAGGCTGTGCCGTCGTCGACGTTGAGGGCCGCGGTGGTACTTGAGGCGTCACTGCCATTCGTGCAGGAGAGTTAGGGTACGATTGATGAATGTTAGGTACATCTGAAATAAATTTTTTCCAGCAAAGATTACAAAAAACGAAGAATGACTTGAATGATAATCTCGGTGGTACTGTTAGAGCACATGGATTAATCGACCGCACCCTTAATAAAATCGCCGATCCTAGATGTATTTATTGTTCATACAGACAAAACTGATTTAGAGGTAAAAAAAAAACATTTTTTGTTAGTAAGTAATTAAAGAAATCCAAAAAAAAACATCATTTTTGTATAGGGTTATGTACAGCTAACATTTTGACTTCCCCAAAATCACCTATTTTCTTTAGAAAAAAATAAGTACTAAGACATAAAGCTGTAGTCATATGATCGATGTTAAAGTTAAATAATCCACAACTCACGTATGCCTTCTAATGAATGAAAACGCAGCATTTGAGTTATGAACATTACTCGATTACAGAATTCGACTTTCTCAGGATTAAATCTATCGTCTAGTAGTGATTACTAAGTAATTATTTAACAACAGGTAATATTTTTTTATATAAGTACGAGTGTTAGTGTTTTTTGCCAATTCCATAACTTACTGTTGGAGGTTGTCGGATATGGCTGAAAATAGTAGCCTCTGTTGGCTGGTGGTGTGACGGCCGATTGGTACGGCAAGTATGTGACAGGAGCGGCCACGGCCCTCACAGAAAGTGGATGGTTCGCGTTGGGGGTATGCGGGCCACTAGGTGGATGGGCTACGGACGGCGGGCGGGGTGCGCCAGGAGGATGGGATGTATTGGGTAGGTGTAACGCTGTGGACATGTGTGCTGCACTTTGTGAGAGAGACGTTGTGCCGGCCGTCGCACTGGGGTACGTTCTGACCCCAACGTTAGGGCTTGTCGGATATCCGCTGGAGCTTGCAACCGCTGCTGAAGGCCCGGTCTCTACTTTGTGACCGTTGACGAAGTGGCTGAATCCGTTAGCTGCACTGCTGCTTATGTTTGATGTGCTCTGTCTACTTTGATCAGTAGTTAATGTTTCTTTTGTGCGAGATTCATTTCCTTGATTTCTGTCCGAGTTTAATGTCGAGGCTGAAAAATAAATAAAAACATCATAGGCACAAAATTCTGAACAATAATGTAGGTGAACCAATTTATCGCATTAATGTAAATTAAAATTATGAAATAGCAAGATTGATAAGTTCGCGGTCTGATTATAAAACGTGTGGTACAATAATAGCAAATTCTCTAGTTACAAATTTCCAGATATTAAGGGATCAACTTCTGGGAGGTAGTGACATACGACAAACTAAAGGAAAAATAGTTTTTTTTTTAATAAAAAACGAAACAGTAGTAATAATCAACGAAAAATCGAACAACATGACTATTGGCGCAAATTCACTTGTAAGTTCTAATTCAATTGCTTACATTTTTTTATTGTGGCAATTAGAAGCGAAGAGTGCAATTTATTTAAATTTAGCATGGTCCTTAAGTTTGTCGTATCAGTCATCAGAATTTGAATTTTCTTACTAGATACTGTCGAATGTTGTTTTATAAAATTAATGATCGGTTTCTTACAAGGACTATTGATTTTTCGAAAATCTCTCTCGGCTCGAGAGAGTACGCCTACTAGCAAAATTCACCGTTTACACAGATAGATTCTGGTATCGCATAGCAGTTACAAATAGCATACGCACACAGACTTGATAGCCTGGAAAATAAAGACGATGTTTTCACAACTAATTTGCTTAGAAAATTTTACAGCACGACAACAGAGTCTGAAATTTTTGATAACTATATCTCCCATCAAAAGGCGGTTAGTAAGTAACAAAACAATAAATAATGCAACTTGTACCAACAGGAACTTAACAAAACATTTTGTAGGTGTGCATTAAGAAACGTTCATGGCATGGATAATGAACGAATATGGTATCTATTTAACATTATCAAATATAAAAAAAGTATTCAATGCACAAAAAAATAAAAAAATGACAAGTAATTATTGGTTAAAAAAAATGCATTTTCAAATATGTGGTGTTAAAGTCGCTAACAGCGATATTAATGCAATTCCCGTTGGAGGAAGGAAATATAAAACTTTATGTAAAAATTGTAAACAATTACTGGAACACGTGTTTCAGTAAAAACCGACAAAGAATATTTAAATTTTTAAACATTACTGATATCTTATAATGTTACCCATGACGACTTTTTGGCGAACCTACCGGATAATTTTATTAATGACGGTAGTTGATCACATTTGCTTGGCTGACGGACATGCATCGTTATTAAGTGGCTTAAAATAAATTAATATAATATCGAATGGCGATAAAGATTTACTTATTTGGCAATTTAGTGACAGAAATTTAATTATAGACAGCGCATACAGAAAGAACCAATTGGAGAGAAGAATGTTTAAAACGATTCTTAAAAAAACTTGGGACAAATATTTCGCAGTTGTTTATAAAAAAAAGAAACGAAACGTAAATTATAACACAAGGAAAGAGTATCACGCAAAATTAAGCGATTCTTACTTAATTATTTAAGGGACTTACAATGAGGTGATATGTAAAACATGGGGGTAATTCTAAAATTTAACGGCGTGCAGCTTATGATGATTAAAAACTTTTACAATGGACATAGATTAATACAGATCTTTCACTCTATATTCTTGCGTTCGCTAATAGCCTACTGGCCGCCGGGCTGCAGGCGGCCTTCTTATTCAGTGCTTTGCGCGTTGCCGACAGCCGCGTGGAGCGCATGCACGCAACTAGTTCGTACTACCTACTTCTTATTTCGAAATAAAACATCAATCTTCGTAGGAAATTCATTTTGGACATGGCTTCTGGTAGTTTATGTGCAGTAGATGGGTGTAGAATCCAGCAAGAGGAAATGGAACCCTTTATTTTTCCATGTATCTGCTGATGATGAAAGATATTTATTAAAGTTTTTGTCAGATTCAGAATACTCCAACAATTAAGTTATGAAATCTATAATTTAGACAGGGAAAGTTAGTTAATCATTTTATAAAAATACTAGCTGTGCCTAGCAGTTTTAGCCGCTGCTCAGGTCGTCTTCTCACTTAGGGGTTTGAATGATAGGTTAGTAGCCGATTTTCAGACTTACTGAATATGCATAAAAAAAACATAAGAGTCGGTCGAGCCGTTTCAGAGGATTATGGGAACGAACATTATGACACGAGAATTTTATGTATTAGATAACACTTAAAAATAACCTAACATATTTAGAAAAGTCTTAAAAAATGCCAGATGTATATTGGTTAAGAAGGAATTTGGTAAAGCAAATGATTTCTAGCGTACATTTTGCTTTCCTTGTCAAGGTTTAAAAATCACATTTTCTAGTTCTGTGGCAGTTTCATTAAAAAAGAGCTCTATCGTCAGCAAATATTTAATGAGAAAGACGTTTATTCAGTATCAAAGCCCCTTGTATGTTTATTTTAGAAAATATCTTGAAGAACTGCTACGAATAACTTCAGCGAGACCACAGAACGGACGCATGTTATTATATGAAAATCTTTTTAATTTTATTCTGATTACGCTTTTGGAATCCACATTATTCAAATATTGGCGTTTTCAATTTTTTTGCTGTTTTTCTAAGCAAGATCAAGGAAAACAGCTTCTTGCATGTAGCAAACTGGTACGCCCGCCCGTAGTTACCTACTTTTAATATAATACCATTCTTGTATAATATTAGATTTAATTCTACAATCCTGTTCAAGAGTGTTAGGTATGGGATCAAACCTAAAAGTCGGAGCCGACTCTGACTTTTTAGGTTTAATTCGTTAGAATTTAGATAATCCAGGTAAGTAAGAGCTATATGAGAACTTAGATAACAGACAGGATCACACAACCAAAACGTTGAAGAAATAATGACAAACATTAAAAAAAATAAACAAAATAATCAATATCAAGTCCTCAGGAAAGGTGGTCCTTTTCTCGAACACGTTCGATAAAACCGACATTTTTAACGAGCCCAAGAGGCCTGCCGAAGTTGAATTGTCCATAAAACTGTAATTAAAAAAACTTTGTGATTCGAGCATATTTACAATTTAATATAATGTTATTCGGATTTAAATAGTATTTACCTAGGTTAGTGTTATTTTTTTATTTCAAAACTCTTACCTAAATCGAAATATAAGCGAGTTGATTGCATTTAGCGTATTTTTACAGCTATAATTACATGTCTTCATTCCATTTGTACTGTATCAACCGTATAGTTCGGTACGGGCCCCTTGAGGGGCGCAACACGAACCATCTATGGCTCGGCTGTGCATAAATACGAACATCGCCATTTGACGGCAATGCTTGATGAAGCTAACAATCTTAATTAATCTGGTTATAAGGGCATGGAACCGTAAGCAAGAGCATACAAGCTTAAAGTTGCCGTTTACAATTAAATGGTTTGTATTAATGTATGTTAATCGTAACCACAAATTAAAATTCTTAATAATTGTATTAAGTAACAACTAACCTTCTTGGTTATGACATTTTTGCGACTTAGGTCTGACAGATTCTTCGCAAACAAAACAATACTATCACGCCTGATATTACTTGGAGAAGACCAAATCAAATCAAAATATTTTTTTTTCACATAGGCCTACATGGGCACTTATAAAACGTCGAGAAAAGATGCACGGTTCGGGTTGGTCGTTTCCTATGGAGAAGAACCGGCAAGAAACTCCATGGTTACCGTGGAGCGTATATGTGGACCGTTATGATAAGTCCATAGTTTCGACACATGATTAGTATATAGTTTAGATCGGATCGGTTTTACCTTCATGGGTGTGGAAACATCTCAAAGTCACGGATAACGGAATGAGTCCAAAATCTTTTTGGACTCATTCCGTTATCCGTGGCATAGATTGATGGCAAAGATTGTACTTGAAAACTTATATATAATCTGAAATGTTACGATTTAAAAACATTCTACTGACATAAAACTTGTTTGTATTGATGCCAGCTATTGATTTATATATATTTCATGCGTGACTAATAAAATCAAATTTGTACTAATTAGCCATCGTGAATAGGTTAAAATTATGGTATATTTCTTGAAAACATGACGTATGTGATAGTTTAGTCTTTAATAAAACTTGTTTGTATTGGTAACAGCTATAGAATAGTATAGGTTTTATATGTGGCCGCTATTTTGCAAATTAAATAAAATGGAGGGAGGCCACGTTTCATAAAAAAACAAAGTCTTTATAAGCTATTTTATTGATTAAATGTATTTACCTGTTGATGAATTTTGTTTTGTACCTACTATCTGAAATTGAAATACAAACAAAGAAATGATCGACTAGGGGGTGTTTTAGTTAACGATATCCTATCGGTCTGCGTGCGCGAAATGATTGCGTTAAGTATAAGGCGTTGGCAAGACAAGATGCCGTGACAAAAAAAAACGATACGTGATCGTATTTTTTGTTACTGCATCTTGTCTGGCTGAACTTGATGAAGAATTATGTGAACATCAGAATGACAGGCCAAAATCAACGATAGCTTTGAAATATTATCAAAATCTAATACTATGCTTGCAACGGATATTCGGTATTCGGCTTCTTCGGCTACTTCTATTATATTCGGCCGAATACCGAATATCGACATATTATTCAGCTGAATATCGAATACTTAAATAATATATTTTGTTATAAAGAGATTATTTGTAAAATTAAAAAAAAAAACGTATCATTAGTTATATCCTTTTCTCTTAAAACTTGTTAAGTATTAATTGGTACATAATCATCTTCTGTATTAGATTATTCTTATATATTATTCTATGTATTTGATTTATTGTCGTAATCAAAATTTAGAAGGGTAAAGTTTTCCATTAATTGATTTTCAATATACCTACCGCGTAGAGCAACTGCACTGCGCGCGGGCAGTGAGGACATTAGAACGAGCGTAAAACAATCACATTTGTACAAGTTTTGGCGATAAAATCCGGCCGAATATCTTTGCCTAATTTCGGCTATTCGGTCAGGGGGCTCACCGAATATTCTGTATTCGGTATACTGCCGAATATACTATTCGCTGCAAGTCTATCTAATACCTGTTTGATACCTTTGATTAAATAATCAGTAAGTATCTAATTATTAACTGAGAATTTATGATTTATTTAAAGAATGGGCGATCATTCTGACGCTAGGATGACTACCTATATTTCGAACAGGCTTTCAAATTTCAATTCGTCTTTACAGAAATTTAGTACCTATTTGATACTACTTATATTCTTGTCTAGATTTTGTCAAGTCAATCTGATGTTCAACAGAATAATTTTTCACAAACATATGAATAAAAGAAAAAGTAACTAAATTTATGGTAGCGTCCTTTTGGGCTTCGCCGCAGTCGGGTAAAAAGTAAACGTACGCACGTAAGTTGTACATTTCGTAAAACTATGTAGAATTTCGAGACGATGTTAAAACTGTCAGTGAGATAAATGAAATGTTGGACTTACAATTACGAATCACATCCAACATTGCCTGTAACACGTCAGTAGACGTGTGACTGATTGGGTTTGATCTCCTGGTTAGTGCAGACAGTGAGTGTAGCAGTGCCGATTCATCCATTCCGACACTAGGCAAGGCCGGCTGCAAAACACATAAATATTTTGTAAAAATGTGTGGCAGCGACCAAATGTGCGGTTTTATAAATACATATTCTTAATTGTTATACTTACAGTTTCCACAACAGGTCTTTGTTTTAAAACGCACCCCATTAGCTGGAGAAGGAACTGTCTGGGTACTGTGGATGTTTCCTGGAAATAATAATTTGATCAAATTAATAGGAGTCACTAGGATATGGACGTTTATAAACGTTTTTAAAAAGCGTACAATAATACTTTGTGTACATACAACATAAATAAATACAGAAGGATTTTTGAAAATTATAAATGTTTTATGGCAGACATTGAATAAAACTCATAATAAAATTATATTTTCTGTGACTTCACTAGAAATGTGAATTTATGTTGTCATTTAATATTAACAAAGAGGGTAACAGGGAAACACAGTAGTTTAACTTATAGAGGGACTAAAATGTAAAAAATCCTTATTAAACATCATTATTATGTTTTCTTATCAATAATTTGAACTACATATTTACTATCGAATTAATCTTTCAAAATATCCGAAGTGCAGTACACACACATAAATTACAAATCATTTTTTCTCTAACTCATTACATACTAATTTAAGATTATGTATTAGTGTAGTCATTTGTTTCGAAAAACCTGGAGGGTTTTGTGGGTTTTTAAAAAACGGTGACTTTATAGTTTTCGAGGTGATTTTTTCGAATTTCATCTTTGTGGGACCTAAAAGCAGTTTTTTGACAATATCTCCTTTCAGACTATTTAAACGAGATAGCAGTATTGGTTAAATCTTATTCTAATGGACATCTGTTTTTTTTTACCATACTGGAATGACTTAAAATAAAAAAAAATAAACAATTTGTTAGTATGAAAAACATTACACACATTTATTAAATTTAGAATACAAGAATTTTTTTATTGATTTATTTATTTGTCTCTCTTAAGAGCTCGGCTAGTCAGCTATCTTCTACCTACTAAGAACTTCTCCCGCTCTAGGCGGAACGGGAGGAAGTGTCAGACTTTTACTGACTAAAACCCATCCATGTTCCTTCTTTTGCCTTGTGTTCCGGAGCTGTGGTACCTCCTTCGAACAACCCGCGCGCTTGGCAGGAACCTCAACTACCCTGGTACCAATTCTCCTTGACTTTGATGTCTTGATGAAACCGCTCTCCTTGTCCTTCACTCAAGTTATCCAGGTTATGTTGCAGTCCAAATGGATGTGTAGGTATAGAATTTTGATGCTCATATTTTCAACCCAAATTTTAATATAAGAGGTACAAAATAATTTGATTTACAAGGATTCCATAATTGACTGTCTTATCATTATCGAGTTTTTAATTTAGTATGGCAAATACGCAGTCCCGTTTCGTTCGTAGATGTTGAGAAGTTATCATTTTTAACTAACCGTATTATTTAGTATTTCATTATCAAATCAATAGGCTTGAAACTTGAAACAAAAATGTCAGAGGTTTGATTAAACTGGCGATAATCGATTGGATTTCTTTATTGATTTCCACTGGAATATCTGGCAGTTGTGGTAGCTAAGCACTCTCAACACACACTCTTGGCAACACACAGTTGGAATTTGTTGAGGAGCTCGAGGCTTAATAATAACTGCTTCTCGGGTCGACCTTGAAAGGGCGACCACCCATTACAAACCGAATTTTTCCATTGTTTTTGTCATTTGTAGATCTTTGACAATCGTTATAGGTACTCAGTGTCTTTAAAGTCTAGCAACCGATCTTACCAAAGAGTATCATTATAACTAGTTATTAACTGCGTTGTGTAGATTAGCTAGTCGGCCGCTCCATGTAAACTACTGGTATACAGTTGATTCCAGTAAGACTGGAACATAGACCGACCCCAACATAGTTATAAAAAGGCTTGGCCGATGAGCGTAAGTCGAAAGGATCATGACCATCAACGGTACTGGTTTTTCTCATGCATCAAGATAAAAATTATATTACAATTATTTTCTTTATTTTTGTAGACATTCTGCAATTAGAATGCCAATTTTGTATAGGGGTTTATTTTGTAAACTTAATAAGTTATGAAATTGTTTTGATAAAATGAATTACCCACTGCCGGCTATTCTTACTTTAATGTGTTGCCATAATCAAAATAAGTAAATATATTGACAACTCTAATCGATTTTTTTTTGTAAACGATTACAAATTAATATAAATGCAAAGTCATTGGAAAGGTAAATCGCGGGGTTTTTATAAATAATAAAGCGAGATACTACTGTGGTGTGAAATAATTAGTATTTCACACATGTAGTCGTATTAATATTTTGCTTTCAAAACTTTTTAAAGCAATTTTGCTTTGTTGGCTAACGATACATATATGAATGATTGCATAGTTTTTTTTTTAATTATCTTGCTTCGGTTTGATATAATCGAACCTTTTTAATAAATTAATGATTATAGAGTGGTCATTCTCCTTTGTAGAACTGCCGCGGCACGATAGCATTTTGTAAGAGTTGCGTAATAGTCGATTTTTTAAATCGAAAATATGTACCATCTAATATATAAAATTCTCGTGTCAGTTTTCGTTGCCATACTCCTCCGAAACGGCTGGACCGATTTAAACGAAATTTTGTGTACATATCGGGTTGGTCTGAGAATCTGCCAACATCTATTATTCAGACCCCTAAATGAGCAGCGGGTGAAACCGCTGGGCACAGCTAGTTATATTATAAAATTTAATCTAATTTGTTTGCAACAAGCACAATCAGTATAATCGAATATATACGAATAAATGCTGAAAATTATTTGAACTTTTGTAGGTCGGCAAAGCGTCTCCCTTTCGGGTGACCATTCCTTCAACGACCGTCACCCGTACTGAACGATTTTTTGTAAAAAAAAAAAACGTCGTTTCGTGACATGCTTTCGGGTGACCATTCCTTCAACGACCGTCACCCGTACTGAACGATTTTTTGTAAAAAAAAAAAACGTCGTTTCGTGACATGAATCGGTAACAGAAATGCGCACTTCTGTTATTGCTAATCTACTAATTCATATTCAAATCAACAAACATGCTGAAAAAAATTGTTTATTGAACACGAAAACAAAATCATTGCATTTATTTTCATGTAGCGAATACGCCCTGCGATTTTTTATAATACGGTATTACACCCATTTTTAAAAAGTATCTCATTTTGATCCTAGGGTCCTAGTAAACAACCAAAAAAAAAACAAAAAAAATATATTCAATCGATAAGTGCCATAAAACTGCATTTCTATTTTACAATTTCTATTTTCGCGCGTAAAATCACAAAAACGCTTGACGCCATGTTACTCTGTGGTCATGACGTCAGTTGGTTACGTAAACAAATGCGCTGTTATTAGTCTTTCTGTTTAGTTGTATTTTTCACTATAATTTATGGTATTATTATATGGTAGTATTTATTTCTTCCATGGTATTATTACTACTATTTTAATAAAAAAAAAAAATGTAAAGTTTTATAATACAAAAATAGTAATAGTTGCTCAGTTGACAGTTGTCAGTTTTTTGTTTACATGACCTTAAGACGTAATAATCATGGCGGACACTGTTTGGCTTTTTAACAACAGACTAAAAAAAGTGAAAACTTTGAAATCAATTTTAAAATTTATTCAGTTATTTTATTAATTAAATTTAACATTTTCCGATTGCTTGTTGCCTAAGCTATCTGAATAGTATATTTTTAGAATTTCTTTCATATGGAGTAAAATACCCTATTATGATTATCTGCTTATAGTAGTTTTCATATAAAAATTTGAATTAGGATATTCTCGTGATAAAGTAAGCTTACATTAATTCTTTACCTCATCGTAAAACAACATTTTTTATGGGAAATAACCAATAACTTCTCCTGCTCTGGACGGAGCAGAAGGAAATGTCAGACTTGTACTAAAACCTGTCCATGTTGCTTCTTTTGCGCTTTGTGTTCCGGGGCTGCGGCATGTCTTTCGAAGATCCGAAGCGCGTATCCGAACCGCGCGTAAAACACGAAATAGCCGTTGACGCGGCCTGTCGTTACCCTACCCTAGCCATTGTTCCCCGTCCAAACGTCCACGTCTCGCGATAACCGACTAATGTGAATACATTCAGTCAAAAAAGTATCGGGAATGGATGATTTGTTTATGGTGCAAAATTATTTTTTTTGTTTTTTTTTTTGTAGTTCTTAGATTGGCACAACTGTTTTCCATTTTGGCGCGGAGTTTGAGTTGCATCTGTTATTTAAATTAAATACAGTGCTGGTTTTAGTAATATCATATATAGTGTGTATTGCGAATTTCATAATCGACTAAAATATCGAACAAAGAGTTTGTCTTAAATTTTGCATCGCCAATAGAATTTCGTGTTCGGAGCCACTGAAAAATGTTACAGAAGGCTTACGGTGAATCGACTTTATCAAAAACTCGTGCTTATGAGTGGTTCAAAGCGTTCATAAGCGGTCGAGATGTGATGGAAGATTCACCTCGCTCTGGTAGGCCGTCAACGTCTGCAACTGAAGTTAACATCGCAAAAGTGAAGAAAATAGTGACTGAAAATCCCCATTCAACTCCGAGAGAGATAGCCGCCGAACTTTCTGTATCTCACGAGTCGATCCGTACCATTGTAACTTTTTTTTTTTGGGTATGAAACATGTTGCTGCTCGGCTAGTCCCAAAAGATCTGAATTTTTCCAAAAACTTAATC
The DNA here is from genome assembly GCA_958449745.1 of Ochropleura leucogaster. NCBI lineage: Eukaryota > Metazoa > Arthropoda > Insecta > Lepidoptera > Noctuidae > Ochropleura > Ochropleura leucogaster. Next base: position 11,024,594 of record OY288200.1, read on the forward strand.
GCATGAAAGTCGCTGAGGACATGCATGCTAGAACGAGTCAGGTCGGACCCAACATTCATGAAACGCATTGTTACTGGTGACGAGACGTGGGTTTACGAGTTTGACCTAGTCAACAAGCTGCCAGCAGTAGTCAGCAAGGCGCCACTCCGAGTGAGGCCTTCCAACTGAACCGAAACCGAAAAAACCACGTTAAAGTCGATCAAAAGTCAAAGGCATGTTGACTGTTTTCTTTGACTATCGCGGTGTTCTGCACTCTGAATTCTTACCGGAAGGTCTAACGGTAAATAAAGAATATTATTTGAGCGTTATGCGGCGTTTAAGAGAGCAAATTCGATGAAAAAGGCCAGATTTGTGGAAAGAAAATTCTTGGATTTTGCACCACGACAATGCGCCTTCGCACAAGGCTATCATTGTGAACGAATTTTTGACCAAACACTCAACAAATACCATCCAGCAACCACCATATTCACCAGATATGGCTCCTGCTGACTTTTTGCTTTTTCCTAAACTGAAATTACCACTTCGTGGCGCAAGTGTATCGTTTCTAAAGGAGCATACTTTGAAGGTGATAAAATAAATTTGGATGAATAACAGACATTTTGTGTATTATTGATCTTTTCCCGGTACTTTCTTGACAGAGTAGTATTCCTGATACGTTTGTCTCGGTAAGCTTGTTTACGACAACTTCTGCACTCAGTTTTAGACCATCTACCTACTACACACTATAAATTGAACAAATAAAAACTGACTTACCGAATCGAACGATGAACTTTGACTGCTAAACTGACTCAGCAGACCTTGAGCTTGCAACTGCGGACTCGACCCCTATATGAACATAACACATTATTATTGACTGAAATTGTGTTTGAAATAATTACATTGACTTATTTTCTGATGGTTCAATACTATTTACCTCAATATTATCATTCAGTATACGGTGCAAATCCGGAGATATTACTGACTGCAACATCATCCGACATTCTGCATATTGTGCTAACTTCTTCTCATAGGAGAGGGTCTGGTAATCACCTTCGTTCTTCAATAGTTCCAATTGCTGACGTTTCAGTTCAATCCTAAAGACATGTTGAAAAGTTTAGCAATGTATCCATACAGCTAAACAGGTGTGTGTTAGCATGTAGCAGCTATTTTCTAATTTCAAGTAAGCGATCTCCAATCAACCGTACAGTCGTGATGATTACCGGATACTTTGGTGAACACATCACCAACAGCGCGATAACGCTTAACAACACTACTCTAGAAAACCAAGAGCCACTTTTTCATTATTTAGAATTTTAGTTCATTGTCATCGCTGTGCAGGCTCACCCCACGTGTATTGCTTGCAATGTGAATGTTTTCAATTAAATTGGTTCAAGTGATGTAACCGCGATGTATACAGGATGAATTTTATAAGTAGATGCAGATGACCAAATCTGAAACTATGAAGAATAGCGAAAAAAACTCAAAGGAATCTCGGGCCTGATTTTGATGTTAACTAAGTCACACCATTGGATTATTGAAAAGACAATATTTTTGGGAAAGTATCTTAAACGGTTCTATTAAAAGAAAAACAGCACCTACATTTTTTTTATTATAAATCGTTCGATAGCATCGCTATTAGGGATCAAATCCTAGCAAGTAATTTCATTTTTTATTTGATACGAAACAATATACTTACTTACAAACTATTGGCGACAAAATACATGATGAAAATTCATTTTTTAAAAATACTGTCGAACATAGAACCTCCTCGAACATGTGAGTGCCAAGTCGGTTCAAAATTATTTATTTTTATATTAAAAGCATTTATTTCAATGATACCGTACAGTCAATTTTAAATGACACAAGGATGATGCTTTAATATTTCACAAGTAAGTCACAAGGCATGATTACTTGTAAAACTACCTTATGGAAAAAGTGCAACAAAAACTTCTTTCAATCAAAATATTTTTACAAGTTCTTGCTTACATCATGCATGTTGTGATAGAAAATAGTAAATTGGCCCCAAAAATAATGCTTTTTTAATTTTTTTTATTTTTTTTAAATTTTCTTCTTTTTTTATTTGATAATGTCATTGGAATACCAATATGCTTCAGACAAGTATTTTTAACATTTTGTTTATTGTGAGTGATTTGGACAGACATGCACACTAAGAGCGTTCTGATGATAATATTACATCAACAGTTCAAACATATTAAAATAAACAGTGGCAGCTAAGAGATGGCCAGTCCTTACTGACACTGACAGAACCCGTTATCCAACATGACGCATGAATTCAGTTCAATCATGGATTAGGGGACTAAGTAATCTAATAAACCGGCCATCATCATCGAGACATTTGAGTGAGCATGACATTCTCTCTTAAGTGGGCCTTTTTTAATTATTACCCAGTATCTGAGATCCTTATTAGAGATGACTATCGAGTGATGTAATAAGATTTTTTTCCCAAAAGAAACGGGTTCGATTTCTGGCTAGAGGCAATCTTTTAATTACGCGAGGTGTTTTAAACCACTGTTATAGCCCCATTAGAAGAACGTCGTGAGATTTTGGACTATAATTCTTACCCCTCGCGTATTTTTAGACAAAAATAGTTGTCTAGTGGTTTTGGACAAAAATACGATGTCTTGGATTTTTTATTCATTATCAGTACAATATATTACGTCTCAAACCTCCACCGTGATAACTGTGAATATTTTTTAACACCCTCACCCCTGCTTTAACCTCAAGTGATTAAAAGAATATCCAATAGCAATATCGATTTTTAAGAATTTGTCGAGTTCTTCGAGATCGGGCCCCCAAACTCCTTTGGAGTGTATTTCGCTTTTCCTCAAACTCAAATTTGACAATCCACGCCCGCAAGATAAATCATCCTGTATACATAACATAGCTTTATTATGTGCTTTGCTTACTGAATAAAGTACTAGTTTAAAAATATATTCTGGCTCGTTATGTTATTTGAATCGACTTTTTGCTTTAGTTGTTATATCGCACAGCATTTTATTTCCATTTCAACTTGCAGATATTTTACCTTTAAGATGTTAGTTTTTCATTAAAGTAAACCGGGCAACTATTTTTGACGAGATAGATGTCTATAAAATTTTGCATTATGCAAGCTATAAATAGTATTACATACTGATTGCTAAAAATTCGCTTCTCAAAATATCATCATTGGATTTAGAACGCGCATCGCTTATAAACACTCGCCGATTCATGACCACTCTCATTCTTCATCACATCAAACACAAATTTCCCGGTAACATAACACAGCGTCAATTATTATTTCTTAAATTTGTTTCAATTTATACCATGCGTACAAATTAATATGGAGAAGAATCTTATCATTTCAAACCTGAGGTTCTGCTGCACACAATTTTCGCAGACAGTTTCAACTACTTTGGAGCTCTCCGCTTTCCTCGCTTTGCTTGGCCCGGCTGGGAACAAAATAAATACGCGCCAAGCAAATAACATTAGCTATCCTAAGTTCATTTTATTACTTAGTATATAAATACGAGCAGAATGCATTCAACTTATTAATTGTGAAACGGTTAGAAGAAGTTAAACTTAAACAAACACATTTTCTTTTTAAAAACAAATGTTTACGAAGTTATGATTCTTCATGGATCATTAATATTTTTTAGTCATCTATGTTTATCAAACCCTTTCATCTATAAGTAAGTTTAAAGGAATCTGATTTTGAACAAAATACAAACGTCATGTCGACAAGGTCTGTCATCACTGGACCGACGGACGGTGAGCTACCCATTGCTCACCGCCCACAGACACGCATCTACGGTGGCCGGAATCTTATCGCGGCGCCAGACATCTGGCCTGATGACCACTATGCGGGTTTTTTGTGTGGCTTACATTTTTTTCTCATCAAAAACATTTGTTTGTACCGGCTATTTATTGATAAAGATTGTGTGAATTACTAATAAAATTATGATAATTTTGAAAATGAAATAAATTGCTGGTCATAGGCCCCTGTCTCTAAATGTCCAAGTTTTTAATATTGTCGACCTTCCAAGATTTTGCAATTAAGTACTGCCTTACTTTGTAATCCACATTTGTAGCCTTTCTTTTGTAAGGTTCAAAATCAGATACATAATTTTAGTTTGTTTAAGTTCATATATGCACTTCTTACTAATTAGATCTATACCATTATGATTGTGTTAGTGTAAAAATGCGAAATTACGCAAATGCAAATTATTATGCATTTATGAGTTCAACAAATTTATTGCTTAAGAAACATATTTGGCGCATGAAGATAGCATTTGAAAAACATATTTTATATGAATACAATGAGGTAGTTGGCTGTTATTCAAATGTGGAATTATATAAAAGTATCATAGTCAATAACTTGAAGCAAAGAAATTTTGTGATTATAACGTTTCATTTAATGAATACTAGCAGTCTGTCATTTTAAAGTTGGCATAGGGAGGGCAATCAGTTTTATTTCAATAAAATAAAAACGGATAAAATACTTTTTACTGTCATATTTTAAAATCAATCCAAAACTTTGTACTTCTGTTGGGAAACTTCTATCAATTTTCATTTTTACGTTAATGAATTCAGTACCTATTGGAAAGAAGTTCTCTTAGTGAGATAAGGGGCTAGCGGCCCCAACATTTGGGGCGGGTTCTCATTACTATGCAATATTAATCTTATGAAATCGAACAAACCCCAATATTGCAAATTATTACCAGTTCATACTAAAAATAAGGTTTGCCTTATACTATATTACATAATCAGGGTGTCCACTGCTTATGTCCAAAACAAAACTGACTTTTCTCTGACCCATATTTCCTCGAATGACTATGTACGAGATAATTTTTTATGTTGACATCGACGCTCAGAGAACGCATAAAATATACATTTTGAGTTAGCGATCAGTATAATTAATTTTAAAATTAAATATGACTGAGTAATTGTAAAAAAAAATATAATATCTTTCCTACACAAAATAATTCTTAAACAAAATTAAACATATGTTAAAATTGATCAGAAAGAAAACTTTTAGCCTCACCCAATCCCAACATTTTCGGCACCAAGTGGCAGTACTGCTGATAAAGATCAAATCCAAAAAGATATGTTTTTGATCTTTAAAAAATTTACTGATGACATTTCAGTTTACAACTAAATGAATTGAGCTCTATGGGCACCTTTACCATTTCTTACCATCTAAATAATTTGTCATGGCCCGAAAATTACAAAAAATTACATTTGACAAATGTATGTGACAGTACAAACTGTGTCAACAAATTAGCAAGTTAGTAGAGACAAAGTTGATACAACTTATCAGAAACAAAAATCTGTTGCACGCACAAACTGATTATGTAATGAATTGAAAAAGGGATATTGCATGTCACAGTAAATCCATAATTAATTTAAAGGTATATTCAATAATATCGTGTGCTAAGTATTCGCCGCATGCTACAATGATTTAATGTGATTTTAAATTTTATTGATCTTAATAATGCAAACAATTTGACAGTCTTTTTTGCTTTTCGCTGAGCAATTAACTCCTTTGAATTTAAATCATCTAATTTGCCCCACCCCTCAACAGCAATAAGATTTATACCAAAGGACTCTCCCAAGATCTTTTACAAGTCTTTAGGGGTCTATTTGTAATTCCTTAAATGTAATGTAGCACTTGGAATGCAAAATGTATTTCACAAATCCTAAAATTTCATTACTTCATTTAGAAACAAATAAAATAGGTGTTTTTTTTTACTGGGAAGGCATCATGTCTTTTAGACCCAGAAATAATTATTGAAGCTGTGTAGCAGCTGTTGGCCTTAAAATTAAACTTGTGATGTACATGTAAAATATAAATTAATAAATATATTATTATTGCATTGGTTTGTATCTGATGAAACTGATCTATTGGCCATTCATTAAATATATAGAATGTAGTACTAGGAATTCAAAAATGTATTTCACAAGTCCTAAAATTTAATTACTTAATTCAGACACCCTGGCACTAATAAAATTGGTGTTTTTATTTTTACTGTGATGGCATCAAGACTTCTAGACCTAGAAATACTTCATGAAGCTGTGTAGCAGCTGTAGGCCTCTAAATTAAACTTGTGATGTGCCTACATGTAAAATGTAGATTAATAAATATATTATTATTGCATTGGTTTGTATCTTATGGCTATGGGGGTGGGGTATATTCCCATACTCATTTCATTAAGTACCCATAATTTTTTTACTTGGAAATTTGGCAAAAAAATCTGTTTATTAATTAATGTAGCAAGATATTTACCCTCAAAAGGTCCTGCTGCTCGTTTGATTGCACCAGTTTTGTTAGGAATTGTAAATGGAGGTGGAGGCCTACTTGCATCAAACCTGTAATGTTTACAAGACTTATTGAAATTTGTAATTCCTTAATACTGGTAATTTTCTGATTTTGATTAATTATTAAGTTTAATTAATAGTTAGAAATATATTTTTTGCCCAATTTATTTTTAGTTACAACTACTTACATGGGTGGTAATTGGGGTGGTGGCTGACTTATTGGAAACATTGCAGATGTGTTGAAGGGAGGTGGAGCTGTAAGAGAAAACTAATATTATAATATCACATCCAACAAATCAAAGGGTTAAAGCATAGAAATATGCCTAATAATATTATGCAACCAAACCCAGAGTCACCAAGAGATCTACTACAATCCATTATCTAATACTGATTTTAGATATTTATTTTATTGATGGGCTGTTGGTCTAGTGGTTAGTGGCCCTGACTGCCGCGCCAGAGGTTGTGGGTTTGATTCCCACCCAGGACAAACTTTGTGTGATGAGCATTAACATTGACCAAGGTATATTCTAGCTGACTATTAAATGAGCAATATTTGTAAGTACCTGAAAAAACAGATGATGTCATCCGAACTGGTGCAGTTGTGGTTGGCGGTGGCGGTGGTGGCGGCGGCGGCGGAGGGGGCGGCGGTGCTAGCAGCGGAGGCATTGGTGCTGGAAGTGGTGGTGGCGGCGCGGCCGCACTCGGCGGTGGCGGAGGTGGAGGCGGTGGCGGTGGGGCCTGCAAGAACTCGCTTCCGTACGAGTTCATCTGTACAGCACTCATGGCTGCATATCGTTCAGCTAACGTTCTAGGTATCTGGCCTGTAGCCAGAAACAAATTCTCTTCCTCTCTTGAAGTGTGCAAATATGTGCAATCTGGCCTGGTACAACCTGTTCTGTTTTGGTAATCGTGGCAGAACTTCAAAATTTCTTTCATGGATTCAAATTCTAACTCATGACGGAACTTGCATTGACCGCCTTTCGTACAAATACCCCACACGAAGTCGCGGCAATTTTTAATTGGTTGTTCAGTCGACGGTGCTACAATAGCATTCCTAATCCGCGGGTCTGTTGGGGCCGATTGTTTAATATTATTGTGGTTTACCGCCGTCGCCGCAGGTGCCGTTGTTGATGGCACTGTCTGTTGCGGTAAAGGCGGCTGGCGGCCATTTTGTTGATTATTACTCATGAACTGCAAAACAAAGTTGTCCGTGTTATTTTTTCAAAACGATCACAAAAAAACGATGTCTGATATATTTAAAACACGTACCGTAGTCGTCTGTGGTCGCTGCTTTAGTGCTAGTTCTTACGAAAAAGTTTTTGAAGAAAATCCACCACTTCCAGCACAACAAGATCACCGTGTTTTAGCACTCTTAAGTAATTTAGGCGTGGTAAACATTGTAAATAGTGCGCGCCTCCCGCATAAGATATATTATTTTAAAAATTCATGTATACTCAACACAAAAAGCAAAAGCTAACTGCTTATTGCTTACTATAAAACCACAAACACACACATGGATCATTACAAAATGGAGCGTTGGGACCATAGATCACAGAGTATTTTGGTGGACCATAGACCACCAACACGACCAGAGAGCAAAGACTACAATCATAGAGCAAATAGATCTGAAGATAGTATGGCTGGAGCATAAAAAGTAACAGCACGGAGTTTTACGGACTTTTTACATAGAGCGAAGTAACACAATGACATGATACAGCACAATACAGAAAGACGGTCACATACTACAGAGATATGCATCTTAGAACAACAAAACGTACAGGGAACAATTACAACCTCACTATAAAGGAACTCACACACAATGACAAATTACCGTCTTCACGCCTTAAGGGCTGAACCGATTTTGATGAATTTCGGTACAGAGATAGTTGGGTCCGTGGAGACGGAAATAGGCTAACTTTAAAAAGTAGTGAGAAATGAGGGAATAGAAGGGAAAACTTAGCATTGTTATTACAATAAATAAGGCGCAATGGCAAAAACTACAGGTAGCAGGTACCTGCAAATCAAGAAAGGGGAACTGTGTTACCCCGAATTTAATTTATTTGATTTTATTGTCCTACGACGACAATACACAAATTGCTAGTGACGTGTGTTATACAAGGTGTCTCAAAATAAATTTTATATTTAGTGGATCGATTAAAAATAAAGTAAGCCGTACATAGAAAAAATGTTTATTAAAACTTTACTTTTTGGGAATTTATTTCGTAAAAATAATATCGCCTAAATGCAGACCCTTGCGTTCTCGGCACTCATTTAATTGAACAGTAAAATTACTTAGGCGACCCATACACCTACAATAATATTGCGCAATGTTGATGATTGCACAATATTAATGAACATATAGGGGTAGTATTGACAATTACGCAATGATTGAGTAAAAGATTGAGGACTTTTAAATTTTATTGCACAATATGTATTTATTGTGTCTTGTGTGTGGTACGCGTGTATTTTTACAGCGAAAATGGCACAAAAAAAACTTCAGCGAAAGAAAAATCGTGATAGCCCTTAGTCCAGATGCGGCGTTTTCGTTTTTGCCGTTTCGCTACAATTAAACACACGATAGCTGCAGCCAAATCTTTATCAGACATGGTGCACTGAAGAAAGTTATGACGAGAATGCTTGTTCAATTTTATTGTCTCAATTTAATTGTACCGTGTGGGTTTCAGAGCTCATCAATCATATTGTGCAATCATCAACATTGCGCAATATTAGTGTAGGTGTATGGGTCGCCTTATGACCGCTCGGCAGGCTGGTAGACTCAGGGGTGGCTGCCATTTACGGTACGGTACTTTAGGCGAATGTAGGGGTTTCTAATGTTTGCGTTTTGGATACGTTGCACTCCAGTAGCGGCAGTTCTGCTTATTTACGTGGCCATCAGGATGAAAATGAGCTTCATACGAAAACAAAATGTTGGTAAACGTTGAAAATCGCTCAATCACCTTTTGGGGTATAGGTCGTATCTTGAGACCCACTATCTTGATTGAAAGTCAAAGACACCAGAGGACTAAATGTATATTCATAATTATAAGGCACCACATAGGTACAGTCGTAGTCCGTCTATGCGCTATACATCATCCCTTCATCACATAGCTTAGAATGCGGCGTTTAAAGGTAAGCGTCCACTTGTCGGTATCGTACGCATCGGACGCATCGCACTCAACGGATCGTAGTATTCTTTGTATAGAAACTCATATAAGTGCGTCCACCTGCCCGCACCGAACGTCGGCAATGCCGCCGGTACCGTTGCTCCGAGAGGCAACTTTTGCGATGCGTGCCGATGACGTCATACGGAATGCCGATCAGTGGACGCACCGCTCGTTCCGCATCGGCTATTTGAATTTTGGCGTTTGTCGTGTATAAGCGTTGTTTTTGCACCATGGACGTACTCTTGCACAATTGCAATTATTTCAATTGTGAAAGAGTACGAAGAATTATATAATTAAAAAAAAACTCTAACTATTCTAACCAGCAAAGAAGGGACAATATCTGGGAGAAAATTGGGAAAAAGTTAAATCAAAATGGTAATTTTATAAACTTTTATTTAATTACTTATACAACGCGCCTTCCAGCCCGAATTCTCCTCATTTGCCAATCTACCGACCCTGCTTCCTTTTCTAGCGCTAGGCGCTCCTATCCGATTCCGCTTGAACTTATCCATGTATCATTTTAAATATTATCACATGAGAATACATTTAAAAACAGAAAACCTTATATATTTTTTCTCTTCTACGAATATATATTTTTAATCAAAAAAAAAGACGGAGACGAAGAATATACTGGTCAGATTTTCAAGGAGCTTTTATATTGCGCTTCCGGAGGTGTCGAAAAAAACGTAAAAACCTCCGCTCGCAATTTGTTTCGAAAACCTTTTACATTATTTTGTACTCGGCGAAGCAAAAAGGAGGGTTATGTTTTTGACCTGTATGTGCATAAATTAATGTATATAGGTATGTATGTACGTTGCCCGTTGCTCACTTCACTACCGAGAATGCAGACTTCTTTGCGAATTGTATATACCCAATCCAAACTGCCAACGTCGATCCGTCGCGGTGATTCTTTGATGCCGGATATCGTAGTACACATACTTATAGTACCTCAGCGCTTAGATGTGAAATAGATAGCGGTCCTGATGGCTTACCAGTAAAGGTCTTAAGGCATTTCTTGGCGCAGTTGTAGTGTTCAAAAGGTTAAACCAAATACTGTGCCCACACTCATTAAATGGTAAAGTGCGTGAGTGTATTTCTGCAAAAAAATCTTTTTCATCAACCCCCCCCCCCTCTTTGGCGGACTGAACCCCTCATTGAGAGACTCACTTGGTGTACATAAACAGTTGTTCTACCTAGTAAGGAGGTGCAGTCGTTGCTCACCAACTCGTTTATAGTTGCTAGTTCAGTTTTCGACAATCGTAGGCTGTAAGTACAGTAAGACAGATCGTCCTTTATAGATTTGGCAGTTGGTTTGGCAGTCGGAGGCCCAAAAGTCTGTCTCAAAAGTGTTCAAGACTGGTTGTCTTGCCAAATATCGTGACACCTGAGTTAGGTCCTGTGCTACTGTAATCCATCCACCTCTGATGAGACTGTAAAACTGTTCAACTGCATAGCGTTTGGCTGTCTAAATGCTAGGCAGACTATGGCAAGGAATTATCATCATCATCTTTCTCCTGTCCTTATGTCATTCATTTAGGGTCGGCGCAGCATGTCTTCTTCCATACTTCTCTAAAAATATATGCTGAGCCTACCTACCTACGACGCGGCGACGGCTACGACCTTCGACTTACACCAGTTGAACCAGTACCTAAGTACGATGTAAGAGTTATGTATAATTATGTATTTTATTCATTTGATCAGATGACGTAAGTAAATGTTTTGAGAGATGTAAATGTTGAGAGCACACAAATATATTTACCTAAAATAAAAAAAAATGGTATATTTGTGTGCTCTCAGAATGCTAATTATTTTCCAATCATGCTGAAACTTACATCATGCTATACGGCAATAGATTGTGGTAAGAGTAGCACAGTAGAGAGTGGAACAGATATAAATTGACACAAAATAAGTGCTTTATATTGCTGGCAATTTGCCTATTGCATCCACGATTATTCAGAACTGCTGCCCTACCATGACGTCTTAAAGCAGAACTTATTCCACTGCGGGAAAGAGACAGAGCTATACAGGGTGTCTAGCACCATTTCTTTCTCGCACAGGAATAAGAAATAAGATGTCATGGTAACCGTAACATTTTGATAGAGAAAAGGATGTAAAAATAACAATGGCAATCATTCAAAAAATAATTATTGTATTAATAAACAAAATAAATTATGTAATTTTTGTAGGAAATATAAAATAGTCGTCAGCAACAGCTTAAAAAAAAGTAGTTTTAATCGTTACAAGTTTTTGGAAATGTACAACTTTTAGCGTTTAAAAGGTTACCAGTTCGCAAATTAAGCTTAAATATGTCTCAGATCAATGTCATAAAAATGCTTCTGATATTAATTGTGCGAAAACGTACCGTTTGTGTCTATTTGACGATTAGGCTGACTGCAAAATTTCTCAGGAAACGATCCACTTATGATACAAGGTGTTTGGAAGAAGGATCGACATATTTTATTGAAGCTTTAGGCCGACAGTCGTAAGGTTTTTAATGGTAGCTGGGAACTGTAACACTAGTCTCGGAATTGTGATACTGTAAGGTTATGCACAATTATTTTGACGCGTGACAACGTCCGCTCTTGATTCTGAATCGGAAATATTTTGTAATAGTAATCATTGTACAGACGCCTGCACATCAAGCTACTACAATCTGTCAGAGTTCTTTGATAGATTTTCGACTTTATTTCTAAAGTATTAGGTTCAAGGTTCATTGGGAAAAATTGACAGTTTCGGGTAGCTTGACCTGCAGGCGCGTCTGTACAATGACAATGCATGTCACATAACAATATTTTACATTAAATTTACTTATTTATATGATACGTTTCTGTACGTCAAACTATTTGCGTTATGGCGCTCGAACGCTGGTAACATTCACTTGTAATGCAGCTTACATTGGTGAGTAGAGGAACCGAGAATTATATATAATAACGGGAATTTCATCTGAGCATAATCTTCTTATTTGATGCTCACTGTACATAAATAAATTTGGCAATAATATTAACGTCAAACATTACAGTTTAGTGCGATGAAATAATATAAACACAACAGTACGAAGTTTATTGTGGTCGGATTTTCATGGGCCTTTTTTATTGAGTTAGACGTAGAGATGAAAGTTAAAGAAAACTTTTTAGTTGTGCTTTCGTTAATGAACAAAGATGTGATCGGTGAAACGCCAATTAGATATTGTTATTTGTTTACTGTTGTCAATAAAATGGATACTTCAAAATTAAGAACACAAACTTTTTCACAGAGAGTAGCTGTTTAGTAATCTGTGGAAGTGGTCAAAAAAATGTTAAAATATCTACACAATCATGAGTGTGGTGACTTAAAAGTCTTTCGATAATATCTAATACTTTTTGTTCTCCGGAATACGTAAGTATATTTTCAGGATAATATTTATGTTGACAGCCTTAGAACATTAAAAATGTCCTAGACAAAAATGTCATTAGCGGCGATATATTTTATTCACTTTTCCACACCTCAAGAAAGTCGAATAAAAAGAAAATGTAAATATGCTTAAAATAATTCTAATTAAGGCCCTGCCTTCAACCAGAGAGAAAGGGATATTACACCCGCACAGCTACCTCTCCCCTACGACTACACCTCTCGCACAGTCAAACCGTTTTTTTTTGGGGTGAACTATTGATGGATATAGAATGTCAGGTATTAAAAGAATATTTTTTTCACGAACTATTTTGTTTTTATATCAATGATATTTTGTTTTCACATTCTGTTTAAACAAGTAAATTAAATGAAAGTATCTGTTTGTAATTTCAAAATATTAGCGGTATTTTTACTGAAAGATATTTGAGATTAAAAGGAGTAGCTCTGTTTATTTTAGAAAAAGGATTTGGGTTCAATGAAACAAACTTACAACTAATAATAATCGTAATAAAGAGCTGGCATCCACAAGTGTCGGAGATAAAAACACTAAACACATCAATGACAATTCTATCATGTCTCCTTCTCAAAATGGATGTAGGAAGGGGTTCCACGGTACTAAGGAGCTGCTCTTCATTGATGTGGCCATTAGTCAACAGGTTCGCCGTTCCCGAAGGCATCTGTTGACATGTTGGATAGACTATAAAAAAGCCTATGACTCCGTGCTATATACATGGCTCATGAGGGTGTTCTGGAGTTGTATAAAGTTGATGTAACTCTGCGCGCTATAGGGCAATGGAGTACCGTCCATCGCTATCCAGCATGTCGACAAATCCAGAGGAATAGCGAGCCTGTAAATATAGTGCGAGGAGCTAGTAGAGTTTCAGGGCGATAATTTGAGTCCAAGTTGGTTTTTGCTTAGCCTTGAATCCTCTAAGCACGTTGCTGGAGGATTCAGGTCTACGCTATAGATTGAGGACAGGCGGTCAGACTATATCTCACCTCTTTTACATGGATGACCTGAAACTCTTTGCCCCCAATGATTTGCAACTGATGGTTACTGAAACCTTCAGTAGCGCCATCAGAATGGAATTTTGTGTGGATAAATGTGCGGTCATGCATGTAAAGCGAGGGGAAATTGTGGAATCTGTGGGAACCCAGCTCTCGGATTCCATAAACCTTAGATCCCTCTCAGCAACCGAATCTTACAAGTATTTGGGTACGCCGGAAGCGCTAGGCATCAATGTGACTGACATGAAGCAATCATTGAAGTAGCGCTTCTTTGGCCGCCTGCGAAAAAGTATTTCATAATCTTTTTTTTATCAGGCGGAAACAACGTGCACGCTTTCAATGGTTGGGTTATACCGGTTCTGATGCACTCTTTTGGCTTACTCAAATGGACTCAAACAGAACTACACGCCCTGAATAAGAAGGTCCGTACATTGTTAACAGCATATCAATAGTGTCACCCACGTTCTTCGGTTATGAGATTGTATATCCCACAAAGTTGTGGAGGTCGAGGCTTTTTAAACGCCAAGACTCTCCACAATCGTGAGATATGCAGTCTCAGGGAATATTTCCTAGAAGCTGACGTGGGGATGCATCGAGATGTGGTTGCGGTGGTCAAGGGCCTCACCCCGCTCTTCTTGGCTAAAGAGAACTGGCGCAAACCTGTAGTTCTTGACACTACGATCGCAGGGAGGTATGGCAGAGTAAAGAGCTTCACGGACGCTTTTTTTGTGCCCTGCATGGGCCCGATGTAAACCTATTGACCAGAAGCAAGAAGTGATACACATTGATATTAGTGAGGGCACTAATGATATATTTTCTATGAAAGGAGAAAGAGAAGAATATACCCAAAAAGGTTGAACATAGAAGAGTATCTAATAGATATCGCAACTTATCATATTTTGTTATACATCTCAACATCCCCACTTAACAAAATAAAAGATGCATCCTACATATAACAATAAGGCTATCTCATCCCAAGCTAAGCAGAGCTTGTGTTATGGTAACCAGACAACTGATATACATACTTATATAATTTATAAATATATACATATTATAGATAAATCACACCCAGACACAGAACAAACAATCATGCTCATCACACAAAGTGTGTCCTGGGTGGGAATCGAACCCACGACCTCCGGCTCAGCAGTCAGGGCCACTAACCACTGGACCAACAGGCCCCTGTAATATATCCATTACAAATTACTTTTATCAAATAAACCGAACATTCCTAAGAAATTATAATGTTTCATTTTACATAAACCCTTAGTAAGTAGATCTGCGGGCATCTCTGAAGTCGACAAGTATTTTATTGTGACAGTAACTTATTTCTTAGTTTCCCAAGAGATTGCACAGCTTTGACCTACACACACAACACCAAAACTGTAACGATCAGGCGGCTTGCGTAGACGCTTAACAGGCTTCCCCGCAGGCAACTCGGGAGAGAGCCCTGACTTAGACGAAAGCTGTGGCCTGACTGGCACAGGCTCCGCAGTTTCAGCCGCTAGTAAGTCCTCGGAGTCCTCAAAGACTTCTTCATCATTGCTGTAAGTTTCTCTTTCGGGCCTCAGTACCTCTTCCTGCTCCTGTTCTTCCTCTGTTTTTGTGCGCTTCATGTTCCTCACTTCTTGGGTATATTCTTCTCTTTCTCCTTTCATAGAAAAGATATCATTAGTGCCCTCACTAATATCAATGTGTATCACTTCTTGCTTCTGGTCAATCCTCTCCTCAATCACAACAATATCTCTTGCTATTGTTACTTTGTTATTTTTGGGTTTGTAAACTCGGTAACCTTTCACGTTGTTTGAATAACCAACAAGAATACACTCATGTGATTTTCTGTCCAATTTTAATCGTTTTTCTTTTGGTATGTACCATAGCCTTACTTCCAAAGATACGTAGATTACTGACATCTGGCTTGGCTCCGGTCCATATCTCTATAGGCGTCTTGTTGTCCAATCCTGATGCGATCGACCTGTTACGCAGATAAACTGCAGTGTTTACTGCTTCTGCCCAAAAAGGTTTTGCTAATCCTGCATCGAATAACAAACATCTCGCTTTTTCAACAACTGTACGGTTGTACCTTTCGCAGAGACCATTTTGTTCCGGTGTATATGGGCAAGTTTTTTTTTTCAATTGCAAGAAATGTTTCAAATTCCTTACTGCAGAATTCTGTACCATTGTCTGTCCTCAACACTTTCAGCTTTCTGCCTGTTTGATTTTCTACTAACGCCTTGAATGCTTTGAAAATTGAAAATACTTCGTCTTTGGTCTTTAAGAAATATACAAATGCCATCCGACTAAAGTCATCGACGAACAACAAAAAATATTTCATTCCTCCAATAGACCTGGCTTCCATAGGTCCACAGACATCTGCGTGCACCACCTCGAGAAGTTCCTCGCCTCTGTTGCCAACATGACTGAAAGGCAGCCTGAATTGCTTTCCCTCACAACACACAATGCAGCTAGTCTTACTGACCTGAGCCTTGTCCGAATATGACATATCTTTTACAGCACCATCCCCCATCACATTAAGGTCTTTGCTGTTCAGATGGCCAAATCTTCTATGCCATACACTTCCAGACACTGAAGTCAACAAACAATCTATTTGCTTGATTCTCAATTTGTATACACCTCCAATCACATCTGCGATTGCTACCAGTTCATTATTTTGGTTTTAAATATAACAGTGCATCTCATCAAATGTCACATTGTTTCCTTTGCTCACTAACTGGCTGACTGATAGTAAGTTCGTAGCCAAGTTTGGCACATATAACACTCCCTTAACTATATTCTTGTGCTCGGTTTCTCCAACAAGAGTAGTTATTTGGACATCTCCACTGCTTCCAACAGGAATTTTCGTCTTATCAGCTATCATTTAACGTCAAACAAGGATTGGTTGTTGAACGTAACAAATCAACACCAAGTGCGAGACATTATTATCGAATGATACGCAGAATGAACTGGCAACGACTGACGTTTATTTAAAAAGGTTGAACATAGAAGAGTATCTAATAGATATCGCTACTTATCATATTTTGTTATACATCTCAACAAGACCAAACAGCTTTCGTGGCTTGGCTACGTTCTGGCGACCTCTTTGGAGAAACCGAAGGTTTTGTCCGTGCAAACAGGGATGAAGTTATGATGACGAATAACTACCAGAAATTTATCGTGATAAATGGCACGGTTGACATATTTTGATATAATAAATCATAATTCATGAATGGCCTTCACCAATTCTTTAGCAAGTTTTGGCTCCATCCGAAATATATATATATATAAAAATAAATATGTAGGTAAATAAACATGTAAAACTATGATGAATATGTGAAAAAAATAATAAACGGAATAAATCGTTATAATGAAATGAACTGTCAATCAACGACAACGTCATGAGCGCACATTACGGGTCTGACGGAGGAATAATCTCACATCTTAACGCATACCGTGTTAGGGTGATGTCTCTTTTCTAGGAACTTAGGTCAACGTTACCGCCAAGTCGAAACAAGAGGGGGTCAATGTCCAATGCAATCACATGTTGGACGCTGCCCTTGATAGGCTGCGCTCAGAGGTACTGAGTAACCAAACAAGGATCAGCTTTTTAATTATTTTTCATCAATATAATACACACATCCAAAAACTTTTGTCTGCCTCTCGAAATGAATGTAAGATAAATGAAATCAGAATAAGAAATGAGTGTAATGAGACTGTTAATCCCGCCGAAGTACGGGTGTCTACCGGGAGCTTCTACAACCGCGAGGTATGCAGTATCAGGAAATATTTTATTAAAACCGCTGTTGGGTGTGGGAGCAGTGGACAAGGGTCTCACCCCGCTGTCCATGGTTAAAGAAAACTGGCGCAAAGTTGTAGTACATACTAACGGAGCCCGCAAAAAAGAATGGCAAAGCAAAGAAACTTCACGAGTGCTCTTTATGGGCTCGATGCAGATTTTCCAAAGTACATATCCTGGCTACGTTGGTCGTTTCCTATGGAGAAGATCCGGCAAGAAACTCACTGATTATTTTTTTGAAGTTATACTTCTTTAGGCGCGATGGAGAAAAATGATGAGAGTGAATTTAGCCAGCGACATCGTGAAGTTAGTTCTAGGTGGCATGAAAATCGATAACTATGTTCAAGTTGCATATTCTAGTATTTTTATATTAAGAACACGTCATCATCTGCCTAGCCTTTTTCCAACTATGTTGGGGTCGGCTCCCAGTCTAACCGGATGCAGCTGAATATCAGTATTATACATGGAGCGACTTTTAGAACACGTGTTTCATAATAAATAAATATTATTTTGGTGTTCTTATTAAATTAATTTCACATTCAAAGCTACCCTTGCGGAGGTTTGGAAATGGATGGGTAACCACAGGGGGCCAGGGTAAGCAACCTTTGCCAAGGTTTGGATATGGATGGGTTACCACACGGGGACAGGTTAAGCAACCCTTGCCGAGGTTTGGAAATGGATGGGTTACCACAGATAGCCAGCAGTAATAGAGTTTTTATTCAAAGTGCCTTCGATCCTCGAATTCATAAACGATAATGAACATGAAAACGAAAACGATGTCCTTTTGGTAAGTCCACAATGAAACAAAATAATGATGTTTTCAATGACATATTTAGTTCCTATCACAATCTGTTCGTTTCTGCATACTACTTTTACAAAATAATGTCGATGTTTCACATCTGCCAGGCGTCCCGCGACGGCTCACATTCTTTTGATTATTTTTTATTTATCGTTAATCACTACAGCATTTTAGTTATTTTTTTTCTATACGCCAAAGAAGTATAACTTCTAACGCGTGTACATAGGTACACACACCCCTTTTTTTTAATCATTTGGTTTTATGTATGAAAGGACAGCGTACGCCCGGTCAGTAAATTGTTGCTTGCTTTTTGCAAAAGCGTAGAAAAAGATAACTTAATGAAATATCGATAATGGCATATCTATCCAAGAGGTGCGCGCAAGCGACGCGAGGGGAGGGGAATGTTTAGTTATTAATTTTTAATTATTAATATTTTGTGTGCTCGTCGTAATTTGTGCCAAATAAATGTTTCTTTCTTTAAATAAAGTAAGGTTATGTTTAATATAAACTTGGAGGTTTCTACGAGTTTTCGAAAAAGATCATGTCATGGTTTTTTTTTTGAGGATATGAAAGTGATTCCCTTGTTCAAGTAAAGTTCTTAATTTATTTATCAGAATCTATACAAATATTTGTATATACAACCGAAAGCCGAAACACCTGTCTAGTATTTTTATATAAAGAATCTATGTACAAAATTTCAGAACTGTATATTGAAAAACCACAAAGTTATAAGCTTGTTATGCTACCTGGATATCCATACAAATACACTGTCACTAACAGCGCACGGTGTCCCTGCGCCGCGACTGTGACTCGAGCGCATTTTTTTTGCCGAGGTCCGGCCGGGTGTTTTGTGCGCTTGCGAATAGGTACTTAGTGTCGCATGGTGTCCATATTATAAACTTTTCTAAATATTTTTTTAATATACTAATAATAATGTTGTATATATCTTAATATATATAAATCAGGTTTCACGTTGTTTATCCGCGATGGACTCCTAAACTACTTAACCGATTTTAAATTAAATTTGCACACCGTGTGCAGTTTGATCCAACTTGAAAGATAGGATAAGTAGGGTTGGTAGGTAGGGTAGGTAGAAAGGTAGAAAATTGCATTGCAACGCATGCCGGGACACAACTAGTATATATATTTATATATCTATCTCTAAAAATGTATATATATCTTTCGATAGTAGCTACGTTTACCTTCTCAATTTTTTGACATTGACATAAGATTTCGATTACGATCCATTTCAAAACTGTATTCTTCAATGAAAACAACAATATTTAAAAAAATATTCAATACTTGGGTGCTTTTTTCTTTCGGGTGGGAAATCATCCTATGACTTCCCCCGCTCTGGGCGGAGCGGGGGGGCATGTCAGACTTGTACTGACTAAAACCCACCCATGTTCCTTCTATTGCCCTTTACGTTCCGAGGCCGCGGTATCTCTTTCGAACAACCCGCAACCCCGGCAGGCGGAGGCTCTGGCAAGCCCCTCTGCTTTGCTGACTCTCTTTGAGTCGCGCGTGAAACACGAACGCGCCGTCGACACGGCCTGTCGTCAATCGACGGACGGACGGTGAACTACCCATTGCTCACCGCCCACAGGCCCGCATCTCGCGGCGCCCGGCGCCATGGGCGTCTCCCGCGGTGGCTGGGTTGGGCAGATGTTCTCTCCCTCAATACGGGTGCTTTACTTTCAAATTAAAATTTCATGTTTCCTTAACAAATGTCGTTTTTAGAACATAAAACGATGTCAATCGGGACTTTTATGTCAAAACGAAGAAATACATCCCTCCCGTCTGAAGCCCGAAGCCGCAGTGTGAAAATATGCATCGGAGTCCTAGCGAGGGCCGGGGGCAAGTTGGTTGGATATGTGATTGATTATAAACCTTGAATTTTCAAAGGAAAGCTTTTTACGCAAATTTTAAAACGACAGCCATTCAAATTTCACAATATGAGTTTATTCTGGTCTTTTTAAAAATGAAATTTTCTCTAAAAAAATATATTGAGACTAAAAAAAGTACTTCTGCAAAAAATCAATAATCAAATTCTTAAGCAAAAACTATAAATTTCATGTTGATTAATGCACAGGTAACGAAGTTGAATCATAATTTGCAAAATAATCGGCATTTTTATATTGTCTGCATTTATGTAAATAAACAAAATATGAAAAAAATATTTCTGCAATTTTAAAGACCGTAAAGCATTTTAAAAAAAAAATGTTGGTATCCCCTTAATAAATCTTACTACTCAATTGACGAATATATGACTGAGAAAAATATTAACAATAGTGATCTTAGTGCTTAGCAATAATATTTTGTTATACTTCAATTTTTAATTATGTAATTGAATTTGACTTTATTTTGTTTCTACAAATTATTTGGTTTTTATGATTTACTAGCTGTGCCCAGCGGTTTCACCCGCTGAGGTTTAGGGGTATGAAAAATAGATGTTAGCCGATTCTCAGACCTACCCAATATGTACGCAAAATTTCATAAGAATCGGTCGAGCCTTTTCGGAGGAGTACGGTAACTAACATTGTGACACGGAAATTTTATATATTAGATTATATAATATATTAATAGTTGTTAAGTTATAATTTGTTATTGATGAATTTAAATTTTTAATTTTCTTAATGAGATATTATGTTGCTGTGCCCTATAAGGGTCCATAAGTATACTTTAGCTATAAGACTCATGTAACATCTTTTCACATTATAAATAAATATGAATATGAATAACATGCGACCACTATAAACTTCGTTATAACTTATTGTCTAATTGCACTGCATTGTTGAAACGTTTGTATTTATTTCAAAACTCATTTATGAGTGTTTATCAACAATAAAACCTTTTTTGTACTATGTACATGATATTTTATACTTGTCAAGTAAGCACATGATAACTGTGTTACGGAGGATAATAAGACACTGTCAAGTCTATCGTTTCGGTATACCATTAAAAATGTACTGGCAACAAAAGAGATAAGTTATCAGGCCGTCAGATACAGTCGAATATAGTTTTATTTTTAAATCTAGAATGTTTTCGTTAAGTTTATTTGATAGAAAATAAACCATTTTTCAATACATTACATTAGAGTTCAATCGTTTTCTAAAAAAATCAACTTTGTGTGGCGAGCTTAAATACTTATCTATTTTGTTGAGCATACACTTGATTAAGTTAGTCTATAAATATTAAATATTTTGCGTTGTTAGCGGTAGGTGAGCAGTAAAGGCTGGCATTGCTACTCATTCTTCATATCACTTAGTCTGGATACGAGCGGGAAGCGAACGATGCGCAGCTGGTTTGCGTAGTCGCAAACGATCGCATCTTTCAACGGCAAGATCTGCCGCACGAAGATACATCCATCGCTTTGGCCTGAAACAAAATACGGAAGATTTATATCATCAGTTTTAGTGATAATATGGATGACAAATGGATTGATAATTTATCTACACTATTTTGTGCGAAAAAGACAGCCATATGGCAGTGCCTAGTAGGTAAAGGCGAAAATATCATCAAGAGTAACTTTTTCAGCCACTACAAATTGAGCTCTTTTTAAATTGGTGCATTTTTTATAATTTTTCTTAAAAGTTATGTGCTATCCCATTCAACAGCACAGAATGTAATTTTATAAAAGTTTAAAAAATAATTAGTTAATGCAATAATTGTTGACATTACGAGATCCTCGTGAAAGCCGAGAAAGATAAGCAAATCAAATATATTGACTTGGCTCGCAAGGTTGTCGACATGTGGGATGTGGATTCAGTAATCATTGTGCCCTAAGTCGTATCTACGCCTTGACCAATAATACCTATAGAGGCTTTCGTTAGGCAGCTGGATCAAGAGCCTGATACAGAAAGCGGTACTCTTAGACAAGGTTCGTATTGTTAGAAGGTTCCTTTAGACTCTAGAGCTCTAGAGACCGCCGGTAGCTTGGACCCTGTTCTTGATACCAGCGGGTTACAATTTTTTTGTTATTTATACATTTTTCTTTTATTTATTTTTGAATAAGAAAAATATGAAATTAATGTATATGTTTGTTAACGGATACCATGTTCTAACATTTGATCGACACTGGCGAGATAAATACGAGCATCGGGTTATATTTGTGATAATTGACGGCACGGTCGGCGCAGTGGCTGAGCGATAGACTGCTGCGCTGCGTGTCGCAGGTTCGATTCCCGCACGGAACAAATATTTGTATGACCTGCAGATAGTTGTTTCGGGTCTGGCCGTTTGTGTATGTGAGTTTAAATGTTTGTAAACGCACCCACGATACAGGAAAGAATCCTAGTGTGGCGCAACGTTTTAAAAAATAAAATAATTAATTTATATGCGGCGAGCATAAGTTGCCTTCTAACAAAATCTGGAGGTTATATGTGTGTAAAACAACCTGGATTATTTTTGCTACCTAAAATACTACATCTTAATACTATGAACATTTATTGCAGGTTTTAATTTGTTTTTGTTTTCCAGTAATAAGAATTTTCATTACTGTAAGCAATGTTTCTTTTTGATAAACCTTATCAGGGAACCATTATTTAGACTTGAGATGAGGTGACTGAGATATGGCTTTCTGTGCCCCATTAAAAAAGACCAATAGAGCCACTACCCCGATTACATGTTCTTACCTAGAAGTACTCGTCGTATGACATCGCCGCTGCTGAGGTCGTACGCTGTGAGTCCGCTGCGGTCACCCATCACGAGCATAGTGTGAGTCAGCGGCAGCATGCGGCTCATGTAGTTGAGTCCCTAAACATAGACCAACATTCTCGAAACCGTTCTTATACTAGCTTTACTTGTTTGAAGCTATATTGTTTTCGCCGTAGCATGGTGCGGGTGACATTAGTTAAATGTACCATTCCTCTTCAATCTGGAACGTTACCGCTATTTCTGAGCATGACTCATTAAAGGCTTCACCCTGAATATCATAATCGTAAAGGAGTACTCATAATAGCAATACGCAAAACATGTATTTTCATCTTATTTCACCCGCACCAAGCTACAGCGAAAATAGTATAACAATCAATGTAATCAAATCTTGGAAGTCAATTTTGACATTCTTCTACTTAATTGTCGTAATGAAATTTCAATTTGTGTGTACATGTAATTCGGATGACAACACTTGCGAGCAGGGGCCTTAGTCTGCTATTACAACAGTGTCAGAATGGTCGATCACTGATCGCATTATGGTTGATTTTGATAATCTACTACATACTAAACTTGTCAAAATCAACCATTATGCGATCAGTGATCGATCATTCTGACACCATTGTAATAGCAGACTTAGGGCGCGCGAGGGTACATCTCGCAGCTCGCGCTTATTCGAGCTTAAAGTGCGTCAACGTCCGTCTTGCGTCTCGCCTAAACGCGCTTCCAACACAGCGAGCTTAAACGAACGGAAAAACCGTTATTTTAAGAACTTCCTTAGTGTACAGACCATTGACAGAATAATATTCAACAGTAGATAGTTACTATGTGAATGGAGTTTAGCATATGTCCCTGAAATCGGTCCCAGATGCAAAGGCGCTCGTCGGCGCCCGCAGACACCACGTAGGAGGCGGTGTACGCAAGTGACGTCACGGCGCCGTCATGCGCCTGCATGCTGTACAGGCAAGCACCTGGAAACGTTCCACAAAGATGGATTGAGTTCTGTCTTGGATGTGAAGGTCAGATAGGCATTCGTTCCTTGTAAATACCTACTGGTATTCAGCCGCACCCGGTCAGACTGGAAACCGATCGCAACTTAATCAGGCCAGGCCGATGATAATGTTAAGTTATAACCACACACAAATTATTCAATGAAATACATCAAATTAATTTAACATTATTTATTTGGTTTATTCCTTTTTAGAAATATTGTTGCGCCCACCGCATTGCAAAAAACCATGTCTATTGTTGCATGGGTGCTAAATTCTGTTGGCCAAGGCTGTATATTACCTATACCAGCTGCGCCCCGAGATTTCACTCGCGTGGTGATAAAATATACATCTGCTGATAGATTATGAATCGTAACTTATTTGTTATTCTGATATGTAAGGTATATTATTGAGAAGCATCAAAATCCATTCGGTAGTTTTTGCGTGAAAGAGCAGAAAACATAAGCACAAACTAACGCTTTTATAAGATATGAATGATGACTATCAGTAAAAACTGTCGAATATATATATACTACTCAAAATAAAATGAAAATAAAATAAACGCGGCGAGAGATTTTCAGAAGCCTGCATCCATGAAGTCGATCGTTTTGGTGGTCCAATGATGATGTAATGATTTGGGGCGGGATAAGCTTACACTATTTTAAATGAGGGTACTGTTACTAAAAATAAATAAATAAAAAAAAAAAAAAGCTTTTATTATTCCTTACAAACTATTCATAGGTACGAGAAAAAAGAAATAACTTTAAACAATAAAAGGTTAATATGTTGTTAATGTAAAATATGAAATTAAATTAAAAGACTTATTACTATGTTAGTTAGTTAGTATTGTGTGTTGGTATCTTTTCTTGTATTTTCCTTATGTTCTATGTAAGGACCGCCTGCGGCGGTAAAAGCCTCCTCCAAATGCTTCCATCCATCACGTAGTCTAGCTGTTCTGGCCCAAAGCTTACCAGCTATCTTGACTATGTCGTCATTCCATCTTTTAAAAGGTCTGCCTCTTTTCCTTTTTAAATTTCTAGGCGTCCAGTTTGTTACAATTTGGGCCCATCGTTCTGGTTCTAGCCTCTGAATGTGGCCCGCCCATCGCCACTTGAGTCCGAGTATCTGTTTGATCACATCCTTTGACTTTGTTGCTCTCCTGATCAATTTGGTTTCCACTCGGTCTCTAAGCTTGATGTTCATGAAACTTCGTTCTATTGCCCGTTGACATGTCCTAATTTTATTTAGCTGTTTTTTCGTTAGTGACCATGTTTGGCACGCATAAGTAAGGCACGGCATCAAGCAGCTATTCGAGGCTTTAGCTTTCAGGCTAGGTGGGAATGAACTTTTAAAAATTTCTTTCATGGCCCAGTACTTGTTCCACGTGTTTCTTATCCTTGTATTCACTTCCTTTTCACTACAGTCTTTAAACGATAAGATATGTCCAAGGTATGTGTAGTCTTCCACATATTGTAATGGCAGTGAGTTGACCGTGATAGGAACTTGTTCTTTATTGGTCATTAGTTTGGTCTTATCTTGGTTGACCTCAAGCCCAATCATTTTACTATATTTGAAGAGATTCTCTAACATAATTTGTAGTTCTTCTGGTTCTTCCGACAGTACGACAATGTCGTCCGCGAATCTAAGGTGTGATAAATATTTGCCGTCTATTTTAATTCCCTTATATCTCCAATCCAATCTTCTGAAGGCATTTTCCAAAACTGCTATGAAAAGCTTGGGGGAGAGCGGATCGCCTTGTTTGACCCCTCGTCCAATCTTAAACGATGGACCTGCCGTTTCTATTTTCACTCGTGCTGTACTTTGCTTATATATTTCTTTAATAAGGTCTATATAATCAGAGTTGACCCCTTGATCTCTTAGTGATTGCCATATAGAGTGGTGCGATATAGAGTCGAATGCTTTGGAGTAGTCTATGAAAGCAAGGTACAGACGGTTGTCATATTCGATGTACTTTTCTATTATTTGCTTTAGAGTGTGGATGTGGTCGACTGTCGAGAAGTTTTTACGAAATCCTGCTTGTTCCACTGGTTGGTTTTCGTCTAGCACTTTTGTTATTCTTCGGAGCAGAGTTGATGTGAAAACCTTGTAGAGACAGGACATTAGACTAACAGGTCTATAATTTGATATTAGCTTGGGGTCTCCTTTCTTGTACAGAAGGACAATTTCAGAGCTCGACCATTGAACAGGTATTTTTTTCTGCTGTAATATCAAATTAAATAGTTTGTTTAGTGGAGTCGATAATTTATCTGTTCCTGCCATTATCATTTCATTAGTCACGTCGTCCGGACCTGGGCTCTTTTCCGTTTTTAGGTTTCTGATTGATAGTTTGACCTCGCTCTCCAGAAAGGGTGGAACCGGGTCGTTGTTCCAGATGTTAGTGTATTTCTCTTTATCTTGACAAGTTTCGCTGTAGAGTTCCGTATAAAATTGTGTGGCCACTCTCACAATGTCTTTTCTGTTTGTTACCGTTGTCCCTTCAGCATTACATAAGTGAGTCATTACTTTTTTGGCGGTATTTAACTTTTTGTAGGCCTTCTTTATGCCTCCTGAATTTTTCAGGAAGGAGTAGAGTACTTTGCTTCTGTAGTTCTTTAAATTACTTTTAATTGTTTTGTTTATTTCTCTATACATTTTACTCAGTTTTAATTTATCTTGTTTTGTTTTATTTTCCTTGTTTTTCAGTTTATATCTTAGGTTTTGTAGCTCTTTTACTTCTTGTGTTATTACTGATTCTAATTTGTCGTTTCTTTTTGAACTATTTGGGGTTTTCGAACATTTTTTTAGTGTTGTTTCTAATATATCGTAAAATGTTTGTACTGTTACATTGTCAGTTTCTGTGTTGGTCAAGAATTCTTTTTCAAAACGGTTGTAGTCTATAGAAGTTTGTGCGACAGCTTTGTATGTTGATCGTGATTTTTTTATATTATTTAAGGTGAGCGTCATCCTAACCAATCTGTGATCGCTAGAGTGCAAAAATCTGTTAATCACTTCGACGTTTTCTATATTTTTGGTTCGGTTTGTTGCGATGAAATCAATTTCGTTTCTAGTTTTTCCGTCAGGTGACCGCCATGTCCATCTCAATTTTTCTGACTTGTTAAATATGGTGTTTGCTATTTTGAGTCGGTATTGGTGACAGAAGTTTATGAACATTTGACCTCTTTGGTTCCTCTTTCCGAAACCATAGCTACCCATCGTCAGATGCTCGCCAGGTTCTTGTTTACCTATTTTTGCGTTCATATCTCCCATAAATATAATATATTTTGTGCATTTCATCATAGCATCATATAGCATCATAGGGTACTGTTACTGCTCAGCGGTATATTGAGGAAGTTGTCAGACCACATGTGATCCCATTAGCACAGCGAGTGGGTCTTGGATTCATCTTGATGCAAGACAGTGCTCGTGCACACACGGCTCAAGCGACTCGGTTTGTACTCGAAGCCTCTCAAAATCAAGTCTTGCCGTGGCCGGCGACCAGTCCGGACTTAAATCCAATAGAGCACATGTGGGATCAGTTGAAACGAAGCGTTAGAAACGGTGATCAGAAAATCCACAACGAACAGCAACTCATCAACGCTGTTAAAAGGGCCTGGGAAGAGATTCCAAGGGAAAATGTCAGGCATTTGATTGAGAGCATGCTCTCCAGGCTTCAGCAGTGTGTAGCTAAACGAGGGGGGCATACCCGTTACTAAAAGATGAGCATGGAGTATTTTCTTTTGTTTTCATTAACTTTACATTGTTTTTATTTTCAACCTAAAATGTGTTTTTTCTATCAAAAGCAAATAAACTTTTTAATCATTATTATTTGAATAAATTTATTGGTCTACATGGTAAAAACAACGTTAGTTTTCGTTATGGAGATTATTATTTTCATGGTACAGACAAAATACCTCGCGGCCCTTATTTTGTTTTGAGTAGTATATATATGAATGACAGACGGACCAATGGCTTAACATGCTTATCGGTAATAAGACATAGACCAGTGGTTTGAACATATTTTCTCAGCATATTTGTGGATATATTTTGTTTGTTTGTGTTAATAGGGGCGAGCCTTTTGCTATTAACCGAGCATAAATCCGATAGTCCGTAATACTGAGAAATCCCTGATAAACTTACCAGTGTGTAAGTCCCAAACGCAAAGCAGCCCGTCTTGCGAGCCGCTGCCTGCGATGGTGGGCGTCGCGTGGTCGATGAAGCAGCTGGTGATGGGGCCACAGTGACCGTGAAGTGTGAACAGCTGATTCAGGTCAGCGCTGGAAAATACCTGCCAAACAACAACACATTATATTCACACACATTGATACCTTAACATTATTCAGACCGAATAATGCTATGTATGCTTAATTCAATCTAAATTCTAGAAGGTAAAATATACCGTAAACTTTAAGTGTTTATAATCTCCATTCATAATGTCGTCATGTTGTGTTCATTATGAGGAGCTCGTGGCTAAATAATAGCAGCCGTTAGGGTCGATCTTTAGGTTAAACCGCGGTTCCCTAGGTTGGGCTGTGGATGGGTGACCACCTGTTACATACCGAGTTTCCTCCGGCCTTGGAAAGCACGTTAAGCCGTTGGTCCCAGCTGTCATTTGTAGATCTTTGACAGCCGTTACAGGTAGTCAGTGTTCTGAAAGTCTGACAATCAGTCTTACCATGGGGTATCGCATTCCCTAGTACTAACTGGGTTATGGAGATCATATAGGCAGTGGCTCCATGTAAAATACTGATATTCAGCTGCATACGGTTAGACTGGAAGCCGACCCCAACATAGTAGGCAGATGAGGATGAATCTCCATTCATAATGTGACAAGTCGACGAACTACGTTGAGTGTCATTGAATTAAAAAAAAATTAGGCATCACATCATTAGAGTCTATAACAATTTCAAGCTCTCAATAAGCACTTTTAATAAAGTTGTGCTAAAGTTCTTATTTAATTACATAAAACTTCATAAGTGAAATTATTTTTATTACACTTTGATTCAATATTATTCCTAAAATCGAATTACAAACGCTGAATTTAACTGCTCGGAAAAACAATTAAAACAACCTTAAGCGTTTCTTAATACATAGTAATGTTACCTTTGGTATTGTACTGGTTTAACTAAAATAACATTAGGAATGATTTGGTGGAACGATTAAGGTTGTCAGCGGTTTCTTCTAGATGTGTGTTAGTCCTTCACGCAAAACTATGAAACAAAGTTTGTCGAAAAATGGCAGACAAATATGTTAAAACATATTTGGATAAACTGGATTAACACATAGAAAACTTTTTATCCGTTGGTACAATACTAAGACGGATGACCCACTAACAAAACTCCACCCGGCTGAACCTGCAGGCATAAGGTCATTAACATTATTAATAACATTTTATGGATATTTACCATATACCGGGTATGTTTTTAACAAATTTGAAAACACCCAACCACAATAACTTCCGTGATCATCGCGTTTACAACTGCGTCAAAATATCGAAAACTCAAAATGAATAATAAACATGGTAAATATCCCGCTTCAAATGTGATACATATTAATGATCATGTCAGTTAAAGCACTTATATTGTAAGTTGTGAACTGGTAAAGTTTATTCTGTGTACCTTTAGCACGTGGTCCTGCGCGCCGGTGAGGATGCGGCCGCCTTCCGAGTGCATCTCCGTGATGGGCTGCTGGTGCGGCCGGCACTGCGCTATCCTCACGCACACCACCTCTACAACCATCACTAGATGTTAGCCAGAACTTATTAAAAATAATCAATCTGTGTCGTTCCCAGACCACAATAACGTAGGTACATTATTTTCTTTCATTCATTTATATACACATTTAAAATTCTTATAATATTTCTTAAAAAAAAATACAAAACATTTATAATATCTAAAAAATACTAGCATCGAAAACAGGGTCTGATCTACCGGTGGTCAGGGCTCTTGAAAGGGGAAACTAATGATATGCACCATGTTCACACAGTTCACAAGTACTGCTTTCTGAATCAAGACCTTGATTCAGGTTTAAACTTGAACGTCCTCAGATGTTGGTCGACGCTATTGGCTGTTAAGCCATTGGCTGACACGATTATCGACACAACGGAAGCTGTAAATACGTCTGACATATCGACACACGAGCCAGATATTTTCTTTTATTTATTTGGAACAAAAAACAGTTACACGTTACAATATTGAAATTTAGTGTAAGCACAATAAAAATATTTTAAAACACATAACCCACACCAATGTCCACGGAATAATGACGATATTAAATAAGGAAACTGACGTTTAAATATAGAAGTGAGAATTAAATAAAACAAAATCCTAATAAGTCACACTAACCAATTCACTTCCCCGTCACACTTCCCCGTTAAGACGTGGAACATAAATATATTATGATATGGATACATTGTAGATACTTGAATTGCATAACTTTGTTTGCGTTCACGAGGTGCCCGTCAAGCGGGACTGTAATATAAATAATCATAGTATGAATGCTGCAATCGATGTATTACCACCATGTCCTATGTGACGAGTGACGTTTTCATCAGATAGGATTAGATTTCCACTTTTGCTGCAGGCTTTAAATGAACTTACCTTCCCCATCGCTGAGATCAGTGTCGTAAGAGAAGCTCATTCTGGCGCGCGTGGCTTCGGCGTCTGGCGCGTGCGCTCTCAGCGACCCCGCGGACCCCGTGCGTTTGTGCGCTGAACATAATACGTACACACATACTTCTTTAAAAATAACATACAAATTCATTAGTTATATTTAATGACGAGTCCCTGATTTTAGTTCATGAACGGTGTTTTATTTTGCCTCACTCGTAGGGATTGTAGCATTATGTTGATTAAAAATAACCTTCCTACAAACTAACACACTTCAGATTTACTATATAAGTACAGAGATTTATATAGTTAAGTTGAAGTGTTTGGTTGCTTGAACGCTGAATAACCTGTGGAAGTAAAAGTCGGATTTGAAAATTATTTTTGCATTTGATAAACCAACTCATAAAGAAGGTTATGTTTTTTTCCATTTATAATTTTTGCACTATGCGCTACAGCAACGGCAACGACAGCTTGTGAGGTTTAGTATTAGTTTTACTTCAACCTAATCCTCCGGAGACATACAAGCGTGAGTTATATACATAAAAGCAGCAAATTTGTGAGTTAAGTACTGACTGCGTCGATGCGCCGTGCTGAACTGCCAGTCGACGTGTGCGCCCGACGCTGCGTTGTAAGCGTCGAGGCGCAGCAGCGTGAGGTGGCCAGCTAGCGATGCCGCGCACACGCGCCGCGCTCCCGCCAGAGCGCGCACGTGCGTCACGCCACGCCCGCCACGCGCCTCCGCGCTCCACCACACGCACTGAAATATACAAATGAGGCATGTTTTTGGCGTGCCCATCATTAGAAATTTAATCCTTATCTTCTTTTTCAAATCAATTTTATTTCCACAGATCAGTTCATCAACATCCCTTTCTGACAAAGTCGTTTAAGGTTAAAAAAAACTATGAGTCTACCTACACCTAAACTTGTTCCATTTTTAATATGGATAGACTCTTTCAAGTGTAATGAACTTATTTGCAAGTCGATCAAAAACATGTGCAATTATTACAAACCGATTTTGCGTTAACAAATGTTTTCAAACTTTTGTTAACATCATTATG
This sequence comes from Ochropleura leucogaster, assembly GCA_958449745.1. Lineage (NCBI taxonomy): Eukaryota > Metazoa > Arthropoda > Insecta > Lepidoptera > Noctuidae > Ochropleura > Ochropleura leucogaster. The sequence goes on from OY288200.1 coordinate 11,056,344, forward strand.
GTGGAGTTTGCTTCAAGTTTAACCGGATACAATTCAATACCACTATTTTACATGGAACTTCTACCTGTCTGACCTCAACAATCCAGTTGATCCTGAGCAAAACGATAGCCTTTGGTACGACTGGTTGTCAGACTTTCAAGACACAGACTATCTGTTACGGCTGTCAAAAATCGACAAATGACAGCTGGGACCAATGTCTTAAAGAGTTTTCTGAGGCACGGAGGAAACTCGGTATGTAAAGGGTAGTCTTAACCCATCCACAGACCAACTTAGACAAACTTTGTTATCATAAAAAAAAGATGTTATCGTCTGTCTATGAACCTACAATTTCTTTGTGGATGAGAACCATCGAATAACTACCTCCGTTCTGGGCGGAGCGGGGGAGTGTCAGACATGAACTGACTAAAACCTACCCATGTTCCTTCTATTGCCTTTATGTTCTGGAGCCGCGGTATCTCATTCTAACAACCCGCAACCCCGGGTGAGTCTATGGTCTTAGGTCTATGTTGAATAATAGTTATACTTTACCATGAGTTTCCCAGAGCTCGCTTCCCAAAACTCCAAGCGTCCGTCAGCACAACCCAATATGATAAGATCGTTACAAAAGTCCATACACCACACAGGAGATTCTTTGATCGCCTTTCCTCTCCAGTCCAAATTACTCACTAAGTGGTCCCTACTGTCCTCTTCTAGTCTAGGCCCATTGTCACTGATGGCCAACTTATCATAACACTTAGCACTTACACTATTTACAGAATTTTCACTTGAATTAAATACGAATATGTCTTCATCACAATTATCACTATTCTTAACACTATTGTTTAATAAATCTTGATTACTTATACTTAAATTACTAGTATCCACATTTTCTTTAGCCTCGTAACAATTATATAAATCATCTTGTTGGTCGCCGCAGTATAAGTTTCTGAAACATAATAATTCAATGTTATTTTGAAAATTTAGTTTGTAAACTTATTATAGGCAGCAAGTTCAAGCAACTGAAAATCAACTTATTAAGTTTCAACCGCCAGAGTAACTTGCGAAATTCAATATTTTTTTATGTTTATTTTTTTGCAAATTTTTATCAATGTAGGTATTACTTGACACTTATCAGCAAATTGCAAAAAAAACTGTTGAAATTAGCGGGCTACTTAGGCGCTTTCCCTTTAAAAAGGTATTATTAAGATAAAATACTTGTGACTATAATATTATTACCTGTAATTTTTAGCGAAATCATATTTGGTGGTTTCGGCGGTGGAGAGATGATGCGGCGAGTCCCGCGGCCCCACCGCCCGGAAGCGCAGCCCGCTCAGGTAACTGCTGAGCCCCTTGCGGAGTCTGTGCACGTTCTGCACAACAAAACTATCCGTTCAGATCTTGCTACTGTTATTATTGCGAATCCTAGCAAAAACTATTTCGACGAATTTGAATGAAATTTGCAAACAGATAGTTTAATATATTATTTTTAATCTCGGTAGTGGTTATTCGTGGGTCAATTAACGAGACGATCTACCATAAAAAGAGGTTGAAATATTTTAATATCGAGCCTAGCCTAATTGTTTACCGATGTGATTAATATAAGTTTGTCGGCTTATATTCCTTAAGCTAGAAACTTTAGAATAGTTTGTACCATGCCATACTTGTTTGTATTGATTCAAACTACTCATATGAGAGTGTTCGCGAAATTTATGTTAAATGTAAATATCGGACGTGTGGCCACACAAAAATATTCAAACCTTGTTCATTTCGTACTTATTACATATAAGGGATTTAAATAAACTCTCTTGGTGATCTGTCGTTGAGAAAATCTTATAAAACATGTTTGTGGCTTAGGTTGCACGTTAGGATTTATCTGCCGGTGTATTTAAGATTTTAATTAACTAGAAGATACTTGTTCATCACACTATAATAATAAAAGTTTGTTTGTGTGTATGTTTAATACTCCTTCACGCTTAAACTAGTTTTACGGATTAAGATACAATTTTGTATCAAGATAGCTTATATTCTGGAATAGGATATAAGTTTCTTTTGATCCCGGAAAAATACGGTGTTTCTGTGACCTGGGTAACATCGCTGTGCACAGGTAGTTAAACATAACTGGCGAAAAATGGGGATACAGGCTGATGTTATGTTAGAATTATCATCATTTTCCTGCCTTTGCCCATTCTATTCAGGGTCGGCGCAACACGTTTACTTTTTCCATTCTCCCCTGTCAGACGTCACGGCATTATTCACTCTTTTTTCCTACAAAATATTCCTTAAACAATCCATCCATGTTTTCTTTGGCCTTCCTCCCCCTCTTCGTCGATCAACCTTGATATCTATCACTCTTTTAGTCACATGCGCTCCGTCCCTCCTAATTACATCCATACCAAGACAAACGACTCCTTTTGAATTTTCTGAAACAGGCGCAACTTTCAAACCTAGTGTAATGATATTGATCTAAGGTCACTGTCTTGTCACTCCACACATTCATCTCATAATTTTGATCTCCGATACATACGTGCATGCGTTTTATGTTAGGTTTATGAATGAGGTTTATGATTTAACCTTTTTCACTTGGAGAACGTTAACATAAGCAGCGTAAGTATAATAACTATCAACTTATTTATATCTATTAAAAAAACATGATTACTTACGTCAATCGTTCTGGGAGATGTTTCAGGACTGTGATTGACTAAAAGCAAATAAAAACATCTTCAATAACATATCAGCGTTTTCACACTTTCGGGATATACTCGAATGTTACATTAATCTTTGATAATAGGGTATTTTACTCTATATGAAAGAAATTCTAAAAATATACAATTCAGATAGCTTAGGCAAAAAGCAGTCGGAAAATGTTAAATTTAGTTAATAAAATAACTAAACAAATTTTTAAATTGATTTCAAAGTTTTCACTTTTTTAGTCTGTTGTTTTACTAAGCGAAACAGTGTCCGCCATGATTATTACGTCAAATGGTCATGAAAACAAAAAGTGACAACTGTCAATTGAGCAACTATTACTATTTTTGTATTTTAAAACTTTACATTTTAATTTTTATTGAAATATAATATAATAGTAATCATACCATGGAAGAAATAAATACTACCATATAATAATACCATAAACTATAGAGAAAAATAGAACTAAACAGAAAGACTAATAACAGCGCATTTGTTTACATGACCAACTGACGTCATGACCACAGAGTAACATGGCGTCAAGCGTTTTTGTGATTTTACGTGCGAAAATAGAAATTGTAAAATTGAAATGCAGTTTTATGACACTTATCGATTGAATATTTTTTTTTGTTTTTTTTTCTTGGTTTACTAGGACCCTAGGATCAAAATGAGATACTTTTTAAAAATGGGTGTAATACCGTATATTCACTAACTTCACATATCATGCCGATAGACATCGACTGAAATTAAAGTATCTATCTATTTAATAATGAAAAAGGCGCCTAAAAATTGCAATGAATTTTGATTGCATTAGAGTATGAACTTTGTCATGTAACAATGTGTTTGTGTTGCCAAATCACTATTATAAATAAGGATCATACCTTCACGTGCTTCATATGTTAAATTACTTTTCTTGGAGACCTTTTCATATAGGTCTTTTTGGAGCTTGAAGAAGCTGAAAGAAACAAAAATGTAAAATGACTTTAAAGTGTTTTCTTATTAGTAGTTTGGAAATTCAAATTAAACTAAATAATATTTGGCAGGTATGATGGGCGGCTCATAAAGAGTGAGTATAAGAGGCGGAGAACTTTGAATTAGATTGAAACACAGCGAAATTATTTATTTTAATAATAAAGGAAAGGGCTTTGAATTATTTGGCCTGCCTTACTTTCGCCATTTTATTTTCAAAAAACCTACTTTTTTATTCTTATATGGTTTTCTCATGGATGCCACTTATCCCACTTTTGTGCCACCAAACCTCGACCGATTTAAAACTATATTTGTAGTAAAGATAAGTCTTAAAATCGTTTCTGAACGAATGTTAAGAGCCCGCCCGGCGGTGCTTGACGGATAGTTGACGTAAATAATGGCGGTCCTTGAGAGGTTAATAAGGGTGTTTATCCGTTAAGAGTATTTTTTTGGCCCGAAATGCACTTGTTCTGTTCTCTCCGTCATTGCGGTATTAAGGAGATAATGGGTCACAGTTACAACTTCTACACCAATTTTCTTTTAAATCTATTTTTTAATGTTATAACTTTAGTTTAAATATCTCCTCAGACCCCGTACTATTGCAACGCGTTACATTGAGATATAACGCGATTTTTCACCCCAAAAAAGAAAGTCCCTTTCCAGCAATATTTTTTGCAAAGTTACTTAGTTTAATGCACGGAATGCACGGTCGACGGCTTCATTAACACCCTGTATTGTACCATGTTGTTGTAGTGTGAATATTTTAGCAATACAGAATTCAGTGCAGATACTCACGCCCCACGGTCAATATTCGTGATGATCTCCCCGTTCTGCGAGTCCCACACTTTGATGTTGCCTTGCAGACAGGAGCTGACGACCTTCTCGCCGTCGGTGACCAAGCATTCCACCTCCTGACTGTGACCCGCCACCACTAGCGGCACAGCTTCCATCACCAACTGGAATACGAACATCTACAGTTGAGCTCTGTTCTACCAAATCGAACTAACTCACAACAAGATTCATTTTGATTTTGAATAGTCGAAACTGATTATTTTTAAACGTGTCTGAACGGTTTTGTTTTTAGAGATCCATCAAATTTTGCCTGCTGTAACAGACCACCATTAGGATTTGCTAAATAGAATCTATTCTATTCTCTTATAATTGATCTTGCTTTCTTCGTTCTTTATATATATTTTACATTGGAAATACAAACACTGTCAAAATCTAAGTGTTTTTTTCCCCACTTTGCAATACTGTTGAGTTTCTACCAGAGACAACAACGACAAGTCTCCCAAAGTGTTATTATCATTACAATTAGATTGCGGTTAGATTAACGCGGAAAACATCGTCAGTCGAATTTTCGCGTTACGTGACACATTTCTTAACGAAAAAGAATCGACATGAGGACGGTAGCTTAGCCAAGCTTAGCATAGCAAAGCGAAGCATATAATTATAGACTAAGACATTGAATTGGATACGACATGACATGTGATGCTAGCTTTAAACGTTCAGAACATAATAGCCTGGTGAAATCAGAAGTTAATTAGTTTCTGATGAGACTTGTGTGTAACTTCATGTAACTAGCGAGCTTATTGCCAACAAATAAAAATCCAAAAATCTTTGCCCGACACAGGAATCGAAGCTCTTCATCTCAAGCTTATCGCCGGCAGCGATCTCTCGCGTTCGGCCCTGGTTTAGTCCATGGTCCGGGGCAAAGGGGAATTGGAAGCGGTCACCTTCTTTTGCGAAGAAGTCATACTAGCGAAGGAGGTGACCGGACGTTTGAGGGAGAGAATCTCAAACCAAACTAACTGACGAGGGAGTCGTTTCGGAAGTCGGGCGCCGCGATATGACTCCCGGCCACCGTAGACGCGGGTCTATGGGTCTGTGGATGGTGAGCTGGTAGCTCACAGGCCGTCCCTTTAGTGGCGACGGAGCATTCGTGTTCCACACACGCCTCAATGAGATGTCAGCAAAGCAGAGGGGACGCGCCAGGGCCACTGCCTGCTGGGGTTGCAGGTTGTTTGAAAGAGATACCGCGGCCCCGGAACAGAAAGGGTAAAAAAAGGGAACATGGATGTTTTAGTCAGTAAAAGTCTTACACAGACCGGCGGAAGTTATACGTTGATCCCATCCAATAAAAAAGAAAGGATCTCATCTTTAGCAGTTGCGCCCGCTAGAGCAATGAGGCAGTCAGGGTTCGGTAGAGTAAGACTTAATTGTCTATAACTAGCTGTGCCCAGCGGTTTCACCCGTTGCTCAGGTTACCACTTCGGGGTTTGAAAGATAGATAGTAGCCGATTCTCAGACTTACTGAATATGCATAAAAAAATTCATTAGAATCGGTCAAGCTGTTTCGGAGGAGTATCGGAACGAACATTGTGACACGAGAATTTTATATATAAGACTAGCTGTGCCCAGCGGTTTCACCCGCTGCCCACTTAGGGGTTTGAAAAATAGATATTGGCCGATTCTCAGACCTACCCGATATGTACACAAAATTTCGTTTAAATCGGTCCTGCCGTTTCGGAGGAGTATGGGAACGAAAACTGTGACACGAGAATTTTATATATTAGATTAGCTGTGCCCAGCGGTTTCACCCGCTGCTCATCTATTTTTCATGCCCTGCCATGCATGCAAAATAGATGTTAGCTGATTCTCAGACCTACCCGATATGCACACAAAATTTCGTTCAAATCGAATCGAAGCGAAATGTTTTATATTAGATTAAATTAGATTTAACAATTAATCTCTGAATTTGTAGCTAAGCCCAAATCTAGAGAACGGATGAACTGAACCTGAACCGATTTCGCTAATTCTTTTTGTTGTTGTGTAAGCAACACAATGTCAGAATAGGGTCCTTATGAAAAAAGTAGGGTAGGGTAGGGTTTAAGGGAAGGTAGGGTAGTTAGGGTAGGGGGTAGGTAGGTAGAAAAAAAGCATTGCAACGCATGCCAAGCACAGCTAGTAATAAAAATATATGGTTTATGTTACCTGTACTGCAGGTTGCTTAGCAACTATCTTCCTGTACTCGTCGTCATCACTCCACGACGCCCGCCATTCGGCATAGTGGCGCGAACACACGCATCTAAAAAACATTCAACATCATGTTCATTGGTTTAAAGAAAAATGTTTTTAAACCGTTAATGAATTTGTGTCATATATTGACGAAGAAAAGTAATGTTAATGAATTTGCTTTATAATTGTATATTTTTTTTAAATTGAAAATTATTTATTACTAGCTTTGGCCCGCGGCTTCACTCGCGTTAATTTCGGGATAACACAGTTCCCCTTTCCTGATTTGCAGGTTCTTTTTAGCAGGCAGTTTTTGCCCTTGCGCCTTATTGATTTTTAATAGAAAAGCCAAGTTTTCTCTTTTCTTCCCTCTTTCTCCCTCATATACCACTTAAAAAAAAAAATATCCGTCTGTCCGTCTCCTGGATCTCAACTATCTCTGTACCAAAATTCATCAAAATCAGTTTAACCATTAAGGCGTGAAGAGGTAACAAACAAAAAAACTCACTTTCGCTTTTATAATATTAGTGCCGATTAATCTTACTTTGACATTATAAAATATTAATGTAATAGGAAATTTAATCGTTGTACTTATATGAATTCAGACATTTATAACAATCATATGGATAACAAACGATGTAATATTGTGACACTTTTAATAATTTAATCCATTCTAAAATTAAATATTTGCACACCCTATTTAATGGTGGAATGTAAATGGGCCACATTAATGTTGAGGTACATACTTCATCTACACTTAAAGATTTTTTTTTCTTATTCTTATTGTGAAATAAAACTATACAACATTGTTCCAGCAACAACATTTTGTGTTTCGTGTTTTTGAGAAGTAGATTGTTTCATAATGCGCGTACATGGGTGCATTGCATTAAGATCTGCAGTACAACATAATTTTTCTCATGCTCGTTGATATACAATGCCGGCTGACTGCATAAATTGGGAAACAGAAACGCCCCCTTCAAAGTTAACTTTAATACGAAGTTCAGCGGTGTCAGCGAAAAATTATGTTTGTCATATTACCTGTAAAGTACCACCATCATGTAAGCGATGACGGCTACGCTTATAGTGCAGAGGATGGCTAGCAGGAGGATTTCCATCGGCGTGGTCGGGTATATGGGCAGGTCCGATCCCTTCCCCCACTGGTGAGGCGCGCCTTTACCTTCTACTGCCTCGAAATCTGTTTAGATATTTAAAGTGATTCTTTATTAGTGGCCAACATTTTAACACGGGTCATATTCATCGCTTTCCTGTCCTTGTCTCGTTCTATTTGGGGTCTGTGCAACACGTTTTCTTCTTCCATTCTCCCCTGTCAGACGTCATGGCATCATTTACTCCCTTCTCCTTTATATCTTTCCTTACACTATCCATCCATCTTTTCTTTGCCCTTCCTCTCCCTCTCCAACTATCAACATTCAGATCCAACACTCTTTTAGTCACATGTCATTGGTCCGTCCTCACTACATGTCATTGGGACGTACAGGGTTGCGTACCTCAAAAGGAAAAATCGGAACCCGTCTGTCTGCTGTCAAGACCCTTTATCTCGGGAACTCGTGGAAGAATCGCGTTGAAATTAAATCTTTATACTGGTGTTTGTGGTCTCGAAGAGACGCACAAACGAAATAACCGTTTATGTAGCAAGTCTGTACGGGACCTTCGGTACGCGAGTCCGACTCATACTAAACCGGTTTTTTTTTAATCTAAGCTGATTTGATAAGTAAATTTAGTGTTTAACGTTGCTTTATAGTGCTTAATGTTGTATTTTCTTGTTTGCAGACAGTGTTGTGTTATCCATACTAAGTGCTAACTTGTCATTGGCTGACTGATACATATACTGTTTTGTTTTCAATACAATGTCATCGTTCATTAATTTTTATTAGTTTACAGTTATTAATTTATTTGGGGGTCGCTGCAATATGTCTTCTTTCATGTTTTTTCTATTCGTCAACATATCTTTTGGTCTTTGTACCGTTTTTTTTTTGTTCGTTTTCTACAGTATCCATCAACATGTATACTAACAACTTTTCGTTTCGACCTTTTTCCTCATTCCTCTGCTACGGCTGCCTATACCAAGGCAGCCGAATCCCATACAATTTTTAACCATATTTCATAGAATCTAAATAAGTGAAAGAGATAAGTACCGGGTAACATATCGTTGGGGTCAAGTGCAGCGGCAAGCGCCTTCCAGCGCAGCGGCGGCGGGTCGCGCTCGTCTGGGTTGCGCACGCCAGCTGCCAGCTCCGGCGCCACGCGCTGGCTCAGCAGCAGCGGCGGCAGCACCGCCACGTGCCGCCCCGCCACCGACTCGTTGTAGTGCGACAGGATTTTAGACCAGTGGTGGGACGACAACCTGAATATTTCAAATGAATGAATCAGGCGTTTTACTTTGTGTAAATTTATGACAATATATAAAAAACCTTTGGAATATTAAAATTTATGCTTTCTGCGTCCTCAAGCCTACATAGATAAATACATTGCATAGCAGTAACACATTTTATGTACACTAAAGCTCATTGGTTAATACATATATTTCAAACTAAACTTAAACTTTAGTATAAAACTTTATACTGTTCAGTTAACAATGTTATTTATTTTTCTAAATATAAACATGCGAATACGGAAAGGTTTTTATTGAGCATACACATGCAATAATTGTCATTTATAATATCAACGAAATGAACTTGAAATCAATTTGTTGGAATAAGGACTATTGGCACAAACCGTTCGAAGATTCAAGTTTCACGACTCAATAATAACGTACAACTTAACTATTTTCAATTTCAAATATCATTGAATAGCATACTTTGTTGATTTTATAAGCCTGCCAGTGTCAACGTACTAAAAATATTCATTGTCATTTGCTGTTAAGATCATCTACTGCTTTAACCTGGTGTCAGACTTTTAATGCCTCTGACTTGGCTAAACATGCCGTCGATAAATATCTCACGATGTTTTCTGAAGCGTTGCTAAAATAATGAATATGTTTAGTGCTTTGATGTAATAAATATGTATTAATTGATCTCACCTCGACCAGGGCCGTGAGTGAGGTGAATGTTTTAACATAATGGTGTCATTTGCATCCACTACGGTTTTTTCGGCATCAATATCTAATAGCGGCGGGAATACTAGCGGATTTCTGTCGCTGTTGTTGTAAAATACAAATGTAGGGTGTTTCCGTTCGTGCTTCTCATAATTCTTTCTGTTAGTTTCCGCTTCCGCTTTCTCTATGTTACTTATGAAGTAGTCCACTACACCAGAGTTGTACACTATCATTGATATCCAAACGAGCATCCACACCATGAAGGCACGCTGAAAGAAGCGGGTCCTCGCCCACATGTTCACCAAGCGGATGCGTTTCGGAACGTGCTGGTCTTGGTGACCCGGGCTAGAGTTGCGCTTCGCCACCACGTCGGTGGGGCTGTTGTGTGCCAAACCGTTCAACCTCGGATGGGATTTTGACTTAGTCATTCTCTGAGGTGAAAAGCTATTTTCTTCCACGTAGTTCTTACTAAATCTCCAATTCAGTGCGTTATTGGCGTTAAAGTATTCTTTCAAATGTAATTTATTGTTTTGATCTTTAAAATATTCTAAACGGCGTACATCAACTCCGAGGATTGTAGCGAAAAATGCCATTTGAATAAAATAGTCTGATATTAAACTGACTATCATGAAAATTGAGAACTCTTGGATAAATGGGACGAAAGTAAAAAAGCTTACAGTTAGTATTGTTATCTCGGTAAGCAAGTTCTTTGTTATGGACCATCCTTCTTTGCTAAGTCCCTGAGCGAGTCGGATCTTCACATCGAGTCGGGAGTCAGTGGATGTAACGCTCTTGGTGAGGACTAAAACATTTTCTAGTCCAACGATGATGACCAGGTACGGAAAAATTTCTTTGCCTTGCAAACTCAGGGAGAATCCGAAATAAAGGCAAATGCCCATTGACATGGCCAAACTGCCTCCTATAGTAAGAACAGCGCACGCAGCGAGACCTAGTTTAGATCTTATAAATTCTATTTTTCTCACAGAAAAATATACATACAAGAATAGTCCAACAAATGTTATAGTCAAAGGGACAAGTTCTCTATAGTTAAACTGTCCTGGATAATATACAAGCGTGAATTCGTTAACGTGTGCGTATGGCATCTCTTGATACAGAGGGTACATTTCCTTTAGCTTCTTAGTTAGAGATTGAATAAATCTGAAATGAAAATAGCAGATTAATATTGGTTACATCCTCTTGTTTAAATAGACTCCGGGCACAGGTTGGTTGGGAAAACTGTTCAACCACTAGGCTGGTAGATGCCTGCTCTGCCCTGGTGTGGAAATGAGTTTTTCACAAACACCTCAAAAATCCTGCCTGTTCTTTCATTTACATATGTCAGGAGCTGATGGTCGCTACTGTAAGTTCCAAACTCGTCGTACAAATTTGGGTTAAATCAATTGATATTGCCACCGATACACTTAGAATATCAAACTCATTTTTTGTGAATCTTAAATTCCATAAAATTGTTATTTTGACAGACTTGGTCAAGACGTTATGGCTAGTTTTAACATATTTTTAGTTCGTTACCTTTGGTCTGGTTGTTGGTAGAATATCGTTACAGCATATTGTAGAACTCGTGGCCTTGCTCTTAGGGGATACCTTTTGATACCAGTTTCTCGGAGTCGCATACCAAAAGCCATTTCCGCTATTGATGCTTTGGCTTTCTGAAGATTCTGAAAACGATAGGAAGCTATATTTTAAGGGGTATTTATCTAGTCAAAGCAAGTAATGTAACAGCCTGTGGCATATCATCACGCCTGTTATTCCCGAATGAAGGGTTAAGCAAACATAGTATTCACTTGCTAGTTATGTTTAAGTTTGATGTAATAGGGGAAGAGCCTATTGCCAACTATCAGGCACGATACCAGCCTCTGTGCCTGCTACAAAATAATTGGAACGAAGTTCCTTATCGCGCGTTGTGAAAGGGGGCTAGACGGAAAAAATTCTTACGAAAAGTTGTCACGACACTTTTTGCCATAGTAAGCTATTGTAAGCTGTGCGGCGTCGCATGTTTCTCTGTCTGTCTGTCTCTCTCTCTCTCTCTTATAGAAAGCAAGCCAAATATTTTCATTTCTATAGGAACTTCGTTCCATCCGGGTGTCCCTTGCCACCTCTATTTTTTCTGATGGAAAAATCCCAAAGCACAACATGGGAATCAAATCTAGGGCATCGTGCTTAGCAGCGGCGCATCTGACACTCCTTTCCACTACACCCAGAGCGGAAAGAGTGATTTAAAAATGTACCAAATAAAAAAAAAACAATGGAGCATGCGGCTATTAGAGCAACGAGCTTTTCATAACTTAACAACCTCTAATCTCCCAAGGGTTAAGCTACGGTGTACCTCACAAATGGTACACATGTCGACAGATATATTTAAGCCCCGTTTAATAGGAAACGGACCTATTCCCATTAACAGGTCACAAAACTAGCCCAGTAGCTTTAACTGCGAATGTTCTGAAATATCATATCGAAGTACTTAGTCGTAAGTGAACCACGTATACCTAAAATAATAACCGTAACTGTAATAAATAACTGCCATCTAAGTGTATACCTATACCAATCATCATTGAAAAGAACCATGACCCCGCCCTGTGCGACTGTATATAATAGGAGGTCACGTCGTATCTCAGGATCTACTCAACTAATTAAGATGCAAGTTTTATTTTGAAGTTAGGTTTGTAGCTTATTATATGAAAATTATAAGATAATTTCGTCAAAAAAAAAATCTTTAAACCAGCTACACAGTATTTCATATTTTTTAGTCTAACGAAATGTGTATATGATTTAAACTCAAGACACGAATCATGACGCTGAGTCAGTGGTTACGGTGTGTGCAGCGCTTAAGAATAGCAGCTTTACCAAATTAAATATTTCGTAGAAGGAACGTATCAAATAAGACTTTCAATTATATCAAAATCCGTCAATGAGCGTCGTCACTTAGTCTCAGATACTTGATGCAGGCGCTAGCCAGTGCGTTGTTTCCGCTCCCGACAATTTGTTTACAATCATCGCCTCGCAGACGATCTCCTTGAGAAGATTGCCAGTAATAGCCGTCTTACAATAGAATCAAATGAGATCTGTTACGAGACCACCCCTTGAGATATACATAACATATTATTACGCCTATAATCCCCAAAAGATTACCCAGACTTACACCTATTATTACCTACACCCACTTTTCGTCAATTGTGTTTAGTCCCCAAGACTATTGACATAAACCGAGCATAAATTCAAACTCTGAGCCTCTACTGATAAATTCTCTACGGGAAAACCCAATACCCAACACTTAGCCCGACCTGGTTATGGATCACAGAACCTCATAGCAGAGTAGCGCTTGCGACAGCTAGACCAACGACCTAGAGTTTTGATATAATTCTAGCTTTTTATTTTGTTACTTTTAACTTTGCCCCGTAGCCAACACCAACGACGAGATTAGTGAGCTGTGAGCACAATCCGGTTGAAGCCACTTTGATTCGTTACTACATTAATTCTAAAAGAAGGACCAAATAACACTGTTGCTTTAACGGGTAGTTTAGTAGGTACCTGGTAGCTGTACACTGTGTTAATAATGTTGGCATCGAGTGAAAATGACTGCAGGTTCTGCTGCCACAGATTGGCTGGCGACAGAAGCAGGCAGCTGTACTCCGGCAGCACTCGCTCCGTGCTGGCCCTACTGTCCGTCCGCTTGATGCCACCGATCTGGTAGCAATGCTGAAGTAGCGTGCTTTTTCTGAAACAAACGATACATTTTATAACGATCGACCCGTTCTTCTCTTGATATCAAAATATTCAGATTTCTAAAGACTTTCTTTTATTAACTGAATATAGAAATAAAAGTTACTTAGACGATTTTAGAAATCAAGACGTGGATTTAAGACGAAAGAGCGTGCTCATACATCAACCTATATATTACTAGAAAATGCGAGAAAAACCAAAAATAAATGATGTATATCGCGTTCACATGATCCGGCGACGCGGTCATTCCAGAAGGAGATGGCGTGACGAGCTGGACTTCCACGAAAACGATTGGACCAAAACAGCAATCGACAGAAAAAAATGGGTGGAAGGAAGGGAGGTTTGCTCTGCAGTGAGACACATCTGGCTCGAATTTATAAAAAAATCGCTTTCAGACAGACGCGACTGTGCTCATCTTATAATTTGTAGTAATGATGATAGGTACGCCAGCACAGCGATGGAATAAATAGATCATAACGAGAAACAATTTTTTCTATAAGCTATATAGGATAATACGCCAGCTTAGAAATTACTAGATCAATACAGAAAAAAAAATCGGTTGATTGTCCGAAGTGTCAATGATGCTAATAGTTACACAGACGCCCATGTTACCAATTTATATAATTAAAATCAATATTTATATGTTTGTTCTTAAAGCGTTACGAAAATATTGATTAGATTGTGCTAGGTCTACTGACCGCGCCGCCCGCAAGAGTTCCTGAGCCAAAAAAATTATATGTGGCATTGCATCGCATGCTGGGCACAGCTTGTTATATTAATATAATTTGTTCTTTACTAACAACAGGTTAAGATTGTACTAACACTTTTTAGGTCTATGGTCTGATTGCAATAAATAAATAAAATTAAATACTAAGTAATGTGGAAATAAATCGGCATAATGCTTACTTTTTGGTGTTTAAAACTAAATAGAAAAGTAATCAGCTTTCTCTGTTTGTATGGAAAAATCGCCTTGCGCAAACCTTAATTCCTTAAGTATGCCATAAATATCTAATTGCATATTAGATATTTTGTATTACTTTAAATGAGACTCATACTGGATTTCATAAGGCTATGTATAAAATGATTAAAAAATGTGTTTCTGTATGGTTTTTCGAACGTTATACTTCAGAATAGATGAGAATATGGGAGGGAATCTTAAAAACTTTTGATTTTAAAACACCATCCTACAATGCCATTATATAGTAAGTCTGTAACAAGAAACTAAGTATTGTCATGTAGATGAGTATGACTCAACAGCCTATATTTTTTGTACGCTCAGGACGGAAAATCAATCAATCGGAAAACACAAATAAAGAAAGAGGTGGTATGCAGTGGCATTAGGACAAATTATTTAAAAACAATTTCAGCTTTTATTAATGTAACTCACAGATGAAGCATATGCTTAAAAATGGGTAAAATGATAGACAATTTATATAGAAATACATTAAATTGCATCGGCTATTAGTAAAAATATTTGAGAGCAATAATCACATATGTTGTATGTATTTGTTTATGTAGCTGTATTTTATGTATATTGTATATGATACACTACATTATGTTATACCGGGTGTTTTGTATATTGTATTTCAGTCTCATTAGAATGGTAGTGAAGTAAAATTTCAATTATGTTAACAGCATTATCTGAAAAAAGTCTAGGTTTGTGATTTTATTGCCTTCAAGTATATTTGATCTGATGTGACGCAATAAAGGAGCAAATTTCTTTTAATTTTGGAACAGTGACAGTGAAGCTGTTTTTAATGAGAGTGGAGTCATTAGAAAATAGCACAGCAAACATCATATTCTTAAATTTTATATTCCAACTATAAAGTAATCTGAAGATTCATTTGTGTTATTGGGTTGTTCTGTCAGGATATTCTCAGCAGCAGTAACAGTCATGAAGTCTGAATTTTTGCCTATTTAGTGGCAATAGGCTTTACAACATGGGATTTAAAAATGACTAGTGATAAGTGGGAGTACTATTTGGTGCAATTACGAAATTATTTTTAGTCAATCAAATATTTTAAATGTTTTTTTTTTTCTAATCAATAATCACATACATGAGAAAAGGGGTACAGTACAGGTATAGAAACAAGAATAGTGCAATATTTATCAATTATTTTTTGTTACAAACATGACCAAATTACCATGCTGCCTGTAACAACAGAAAGAGATGCAACAATATTCATACCGTGGTAAATAAAATGCCTTGATTTCCCTGTGTGTGTCTGAGGTAGCTATGAGACAGTTTTGTTGATAGCTACCCAAGCATCATCTTTAATTCAGCAGACAAATCAAGTCTTGCAATATTACTTTGCATCTCATTCTAAACAAAAGCATCTTTAATAACATTATAATATTAATAAGCCTAGTAAAAACTCACGTTTCTGGATCTTCATGGTTTCTTATAGTTTCCAGCAATCGAAACACTTCTTGCAATGGAGCTCTGAATGCATCCCACATCTTTAAATTGTTATTCCATGGAGAGACACCTAAACAAAAGCAATATTGGATTGCACTTTCTTTTATTAAAAATTTAAATATTTTAAAACAAAAATAAGTGTTTTAATCAGTCATACTTCACTAAGAAATTTTTAATACATGATCAACAATCATGAGATTTTAAAATTTGAATATTCTATTCAGCAGTAAAGTGTATAATCCAATAGCACTCTAATAACAAGGTATTAGTTTAGATGTTGGTAAAAACTGACATCATTGATTGGACAAATATATCTATCTATAAGAAAAGTAATATTTTTAACACACCATTCAGAATTGTAATGAGGAAAGATAACAAATAGATAAACTCTGAGGTTGTATATAATACCTCAGAAACCAACTATTACAATACCTAAGCAATAGTTTATATAACCTTTTTAATTGATAGTATACATTAAAAGAATTTAAGAGGTAATATGACAGTAGCCACAAGTGAGTAAAGTGTACATCAATTATATTGACTCAGTAAGCCTATTTGGCATTTCATTTAATGATGTATATAAATTAATCTACATGTTTGTTGCATTTACTAATTGTCTATTACCTATTTTCATAATGATTTGCTGCACATATAGTAGAGGTTTGTCCTTCGCCCAAATATAAGGAAGTTTCTGTGTTTCATTGTACAGGATATCTAAATGTGACGGTCTTTCTGTAAAGTATATGAATAAATTAACATTAGCACATTAGAAATATTAACAGTCCACATTTAATATGTCTCATAAATTATTTCATGAAAGTACCTTGTAAACATTTTTGTTGGCTGCAATCTGGACTTGAGAAATCATAGATATCAACATTATGTAGTGGTAATGTTACTACAGTTGGTATGTTCCCAGGAAGAGGCACATTCAGAAGTGGATAGCTGGAAATAAATACAACTAAGCTAGTTGTCTACTATGGACAATTTGTTAACAGTAAGAATGAAAATAATCACTTACCAACATAGTAACAACACAGATAATGCTAATGTGATTGCTGTTATGGGATAAGACGAACAAAATAGTCCGTAAGTATAATAAATCTGAGCCACCCTCTCGGGGAGAGTGGATCCTGCCATTGTTGGTAGTCAATAACTCGTTCGATGTGCGGGAAATTCCGTTTACTAATCTCAAGACACCATCGCACGAGTATTCACGTCACTTGTGAATTTCAAAACGTTGTTTATACACGGTTATGTTAGGTACCAGAGGCGCATTTATTGCAGCCGATCGCGTGCGCTGTAGTGATAGTCACGAATACTATGGTATTTCGCATCATGCACGAGCATGCCGCTATTTACACTGTACACACTCTTTACCAATTATTAGGCACCGATTACATCAACCAAAGCAACCACCACGCAAGTTTGACATATTGACAGCTCACTTGCTACTTTGACACATTTGACAGTGACTCAGAAAACCACAGATGACAAAGCCGTTCGGATGTTCAATCAGTAAATGTTGTAAATATGCTTATTCAACAACGCAAACAAATTCAAAGATTGTAAGACAAAGGGGAAATCTATAAAAATCTGATCAGACTTGTCTGATTTACTAAACTGCTGACAACCTCAAAAGTTAAACTGAGATGAAATTCTTAAAAAAAAAAACAATTTACTATAGGGATCGTAATATGAACAGAAGAAAACTTTTTTCAAAACATCATAAAGTCAAATAATTTAACGATTTGGTATAAAGTAGGTAAGATAAGATTGTGGCGAGGAGATAAAATCATAGAGTAAATTTCCCAGAAGAAAACGTAAAGGCAATGGCGGACCACAATTTCCTACCTCCTTACGGGAAATTAACGTTCACACATCTTCGTATATTTTTTTGTGTATCCGTCTGCTATCAGTCCGTCCCTGACTATGATCAGATGTGTGAAAAAAAGCATAACATTAAAAAAAAAACAGGGTTAGTGTCCTATTCTACTTAATCAGGCAGCACTGTAACGGCTATCTTATGTCTCTTCATTCGTTTTGTCATCCATAGTGAATGTGTAAAGGGTGTAAATACTTAGTTGTTTTGAAAAGGGAGTGAATTTCATTAGTTTCATGGATTTTTCTCGCTAGCCTGTGTTGGTTCATATATTCCTTATTAATTTTGGCCTGCCTATACATCGATCTTACGGAAATGAAATAGGAATTGGGTGAAATAGGAATGAAATAGGAACTGGGTCATTTTAGTGCTTCTGAATTGGCATTCAGAAGCACTAAAATGACCCAGGCCTCTCACTTAGCATTAGCTACTGCAGGTAGTTATTTTCATTTGTTTATCATAAATCACATTACCCAATTTGTCTTGTAACAATACCTATTAATAATGCTAGGACCATAATGCCCTCATACATCTTGGGTGGATCTGGAGATGCATCCCAGCAGATGGCGACACAATTTATATTTTTAACGACATAAATTCATACTTCCATGCTTCAATTTTAAATTTATTGCATCTCACATTTGTGTTTTACAAGGTTTCACTTTCAAATCATTCACTTTCTGTTACTCTGGGTGTCCGTCTATAGGTTATTATTAACTTTTCACACAAAAGTTTTCAATATACTTAGTCTCGCCCTTATTCCTACCCCCTCCCTTTTTTTGCTTTGATGGGAAAACATCAAATAAGTTCCACTGCTCTGGGTGGAGCAGGGGAGGGAGTGTCAGACTTTTACTGACTAAAATCCACCCATGTTCCTTCTTTTGCCCTTTATGTACCGGGGGTTATCTCATTCGAACAACCCGTAACCTCGGCAGGACTTCTATCTACCCAGCTTATACATTGAGAAATTTTCCAGCACTTAATTAAGTGACTGTACAGGATTTGTATCACGGTGATCGCCCCCGAAGGAGAATGGTGAAAACATTTCGAAGTTTTCATTAAGTATTTTTTTTTCTCTGTCTCGCCTATTTTAAACAATCCGTAGGGAGAATGTAATTGCTTCTGCAAAACCTTGGCATATTTTTAAATGCTGATTGATGCTTTTGTCACGTTGCTATTAAAAATTCGAACTGCCAGTTTCGATAAAAATACCTCAATTACGATAGATAGAGTAGAACAGAATGCACTTTTTCAGTATCTAGAATGTATTCATTTACCTAACGATTAATGTACACACTAAGTACAATGAAGTAGTCAGGAAGTGAAAAATAGGTACATATAGGTTATGTTTATTTCTAAAGAAATCTTTTCTATATTACCTGCGAAAGTAGTACTAGATGTACCTAGTCTATGCAATGATATCTATGAGCTTTTTTTGCTACATGAATGTAATACCTACTTAATTATAACATTACTAACTTGGCACAGTCGTTCATAAAGATCCTACCTAGATAGATTAACTGGAACCGCCACTGCTGCCAGTGAACTTTAACATTTAACATCCGCAGAGATAATTTCCTATTTGTCAGATGTGCAGAATGTGACAGGAAATAAATGTAAGAATTAAGCTGGGTAGGCTTATAGGATGTATTTTCTAAGTTTAACCTTTTGACCGCCAGAGTAATAACGCTTCGCCGTGCCCTCCACGCCAAGCCACAAATTCAATGAAATCAAATGTATCAATAAAACACGTTAAAGTAATGATTTAATATGTTTATTTTGTATTTTTCTATGATCTGTTTCTTGGCATCTATAGATGTCGGTGGCGCACAGGGCACGCTTGCGCATGGCATCTATACATGCCATTGGCGGTCAAAAGGTTAAATGTGTTAAATACCCCACATTTGAACTATCTTTGGAACTACGATAATTCTTTCACTAATGTTAAGCTTTTACCATGTGTAGGATTAATGATTAAAATGTTTACGTTGGATAATTGCCGACAATACACTGAACGAAGCTGTGGGCAATTTTCCACGCTGGTAACAAAATACAAATCCCTATAAATGGCGGTGATAGACTTTTTAGAGCAAGGAAAAAAAATAGAATAGAATATAACAAATAAACATGATCGACCTCTAAATAAAAAAAAATGTTTTAACTGATATATTTTATTAGCCGTTTAGCGGTGCCTTACCTTTGTTACTCCTTCAGTCTAAGAATACGAAATTAAATAATAGTTTCATATTTGTTAATGACAAAAGTACTTTTTGTTCTGTTATTTAATTTGTGTACCTTATTGAAAAACGTCGACGTTCTCGACTCTATAACATCCTCAAGTAGCGGCTCGGGCGTTGAATACGCTTGGACCGCAATGACAAAGTTTTCTTACTTGTTCTAGTCTCAGCTCAAATTTCGTCAATCTCTTTAAAGTTCGCCTATTTCTCTGGTATCGTATCCAATTATGTGCTTGATCTGATAGAACTTACTTCAGGGTACTAGCTTTGAAGGGCAGCGATCGAAATCATGCCTGTTGGTACTCCTAACACCCAGCAATTATCTTCAAGCACAGTTTAGATCTTATTGTGAAACGTAGATTCAGTCTAGAAACTTATCTTATAACAAAAGTAGTGATTGTGACACAGTATTGAATTAAGAAAACCGGCCAAGAGCGTGTCGGGCCACACTCAGTGTAGGGTTCCGTAGTTTCCCGTCCGTCACAATAAGTGTTCCCAGTTATGAGGCCAACCGAACAATTCGGTAATACCCGATCCAATATAAAAAGTACCTACAGCGCCATCTCTCGGGGAATTGGGTTACTAATTAATACAAAGACGTGTAATTTCGATGGTAATTTTAGATTGCGAGAACCGATTTCAATAATTCTTTTTTTGTTTGAAAAAAGATACGTTCAGGATAATAAAATATGTAAACAAAGTTACAAAAAATGCTTGCATATACGATTATACTACAAACTTAGTCCAGAAGTTATTTTGTACAACTTTTTGTCTTTTTTGTACAAAAACTATTGTGTCAATCAAGTTCAAAATAATTTTCATAGAAAGTCCTTATAAAGTTCTACTTTTCAGAATTTTTTCATATTTTCTAAACTCATGGTTCAAAAGTTAGAGGGGGGGGGGACACATTGTTTTTTACTTTTGGAGCGATTATTTCCGAAATTATTGACATTATCAAAAAATGATCTTACTAAACCCCTATTCATTTTTAAATACCTTTCCAACAATATATCACACGTTAGGGTTGAAATTAAAAAAAAAATCACTTCCCACTTTACATATAGGGTGGCTACCCTAATAAAACATTTTTTTCAATTTTTTATTTTACCACTTTGTCGGCGTGATTGATATACATATTGGTACCAAATTTCAGCTTTCTAGTGCTAACGGTCACAGAGATTAAGCGAGGACGGACGGACGGACGGACGGACAGACAGACATGGCGAAACTATAAGGGTTCCTAGTTGACTACGGAACCCTAAAAACTAGAATTCGTCGATAAAACTGTTTTGCTGCAAAATAGCTCCACTCAATATTCAACTGAAAGAGACGAAATTTAAATCTTTTATTAAGCGCACACTATGTAGGCAAGCATATTAGGTATAAGTTGGGGGAATATAATTATATTGACGACTAACTGGCGCCGCCCGCCGGGTGCGCGGCGGCCTGGCTGGCGGCAAGCCCGGCGGCCCTGACGCCGGCACTGTGTGTAGTAGCCTTAAGACGGGACTAAAGCTAAAAATAAAAACTTTTTAACCGTGTTTGCGTATTATATCATAATACTATAACTAAAAATGCTGAAATAAAAACTTTTTAGTAAAAAAATAAAACCGACTTCTAAAAAATATCCTTTGTATGTCTACCTATGTCCAGAGCATTGTCAAATGAAAAGCAGGTTTATCACGATTTATTCATACATCAACCCAAATAATTGATTCAATAGAATTTTCGAATCATATAAATAAAAATCCCAGTTTATATGTAACTTTTTTATCAAAACAACAATCTCATCTGTTATCACGCTATGGCCATCTCTCTGGCTTATTGCAACTTCGACCAAATAACTATTGTTTAAAGTTAAGTTCTTAAAACATTTATGCTTTAATTATGCAGGTACTAAATGCCTAAGAAAACTTATAGATCCGTTTTAGTGATCTAACATTTAAATATCCATTGCCCAATGTGGTAATAACGGAACTCTAATTAATTCGTCCTGTCTCGTCCGTCTGGTTTCCAGCCTTTATTTTTTTTTTCGGGTGGGAAATCATCCAATGACTTCCCCCGCTCTGGGCGGAGCGGGGGGGCATGTCAGAGTTGTACTGACTAAAACCCACCCATGTTCCTTCTATTGCCCTTTACATTCCGGGGCCGCGGTATCTCTTTCGAACAACCCGCAACCCCGGTAGGCGGAGGCTCTGGCAAGCCCCTCTGCTGTGCTGACATCTCTTTGAGGCGCGCGTGAAACACGAACGCGCTGTCGACACGGCCTGTCTTCAATCGACGAACGGACGGTTGGACCCATTGTTCACCTTCCACAGGCCCGCATCTACGGTGTGGGAGTCGTCTCGCGGCGCCCGGCGCCCGGGGCGTCTCCCGCAGCGGCTGGATTCGTTTGAGGTTCTCTCCCTCAAACGCCCGGCCTCCTCCTTCACTAGCATTACTGCTTCGCAGAAGGAACTGACCGCTTCCCATTCGCTGGGCAGACCGCCACTGTGTGCTCCACCGTATCCTCCAGGCGATCGTCAGTACCGTCACAATGGTGAGGACCTGCGTCAAGCCGCCTGACTCAGGCGGTAGGTGATGACGCCATGACGCCTCTCCAGCCACTCCTCAAAGAGGGAACTTACCGCCACTATTGTGGCCTGCCCTGCGCGGGGTTGCGACAGTCGCTCTCTCCATGAGATCGCACCGGAGGTCAGTCCGCTGAGCAGCAATTTGCCGCGGTAGCGGAGTTTCCCCCCGGTGTAGTGCCTCCGCGCACCACTCGAACAGGCGCGCGAGGACTATCGCTTCCAAATCCCATGGTTTCAACAAAATTCGGTTTCAACTTTGAATTATATTTTAGATTGGCTTTTGAGTTATGGGACTTTTAATATTATATTATTTATTTAGTCGCAAATTTCCGCCTTGGTGTTTACCAAAGGGGCAATGGAAGGCAGAATACTGGCTGACAATTACGAGACAGAGTAAGACCCCGCTGCGATCCAAACTGGGCATAGTGGACGTTGGCAAGCAGGCTGCTACGCTAAATGGGATTGGGTGGGTCAAATCAGCCTTATGCTCGATGACCGTGTCTCCATACAATGGTGGCAGGAGATGGACAGCGCCGCGGTGGCGAAACGACTTAGATGCGTAGGTATCTACCATGAGACATGGTTCAAGTTGTGGAAGGAGTTTGTCGAGATGGTTGCCTAATAGTGGGACAGAAAAGGACCAACTAATAAAACAAAACATTTTGATATATCGTAAATTCGATAATTTAACAATAAATTAAGGTTCAAAAAATTATTTAAAAATAAAATATTGCCTAAGGGAGGGGTGCCCAATAACTATTGGGGCAGCAGCTGACCCCTCCCTTTGGTCTATCTACGAAATACCAATCACGATGTATACTCAATTAAATGTTACCAAGTAAGTAGGTATATTCAATTAAATGCCGAAGGACAAATTATTGTGAACCTAATAAATTACAGTGCTCATTGAGATAACTTGCTGATATTGTGTAAAAATGCAGTATGAATCTAAAAGTTCACCGTGATGTACCAAAAACAATGTCCGCTTCTAAATCGAACGCACAAATACTCGTCAAGTAATCTTGTGTTTCACACAACGTCACCAACGTCAACATTTTTGTAAAGTAAGCAACGACGCCATACTGCCAGGCCTAGGCTGTAACATATTATGTCAAACTAAATCATTAAAAAAAAGAGTAACTTCTTATAATTTCCTTGCCGATTCTTCTACATAGGAGACGGAGTAATAAACCCGTGCACCCTTTCTCGACGTTTTATAAGAGTCCAAGCGGGCTTTGTTTTTTTTTTGTACGCTATACCTATTCAGGAACGTTTGTTAAAAAAGTTAAAGTGTCATCTAAATTAGCAAAATAAAAAAAATAGATTTTAAACGAGATTTTTAAAGACCCTGGCCAACATTATTCATCCATAAAATTTAAGCAGTCGTTTATTCTGCTATTGGAATTTCAGTAACCATCGCGTTAACAATCGAAATAAGTTTAGTTCCAGAACACTATGGCAGAGTTAGGTTACTGTTTATCCCGAATTCTTCTTCGAAAGTGTGTCCGTCTA
This sequence comes from Ochropleura leucogaster, assembly GCA_958449745.1. NCBI lineage: Eukaryota > Metazoa > Arthropoda > Insecta > Lepidoptera > Noctuidae > Ochropleura > Ochropleura leucogaster. The sequence continues at coordinate 11,080,408 of OY288200.1, forward strand.
GGAAGACTAAATTAATTCCATTTCGTTTTGTTTCGTAAACTTTCAAAACAAATTCTAACAAATTCCGTTTAATACATAATACTAATTCAGCTGCATACGTTTATATTAAAAAAAACCCAACTTAAGTAGTACCTAGTTTGATTGTTTAAAAATGGAAGATGAGTTATAATTTCTTGCATTCAACAATATAGAACTTATCGTGTATACGAATTATTGGATTAATTTAAAAAAAAATCTTATTACATTAATTTGGTGATGCCTGTTCCAGGGCGCAACTCTTATTGTTCGGGAAGCGCAATCCGCGCGGTGAGTCACGAGTTCGTGGTACCCGCCATGGCGGCTGCCGTCATCGCATCCCGCCACACCGCCACTCCGCACAGTCGGCTGCCGGCAGCCGCCACTCCGCCGCCCGACGTCTGCACGGTGCACTCGCATCCAGCCGCTCGCTCGCACAGCGGCATACTGTACCCGCGACTTCTTATACTTAACTTTTTTTCAACTTTAATTCTCAACCATGAGGCTCATTATTTTTTTTAAGTTTCTACTACTTTTTAACTTTTTAAACTTAACTTTATCTAAAAGTTGTCCTTCTAAATGTCAATGCTTCCGTTCCAAAGTTGCATGCTTACACCAAGACCTGTTGACCGTTCCGAAGCCGCCGGCCGACACTCACAGTTTGTAAGTAAATTACATTATTCTTAATTTTAAGTTTACGTACCAAGTATTGTTGGGTGCTCGTTTATAAATAACATGCTGTTACCACGGCTTTATAAATAAGTGTGAGATTCATAGCGCCGCCGGCCGCGAGCTGGCGATCGCAAAATGTTATTGTTGCGAAAGCATCTGTTTCAGCCGAGGTTTATTTAAGAGCTTCTAATCTGAAACTATATTCCAAGGTAACGCTTAGCGATTAGTTTTAAGTTTTGCGTAATTATTTATAAAAACAACAGTTGCGTCCGGGTTCCTAGTTGTAAAACGAAGGACTTAAAGACGTTCTCCAAAAGCTTTAATAACAACTTTTCGAAACAGGCGAAAAGTAAGTTTTTGTGTTAGTGCTGCTTACTCCTTACTCTATCATTAAAAGAAAATTAAAGGAGAGGTATTTTTGCCTATGCACCACGTAGGGGCAGTACTTTCATGCATGCTTAAAAGTCTGGCTTGTCCTTATAAGTTACCATTCTTCATTATGTTACTATTCTGAGGAATCCAACTAAATAGAGTTAACCTTGTAAATATCCTCGAACAGTTTCCATAGTCGAACGGGTAGATCTCATTTATCTTAGATGATAGCTTTTATTAATAACCCTATATTAATGCATTAGCCAAAAAAGTCAAAGGGGCTTGCCAGGGCCTCCGCCTACCGGGGTTACAGGTTCTTCGAAAGAGATACTGCGGCCACGGAACATAAGGGGCAATAGAAGGAACATGGGTGGGTTTTAGTCAGTACAAGTCTGACACTCCCCCGCTTCGAACAGGAAGTTATATGATGAATTCCCACCCTAAAAAAGTCAACCACGGATTGGGACAAAAAAGCTGAACCTTGAACCTTTGTTTTAGTACTCAGTAATATGTAAATTGTTTTTTGGGATCCTAGACTTGGTTTAGTCTAAGAATGACTGATTCGCGAAATGACTACATGGTCTATAATTGACCAATTCTTGAAATGTACAATTCTTTAAATGACTAATTCTACAAATGACTGATTCTATAAAAGACCGATTCTTTTAAAGACCGATTCTATAAATGACCGATTCTTCAAATGACTGATTTTTCGATTCTATGAATGTGTGTGAATATCGTAAATAAAATGCTATGTAAGGGTTTGCAAATCATATATTTCAACTAGTTTCAAAAAATAACTTGTATAATGCCACGTACTACATTTTGTAGCGCAAACGTAAACATTTATTCGGTTTCTTTTCAAAAAATCAACAGTTATCAAAAAGTCATGAGAACAATTATCAAAAAACACAATTATAAAAATTAAGAAGTAAATCACTTATGAATATGAAGTTGAATATAAATATTTAAAAAAAAAGACTATCTTTATCAAAAACTAAGAAACAAAATCACTGAGGAATATGTGGTTATAATGTCTCGTACTACATTTTGTAGTCCAAAAGTAAACATTTATTCTTTTTATTTTAAATAAATCAACAGTTATCAAAAAGTCATAAAATCAAATATCAAAAAATCAACAATTATAAAAAATAAGAAATAAATCACTTAAGAATATGTAGTTGAATTTAAATCATTCCTATTTGAATATTAATAACTTGTATGATAATAATAACATTGATTTTTTTTATTATTGAATATTAATAACTTGTATAATGCCATTCGTGGCATTATACAGTTATTTTTTTAAACTAGTTGAAATATATGATTTGCAAACCCTTACATAGCATTTTATTTACGATATTCACACACATTCATAGAATTGAAAAATCAGTCATTTGAAGAATCGGTCATTTATAGAATCGGTCTTTAAAAGAATCGGTCTTTTATAGAATCAGTCATTTGTAGAATCAGTCATTTAAAGAATTGTACATTTCAAGAATTGGTCAATTATAGACCATGTAGTCATTTCGCGAATCAGTCATTCTTAGACTAAACCCTAGACTTAACTAGATCGTGTAATTTAAGACGCAAGTCTTAAGTTACACGAGTTATTGTTCGAAAACTTAAATTGCCAAAATTAAGGTTCAAAAAGTAGACGCTTATTTATTCGATTATAATATTGAAATGATCTTTCTGGATGTACATTAAAACATATAGAAATACATAACAACATCCCGCCTGCGATCCCCCAAGGTTAGGCAGAGATGTAACTAATAGTTTCAATACTGGAACTGACAAGTCACGTCTGTCACCCGCACTCCGGGAAATGTATCAGTTTGTTTAATTGTATTCAATAGAAAAAACCTAATTAGAAATTAGTTGATAGGCTTATACGAGGAGGCCCGCAGCGACCACGGAACGTTTTCATTTTAATTGTCGTTGTTCCTCGACAAACTCGAAGAAAATTGTATGATGTGGACTTCAGCTTACTAAAAAAATTGTTAGAAATTATTTTTGTATGTCCCACGCAAAAGCACAAAATATATTATAGAGCAATTAATGCTATTCAAAGAGAAGTTGATTAACAAAACATACTAACACAATTTACAATATAATTCGGATCATCCTAATTGATAAAATTATTTACAATAATATGGTTAATGTTGTTTTTGGAAAAATAATGATATACTGGAATATACGTTGAAATATTGAAAATCGTTTAGTTTGTTGACGCGTTATAATTTCGTATGAACACGTAATCGAATTTCGTTGGTAAATCGAGTGCTGTGCAGCCTTAATAAAATAATGTGAACTATATCGTTCGCTATGAATTATCGAAGGGTTACGTAGAGCGTTAGTTATGTCTGCGACCCATGTAATGTTTTTTTAATTATTCATAATTATTATGAAAGATAGATGTTTAAGAGAGTACCTTATCTATACTATGATTGAGATTCAAAGATAGCTTCCATAGCAAGTATATGTAAACCACCATCGCCCCGCGGAATCGCCAGTTAAATTCAAGTTTAAAAAAAAAAAAAACACAAATAAATAAATTCTTTATATAAAAAAAACTCAAGACTACATGACGTGATAATTGCCATTGTTATAAATTGATCATTAACTGTGTTAAGATAATCGGTACGAGACAAGATTTTATAAAATCCAATATGTGTGCATACTAGGTATCTCATGTGTTTAATTCCCTACCTTTACAAAGTTATAGTTACCAGTTTTAAATGTATATTTTATCAAGCGCCAACGATTGTCAACGTGATGTCATTGTAGACATTTCGAAGATATATATTTATACTAGCTGTGCCTAGCGATTTCACCTAACACTCAGCTCCCAAATATTGTGGCGTGATGTTATACAGCCGATAGCTGTGTATACAGAGCAAAGTGGTAGAAAGAATACCATTGTGAATTTCATGCAATCCTAGTAATTTTATCTCAACGCAGTTGGTTCTAGCAAGAACTTGTTTTCACAAAATTCATTCAATTCGGTCCAGCCGTTTAGGAGGAGTTTAGTGACATACACAAATACATCAGAATTATACATAAAAAGTTGAACACCTAAATATAGTGGCACTATAAAAAGATAATAAGTTTCTTAATTTTCTATGCAATCATCATAAAACATTTTTTAAGAGTTAGTGCTCCTCATGTCTGGTCTGTTAACTGAAAACAATATTTAATATTTAAATGAAAATTTACAATAATTCAAGTAACAGGATATTATAGGCTAGAGAGCCAGTGCAGCAATATAATTAAACGAATTTAACATAAGTACCTGGAAAAATTGAAAAAGGGATTGCAATTTTCCAATGAAATGTTCATTGCCAAAATACTTAATATACCTACAATCGTTTTGTGAATTTATATTCAATAAACGTGGTTATTTCTATCTGGAAAGAGAAGTTACAATTTTCCAATGAAACATTGATTGAGAAAAGACTTAATGTAAAGTATCACTTTGTGATTTTAAATTCCATAAACATTATAATTCCTTGTGTGCGCTAACTGTTATATTCTGTTTTAATAATATCAATTTATTATGTATATGTTGCCTACGTACAAAATCTTAGACGACATTGTATCAGCCTCTTTTTCCCGTGCCTGAATTGAATAATTGAAGCTTCTGGTTTTTTTTTGCATTAAATTTTAAATTTTCGCATGCAACTTGATGTTAGTAACTGTAAAGCAACTTCGTAGGAGTTGGTAGGGTTAAAGTAACGGTAACCTACGATTTAGTTACCTATAGATTACAACTTTGCACATCATATGAAGGGAACTAGTCTTATTTTTCTTCATAACATCAAATATCTTCCCCCGCTCTGGGCGGAGCGGGGGGCCATGTCAGACTTTTACTGACTAAAACCCACCCATGTTCCTTCTAATATTGCCCTTTACGTTCCGGGGCCGCAGTATCTCTTTCGAACAACCCGCAACCCCAGCAAGCGGAGGCTCTGACAAGCCCCTCTGCTTTGCTGACATCTCTTTGAGGCGCGCGTGAAACACGAATGCGCCGTCGACACGGCCATGAAGGGAACTGGTTACAAAATAATAAAAAAATAGCCCTTTTTTGCTTTGAATCATGATAAAATCTGTTTCTAAAGAATCGTTATGAATATGGTGGCGTGTCATATCAGGTGTTGCTCTGATTCTGTTGTGTGCTATAAGTAGTACGGCTTGAGCTAACGTATTCTCGGAATGCATGCGCCTTTGTAGGTCCCCAGTCCCTTTGTAGTTCAACAATATTAGTTTCCAATATATGTGAGAACCTACATAAATGTCGGGGTCTATTCGGTACAATAAAGTGTCGAAAAAAGTATAATTTATGTATAATTAGAAAATGTAGTTCCATATCCTAGTTATGTAGCAGATTGTAATTCTATTATAATGTTTTGCTTAATTTTACGAGATACTCAAATCATAGCTACAATTCGACGCTCGGGGCTTAAAATTAACAGCCATACAAATCCAAATCTACGTTAGCTTCGGTTCGTGAATGGATGACAATAACAATATCCATTACATACCGATACCCCTCTAGAAAAATTGACAGGCTGTTGGTTTCTGCTATTATTTCTAGATAACATTTGACAGTATATTATATTACGTAGAACAACTGCATTCACATAAACTCTTTTTGAAAGTATTTATTTAAATAGTTGAATGGTTTTGGTTAATGCGTCATCTTCGTGAACAGAAACTATCTTTAAGTTTTTTAGTGTCTTCTTTGTCTTTACCATGAACTGCACATCCTTCATCGTTCTCATTTACTTAGTGTAAAAGCTCAACAGGAATGATGTAATAAAAGTTTTGTTATTTTTCATCTGGCAGCGAAATTACTAATCTCTCATAGTAGGCAGGCATTGGTTCGGTACGCTAATTGGTAAAATATCGTTACCTAGATTTTTAAACCACCTACCGACATATAGCTTTAAGTAGAACTTCACTCAACGAGGAACTCATGACTGGTCACGTACACAATGTTTGGTTTTTATTTAATGCATTTTCACTGGTCCATACCGTAATTGGGAAAATAGAAAACCAGATTTCCTCCGATATTACCAAATTCTTGAATATCCTTTTTAAGTGTTGAAAAATTATTTGTTCTTTTTTAAAGTTCAAGAATACTCTGGTTTTCGAATAACTTTGACAGTTGCGAAAAGAAAACTATGAATGTTAAAGGAAATAAAATGTATACAATTAAGAACAAAATGAGTAAAAAACAGGTACGTATATAAGAATGTGTCAACTAAATCACACATTATATAAATACCATAGAATTTGATACAGATAAAATTAAAATGAAATTAACTCACAAACACAATCATTAGAAATGAATATAAAATAGTATGAGATTCGATAAATAAATAATTATATTAATGTTTTTGTAATTGAATATTTAAAAATATATAAAAACATGTCTTAAACTGAATAAAACGAAATACTTATAAATAATAAAATAGTACTTACGTAAACTTACGTATCAAAAATAACTTTCTTCAAATATTAACTAATGCAATATTTAAGATAATGTACACGAAAATCGCACATTCCCCAGTTTATTTCTTTATTTGGATGCTGGAAGCTATTTATCCAAATTTATCAACGCCCAAGCAATATCGGGTTCCGTCTAAAACTACGGCGTACGTCCCATTTGAAGTTGCCTTCTTTTCATGTGTGCAAAAAATTAACAACATCAACTGGATTGGCAGAGTGATCTTATTTGATTATTTGATACCCAATGGATATTTTGTCGGAATCATTAACTAGCTTTTGCTCGCATTAAATTCAGGGTAAAACAGTTCCCCTTTCCTTATTTACAGGTACCTGCTACCTGTAGTTTTTGCCCTTGCGCCTTATTTATTGTAATGCAGCATTTAGCAATGCTAAATTTTCCTTTTTCTTCCCTCATATCTCAATCTTTAAAAAAAAATAGCCTATGTCCGTCTCCAAGGTCCCAACTATCTCTGTACCATAAAATTTATCAAAATATAAGGATTATTTTTGATAGAAAATTCCTTGATCTTTTTATTTTACGGGCTGTTGGCCCCATTGACTACAATGATTAGTTATAATCGAGGAGTTTGGTTCGGCAGTCTATCCAGATGGTCTACCTGTGGTTGCAACGGCTGCCAAAGATATACTAATGACATTCAGGACGATCGATGCACAAAAGAAAATCTGAATGTAGAAGGAATAATGAGCAATATCATGCATGTGTCTGAACTACCACGACGACTCTTATTTTTATAAGTATTGTTTATGTAGTCCGCAGTCTAATTCGAATTGCGAGTAAACCCCTCATTTACCTTTTCAAGTATTGCAACCTTCTCTTAGCTACTACTTAGTATAAAGTCATTATTTAATGATTTTTCCTCCCACTTATCTTTGGTTCTATAAGCTGTTGAAACTAACTGGTAGGTAGGAGTACCCATCAATAGACGGGTAATTCCCGCTTCTATTTAACTTTTGTAATGTATTTCCGTCTACGTTTTTTAATCTTACGCAGCGGGTCTTGTCTGTGGACACGGGACGTGGTTCTTAAGCAATTTAATCTTACAAATAAAAAATAATGGTAAAGTCAAAACAACAAATTAACAGTTTTCTTTGTTGCTTAACATTATTTTTATGTTTTCATACGTAACGAATAAACTAGCGCGATATAAAATATTATGTATGTCACGGGCACTGAAAGGGGTTTTACAGACATTGATTTGATGAACGCATTTATGATTCGATAAAAAGCGATTTCCTCGTGTGTTACGTTTAAACTTTGAGATTAGGCTTTTTTCGTTATATGAAACTGTATGGCTTCCAATATAATAACTATTTCCGTGGAAATTTAAAACGTTAAATATTAGGAGAAGAAAACTTTTAAAAGTTGCTGCGTATTTATTTATTTAATTGTATGAGTGTTCGTAGCTGCACACCGTTTCCTTCGTGATTCTATTTTCTTTTGGTTGAAGAAGCACGCTCGTTGGTCCCATATAACTTTTATTAACTTTTCTTGCGTAGATTCTTATTAGGTTTCTTTTTAATATACTTCGCCTACGTTGATCATACTTGAATGATTTTTGTCTAGTCTAGGCAAGTAAACATACCGACCTACAAAATGCATCCTGTATTTCCTGAAACTGAAGGCCCTCCCTAAGATGATTGATATCCTGGCAATTAACACAGACCAACCAACGCGACTACCAAGGTAAACTTATAATTAGTTAGCTGTGCATTGATATGAGCAGGGTCTATGGACCATAACTGAGGAGCGCCGGACGCACCCAGCCTGGTCTCGTCTACCACAATGAAGTCAAAAATAGCGTTGCCATTGACATGAATAATTTATGGTTGAATTAAATCCGTATATTACATCATACCTTGGTGTGCCCCCTACTATGTAGAGCACCTAGGAGGTAAAATCACACGGTAATATACTAACAACTATTTATCTATTTCAAATGGTGCGCAATTTTTACTGCTTATGACAGCCATTGTTTTACGGAAAGAAACTAAAAAAAAACTTGTTTTTAGAAACTTGAATTAACGTGGGTACCATTAGTTTTTAAACGCGAACACATTTAAGATACCGATGTTATTTCGAGTTTTAATTTAGTTTATAAAAAACCACAGGCAACTACAGTACTTTCACAAGTTATTATGCCTTGTGACCGGGACAGTTGCATCATGATTTTGTCATTCAAAAGTGCCTACAATGGTCTAATTAAAATAAATGCTTAAAGTTTGAGTTTGATATATCTCTTGAGCTGCTGTCGTCATCGATACATTGTTATCGAATGGAATAATACATGACACTTCTCGCCTTACTGCCCTATACAGATGATGATTTGAATGAACACGTTGACTATAGGACTAGTGCAGGGTGGTTATAATTGCATTTCATGCGTCGCTAGTTGAAACTGACGATGTAGGTAGCGTTGGTTCATTGAATTACTTAGGTAGGTACTGCTTTATTGACTTGTCCACATCACTATCTTATCGATCTAGGTTGTAAAGCTTTTTTTTTTGTAACCGTCTTCAAAAAAGGAGGGAATTCGACGCATTTTTTTTTGAAGTTATACTTCTTTTGGGGCGTTGTGATGAGAGTGATTTGGTACTACAGCGACACATTGAAGTTAGTTCTAGGTGGTATCCAGTGTGACCATATGTGGCAGGAACCTGCATTTTGGCAGGTTTAGCCCTTTATTTTACTCTCTGGCACTTTTGTTGACAAAATGACAAAAGCGATGTATAAAGAAAGTGATCAAGAAGAATTCGATGTTAATACGAATGTATAATTTAATTCAGTTCAGTTTTAGACTATAAGATCAATTATTTTAAATAAAACTCCAAAAAATAATGTGTCTATTTATTTTAAATTTTTGGAGTTTTATTAAATTACATTGGCATTTTGTGCTTTCGATTTTGGCAGGATTTGTCAGATTTTTTGCCTAAGTTGGGCAGGATCTCTAATTTGTAGTTGGTCACACTGTATCGGTCATCATAATGTGAAGTTAGTTCTAGGTGGCATGAAAATCGATAACATACGTTCAAGTTGTATAAAATCTACTTTCTAGTATTTTTATATTTATAGCACGTGTTTCGTAACAGTACAATTAAACAGTGTGAATAAATGAATATTATTTTGGTGTTTTTAGAAAAGTATAAATGTCAACGAACTGTCAAAGTTACGAGCCGTTTTCAATGTGTTTACTGTTCGATTTCGGTCGGCTATCCACAAAAATGTAAAATATCTTGTTCAGATAGTGAATCAAGTGATTTTGAAAGATTTTTGGGCTGGAGTAACTCCGAACCAGTTGAAGAAAGTGGTTCTAATCAATGAAGATATAAATTGAAGATGGATCATTTTAGTATCTTCGATAATAATGAATTCCAAGTTAGATTTCCGCTAGATAAGCCATCTGTACAAAGTTTACATGTCGAAGCCAAGGAGCCAGGTATGTGTATGTCTTACCGCATAATATTCATTTGAGACAACCAAAACAACACCATTCATTACGCATTTTACTTATGGTATACATGATACATCCTTTTCACCAACTCATAATGACTACTATTTTACGCATTATGGACAAAGTCAGTCACTGGCTAATACCAGTGACTGACTTTGTTGGTGTATCTAAATAATCAGTTTTTTGTATGTTATAGCAGTATTTATTTGTTTCATTGGTACCTTGTAAATCATATAATAATTTTATTTCATCACCCATGTGTTATTTAGTAGGGGATGGGATTAGGTTTTACTATATAAATTTTTGTTAACACAATTCAATTCTTTTCTTAGGTTCAGAGACTGGAGAATTTAGAAATTGAAAGGGATCCCCTAATATAAGCTGTGTGATGTAAAATGATGAAATATGAATTTAGTAGCCTGTTGGCCTGGTTCAGCTTCTGATGCCACTATATTTAACAACTAATAAAAATTACAGGTAACTTTTCTATAATATTACAGCATTATAAAGTAAGTTTTGTGACCAAATTATTGAATTCAGTACCTATCCCGAACTACATCTTTTATCAGCTCAGTGTGAAAGTAAATTGTACGGTCACAAATGGCTGCTTGCAGACATTGCATATCTTTTAAACCTTACACCTTTGTTAAACCCTTGATTACATTATTTAGGTGTACTAGTACTTATTTAAAATGTTATTTATTTTAGGTTTTATAAGAAAACTAACATATCCGGTGTTATAGAATGTATAGATAGCACATTATTTGCTATGATGAGACCTAAGGAGAATGAAGAAAGATAATATATAATAATATTACTGTCGCAAAGGATATCATGCAAGAAATGTTCTATTGGTAAGTTCAGTGAAAGAAACACTTGCTTAATTTTTTTATCTGTTCATTTGGATATCAAACAGTATAATAATAATATCAAATTATGTGTTTAAGAAATATTTAAAAATATAATTTTATGTAAAGAAAACAATAAATGGACTAAATATCAAATTACATAAGTACATTTAAACCCTTATCATTTATGTTATCTAATCTAATATTATAAAGCTGAAGAGTTTGTTTGTTTGTTCGTTTGAACGCGCTAATCTCGGGAACTACTGGTTGGAATTGGAAAATTCTTTTAGTGTTGGATCTTAGTCCATTTCTTGAGGAAGGCTATAGGCTATATAACATCACGCTACGACCAACAGGTGCTGAGCAGCGCGTAGTATTAAGATAATAACACAAAAATAAAACAATTTATTATTTTACTTTAAACAAAGTGTAAGTAATAAGTATTTTTTACTCTAATTGCAGATAACAGATGCAGATTTAAATATAATACACGGGGATGCTTCATAAGGTGGACGATAAACAGCCTGGCACCTCAATTAAATATTCATCAATATCCTGAATCAATGTTTTTTTTAATGTCAAAAATTAGATAGTATTAAACCAATATAAATCATTGAGGTTGTTGTATTTTGTCAGTTTTGTTTTTGTTTGTTGTTTCCTTGATCGGGTTTGTAAACATGAACGAGAAAGTGTAGTGTGCTGAACTGATATTGATTATGGTGACAAAATTCAAATATTAGCCTACTTATAATTATTTTTCTATAAGTACGTCAAAGAAGTATAACTTCTAACGCGTGTACATAAGTACACACACCCCTTTTTCATTTACCTTTCCCTTCTTACACCTCTTGAGGGTTAGCCGAAACAGTTTTCTTAAAGAGAAAAACTCAGATAATTCATAGGGCCTTATAAATTGCGTTTAGAAAGGCATAAAAATAAAAATCAATTACTACATGTATGACAGAACTTTACCGTTAGTTCTAGGTGTTATGCTCGACCACCGATAATATAGTACGCTCAACTAATTTGGCCTTTATTTTGTTAGGATAAGATAAAAGAAAATTTGATATTCCCCTTTGCCAACAGCATTACTCATTATCTGAATTAGCCACCTAAAACTAGTCCATACGGGTGAATTTCAACAAATGCCATTTTTCTTATCATATCGGTGAACTTTTTCATTTATATATATTTTTTATTTTTTTCATGTTTAATGTAATATTTAGGATACTAAATACTCCCTTATTGGTAACCATCAACGTATCTTTTATGACTATGGAGAAAATTCAGTTTGAATTCTGGTTTCCACCGATGTGACAATCCGGCACCGATTATCTTTTCTGTACACCGATATGATAAATTTATTCACCGATGTGATATACATATACAGCGATATGATAATCTATCCACCTTTGAACATCAAAAAAGAAATAGTAGGCTTATACATTTTTGAAGGAGTGACTAAGAACTGAATACCTGAACTAAGGGTATTATTTTCTTAGAATAAAAAATAATGTTTTTTTTTTATTATCATTGTGTTTATTTAAAAGAAGTATAAAAAACAAAAATTTCTTGTACGTTATTGTACAATACACATTTATTAATGTGGCGATCAAGCTAATTGTTTTGCCATGTGTACACTTAAAACATTGTGGCGTTCTAGGTTCAACAATACTAAGAATAGAAACTTTATATAAGAAAACTTTATATACCTAATTAATCAGCCTTTTAAGTTTAACCTTAATCATAACAACACTACAATAATCACAGCTTTAATTATCACTTAATTTAATATTTTTAAAATCTTTGTTCTCAGTGCGTAAGTATCATAGATTACATAGAGATCGCTTATATCTTACATCTAGCAAATAATCTTTACCCTTAAAAAAAAAACTTAAATTAAATCTGTCAGTATAATTTGGTTATTATGTTAATCAGCCTTTAAGTTCAACATAAATCACTACAGAACTTGAACCGTCTTCGTACTCCACTTTTATTAAATTGCACCATAATTAGACTTTTAAGTCATAGAAGACTATGTAGTATACCTATAGTTAATCACAGCACTTAATTACGTACTTTTATAATTATTATCTGTTACAACAATTAAACCTTTTTTTTTTCAATTAAAACTAAAAACAATAAAAATAAAATTTTTAAAAACAAATCAGCCCAGATCAAAATAAGTCATCATCAGTGTCACTGCAACCAAATATATAATTAAATCTCTGTTTGATGTCAGGAGTTGGTTTACGTGGCTCATTTTTTTCTTTTTTAAAGTTAATTTTAGATTTTATTCTAAATATTTCCTCATCGGTGTCACTGTCTTCCACGGTAGGACTTGAAAATCTATTAGATGCTTTTACCGTATCCTCTTTATTTACGAATTGAGTTGATTCCTCTAAACCAACTAAAATGTTCGTGTCAATTTTCTCTAAAAATGAACAGGCAGGAGTACTTTGATCAAGATCTACATAGTTCAATAGCAAATTTTCAGACATTTTTGTCGAAGAGGATGATCTGGGTGCCGCATTTTCCGAGATTTTTAATGTATTTGATGGTGTAAAATACTTTGAATGTGATGGCTGTGGGAACAAAATTAATTTGTCAGTTAACTTTACTGGTCGCATTTTAGTGATATCTATTTTGGATTTAGTTCTGGATTTTTTATTACTCGAAGTAGAAAGTTGAGGTTTAGACTTAATTTCGTATTCGGTTGACAAATTGTGGAAGTCTAGATGTTTGCCATGTGGACATTTAACAACATATTTCATACATTCATCTTCTATACAAGAAAGTCGACGTAAAACTATACGATTTTTAACCGACTTTAAAAAAAGGAGGAGGTTCTCAATTCGTCTGTATTTTTTTTTTTTTTTTTTTTTTTTTTGTGTTTGTTACCTCATAACTCAGGTCTGAGTGAACCGATTTTGATGATTCTTTTTTTATTCGAAAGCTGGTGGTTGTCGTTTGGTCCCATAAAAAAATATCAAGATCCGACAAGTAGTTTTTGAGTTAACTTTAATAATACGTATTAGATTGACTTCGTGTACGTTGATGATATACTCATTCGTCGATTATATTTTAGAATTTGTCGAAGACAAATGATCAAAAAATGGTATGTAGGTACTACTATGGTTTGGAAGGTCATCGCAGTAATTTGGTGATAGATCTTCAGTGATATACAACGGTACTCTTTAATAAATGACAGCAAATCTGCCGTGATTGCTGCAATCACATGTATAAGTATGGGTTTTGCCAGGGTAGGCAGGCGAGTGGGAGCAGGGTGACCGTATCCCCTCCCCACCCCTCACCTAGTCATTAAGAAACATAAACATCAGATCAAGTATCAGCTGTATCCCCTAGCTAGGGGATGATGCATATGATTTCTGAATTGGTTTAATACTAAAGCATAAATTAGATACTAAGTATTTAATCTATAGCTTGATGTGGAACTAAAAATTGTATCTAAGACGGGACTAAAGCTAAAAAGAAAAACTTTTTAACCGTGTTTGCGTATTATATCATAATACTATAACTAAAAATGTTGAAATAAAAACTTTTTAGTAAAAAAATAAAACCGACTTCTAAAAAAAAACTAAAAACTGGAAAATAACTTTATTTCCGGAAGTCGGTGGCCAATAAAGTCAACGAAACCAACAAAAGCCATCGACTTCCGGAAATAAAGTTATTTTCCAGTTTTTAGTTTTTTTTAGAAGTCGGTTTTATTTTTTTAGCTTCTTTAGTCCAAATGACTTGTTTGACTTGCAATGTTCCACGAAATGTGTTCAAATTTGTAGGGAGAAGCCAGTCCTTTTCTTCAACTTCATATTCTTCTACAGTACTAATTTTCACGCCTTGGACAGCAGATTTTAAATAGTTTACAAAAGAGTCTATATTATTCATATCACCATCGTGTGCAACAAATCGATCCGCCATTCGCTTCAGTAGCCCACCTACTCCATCTGGCGCACCTTTTCCATGACCACATTCACTATAGTTCCATATTATGTTAGTCAGAGAAGAGCAGTAAATACTGAGTTGGGACATAATATAAAAAAATTTCTTATTCCGATACTGGCCTGATGGAGAATCAGAAATAATAATAAGATTCTGAACAATTGGAGCTTCCTGTTTAATTTCTTCTAATATTGGAACAAGGTGAGCCCAAACGGCGGCAGCATCATGGCGCAGTGAAGAACTAATAGTGCAGAAACATTGAGTTGTTATATTCTCTTCCTTATTTTTATAGTAAATTACAGCAGTGTGTAATGTGAATTGTTGACGACTGCCACCAAAGTGCATAGATTGTATTTCGGACCCGTACTTGGAGCTATAGTTCTCACTAAAGTCAATGTGAACGACACAATCCTTTTCAGTCATGTTTTGTTTGTAGTGCTTAAAAGCTTGACTTTGATTTCGTATATTACTACAATGTGTTAAGAACGGTTTCAGATTGTTTTCAAATATTTTGATTAGTTGTAATGGTTTAACGGTTATTTTTACTTTTTCTACATTAACGGCTATTTTATCGACTCCATTTTTTTTGTAATTCTTTTTTATCTTCTTCCAATTCCAATAAATAACATCTTTGGAGTTATCAAATTCTTGATAATTTAAATGACGATTCTTACAGACAGGACATGTTCTTTGCAGGCATTCTACCTTAAAAATATCACAGCAAATACTACTTAGAATTTCAGTCGTGGTGTTTTCTTTTGTGATACGATTTCTTTTTAAAGATGATATAACAAGATCCATGTTCTCATGTTTCTCACATAGGCATGTATTTCTCAAGTTTAATTTTGGCTGCGTGACCCAAAACGGCCTCATTCTTGTAAAAGTGACGTAACTGATTGGAGGGTAGCCCGAAGTCAAATACTTTTTGTGTAAATTTTTAATTGTGTCTTTCATCAGCCTTTTCTGTTTTTTTACTCCATTTTGTGTGACAGTATCCTTTTTACCTGGGCAAAGATTTGAATTTTCATCATCCTCAAAAAACTGAACAACAATCTTACGGATACGTTTTTGCAGGTCTATATTTTTTGGCTTCGTTGGGATTCGTCTCACTTCTAAATTACTCTGTTTTAATTTCTTAAATTCTTGATGTAGTCTCATGTATCTCTTTTTGTACATTAGTTTCTCTTTATTAGCCTTTGCCAATTGTTTTCTTAAATCGTGTATTTGCTGAGTTTTAACGTTTTGATATTTACGAAATTTCATTTTAATGTCTTGTTTGAATTTAACAGTATTAAAGGATGTGTCTAAGTTAGGACTATTTGGGCGTAATGTTGATTCTTCTGAATTTATAGAACTAATACTTGGCGTTCGTAAAGGAGATGCTATTGATAAATCTAGGGGACTGCTTGTACGTAAATAGTGGGAACTACTCGCTACTATGGCATCAATACGCAAATTAGGACTATTACATCGAACATTCTGTCGCAATAGCCGTGGGCTATGAGGTCCTATTAGTTCTTGAGAAATACCGGGCTCATTATCTTGATTTTTCGGTAGCGATTCTGCGTCATTGGTCTCTGAAACACTTGTTGGGTTGTTGCGGGCACCATTTGCCTTATTTTTTTTCCGCTGATAATATGCACGGGCACTGATTCGGTTTTTCTTTTGTGCATTGCGACGTGCATGTGCAGTCATTTGGCTTCGGGTTAGGATAAGTCCAGCTGCCTTTCTTTTAGCTAAGCGTTCTCTGTCTTTTCTTAAATGCTGCTCTCTTAACACAGGATCACTTTTGATTTTAGCTTTTCTTATTCTTTCCATCAACCTCTTTCTCTCTTTTTTCTCCTCCTCGTTTAGTTTTGATTTCAGCATTCTTAAACAAAATTAATCTTATAAAAACAAAATTACTCGAACGAATTGTGTGCGGCACGAGCTGCACACAAGTTAATATTTATGAAAGTTAAAAAATATAATATGTGTATATGTATGTATATAATGTATGGTTGTAGGTATGCTCCATTGTTTTTTTGTTTACTTTAATGAAATGACACTATGTCTACCAATATGATAAAATTACACCGAGGTGATAATATGATCTACCGATGTGATAAAACAATCCACCGATGTGACAAAACTATGCGTCGATCATGAATCAAAACACCGATATGATATTTAAGACACCGATTGATTTTTCTTATCACATCGGTGTAAATTATCACATCGGTGGTAAAAAAGACCACCGATTACAGCGATATGAGAACAGCGACGTGAGAAATTATCGACTTTTTTGAAAATTATGAAAAATGTATAATATTTAGGCTAAATTCAAGTACCTATAATGATGCTAATTTACTTACTATGTCTGTTAGAACCAAACAATCGTAATAAAACTACACATTACACTAGAAAAATGCAACCACCGATAATATAAAATAATTGCTTGGAAGTAACTGAAATGTCGTACTTACGTAATTGGCGGGAATATGCAGCGATTTGACACACGTCCGTCCTGACTGCGCACTAGCACACACTAACGAGGGAAATAAAATTGGGGTGGGGACACTGTCGGACTCATCGATGCAAAGTTAGGTTTAAATTACTTTTGTGCAGCGATATGACAAAATTTTGCGAGACAAGTACATTTATGCCTCTCAGTAATAAATATTATGAATTACGTAATAAAATATGCTACATATTAATAATAAAACTAATATTCTATGAAATAGAATAAGTTATACTCTTAAGTTACTTGTTTTTATAACGATATAAGCGTTTTTGCTTGTAAAAAAAGTAAAGGGGCAGCACCGATGTGACAAAAATAGAGGTTTATGTATTTATTTCTACCTTTGTAAATAGACTTAGACAAATAATATTTTATGCCACAACCCAATAAATACCTAATGAATACAAAAAAAAATAGTACAGAACAATATTCCTTTTTTCAAATACTAATTTCAATGAAGACAAAAAAAAAAGTCGTTTGGGAAATTCACCCATACATATAAATAAAAATGAAAGTTTTATTTATGTCTGTTCTCCGCGGGTTTCATTGATGTGATTGGACTTTGATGAGTTCGCTTGACAAAGTTTGTGACCTAAACATATTGATATAATTACGAGGCTTTGCAATGCAGCTAGACGAAGAAACAAGCTACCGTTTTGCATCCTCGTCTGAAGTTCAAAAAGGTAACTGACAATAATAGAATGGGTACTCAGATCTTTTTTTTCTTCTTATTATTTTATGTACATCGGTTAGTGCCAAATTAAACCCGGCCTGTTTGATTTCCCATATTACACACAAACGTTGAAATTTCACGAAAACAAACACACCATGTTATTCGATGATTTAGATACCCTAAACAAAGGCGCCCTCTGAAAAAAGAAACTACTAAAAAGCAGCGGAAGTATATTTTTATTGAGCGGGTGCCGTAATTTTATTTGATTTGCCTTTTATGGCCGCTTCCTGAATTTTAACGAAGGTGCAAAACTGCACCTTACACGCGTGAACAGTACTTGTTTCAGGAGATGGTTCTTGTAAAAAATAATTATATAGGGTATGTCGGTAGGTAGGTAGGTAAATAGGTATGAAGGCAGGTTGGCAACAGCACAGCTAGTATTTACAAAAATCTAAAGTCTGAATAATAGTGCAAAATCTAAGCTCGAATAAAAGGTCGTTTGCATTGGTAAATCTTGAAACTAAACCCGTTTGCAAGATAGATACTGTAAGTATTACTCTAAGATTTTTCAAAGACAAGGAGGGGTCATGTGTCAGACCACGTTATCAGACGTATCAAGGGACTTAGCGGATAAGGAGTTCAAACGATGTAAATACATTCTTCATACAATACTAAAACCAATGGACGATCATATTTTTTGTGACTTAGAAATAGATAACGAGAATCGTTCACAAGTTAAAACATAATAGTGCTGACGTACTTAGGTAATGTCAGAATATCAATACATAAAACCCTCTTTTAGTAATGTTTTCTGTAATAATAAAATAATGAAGGGAGCAAATCAACAAAAATATCAAATTTATCTGATTATCCATACTAAAATATTGTAATGTGAAAATTTAAAAATAAGAATACACGTTAAACGTAAATTAAACAATCCGAAACCATTTAAAACTATTAGTTGCAGACGTGCGGTCATCATTTCAACTGTTTTTAACACTGTGTAAATATAATTTGTTTACATTGGCGTACACAGGCACATATAATGCCTGATGGTATTCTATTTACCTTCTTTGCCCCGATATTAATTAACATTAAATCAGACTAAATGCAATCCAATATTAATTTCACCTACGTACCAATTAATTAACGATAACATCGACAAATGATGTGCTTGTATGTATCCAATGTATCTAAATATGATATACAATGTATCCGGTCACGGACTAGCGATATTCTATGTACTTATATAACAACTATTCTAGTACTTAAATTCATAAATTTTCAAAAAAAAACTACTATTTTTTTTTTACAAAAAAATTATAAATTTTTCGTTTATTTGCATATTTTTTTAGACTTTAATTTTGTTTTCTAAAGTTATGAAAATGTAAGCTCATCATTTCTTGATTTAGTCAAGCGTAGTCAATATTGTTGCCCTCTGAATAAACCTATTTTCGTCACAGTAAGACCAAAACTTTGAGAGATATGATTATTTTTTGTACACGAATAGAGAATATCTCAAAATGGCTGCCAAAAAGCGGGGGGGGGGGGTGGTGGTAAATTAGAGTCAAGTGTATTGTAATAGTATATTAAAACACTCGTTACATAAGTATCTAGAATATCGCTAGTCCATGACAGGACACATTGTGTATTGAGTGCCGTAACTTTCAAACTATAGATGTCAAGTCAGTTTTGCATGTTCCACAATATTAGGGGTAGAGTTCCTATATGCATAGAAAAAACTGCTCCTATTGAAATTCAGTATCTACTACATACATAACAACATTTCTATTCAAACAGAATCAAATTCGGAACCCAGAAATGCAATATGCATGTCATGTCATGCATGCGATAGTCAGAGTCGACTGGCAAATACAGGCCGATATTAACAAGTGTATTCATCGCGCCTTCCATTCAATGCGATACTCGTCAAACGTGCATTCATCAAACCACTTGGTAGCTTCCTCATAAAGTTTATTTAAACGAAGCCTCAATCCCGTCTTTTCAATCTTCCTATCAATACTGCTATTGAAAGGGTTGCATTTTATTGGATGTAATGTAAATATCAATTTACTAGCTGCGCCTCACGGGTTCACGCAGATAGCGCAGACCGGAACAAAAAGTTATATATTGTGTAATCCTAGGGTTTCAGTTTTCTACATACAAAATCGTGAAGGAGTAACAAACATAGAGCCACACAACAAACTCCCGCTTATAATATGAGTTTAAACTTTAAAGTGTGATATCTCTGCATGCATGATAACTACGTTATTTTGTTTGATCTTTGATAACATTTTAGTGCAAGGGTGACCAAAATAATCAAGAAGGTTTTCCTCTATCCCGAAACCCGAAAACCCGAATTTCAATATAACTGTGTGTAATTGTTTATGGAGATTGGAGATGGGTAGGTATGTATGGTGTCAGTGTGATGCAGTCACCAGTTTTTCTTTTGGCGAGATGAAAGTGAGAAGTTACGAGGATAATTAGTCAAAGGTTTCATAGCCTGAGATAATTTCCAGGGGCATAAAGGACATGCGCAGAACACTGTCTCGTAACTTTAATTGATATTACGTCCTACGTTCTAGACACCTATTAAATTAAATTCCTATTATAAAAGGACATTTTTTTTCTCTGAAATAAGCACAGAGCTTTGTACAAAAAAAAGTGTTCATTACTTGCACACTTTTTTTTTACGTGTGGATATCCTCGATGGATGTCCTCTGCCATGGGACGGCGGAGGGGTCTGTCCGAGTACTACTGATTATAACAAAACGGTGTACCTACCTTCTCGTCACTTTTGGCGGCGCGGGGACACAATTGCACCCACACAATCACTCCAGCATGTGACGGTTTGCTTGCGGTAAAGCTCTTCTCAGGTAAAGGGGAGTAGTGACCTATTCCTCTCCCTGTCTTTATATATATGAGGCGCACCTTGGACAACAGAAACACACACCTTGGACAACAGACTTCCCCAAGTCTATTTTATAGTGGGTGGAAGAGGACATTGTCGGCCTTCCTCCTGTGTCCAGACCTTAGGGTGAGGGAAATAGTAGTAAACATTGCCGCTACAGCACTTTTCCGGAAATCTGATCAGAAACAGGGATATAAAATTATATATAAAACGTAAAGATAACCTAGGAAGACGTTATAATTAATAATGAGTTCAAAGCAAGTACCATGAAACTGTGGGTAATTTCTTGGAAACAGGCACCTTTATGATGGCTTAAAACGTGGCTGAGCTGAGTAAGTACCTTACTTACTTGAGAAAACTTTAAAACAAATTGCAAGCGAGCTTTCCAAACTACAAGCAACACAAGTTTGAAAGAGTAGGCGCAAAGTACTTGCTGTATTTAACTATTCTGAAGCTACAAATAAATGATTTCTTGGTATAATTTGGGTGAAATATAATCTTTTACCTAATTACGATTTCGACTCTTTGTTCATCTTTTCAGGTTGAATGTAGCTTTGTGCTCTTTTGTTAGTCCGGGGAAACGTGGTTTAGCTGCTGTGGATGAGATACCAACTTGTCTTATCATTCAGGATGAGATTCCTGAAATGCTAGCTTTTTGAATATTAGAATTTCTCGGATTTGCTTCTTTAAATCGAAAGTTGCTTTCGATTGCTGCTTTTGTTTTTTAAATCGAAGGACGTCAGTTCTAAACCTTTGACACATAAACAATTAACAAGGTTACAAAATATATTTACCGAATTAATCGACACAAGACCCGCCATTATAGTGGCTATAAGTCCCCTCTTTAAGGTTTGGCTGGAGAGGGGCCACGGCGTCCTCACCTATCGCTTCCTGATTCATGTCCTCACCGGACACAGAAGTTTCGGTAACGATCGCCCGGAAGACGTGGTAGAGCTCACTGTGGCAATCTGAAACGCTTGGGCGGAGCACCACTGTGTCTTCGCAGAGGCGATCGGTGGTGGTTCCATCTTGCGTCTCGCCCTGTTTGGTGAGAGGCGGTCACCTCTTTTTGCGAAAAGTTTATGCTAGCGAAGGGGGTGGCTGGACGTTTGAGGAAGAGAACCTCAAACCAAAGCTACCGCTCGAGACGCTCCGTTCGTCTGGTACCGCGGCGGTGGCTCATAGACCCACGTCTACGGTAGCCAGGAGTCATCAGGAGTCGGACGAACGATACGGTGCTCATTGCTTACCAGCAATCAGCAGCTTATCGTTCGACCGTCTAGTGACGACAGATCACGTTGACAAGTATAAAAGTGTCACCTGTAAGTGACAGTATAAAAGTTGAAAGCTTAAAGCAATGCTCAAAATAGCGTTGCTCTCAGAATTCTGAAAGAGACTTTGTTTTATTGACATTTTCGCTACTGACTTCCAAAAGGAAAACTCTTAGACTTCCTTTTTTTTGAACGTATTTTTTTGTAAATTATTGTCATATTTTTTTTTACTTGGCTTATTAATGTAGAACTATACTGCCATAGACAGGCAAAGAAAAAGACTTTTTAATAAAAGAGCTAGTGTTGAGTAGTTGATTAGCAAAGAGAATATTATGTGTGTGTTAACTCAATCAAAGGAAAAAGAATCACGTAACTCTGCCTAGAAATCACGTTGTAATCGATGTACATACAAAATGCTATTGAAATATATATCCTCTTCCGTTTTTAGAAGTCGTTTAAAAATTAAACATAATTGAAACTAAAATGGAACGAGTCAAAGTGAGATGCGCCAGGCGCCTTTGTTCTGTTTATAAAGCGCCAGAGACTCACAGTACAACTCGCTAGTCACGTGACAGCTCGTCGACTTGAATCGCTGGATGTTTGCTTTATCCTGATGTTACTTACATTTATGTGTAGGCTTTGTAGGTTTTTTCCGTAAGGTCCTTACTACCACGTTGATTTGGTTTATAAAACAAGATTCAAAAGATACGTGTCAATCTTATATGTTTCATTTGGGTGGATTTGTTTGAGCTGTATGTCGTCTGAAATAAGTTGTATGAGTTATCGGAACGCGTGTGATATTATCGACGTTCCTCACTTACTAAGTAATCAACTAACAAGTTAGCGGGTTACCGAGCTGAAGTCACGGGTGCTTACTAGAATACCAATCCTGACTATCTTTAGAACAGATCCAGTCGAGTCGTTACCTTGTTAATGACTACACGTTAGTTATTCTTTGGGAACAACTTAGCATGTGGGTATTCTGAAAGTTAATTTTGTATGGTAAGAACACTTCAGAGTTTTTTTTCGTAGTCATACCTAAGTTATTGTAATGTTTATTAATTTTCTTACATATTTTTTTTATATATTTTCCATATTTCTTAAAAAAAAACACGAAGATCAGTAAAAAATATAAAAGTAGTACTCGACTAGCATTGGGAACAGGGTCCGAGCTACCGATGGTCAGGGCTCTTGACAGAGGCACCTCCTACCAACACGGGCCTTGTCCAGAAGTACTGCTTTCTGAATCAAGCCCTTGATCCAGCTGCCAAGCGATAGCCTCCTCAGATGTTGGTCAAAGCTATTGGCTGACATGGCTATCGGCACAATGATTGCTGTATTCACATGCCCCATGTAGACAACCTCGCGAGCCAGATCTAGATACTTGAATTGTTTATCTTTCTCTGCCTTCACGAAGTTCTCGTCATGCGGAACCGTTATATCATATTATAACTATTAATATGAATAGGTACTGAAAGCTTTAACGACAGCTTTGTGAGCTACAGACGGTGGCGGCGCAGCCCCGGCCCCGGCCCCGGTCCGGACATCTCCTGAACGTCTGCTTTTTAGCTTTAGCATAGTTTGTACCGGAAGTATGTAATGCTTTTGCATCGGAAGTGAATCAAGTGAACATAAACTGTAGTCAAACTTCAAATGGAGTGTTGGAAACTGGCATTGCAACAGAGACGTGACAACATTTAGAATATTTGGTAAAATAATTTATTTTGTCTACTGTGTTTATAAAGATTTTTAGAATCTTATCTTTTAATTGAAATCCAATCAGTATTAAAATGTAGGGAAGTCAAGTTTTTTGAATTCTGAATGGGGCTGATCCATAAGTCATGTCCGTGAACAGGCGCTGTCAGTTGGGACTGGTCATCTTTTAGCTGCCAAGGTTCATTTCAATTCATTTAGATTTTTAATTGAATTGTGTTTTTTATTATTTATTAACTCTGGACGCGCTTACTGTGCACGTCTTTATACATCGTTCTCACATATTTGTATAATCTCAACAGGAATGATGTAAATACGATTTTGTAATAATATTACATGGAGTGTCCATGGAGTTTCTTGCCCATTCTTCTCCATAGAAATCAACGCTTTGGTAACTACAGTACTTTAACAAGTTATTAAGCCTTGTGACTGGGACTGTAGCTTTATCATTTTGTTTCTTGACATTCAAAAGTGCCTGCAATTGTCTAATTAAAATAAATGCGTTGAATTTGAGTTTACCAAAAAAAAATTCATCTTTTAAATAAATCTTCTAATAATAATAATAATGCTTTGTGGTCTGTTATTTAGTAAATATCTTTACAAATTATTTACTAAATTTCTGTATTCACAAAACCTTCTTTTTTAAGATACTTTCCGAGATCTGGCTGATCGTCTGTTACAACTGAGGGACCAAACTTTATGGGTTGTAGTTTTTAATATATTTGTTTACAAATTCCCAGATTCGTTCTACCTCTTCTATCTTGTTTTAAGACTCCTACTAAATCCTACGATTTTCATTTTGCGAATTCCCAGTGGGGTCCCTCAGTTCACACGCACATCTAATAAAATCAAACACAAGTTGCACATAAATCGAGCTGTATCTACAAAAGGAATCCTAACCTTTCAAAGACGGGGTGCTATAACCGCCTCTCTTCTAATGTGGAAGGCTATTGCCAGCGCCGGGACGTTATGTCACTCTGTCGCACTGTTAAAAAAATACATTGGAGCCCTTTGATCAAAATTTTCATCGAAGTTGGAGCCTAACATAATTATCCTGACTGCGTGAAAATAACCTTATCCTATTCGAGGCTCGGTTAAAAATATTCGCGATCACTAAATTCTAGAATTCACTGTATTTTACTTTTGTAGTCATTTCTGGTTAGTAATTCATTGTAAAAAAAAATAACTGATGAGTTTCAATTATTGAGGTACTTAACTCTTCAAAGTTCGACTGCATCGGTTTCTTGTAGGCAAGCGTGCTCCAACCCTATGCCGCATTATCGCTTCATATCAGGCGAGTTGCAGACAAAAGTAAGCCTATGTCAAATAATGCTATACCTCTACTTTGCGTGGAATTTATTCAATTCCGACACAGATGTCATCACTTAAAAAATCATCATCTGCCTAGCCTTTTCCCAACTATGTTGGGGTCGGCTTCTAGTCTTACCAATCTAGACAAGTGCGGCGTAACCTAAAGATCAACCTGAGCGGCTGCTATTATTTAGCCACGAGGTCCTCAGTACAGTCATCAACTCATCACTGATCATTTAAAAGTGAACATTAAAATAAACCGGTCAACTTGCTTTCAGTTAATTTATTATAAGTACTTGACTTTAAAAGTCTTTCTATAAAGGCTTGGAAATTCTTTGAAACTCGTGGCAAGGGAAACACAATACTGAGAAACGTCAGTAACACTACTACGCATCTCAAATGGTGTAATTCCAACTAGGTACTTACCACTTTATTATTTCCAACTTAGTACTGAAATGTTTTCCAGAACGTTACTACAGGAACTCAGCACGTAAATCATTTATGTAAGAATTTCTCAAGCGATGTGAATTTGGACTATTGAATGAGTTCACGAACGATAAACAGTAAAAAGTGTATCTAATAATAAAAACACAGTATATAAACACAAACAAAAATGAAAATGGAAAATTGCAACACATTAAATAGGATTTTTAAAAATTGTATCAGGGCTCAGTTCTTTTTATTGAGCTTTGACACAGAAGAGAGGTGTCCTTTCTTCTGTTCTGTATTTATAGTTCTATACATATAATATTTGGGCCCGGGTAGGTACCCACATTGATGGTAGTGTTTACTTCGCCCAAGAGTGCGGGTGGTGCGGGTATCCACACAATTGTAACAGTCTAGATGAGACATAGGAAAACTTCTACTAGACGATGACCTTAAACGACATATACGTTTAAAGTATTTAATGCTCTCATTTCCCGCACTCAAAATATTTAATATTATCATTTTCCATTAAATTATTTCACTATTTTTAAATTCCACGGAAGGATCATCTATCTTACTTACAACTAGGAAATAGGCATGATGATTATCTACCCGTATTTCGAAGGAATGCTGGATTTTAGTAGAATTAGACGAAAACACCAAATTTGCAACTGGCTAGTTTTGTTGCAATAGAACCGGCTAATCTTATCTCAAAGGATCATCTAGTATATGTTTCCTCTAGTTAAACCAAGAACCTCTCCCACAGGGAGGTGGCTGAGTTAGAATTACTTACTTTATACTATACTAGCTTCCACCCGCGACTTCGTCAGCCTGGTATAGTTACTTTGGGCTAACGCTAACTATAAAAAGCGTGATGATCAAAAAAAATTTTTTGTCTCCTCTTTTCTTCCCTCTTTCTCCCCCTTTTCTTATTATTTTTTTACATAGCCTATTTCCGTCTCCAGGGTCCCAAATATCTCTGTACCTAAATTCATCAAAATCGGTTCGTCAATTTGGGCGTGAAGACGTCACAAACAAACAAACTCACTTTCTCTTTTATAAGGAAAGGATTGTTAGTTTAAAGGCTGAAAGACTTTACTGAGTTAATATAGGTAAATGATCTCTATATGTCTTTTAACATATCGTCCACAAAACTTTAGCTAACACCTAATGCGTTGACGTACTCGTTAGACTAAGAGTCGTTCTGAATCTTCGTAAAATCTTTTCACACGGCGTGATTTCAAAGCAAATCTTTGCATGTTAGTAGGTGGCATAGGTGCATATATGTAACTATACGTCGAAGCTCGCGCTCAAGAAGCTTTTATGTCGGGCTTCGGGCAACAAGTGCAACGAGATGTATAATATAAACTAACATGTTTAGAAAGTTTCACTCGACAGCTTTATATTATTACCATCTATTGCGAAACTCGGCATGTGAAAAGGGAAATATTCTCATAAATTGACAATGCCAGCCGATACCAGTATCTATCTTTTCATAGGTACTACATATACGTATTATACCATAATGTTCGTAACGTTTGCGAGGCATCTGTATAGAGCGTGGAGGGGTATCCGACACAGACTCTAAATAAAAAGACGTTTAAAACTCCGAACAGAACAGGTTTCATGTTAAAGCCAGACTTGCATTTTGCTCTTTTTTTCAAAATGTTTGACGGGATGTTTTGTTTGTCGTATCTCTATTTACGTTCCTGTAACTATGCACTACCTATCCACCGTCAATATTAGTCTGTAATGTTTACGGTCTTGTGGACATTTTCGCCGAACACACCTGTGACTGACCTATCATTAACAGCAGCAAACGGCCCCGATCACTTTTGAAACAGTTTGCTCTTTATGAGCCAATGTGTCCTTGCCGAAGGTTATAAACAATGGCTAGCAGGTAATGTGTGCGTTGATACAATATCAAGATTTATCACTTGACCTAATAATCCCATGAATTATTAAAAAACAAAGTTACCTTTCATGTTCTGTGTGAGCATGGTTTGACCGCTTGTATCTTCTAAGCTTACTTCTAAAGTACACAATGGTGTTTGACTATTTACAGTGCATTTATATCAATCTTCTCATTTTGACATTGCTAAAGCCGCGTAAAGGAGAGGCGGGACACTACGTTGAAGCTGCTTATATAATATTTGAACAAACCAAAACGGAAAACAAACCGTTGCGCATTTTGCACTGAATAACACACCAAACAAGTTGAATTTTCAACCATCTCACTAAATTATGAAATTCAAAATCGCGTGTGTATTGTAGTGAGGCAGCGTCTATGTAAGGTGATACACGTTCATCACATACCTACATGCCAGTGATACCAGCGAATACCTGGCCTTTAATGAAACAAAGGGAAGGAATGTACGTTTGCTCATTTGCAGTACACGATAATAGGATAATAATAACGTGTATTTTGACGGGTCAGCTTTACATTTCGACCGTTCATGCGTTGTATGTATGTACATCAGCTTTACCTCCCGCGCTACGCAAACTAATGTTAAAAGCTTTTGAAAACCCTAGCGTAACACGCTTTTATTAATTTCATCAGCAAATAACTACGTAAACAAATCTTAGAAGTTAAAATTTGACCCACTTCCCGGTTTATAATTGAGCTGAAATTTGGAATTCGTGTTTAGTTTGGAAGATAATGCATGTCAGTATGTAGTTATGTGGCTCTAGCCATTGCAATCTTATAATTATTTTTTAAAAGTAGGCATAAGATCTTTGGGTAGCTACTCAAAAAAAAATCTGGCACATAACGAAACAACACATTGATTCATTCAAACTATAACACTTATATTGGTGTCTTTTACCTTAGATGTGTACTTCTAGATCTAGGTATGACATGTGTAGGTCTAGGTAGGGTAAGAGGCAGCTTGACATTATCAAAGGTAAAAGAAAAAAAATCACCACCTGCCAGCATAGCCTTGAGCGAAGTAAGCTAAAAATAAAATACAAAAAATAAGACTCACAAATATTAGGAACACAACAAAAGCAACAGACGCTCTAATATACGCTCAAAAACTGAAATGGAAATGGCGCATGTCGCGAGATTAAAGGACAAGGGCTGGAGTAGAAGAATGACCTCATGGAAAGGTCCAAAAGCCAAGCGCTGTAGACGAAGACCACTAACGAAATGGGCAGAAAAAATCATAAAAACGGCTGGCTTAGACTGGATGAATTCAGCTCTAGATATAATTGGGCTTCTTTGAAAGTAACCTTTACCCGCGAAGGGGTTCTTGTAAATTAAATTAATAGATACATAGTATAATAAGATTAAGAAAGAAATTAAAAAAAGTTATTTTGTATTTTTTTTAACTAGAAATACATGTTTTTTAAATTTATATTGGAGTCAAATCAAAGGTAGGAAATATGTACCTAATGTAGCGCTACGATTAAGATTAGACTCGAAAACTAAATAAACTTAACAAAATAAAACAATTATTCATAAGTATACTGTGTGTCATATTTCCATACACAAAGGGTGAAACGGGACCTAATTACTAAGATTCAGCTATCCGTCCGTCTGTCACCAGGCTGTATCTCATGAATCGTGATACTTAGACATTTCTTAATTTTTGTAACTACTGTCAGTGTCAGTTGGGTAATCGCGCGTGATTAAAAAGACCATATCTATATATTTTAATAATTTATGTTGTTTTCGAAAGACCAGCCAACGAATGAAGCTTGTTAAGACTTTTAAGCTATCATAAGAAATAGAAAAAGGTGGCAATGTCACTACGTCCGCACGAAAGTGACTAGTAATGGCACGTAACCTTCCTAATTTGTATACTCTTTGAGCGACGATCTGCGTCACGTCCCTCCCAATTGCAGTCCAATATCGACAGCAACATAATCAACGTTAATTACTTACAACGCAAGCTAGACAAAAGTTTATTGCGGTTTTGGCTAACTTGTGAACAATGCAAGGTTTTATGTGGTATTTTCTCTGTAGCTCGACATTAGACGTCAAAACTATCTAAAAGTTCCTGTGAAAACGAGATAAGTTAGTAACTGTTTTAAGAAGTAGAGCATTTCGAATTCCACTAAGTATTATACAGGGTCATTGAAAAAATACCCGAAACCTCTTAATCCTGCCTTCATATCATGACCCTGAACAACATTTGTTCTACGACTTTTCAAATTTCGAAGCATTTTTTTTCCATACAAAAAAATAAACTTAGTCAAAATTTTGCATATATCATTTATGCGGTGAGTGCGGTGACCGACGAAAGGGAGCCGCCCGGCCGCGCCGGTGCGGCTTGATCAAACGGCGCGCCACGCTCAAGGAAGCGAGCGGGCGCACAGCGCGGGGTTTGGGGTGACAGTCGCATGAGTGCCAATGAGTGCCTTACTCGTAAGAACACGCGTGCGCGTATACCGCTATCGAAATTCGCGCGTATTAGTAAATTAACTACATATTAGCGGTTTCATATTTTGAATTCAATTTACTTCATCCATCTGTTGATATTGAAGAATGTGTTATGTAGGTACATACTTGTAATGCGATGAAATATTCAGGGGTCAATGTACTACTTGTATGTTGCCTACATTTATTATTTTACTCGATTTTGGTTGCTTGCACTTAATAATCGCCAATAATTGAGCAAATCTTCTGTAGGTAAGTACGGTACCTACCTTGTTAAACGCAAGTCGACAAGGTCCAATTTAACATGCGCGCGGCGCGGCTATCAAAGTGGGTACGCGTGTAGTATACGCAAATTTTACAGACGTCAAATAAATGAAAACAAATTGTTTTTGGCTACGTTGTTTAGTTGAGGTCAAAGTCGTAGAACAAATGTTGTTCAGGGTCATAATATGAAGGCAGGATTAAGAGGTTTCGGGTATTTTTTCAATGACCCTGTATAATATACACTGTGTAAATAAACACCTAAATCCGGGACATCCTTGACCTATTAGAGGACCTGGGCACTGTAGTATTATGGGGGGTCAAAGTAGGATGCAAAAGCGAGCGAGTTAGATTTTTTTGCACCCTGACATAGACAAAACCTGCTTCAAAATATTAGCAGCCCAAGAACCATCAAGATATTAGAATCCTGGATTAAGTAAAAGCACAATCCTATAAGTATAAGTACAATCATATATATATGAACATAAGAGTACGTTTGGTCAACTTAGACTATCCAAAAACCTTGTGGAACAACAACTACTATCCAAAAAAGCTATTATGCCGTTTAAGGTCCTGGAATAGGACACCTCAATAAATACGCAAGCTTCCCTCTCCGCCTCGAGCGAGGGAGGTTATTTGATGATTTCCCAACCGCAAAAAAAAAACAAAAAAAGGTCCTGTAATAGGTAGGTAGTTCCACCTTTTTTTTCGGCACAGGATGCGTGAGAACAACTTAAGCTAAGCTACGTTTAGGTATCAGAATTTCACGGCCTATTGAATAAACAGAAAATTAAATTAAACAATGACATGTTATCCATATTATTTGTA
Source organism: Ochropleura leucogaster (assembly GCA_958449745.1). Taxonomy (NCBI): domain Eukaryota; kingdom Metazoa; phylum Arthropoda; class Insecta; order Lepidoptera; family Noctuidae; genus Ochropleura; species Ochropleura leucogaster. The sequence goes on from OY288200.1 coordinate 11,111,534, forward strand.
TGTGTGCAGGGACCTGCGCTTCAACAAGATCGTCGACATCGAACCGGGCACATTGACACACCTGCATTCCCTGCGCTCCTTACTCCTCAACGACAACCGCCTGCAAGAGCTGCGCGTGGGCACTTTTCACGGCCTGCGCCACCTCAAGTACCTGTACCTGTACAGGAATCGCATCCAGCACATCGAACAGGATGCCTTCCAGGGACTCACACATCTCGAACAATTGTAAGTACCCTAAAATGTTATCTCAAATTACAGATAGGTAGTTTATGTTTATACTTTCACAAGTCAAGGAACTTTACATAGTGCAAAGAACTTTACGAGGGAATGACTAATGATAATGAGAAATATGATATAGATTAACTCGGCTAATTGAAAGCACGTGTTAGATATTCCAATGTTCTACATACTTACGTAGGTAATTTGAGATCAAAAGTTCATAGGTGGATTTCAAATGAATATTTAATTTTGTCTTCTAGGTATTCCTCATAACAGTCAACCATTTTTGATTAAAGGATGATGGGAGCCACTTGCACATTAAAAGTTATAAATACTGGGGCATTGTTCAGGACCTGTCGAAAGCCATCTTTTTTAACTTGAGAGTGGCTGTCGAGAAGTTAGCGGTCCCGGTTATGAACTTATATTCAGAATAGGGTATGCTTTTTATTTAACGATCATGCTGTGTTAGTTAGCTAGTTGAACGAAGTATTCCTTTTGTAGTAGGTACCTTAAACAAGATTTCGTTTTCGGATGCGAAACTGCACCGTGGTACCAAGACTTAGTTACCACATTTTCTACGCTCATTTTATTAAGAGGGCATCTCTTAATAAAAGGCGTTACTACCAAGAACTTAATCGCTGTTGCGTCATAACTATATCACACTTACCTAATTTTCACCAGTAATCAATATGTGTATTTTGGAGTGCCTTTCTTTATCGTTTTTGGCAATAAAAAATAATATTTTGTGAATCCAAGTATCCGGTAGGTAGGTACACACAAGATAACTTGAGTCCCGGCCCCTAACATGAGATAAGATAAAAGGGACTTGTGTGTTTACATGATCTGTACTCAGACTTTTTTTGACCTAAATTAAAATCAACAATATTTTGAGCAAGACTCCTTGGAAATGTAAAATGAACTTAGTGTTATCATAATAAATTAAAATCTGTGTGGGTAACAACTATTCCATTTATTCAATTATGAGTAGATTTCAATTAAAGTTTGGTTTAGGTCTCAACTAAACTTGTCTACCACAACACCAACAAACAGGTACCACACTATTTAACTCGTTTGAGAGAGGCCAGAGATATTAAATGCGTATACAACAATGTCTGACAGAGGAAGCCCAGCTAGGTATTACAATCATTAAGCTGGAATGCATGTTGTGCGAATTTAATTGTAAATTCCTTTCCGCCTTTTTAAATACGGATACTTATAATTTGTATTTGAACGTTTTACGTAATTGATGGTGTACTAGTTGTGTCCAGCGGTTTCACCCACTATTAAGCAGGGGGTAACAAAGGCTAAGTAGGTATAACGGCCTGTCATGCCCATACATAACCTTTGTTACATCCTGATATTTTAATTTTCTAGATGAATAAAATCGGTCCTGTAGTTTCGGAGTCTATTCGGTACAAACAAAAAGAACTTTATATTATTAGTAAAGATTATTTTTGTTTGTGAGTTTTTTTTTTTTTATAAAAATCTATTATGTTTTTTTGACCGTCGTTATCGTTTGAATGAACATTACAAGCGTGTGAGTATCGCACGACTTATTATTAGTTTAACACTTTGTTATGGATCATGTAATTGATTAACATTATTTTTATAGTGTTATTATTTAATTAAACTACTTATTTTTGTCAAAATAAATTGTGAGAATTACCTCCTGAACACAGCGAGGGATTTAAGTCTAGACGAAGGCAGAAAATGTATCCCCGAGGAAGCATACTTACTGAAGAAATTAATAAAAATAAAACGCAAATTAATAAGATATTTAATTAAGAAGTAGGTATTTATATGGTAGTCTAGTCAACATGTTCAAAAACGTGTTAAATAGAAATAAAGCTCCTAAAAATATGTGCGATGGCTCATTCGATTCGGAATGACGTCTAGAAAAATGTTTTTTAAGGGTATATTAGCACATAAAAAATTGCGATTGTTATTAACAAAATAAGATAAAAAAAAAAGGTATTTTGTTTTTCCTTAATAACTTTTAGAATAATAATATTTAAGGAATTTTGAAAAAAGATCCTAAAAGAGGAGAAAATTTCCAATAAAAAAGTCCTAACTCCCGGAACTCTATCTATATTATTTATAATTTTTTTTTAACGCTGAAAATAGGGCTCCGCGAGGGTGTTACGGCATAGGCGCGCCGCCTAAAAAGCCGGTATATCACCTAAAATAATTTTTTTTTAATATTAAATGACAAATTAAAAATTTGAAAAAATTATGGTGTAATGTAGACACTTGAACGAAAAAAACCTGGGCGAAAAAAATTTTTTTTGTCGATTTTTCAAAAAGTTACATCATTGTTAATTAACCAATTTTTTTCCAATCTCTGTTTTTATAAATTACGGCATAACAATTAAAATAATTGATCTATAAATTTTTCGCTTCGTGGAGCTCTTTTTATTTAGGTACTTAATAAAGTTATGCAAAAAAAAATAATTAAAGTTAATTATTTTGTTAATTATAATTTTTTTAAATTAACTAAAAATGAAATTTCTAAAAAATGTTATTAAAAAATTTTTTTTTTGGTAATGTATTATTATTGCTGTTTTCGCATCTAATATAGCTATTAATTAACAATGGAAAAAAAATTTTTACGTCATTTGTTAAGAAATTGTTTATAAACAAATAGACTATTTTGGGATTTTTAAAAAATTTTTTTTTACTATCTTATAGCATAGGTGGAATAATGATTTTTTTAAAAAAAATTTTTTCTTAAATAAATTTTTTTATTGTTTATAATCGTTTTTTTCATATTTCAATTGTTTAAATAATTAGTTAAGAAATTATTTCGTACATTCATTTATTTTTTAACATAAAATTACATTTTTAAATATTTCTTAAAATAATAAAAATAAAAAACATTTAAAAATATAAAAATAGTAGCCCACCGGTATCGGGAACAGGGTCCAAGCTACCGGCGGTCAGGGCTCCAGAGAAAGGAACCTCCTAACAATACGAGCCGTGTCCAGGAGTACCGCTTTCTGTATCAAGCCCTTGATCCAGCTGCCTAACGAGAGCCTTCTTAGGTATTGGTCGAGGCTCTTGGCAATTAAGCCATTGGCAGATACGACTATCGGCACAATGATCGCTGAGTCCACATCCCACATGTCGACAACCTCGCGAGCCAAGTCAATATACTTCATTTGTTTATCTTTCTCGGCTTTCACGAGGTTCTCATCATGCGGGACTGTTATGTCAACAATCATTGCGCGCCGCTCTGATCGATCCACCACCACTATATCAGGCTTGTTGGCAACAATAGTCCTGTCAGTGATGATGGATCGATCCCAGTACAATGTGATATTGCCATGTTCAAGAACTGGGTCGGGCTCATACCTGTAGTACGGCACTTCCGATTCCACAAGATTGTATTTTAGAGCAAGTTGCTGATGGATAATCCTGGCTACAAGGTTGTGTCTATGCAAGTACTCTCCGTTAGCTAGACGAGAACAACCGGAGATAATGTGTCGAATTGATTCACCCGGACGGTGGCATGCCCGACATATGTCAACCGTGCCGTCCTTCACAATAAATCTCCGGTAGTTATTTGTCATCATAACTTCATCCATAATTGCACAGACAAAACCTTCAGTTTCTCCAAAGAGATCCCCGGAACGTAGCCAGGCTACGGACGCTGAATGATCTACATCGGGTCCATGTAGGGCCCGGAAAAAGCGTCCGTGAAGCTCCTTACTCTGCCATACCTCCCTGCGGTCGTTAGTGTCAAGCACTACAGGTTTGCACCAGTTCTCTTTAGCCAAGGAGAGCGGGGTGAGGCCTTTGTCCACTGCAACCACATCCCGATGCATTCCCACGTCGGTTTCTAGGAAATATTCCCTGAGGCTGCAAATCTCGCGATTGTGGAGAGTCTTGGCGTTTAAAAAACCTCGACCTCCACAACTCCGCGGGATATACAGTCTCATAACCGAAGAACGTGGGTGATGCATACGAAATGCCGTTAACAATGTACGGACCTTCCTATCTAGGGCGTCCAGTTCTGTTTGAGTCCATTTGAGTATGCCGAAAGAGTACATCAAAACCGGCATGACCCAACCGTTAAAAGCACGCACCTTGTTTCCGCCTGATAAAAGACTATTAAATACTTTTCTCAGGCGGCCAAAGAAGCGTTCCTTCAACGATTGCTTCATGTCAGCAACATTGATGCCCAGCGCTTCCGACATCCCCAAATACTTGTAGGTTTCGGTTGCTGAGAGGGATCTAAGGTTTATGGAATCTGAGAGCTGGGTTCCCACAGATTCCACAATTTCCCCTCGCTTTACATGCATGACCGCACATTTGTCCACACCAAATTCCATCCTGATGGCGCTACTGAAAGTTTCAGTTACCTTCAGTAGTTCCATCAGCTGCAAATCGTTGGGGGCAAAGAGTTTCAGGTCATCCATGTAAAGGAGGTGAGATATAACCTGACCACCTCTCCTCAATCGATAGCCCAGACCTGAATTCTCCAGCAACGTGCTTAGAGGATTCAAGGCTAAGCAGAACCAAAGTGGACTCAAACTATCGCCCTGGAATATACCTCGCTCTATCCTTATCGGTTCACTATTCCTCCGAATCTGCCGGCATCCTGGATAGCGAAGGACTGTACTCCATTGCCTCATACACGAGATCAGGAAGGTGCGCAGAGTTGCATCAACTTTATACAATTCTAGCACCCTCATGAGCCATGTATGTGGCACGGAGTCATAGGCCTTCTTATAGTCTATCCAGCATGTCGACAGATGCCTTCGGGAACGGCGAACCTGTTGACTAATGGCCATATCAATGAGGAGCAGCTCCTTAGTACCGCGGGACCCGTTCTTACATCCATTTTGAGAAGCAGACATGATAGAATTGTCATCAATGTGTTTAGTGATTTTAGCTCTCAAAATGGATGTAAGAACTTTATAAAGTGTCGGAAGACACGTAATTGGTCTATAATTTTTGGGTTCCGCCGTACTACCCGATTTATGGAGCAGGTGGGTTATACCAGTTGTCAGAAACTTGGGTAGCGACCCTGACTCTAAGGCTGTCTGGAATAGGGTTGCCAAACAAGCGTGCGACCTCTGAATACTCTTTATCCAGAAGTTGTGCAGTCCGTCCGGCCCTGGAGATTTCCAATTAGGCAACGGACGGACAGCACAAGCTACATCTTGGGGGCTGATTGTTAAGGCCCCCATTTCTGGTATGGGGTCACACTCTCGTTCGACTTCCCGAGTCCATTCACCTTCGGTATGACTGACAGGCACCGACCAGATGTTGCGCCAAAACAAACACATGGCGTCATCATCCGGTAGGCGCGTGTCAGACACACCTTGGTCCGGTCGCTCCCATGCTCTATACACCCACCTTTCATCACTTTGGAATGTGCGATTCAAAGTGTATCGTTCCACCCGCCGCTTATACCTACGAATACGGTTTGCCCATGCATATACTTTCTGTTTCAGGAAGTCGATGCGCTCTGTGATGCGGGACATATAGTCTGGAGGACTTATGTCAGTCCCTGCAAATGCCCGCCTCACAAAGCGCATCACTCGAGGTCGAGTGTTGCCCTCCCTGAAACTGATTAGTTTGCCGATGAGTGCTCTGGCCACACCAATACGCCGCTCAATCCTGCACTGCCAGAATGGAACAGCTGGTTTCGGTCGTGTAGCTCTGTCATCAGGAAATTTAACGTGAGCTACACGACACGCTGCTACAGCCGCACAATACAAGATTGAGTGAGCATCAGTGAGGTTTTCGCAGTTGTCAAAATAGTTTGACAACTGCGTATCCAGAACAGCCACCAGCGCTCTATTTTTATTATGCATGGGCAAACGAGGCAAGCGTGGTCTAAGTTCGGGCGATATGTACCGATATTCTCGAATCGCACCCTCCAAAGCACTCCTCATTTCCTCATTACACTGGGTACTTACAATAGTAGCCATGTCATTACTTACCTCGTCAGCGTGACTAACTAGTTGATAGGACTGTGGTGGAACCACAGCCTGCGACGAAGAGGTAATGACCTGGCTACTCTGCATTTCTGTTCGCAAGCGATCAAGTACGGTATCATCCAACATACGATTACGCTGGATTACCCGCACCTGGGGGCCTACTCTCTTTCTCCGAAACGTAACTTCGTTAACGAACGAAAGTCAAAAGTAGTTACGTTTGTAACCCTACTCTATATCATTTTGCGTGAATTAGAGTAGGTTTAGAAAATTTTAATGTCAAATAAACTTCGGACGTCCGAAAATTTCGAAATGAATGAAATGAAATGAAACTAACTAACTACTTTTGACTTTCGTTCGTTAACGAAGTTACGTTTCGGAGAAAGAGAGTAGGCCCCCTGATCCGACAGTCGTTGTGCCGATACGTTGACAGCTGGCTCAAGCACCTGAAACAGAGAGAGCATCCGAACCCGGTACGCAGTCAGGTTGTTTCCCCCCTCTGTAGCCCCATAGTATGAGCGCATGACGTTTTCATTGACTGATTGAGTCCATCGCATGCGCTGCACACTTCCGCCGGGAGCTGGGACCCTATCAAAGGCCGGTGGGCCTCGAAGTCCAAAACCGTCCGGCGGCCGGCGTCCTCCCCGTCGACGAGCAGGTGGTGGCGTCGTGGGCGGGGAAAAATACTCGTCGCTCGAGCTCGACGCAACTGCCACGGCCGGTGTCACAGCGCTCACGACGAGGCTGGGTTCCGGCGGCGGCGAGGCGGAGCTGAGCGACGGGCCCGGAGGTGGAAGGCGTGCATCACGGCGAGCCGCTGATCTTGTTATCATATTTTAAGCATCAAGCATCGTTTCATCCGGTATTTTCAAATTTTTTTTTTCTGACAGTTGACGTTCGTCTGCCATGGTCCATTTTATTTTAACAAAAACGGTTTTTAGCTATATTTTAACTTTTTACTCTTTACATTTAATTTCTGTAGGATTCTTTTTCGTTATTTACTCAAATTATGTATGATTGGAGGCCGAAAACTGGTTGTTTGATTTATTTTAGTGAGGAAACAGATAACGACATGCATGACACTTGGGGTTGCCAGCGGTTATCAATGTAACGGCTGTAATTTCATTATTATGTAATATTTAAAAGTGTTGTAAAAAATACAAAAAAAAAATTTTCTAAACTTTGTTATATATGGTTGTTTTTGTAATTTTTTGAAGTTTTCGAAAAAAAATATAACGGTTAATATAATTTGTTTATAACAAATTGTTAAGTTAATAAACAATTAAATTAATTATAAAAAAAAATTATTTATCTGTCATTCCATTGAAAAGGGTCAATGATTATTTTTAAGAATAAAATAATTTCTTAACTAATTATTTAAACAATTGAAATATGAAAAAAACGATTATAAACAATAAAAAAAATTATTTAAGAAAAAAAATTTTTTAAAAAAATCATTATTCCACCTATGCTATAAGATAGTAAAAAAAAATTTTTTAAAAATCCCAAAATAGTCTATTTGTTTATAAACAATTTCTTAACAAATGACGTAAAAATTTTTTTTCCATTGTTAATTAATAGCTATATTAGATGCGAAAACAGCAATAATAATACATTACCAAAAAAAAAATTTTTTAATAACATTTTTTAGAAATTTCATTTTTAGTTAATTTAAAAAAATTATAATTAACAAAATAATTAACTTTAATTATTTTTTTTTGCATAACTTTATTAAGTACCTAAATAAAAAGAGCTCCACGAAGCGAAAAATTTATAGATCAATTATTTTAATTGTTATGCCGTAATTTATAAAAACAGAGATTGGAAAAAAATTGGTTAATTAACAATGATGTAACTTTTTGAAAAATCGACAAAAAAAATTTTTTTCGCCCAGGTTTTTTTCGTTCAAGTGTCTACATTACACCATAATTTTTTCAAATTTTTAATTTGTCATTTAATATTAAAAAAAAATTATTTTAGGTGATATACCGGCTTTTTAGGCGGCGCGCCTATGCCGTAACACCCTCGCGGAGCCCTATTTTCAGCGTTAAAAAAAAATTATAAATAATATAGATAGAGTTCCGGGAGTTAGGACTTTTTTATTGGAAATTTTCTCCTCTTTTAGGATCTTTTTTCAAAATTCCTTAAATATTATTATTCTAAAAGTTATTAAGGAAAAACGAAATACCTTTTTTTATCTTATTTTGTTAATAACAATCGCAATTTTTTATGTGCTAATATACCCTTAAAAAACATTTTTCTAGACGTCATTCCGAATCGAATGAGCCATCGCACATATTTTTAGGAGCTTTATTTCTATTTAACACGTTTTTGAACATGTTGACTAGACTATGGGTCAAGATATAAACGCGGGGTCCGAATGCCTTCAGCCTTTTTAAGAAAATTTCAAAATTCTAATTTACCACTTCCTGTGACAGGTGACCCAAAGGGAGCCTCCTATCTCGGCCAGAAGTTTACATTGCCATTCAACGTAGCAGCGCCGCCAGTCTCTTGGGGACATTAACAGTTGTCAGCACTGAGGAGAAGCTTTTTAAAGCCTTTTAAACTTACAAATGCATTTAATATTGTTTCGTTACGTAATATAATTATGAACTTATAGTACACTTTAGTATCTTTCAACATTCAGTTCCAACATTTAAAAGCTAGCGATATCACGTAGCATCAAAGGTGCACATTCCAATTAGGAGAACACAAATTGATGTCGAGTGGGTTATGCTTGTGAACCTAACAGTTTTCAGAAATGGCAAGTCCATAAAGAAGTCCTTAGCGATAACATGAAGAATTCTCGAGGCGTTCCGTTAAGGAAGTCGTGTTAACTAATATTCGCTTCACAAACTCAATATAGGTAAGTAATATCTAGTAATTGCCTGTGAGACAAACAGAGAGTGGTAATGAAATAGCAATACGTACGATAACATATACCTACATAGTGTGTATATATTTGAATGACCCTGCAAGATTGTTTACCCAGAAAATGATGTCATTGGTTTAAACTTAGCTTAAAGAATATCATCTCAGGAAAACAGGATGCATACTGAAACGTTACAATAGCGCTCCTGTTATTGTTTCACCAAATTAGAGTAGGTGACTTACTAAAATAGTATAAAAAGCCGGCCCAGTGCGAGTCAGACACGCCACCCGGATGTCCGTACAAACTCATGCTATAATCTTTTGACTGCGTAGACTTAGAGGGTTGATTGCCACAGAATCACGGGCCTGTTGGTCTAGTAGTTAGTGGCCCTGACTGCTGAGCCGGAGGTCGTGGGTTCGATTCCCACTCAGGACAAACTTTGTGTGATGAGCATGATTGTTTTGTTCTGTGTCTGGGTGTGATTTATCTATAATATGTATGTATTTATAAATTATATAAGTATGTTTATCAGTTGTCTGGTTACCATAATACAAGCTCTGCTTAGCTTGGGATCAGATAACCGTGTGTGAGCTGTCCCAAGATATTTATTTATATTTTATTTATTCATAAAGGGATAACAGAGTTGTAGGCAGACAGACAGACGAGCAACAAAGTGATCCAATAAGGGTTCCGTTTCTTCCTTTTGAGGTATTGAACTTTAAAAGTAGACTTTTATCAAGGAAACTGCAGAAAATCTGACCTATAGGTACTATGTTTCTATTAAGAGTTGATTTGGTAACATTGTTATGTATTCTAGTCTCTAGGCAGACAGAAAGATGTCTGGCAAGATATGAGTGCCATCTAGATGTCTGATGTCGATCTCACGCGGAAATAGAAACCGCGGTTGAAACCTAGAGGCTGCCATTGCACATAAACATGAGTGTTCTCCACTTCGTGAGCGTTAGGTTCGCAATTAGCTTAAAATAAGTTTTAGTCGGGAGATTTTTAACTTCAACTCTGTTAATACACTATCATCTGCAAATAGTCTTGAAATGTATCTCCTTGCCTGCATTGTACGGTGAGCAATGGGTGGTAGCTCACCGTCCGTCCGTCTTGTGACAAGCTGTGACGACGCCGACGGGGCGTTCCTGGGTGTACAGTGTACCGGGGTTACCTGGGTTGCGGGTTGTTCGAAGTAGATTCTGCGGCCCCGGAACACAAAGGGCAAAAGAAGGAACATAGATGGGTTTTAATTACGAATTTTTATCAGTGTAAGTCTGAAACTCTTTTCCGCTCCACGCAGAGCGAGAGAAGTTATTTGAATTACATCCCCTACGAAAAAATAAAATTGAAAAGGTTACAAACAGATTTACTTACCATCTCAATGTGTGAAATAAAAAAAAGTATTCATAACTATGGGTTATGGGATGAGAACCAGTTCCAGGAATTTCTAGTCTGCTATACCCTCGCAAAAAATGAGTTTGAACGGATTTCGTTGACAGAAAATAACTTTATAACCCAGCAGTACATTCCTGGTAGGATTATTATTCACCAGTCAATAAAAGTTATTTGTGTCATTCAGCAAGTCTAGCGAATCAATAAATTGTTTGCGCTTTCAAACGTATGTCCATAGTAACTTCTGGCAAAAAGAAAAATATGGTACTTGCAAACTCAAATAGCAACCCGGGTATGAATTGTGCACAGGACCCGTATTTTATAGAATGATTTTAGTCTAGATTATGTAATGGGTCCCAACTGTAAGCAATTAATCAATATGTTCCGTATTATTTTACATATGTGTGTATCGATAATGTAATTATTTGAATGTTGTAGGTAATAATTAAATTGGTTTCTACACTTCTGGACCGATATTGTATTTTTTTTTAATTTTTATTTAAAATATTTTTGTCGTATTCAGTCGGGATAGTTTTTTTTAATCTTATACTTACGTACTTAAAGTAGTTTTAATATAACTATGGTGGTATTTTCAAACTTATATGCAGCATCATTTGGGTGAATGCTAGATGGTCACTAACAGTAAAACAGACAAGAGTGTCATTTTTTTTATCGTTGCTCCACCCTATTTATAATTTATCCTGTATGGTGGTCTCATACACAAAGAGCCAGACCCGAAACATTAATCTGTAGGCCATACAAATATTTGTTCCGTGTGGGGAACAGAAACGCGCGACCCGCAGCGCAGCAGTCGATCTCTCAACCACTGCGCCAACCGTGTCGTCATTCTCAATAAGAACATCGTATATTTTTTCCGACCGGTTTTTCAATTGATGGTTTCAGTGTTCGAAACCTGAACAATGCCCAATTATTTTCATCATAATAATATCATAATTGCTGTCTGAAATATCTGCATTGTGCGAATTGCGAACTTAAATACCTGCAATACTATGAACACTAATTGCTCAAATTACCTGCCATTTTTAACCGACTTAAAAAGGAGGAGGTTCTCATTTTAACTTTTTTTGGTGTGTATTTACAAGATTTCTCCAGCGATGGTGGGCCGATTTTCAAAATTCTTTATTTAATCGAAAGGGTATAGTCCCGAACTGTAGAAGAATATGAATTTTATCTACTTATGATTTACCTTCTATAATACATTTTTTTTCTTCTAATGTATAAATATGTATGGTACCTACTCGATAAGAATTAGTGTGAAATTTATTATCCATCATTAAAGTTATTATAGTCTCTTTTGTGTTTTCTTTATTGAAGTCGTCTTTAGAAAACTTTCTTATCTTCTCTGATCTTGCCCATCATATCCATATTAATTTTGGATCGAGCAGGTGGAGGGCTAATACAGTAATTGTACTTACTTATGCATCGATTTCACGGCTCCAGGCCCGCAGGGGCTTCATGTCAATATTTCACTTAGAGTGTAGTGTCATTTAAAGCGTCAAGCGATTTTGAACCGTGTTTAGAGAAGGTTTCTGCCACCTTGACCTGATTGTCCTGTAAATGGTTCGGTCGTATTTTTGTAGCTTTCGTAGCTTCGCTTATAATTAGGAAGATACACTAGTTGGCCATAAACATATCGCATATAAATGTAACAATGACCCTTTTTCCTCATTTGATTCTCACAATTGTGCGATAACACATTGTTTTACTTGGAAATATATTTATTTTAGTACTTCGGTATGGTTGCAGGAGTGCAGTATTTAGGCCTGTCCTCGTTTCAGATGACTTTCTGCGGTCTATACTTTCCCTTCATCGTTCTAATTAGGACTTGTATTCAGGCTGGGTAGTCTTCCAAAAGAAAATACAATTCAAAGAGGATACATATTCCTGTTTTTCCGCAAAGCGACAACAATTGAATAAATTACATGAAATTAGAACCATGATACCTACCTACTTTATTAAATCCCACTAATATTATAAATGCGAATGTTTGTGAGGATGGCCGGATGTATGGATGTTTGTTAATCTTTCACGTCAAAACGGCTGAACGGATCTCGATGAAATTTGGCACAAAGGTAGATTATAGTCTGGAATAACACATGGGATACTTTTTTCGATATCACGCGGGTGAAACCGCGGACGCCAGCTACTATATATTTTTATGAAACTTAAAAAATGACCGTTTATTGTTTTTTTCTCATTTGTTTTATCTATGGTTGAACATGTTTGTAAATGTTTGTGATAGCCGTGCAAAGCGTTTCTTTCTTATCAAACTGATCGCTACTCGATCCACGAACTGTGATGGTCGCTATGCCGCGCCGCCGCCCCGAAGCACGATGGCCGTCAGAAAGGCATCGTCCACGCAATTGATTTATTGTTCAGATTGCTCGGGCACAATGCCAATACCGAGTATTACAGAGATTTTATGTCTTGACAGTAATTCTGGTATCGTCTCGCATACTCCCAGCGTATTTATTGCTGCTTCAATTATTATAAACGTCGTTAAAGTATTTATGAATCTGTTGATGTTTACTTTATTAACGAATGGTTAGCTCCTCGTATTTATTTAATGTACAATCAAGTTATTGATAATATTTATATGAGATGAAAGAAACAGGCCAATACCGAGTGATGTGCCTAAGTTTATTCGATGTGGATCCAGAAACAAGCCAGCTGTTTTAATGCGTAGTTGCCCGCTGCTCTGCTTTCATTGTTATCTCGTTGACTGATCTGTTTAACACAAAATAAGCGATTCTTTATAATCTCGTGCATATAAACTGCTCCTGTTTACCTAATAAATTGCAGATAGGTGTGGGTATTACAGGATTGTTACAGAAGTTTACAGTTTATGACTGTGATAAACTAGCAAGTGAGTTAAAACTCTATTCATCTTAGTTATTATGTTGGAAGCTGGAATAACGCAGCTGGTTACCAATGGATAGTTATACCTGGACTTAGTTCCACGCCAATACAGCAGTGGCCTCTAATCTATAATTAGTAACGCATGGTTGGTAGGTACAGATTTGCTTTTGTAAATGAAAACCATGTAATAGTCCAGAGCAAACGTAGCGTATACCGGGTGCACGAGTGTGTTATGTGTGTAGTAATGTGGCGATTATCAAACCACTTTCATTAAATTAATGCTTTGACAGCCTAATGAATGTGGGTGAGACACTACTAAAGCAATCCTTTCAGCACGATCTCATTGGTTTATGTTATATTTGTAAATGCGCACGACCATGGGCTAGCTGCGACTGGGAAGCTTTTCTCTTATAATAATTAAGAAGTTATTATAAGAGAAAAGCTTCCCAGTTAGAGCCTAGCGTTCCCTATCACAAGAAATCAATCAGCTAGGGCCTGCCAGATACCAGAGCATCCAACACATTTTGTGAAAATGCTAAAAATATTCTGTGAAAATAGATTCGACAACTACTGACAGCCTAACAAATTGACTCTGTTTTTTTTATAAAACTATTTTAGTGTTCGTTTTGTTTATAATGCTTTGAAGTAGCATTTTATCTATGGTTAGATGCTAATGGACTTGGTTAAGAGATGTTTTTAGCTACTAGGCATCGTGTTTTGGTTCAGCCAGGAATCTTATACAGAGAGATGCTCCAGGAATTTATCTATAGAGTTAGTAAAAACAACCCTCACTTGTTTCCAACATCTTTTATTGTTCGAGCTTACTTAGCATCTATGGACACTACAGGGTACCCACAATAATAGCTCTTGCGCCTTTCAAGCTGCTTGCCTGATCAAGTTTCAGTCATGGCTTTTCTACAAGACATAGATTGTACTTACTTAGAAATTAATCGTAGATCATAAATCGTAGGTCAGTTTGTTATACCGCTGATCTAATGACCTTAATTGCCGATTTCGATTGAATGAAATATCTCCACTCAATAATCTCAACGTATTGACAAAGTCCTACATCAATTCAATTTCGCAATGTTACCTACATTACGGTCCTAACTAAATTCAACACTAAAACAAGTTAATTCGACAGTCACGATTCCAGGACCAGCAAATTCTGTTAAAACTTGGTTTGGTTTGCTCTAAAGATATTTGGGGTTAGATATACAGGGTGTTAGCGTATCCTTTATAAAGCCGTAAACCATGCATTCTGTCATTAACATTATTGCTAGATAAATACTTTTCTTTTGGGGTGAAAAATTACGATATACGACAATATTAAGCACTGAACACATTGTGCTGACGCAAATAATCGTACGGAGTAGTGGAGGTTTTTTAACTAAATAAATAACAAGGTTAAAACTTTGACCCCAATGTCTCTGCAACTAGAAAGTTCCCAGGTATTATAAAAATATGGGGAGAACAAATATCTTCGGCCTCATTAAGGAAACTTACTCCCTTTTTAGGGATGGGTAATCCTCATATACCTTTCCCCGCTCTGGGTGGAGCGGGAGAGGGGGGGGGGGAAGGTAAGACTGTAACTGACTAAAACCCATCCATGTTCCTTCGCGGTAACTCTTTCGAATAACGCGGAACCCCGGACTTGTACCTGGTGCATAACGCTTACCTATGTTTACCCACACTAAGAAGCACGTTAAGCTTCTTTGGGGCGACTGAAACCGATGCTGAGGTTTTACCCACTTTTCTGTACGTCGCAACTATGTTTTATAGGTTTCCGTAGTGAATGCTACCTCGAATAATGGGTCCAAAAATAAATGTCGCCTCGCCAACCTCCTTTATAATTCCTACTTCATTTTTTAGTTCTTTGTGTAATAGGTGCAATGCTCAAAATAGTTTGAGAAGTGATTAACTTCAATTCATAATTTTGAAACTTGAGGACGGGCGTCTGAATTGAAAGTTCACTGCAATAAAACAAAAGCCAACTTTAGTGACGCGGCGAGCATAACTCGATCAGACTCTGAAAAGTTTGATCGATTTATGAATAAGATTTTTAAATTAAGTTCAATGCCCAATTGTTCTCAATTTATAACGCACAATCGACAATGATTTATGCAATTTAAAAACTACTATAATAACATTGATTTACGTCGACACATGATTACTGTCGGTCGTTTAAGTGCTTACAATTTTATAATGGATGGAAGTATAATACAATTGTATTAAGACAGAGACGCCAGTCATCTGTTGCTGTCGTTATATTATATGGCATTGCACTGGTTGTTATGTCATTATTATGCGTACTACTCTTGGGGTTAAATGTCAAGAGGATTATCAGTAATCAGTCCTGGCTGAACAAGAAACATGCGGTCACCGAGCAGTGTGACTTATTAGCGTATTATATCGTTGCTGGGGAGTTTAATGATATTCATTCTTCCCAATATAAAGGGAGTTGAATAGTCAGTACTTGGCTTATTTTATGTCTTTTGATGATTAGGCTCTAAAATGTGCTGATTTGTCAGCACAAGTTGAATAAGCTATTTATGAAGTTGTGAGTTGGTATTTAAATATTACTGGTCGTTTCAAAAATGTAAGGCATTATCTAAGATCAGGAGATGTTTACACGTTTATTAATTAGTTACAAACTGATAACGTTGATCTGCGAGATTAAAGAGCTTGCCGCAGTTAAAGACCATGACCCTTGATCAGCCAAGGAGACATAAAAGCACCTACCGATATGATAGAAGATACAACTGCATGTATTATGATGTCAGTTTTACTTAGTGATTATGAGCACAGTCTACCTACGTAGGTACTCCCATATAGAAATCAACTAGCTTGTGTCGGTGGCTTCTTTCGCGTGGAATTAGGTAATTATCATAATCTATGCCACAGGATCGTACTTACTACTGGAAAAGTATCAAATGCATAAATCAGGCAGATTTCGTGTGAAAGGGTAACAAACATTCACCCATCCACCCTAACTTTCGAATATCTATTAGAAAGTTCAATTTATCATATTCTGTTAGTCGATAACTAACATTGAAAAGCTTGCTAGGAGAAATACTCACCTGACTCAAACGACGTATTACAATACATTTTTGTAAAGGTATTAAAAAAAGTCATTTAGAAGTAAACATACAGAACGTGTTTTTGTTAATCTATGATTTAATCTGCTTTTATCCCTGCGCTTTGCCTTCGAACGTTGAAGCCGAAGCGAAAGAACTAAGCTGCAAAACAGCCTATTTAAAAAGTGAATTTAATACACAAATAAACCTTAATTTCTTGATGATCATTTTAAATTATTTTGATTTCAGTTTATTGAGCAAAAATATTTTAAAAGAAAAATGCTTTTTTAAGACAATAGCTGTGCACTTTGGTGTAACGTTATGTTTTGTAGCCTATGTAACCTCCTGATAATTTAGTTTCCTATTGAAGAAATCATCAGTTACATCGGTACAGCAGTTTCGGAGCCAATCTAACAAAACTAACAAACAAACACATCTTTATAATCTTATATATAAAATTCTTGTGTCACAGTTTTAGTTTCTTGTCTCACAGTTTTAGTTGTAATACTTGCCCAAAAGGCCTAAAAACAAACAGTTGTTTTTTAGTGTACACTAAAGTATAATTATTCTATTCTTTAATACACGTTGAACCAAAACCTTTTATCAAAAACTGTAGTGCCACAGGTAGCGCGAGAAGAGCTATTTTTGAGGAAGTATATTAAGAAGTTAATTAAAGCCTGTCTTGTCTCTCAAAAGCGTATGGCGTAAACCTACTTACTGTTTTCGTACTCCTTGTTCGTTTAACATGGCTGACAAAATAAAGGCATGAATAAGTACTGTGGAGGAGATAAGTTTACTAGAGTGAAAGCGCATAAAATACGTTAAAGATTATATTTTAAAGCATTTTTCGCCGACACATGTCATCCAAGCCTTATGCCATTCTCTTCTTATACTCTTTTTATCAATTCAAACGATAATATTGACTATTCGAACGTCATAGCAAAAAAAACCAGCCTGCACACGGTTTGGTTAAGGTATAAAGCCTCTTACAGTACCTACATGGATATTAGTATTATGCTATGGTAGTTACATATCAAAACACACTGATATAAACTTTTTGTGGGACTTCCAAGATAAAAGACAATGGCGTTAATTGGATTGAAACAACATGTTAAATTGGTTGAATTAATTTATTGACTTTGGACATTGTTCTTTTTTTTGCGGATGGGAAATCATCAAATAACTTCCCCCACTCTGTGCGAAGGAGGAGTGTCAGACTTGTACTTACTAAAACCCACCCATGTTCCTTCTTTTGCCCTTTATGTTCCGGGGCCGCGGTATCTCTTTCGAAGAACCCGCAACCCGGACAGGCGGAGGCCCTGGCAGGCCCCTCTGCTTTGCTGCCATCTCTTTGAGTCGCGCGCGCGAACACTAACGCGCCGTCGACACGGCAGGGCATTGGTTTTCGATTAAATTTAACGACCATCAATACTTTATTAAACTATATCTGATTTCGATTATCTTAAGTTATTATGTGTCGCTTCTTTGGTAATTATAATTTAAATAAATTAGAACTATATCTATAAGTTTTTACAGCGTTTTGTGTCTTAAGTAGATTGTCTGCTGTTTTGAGTTTTTCGTATAAGGTTTTAACTTATATCCGTCCGAAAAAAAATGAAAGTCCGAAACATAAAATTTTGGATTAGGTCAGTACCTATATTTCTAAGCATGTGGTCATGACCTTAATTACCTAAATGTTACTGTTAATTTAGGTCATTTTATGAATGAAAGTCCTAACTACAAAATTTTGGATTAAGTCACTAAATTACTAAGCGTGCCATTTATATAATAATCTAATTTTAATATAAAACTAAAATGAGGTTAAAAAGTGAATATTTGAAATATATACCTACATACTTAATTAAATACTTTATTTATGAATATGAAATAAGATATGTGATACTTTTTACTAAAATTATTAAGATTTATATTCCTCAATACTTAAACAATTCAAGAAATTCATCAAGAAGTGCCTGCAATTATTTACCCAGGTACATAAATCCGTAAAATGAATTTCTTCCCCTGCTCGTGTATTAGAGCCTCTAAGGGCGCCGCAATTGCGGTCCGTTCTTTGAAATAAAATTGAAGTAAGGCTACTTTAATCCCTGGATAGCAGGCGAGCTTCGTATGACCGGTTCACATTTCTAGGTCTCAAAGGAATGAAGAACTACATAATCTGTAGCCACGACACAGTCCGCGTGCACTTTAGAAAACAATTAACAAAACCATAACTTGTTGTCAGTCACTTCTTGCCTTATAATTTTAGAAGTCGCTTCGGTGAGCAGCATCTTCTATTGTTGAACAAAGAGAGATTTTGTTCAATAAATATTGTAAGTAAGTAATATTCATAAGGTTGGCTTTTTTAGACTGATAATTTTATGCAATTTATGTTTGAATATGATTTCGGGCCATATTAGCTAATTTAAATTTTGTTCTATCGCGCCCTGTTTAACATGAGGTGTCGCTGTTTAGTTTAATCAATTTGAGGGATGAAAAGTTAGTAGGTAAAATCATGTCTCTTTACCGCTCACTGTTGATTTTAACGGTCTAACCATTATCATTTATGACATGAGCTTTTGGTTACCTTATAACTTTTGACTGATTTTGGTGATTCTTTTTCTTTCAATTTTATTTATATTGCTTAGGTAGTTTATGAGTAAGTATAATACTTATTTATATGTGGTATGCCACTATACCATAACTAAAAAGCTGAAATAAAAAACTTATTGTAAAAACAAAAATCGACTTCTAAAAAAAAATTAAGAGTTTTTGTTTTTACAATATGTTTCTATTTTTACTAGGCAAGCGAGGTCCACGCTAGTCCTTATCGTTGCTTTACATCAGGCGAGTTACGGCCAAACGCAAACTTATTTACTATAACAAAAAACCTGAAAATGACTTGTCTAATTCGAGTGTGTGACGACATTCGATAATTTTCGCTAGAGATATTTTAAGTCACACCGATATTTCCATCAAAAACAATTGAGCTCTAGAAAGCCTGTTCAACGCATATTCAACGCGTTATTGGCGAAATACAACCTGATTTCAATGCGAAGAATGTGGGCAAAATGGATTTCAAATAGACTCTAAATTACGTCGAGAACGCAACAGCCGCGGTGGCCACATGACCGATCATATTCAAACTTATTCTAAGTACTTATTTAATTAATCAATTAAACCC
This sequence comes from Ochropleura leucogaster, assembly GCA_958449745.1. Taxonomy (NCBI): domain Eukaryota; kingdom Metazoa; phylum Arthropoda; class Insecta; order Lepidoptera; family Noctuidae; genus Ochropleura; species Ochropleura leucogaster. The sequence continues at coordinate 11,131,103 of OY288200.1, forward strand.
AACTTTGTGGATGTCAAAGCAACTGTTATTACAGGAAGCGGGAGAGGAATTATTGGTAGATATGTTGATCCAAGATCCCAGGACCGCCAGTCGTAGGACTAGGCCAAGACCGATATCCCGGGGTTGCGGGTTGTTCGAAAGAGATACCGCGGCCCCGGAACGTAAAGGGCAAAAGAAGGAACATGGGTGGGTTTTAGTCAGGAAAAGTCTGACACTCCCCCCCGCTTCGCCTAGAGCGGGAGAAGTTATTTGATGATTTCACAAACCCAAAAAAAGGCCAAGACCGATGACGTCTTTGTTACCTGAAGAATGGCCGATCGGCCATGCAGATATGCATACGTTCACAGATCATAGGTGCTAACACTACTTGCTCAATCACGGATCGTAAGGTCTGACAGCTACCTATATTTTCCTTTTGTGACAAGTATTAAATAAGATAATCCCATAATACCATCAAATTTGATTTACAGGCTGTGATTCTTAGGGTACAAACGAATGCCACGTTTTCCATTCGTTATTTTGTATATCACTTATCCTATAGGCTATTTTAAAAATTCGGTTGTACCTACCTTACAAAAGGCGAACACGGCAAAAATATATGGAACGGCTGTTTTTTTTTTCGATAAAATTTCCGATGAAAATTTTCTTTGTGGAAATGTACAGAATGTTGAATTGAAGAGGTGTTAGTATAAAACAATATTTGGGTTTAAATATTCTTTATTTATTCTAGAAGAACACTTCACTTTTTTCCCTTACCGAATAAATACGTAATTAAGATAAAGTGTAGTCCAGTATCTAGTACCTACATTTTTTTTAAATTAACATGTGGGTAGGGTCGATGTCAATCTTCCAAGGGTTTGTTATCATTACCTACTGTTGGAGTAACATTATATACAAAATAATTATCTATTTGTCGAGATATCAGTTTCTCATTAAGTGCATTATGAGGGAAGATCTACTTATAACCACAAGCACAGTTTCTTACCAGGCTGTTTGTTACGGACATTTTCTGTAGATGCTAACTCTCTCTTAACTCTTCTCTAACTATTTTTTATTAAAAAAAAAGTGGTATATGAGGGAGAACGAGGGAAGAAAAGGGAAAACTTAGCGTTGCTATTACAAATCAATAAGGCGCAAGAGCAAAAACTGCAGGCAGCAGGTACTGTGTTATACCGACTATAACGCGAGCGAAGCCGCGGGCAAAAGCTAGTTATATATAATTTGCTGCACCGTATGCAGTCCAATTATTCCTAACATAAATAAAGAAGGATATAAAACTGGTGTACCTATACCTAAGTACCCTTAACGAAGTCCATTATTGCTATATTTTTGTTCTAGACATGTTCATGTTGTTTCGTTCTCTCCTTATTGACGGATATATTAGGGGTCAAAGTTCCAACATTTTCACTTGTTATTTTTTCAATCCAAGCGTTTCCCAATAATCTTTTTTACGTACAGTTTATTAGTTTGATGTCCAAAATGCATGGTTGACAGCTGCGTGAAGGGTTGACTTGCATACCAGCAAAATTAACGTACTTAAATGTAAGTATAGTATTATACTTATAACTTCTCCGGAGGATCCCAGACAGTAATTTACTGCGCACATACTATGCATTGTACGAATGATTGGTAGGAAGTTATGATGTCGAAACCCAATTCTTTATTTGCTAATTGGGTTTCATTGCGCTCACATTAAAAAGTTCTAAAAGATGCATTTTTGCACACTTTTAATGTGTTCGTTGAAAGAAATCATGGAGTAACGTTAGTTCTATGTCTTGTATTTTTGAGATATGGTTCTATTCAGGCAGGGCATAGCAGTAATACACATAATTTTCATTCGGGTATGAATTCATTCGGTACCTTCTCCCGCGCTGGGGGGAGCGGAAGGGAGTATCAGATTTCTACTGACGTAAACCCAACCATGTTCCTTCTTTTGCCCGTCGTGTTCCCAAGACCACGGTATCTCTTTCGAGCAACCTGCAACTACTACTACCTACTAATTATGCACTTGGACATGTTAAGCAGCAGCTCATTCCTTCCTCACACTCCAATCTACAACGGTACCAATTTCCCGCTGAATATTTGATCATTTTTAGAGAAGCATTTTGCTTACAATCTAGGTAACTTGCTGTACTACGGCTTTGCTAATCCTACTGGCCAGGCGCTCATGTACCTATAGCAGGTTAAAAGAACTATAACTGTTTTACAATGCTTTTTATCGAGTCATACTAAGTACAATGCTTTCTAAGTTAGTTGTTCAAGTCATTTAGATTTAGCATTACTTTACTTTTTACACTTAAGTAATTATGAATAAGCGAGCGATTAAAACGTTCATAACAGAGGACAAAACGTAGAACCGTATACAATATTACAATGGTAATAATTTAAGGCTAACCCAGGCAATCATATTATAGGGACTAATAAAAAGTAAAATAAGACTTAATAAATTCATTCGTTTTTCCAGGTATTTGCACATTAACGAAATTCACCACATCGACCCTCAAACATTTTCCAACTTGCCGCGTTTGGAGCGACTGTAAGTACTAAGTGTAATCTGCATGTCAGTGTTTAACAAAGTGCACAAGTATTTGCTTGTCTTCTATAATTGGTAAAACTATGACACTAAGTTGAACATTAATATAAAAGAGCAAATAAATTTCAGATACTTACACAACAATCACATCAAGAAGATTCCATCAGGATCATTCTCGGGTATGCCCAAACTACGCAAGTTGCGTTTAGACAGCAATGCTCTGATATGTGACTGTTCCATGTTGTGGCTCGTGAAAATGATGGCCGAACATAACGAGATGTACATAGACGCCACTTGTTACCAGCCCACCAAAGTTACCGGGATGCCGCTCTCCATTATGGCAGAACAGGACTTCGATTGTAGTGAGTATCCTTGAAAAATATGTTTTAATTTGTATACGATTTTAAAAACATAAACTTCTAAATAAAACTCGTCTTTTTAGAAATCCCTGAAATTCAAAAGGACCCCGAAGACATCAGCGTGAATTTTGGTGAAGCTGCCATGTTTACGTGCGTAGTGACCGGTGACCCAACTCCGGATATTGTCTGGCTCAGAGATTCTAACGAGATTCCCATCGACGGCACGCATTACGAGGTTATGGAGAACGGCACATTAATGTTGCACAGCATAAGCGAGTCTGACACTGGATTTTTCGAATGTATGGCTATAAATGCAGTTGGTGAAGTGCACTCTAAGGCTGCTAAAATGACGGTCCAGAGCAAACCGATTGAAAAAGGTACATAACTCTTAAAATACGAGTGTTTTTATTATTTCACTAAGGTAATTAGTGTTTAATGTATTTTAATCTTGTTTTAGGCCCTCCCATACTGACAACACTGCCACAAAAACAATTTGCAAAGTTTAACCAACAGTCCATCAACTTTGATTGTGTCGCTACTGGCCATCCGAAACCACACATTGCTTGGCTTTTTAATAATGAAAGGATATTATTAAATGAGCGTATTTCAATTCGCCATAATGGATCCATTTTTATCACACACCTCCAAGAATCTGACGCTGGACAGTACACTTGTCTAGCTGAAAACATAAACGGAAAAGTTAACGCTACTGCAGCCCTCGAAGTAATGGGTAAGTTATTTCTAAGCCTAGGTATTTATAAATTATGCTTTACTTATCCGACTTAAAAAAATAGGATATTTTATATATTTTGTTTGTTACGCGATTTCTCCGTTAATTTTGGGCCGACTTTCAAAATTCTTAATAGGTATAGACAGTATTTGACAGGGTTATCTTCTTTCTTCTGCAATTTTTCCGAAGTATACTCCCATATCAATTTACTCTCAATTGCTTCGGTTGTTTATGAATTATCTTCTATATTAAATATTATTTCTTCTATTGTATCTGAATTGTGAGCTGTAAGAAATGAGAGACCATTATACGACAACTAAAAAAGATCTGACATGATGACTATCAAAAACCTAAAAAAAGGCGGAAAATAAGTCAAATTCCAAAGTCGGTGACTTTTGTTTGATTCATCGTTTTTTGCCACTGACATTCGAAAGTAAACTAGTAGTAGACTTGAAAGAGTTGGGCACAGACCTAACTCTTACCAGTATTTTTACTATCCCGGTACCAAATTTTTTTTTTTTTTGTTTTAGTCTCGCCTTCGTTTGTCCTCGAGCCACATAACAAAACAGTAAGAGTTGGAGAGGATGTTGAATTCATATGTACTGCTAAAGGAACGCCAAAACCACTTATTAACTGGTTTAGAAACACACTGGTGTTACCTTCGTCTGAAAATATAATCTTGAGTAACGAAAATCAAAATTTAACCATTCTGTCGGTCACATCAGATGACGATGGAATTTATCACTGCAAAGCTGAAAACGCAGAGGGGTCCGTCGAGGGGTCCGCCTTCTTATCGGTTGAGAATGCCGAGATTGTTCGGCCACGTATCGTATTAAAACCAGAAGACACTGATGCTTATAAAGAATCATCTGTCCAGTTGCCGTGTGAGATAGAAAGTGAGCCTGCTGCTACAGTCGAGTGGAGGAAAGATGGTTCATACCTAGATGCAAACCTTAAACATTCAATTACAATCAAAGGAAGTTTAATTATCCGTAATCTAACAGTTAGAGATACTGGTAGGTATGAATGTTCTGTTTTTAATGAATACGGTCGCGATACTGCTTCCGCTTTCTTGACAGTTAAAGACCGTGTAATACCCGGTGATGAATATGTTAATATTGCTTTGACTGAGGCGACTAGAGACGTTGACTTAGCTATCGAAAGGACCATGGACGAGTTATTTAATAACAACAACACAGGAAAATCAGACATTCATCAACTATTTCGAATAATAAGCTTTCCTAATGCACCGGCAAGGGAAGTAGCCCGCGCAGCTGAAATTTACGAAAGAACTTTAGACAAAGTACGAGGTTTTATACAAACAGGACATAAAATTACCTCAACGGAACCGTTCTTTTACCAAAATGTATTGTCAAATCAACATCTTGAGGTTATTGCACGTTTATCTGGTTGTGTCGCTCACCGAGACAAAAAAGACTGTTCCGATATGTGTTATCATAGCAAGTATCGCAGTTACGACGGAAGTTGTAATAATTTTGCTAATCCTACGTGGGGATCATCACTAAGCGGATTCAGAAGAATTCTTTTCCCAATATATGAAAATGGATTCAGCCAACCTGTAGGGTGGAACAAGGACATCAAATATAATGGATTTACGTTACCAAGTGCGCGCTTAGTTTCTACTTCTATCATAACGACAACAGATATTTCCGAAGATCTGCAGTTAACTCACATGGTCATGCAATGGGGTCAGTGGCTAGATCACGATTTAGATCATGCTTTACCATCAGTAAGCTCTCAGACCTGGGACGGTGTAGATTGCAAAAAGACATGTGACTATGCAGCACCATGCTTCCCGATTGATGTACCCTTTAATGATCCTCGGGTTACCAACCGTCGTTGTATCGACTTTGTTAGAACGAGTGCTGTGTGTGGATCTGGTATGACGTCCGTTCTTTTCGGAGCAGTACAACCTAGAGAGCAAATCAATCAATTAACTTCGTTTATCGATGCGTCTCAAGTCTATGGTTTTGAAAAATCTGTAGCTGAAGATCTACGAGATTTAACTAATGAAAACGGATTGTTGAGAGTGGGTGTCACGTTTCCTGGCAGAAAACCGTTACTACCAACTGTAGGTGTCAATGGAATGGACTGCAGACGCAATTTGGATGAAAGCAACCGCAATTGTTTTGTAGCGGGTGATATCCGGGCTAATGAACAGATCGGTTTGGCAGCAATGCATACCATTTTTATGCGAGAACATAATAGAATTGCTATTCAACTGAAAGTTTTGAATTCATTTTGGGATGGAGATAAAGTTTACCAAGAAGCAAGAAAGATAGTAGGTGCTGAGATTCAGATCATAACTTTCCAGCACTGGCTGCCGATGGTTTTAGGACAGGAAGGATATCAACAACTAGGAGAGTATAAGGGTTACAACCCAAACTTGAACCCATCAATTTCCAACGTTTTCGCCACCGCAGCCTTGAGATTTGGACATTCCATGATAAATCCACTTTTGCACCGTTACGACGAAAACTTTGAAACCATTCCGGAAGGGCATCTGTTGCTTCGTCATGCTTTCTTCTCGCCATGGAGACTGGTCGATGAAGGAGGAGTTGATCCTTTGCTTAGAGGAATGTTCACAACACCAGCGAAACTAAAGACACCCACTCAAAATCTGAACTCGGAACTTACTGAAAAGCTTTTCTACAGCGCTCATGCTGTTGCTCTCGATTTAGCCGCTATCAATATCCAAAGGAGCCGTGACCATGGTATTCCACCTTACACCAAATGGCGCCAGTTTTGTAATATGACTGAGGTAAACGATTTTGACGACCTGGCTGAAGAAATAACCGATGAATCGGTACGCGAGAAATTGAAGGAGCTCTATGGATCAGTGCACAACATAGACGTGTGGGTAGGAGGTATCCTTGAAAATCAAGTAGAGGGTGGAAAAGTCGGACCATTGTTTAGATGCTTGCTGGTGGAACAGTTTAAACGCCTGCGAGATGGAGATCGATTCTGGTATGAAAACCCATCTATGTTCAAACCCGATCAACTGCGACAGCTGAAGGAAACGAGCTTGGCACGGATCCTCTGTGATAACGGCGACAATATTGATACCATTGGAGAAAATGTGTTTCTGCTTCCTGAGGTTCAAGATGGTCTAATTTCTTGTGAGGATTTGCCTGCCATGGACTTACGTTTCTGGGCGGACTGCGAGACTTGTGGCGGTGATAGCGAAGGTTTGGAGCGAGCAAAACGCCGAGCTCGTCGGGACGCTGACAACTACGATGAGAAGGTTGATGAGGAGCGTCTGACCAACTTGGAGGTATCACACCAGGACATAGAGAGCACTATCGCGTCATTGAAAAAAAGAATTGAATATCTGGAAGAAACCTGCAAAATGGAATAAATCTTGCATGTCATATAGCAATTTTGGAAATGTTTTGAAGATTTTTAAAATCTATGTGTAATCTATATTCTATATAAACCTATACTGTTTCTACGTATACTTATACTTTTACATGGTCAGCTTTAATCCTATCTATGTGGTCCAACTAATTAAGATTATTTTTAACTTTCGATTTTTCTCTAATAATTTGATGTTAACCCCTTTTTAAGTTTTGCTATTATAAATTTTACAATCTCTACGTATTCTATTGCGTACCATTATAACATTTAAATATGTGTCGTTGTTACAAGTAGATGAACGCTTATCCTCTATTATAATAGTATTTAATAAGTATAATATATAAATTTTATCTTAAGCAAGTATAACCACGTTATCTATTAGAATTAAGAAGTGTTTAATTCGTTATAAGTAAAATGTTATTTTTATAATTTCTTAAATTAACTGATTAATAAATTATAATTTTTAAATAATTATTTATGATAATCAGTGGAAGTGTTGAGTAATGGTAGTTAAATTGGCCCGCGAAGTATTTACTTCAGGTAAACTACACCTATCAAAGGCAGTGAGATACATTTCGTTTTTACTCAAAGTTTATTGTTCATATTTCGAGTTTTTGGTTGTTAAGTTGGATTAAGCTGGGTATTTAGTTAAAATAAATTATTTGATTTACTTTTACAACACATAGTTACATTTATCTGTCTTATACGGCAAACGTGAAATAAACAAGTATTATGTTGTTAACTTCAATAATAACGCATTTTAAATACTTATTTATATTATAAAGATATGTACCTAACACGTTCTTTAGGAACAAACTAGGGTAATATTTATTGGAAATCCTAGTTAAATTATTAATAATTATAAGTACATAATCGCTTGAATTAAGCAATATGATAAGAATGGATAATTCGTGGCGGGGTTTGACTGTTGCTGATGAAAATCTATATTCAGTAACCCCTTGATTTTACCAATTATCCAGTCTTAAATATGCCCCATAAGGGGTTATTCTCAATGATCAACTAGCAGGTTGATTGAGGATTTACATTTTTGGGTTTCTATGAGGCGTATTTGCCTGTATCCGCGTCGCAATTTCTGTCGCCCAATGCAAGGACCTTTTTCCTGTCACGTGATTTTGCGAACGAGTGCGTCCTCACGCACATCCGAGCAGTTTCTAAAGTTTGGAACTGCATATTATAATGGCTAGTTAATACTCATTGAGAATAATCCTTTCCGACATTAGAAAACGTAGTGAGTAGGCGTAGCTCGGCTGTGCAATTTCAAAACCTAGTATCTGACAAATTATTAAAAAAGCGTGTTTTTGCATTTTTTGACCTTATAGACCACTCTCCACATACTAGTATAGCAAAAACTCCCAAAAATAAGTCAAAAACGAAGTTACACAAAGTCGGAAACCTAGTATCTACAGTAAACGTTTTCAAAATGTTAAAATTACAAGAATAAAACATAGTATCTAACATATACTATTTTAAAAACCTAGTAAGTGCTTGTAGTTACTTGGATATAAAATGGTTAATGTAGATACTAAGTCAATGAAATGGTTGAAATAAACGTCAAAACTCCTGCGCAACTTTAGTAAGTGAGAAGAAATCTTTGCAAGTGCGTATTTATGTCTCTAAAAATGAGTAAAAATCAGTTTATAGGTCGACATTGATTTTAAGTATTTCAAAAGAACAACATGATGAAATTTAAATACGCTTCATTGTATAATATTGTCAAGATTTTTGGTTTTCCAAGGTTTTTTACGATAAAAGGCATAACCTTAAAATAAAAACACAAGCTTTTTGGTAACTGGCGAGCATTTGTTGGTAACGGCAAGATTTTGTTTTGTGTTCTGTTTAGTTTTAATGAATATGTTATACATTACACACTAAGCAACGTTTTGGTGATAGCATAGCTATATATAACGTATTTTATCTCAGATTAAATGAAAATACCTCAAGTTTGCCTTCATCAGTTAGATGTAATCAAATGCATGAACAAAATGTTTGTATTGCAATCGAAAACATACAAAGGTGAACAATAAAAAATGATAGCCAGACTAATTTTAAGAAAAATTAAACCAGTTTCTTTTTTCTACAAAAAAAAATAACGATGTCCAGGTACCTACGCCGAAAATTTTATTGAGCACTTTAGAATATAAAAATGATTCAAATATTACAGAATTAAGCAAAACAATAAACGTAAACAACTATATAAACCTTAAGGTAAAACAGGGGGGGGGGGGTAAAAGGGGTTAACGACGTAGCAATGCACCCAACAGATATCTCACTAAGACATTGACTGTTGATAAAATGTTTAGCGACTTGTAGGGAATGTGGTAGAGAGATGAGGCAGACTCCAGATCAGAAGGTTGAATGAATTTATTTACAAAAGCTTAACTATATATCTTAGATCTTATTGGCTACAACTAACGATTTGTTTTGGAAATCTCCCATAGACTTTAAAACCAAAAATTCCAATTTCAAGTTGTGTAAAGACATATAGACAGACATGGAATACTACAAAATTATCATTCAAATATTAAATAACCCTCTTTTTTTGGGACAGTCGTGTTAAAAGCGACAAATGTGTAGATTATGGGCTGTATGAAGAAAAACGTAGTAGATGAAGGTGCTGACATAACTAAAGGACACACTCATTATGTCAGCTCATGGAGTTCATGGCAATATATTGGAGCAGAGTAAAAAAAGATGCTGTGTACGATTTTGAAGACTATAAGAATATATGTTTGGGTTGCAGATCGAATAAAGAAGATATCGTAGTCCAAAAAACGTATGAGTGGGTAAAAAAGAAACGCATACCGCGACGCATTAATAAACTTGATAATTTTATGCTTAGTTCTTTGGCTGAAGGAAAATTTGTAAATGGATGCCGCAATATGTTTTATAAGAATGATTATTTTGAATCTCATTTTTCCGAATTGGATTTTCTTACGAAAAAACACAATCTCTTGACCATGCCAACCTTAAAAAATATTCCAAGAGCCATTAAAGAAAGTAAAAAGGAAGGCATAGTAAAACTACAGCATTGAGATTTAGTTTCTGGTGGGCAATTATTAAAAAGCGAATAATTTATTTTTATTTGACTGTTTTCAAATATTTTGAGTGATTATTTTTAGATTTTTTACTGTGAACAAACAGTATTTGGTTACCGATTATCTGTTTTTAATCTTTTTCATTAAAACTGCTTATTACTGGCCATATATTTTATGTTGTTTTATTCAGTTGTTTCTTACTAGGTTTATAAAATTGCATTTAGTTCCTACTCAGTAAATTCAAACCGAAATGAAAACAAAGCAAGTGATCTTACTATGTCTATTAATTTGCGTTTAGTCCCCGCTCAGTATATTTTAGAACTAGATGAAAACAAAGCAAGTGATCTTACTAGGTTTTGAAATTGTCACACTCAAAAAGTTAGGTCTAAGAAAACAATGTTTTTATTAGTAACTGCTCCTCTACGTACATCTTTTGTGATAGACGCATTATAACTATTTTTTTTGAAAGCCTGTTATGAACCTCAAATTTTGCAAACATTCCCAAGAAGTTACGACTAATATTTTTGAAACGGCAAGCTGTCAAAGATATGAAATCGTTTTTCGGCTCTCCTGTAAAATTTGGTTTTATGCAGATACTGGGTTTTGATATTTCACAGCCGAGCTGTTGAAAGATACTTATAAAGCATTTAAAATAAACATAAATTTGTGAAATTAGTGAGTAAGTTGAATGAACAGGTCGGGTAAAGGTGCCTAGAGACTGAGTAGATAGGTCGACCAGCAGTGTCATGTTAGCAGTGCCTTGCACGTTCTCTAGAGGAGGAATGTTTAACTATAGAGATACCATAAGATTTGGAATCAGGGGTATTTCTTTGCGAAAATTCATGCAGGTAAAATTTTACGTTTAATGCAAGAATAGATATTTAGTTTATATTCAGCTAAAACTTGTTCCAGAGAATTCTGAAAGATGGAAACATCTCAAACATTTTCAAATATTTTGTTGTTGTGATGAATTACTTTAATTTTACTTAAGTCATTTCCTTGCAAATTTTTTTATTATTCATTGAATAGGTTACCTTATTGCATACCACGAAGTTGTTATAGATTTTTTCTGCATGTGCAGTTTTTGCGGTTGATACGTAAAGAACGGTATGTTTTCACCCATTTATAGTTCGGCAAACATCTATGTATGTATGACTAGTCGGAAATAATAGGGCACCTTTATAGTGGCAGACACTTTTTTGAAATAAAATTGGCACTCCCTTAACACGGGTTGACAGAGCACATATTCAAGGAATAAGAGCAGGCATAAACTATATTCCACAATTCAATTCTATAACAAGTTAAATCAATACCTACTGGATGTGAAAATAAATTTGAAAAATGTAAATGTGGTTTTATTTAAATCCTGGCATAATTCCCTTGATAGGAAATCCTATAAAAGAAAAGATTTAAGCTTTTAACAGCAATAACAAGAGGGTTATTGTGTTTTGTGAAATACTGAGGTGCAGGCCACAATATCCTGGTGATACTTAATTACAATCAGATTTTTTACAATTCCCCTAGGTACCTTGAAATAAAATGCTTATAACCTGTTACTACATTTTGTATTTGATAGTGAAAATATAATAAAGTAAAAACTATAAATCACATGATTGTACTATTTGATTGCATTTTATATGACTTTTTCAAAAATATTTACAACAATTAAATTCCTATATACTTGGTGTGTCTGCCGGTTGCAAGCAATTGATTCTTATCTTTGTTCTTTACTAATACTTCTAGGAAAGCAATCTTCTTTCCCAGCTTTCTTGTGATGGCTTCAACTTCAATGTTATCTCCCTCTCTAGCCGCACTCATATAACTGGAAAATTATCAAGGATAACTTTTAATATTATAATGGCTACACAGTTAATTTTCTCAATATTGATTTTCAAAAGAGGTATGTTACTGGCTGTGGTTCAAGCGCAATTCTTTATAAATCAAAATTGAGCAGTATTATCGCAATATTTTGTATTGCCAAAATAGATTTATGCATACAAATTCATATGTTACAAGACTTTTAGCAAAAGTCAGTGTTAATGCAGCAAATATTTCTTATGAGAAATATGTTTATTATGATCTCACAGTTTTAAAAACTATATATTAGATTACTGTTTCTTTTCTGACATCTCTGAAAAGTAACAGGTGGAAAAAAACATAAGAGTTTTAGAAAATTGTTTTGGAAATACACCTCACACTGAGTTCTATTGAGACTCCTCTGGTATCAACGGTGTCATTAGTAGTCAGAGCATATGTGGAGATTGCATCCACCAGGTGCGCGATGAACCCTCCATGGAGCGTGCCTCTCTGGTTCAGGTGCTCTGGTCCAACTTTAAACTCTGTTGTCATCCTCCCATTTTCACAGCCTATGACTCGCAACTAAAATATAGAAAAAAGAAAACAATTTTAATATATGAAACATAAAATATACTTTACTACTATTATTGAAAACAAAACTAAACACAGCATGTGTGTTAGTAGATATGATCATGAAACCCTCTTTCCTATAGTAGACACCACCCATCCACATCCCATACATGAAGACTGTTGGAACATGATCATTCCTTGCAGCATACTGTCAAAGTCCTAAGTTATTCGAATTTATATGTTAACATCTGGATAGTCTAAATCGGAGGAACCACAGCATCAAACTGTATTTAAATATTATTATTCCCTGCTGATTATCATTATGAATCAGATAAAATAAAAATGTTACTCAGTTACAAGTTGCTGTGTATTGAACTAATTGAATCATATGAACCTTTTAATAAACTGTGAGCAACAAGAAGCTTCGCTGAAAGAAATAGCTTGTCCTCTAAACACTATTACATTGCAACATGTTGCACGTGTGCGTTCGCCCAGCAAAAAAAAAAAAAAAGTGTCGCTTTTCAAGAATTAAATGATACAGATAATTAGTGCCCAGTCCCGTGTAAATGTGCCCGAAATTTAAAATTTGTGCCACCAACAGCTTCTGAGTTATTTAAGAAAAACCATCAATTAAAATTCTGCTGCACGAACGTTCGCCCAGCAAAAAAATTTTTAATTAATGGGCCTAGCTGAATATAAAATATGCAGAAATATAGCTTATATTTGTGCCTATTTGTGCCGTAAAAATAAAATTTGTGCGTCATAAGGTTTCAGAGATCTTTCAGTTTTTGCTGGGCGAACGTTCAGGCGATTGCTATATATCGGAAACAGCTGGACGTGAAGTCATGATTTTTTGTATACGGATAGAGCATAATTTGTGCCTATTTGTGCCATATACTACATTAGCATAACTAGCACGGTTCAGGAGTTATTACGTTATTTCCAAAAACTAATTAAACGGCTATATCTCTCGGACGTTGAAAGCTACGATTTTCACGTTTATGTTGGCTGGTACCTGTTATTTAATCACACGATCCTGCAAAGTTTCACCTTCCAAGTACCTGATATTGGAGAGATTTTAATGATTTTCCTCTTATTTTGAGGTTATCTTCAATTAGATTAGTTACAACCCGGAAACACTAGTTTTCTGTAAGCTGGCACATTATACGTTTCAACAATAATTAGTGCCCTTTATTAAGAATACGTATGCATAAAATCAGGTAAATATACCCATTAGTTTAGATGTTATGATTAAAAACCACAATCGACATCTTTTGATAGATTAACCGACCATATTCGGATGGACATTAAAAAGCGGCCGCACGATACTTCAAGCTATCCTTTCACACTTGCTTGTATTATAATGAAAATTCAATAGTACAGATGCGTACAGAATTGTCAAGTCGGATAGAATATTTATGTTTGGGATATGAAATAAAATGTCAATTGTTTTATTTTTAGTGATTCATTACATCTTGTTTATATAATATACTAGCGACCCGCCCGGCTTCGCACAGGTGTATATATTATGTATAATACATGCACCCGTGCGAAGTAAAGTAAATAAAAGTAATTGTAAGTTATTTTTTTTACAGAAATTTAGACAATTTTTCGTTATGTAATATAACACAGTTTATAATAATAAGTATAGTGCATTAGATAACTAATACATACATTATGAGTTTGTATGTTTTATATAATTGTAATGTTAATTTATATAAATAACATTTTAAGTACAATTGCACCTACATGTTTCAAAAGTACTTAGATAGTACCTACCTAAGTATGTACCCAGACTGTTTATGGCCTACCATCAATAAATCAATATAAAAATTAACAATATTGTTTTTTTTCTCTAAACTGCTTTCCCTAGCAACTGTATAAAAAATAACATATGTGTCTATGTTCATTTTCCCTATACTTATGTACATTTATATTGTTAAATCGTTCATTTATTATTACAAATAATTAAGTTTTTTCATGTCCCTAATACAAAATATTTCCCAACTTTACAATTCTGTTCGCATCTGTACTACAACTATCATTATAATACCAGTAAGTGTGAAAGGGTAGCTTGAAGTATCGTGGGGCCGCTTTTTAATGTCCATCCGAATATGGTCGGTTAATCTATCAAAAGATGTCGATTGTGGTTTTTAATCATAACATCTAAACTAATGGGTATATTTACCTGATTTTATGCATACGTATTCTTAATAAAGGGCACTAATTATTGTTGAAACGTATAATGTGCCAGCTTACAGAAAACTAGTGTTTCCGGGTTGTAACTAATCTAATTGAAGATAACCTCAAAATAAGAGGAAAATCATTAAAATCTCTCCAATATCAGGTACTTGGAAGGTGAAACTTTGCAGGATCGTGTGATTAAATAACAGGTACCAGCCAACATAAACGTGAAAATCGTAGCTTTCAACGTCCGAGAGATATAGCCGTTTAATTAGTTTTTGGAAATAACGTAATAACTCCTGAACCGTGCTAGTTATGCTAATGTAGTATATGGCACAAATAGGCACAAATTATGCTCTATCCGTATACAAAAAATCATGACTTCACGTCCAGCTGTTTCCGATATATAGCAATCGCCTGAACGTTCGCCCAGCAAAAACTGAAAGATCTCTGAAACCTTATGACGCACAAATTTTATTTTTACGGCACAAATAGGCACAAATATAAGCTATATTTCTGCATATTTTATATTCAGCTAGGCCCATTAATTAAAAATTTTTTTGCTGGGCGAACGTTCGTGCAGCAGAATTTTAATTGATGGTTTTTCTTAAATAACTCAGAAGCTGTTGGTGGCACAAATTTTAAATTTCGGGCACATTTACACGGGACTGGGCACTAATTATCTGTATCATTTAATTCTTGAAAAGCGACACTTTTTTTTTTTTTTTGCTGGGCGAACGCACACATGTTGCACAGCATTAACAACTTTTGAGCACACTCTAATTATGCATCTAAATTTAAACATTGTGGGTTACATAAACAGTAGCAACTTGTTTGCACTGTATAAATACACTGGCCTAATTATCCAATTTACTATTGCTACCTGTAAAATTTGAAACACTGAATTCTTTACCTTACGAAGGTTTTGGTCAAAGCTCTTAGTGGTGGCAATGGCTTTAGTAAACAGCTCAGCAATTTGTGCTCCTTTGGTACACATTTTGCTGGAATGATTTATCAGATTTCATGCAATTAGCTGCTTTATTTACATTTCCTAGATTTTTGATAACAGCTGATAATGACATTAACATTATTTGACATTACGGTGGTGTTGGACAGTGTTGCAAGTTGTAAGAACTGTGGATAAATAAATATTTTTTCGCCATTAAATTCCGAACAATTTACATGGTTTTATTTAGTAGAAACCCGTAGCAAATACATATTATTATAATATTTCTTAATGACCGTTTTCAGTCACGGATTCGAGCACGGGTGATATTATTTTGCACAAGTGTGTACGCAGGCACTGGTGTACTCTTTGATCCTGTACTCTCTAGTAGTCCAATAATGATGATGAATAAGAGATATTACGGGGGTATACCGCCGATTTCCAAATTCCAGCAGGCATCGAAAAATCCAAATCGTCAAACCCAATAACCCCCTTGGGATTCGAAACCTGTAGGATACCATAGGCAACCACGAATACAAGACTAGAAAAAATAAAAATTATGATACCAAAAGATAGAGTACGAAGCTTCACGAACGGTTTTTCCTGGCATAGAACGGGCCTGATGTAATAGCATCCGTAGTCTAGCGACGTTCCGCGGCTAGCTAGCTGTTTGGAGAAACTAAAGGTTTTCTTTATGCAATCATGGATGAAGTTATGATGACGAAGAAGCACCAGGAATTACTTGTGAAGGACGGCACGGTTGACATATGATAGATAGATAGATAGATAAATCATTTATTTGATGCAAT
This sequence comes from Ochropleura leucogaster, assembly GCA_958449745.1. NCBI lineage: Eukaryota > Metazoa > Arthropoda > Insecta > Lepidoptera > Noctuidae > Ochropleura > Ochropleura leucogaster. Next base: position 11,147,465 of record OY288200.1, read on the forward strand.
AAAAGACACAATACAAGAATTAAAATAAAGAAAAACATCACACAGAAAAAGAAATGGAACACGTTAAAAAAAAAAAAGTAAGGTAGACTGAGTTAAATCGACCCATAGGCATTTAGACACATCACATAAATTTACTGAGGTCGCCCACTAATGGGCGGTGTGTATCTCAAAATTGCACCAAAAAGGAGTCCAGCTCAGCATAATGCCAGGTGGATAACCTGACGCTGGTATTCTGCTGAATCCTGCTAGTGACACACGGATGTCGAGATAATGTGCGTCGAATATTACACAGGTGGGTTGTCGGTAAGAAAGTCATTGAATTGAAATATGTACTAAAAATAATAAACTTGATTATCACAGCATAGGTAATATGTGTAATGAATTACTGATATTTAGTAAGTTGTATGGAGTGTGTCTAGACTTGTGTTTGTACGAGGTTACTTGTTCATGTAGGTATCATTATGTTGCAGTTTTTATCATAATGTACGGTGAGTATAGTTGTAATGTGTTTCGTGTATTGTGTAACATGTATTGTAATGTGTAATGTGTTTCGTGTATACGTTTCATTTTTCAAAGTTAGTGTCTGTTGTTATAGGACAAAGTGAGCCGTTAGCACCAGAAAACCCTCTATATTATGGAAGTGTTGGTGACGGTCAGGCCCAGTTTCCTCTGAGCGTCGATCAGATACTGCCGTAGTCTATTTCTAAAGGTACCGAGTGTTTTTAAATTCCTTATCGGCGGGGGAATGTTGTTCCAACATTTGGACGCGGCGTACCTGAAACTGCCTCTGAAGGCTGCCGTCTTGTGCACTTCTGTAGTGAGTTGCTGAGAGCACTGTCTGATCGTGCATTCCCTTCTACTAGCGATCCAGCTCAGCTTTTTGTAAAGATAAGCCGGCTCTTTGTGCTTAATAACCCCAAACAACAGACATGCTAAGTGTAATTTACGGCGTGACTTCATTTTAAGAATGGAGTGTTCATTTAAAAAAGGTGTTATATGGGTTCTAGGCGGAACTGAGAAGCAAAATCGCGCACAAGCGTTCTGCACTCTCTGGATCAGTCGCTCAGTCCTTGCCAGTAGTCGAGGACCGAAAACGGTATCTCCGTAGTTCAGGTTAGAGAGTACTAGTGACTCAACTAGTCGAATACGCAGCTCTTCCGACAGATACGGCCTTATGTTGTACAGGACCTTGAGCCTATAAAAGCAGTTCCGCACCGACTCTGCCACGTGACCTTCGTACCTCAGCTCAGCATCCATAAACAGACCCAGATTTCGTGCCTCACTGACTCGACTGATCGACTCACCCAATAGAGTAACTTCGAGCTCTGGAGGCAAACCATTTACTTGGTGCTTGGTTCCGAGTAGCATGTATTTAGTTTTGATCGGATTAAGTACTAAACCATTACTTTCGGCCCAGCATGCTATCCTTCCAAGATCCTCATTCAGATCCTTTAAGGCTCCTTCATATTCGTCAGGCTTGAACGAGATATAGACCTGTATATCATCTGCATATATGTGGTATTTGCAACACTGTAGTGTTTTAATTATGTCCGCGCAATATAAAATAAAAATTATGGGGCCAAGTATGGAGCCTTGCGGGACTCCCCTGTTTACAGAGACTGGTGATGAGGCAAGAGTTGTTCCATCGCTCAGACGTATTTCGACACGTTGTTCTCGATTGCTGACGTAACTTTGGAACCAGCCTATTGATTCTTGGTCAAATCCATAGTACCTATTGTAGCTTGGCTAGGAACAGATCAATGTTTATACAGTCAAAAGCCCGCGAGAAGTCCAACAGGACTAAGAGTGTGCATAGGCCTTTGTCTTGTGCAGCAAGGATGTTATCTGTCACATCCAACAAGGCCGTGCAGGTGCCACGTCGCTTACGGAACCCTGACTGTAGTTCCGGTAGAATATTATTTTTTTCTAAATAATGTGAAACTTGCTGACATACTGCCTTTTCTTGAAACTTGTTGACATATGCCAGGCATGCCACCGTCCGGGTGAATCAATTCGTCATATTATCTCTGGTTGTTTTCGTCTTGCTAATGAAGAATAGGTACTTGCATAAACACAACCTTGTAGCCTGGATTAGCCATCAGCAACCACCAATCCATTGAAATATCACATTGTACTGGGATCAATCCATTATCACCGACAGGACTATTGTGGACAATAAGCCCGATATAGTGAAAGAAAGCGCCAGAAAGCTGTACCTACTCTTGGACACGACAAGTATTTTTAGGAAGTTTCTTTTTATTAAGACTTTGACCGCTAGCTAGGACCATGTTCCCGATACCAGTGGGTGGCTTTTTGTTTTATTTAATTTTGAATAAAAAAATGTATAAAACTGAATAAAACAAAATAGTACCATTCTGTCATTACCTAAGTAAGTACGACGGTATATTGATAGTCTTAAAGATAGATACACCTACTAACTTATTTTTATTTTATTTTTTTTATTTATTTATTTAGGTTACCAACAATTGTTTACACGTTACATTTCATTTAAAATTACACGAGATACAATTATAAGTGCAACAATTACTTACAGGCTACCAAAATCTTAAATTAAAATTAAACTCTTAAATTATACATTTATAATAAATTAATTAAAAAAGGAATGATTTATATTTTGGCAATCAGGCAATTAAATATTAAACTATGTCACTTTTTAAAATTTTATGTGACACTAGCTGTGCCCAGCGGTTTCACCCGCTGCTCACTTAGGTGTATGAAAAATAGATGTTGACCGATTCTCAGACCTAACCGATATGTACACAAAATTTCGTTTAAATCGGTCCAGCCGTTTCGGAGGAGTATGGGTACGAAAACTGTGACACGAGAATTTTATATATTAGACTAGCTGTGCCCAGCGGTTTTACTCGCTGCCCACTTAGGGCTATGAAAAATACATGTTGGCCGATTCTCAGACCTACCCGATTGTACACAAAATTTCGTTTAAATCGGTCCAGCCGTTTCGGAGGAGTATGGGAACGAAAACTGTGACACGAGAATTTTATATATTAGATAATGGTACACCAACATATTTACACCAATTATGTTTAAATTGCATTTGATGGGGGTAAGCCAAAAACCGGATACAGATCCAGATTACTACGTTTAATTCTCTTTAAACTTAGGTCGTAAGAATTTCTACTAACGATAAGTTTAGAAATATTTAAATTCACATACACAAAGTGGCGTCCTTAGCGGGAATCGAATCCTAATCACATAGTGTTTCTACAACTACTGGGCAAAGGCCTTCTTTTTCTTCTTCCAAACTTATTTTAGGCAATCTCTGGTCACACTCAGTTTACTTCAACTTCGACCTAGTTCTTCTAATGAGTACATAGGAAGGTACCTAATTTCTAATTTATGTATACAAGATATGAATGAACCCTTGTCCATCCACCATGTCGTTAACCAAGCATTCTTCTATCCATCAAAATAAGTAACTCTGCGCGAAAGTGATGGCTGGGGAAGCCCCCAGCCATCATTTTCGCGTAGAGTAACCCCTTAAAGGCTTAAGGGGTGAGGAATTCTTTGAGGAGTGGCTGGAGAGGCGTCATGGCGTCCTCAGACCGCCTGACGCAGGTCCTCACCGGACACGGAAGTTACGGGAGGTTTCTGCACATCATCAGGCGGTAGGAAACGCCCGGGTGTCGCCATTGTGACGATCGCCCGGAGGACACGGTGGAACACACAGTGGAGATCTGCCCAGCTTGGGCGGAGCACCGCCGTGCCCTCGTGGAGGTGATCGGCGGCGGCGATCTCTCGCGTCCGGCCCTGGGTCAGGCTATGGTCCGGAGCGAGAGGGAATGGGAAGCGGTCACCTCTTTCTACAACAAACCTTTATGGTGTACAATAATAGTTACAACGAAAATAAATGAAAGAGTCATAGGTACTAACAGTTATTCAATATTAACCAACATTCACAAAAAATTAAACAGATACAGGTACCTTTTTTGAGAACATCAATAACTCCCATGTTCCTGGGCCGCCGTATTTCTTTCGAATAACCCGCAATCTTGATACAGGTAGGTATTTCTCCGTGTGAAAAGCGGTGGGTTTTAATCCAGCACGCGGCCGCATTGTGGTAAACATAGGTACCGGTGTAAGTGTATAGTAGATGGCATTTATAACGCTGTGCTGGCTGCCTCAGCGAGGGTCTGTCGGGGTACTGCAGCTACCTACAAGAGTGTATAAGCTTGTGCTGAAGGTCTGAATTTAAGCTAAAACATATCGTATTATGTAGGTAGGTAGATGAATCTTTCGAAAAGTACTTTATCACTGATACATAAGTAAACTCACCCTTTTTGACAACGGGGTACACAGCAACCATAGAGAACCACACCCATCCCAATGACGATTTAAAGTAAAATATTTGAAGAATTAGGTGGGCACACTGAGAGACAAGAAAGCGTCTCTTGTATTTAATAAACGTATGGATACCAGATTACGTGTCCCAAGTAGACGCTTCCAATAAAGAATCCAGAACCGTTCTCCTTAGACCGATTCGGCATTGGATTGTTCCTCATTTCTAACAATTTCTTTCACCTTCGCTTGTCCGCGTTCCTATTCGATTTGATCTTCCTGGGAAACCCTGTATTAGTCTTTCTTTAGGCTTCCATACAAAAGAAAAAAAAATGGAACCTTATACCGAAAGTGATCCTATTATGAGGTGCGGAAACCTAAAAACGTTGAAAATGATCGAGAAGTACCTTTTTTTTTAGAAAAATACATACTTATAAAATAGGAGAGAGAAGAGACTGCCAACCGACTAATATTGGCTCCGACCGCTCCGATCTAATATTGGCTTTACAATTTTTGGATACACTCTACATCGTGCATTGCAGACTGTATTTCCCTGAATTTATTTCGAATTTCAAACGCAATGTAACTTTCGTGCGAATATAGAGCTTAACTGGTTTTTTTGGTAACAAAAGTCAAATATTCGACAACAAACCCTGTGTTAGCAGAAAGTTACAAGCTTTCAGTCATAAATGTCCGTTTTACAGTGAGTTTGAAAATGGAAAAATGTTTCATATTTAGTTAGCTCTGTTTGGTACTCAATCGACCTACAAGGTTTAGGCAAAAATTTTGGAAAAGTTCGGTCACATTTAGTTTATTTATTTATTTTTGGCACTAGTAAAAACTGTACAAAGGCGGACTTAATGCCTTAGGGTGATGCAGAGACAAAACACAGTAGGTGCGATAGCAGAAATAAACGATATTAGAAAATTAATTATGTAAAAGAATAATAATACATAAAATAAAATTTAAAAAAATATATAAAGTTATGAGACCGTTATAAGATAACAACCGCAACTTAATCACGAGACGAATCTAACAACGTCTTGCAAATATATTCGCGAGTTTGCTTTTTAAATAAAACGGAAGAAAAACAATCCAGAACCTTGTGAGAGACCATAAGATAGGATAGGATGGATAAAAGGACATCATGACTTGAGGATGGATAAAAGAACATGACGGTATTGAAGGACTAACGCTATATGGATCGCTTGGTCTGAAATAAAGATTTTGATTTGAAGGCATTTGTGAAGTCGATCAAAACTAGAGCCGTGACTTTAGTGTCTTTCATTCCCTGCCGTATATCGTCAATCACTTTAAAGAGAGCAGAAACGGTACTGCGCCCGGGTCTGAACAAGGATTGGAGTGGACTGATTAGGGAGTTTTGGTCGATGAAGTGGGAGAATTGCTTATGTACACATGCCTCGAGTTCTTTTGACAAAAACGGAACAGGAAAATGAAGTCATGATGGGAGAAAGGAGTGTCAAGTTGACCATGAGAGGAGACCATAGAAGGATTTAAGGTGAGGATCAAGTCGAGCCATAACCGGACTATCCCGTGGATGCCTTGCATTTAAGGCCTCCAGCCAGCAATACTTAATCGTAATGATGAAACTTAGGTTTACGGTCAGCACTAAGAAATGTTTTGTTGCAACACATTTTATAGTATTTTTGTCGAGACTTGTATCGTTTTTTTATGAATTTATATGCAAAATACCAAAAATTGGAATGCAGGTGGAATGTCACTGTTTTTATTTTGGATTCCCTATTTTATTATTAAAGGGTATTGGTATGTATCTTGTGTATATACATTAATTTCAGCGTATTTAAAGTACCTAACTAATTTTTTGAAGGAATTAGTAATATGTAGTTTACACACGTTTTGCGGTTTACGAAGTTTTTGGAAATATAAACCTCAAACCTATCGTATGAAACAGCCAGCCGCTGTGATTTATTTTTAACCAGCTTTTGCCCGCGGCTTCGCTCGCGTTAGATTCGGGGTAACAATTTCCCCTTTTCTAATTTGCAGGTACCTGCTACATACATGAATACATTTTCAGTTGTGGTTTTATTTTACGATATGTATTTATAATGTAGTTTTTTTTAAATATAACATCACACTTCTTAGGTACCCCGGAAAAATATAATAAAATTATCTTTAACTCTGTCACCTAGATGGCGTTGTTAGTGGCTTCGGACATGTCCCTCAAATGCAGATGGAATAACACATGGGGTAGACACAAGAGATAGCCCATACTTTGCGTAGAGGCACCGCTGTACATATTCTAGGCACTTCATCGCAATACTCCCACCGGACACATTGTCTGCTGGGTCAACTTAACGTAATAGCCATTAATATAAGAAATATAAGAAAAGCACGTGGTCACAATGCATTGACGAGGGAATGAGTGACGTCTCTCGTTACCGAAAAACAAAAGATATCGAAATATGTGTTTAGCTGTGAGATTCCTGTTTTCAATTTACAATACCTCTTTAATGATAATGATGCTAGCCTCAATAATGATGCTAGCCTTTTGGCATTCGTGGCAATGTACTACTAGCAGCATCTTAAGCAGGGTAAATTCGCATTTTTGCGAGTTTTGCACAGTAGTGCGAATGTACGAACTACGTCGAAACGTACTACTAGCGAGGACAAAAACCTCATTTGTTTTAAAAGGGAAGAAATATTCCTATAGGTACATATTTATATTGTGCTATAGGTTCTACCGTAGAACTGTTTAGCCGTTAAGTGTTTAGCTTACTGGCCAAGGTTAAGCAACTCTTGACAAGGTTTGGAAATGGATGTGTTACCGTACGGGGCACAGGCTAAGCAACTCTTGCCAAGGTATGGAAATAGATGGGCCACCGTACCGGAGCCCAGGCTAAGCAACTCTTGCCAAAGTTCAGAAATGGTTAGGTTACCGGCTCAGGTTTAGCAAGCTTTAAAATGGTTTTGTTACTTTCCTGATACAGGTTAAGTAATTCTCGCCAATGTTTAGAAATGGATGGGTTGCCTTACAAGTCCAGGTCAATAAAAACTGACAGTAAAAATAGGAATAAAACCCAACCATATTGCGTGTTACAGGGCAACAGTTTTTTTGTGTTATATTGGGTTTACTATATCTCTCGGAGTAGACATTTAAATTGAACTTCCCGGGATCGCGAAATTTACCGATAAAAAAGTGCTTTCCATATATGCATTCGAACATCCTATCTATAGTCAGTTCTCACAATAGACTTGTACAAGCCTATTGTGAGGAGTTAAGGTGACTTGGTCATTACATAAGCCAATTATGTAAGTTTGTATCATATTTATCGGGCTACAGTAATTAAAAACCAGATGGGCCTCACTGTTTGTAGGTGAACTTAAAAGTAGGATGGATCACACTCACTTATGTCGATTGCAAGAGCAGCGGTCTAGTGGTAACGGCGGCCACTTACGAACGGCGGCGGGCCGAGGGTTTTAACTCGAGCACGGATTTTAGTTTGATTATCACGTTTTTATTAGATAGTAGTAAATAATCTTAGAAGTTTGACCCATTTCCCGGTTATTTTAGTTTGGATGACAAACGTGCTTTTCGAGGCACAAAGAAAACTCTATAGGTATGTAATTTTTTTTCAGCGTGAGCTTGAACATGAGGAAACATCATATAAAAAGAAAATTCAAAGATGTGACATACTACATTTTACCCGAGCAGAAGGCGTACCCTGGAAGAAGAGGGAGTTGGAGAATTATAAAATATATTTTTAGCGAGGTAGTAAGACTTAATTACTGTTGTATAACGTTGAATTAGATGTGACGCGTGAGTGTTTTCATAAAAGTAATAGAATTCAGGACACATTTCCCATTAATTTAAAAGTTGTCCTTTATCTATTTCAAGAGAAAAGACAAGTAATAAACACAGTTAAGAAACCGACTAGTAACCATTGTCTAAAACCGCATGCAGACATAGCAATAAAAATTTCATACACATGGCATATGACACGTGTTCTTACATAACATAACGTAATATCATCATGCTTGCATCCCCATGGAGCGCGGTAGAGGTATATCTATCAGGTACACCGACATTTCACCATTCATTTTAAATCCTATGTTATAGGGGACAAGCCTATTATCTATTCTTAGATAATTAATTAATTATGTATTTGGTTGAAGTGGCATAAGAAACAGAATAGAAATAATTTAACTACTTATGTAAAGTTGATTCTGACTCGTAAGTCAGCAGATAATTTGGCAACAGAGGCTGTTTGATGTTAATTTATTTCTTCGGAATTTTACCGACAATTTGGGTAATTTTCGTTCATTCTAGCCCACCCCTAGCTTATTTCAAACGTACCGTTTTGATGATAAATAAGGTGATAGTATGCTTTTTATTGTTTGTAGAATAGGGATATAATCCCCCGTATCGCTTCAGGGTAGGAAAAATAGATGTTGGCCGATTCTCAGACCACCCTATACGCACAAAACATTTCATACAAATTGAAAGAATATTGTGAAACGAGAAGTTTTGTGTAAGTATAAGAAGAATATTGTAGCTTCAAAAAAAACTTCAACGTTTCCATGTTTTTATTGGCTTATAGTTTTGTAGGTTTTAAAGATTTTTATTCCGAATAATTGTATGTGGTATTGTTTACAAGGTCTACTTTTTGACTATGACTTGCACATTTCACAAGTTAGAAATACCCCCCCATTTCTAACTAAGAGGGAAGAAAAGGGAAAACTTACCGTTGCTATCACAATAAACAAGACGCAAGGGCAAAATCTACAGGTAACTGGTACCTGTAAATCAGGAAAGGGGAACTGTGTTAACCCGAATTTAACGCCAGCGAAGCCACGGGCAAAAGTTAGCATACATATAAATGCGAAAGTACATAATTATGTGTGGCTGTATGGATGTGTTATTATTTTACTCAAAAACTGCGGAACGGATTCAGATGCGTAGATAAATAAGAGATATACCTGGTTAACACAATAATTATGATACTTTTTTATCCCGGTAGGAATAACTACCAAGAACTAACCACTGGTAGGTATTTGTTTCAACCATTTTCAAGTCACATTTGTTTTCTATTCTGACCCAATAGGTAGTATCGGATTTAAATCATCATCATCTGCTTAGCCTTTTCCCAACTATGTTGGGGTCGGCTTCCAGTCTAACCGGATGCATCTGAATATCATTATTTTACATGGACTGCCTATCTGAACACCACAACCCAGTTAGTATTGGGTAATGCGATACCCCTTGGCAAGACTGGTTGTCAGACTTTCGGTACACTGACTACCTGTAACGACTGTCAAAGATCTACAAATGACAGCCGGGACCAACGGCTTTACGTGGTTTCCGAGCTCGATATGAAATGGGTGGTCACCCATCCACAGACCAACCTAGGCAAGCGCGGCTTAACCTAAAGATTGACCCGAGCGGCTGCTATTAGTTAGCCACGAGCTCGGATTTAAATAATCGCTTTAAATAATTTAATTGAATGTGCGAACGAATACCAAGAATTTGAATTAGGTACAGTCAGCTCAACCAAATTAAAGTTATTTTCGACCTTTTAACAGACTTCTACTGTTTTATTTTTGTCGTATCATTGTTTCGCAATTTCTCCGCCGATTTTGTCCGATTTCCAAAATCTTTCTACAATCTAAAAAGTTGTGTAATTTTTGCTTATACAATATGTCAATGTGGATGATCTGCTAATAAAATTTAGTGACATCAGAAGATGAATACTGGCCAAAATATTATGTGAGATAACATCCTAAAAAATAAAAGCAAATTGAAATAAAAATAACATTTTCGCAAAAATACCTACCTACTTCAAAAAACACTAATAACTTGTGTTGAAAAACAAAACGACTTCCAAAATGATTCATTCGTCTGGATGAATCTGTCTGTTGTCTATTATTTTTTATTAAAACAATTATCTACTGACAAAAAGCTGAAAATAAACTCATCACTATCAGTTTCCCAAAAGTATGAAAGTTTTAAAATCGTTTAATAAAATAAACAATTTGAAAGGATGCAATATTTATTTACTCGTATTTTATAATTGGAATTTCCAATCAATTGAAGTAGTGCGCAGATTCGAATATACTTAAACGAATATATATTTCCACGATCATCACAAAAAACGTTCTATTGTAGGTAGATACTTTAGTTTATGGTGCAATGAGAACTCTTCGACGAGTGGAATAAACATCCATTAAGGCTTAAATTAATTCGATGAAGTACCAGTGCTCTCTAAATGAATATTATGGTGTCGATTCTGTTGTCTGTTGTCAATACATTTAAACTAAACTAAAACTTAGTTTTTTCGTTTCTTTTTCCTAAATTGATTAAGTGACACAACTTAACAATAATTTAGTTGGCCAGCATTAATAATACTTAGTTTTACTCAATTAAGACAAAATTGCAATTTCGCTATTCTAAAATTGTCGTTTTTTTAACACCAAAAACACTGGTTGTCATCGGACTATCTGTAATCGTGACTAAAATGGTATGAAATAAAATTAGATGTGATTAGGTACCTACCTATAAGTATTTGTTTGTCTGTTTTTATTTTTTTAATCCTGTTGTTTATCAGAATCTTCACCATAGTCACAATATTATTTTTAAAATTCTAACTTTAAATGTTTGTAGTGAAATATTTATATAATCTTCTACTTGTGATAAGGCTTTAGTTGGAATTAGCTGTTACTCACAAATTCGTATGCTTTCGTTGCGTTCGTGATTTGATTTAAATATTTTTTTAGTAAGGTGGTTTTTATTTCCGATTTTTGTTAGTAATTGATAGCTGGCGTCGAAAGAGTTACTATTTTAATATCTGCTTTTTGCTGCCTGACGTCACCTATTAATCTCTTAATGCATGCCATGACAATTATGGTCATAATGCAATATTGCCCACCCCCCTAATTTATTAGCGTGATAATATATAGCTTGTATCCTTTTCCAGGTCAAAATCCATCTCCTTGGAAATTTTTAATACGAACCGTTATGCCGTTTAGTCATAAAAAGGTAACATACATACAAACAATCAGACTACTTAGGTGAGAACTTTCACATTCATAATATTAGTACAGATAAATTTGATTGTTAATTCAATCAACTTCAAGAACAATTTTATTGTTGATGCTTACTTAAACAAACCTAAGTAAGTAAGTACAACCCGTGAACAGATTTTTAGGGTTTTAAGAAATGACAGTCACCGATTATAGAAGGTATAATTAAATCTACTAAATACCAAAATAAATTCGAAAATACCAAATTAAGTAAAGTTAAGATAATGTGCTGTAAAATGTGAAGGGTACAATATACCAAAAATACAATATCGTCTAACTTTTGGAGGCCACTGTTCTCTGCAGGTACCGTTGAAATAGAATTTTTGAATGTAGAATTAATTTGTGTTCATAACACGAGCATTCTTCGCCGTGTTTATAATGTTATGCTTATTATGTTCAAGTGCGTGGCAATGCTTTCTGCGTAATTTTGCTCTCGTTACCAAGTAGTAACAACCGGTTAATTTATTTGCGTACCGGTTGCTAGCGGGAAATGCTTGCATAACCATAACATAACATATAACGAGTTTACTTTGAGAAGATAGAAATAAATTATTTTGTAGGTTATTTTCAAAATAGTAGGTGCGCATAAGTGTCTTTTTCGGCAACTAATAGATAAATAATTTATAAGTGGCCTACATACTTCGCAATTTTTATATAACTTCAGACGTGACGATCGATGACTAGATGACAATACAGTCATCTCCAAACCACTTAAGAGAAAAACCAAATAGTATGTATTACTCAAGTTGTGGTATCTATGTAAGATTTGCGCGCTAACTAAAAAGGCCTGTCCTCAATCCCCATAAACAGGCTAGGGTCATGTCTCAATCAAAGAAAAGTGTGTCATTACAGGTGCACACAACAACAACACACGTAGCCGTCCGCGCCCGTGTCACCGCGTGTGTCTCGGCGACACGCACTGATTATATAAATCGGACATAATCGACCAGTGACGTGCTCAATGAGACCTTCTTTGAAACATTGCGATAGATACAGGGGACACGCGACATGTCAAAGCAAATCGGGTAATGACGACGTGACAAGTGATGAGTACGGTCGACGTAATTACATCGAGAACACGGCAACGCGTGAATCGTGCACGTAGTCAGATAACAATCGCTGTGCATCTACCCAAATATTGAGTGACGCTCTCTAACTCAATTTCACTGACTGCGGATTCGCAAAATGCCAAAAGTTTGACAGCAGATCGGCCACAGACTAAATAAAGGCCCGGCCTGACTGGAAAGGCTAGGGTCATTGCACTTGTTTTTAAAACTTGTTAAGAAATAACACCGAATTCGTATGTTTTTATTTATACTTCAATGTACTAATTGTAACGGTGAACGAGACAAATATATAATATACAATACATAGTACCTACTTTGAAAAATACTTTCATTTTGTTTCCGGTACAATTGGTCCATACATGATCAAGAAAAGATTAAGAAACAAAAAGTTCTTTCTTATAAGGTACAACTATACATAGGTATAAGATTAGTTGACGCTGTAAGTGACCAAAAGCAAACACTACCTTAATTAGTGTAAGTAAGTGTGTCGAAAGAGAAAACGTTATATTATATTATTTACCTTAACCACAAATACGCGTAGAAATATTTGTAAGCAGTTGCTCTGCAATAAGTAGTTTAGGTTTCTTTTACGGGCGAATAGTTTTTCCTTTCAGAGAGAATTCCCTGAAAGCGAAGACTGAAAAGCTGTTTATATCTCATTCCTTGGAAAATTATTTACAAAGGTAGCATTTAACTCGTTTTACTTAATACTTGAGTAATTCCTTTTTAAGTTAAAAGTCCCATTGATGAAGTAGAAATATTTCACATTTATTTAAGGAAGATGCGATTATTATGCCTATTTGGTTAATTTATAACCTGTATCATAACTAAAACTGGTTCATATTATTTTTTATGAATACGTACTTTTAAATCCAATGAACACATCACTCTTTACGACTTGAGAAATTGGACTATTTTGCATTGCTCGCACAAAAATTAAGACATATAGATATATATATATATATATATAAAAGATCTCGAAAACAAAGTTATCCGCCTAAGTACGTACCACAATGGTACCTACATAACTTGCTATTTTAAACAAAAAAAAACTAGTCATGAAATAATATGATAAGTGCGCGAGTACACGTGCTAAATATAATATAAATGAGTCTGCGTTAAATGCGGTGTTGTGCAACAGTGCGCTAAACCGCGCTAAAGGCGAATATGGTGGGCGACAGTATTGGCGGTGCGGTAGGACGCGATCGCTCTGAGAAAGTCATTCGACCCGTTTTGCTGGGGAACTTCTTCCGTGACTTCCGTGTTTGTAAGGCTCGCGGCACACACGATATTTTTCAATACTTGCGAAGTTACAATTATAACATCATTCTTATGAGTTTATTTTCGGTAGAACTTTAGCGGCATGTTGCGGACGGTTTTAAAGATGTAGTTCAATCAATATCAATAAAACAATATTCAAACGTAGCTATCGATTCAATCTCCACGTCACCTACATAATATGTCTGCATCCAGATGCAATATTATCGGCCATAGCTAGATAACATGTATGTTTTGGACCTTATACACGCGGCTCGACCTGTGCGCCTAGATAGCTGGGCCTTAGTTCCTGTTTCAAGCACTTCCTGCTGCAGAATACTTCGAAAACTTGTCCCAATCGAGAGTGGGAAACAACGCGACTAGTAACAAACATAAAACAGCCGTGTGGAATCCTATGCTCTGATGTGGGAGCATTTGAACTACGTACACAAGTGTTCCAGCGTGTGTTCGGTCAACCCTACTGTCAGGCTACATTGTTTGATACTTGGACCTTTTCATGAACTATTCCTTCAGTTTGTATCGTGCCTGTACTAATGAAAATCCTTTCACAAACTATTGTGAGGACAATTATATCAGTTAAATACAAACAAGATTTTTTAGTTTCTGTAGAAAACACTATTGTGTCTATGCAACACCGGAATACTTCTCGAAGGTGCTAACTCATCGTGTGGTCACAAGACATGAACATATTATATAAATCATGGCATTTGACGGTTTGTATTCATTTCCACCTAGGTATGTAATGTATTTATGTAGACATGTAGCCTTCTAGGTGGGTCTACAGCGGGCAGGCCAGTGAAACTCCTGTTGCTTGTATTTTGCATAATCTGTCGATTTGTTGGTTACACCACGTGGTTAGGTAGCTCACTATATTGCTCATAATATTAACATGAAGTATTATTATTACTCGATTACATAATGCGTCAACGCATTGCAATTTTTTACTTTAAAAAAGTAGTTCACAGATAATAAATGGTTAAGGTTACTTTATTTTGGTACCCAGATTCAGATTTATGTCATGAATTCTGTCCGCAGTTTAATTCTGCATTTTTGTAACAAATTATACGTATTAATCGAGAAAGGTTAGTTGCCAAACACTGCGGTTTGCTTAAGATATAAATCATAATCGCAACGACGACTTGCCTTCGTAAGATCTATTATTCTTTAAATTATTATCAAATTAACATAGACCGGACAATACGCTAAAATTCCGGATATGTTTGGAGATTTTTAGGAAGTCTCACACACATACCCATTCACGATGAAGTTAAAGTTTGCTTAGTTTGGTCGGTGGATAGTTGATGATGTTCACCTGTTGTACATACTCAGATTACTCCGTGATTCAGAAAGCGCGTTCAGCCCAGAAGTCCCAGCAGTCATTTGTAGATAAAGATCTTCAAACGACTGTTAAAGAACAGTCGTTACAGGTAGTCTGTGGCTCGATAGTCTGCCAACCAATCTTACATACCAACCAAGGGGTCAATACCCCTTGGTTAGGGTGTCCCTTATCGTATCGAGTTGAAATTAAAACCATATTTCTATTTAAATTTGTGATCCCTTTGTGCTGTGAAATCAACTCTCTTAGACTACGCAGTCAAAAGATATAGCTGTTTTTGTCGCAAGTTTGTCCGAAACCCTTGGTGCGCGAGGCTGACTCGCTCTTAGCCGGTCAACGGTCAACTAGGTTGTGGAGGTCAAATTGGCAGTCGCTCCCTGTAAAATACTGGTATTCAGCTGCATCCAGTGGGACGGGGAGCCCACCCAAACGAAGTCGGTAAAACGCCAGGTAAAATGGTGATGATGACTGAAGAAGGTGACTCTTGATCACTAAATGGTGCAAGTTTGAATATGTATGTAAGAATATTTGTTAGTATGCAGCTTATATGCCTTGCATAGACTAATTTTTATCCCGGAAAAGCGGTGTTCCGATTAGATGTTCATATAACTCAAATACCTATGTTTTCACCGCGGCCGGGTAACTCGTCGGGGCTCAGCTAGTTATGATATACAACAAATACTTACTTTGTACAGTTTTCTCTTGTTGATAACAAGGCATATTCAATTAATAGGAATACCCATTTCCCCCCATTATACTTCCGTATCGCGCGAAGATTGCTCATTATGATGTCCGGTATGGTGGAGATCTTTTTTTTTATTTCGGTATTTTAGAAGACCCATACAGTTAAAAATCCCGGCCAAGTTTGGACTCGCACACTGAGATTCCGTACAAATTTACACACGACATAAACGATCTATTGACTGGATCGATCCTCCATCATCTTTGGATTGCGTCGATTGCCGACTGTTTTGAAGGGTTGATTTGGTTCTTGGTTAATTTTTAACTCGATACCTCTACGTGTTCTCGACATAAAGTTCTTGATATACATACAGTCAGAACAATAAAGTGCTCTTAAAGGTTTTTTTATCTAAATACAGCCCTTAGAGTTGATACAATAAGTACCTAGTCTTACTTCTATTTCTCCGAGGAAATGAATTTATTTTACAAATTATCTTATTAAAATTATAGTTTGATCTCAAATAGAGTGAATTTCCTGTATTTGTCATGGAACGTGCGATCAATTATTCGGCTATATCGTGCCTCCGGGCCTTAGTGTTATTAAACCAACGTTAAACATTCCCGGTGATAATTATCGTAATGAGTACAGGTCGGGTGGCTTTGTGACCAAACTGACACTTATTGTGTACTGAGTGGATACGCAATTCTGATTGCTGAATAAATTTAATTATCACCAGTAATTAATGGCAGACCGCTTCAATTCATTCTAAATTAGGTATTAGTAATTATCACATGGTAATTATTAATGAAAATTTTGATTAAGTGACCATCCCGTAGCTTCATTTTATCTGGTGAGCACGTTCTAATGCATATTTCGAGCACCTCTCAGTCTCTTACACATATTTATAATATAATAAAGTATTTATTGTTCACCATAACATTCGTAACGAGAAGAGAGAAAAGATTGAAAATATTTTTTTTTCAGTGAACGCTGTGAATTATAACTATACTAGCTTTTGCCGTCGGCTTCGCTCGCGTTAAACTCGGGGTATCACAGTTCCTCTTTTCTGATTTGCTACCTGCTACCTGTAGTTTTTGCCCTTGCGCCTTATTTGTTGTAATAGCAAAGCTAAATTTCCCTTTTCATTTATTACTTTTATTTAAAAATATAGCCTATGTTCGTCTCCAGGGTTTCAACTATCTCTTTACCAAAATTCATCAAAATCAGTTCAGGCATTTAGGCGTGAAGAGGTAACAAACAAACTCACTTTGGCTTATATAATATTTAGTAAGGATGAATTACAATAGCCACACACGTCACGAAATCTTCGAAACTACAAGTGTTAGGAGTCTCAAGTTTTGCGTGGGGTGTCCTCTTAAGATGTAAGTGCTCACTAGGAAAGGATTTAAAAAAATTCGACCCCTAATGGGGTGAAACAGTGTGGCAAAGTTTGTATAGGAGAACGCGATTCTTTGACCGGATTGACTTGAAGTAATACATAAGGAGTTCTTTCACGATTGATTATTAATCTTAATATATATAAATCACGTGTCACGTTGTTTGTCCGCAATGGACTCCTAAACTACTTAACCGATTTTAAATTTAATTTGCACACCGTGTGCAGTTTGATCCAACTTGAAAGATAGGATAGGTAGAAAGGTAGAAAATTGCATTGCAACGCATGCCGAGGCACAGCTAGTGTAGCTATATAACTTTACGCTACTATACTTAGTAGGTTATTTTTTTATTTTTTGGAGACTTATTCAACATTTTTTGGAACTTTTATAGATATTAAAAACACTTTCAAGTCCAATATTACTACTACGGTAATATTGATTAATCTCAATTTGGATTTTGCTTGATGATTTAATACAATACTTGGTAATATTTACTTGGGTAGTTCAGAACCAAGACGGCATCCGAAATCGAGCTGTTTGTTTAAATAGCCTTCTAGCCTTTGATACCCAATCAACCACGTCCCTTTGACCAAATAATGACCGACTGTGACGTAGCCATACACTATAATTGGGGTTTAGCAGCATATACCCTTGCTAGTCCTAACTATGATTTATATAGGCAAGCGTTGCCCTGGCTGACTTCGAAGTCTCAAAATGAACTTCGAACCCAACTTAGCCCGAGTTGGGAGTTCATAGACGGCTCAGATCTCAAGTAGGCGTAGAAAAGTGTATGCAGCGTCTCTATTCAAACAAATAGTCTACCTTCCATCTTTATTTGCTTGCCATGTCACACACGTGAAGATGTTTTGACTGCTCCAATGAGTGGTGTTTGCATTGCACAAACCCAAACATATTCTAAGTTATTGCCATAAAACGCTAAGATGAAAAACATTAAAGCCTGTTTTCTAGTATCGAAATGTTGCACTTTAGCCACTGCCTCACTGGATCAATAAAAATTACAGGCACGATTTTGAATGTCATGAAAACAAAAACGATGCTGCTACAGTCGCAGTCACAAGACATAATAACTTGTGAAAGTACTGTAGTTGTCCATTTCAAAGCGTAAATCTCTATGGAGAAGAATGGGCAAGAAACTCTATGGACACTCTATTAAATCATAATATTTTTACAAAATCATGGATACATAGTTCATGTTGAGATTATACATAACAAGGCGTTTTATAACGATCTGGAATATTTAAATTCTAATTTTAAACTACACCAGTAAAACGATGTTTGTGATATTTTTTTTCTTTTGTTTCTAATTAAAGACATCAACGCATATTTTCACAGGTGTTTATTTTTTTGTCGTATGGTTCTGTTTTTCCACGGAAAGTCAGTATAATTTAAGTTTTGGTGTAAATAATCAAGTCGTGAAATTTAATTGTATATTACATTAAGACTTAATATTGAGCTCAAAGATTAGAGAAGCACATTATTCTAATTGACTATCTATACATAATTTGAATGTATTTTGTTTTGAACTTTTTACAACAGAAATTGAGAATGACCTGACCAGCTAATCGTACATTGTCCTTCAAACTGTGTATATATATGTAAAATTTCAGGTCAGTGGGACACCGGGAAGTTGATGAAATAAAACTTTTAAGATTTTATTACGTAGCTTCTTACAGGTGAACTTTATAAACCTGTATTTAAAAAAAGCTGAAAAACTATTGGTTGAAACGGCACAGAACCATGGCAGAAATATGTCTTCGGACAAATGGAAAATAAAGCAATGCCTGATTTTTATTTGTATAAAAACAATGCAATTCACCACAAACTTACATATCGTTTTAAAGCGAAACTTTAACATTATTGACCTGGTTACGTACATTATTATACGGTCGCCGAGAATCCATACTGCACTTATGTCAATTACACCTCGTACTAGCAGTTGTCTATTCACTCCTTTACGCGTAAAGAGATACTATATAATATTTATTTTAACGCGGCTGTACTGTACGTTCCCGCGGAAAAATATAACCAACTTCCCCGCAGGCGATGCCACGGGCATCAGCTGTACTGTTATGTCAAATACTTTTACTTAAGGTGCTTGTTTGATAGTCAAGTTTCGATACCTACATAACCAGCATTTTCCTCTCTGAACTGAGAGGTTTAAAAAGTAGTTTAATTGTATAATCATTCACAAAATTCATTACTCTGTTATAGAGGCGCACGTAATAAAATTGATGTGTTACTAACTCTCTATACGTATTGAATAACATGTTTTGGACACGCGGGCGTGATTCGACTGATAACGCCTGGATTGAACTCTATCAAGAGTAATATGTCCCGTTCATCATTCGATGAAAGAGATCAACATCGTTGATATTACATGTGCACTGCTGAAGATTAAAAAGGTGTTTTCAATTCCTAATAACGTATTGAATGCATTTATATACAAATACACCATGTGTAGAAAGATATCCCACGCTAGTTAAAGGATATTTTTCAAAGTAATTAAATACAAGACGACACGGTTGGCGCAGTGGCTGAGCGATCGACTGCTGCGCTGCGTGTCGCGGGTTCGATTCCCGCACGGAACAAATATTTGTATAACCTGCAGATAGTTGTTTCGGGTCTGGCTGTTTGTGTTAGAATAAACGTTCCGAAACGCACCCACGGTACGGGAGATATCCTAGAGTGAGGCTACGTTTTTTTTTTTTTAAATACAGAAAGAAGATTTCCTCGTAACTTATTAAATTTTGTCAAACAGAATATTTGATATTTTGTAACCATTATAATTGAATGGTAGATACGTTTTTGTCCATGGCATAACGTGCTACGAAAGCGCTACGACGGCGACGCTACGAGAATGATAAATTGCAAGGGATTGCCTATAAACCTACTTATACTCATAAAGTTACCCAATACAACATGGGTAATTCTTTAGCTGACAATCGCAAGGTGTGTACTGTTGACAGGTAGTCTGGTAAGGCACAAAGGGGGATGGTGAAACTCAGTACATGGCGGCTGGTTATGATGGGTGACAGACTTGCCCAAAGGTTATTAAAAAGAGACTGTCGCTTGAAGAAATACCCATGTTTATGTACATGTACCCCAAAGTTTGGGGTGGTGTGCATGAGACTTTCCAAATGCAATAACAATTACTTGTTTGTAATAAAAATTGAAAAAACAGCACTTTGTAATGTTCTCAGCATACCCATATCATAAATATGCATAAAAAATAACAAGTCTGCTATTTTTGGGAGTCTATCATATAATATACTATATAGCTTCCGCCCGCGACTTCGCCGGCGTGGCATTGTTACTTTGGCCTTACGCTAGCATTAACGCGCGTGATGATCGAAAAAAAATGTTTTCTCCTCTTTTCTTCCCTCTTTCTCCCCCTTAACCACTTTAAATATATCCGTATCCAGGGTCCCAGCTCTGAACCAAAATTCATCAAAATCGGCTTGGCCATTTAGGCGTCAAGATGTAACAAAAAAACTCACTTTCGCTTTTATAATATTAGTACAATACAATACAAGAGTAAGTATTGGAATACTAGCGACTCATCACCACTTCGAGGGCGTGCAATGTAATACTAATATTATACCTTCGTCTTGAATCACTTTATCTATTTAAAAAAATCGCATGAAAATACGTTGCGTAGCTTTAAAGTCCTGCATACATAAGGACCGACAGACAGTCTTTGTTTTATACCATGTCGTGAAGAATAACGTCATTTAGCTTAACCACGCTTTTTCTCCCAAATAGAATATGTTTGCAAAATTTCAGCTTAAATCGGAATCCCTCCGGGGTTGGTCAAAACCTTTTGATATATTTACTACTTACTTACTTTTATATATTGTGTGTTACAGGTGAATTAAAAAAATAAATGCACACGGCTAATCTATAGCCACAGGCAGTTGCTCAATTCTGTATACCACATACTTATCAAAAGTGATATTAATCCTTACTAATATTATAAAAGCGAAAGTGAGTTTGTTTGTTACGTCTTCACGCCTAAATGGCTAAACTGATTTTGACGATATTTGGTACAAAGATAGTTGAGGCCCTGGGAACGGTCATAGGCTGAGCATTTTTTTTTTTATATGTGAGGATGAGGGAGAAAGAGGGAAGAAAAGAGAAAACTTAGCTTTGCTATTACAATAAATAAGGCGCAAGGGCAAAAAACTTCACGTAGCAGGTACCTGCAAATAGGGAACTGTTAACCCCGAATTTAACGCGAGCAAAGCCGCGGTCAAAAGCTAGTAAGTTATATTCGGAATCACGAATTATTAATACAAGCCATTAGCTAGATTATGTAAGCGATTAAGATCACCTGACCTACAGAAGAGTAACGTTATTCTGTTATCCGTAGTTGGTAACCGCACATATTACTTAATTTAAAAAAAAAAAACCTAAATAGTTGAAACTAACTTTACTCCCGGATGTCGGTGACTTTTGTTGGTTTCGTTGACATTTTTGCCACCGACTTTAGGCATTAAAGTTTTTCATATAAGTATGCTTTTATTATATTCAATAGTATGCTTTTACTTTATTATCTAATGTATTAATGTTTATTTTGTTATGTTCTTTACTGGCTAATTTACCTACTTTTATTTCTGCGTTATGGATCTTGTTTTCCAAAATAAAATGATTTCGGTCCAGTCTTACCGGATGCATGCTAAATACCAGTATTACAAGGAGCGACTGCCTATCTGACCTCCACATCCCAATTAGTACTGGGTAATACGATACCCTTTGGTAAGACTGGTTGTCGGAATTTCGGGACACTGTCCTGTAACGACTGTCTAAGATCTACAAATGACAGCCGGGATCAACCGCTTTACATATTTTCCGAGGCACGGAGGATACTCGGTATGTATCAGGTGGTCACCCATCCACAAACCAATCTAAGCAAGCGCGGCTTTACCAAAAGATCGACCCGAGCAGCAGCTATTATTTAGACACGAGCACCTCAATTTTATGTATTTTCTTTATAAGTTTAAAATAAAAACGTTACTGATATCCGTTTATTCATTCATTTCATGATCGGGAGTACCTATAGAGTTACCTCGTGAAGACACAGTGTGTAAAGGTCATCATGTTGGTCAAATAAATGTAGCTAGTTATGTCATCAAAATAGTGTGATCACATTGTTTCAACATAATATTTTCCCAAAAGGAAGTTGCCCGAATGAGCATACAAAATTCTATCTAAGCAATAACAGCTACATACGTTTTTATTTGAAACTAGCTTTCGCCCGCGGCTTCGCTCGCATTAAATTCGGCATAACACACAAAGCAGACCTGCTGTTATTGCTCTTGCACCTGATTGATTTATAATAGCAACGCTAAGTTTTCCCTTTTCTTCCTTCGTTCTCCCTCATATCCCACTTTTTTTAAATAAATATTAGCCTATGTCCGTCTCCTGGTTCCCAACTATCTCTGTACCAAAATTCATCAAAATCGGTTTAGCCATTAAAGCGTGAAGAGGTAACAAACAAACTCACTTTCGCTTTTATAATATTAGTAAGGATTAGCTGGCAAAGTCACGGGCATACCCGTGACTTTGCCAGCGAGAATTGAACTTCAGGCATATAAAAAGTACCAAGGTTCCGGGATGTTCACAAGAGATACATCGGCCCCGGAATATAATGGGCAAATGAAGGAAAGAAACATAAAGAGCAAACAAAGGAACGTGGGTGTTTTAGTCAGAACCAGTCTGACATAACCCTCGCTCCGCCCACAGCGGAGGAAGTTATAATAGTTAAGCCAGTTACACTTAAATTTAAAAATACCTAGTCCTAGAATATAAGGCTAAATTAAAAGCTGTTCGTAAAATATTCTGCAGTGATTTCGTTCGGTGTATGACAGGTTTGATATTAAGCCTCGTCACAAACTTTGCTGAGTCATAGACGTTTACCTACAGGGTGTATACGAATAAACGCAAAATATCATTTGAATACAAAATATCGCATCGGCTATCGAAATTATTTTCATGATTTTTATAGTTAAGAGATCAATTTGTTAGAACCCAATAATTTCTTCTTTAATTTAGGGACATGAAATCGTAATGCGGATGTCAGTCCCATCGTACCCTAATTTATTTTAGATTAGACTCTTTGCATCATCGCCATTTGGTTTAAGACTAGCTGGCGCCCGCGGCTTCGCCCACGTAATATCGAAAGAACGTATCCTATGTGTTATTAAAGACCATAATCTACCTCTGTCTCAAATTTCATCAAGATCCGTTCAGCCGTTTTGACGTGAAAGAGTAACAAACGTCCATACATCCATCCATCCTCACAAACATTCGCTTTTATGATATTAGTAAGATCATATGGAATGTGCCTACTCCAAGTGTGTTCAATCGTTAGACGTTAAGCAGGTAATGTCTCCTCGACTCATGTCGTCGGTAGTGTCTTTAAAAACTCCAAATAATTTTTGAATATAAGAAGTATTGCGCTAATTTTTTTTTGACGGGCCTGTTGGTCTAGTGGTTAGTGGCCCTGACTGCTGAGCCGGAGGTCGTGGGTTCGATTCCCACCCAGGACAAACTTTGTGTGATGAGCATGATTGTTTGTTCTGTGTCTGGGTGTGATTTATCTATAATATGTATGCATTTATAAATTATATAAGTATGTATATCAGTTGTCTGGTTACCATAACACAAGCTCTGCTTAGCTTGGGATCAGATAGCCGTGTGTGAGTTGTCCCAAGATATTTATTTTATTTATTTATTTAATTCTGCCACAGCCTGTATAGCCTCGAACGCGCGTATTGCCTCTACATCCTTTTGCACATTACCGCATCACACAAAAAATATCAACTTTTATGAATGTGAAACTTGAATGTGATTACATATTTCGGAGTTGTATTTAGTATCAGTGTTATGACTTTCTTTGGCTCTTAATTAATAATGTAGTTTCTTATTAAATCACAGTCGTTTATTAAGTTTAAACATGCGTGAGAAATATTTCTCAACGGTCAAGTCAAGTCATGCCCATCATGCCCATGGCCGAAGCCTATGGCCATGGGCTTCGGCCATTTAATGTTATAAATTTATAACATTAAATCAGGGACTTTTGTGTTAGATGAGGCTACTATTGACCTCAATCCTGTTCAAAAGATAGAGATAAGGTCGTCGATGGAACAAGCAAACCAGGTTCAGCATCAACCACACGAAAAATTAAGATTGAGCTTCTATTTTTTAAATTTAATTATAACTTTTATGCACTACGTATGCCAGCCTAAATTAAGTTTAATAATTACTACTTTTGTATTTCACACAAATAATACACAAACTCGCGCCTTTTTTCCTGGTACTTCTTTTACCACAGTCAAGTTCACACCTTAATTTGATATGAAATGTCAAATCTTAAGATCACTTTAAAATGTTCTCGAAAACACTGTAACTTCACGAACACACAGACATTGCGACCCTAACCAATTTTGCATCTGTGGCACATATTAATATTTTTATCCATGGTTGTGAAATATGAATTCTAAATTCACTTTCTTTCTTTTTATACGGATTTTTAAAATCGAATTTTGATAGATGTGTTGTGAAACTAAAATAATTGCCGAAACTTTCGCAGTATTTTGGTATGTATTTATGTTTTTTTTTTTTTGTATAGAATTTGATGAAATAAATCTAGTCATTCACACAAGCTTTTTTAAAAATACGGTTAAAATACCGTGTTTTTATTTTAGTCAAACTGTATTATTTATGAAACTCGTTTTCTGCCTAGTCCGCCTTTTACATAGAGCTTTCATGGCGTAACAAGGTTATCTACCAAGAATTAATCGAAGATCATGAAACTATTGTTGTTTTCGTATTGTATTTCATGTGTACTTTTTACAAGTTCGCAAACTCTTTTTCTTATTTGAACTAAAAAAAATACGCTGTTATCCCTAAGGTATTTTTTTCTTATAATCAATATTACTGGATCATTTAATCACTTATAAGTTTCTTTTATGTTTACCTACTTTAAGTTGGTAATTTAGTATCTTGACTTAATTTTTGACCGAAGACGGAAAGTGATATGTAGTGTGTATGTGTGCTTCATAAGATTGTGATTAATTACATCGAGTTGACTAAGATTTGTTTTGTTTTATTGTTACTTTAGAATTATTAGGGACGTTTTTCTCTAACCGAAGAATTAAAAAAATCTTTATTTAATCCGTCGCCCGCTTTTCACACCAAACTGTGATTGATACCTTTTCTAATTGCCATCGGAGATCTTTCGATTGCAGAAACTCACCGTCAATTTTTTGACTGCCTTTTTACAAAAGAAAGTTATGTAAGTTGTCTTTTAAACACGCTTTAGATAGCTTCATCGGTAACCAGCTTACTAAATATGACATTTTAGTTAAGTTTAAGTTAAACTTGACCCACTTCCCGGTGTCCAATTAAGTTGACATGCCCCATACATGTTTAGATTAGAAGAAAATGCGTGGGTAAGTTAGCTCGCATTAAAATGATTAAAAAACAGAATAATGTAGGCTCTAAAATATCCCGCTTCGAATCCGAATAGAAACTCCAAATCTCCCTTAAGCGTGATTCCTTTATAAACACGTTAATTAATTAACATGGGCACTGGTTAATCACGACGTCCTCTCTATTAGAAAGAGTGGCTGTATACACGGGTTGTATTTCTCACTTCCAAAGGTTTGTTATTTTTTATTATGTCACATGTGTTCGAATTTTGGTTCTGTGAGATACTGGTTTCCTCACGATATTTTGAGACCAATACTGATGAAATGAATTACACAAAATCAATTAAGTGCCGGCCTCGGGTCAAAGTCATGACCTTCTTAAGCCAGAACCGTTACTGCTGATCCGTTTATTTGAGTGAAGTGTAATTAGTTATCCGTATTTGTTTTATAATAACGAATTATGCCCTACTCATCACTGTTCTAGTGCAAGTCCTGTAATACTGAAACGAGGACTAAGGGTAAACTTTAACAACAGTCTTGAATAACGCTTTATTACAATCTAGCCGTGTCGTCTGTTATGCAGTTGGCTAACAGTTGGCTCCACGACTTCAGCTCTATTCAATGGGACCAGGTTCTATTTCGTCATCGTCCCCTACTGTCTCGAAGTTATGCTTCGCACGTCTGCCTGGAAAATAGGCATTGTGTCGTCTGATTCCTGGCCAGAAGCTAAATCAACCGGTCTGTCTTCCGTAATGAAGTTTGTGAGACAATTACCTACTTGTCGTTCGAATCGCTTTAGACTTACCAACAGCTGCCCCCGACGTCGAAGGCTGAATAGGACGTCGTGTTACAAACTGTGATAAACTTTGGTGGAAACTCATTCCAAGCAAATTTTGATAGGTTAGGACCATTAAACGTCTATAAACTTAGCTATTTAAACTAATGTTATTAAAACGAAGTAACATAAATCTTTTGGCAGAAGCTATGTTCTTTTTTTATAACAAACCAGGATCAGGAACACTGAACATTTTTTTTTGTTTCTTGCGTATTTCTCTGAAATGGTGAAAGCTACCGGAAAATGGATGAGATAAACTTTGTAGATCGTAAAATTTTCCAGCTTGTTGGGAACTAATGCAAACTCAGTAACTTTTTTCGTCTGTTTTGACTATGTCATATGTTGGATTAATGTTGCCAACTCGTTACTTTAAAAACCTTTGTCAAATCCGTCCTTTTCAGTTTATTTCCAGATGCAAATAAGTAAAAATCATACATAAGATTAGAAAAACCAGTATTTATAAATGGTGTTCTTTTTCGATAACAGTTCAAAACTATTTGGTTTAAAAAAAAGCCTCTGTTTATGGTAAGCCTAAAAAACAGTTATGGATTTCCAAAGGTCGAACAACAGTAGTTCACTTTATTGGTCCGAGACACCACAAGATAATTATGGCGCTTATTATGTTACACCTTATATAAATATACCTATTTTCTTTTGAAATATAATTATTAATAACTGTTCTCTTATAAAAATCACTAGGTGGGGTTGCAACTCCGATACTAAACACATGTATACTAATAACATTATTTAATGACCCGATGAACTTCTTGTCTTTTGCAGCAATTCGGGATAACCGTCGTGTGTACTACGTGTGCCTGTAAACAGATTATTCGTAGATAAATGATTAAATTCTGGAGTGACAGTGTAGCGGAACTTTGTTGACGGCACGGTTGACGCAGTGGTTGAGCCGTTGACTGCTGTGGTGCGTGTTGCGGGTTCGATTCTCGCACGGAATAAATATTTGTATGGCCTACAGGTAGTAGTTTCGGGATTGGCTGATTATGTTTAAATGTTTGTAAATGCACCCACGATACAGGAGAAATTCCTAGTGTGGGGCAACTTTAAAAAAAAACTGTGATGGTTTTAAATTTAAAACCAGAACACAGCAACGCCAGTCATTGACAGAAATGACATGTAGCCGGCACAAGGACGACTGCCTTGAGATATAGAAATCTAAAACAATTCTCTTTTCATACATGAAAATTAAGAAAACGGACTTTTCTAAAACAATAAGCAAAGCCTTGCCTTCTTTGGGAAACGAAAACATTTCTCTACTTGTAGCATGATGACCAACATTCTAAGGATGATTATTCACATTGTGTTCGTATTAAGCTGGAAACCCACCGCGGCACACGGAGATGCTATACGTGTATCTAGCTTCGCTTTACAAGAAAATGTATATTATTGTGTCCACTGCTACCCGCAGACCCGTTGGCTTGCCCACGTAGCTCAACGCTGTGCACGTGGTAAACGGATGCATGTAGGTACTGGTTGATGTTTGAAGACCATGCTGCGCTGCAGTTGTGCAAAGTTAATATTCGTGTATAGCGTGTCCTGCAGTCGACACGTAGATCTATAGCGTTGTCAAACACATGAAGCCATGCAACTAAAATGCGCCGTGTGCCCGTGCGCATTATACGCAGTAGTGGGTATCCACCTTTATGTCAATCATAAAATTATCACCTACATAAGAACCTGACATGAAAGTTTTTGTCAAAAATAGATAAGAAGGCTAGACGTGTCTCGTCATATTGAATGACTGAAAACGGAGATACTGAAAATGCATAAAAACTCTTAATCTAAAAGGGCATAGCTATGGGAGCTTAGAAGGTATGGGAAAGTGCCCAGCAAAAATAATTGAAGTTCATCGTTAAATTAGAATAGCTTCCACAGCTCTTGTACATATATCATACTAAGACTTAAAATATAAACGTTGTAATAATATTTACGCTATGCCCTTGACTCCATCATTAGTCCGTCATTCTAATCTATTGGTCAAATCGAATCATATTGGCCCAAGTTCAAGGGGTTTAGTTATAGCCGCTGAAGAGTTCCACTATCCATCTCCTGACGCCATGAAAAGTTCAACTCAGATACATACATACCAGATTATAATCTTGTTAAAAGTACTAAATATATTAGAAAAGGTTTGTTTAGATTCGACACTTAGAAGTAAGATTCGATTTGTTTTGTGATATGTGGTCCAAAAATAATTAAAGTATCTGCCAATGGCTTAATTGCCAAGAGCCTCAACCAATACCTGAGGAAGCACTCGTTAGGCAGCTGGATCAAGGGCTTGATACAGAAAGCGGTACTCCTGCCTGTACACGGCTCGTGTTGCTAGGAGGTTCCTTTCTCTGCAGCCCAGACCGCCGGTAGCTTAGACTACTATTTTTGTATTTTTATATGTTTTATTTTTTTAATTTGTAAAAATATAAATAATATGTTAAAAAATTGAATAAACGCAATAAAAAGTATAAAACAAAAACACATGCTTTATATTTATAATATTTGATTAAGACTGAATTAATTGTATGTCTCGTATTCTTCTCATAGAAATACAAATAAAAACAGCCGCTTAGGTATCCAATCTTTTCTTTAAATTTGATTGTTTTCACAGGTGGGGTAACAAAGTTCCCTTTTCCTGATTTACAGGTACCTGCTACCTGTAGTTTTTACCCTTGCGCCTTATTTACTGTAAAAGAAAAGCTAAGTTTTCCCTTTTCTTCCCTCCTTTTCCCTCATTTCTCACTTTAAAAACATTGCCTATGTCCCTCTCCAGGATCCCAAATCTTTGTACCAAAATTAATCAAAATCGGTTTAACCATTTAGACATGAAGACGTAACAAACAAACTCACTTTCGCTTTTATAATATTATTAAGGATAAAATTATTATAAATAGTATTTTAAATATCTAAAGATTCATAAACAAATTACAAATTAACAAACTGTAAATAGCTTAACGTATGCAGTATAAAATAGTAACTGTGCAAACTATTTATAAAGCCTTTTGAGCACAGACCTAGCACTAGTAAATTGAATATCAGAGCTTTCATGGAAGTTAATACACGCACGTCGGACAGGATCAATGGCACGGCTCATCGACTACAATGCAACGGACTAACGAGCTACGAGATCCTCACAGACTGAATAATTACATTATGTCTCGTTGCCGAGTCCGAGTATTACTTGCTAGCTGGAAATATGGAAATTTTATTAAACTTAATAAGGTTAAAACTTTGTAGGGTCAGTATGGTTGTAAGGTGAGTAAGGTGTGTGCATAAATTCTTTTGTACGAATGGATCCAAGAGTTCCTTAATCCCTCTGTACCCACAATTTTATCGATAGGAATTTTACACAATGAATAAGGACCGATACGATACCGTCAACCAAACATTCTGGACATTAAACTTAGTAAAAATTATCGGTGGGAAACGATTATTTTTTTGGAAAACAATTCGCGTATTACTGTTACACAATAAATATACGCACCTAAAATATTATGCTGATGGATACATTGATTATCACGTAAGTCGTGGAGGTATATAACATTAAAAACGTGTAGGTACTTTGATAATTTTTAAACTTTGACCCCCAACAATAAAATGATCGCAATGATGATGGACAAGTGCCTGTAAAGGGTATTTTGACACTCATTACATCTAATACCAGATAATTATTTTGTCTTTATAATAATGTATGACACTTTTAAGTAAATTTCTAGGATCGTGATAGCCTGTGGGCAGGGAGCGCGTCCCACGCACCCTGGGCGCCGAGCCGGTGAGAGCGGGCGGCGGCGTCGGTTCGCGCGGGGTGGCGGTGAAAGTGAGCGAACGCCCCACCGCCGCGTGATGGGGTGCACCCCTATATAAAGACACACTCAAGGTGAACTAATAGAGTAATAACAGATCCGGCGTCTTAGCTAGTGGAACAGCCGTTCCCCGCCTCATCATGAGAGGGACCTGGAGCAAAGTGGTCAGTGTTCAATCATTCAAAATTTGTTCGGGAATTTTAATCTCAATTTTTTTCTTTGTCTTTTTAATTTGATAAAGTGATATTATTTGAGCAGAAAAGTGCAAGTGATTCGCGTTTTTATAGACAAACAATATTAATTATTAAGTATATTATCTGAAAAAAATGCTTTGAGAAAAACATCAAAGTGAAATCTGAAAAACAGTATGGAGGCTCAAAGTTTTCATATTTTGTTTATTAACATTAATACTCCAGTTACGTTGCAGTAACTCTAGTTTTCAAAAGTTTATTCAAGCCTAATTACAACTTTTTCGCGCTTTGAGTGGAAGTAAAACATAAAGTGTTAATTACGCTGTCTACTTCAAAGTTTACACCACAAATACGTACTACTACTTACCAACTAGTAGTTAAGATAAATATTGACAAAAATGACATGACAAATATGCATTTTTCAATTTACTGTTAAATTATACATACAAGTGATAATTGCCAAATATTACGTGATCTGATATTGTTTTACTGGTAATCATAGTTTTTGTTTGTGTGAAAACTGGTAACAAGAAACAGAGCACTTAACTAGATCACTGCTGATTTAGCTTGAGAGGTCGTGAAGATACCAGTGCGAACTGCGTGTGTGAAACTTGCTGTCAGGCATCCGTCTCGGTGTCACTGCCCGTGACAATAGTTTGCACTTTTTATTGATGCGTCGAGATTTTTCAATTCTAAATGCAACTTCTCGCTATTGTTGTTGGGGCACTATAATGAGCGGCAAATCTCTCTAGAACATTGAAATAATGGCGATGAACTCGTCCGGGTTGCATAATGTGTTCTTCCGTTTTGTAGGCGTTAGTCCGGTCACGATCTGCGATCTCGTTTTGGAGATAATTATAAAAAAGTACACTCTCCGCATTCGGAATATGAAGTGTTGCGCAATTTCCCGCACAAATACGGAAACAACGAAAATGTTAAAGCTTTTTTGCTGTACAATTCCGCTTTAACACTTCGTGTGAACTTTTGAAATCTGGTACATGTACCGTCGAGTGATACTTGATTTAGGTGAAATTAAAAAATGTAAATGTTCATTAAAAGTTTTCTGGGAAAATATAACTTAACTGCTTTTTTTTTAATTTTTTTTTATTATTCTAGAGAACTTTTGTTTAATCGCACTTTGCTTAGCTTCTTAATTTAGATGCGTTATTTGATGTGTGTCCCATAATGGAATTCTAACGACCTTTTATTGCGACGGGGTATAAGCAGGCACGTTATGTTTGTTGTCGCCGGACGACGATACCGATTGCCTCTCCAATAACTTGTGTAACTGTTGCATAATGTCGGGCAAATGTTGTATTGTATTATTAAATTAGTTAGTCGCATGTGTGAAGTATCCTAATGCAGCAGATGTACATTAACTTTCTCAACGTATTTTCACTGTCCTTTACGTAAACTCTTCGTGTTTTTAATATGGTATTCTATGTGGGTGTAGTGACTCTCTAAAATTGTATGCTACAGATTAACGTTCTCTGACACTTTATTCAAACATAGCCTTAAAAAGGAAGCCATAAGTAATTTCATATTATTTATTAGGTTTTTTTAAATTTAATTCTTACATCACTCTCTACACGAGTTGCAGTTCGGGTTGACCCAGTAGCCATAGTCCATACATGGCATACTTTAGTGTTCTCGAAACATCGATTTCTTACATAACCATTGAACTTGATGGATCCGGGTTGTTCGCAAACAGGTTTTACATACGACGGGTGCCCTAAATCGCTATTATATTAAAGTTACACTATACATAATTAAATATTGTTCTTCATATGGGTGGTAATGAGAAGTCTGAGGCTTGTGTTTTTATTAGCCTTCTTGGAACTTGATTTTCCGGTAGCAATAAGTGTTCTAGAAAGCAAATACAAGATGCTCAGCAAGCGACTAGCAGCTAGTTAAACATACGCTTCCTAGATCCGCTCGACCTGCGAATTAGCCGGGCGTGTTCTAATGGTCCCCCCCCCTCCGTCCCTCCCAACACGGCACTCGGACAAGTCGGCTTATGCTCACTTTCCTTTTGTGAATCACATAAATGAACTGACGTAATACATTGTGGACCGCATTAATTTAACTACTTATAATTATTTCTATCGTTAAGAAAGAGGCTTCGTGGTGTGAAAACAATGTTATAAAAAGCTATGCGACACTTCTTCTGAAGCTGATGTATAATAATAAAATCATTTCCCATGTATATTTCCGCTGTGCGACGCTTTGCGCCTATTTGTATTATTCTAATTTTTAACAAAGTTTTTCTTTGTTTCAGATTACCCTAGCGGTAATTGTACAAATCGCTCTAGTTTCGGGAAAGGCATTAATACCACAAAATCAACAAGCACAGCAACAGGTGGAACAGAAGCAGTACACAGCTCAGAAGCGAGTCGGGTACGATTATCCCTCCCCCCCGGACGATCTCATCAACCCCTACCAGGAGCATGACGACTTGCACGCGCACGACGACCACCACGAGGTGATCGACCATCATGAGGACCACGAGCATCATGACTTCGGCGAGCACGATCACGACGACCACCACGAACACCACGCCATCCACGAGGAGCACCACGAAGAGGCCCACCACGAAGAACACCACGAACACCATGACTATCACCACCATCCCGACCCTGGTTACTGGAAGAAGAAGCTCATTTGGAAACCTGGATGGAAGAAAATTTGGAAGCCAGCCAAGAAACAAATCTGGAACCCTTCATGGAAAAAGATATGGAAGCCCGTATGGAAACCTACAAAAAAGCCCGTGTGGAAGGAAATTAAAGTTCCTGATTGGAAGAAAATCTATAAACCTGAATGGAAACCAATAAAAGTTCCTGCTTGGAAAGATGTAAAAGTCCCCGATTGGAAGAAAATTACAGTTCCTGTGTACAAGGACATCGTGGTGCCAGGTTGGAAGGAAATACAAGTTCCTGCTTGGAAAAAAGTCTGGGTTCCCGAATGGCATAAAGTTGGCGTCCCTGGTGAAAAGTATTTAGGGAAAGATCATGATGGATGGGAGTATACTTCTCACGATCTGTGGAAGAAAAAGTTGGTTTGGAAACCAGTTTGGAAGAAATACTGGAAGCCAGCCAAAAAGCAAATCTGGATTCCAGACAAGAAGTTG
This sequence comes from Ochropleura leucogaster, assembly GCA_958449745.1. Classification (NCBI taxonomy): domain Eukaryota; kingdom Metazoa; phylum Arthropoda; class Insecta; order Lepidoptera; family Noctuidae; genus Ochropleura; species Ochropleura leucogaster. Next base: position 11,181,019 of record OY288200.1, read on the forward strand.
GTATGGAAGGACGAATGGAAGCAAATCTGGAGGACTGAGAAGAAACAAATATGGGTCGACGACAAAAAGCTGGTCTGGAAGGAAGCTTGGAAACAAATCTGGAAGCCATCAAAGAAATTAATTTGGGTACCTGACAAGAAACTGGAATGGAAGGAGGCGTGGAAACAGATCTGGGTGCCTGGATGGAAAGAGATCTGGGTTCCAGGTGTGAAGAAAATCTGGAGGCCCGTTTGGATATCTGAATGGTTCCCATCCCCCGATCATCACGAGCACCACCATGAGTCCCACCACGAGTCTCACGGCTGGGACAGAAGCGACATCTCCGACACCAGCACAGCTGGTAGCCAGAAAGTATCGGTCAAAGCAGTGCCAAAGGAGCAAGCGCCGCGAAAGCAAGATCCAAAGCCAACAAGTCTGAAATCATGGCTATTCCCCGAATAAATTATTATATTTACTTAACCAAATTAAAACCTTCTTATGTAGATGTTCATTATAGGAATATCCGGCAATCGGATTAAAAACTGCTTGTCTAGAAAGCGTTATAATGCCATAAGAAAGTGAAGACTGTAAGCACGCAGGCGTCGCGAGGATAGCGAACCGGCCGGAGCACTGGAACAATCACATCATGGCTTCTCATGTAGGTAATGACATTTGTTTTAAATTTTGGATTGCCATGCGAAAAATGTGAGTCAGCGATGCGATTGTTTCTAGGCCCGTGGATACAAAATCTTATAAAAGTTCACAGTAAAGTTCAAATGATTGCCAACCTTATTTATATTGTGTCTAAGCTTTGGATTGTCTGTCTAACCGTTGTCGTAGATCAAAGGATACTCAGAGCTCGTTGTCTGTACACTACCCACTGATGCTATGTGTTTTGTTGTTGATTAGCTAATTATTATAAGTTTTATTATAGGTCTTTAGCTTTTAGTTTTGCGGAACCAATGAAATAAATGTTATGTAATATTAAAATATATTCTGGTTTTAATTAAAAAACCTTTGAAACATAAATAGGCATATAGATATAACTAGGCTGTCTTGAAACTGCCTGCCCATACTCCGGGGCTGCTACTGAGAAATTCGTTTTAATAAAATAAAACCCAATAACACTTTGCCCGACCCGAGACTTTAACCTAGGATTTAATGATCAGGAGCTGCACTATCCGTAATTCCTAAATATAGGTATGTATTATATAACATTACTATAGAGAGTTCGGCTATATAATCGGAGGGGTAAGAGCGCTATAGAATCTCGTGGTTAAGCCTCCTCTGCCTGGTTTTGTCTATGGATGGGTGACCGTCCATTACATGCGGAGTTACCTTTCACTTTAAGCTGTTGACTTCGGCTGTCAATTTTAAATCTTGGACAGTCTTTACGTACTCATTAACCTGAACGTCTGACAACCAGTCTTATCATTATTTTTCGTATTATAAAGTAGGTAGATACTAATTGGGTTGTGGAGTTCAAACGGGTTGTTGGTCCGTATAAAATCTGGTATTCAGCTGTATCTGGTTAGACTAAAGGCTCCAGCATACTTGGGAAAAGACTAGGCTGGTGATGACTACAGGTTTCGGCTTCTGGGATCAGCGGAAATTCAACGCGGGATTTTTTATCGTTAAGACAATGATAAAACGTTATTTTTCTCTTCTATAGAAGTCAATTGATAAGCAGCACTTCTAATTCAAGGCTATCCAAGACTGCTCACCTGTATTTTGCACAGGACGTCAGAAACGAAGAAAGCAGAAAATTTTAGGCAAGTGAGTGCTACTCTAATTTATGTAAGGCTTACTATGAATAAAAATAGGGTTAGAATTGATAGGCAGCATAAGTCACTCCATTAATCGCAATAGTATAATGTTATCAATAATAATAAGTACAATATTGTACGCATGACGCTGCGGACTCAAAACCTGCAAAATTAAAATATGTAGAAGAAAAACTGCAATGGAAGAAATTTCGATTTCTGTAAGAACTAAAAAAAGCTTTAAAGATAACGCAAAATATTGACAGTCCAAAATATAAAGTAAAATTTCGGTCGACAAGTCAACGAATTTTCTCTTGTCTCGTCCCTTTGTCCAGAAAATAGCAAACTCGAAGAAGAAAGTTCCTGGAAATCGGAAAAGACATGCTTTTTATTTATATTGACGTTCTAATGGACAGATAGACGGACAACCTTAGCGTTCTATTGAACTGGACGCCCGAAGCACTGAATTTGAAATAAGGCAAATGAAACAAATCGAATCCAAAAATCTTGCGCGGAGGTTATAATTCCTTAAAGGTGCATCGAACAATCATGCCGTTCACCAAGCTACCATCTACCAATTTACGTAGATCCCACATAAGCCACTGCACAACATAGATAATTTAATTGGTTCTTGATTCAATTGAAATTCAATGATAATTCAACCAGATCTGAATCCCACTAATAGCTCAACGCAAGCGGCTTAATTTTGCGGTTTAGTAAGTCACGTAATTAAGTCGCATTACATCTGACGTATCTGATCCCTTAAGACACAAAAGTGGATTTGCACTAGGACGTGCTCTAAGATCCGAGACTCGAAAAACGAAAAGCTCCCTCTGGAATATATCCGAGTACCTAGCCTAACCTACTACCTATCAGTAAATTCTGACGTGGATTCTCATGCAAGACCTATTGTTTTTGCACCTTCATACATTACCTTCGCACACTATTCATTCATAAAATTATTACATCTTATCTCACATAAAAAGGTCAAATGCTAATGGCTGAAAGATTATACAACAAAACGCGTTTGTTTCATTATATAAACAAAGGCACTATTGTTTTATTAAGTGTATTTGCAGGTTAATTACATTTATGTTCTGAAATAAGATAGTCCGGTACAACATAATGACGCTGATGTTAACAATGGGTAAGTATTTCTGTTGAATCGCTCACCATCTGGTTATAAATGGCAACTCTAGTAACCAGTTAACACAAGACTGCCTATACACTTGTGTATTTTTGTGCGTTTTTTTTATTCGGTGAAAGGTTGTTCAAATAGATGAAACTAACACACTCTTGAGTTGCTGTCAAATCACGTGAAGATTGCTTAATTACCTAAACCGAACTAGTTTCCAAAATCGAAATTCTGAATTCGGATGACATTTCGCCTTTTTATAATGTATTAAACTAAATATCCTAAAGTTGGCAAACATGTTATACACGAAGTTTTACCACACCGTAGCTCGTCAGTTTTAATATCAACAAATCAAATCCTTCAATTGTAGATATTAAAACTGACGTGATATTTAAACCGTCTCGTGCTTCGGTGTTTACCGGTTTAGCCTAAAGGAGTCTGCCCACTACAATAATATAACATGGGATGTTAATAATAATAATACCAGCCTATTGCTGTCCCACAGTTGTGATGAGAGCGATTCCACGAGCGTTGTTCACCACACTTGCTCCAGACAGGTTGGCGATTTCAGACTCTTATTAATTATGAGTACAGGTTTCCTCAAAATGTTTTCATTCGTCGATGTCTGTGATGTCCAAGATAAACTTGAATACATGTAAATTTGTCATACATGAATGAGAAGCAAGGTCTTAACCTCTGGGATAGCAAACTTAAAAATAAAACATTTATTTATTCTCAGTGGACACCAAAAACCGACAACGCGGAGACTCTTTTCAAAGGATTGCCCTATAATCTCACTAAACCGGGCGTAGCTTGGACCTTGTTCCCGATAACTGCCGGTGTGCTACTATTTTGATCAGATTGAGGCAGAGCCCAAAAAGTGGTTTTTAAAATAAATATGATTTATATTACTGCACGCTTGGCTCAGTGGTGGCTGTTACGCCGTATGTCGTGGGTTCGATCCCCGCACGGAACAAATATATTTTGTGTGACCTACAAGTAGTTGTTCCGGGTCTATCTGTTAGTGTATCAGATTTAAAACTTTTGTAAACGCATCCACGATACAGGAGATATTCAAAGTGTTGAGTAACATTTAAAAATATTTAAAAAAGGAAAAAGTTAGTAACAAAAATAAATCTATACTAATATTATAAAGCTGAAGAGTTTGTTTGTTTGTTTGTTTGAACGCGCTAATCTCAGGGAGTACTGGTTGGAATTGGAAAATTTTTTTAGTGTTGGATAGTCCATTTCTTGAGGAAGGCTATAGGCTATATAACATCACGCTACGACCAACAGGTGCTGAGCAGCGTGGGTGAAACCGCGAGGAACAGCTAGTAAACATATAAAAACATTTACAAACTATTTCTAATCTGAATCATTTATTCAAAAACTAAAAAGTCAGGCTAAACCAATACTTATCTACACCTTATGAGAATACAGATGTTCATTCATTAACGTAGGTAATTAACTAGGTAATTTTCATATAAAGGCTTTTGAAATCGATCCCAACATTCCGCTGGAAGCTATTTTCAACTAATACTACGTTGACATCAATGGGATTCCATAATTAATTCAACGTAAATAGTCAACCTATTAATTACTTCTGTGCCGTTCTATCAAAGGAGGTCCATTTGCAAAATCAATTCTCGTCGAAAGCAGATAATTGTATGGACAGATGCGAACTGCTTTGTTTGTATTCCGTTGGCTATTGGAAATATGTTTCGAACGAGAGTAGGTAGGTAAGTATTATTTTCTTATGTAAAAGGATTTTTATATAAACAATGAAATACTTGTCGGGCTAGGCGGTGTAGATGTGTATTTTTTAATACCTTTGAAAAGTAATTCGGGGCATCTGGTCAAACACGGTAACGCCTAACTTACTCACGGGTTGACCACTGAAAACCAGCGCTGTCCTGTGGGCTCTCATAGCACAGCATCATGCTGTCATGATGTATTTCACCATTACTACACAAGTGGCGGCAAGTAATGCCGCAGTCAAATGCTAAGCTATTTTCTTTTTTTTGCATATGTAGTTTAAATGTTTGTGATGCTTTCCATGTATTTTTTTTTAATTTGTGTTCGTCGTAATTTGTGACTAGTATTTTTTTTTCTCATAAGCTCATAAACATCAAGTAAGTATGTATATGTAATCAGTGTGCAGAGAAAGTACCCCGATCAACTTTAACTAGCCTTAGGCTGAGGGCCTCATATTTTTATTATAGTTTCTAAATGTATAACGTTAAACATAAAAGAGCCATAAAAAGCGGTTATGCGTTCCATTCACAAGAATTCAAATATTAAGTGACGTCCCTTATTACATGGCAATATTATATATATTTTGAAATTCGAGAACAGAAATGAAAAATTCTCACGTCGTGAATGAAACGACGTTTAACACTTACTAAGATATTCATATCTCCAATAATGATATAAATAAATAATCAATTTTCATTCTGTTATTTCAATAACAGAATGAAAATTGATTTGACAATAATTACTGTGAAACTATGATTAAATTTGCTTTATTCTGACGCTCTAAGTACTTTTTCATGTGGAATGATTTAATAAACTTTAAGAATTAAGCCACTAAACGACCTAATATTTAAAATTTCAAATAAAAATATTTTGAATTCAGAACTCAAATAATCGTCAATTTGTTGTTATAAGGAGATACCTACTACTAATAAATAAAAAAAAAATATTAAATGTTTATTTCTTAATTTTGTAAACGCGAATGTTTGTGAGGATGTTTGGATGGATTTGTTACTCTTTCACGTCAAAACGGCTGAACGGTTCTTGATGAAATTTGGCAAAAAGGTAGATAGGTAGGTCTGGAACACATAGCACCTTTTTTCGATATCATAAATAATCTAGTGTAAATTAGTTTCTTTATGATATTTTGCTTAACAATCCTTACTAATATTATAAAAGCGAAAGTGATTTTGTTTGTTTGTTATGTCTTCTCGCCTACATGGCTAAACCGATTTTGATACAGAGTTACCCTGGAGACAAACATAGGCTAACTTTTTTTTTAAAAGTCAGATATGAGGGAGACAGAGGGAAGAAAAGGGAAAACTTAACTTTGCTATTACAATAAATAAGGCCCATAAGAAAAAACTACAAGAAGCAGGTACCTGCAAATCAGGAAAGGGGAACTGTGATACCCCGAATGAAACCCAGACGCAGGCAAAAGCTAGTAAAATATATTTTCTAGAATAAATAAAAACATTGGTGTATATCATCAGACGCAAGGCATTATGTTTTAAATTAATTATATTTTTAACACATTTGAATTATTTCATGAAACTACATTTTAAAATGCAATACATTGTAGTTCGCCAGTATCGGAAGCAGATTCCGAGCTACTGGCGATCATTTTTTATTTCTTAATTTAATTTTAAAAATATCATTATATTATTTACGATAATAACAATATTAAGGTAACGCACGCTTTTATATTTATAACGGATGCAAAATGATAATTACAACGCTACAAGCCAAATAAATTTAAAAGACAATTTAAATCGTATATTGGGAATAATTCAATACAAACATTTTGATTCCAAACATTTTCGATTTTGACACACGAATGCTATCTGACAAGCGGTAAACAACTGGATTAAATAAGTATCGTATTTTCTTCGCCTTGCCCTATCTATCACTTGTATCAAATATTTAAAATTCTCGTGTCACAGTTTTCGTTGCCCTAATCCTCCAAAACGGCTGGACCGATTTGAACGAAATTTTTTGTATCGGGTAGGACTGAGAATCGGCTAACATCTATTTTTCATGCCACTAACTGAGCAGCGGGTGAAACCGCTGGGCACAGCTAGTACTTATATATATTTGAATGTCTGCTACAAGCACTGAATTATCATTCGCCTGTGGCTGTGGCTGCTAAGTCATTAGTACTAACACAACATCACACCACCATTCATTGTTCACAACAAACGTTTTGACTTTGACTTGACTTTGAAACCTAGTAAATGCACGTTGCCAGTACTTTGAATTACATGACCGCCGTGTTTACACAATACAGTAAACATTATGAACCAAAATATAGTAGGTATAATAGTGGTTGCGGTAAGGTTTCCAGATCCAAGTATAACATTTCGTAGAATGTTCAAATGTTGTTTGAGGCAAATCTAAATACAAAGCTGGGCTTAAGGGACAGCTGGGATTTGATGTAATATTAAAAAGTAACACGTTCATATCAATTTCATTGCCACTGATAATCCGATATCCCTAGAGGCATCCTAAAAATGTTTGTTCCAACTTTATAGCAACGCGTTTATTTTCATACGTTAAATAAGATCAAATTACGCCAGCTAAAAGCCAGACAATAAATATTTTTATTTAGAAGTAGGTAGGTACCTACTGTTCTAAATAAAAATATTCATTGTCATAAATTGACCTGCTAAAAGCACCATTGAACAAACAAAAACAAAGCTACAGGCCTAACCAGAACGCCGTAAACTGTGATGTCTACAGGAATGTATTTAACTAAACTGTTGTGCAACCTAGGTCTAAGATTTAGGTACAGATCTTAAAGACACTTAGGTATGTCTAACAAGAACCAGTTGAAGATTGTTTTCTATAACTTTCGGTGTTTAATTCAAAAACATAAAGCATAATGACCCACACACGCACTTAACTAACGTAAAAAGGACTTTTGAAAAATGTATCTTTGGAACCTAACATTATTTACCAAATAAGTTAATAATAATCTTAGATTGTCATCAGTGGCGTAGCTAGGTAACCAAGGGCCCTGGGGCAAATTAAAAAATGGGGCCCCACTGCTATGTAAACTGATTAGATTTTATCAAATGACTAGCTGTGCCCCGGCATGCGTTGCAATGCCATTTTCTACCTTTCTACCTACCTGCCTACCCTACATACCCTACCTACCCTACCTACCCCTACCCTACATACCCTACCTACCCCTACCCTACATACCCTACATACCCTACCTACTCCTACCCTACATACCCTACCTACCCTACATACCCTACCTACCCTACATACCCTACCTACCCTACATACCCTACCTACTCTACCTACCCTACCTACCCTACATACCCTACATACCCTACCTACCCTACCTACCCTACATACCCTACCTACCCTACCTACCCTATCTCTCAAGTTGGATCGAACTGCACATTGTGTGCGAATTTTATTATAATCGGTTAAGTGGTTTAGGAGTCCATTGAGGACAAACATTGTGACACGAGATTTATATATATTAGATAATATGAAATACCTATACAAATAATTCAAAAATGCTATTTTGGGCACTGATTATAGTGGGGTTGCAACCTGACATATTTATTTTGAAAATGGAAGAAATTTCTAAAAGTTCAGTTCGATCGAGATTTCTGGTAAGGATTCGAGGGCCCCCTGAGCTTGAGGGCCCCGGGGCACTGCCCCGCCTAGCCGCTGATTGTCATATTAGTTTTAGGTCCACATTCTTTCAGATTGCTGTTGAGCCTTAAGCCTTTTCAATATTACCGCCATTGTTAATTCAAACCTTGATAACATTTAAGTCGATATGCAACGAACTGACCACACTGCCCAATGTGTAGATAAATAAAAAGTCTGAAAAAAGCGCCTTAGTAAAAAAATCATGAATCTTGATGACGTATGGAAACCGATCAATAAGAACGAGTACTAAGTAACTAATTCACATATTGGTAAGTATAAAAAAATAACAAAACGAAGTATAGAGGGACGAAATAATTTCGCAATCTGATAGTGTGAGTTCGTGTGTCGACAACAGAATCGACTCAAAATAAATAGTAAACATGGTAAATCCTTTTTCAAATGTTACCTATTAATAATGTTAGTGGCCATGCCAGTTTAAAAATTTATATCGAAATCTACAGATATATTTTTTCAAAAACCGGCTTTGTTTATTCGTTTGCGGAAAGACATTAAAATATCAAATATTTACAAGTGTAAGACGGGACAAGTACTTGTTACCACTTGGTAACAAGTCGTTCTGTCTATCGTCACACGCCCGCTTCTTAGGTAATATTCGTGCCAAAACGAAAATGTTCAGGATCAAAATTTTTGTATAACAATATTCCCAACGTCTACTTTATAAGATTTTGATCTACCACTATCTCACAGTAAAAACACCAGTAAGTAAAGTGAAGAGCGAGAGTTTAGCGGGACGGTCTCAGGAATTAACTACACTTCTTTTTCTTTATTAAAAAAAGTGGTGATCCTCCGAAAGTCGGTGACAAAAATCAACTTTGTGGATGTTGTTATTTTCCATTTTAAATTGTTCTGTTTGTGGAAGTAGAGTAGTTTCCATTCAAAACACCTAAAGTTCTTCGCCAGATGATTACGAAAGTAAATTATCGCAAATGCATTTAATAAAACAAACACTGAATATGAATAAGAATATTAAAATTAAGTGGACTGGTAGAGATAGGGTATGGGTTTTGCCGTGAAGACAGCGCGGGGCGTTCGTCTTACTAGCTCATTTCAAAGAGATGTCAAGAAAGCAGAGGAGCCTGCCAGGGCTACCGCCTGCCGTGTTGCAGCTTATTTGAAAGAATTTCGGGTAGGTTTAGTCTGTAAATGTATCACACCACCGCGGTCCGCCCAGAACGGGGTATGTTATTTGAAGATTTCTTATTCGCAAAGAAAAGATTTTTACTACAAAATGATGGAATGAAACTCAAAACCTCTCCTTGCGACTTAATGTTTTGAAGGTGAACGAAAATAATTTGTCCTTTGTAAGGATTTTCTGTTATTATTGCCACCTACATCAAATATAAATAGACTATTCTCGATAAATGTAGGTACTACTTGAAAATATTGCAAGTCGCGGAAAAATGTAGTGCGAAAAAGAAAATTATTTACGGTTACGGGAAAACGGATGTGTACCTACTCAAAGGGGATATTTTCTTTGAGCACATCCGCTTTTCTGTACCTACTTTACTACCTAATTAGCTATGACTGTATCCTTCACTGGAGCTATTAGGGTTCCGTTTAATGGTTCATCGTCACATACCTGTGTTTCTGTTTTGATTAATCTGTAAAATATTTATAAATTTCTGAACGTTGTGTTAAAAAATATATTTAGAGACTAACAATTACAACCAAATAGACAATGTTTTTTTAGCAGACTCTTATTAACTTCACTACTTATACAATATCTGATGAACTACATTTTAAAACTATTCTGCTAAAAAAACTGACTTTTGTTTGATTCATAGATTTTTTTGCCACCCACTTCCGAAAGTTTTTATATATTTTCCGTCTTTTTTTGTATTTTCTTGGAAGTATGTATTTCTTTGGTTTTCTGGGAAAATGTTTCACTCTGAGGATCGCGTGGGACAGGATGGTTATAAGAACCAGTGCTATCTTGGACAATTCTTTTAGGATTTCTTTGGTTATAATGTCAAAGCTAGGTGCCTTTTTGTCCTTGATTTCCCTGATATTTCTAGTTATTTCTTTCACAGATACTGATTTAGGTGACATTCACATTTGGTAAGCCTAGTATAAAGCCGCATCCACATTTGATGACTCAGATACAAGATTTTTGGTGTCGTTAGGGGTAAATACAGTCGACAGATGTTCTGCAAATGCGTCAGCTTTCTCTTGTAAAGTGCAGGTCCCAATAGTGCGGGACTAAATTTCCATACAAAGTAATTTGTCAAAGGGATACCCAACACGTGATTCCAGCTTGGACTTAATAGATCTTTGATCTCTATAATGGCCGTTTTCAGTGCAGTTTCATTACTCTGGTGCCAGACTCGACGTAGCCTGCTTTTTTTGCAATATATTTTGTTTGACATCTAGTGTATAAAGGTCTCTGCACACAGCGGGCGCGGCGCGACGGGACGGGACGGCGACGCGACACTGAGCAGTTGTAATGTACTAGATATTACGGACGACGCCACACAGAGCCGTCCCGCTCGACGCGACGGTAACCGTCGCGTCACGCCGCTGCCGCGCCGAGCGGGAATACAAGTCAGAAGCGGCGGGGACGGGCGCGGCGGGACGCGAGCGGCATAGGCAGTATAAAAACAGTATACGGTCGGCGTGAATGGGCGCGACGGGACGGAACGTTATCGCGCCCGCAGTGTGACCGATGCCGCCGCGCCAGCGCCGCGTCGCCGCCCCGCCATGCCGCGACCCGTCACGCCACGCCGGCTGTGTGCAGAGACCTTAAATGATTGCGTCGCTAAGTGGCTTATTAGTATCAGTAGTCATCATCACCATCGTCATCATCAGTATTTTCTAACAGGATACTTTTTGATGGGAAGGAATCCAAGCATGAATCGTCTTTGAGATAATATCTGAAAAACCCCTTAGTAATAAAAAAGTATAGGTCAAATATAGTTATTAAAGAATTAGGTATCTACTTTTCAAGGTTCACTGCAGCCTTACCTAACTAGTTGCCCGGTTATGTGTATGATTCGCCGCCATTGCTCGGTCCCCTATTTAGTTATGTATCTGGTAGGGAGAACCACGTGAAGACCACCGTTGACTGTTGTAACTAACCACCAATGTATAATAATAATAACACCACTCACACACAACTTCCAGTCACCACACATACACTATCATCATCTCATCCTATTACCACTATCACGGGGTAGTAATTGGCTTCGGCCCGTCCTATCCTAAAATCCGGCAAATAAGCCGAGATACGTAAATGTATAAAGACAAAATAATAATAAATAACTTTATTTCACAAAAATACAGATTTAACATGCTATAAATATACACAGATTAAATGAGCTTTGGTAGTAACACAATGAAAATAAGCTAAGAACTGGAATCTGTACACAATATGGAAAACCCTGCCTCTCAAACTAGGGAAACTGTATCTTGAGAGACAGTGATTCAGCTTAATGAGTGAAGCTATAAGTATAATAGAAGACTGTGTCGATCTACCTGAGCGACTATGAATATAAAGCTAATTTAAGTAATAGCATATATACGTGATGTGTGTGGCTGTTTGTGTAAGGGGGTGTGTGTGTGTGTGTGTGTGTGAGAGAGTGTGTGTGCACGTGGGTGATTGAGGAAATCGGTAGTTAGGAGACGTACTTAAATAAGGATTCTGTTTGTAGGTAATCCTGTTCCAGTAGCCATTCCGTTAATTTTGGTTTTAATTCATATTTGTTTAGATCGACAATATTTAGATGTTTGTGAACTTGTTTGTATAAGTATGTACTTAATGTGTAGTATTGATGTTGGGCGAAGGAGGTTTTGTGAGGGGTACTTAGGGGTAGTTTTTTTATTTTTTTAGGGTCAGATGGGGGAACACTGGCGTGTTTTCTAACAGTATACAGGAAAGGTTGACAGAATGGCCAGAAAAGGTTGGATCCGTTCCCCCCTTACCCCCTAACGCATACACATGGATATAAAATGAAAGGGTTTGCTGGTGACTACGATAGGGTTACTTATTTAACTAAAATTTGTTATCAAATTAATTCGCGTTATTATTAGGTAGGTACTCTGAATGTTTTATTACAGTTTTAACAGTATTTATTTAAGTATTTAAGTAACAGTAATAATAACCCATCAAAAACAATACTTGTCAAAAAAACCAAGTCTCGCAACTCAGTTGTGCTGCTTTAAAAAGTTGTGAGATCCATGTAATACCAAGTCGGTTATTAATTTATTCAGTCTCTACTTAAGCGACTTTCTGTCTTAATACGTCCAGTCTCTAAGACCACGATCGTGGTCCATAACAATTGAAAATCAATTGCGTCTGGAATCTCCGTACTCGAAGCATTAAGTTGTTACGTAATAATTAACAGCATCTTATAGAGACGCATATCAATATTAAAATTCTTTAATGTTTCATATAAATATATTGTGACTTGGTCATCGCCTGAAAACACGTATAAATTCAATCGCCTGAAAACACATGTAAATTCAATTATTTAGTGCGATGGCCAAGTTTCGATATATTTATATGAAACATTAAAGAATTTTAATATTGATATGTGTCACTATAAGATGCTGTTAATTATTACGTAAAAACTTAATGCTTCGAGTACGGAGATTCCAGACGCAATTGATTTTCAATTGTTATGGACCACGATCGTGGTCTTAGAGACTGGACGTATTAAGACAGAAAGTCGCTTAAGTAGAGACTGAATAAATTAATAACCGACTTGGTATTACATGGATCTCACAACTTTTTAAAGCAGCACAACTGAGTTGCGAGACTTGGTTTTTTTGACAAGTATTGTTTTTGATGGGATTTAGTTTTAACCGGACAAAGTTCGTAAACATGTTCGTTATTAAATGTAATGTTAAGTACGAATACGCACGTAGGTACGTTTTTTGCATAAAATAATTTAATTTACACGTGTTTTCATGACGGGAATACCCATTTTTTGGCTCGATTTGGCAGGGGCACTACCATGCGCCTATATTTATATGGGACTAGCTTAAACCCGTAAAACATCGTTACGAATAAAGCCAATATTGAAAAAATTTACTGAAAATTTGGCTGTATGGCCTTAATTTTCTTTGCGATCTTATCTAGTCCAGATTTTTTAGTTTTTCCTTGATTCATACACCAAACACTACTTATATTCCAAATTTCAAGCTTCTAGGTCTGCTAGAAGTGCCTTAGCATTTTGATGATCGGTGAGTCAGTGAGTGACAAAATTAAGAAATTTGACCCGTTATAATTCTTAAAATACTGGTTCAAATTGAATGAAATTTGAAATATACCGTGTCTTTACTATGCCTGCAAGGTTACTAAAATTTCAACCTTCTAGTTTTATCCACAACGAAGTTACAGGGGGTCGAAAATGGTCTGAGTTGCTTCGAGAAAAGGATGGTACGGCCGTGACGCTTTTTGCTCGACTTGGTGGGGGCACTGCCGTGCCCCCAGATATAATGGCCAATGGCTTAATTGCCAAGAGCCTCGACGAACATCTGTCGAAGCTCTCCTTAGGTGGTTGGATCAAGGGCCTGATTCAGAAGGCAGTACTCCTCGATACGGCCCGCATTGTGAGGAGGTTCCTGTCTCTGGAGCCCTAACCACCGGTAGCTTGGACCCTGCTCCCGATACTGGTGGACCACTATTTTTATATTTTTAAATATTGTTTATGTTAATTTTTTTTTTAAGAAATATGTATTTCAAAATGTAAAAATAAGATAAAAAGGAAAATAAAGAGTATAATAATATTATTAAGAATGGTGATTTTAATTGTGCTCTTGGGAATGTTAATAGGTAAGTACCTACGGAATCATCTTACACTAAGCTAAAATCGATGTGACGTGACTGTGACGTCTTAAAGCACAGTCTTTTATAAGTAAAATGCTTCATTTACTTATGTTGATAGTTGGTTATTTAGTAGGTATGGTCACGTCTTGCAACTCAATTTAAAACCAGCTACCCTACCATGACGTCTTAAAGCAGAACTTATTCCACTGAAGGAATGAGACAGAGTTATACAGGGTGTTTAGCACCATCTCTTTCCCTCAGTGGAATAAGTTCTGCTTTAAGACGTCATGGTAGGGTAGCTGATTTAGTTCCTCCCAACGGATTGAGTAAAAATCTTGTTGTGCTGACAATATTTTTTCATAGCATACATAACTTGATCCTGCAGTAACTCCTCAAACGTTAATAGCGTCAACATTGCAATTTGGATAGATAAGTACCTAAAGGCGATTTATGTACTTATGACCTCAACGGTTAATAGCTTAGACACGAAACTATTTATAGGTTTAATTTCGATGAATAAACCTAATTTTTATCGTTACCTGGAGGTCTACATTCTAAGCACGATATCCGCGTTTACGGTGGAAGATATTTTAGATATCTTTTTTTAAACTAGTTGGACCAGCTGTCTCTACTACCGAGGTGTTTTCAAAACTCATGAATCGGACTATAATATGGAATAGAGTTTATTTAGAAATATCGCGCTACTTCGTTGCTTCGTTGACGGTTTTTTATAGTAATCACTTTAATCATATTAAATGACTAGCTATTCCACGCGGTTTCACCCACGCTGCTCAGCACCTGTTGGTCGTAGCGTGATGTTATATAGCCTAAAGCCTTCCTCGAGAAATGGACTATGCAACACTAAAAGAATTTTCCAATTCCAACCAGTAGTCCCTGAGATTAGCGCGTTCAAACAAACAAACAAACACAACAACCTCTTCAGCTTTATAATATTATTATAGATATGATGTTTATTTTTCAAGTAGGTTTTGTTAAAACCTACTTGTTTTGACAAACACTTTTATACGTATTTTTTTTAAACTAACTACCCAACTACTCTAAAAAGAAACAAACTCAGAGGTCATAGTCTCTTATAAGGTCCAATCCATAAAACAGTTTATTTGCTTTTCTTTATCAATTATTAAAATTGAACGGACTCACTCTATTGCTCATATTTGTAGCACTCAGGAACAGCTCATTGCATTCATTGCCTTGAGATGCAAGGCGGTATAGTAGTTTTGTATAGGTATTTTCTATTCTCATGACAACCTTTTATGAAAACCTTTCTACTTTCATTTTCATTCAATCCAGGGTTATTTTTAGTTTTGGTTTACAACTTTTTTTTTATGAATCCTTACTAATATTTTAAAAACGAAATTAATTTTGTTTGTTTGTTACGTCTTCACACCTAAATGGCTAAACCGATTTTGATTAAATTTGGTACAGAGATAGTTGAGACCCTGGAGACGGACATAGGCTTTTTTTTAAAAAAAGAGGGAGTAAGAGGGAAGAAAAGAAAAAGAAAAGGGAAACTTAGCTTTGCTATTACAATAAATAACGAGCAAGGGCAAAAACTACTGCTACCCCCTCGCTCCGCCCAGAGCGGGGGAAGTTATTTGATGATATCCCATCTGTAAAAAAAAGCGTTCTGAAACAAGTTGTTTTTAATCCAGAAAACGTACTAATTAATAACTATACGCAGTTCTTACTCTAAAAGTATGTTATGATTCTGAACTTGGTACCTATAATGAATATATATGTAACGCACACACATACACTTTATGTAACAAAGAAAGTGACCTCTCAACAAGCGCACGTAAACTTGCGCAGTTACCTTTTTAGCAAGTGTACCATACCAGCTTATGTCGTAACAACTTGTTTATCTTATGTATCAAAGGTAGTTAGCGCCGTCCTCCTCTGGACACTTTCAGCTGTAACCACAGACAGACGGAAATGTTGACATTGTTTTCAGTCCGACTTTCTTGACATTGTGTGAGGTTGCTGGCTCAACCGTGATGCTAGATCGCGATAATGGTCGCGAGTACTGAGCATGGGGTCTATGTGCTATTGAGTTCTTCTGTCAGGATGTTGGTAAGACCATAGAGTCTAAATCTCTGTTCGTATGACGTCAATGCTCGGCCCATATAGAAAACACACTGATAAAATGAGGTGGATTTTTTTCTATTATGATGTAGGTCTTCCCAACCATTCAGAGGTTACAGCCGTGATGGGTGATGCGGCGTATAGCGTGAAACGTTGTCGGTACTAGTGTGTTATCTATCATAGGAATATTATCGTTAAATATCTATTAATATTTTACTATACGACATCAATCAATAGAGGGAAGGGTAAACCAAAAATGGCAATGCTATTGATAGTTGTTGAGTCGGTTATCAGAAGAAAATTTAACTAAGGACCAACCCCAAATAACATGGATACGAAAAAGAAAAACAACGAAATAATAACAACAACATCAATAATTGCTGAAAACTTATGAATCCTAACTTATATATCCGAGAAAAGCTTGAAAAATCAAGGGCCATACTTAACATGTGGTTTGTCGATTTAGAGAAAGAATTTAGAATTCTACGTAGGTCTTTAAGACTTGTTTTCCAAAAGTATAACTATTCAAAGAATTTCCTTAGGTTTATAGATACGCAAGGTCGACATGATTTTTACCTTTTTCAAATTCATAGATATTATTAGTGGAGTAAAGTAAGGTTGAAATGGAAACCATTTTGCCATTTACTTCTGAGTTGGCATGAGAGACGCCCTGCATTATTGCAGTGATACAATCCAACTGATTATCCATTCTCACAAAGGCATGTTTTATATCAAAAGTTTCAAAGCGAAAACGTACTAAAAATGTTTTTTGATTTTTTCTGGAGATTCTATACGTAGATGATGTATGCCTCGTGTCCGACAGCATAGTGCATCTTCAAAGCTACATCAACCTGGTAAAAAGATTAGGATTAGTCATCAATACTTTACCTACTTCCGTGACGCCAATCCTCATACATCTCATCTAAGATGTCTCAGATCGATTAAACATTAAATGACAGGACATTGCCCCTAATACAATAGTTTTGTGTAGTTGCGATATGTGTGCAAGGATTGCTCTACTTATGCAGCACCAACTCAGATGGTCCGGGTACCTACGCCCTTCGCATCTAGGCCGTTTGCCCTAAGTTGTTTTCCATTCTAAGATGGCGGAGAGTAAACGGCATGGTGGCCAACAAATCCGCTATAAGGACGTTTTCAAAATATAGCATACAATATGCTCCATAAAAATATCCTGCACGTTTGCAGAGGCTCGCTTTACATAGGTACCTAATCTTGCTCTCCATTGTCCATAAACATATTTCGAAGACATGCGACTCGAAACAGGCCCTCCAGCCAATAACTATACAATTCTTAACGTTTAGTACCATTATTTATTCTGCGCCTTTACTCTAAAAGCCAACTTTACTGCTCTTGTTATGAGTGGGTATTCAAAACTAAATTCGATCTAACAAGTTTAGTTATATCCGGGCACCCGGCACACGACCGGAAATAAGGGCTAGAATAAACCCAAATTCTGAAAATAGAGTGGTACCTACCTACTCATTTTGATATTACTGTAGCATTGACTTTGTGATCTACATAAAATAGCAAAGATAAACGAAAGTGTAGACACCCTACCTTGAATAGCTTTTAATACGGTATGTATCCGAAAAAAAAAAATTACGGCGCGACGTCACTTGTTGCGAAAAACAGCAGCAAGCACGTATGTTTAATGGGCTTTCTTTTTATCTTTGTAATTTTTGATCTAATTTACAAATAAAAAAATACGTGTCCCTTATTATATATGGGGCGAAAGAACTCTTAAGGAATCCGCGAGGAGTGTCTACGCTTACCCCAGAGCCCAAGCGCGTAGACAAGCGGCGGATGCCCACCCTAACATACAAATTGTCTTTCAAATTAGGCCATTTTAACTGTACAAGGAAGATAGGAGGTGGAGGCTATACAGGATTGTCATTACGATTCGAAAAACCCGTTACCCATCAGACGTTATCCTGCCCATACTACAGCTAATCAAATTCTAAACATTGAGGCTAGCTGCGCCTCGTGATTACCGTAGTAGTAGACTGCAGACACCGTGTAGAGTGGTATAAAAAAGTAGCCTATGTGTCAATCTACAGAATAAGCTATCGACATATCAAATTCATCCCAATCCGTCAAGCCGTTTGAGCGTGAAGGAGTACCTACCTAACTATCATACACAGACACGTACAAACATTAGCTATTATTATGTGATATTGGTCATGCGAACATTTCGTACTCCTAGCGCCCTCTAGAACTCTGCCCGGAAAATATTACAATGTCTGTACACACGTGCGTTTAAGAACCAATGGTAACTTCCCATCGTCTTCTATATTCTTATTTGTATTAATACTAAGACTTGGTTTTGCTGGCTTGCTAGAATAATCAGTTTATTATTATTGTCTCAAAATACTTTTGCTTTAATGTTGAGTGTATAAAGACTAAATATCAGTTAAAAAAAAAAAACAAAGTTTGACATTTCTACGTCATCGTCGACGTCGTCCGGCCTCATCGAATCCGATGAAATGACGAAACCAAAAGACATTTGTTGGCACGCTTCAGCTTATTCGTCTATCTATGATTTTTGTTATTTAGTCATTAATGTGATAGGCAAGACTTTTGTCTAGATTTATAATTAGTTAAAATTTGGTATAGCTTGCCTTGAGAAACAACATAAAAATGCCTCCGGTAAGCAATTTATTATAATATCAAATGATTGAGCACATTTTGTAGATTATCTTTTAATTATTCACTGAACACACTTAATTCAATGCGGTCATTTTAAAAATACATACTGATATTACACTTACTATGAGTCCAGTGTATCAAATAACCTAAACTTGAAACAGAAATTGAAAATATGAAAACTCGATGATTTACTACTTTGCTGCAAGAGATTAATGTTAGGTTTTAGACTGGTATTGGGCTCTATAAGAAATTTATGTAAGGAAAACAGCCTGATTTACACATGTACAGTTCTTATAGCAAACAGTACATTATTATACATTTTCTGGCCAACTCATACATATTTGATTCATTTAATGACTGAGTTATATATTATGAAAAAAAACTTATCTATAATCTCACTTATTAATTAATACATGACTGAAAATGCATGCCAAACAAATCCATAAGTTTAATATTATTACTATTCATTAGCTACAATCTTGTAGACATAAAATGAATGAAAAAGTTAAGATACCTCCATATTCTAGTACATATATAAGTATTAAGGGAGCAGAAAATACAGAACAAGATTGACATTCATTATCAAGAGTCATCATTTGCCTAGCCTTTTCCTAACTATGTTGGGGGGTTTGTTTCCTTTCTTTTACATGGATCAACTGCCTGTTCGAGGTCGAACACCATTATATTACCCAGTACTATGTGGGTTGGGGAGGTCCCCAACCCACATAGTACTGGGTAATATAATACCCCACAGTAAAACTGGTTGTCAGACTTTTGGGCCTCACAAAGTGGATTACCTGTAACTATAACAACTGTCAAAGATTTACATAAACATATAAATGGACTTAATTAATTTGAAACAATTTCTATTGCAGCCTCCAAAAGGAAAGGCCCCAACCAAAGGTGCTAAACAGATTTTAATGGAGAATGTGTCAACAATTAGCTTTTACCGCATGATGGCACTTGGAGCAACTGCAGCTTATGGAGTTGTCTCCCTTGGATTTTATTGGGATAACTTAACCACTGGAATTATTGTAAGTATACTGCGTCAAACTATAAAATGCTGGACAAGTCCAGTATTATTAATTTACTCATGGTAACATTGTTCTCACTTCCTTTTCAGTTCCTGAATGTTCTTGTTCTATCAATATACATAGGGTGCTACCAAATGATGAGATACATTAGTCGGCCTACATATACAGAAAACAATCAACTTCTTGACCCCGGTCTTGATTTGAATATGGAGGGTGGCATGGGCGAGTAAGTACTCAAGCTATTGCATAGTTAGATATTTTAATACTAGCTGTACCCTGCAGTTTCAACTGTCATTTCTATTTTTGATTTTTAAGGGTCATGTCATTATGTTAAATATCTTGATGGGAACACGGAAATAATATAAAAACTAGTAATACTTATTACATAATTAAGAATCTCATTTAAATGAATTGCAACCTGTATTTATGGTGAAACGTCAGAGTGGTTTGCGATTTTTGAGTCAGTGCTGGGTGGTATGTCCATTAAAATATGAATTGTGACCATTTATAATATGGGTTTACTGAATAATAATCATTTAAATCATTTAATCAGCCCTCTTAGTTTGTTTGAACTAATACGTGAGTTTTTCATGAAATGGTAATTTATTGGGGTGGAATGTGTGTACGTAAGTTGTAATGGTGATTTTTTAAATATATTATGATTAATTATTTATTTGTTATTACAAAAATTACAACTCCGTAAAGCCATATTTGTTACAGTGGCAATTAATATTTTAATCAACATGCCACCTGGCACTGTTTTGCAAATTGCAAAGAACGTAAGAAATGTTTAGTTTTCCTGACCATATAAATACAAATAGTAAAATGGTTCATTACAAGGTAATGTTAGAACATATTACTTTTCTCATTCTAAAATAATTTTATGTTAAACATCGTGGTTTTCGCTATGACTAAAGAATTGTACACTATGTGCTGATGGATGCATGGAATAGAACATATGGTAGTCATGCATGCATTTCCAGTCCAAAACAATAAAAATATCACATAATGGGGAAAACAAGTACCTTTCAGCTTCATTAAGGGTTGTTTAACTCCCATTAAACCACATCTGTTTTTTTTTTTAATTTGTTATCATACATAAAAAAATATTTGATAGACACAGCTGGCACCCGCATTGCAGGTAGCGCAGCAAATACAAAATGAAATCATGAAACAAGTTTATTAATCCTTTTTTTCTAATAAGCAACTAACTAACTAATATTTTTGCATTTTCTCCATTATGAATGGGTAGATATTCATTATAGAATGTTTATTTTTCAGACATGTGAAAGATATTGTGATATTATCCTCAATAACACACGTTCTAGCAGCAGTATCTAACTACTTCTGGCTGTTGCTACTGCTCCTGCCAGCACGGGCATTCTGGTTGTTATGGGTCAACGTGCTTGGTCCCTGGTTCTTCCAAGAGGCTCCTCAAGACACAGAACAAGATGAAAAGAAGAAGAAAAAAATGGAAAGAAAGATGAAAAGATATCAGCAGTAACATTTATTTTTCAAAACAACTAATATATAAGTAAATGCTCAGTTTTCATTCAAATGTCACAGTTAATTAGTAGAATAATTGATAGCCTACAAAGAATTGCTTGCTATCTGTTAAGACGCTCTGTTGCAATATTTTGTTGTTAGTAACATTTTACTGAAATATTTTTATTTTAGGTACTATGTATATGTATCACACACATCTTCTATGAAATCATAAATCCTTTTTTATGAAATGTTTTTTTTTATGGTATTAATATATTTGCATATAGTCTTCAATACTTTAAGCACACTAATACCTTGTGTAGGATGTACCCTGTATTTTGCTGCTCAACAGGTTACAAAATAATGTATTTTCTTATAAATGGACAATTTAGCCATTAACAAGTAACAGCTTTCCAAATTCTTGTATTTTTCAATCATATCTTAGTAACATTTATCTATACTTATTTATATTTGTAGAAAGAACAAATGTTTATATTTTTTACTAGTTTGAACATGGATATGCAATTTGTAGGTTTTTGTAAGTAGGGTTCATGCCATGGTGTTATGTAAAATATATAATTTTCTTATATCCAAGGTGGTGGTATTACCTAGAAATAATTGTGTAATATCACCGTCTTATGTTATAATATACATTATATGATTCAACGTTTTTACTATAACTGACATTATTGAATTAATTATATTATATTATTATAAATTTATTGAAATGTTTCTATGTGCGGTAATAGAACATAATTATTTAAATAAATTCTATTTAAAGAACTTAAGAATAATGTTAAACTTTTTTAATTGTAGTTCAGACAGTAATAATGTAATTTTGTACTTTTGCAAATAATTAAATCATGAATGCACGCTAAGAGTCCAGTCAGTTTAGGTATTTTAAACCCCAAACTGGGGAAAAATTTCTAGTGAGGTGAATTTTTGTATACACCTTTATTAGGGTGTTATTATGAAGATGTGAAAAACGATATCGATATCGTGCCGGCAAAAAATGTTACAAAGGTCAAAAGGTCACGATTTTTTTTTAAAGTTTTTCTCAAATATTTCGCGACTTATTGCTCGGAGTTCATTATAACCTCATCATCAAAATGTTCCTCATAAAATTGTCTACAAAAAAGTCTTGCAGTTTTTCTGTAAAATTTACTGTTTCCGGAATGAAGCGCTGAGAAAGCGACTAGTTTGCTCTCACACACCGTACACCAAGGCATAAACTCTCGGAGGCACTATACCAGGGAGAAACTCTGCTGCCGCTGCAAATTGCCGCCCAGCGGGCAGACCCAGGGCGATCTAACGGTGGCATGGAGAGAGCGACTGTTGCAACCCCGTGCAGGGCACGCCACAATAGTGGCGTAGCTGGAGAAGCGCCATGGCGTCGTCACGGGCTGTCGTAGGTACTCACCAACCACGGAAGTTTCGTCACGAGGTTCCTGCACATAATCGGGCGGTAGGAAACACCCGAGCGTCACCATTGTGACGATCGCCCGGAGGACAAGATGGAGCACACAGTGGCCGCCTGCCCAGCTTGGGCGGAGCACCGCCGTGCTCTCGTAGAGGCGATCGGCGGCGGCGATCTCTCGCGTCCTGTCCTGGTTCAGTCCATGGTCCGGTGCGAGAAGGAATGGGAAGCGGTCACCTCCTTCTGCGAAGCAGTCATGCTAGCGAAGGAGGTGGCCGGGCGTTTGAGGGAGAGAACCTCAAACCAACCCAGACGATCCGGGCGTCGGGTGCCGCGAGATGACTTCCGGCCACCGTAGATGCGTGCCTGTAGACGGTAAACAATGGGTAGCTCACCGTCCGACCCTCCGTTCCACGCGTACCTCAAAGAGATGTCAGCAAAGCAGAGAAAAGGGAAAACATTACTCTTAATTAGCACCACACTAACACTAGCATTTTTAACGTTTGTAGACAACGCTTAACTTCTACAACATCACCATTCGATAATAATTCATCACATATAAAACATTTATCACTCATTATGATAACTATTTAAGAGCCGAAAATAACTAGATTAACGTGTTTAACACTCAGAAATAATATTAACAACTGAACTAAACTCAGTCCGACTAGCAGTAGCAGGTATTAAGGGACGGGTCGTGGAACAGTGAAATACTGAACATTGCCAGTGGAGGTCATTTAAATGAGAAATAATAGATTTTACTAAACATCTATAAACCTCTTTAAGATTAGTATATTTTTCCCGAAACGCCCAAATATAAGATAAAAGTTTTTAAGACAAAATCAAAAGTCATTTATTCAAATTAGGCTGATAATCAGCACTTTTTGAACGCCACATTACAAGAGACAGTCCCACAAAAACGCCCTGCCCTTCGCCACTTCCTAGTGTTTTAGCTGGGAAGAAGAAGTGGCGGAAGAAACTCCCCAGCAACACATCGGCCTGTCAGATTAAGAGAACCAGATTTTACATTCCATTTATCACAAAAAATGATTAAAAATTAAGAAATTATTCATACTTACAAATACGGTATTACAATATCGTATGTAAGTGCATTCTAGTCGCTTTATCAGCTCTTTAATCTGAAAACGGTTAATTTACAGAAACACTGCAAAAGACATTTTTGTAGACTTCCGAGCAATAGGTCGCGAAATATTTGCGAAAAACTGATTTTCGTGACCTTTGTAACTGTTTTAGCCGGCACGATATCGATGTCGTTTTTACACTCTCTAGTCATTTTTCCCCAGATAAAACGTAAAATGACTAGACTGTAAATATATTGTCTTTAAAAAATATTGAGATAATATTATTTATCCATTGTAATCATATTTTTCTGTGATTACACATGTACATATATATTTGTAATAGATAAAAGCTAAATATTATACTTACATTTTGTAGACTAATTATAAAATCATTAGATAAATAGTAGGTACTTAATAATATCCTCAAAAACATTGTCAACAGGTGACTGATTTTCATGCAATTGCTTTCGGAAATCGGAAAGTTCTTAAGAATATGTAATGTTTCTGAGAAACAAAATCAAATAGCCATTACCGTGCCTTCAAAAAGTTCATTATGTCATGCTGATTTGTCGTGGTCACCTTTTTAGTCAGTATGACATTTTTAAACAATCAATTAAACAAGTTACACTTACACCAAAATAATAACTAAGATTTTTTCATAATCTCTTCTGCGGCGAAATTACAAAATAGTAACATGTATTAGTTCATGTATATTATCAAAGAGTTACAGTATGTAGGTAGTTCCTAAACATAATGTTAATGCAATAAATAGCCTTTACGCGTCAACTTCAAATGTATTAAAAATAATTTGAGACGACATGGTTGGCGCAGTGGCTGAGCGTTCAGCTGCCGCGCTGCTTGTCGCGGGTTCGATCCCCGCACGGAATAAATATTTGTGTACCCTACAAATAGTTGTTCCGGGTCTGGCTGTTTGTGTAGTCGAGTTTAAATGTTTGTAAACGCACCCACGAAACAGGAGAAATTCCTAGTGTGGGGCAACTTTTATTTGAAAACCAAAATAATATGTCATAGGTTTATTTTTGCACAAACAGCGAGCAATATAATAGTAATACTGATAAAGATTTGAATAGGACAATATGTACACAGTTGGCTTGTTGGGCCTTGATCTGCTCTTGGATTGTCAAGAGAGCACTTATTCCCGTATGTCTGCTACTGCCTTATGCCTGCCCGATGCCTTAATATGTAGTTTCGCAAAATAAACAATAAAGCTAACGATCACACAAATAAGTACCTAAATACATTTCTATAAAATAACCTACATAATTCACCATCTTATATAATTTAATTTTTGTTTGCCCTAAGCCTGAAAGTTATCAGTCTGAAAAAATATGGACCACCCTAACATCGCGAAAAATAATTAATCTCTTCTATCAATTTATATTTCTTGTTCTTCATAATTATATTACACAGTTGGTACCTTATTGAAAGTTGTTCATATTCATAATAATTACTATAAGCTCTAAAAATATTCTACATTACTTACTATATCTCATAACACATTTCATACTTTTTTCTTCCTTAATCAAGTTCATCTTATCTTTCATGGGGCAGGTATATTTAGCTGATTATAAGAGTTGCCTTAGCTAGAATATTTTACTTAAATATGAGCACTTTTTCATTAGGTATACAAAACAATGTAAGTAAATAGATAAATGATTGATAAATGATTTCTGTTATTTTTTATGTCTAATGAGCTATTTATGAATATAGTAAAATAAATTTATTGAATTATTTATAAACATTGTTGTTTATTACTTTTTTAACACGCTTCACTTGTAACGACGCTCAACTTGTAAAGTAAATTTTAACCCAGGTCTTATTCTCGTATCGAAATGATACTTTACATATTAATGTAGCTCAGGTGACAATACTATAATTTGGTATCTTGATGTTGATCTGATGACGAAGCCGGGACGTGAATAGTGGCTATTCGGTAACTACCTACTACTGAACCCAGAGAGTTGGGGCTCATATGATTTGTCGTGTCCAGGGCCGGATTAACCATCTCGGGGCCCGAATGAGGGTACAATCATCATCACCAACAGACTTCAGTCATCACATTGTAAAGGTATACGCCTTCCTTCAAGTGAAAAAAAATTCACTTTTACCGTGGTTTCATATAACCACACAATCCCCCTTTTTAGGGTTCCGTAGTCAACTAGGAACCCTTATAGTTTCGCCATGTCTGTCTGTCCGTCCGTCCTCGCTTAATCCCTGTGACCGTTAGCACTAGAAAGCTGAAATTTGGTACCAATATGTATATCAATCACGCCGAGTGGTAAAATAAAAATTGGAAAAAAATGTTTTATTAGGGTAGCCACCCTATATGTAAAGTGGGAAGTGCTTCTTTTTTAAAATTTCAACCCTAACGTGTGATATATTGTTGGAAAGGTATTTAAAAATGAATAGGGGTTTACTAAAATCCTCTAACTTTTGAACCATAAGTTTAGAAAAAATTAAAAAAATCTGAAAAGTAGAACTTTATAAGGACTTTCTAAGAAAATCATTTTGAACTTGATTGACACAACAGTTTTTGTACAAAAAAGACAAAAAGTTTAACAAAATAATTTCTGGACTAAGTTTGTAGTATAATCGTATATGCAAGCATTTTTTTAACTTCGTTTACATATTATTATCCTGAACGTATCTTTTTTCAAACAAAAAAAAAAATATTAAAATCGGTTCTCGCAATCCAAAATTACCACCGAAAACTTCTTGCACGTGTTTGTATTAATTAGTAACCCAATTCCCCGAGAGATGGCGCTGTAGGTACTTTTCACATTGGATCGGGTATTACCGAATTGTTCGGTTGGTCTCTCCTTGGCATTGGCGGTATCTTATAAATACATAAAACTTCTATTTAGAACATGCTAAGGCAATTTAGAACAGAACTAAAATTATTTTTTTTAACACCATCAAAATGTTAAGGTAAAAACCAGTTCATAAATGGTTCGATAGATGACGTTGTGTAATGACGTAATTTTTTTAAAAGTCGATGTTAAGATTTTCCGTGCTTTCATGACCTACCGTGGTAAAGTAATTTGCACTTAAATACATTCGTAATTTTATTTATGAGTGCATAATCAAATTAGTCATCCAGGTTTGAGCGCTCCCCTTTGTGTTCGCGCTAAAAACCGTCACAAGTCGGAGCGCCTGCCGCGGAGCGAGCGTGCAATGTTGCACGCTCCTCCACCTCTAAACTCATAAATAAGTGGGAACACGTGACGGACGGGAAACTACGGAACCCTACACTGAGCGTGGCCCGACACGCTCTTGGCCGATTTTTAATTTTTTATTACGAGTGCTGGGCCCCTAGTCATAGTGGGCCCTAGGCACTGGCCAAAAGTGCCTTATGGATAATACGGCACTGGTCGTGTCGAATCCAATACCTAGATAAAGAGATAGCTTTGGTAAAGAGTGCCTGATGCTGGAGCCAGTTTTTAGATATCTAGTGGGATTCCTTACTGTCTACTCAAAAACCCTTTAAATTTCAGGGATATGATTAGTATCGTTATTGGAGTTGGACGGTGTCGACGATATAGTGAGGCAGCCAGTAGCCGGATAGTAGAACTTCAATGGCTACTAGTAAATCACTCGAGTTTCGCACTTCATAAGGGTAGGCCGTTTTGTCTTCTTATAAAAATCCACATCATCCGCAATAGCTTCAGTTTATCCGTGATCATGGCGTGTGTAATAGCGCCGCATTATCGAAAACTCAAAATAATTAGTTAACGTAGTGAATATCCCGTTTCAAATGATACTCTTTTTTAGTCGGATTTACACCACCGAGCACAAAAAAATAGCAGGTACCCTGTTTGGAATACCTACCACACATGAGACGGCCCTGACTTAAAAGACGGTGTATGCTGAATTGAACTGACAGTCATACAAATTAATTTATAGTTAGATTCAATGCTTTGAGGGAAGGTAAGTATTTTAGGGTTTCTTTTTAGATGATAGTCATACCTACACGAAATAGCGGCGTCCCTAATCGAAACCTTGACCGCATACCGCATCATAGCACACTAGTGACTACGCACACAGTTCATCACTGATTCTCTAATCATATCTCAGGTCAAATCAAATTGGCTGAAGTGTCAGATAATGCTTAATTTTTGGGGTTCCATAGGTCTGTAAAATAAATACCACTTTTTTTTCGGTCTGTCTGTTCTGAAAAGAGTCAGACTGCTACCGACAGACGGGTTTAAAATTATTCCTTATCATTGTGCAATCATTTTCGTCAGGGTTTTATTTTCAGATTTTAACTCATCCACTAAGGTGATACGTGTGTATAGCAGAGGTAAGCCCGATTCAGATAGAGTATGATGACATCCCAGGACAAAAACTTAAAGGCGTAGTTGATAAATCTAATCTTTTGCCAAATACACTCCGGGATGCTACTTATTCCGATATAAATCAGACGCGAAGGATCTCATCTACGTTAGGTAGTTACGGTAATCGCATTTAGACCAGGACCTACTCTTGACAAATGGCCCACAACCCTCTCGACATGTATTCTTTCGAATAGTAAGCTCCAGCAATATACCTATATTATTCTTATTGCCACAGAGCATCTAACGCCGAACGAAAGGGATACAGGCCAGGAACATTGTTATCTACGAGCCATCAAACGTCTAATGGCCAGCCATTCAACTCGCCGTCAATCATCACCAGCTCGTCGGACCAGTTTGCACAAAAGTGACAAAGGACTGTCCCTAACACAGAATAGACAATTCCGTGGTCCAACTACTGGAAAGAGTGTGTTAACGATTCTCTCCAACAGAGTTGGATGTATAATATAAGTACCTAGGTGCTTAATCATGTAACTGGGATAGGTACCGTTGACATTATTTAGCCATGGCCAACTTATACTCCTTCCTGGTAGACACCGGTCCAACCCTTCTAAAATCTCCCGTGAGTAGATTTACTTACATAATACGGAGCCATTAGAATGTGCACAAACCCAAAAAAATAAATAATTGGGTATCCGTGAATGTGTATGAATTCGCGCTTAACCAAGTTTTATTGTTACCTAGATGGATGTCGACAATTAGGTTCCCATGAGGCACCTATCTTGTTTGAAATTAAATACAACTACCTACCTAACAAAAAGTACATTATTTGATTGATGGCTTGAACTGTAGGTACATAGGTACGTACTTACCTAACTAAATAGATAGGTGCCTACGCTTTTCCATTGAGATTTGCTTTTGATTTCATCCTGACTGAGGAGAGTGCGTGTTTGACAAGATTTCAGACATAGACTCGTTTACGGAATCTTCAGGAATTTTATACTTGCCAAGAGAGAAAGCTTTGTTAAAAGAACCGATCTCGTTTTGATATAAGTATTCTGTTTTATTGGATAGTTGTGCATGATCAGGATTACAGAACATTCGAATACCACGATATAAAAATCACGATTTTTGAGTTGTCTTTGTTGAGACCTAGGTGTGAATATAAATAACAACAATTATTTTTGAAAAAAAAAATTGTACAACGCTGCTAAGCATCCAGCGTGAATTTTGCGGAGCCTACTGGTGCCGATGGGAAAGGTAGGTACCTAATTAAAAGAAAAGAAAGTTTTCGCCTTGTACCTAATTCTTCTAATATATATAAATAGAATAATATTTTATTGTTTTTCAATTGGGTCACAGAAAAAGGTTTTAAAAATTAAAAAGTATATCTACAACTACTGTTTGGGGTGTACCTACCTACTTAAAAAAAAACCAACCTGTAAAGAAAACCAACGAAAAAATTATAGGATTATAGTAACAGTTAGATACTAGGTACAGTATTTAATAACCTATTCAATGTTGACTGTATAAAAAATAAAAAAGAACTATTTTGCGTACCTATTCTAGGAAAAGATAGAAAAAGGTTAAATGTCTTGCAACAAAGTTGAGTACAATTATAACATAGGTAGGTAGTAGTCGTTTAAACAGGTAGTGCGATTATCACGCTTCAAACATTTTCTAATTGAACTGCCTGCCACGGTCTAACAGTCAACGTGGTGTAATAACAACAACGATGTAGGATATCATAATTTGATGAAATAATGTTTAAAGTTCAAGTGCCAGCTACCTCAACCTACTAAGAAAACTATGTCTTTTCCACCCAAAGTGGTTAGTTGACTTGCAGACATCAGCTTGCGATGAATCGGTCTGAGTCTCAGCTTATGTCCTATAGGTACAGCCAACACCTCAAGGTATAAGGTGTCTAGGTAGATAAGGTCGGGAACTGTTTCGAAAAGAGGCCCAAAAGGGTAATCTACCGATATCCCGTGAAGCTCAAACTCACTCACATGTGCATCAAGTCATATGTTTCTCTGCTGAAAATTGGTCACCCACAGAGTTGTTAAACATCCACATTGAAGTTTACCAAGCAGCATTTTGGGCAAGCAGCATTCTCGGAAGAGAAAACAGGGCTAAAAAAAATACTGCGTTGCAGAAAAGGAAAGCCGCTAGGCTGATGATGGAAAAAAGATGGCGCTGCCGAGTACGTATTAAGTAGGTACTCATTCGGTGGCCGACATTGACCTAGAAAAAGATCTCGTTCCTTACTGTGACGGTTTATTTATGCTGGCTGGCTGGTTATAGGAGGCCTGAAAAAAGCTCATGGATGGAATTGGGGAGATCTTTGCCCAGCCTTGGGACAGTACGGGATAAAAAATAAGCAAACGTCAGGCTATTATAACAGCACCGTTTAATTAACTATCATTGTTTTTTATTATTATTATTTGGATTTAAAAATAGTCATTATCCGCCAGTATCGGAACCAGAGTCCTAGCTGCCAGTGGTTAGGGCTCCAAAGACCTCACAATATGTGCTGGAGTACTGCCTCCTGAATCAGGCCCTAGATACAATTTCTTGAGGAGCGCTTCTACAGATGGTCCTCGAGGATCTTGACTATCAGGCAATAAGCAGTTACGACAGTATGTAGAGGCTCTCCTTAGGAACAGGACAGACATTTCAACAACCTCATCAAACCGAGATATATTAGTTGTTTTTCTTTATCAACTTTCACGATGTTCTCTTCATGCGGGATGATAACATACTATTATAACGCGGCACGCTGATCGGTCTGGATAGTGGTCTGTGTCTCGAGAACTGGGTCGGACACATAATCTATAGTACGGTACCTTAGCCTCACAAGTTTACTTATATTTAAGTTGCTGGAGAATAATCCTAGCTACTTGGTTATGTCTGTGCAAGTACTCGCCGTTAGCCAGACGAGAAGAACCCGAAATAATATGTCTAATGGACTTACCCGGACGGTGGCACGTCCTTTCCTTTTTATTTCCGGCAGTGGTTCATCAATATAACATGGTCCATAAACGTTCTCGTTTATCAACCACGTTCGCTCGGTGACCCGGCTCGGGGCCTCTTGGTCCTAAGTCCCTAGCTCGGTGGTATCTGGCGTCTTTCCTTGGTTGGCGACGCGACACAGGTGACCCAAGTTCCGGCTGCGGCGCGAGCGAGAAATATTAGTAATCCAATAATTTTATTAATTAAATTAAATTAAACATACCTACAAATACTCAATATTACTGTTATTCGATTGGTAGGTAAGACTTTATCTTGAAAATTTATGTAATACTTTGGCGACTTCTTCACAAAGGCTCGAGACTATAGAGAATGTCAAATGCAAAAGCAAACGAAAGGAGCACCTTTTTTTCGGATGGGAAATCATCAAAGGACTTTTCCCGCTCTAGGCTTCCACGATTAGTTACGAGACGACTACCGTACCGTATCAGTGTAGCGAGTGGACGGTGAGCACTAAAAGTAGGTAGCTCACGGGCGTTTAAAAATATGTCAGTAAAGAAGGGCCAGTCCGGGCCAAAGCTTGCCTGTATGCTGTTTCGGTTCGAAAGACAGCCCCAGAACACAAAGGGCATAAGAAGGAACACAGATGGGTTTTAGTCAGTACAAGTCTGACACTATACCGCTCCGCCCAACGAAAGAAGTCATTTGAGTATTTTTGCATCATCAGAACAAAAAAGTCTCTGTCGACTTCCTTACCAAATATAACGATAGTTACAGAATTGTTTGTATTTATTAAGAAGTAAATAAACAATTCGACGCGCATCACAACACACACTCATAATACCTATGTGCACAGCAGAATTGCAATAGGCTGAACGTAACCCCTAAATTATTATTGTTACGGCATTCCGAAAGTAGGTTGGTAGAGCATCAAACTATATAAACCTTACGTAACAGTAGAAACAGCCCTAGGTCTTCCAATATTTTTTGGACCTAGATAATGTTAGGGTCTTATGTGAAAAATACCGGTTTCACGAGATTTATTCCGAATAACATTTAATTAAATTTATTTTTGTAAGCGATTATTTATTGCAATCGACTGGCAACACCGGAACGGAAAAATTGGTATCTATGGAAAAAGCGTGGTGCGCGGAAAAATGGCGAAAGAAGGGATTTTTTGAAGGGACTGGTTCTGTTGACAATCGATAAGGTCGGAGGCACAGCTTGTCGGTTACATTCGATAATAGCAATTAGCATAATCTGTTTTAATCTATCTATTCTGTTGTTTCTGTTGTATCTAAATACAAAATTTAATTGGAGTGCTGCGGTTTTATTACAATAATATAATATACTATTTTCACTGTAGCGGAACGGTTAATCTAAATAATGTCACCCGCATACTACAGCGAAATGGTGAACCGTACGCCTTCATTTTGGAAGGTTCCGCCGTTTACCTCTACTATGTACACATAACTAAGTAGCCTTTACCATGAATACCTCTCTGGAATGCGCTCCCTCTAAATACCATAATGGCTATGTATGGCCATCAATCGGTTCACTTTTCAAAAAAGAGCTCGGGAACATTTACTTAAGAAGCTGGCAGATTCGTCTCACAAATTAAATGGTTGTTAGTTTATTCTCCATAACTCTCTTGACTTTCTTTTGTTTGTATGTATGAACCTATATAAGTTTTTATCGTTATATTATATTTGTAAATGTTTTCCCGAAACACTTTCTGTTATGCATCCTGCACCTACTAAGTTTTCTCTCTGCATCACCTTAATGTATACTGGTAGAAAATGCCCAAGACATTACGTCGGGCTTTGTACAGTGTTTTTTTTATACATGTGCATAAAGTTTTTATAAATAAACTAGCTCATGCCCGCGGCTTCGCTCGCGTTAAATTCGGGGTAACACAGTTCCTCTTTCGTGACTTGTAGCTACCTGCTACCTGTAGCTTTTGCCCTTGCGCCTTTTTTATTGTAACAGCAATGCTAAGTTTTCACTATTCTTCCCTCTTTCTCCCTCATTTCTCGCTCTTTTTTTTAATCCTATGGCCATCTCCAGGGTCCCAACTATCTGTATACCAAAATTTATCAAAATCGGTTTGGCCATTTGAAATCGTAACAAACAAACTCACTTTCGCTTTTATAATAGGTATTAGTGAGGATATCATAGTCGTAAAAGTCTAAACCCAGTTTGGCAGTAGGTACATCCCCTTACTAAACAAATGTCTTGTCATCTAAAGTCACCATACTACAGCGAAAAGTATAGTTACTTTAAGGGTTGGTGAAATATTCAAACTCATTCAGTCTTATTATTTACTTAGTTTACATTACTTAGTTATTTTCTCACGGTAACAGTTATAAAACAAAAGATTTCAAAAAGATATGGATCACCATCGGTCTAGCCTTTTTCTCAACAGCCCAGTCCAGTCTAACTAGATACAGCTGAATTTCTGCATCAGACCTAAAAATCCAGCTGGTACCTACTGGGCAATAGTTACGATACCCCTGGGTAAAACCCTCTGAAATAAAAAAAGATATAATAATTCAATACATATAATTTGATATTTGTATGTTACATGTCAAATTATATACCTAAGTATTAATTAATTAGGTGGTAGATAATTAGCTACTTCCTTACACTTGAAAAACAAACAACTGAATTCGTTAACCTACCCAGTTATTTGTTTTTTTAATACTTTCACTCAAATTTCAATTAATTGGATGCTGCACTCACATTGAATAATGTTCTTCACACGTGTGATGTTTCAGAAATTAATTTAATGTCAGTTTATTAAAATTTCCATTTTGTTTGTTAATGTTTTATGGACATTTTATGGCTTAATGTGTCAACATTGCTCTACATATTCTTTTTACATTTTGTCTACTAACCATATTTACCATAAATTCTATCATTTTGATTTGATTTGAAATAATTTTTAGATTTATTGCGGTTTAACTGCAATCGTAGGACATATTTCAAGTTACCTAAACTACCTTGAATGTACCAAGATAAACATCATAAATTCAACAAACCGTATACCTTACCTACCCATGACACACACGTTTAATGGGAGATATTAATCTCACTTTGTACGTAGTTGTTCAAACAAACAATGCTCTGATTCACGTAGATACCTTAACGATCCGTTCAAAGTCATGTTCAGTAGATACATAGTTGTTACATAAACTATCTTCACCTGAAACACACAAACGCATTTAATTGCATATTACCTAATTAAAATTTTGTGTAATACTATCAAAATAAGTAAGTCGTGCTAATTTGGAATGAAAACGTGAACAGTAGAAAGATGTTTTAAGAATAGACGATTTTTTAGTTTGCCTGTAACACTATTGCACAGTATCTGTAATGATAGTAGAAGACGCAGGCGCCGACAGCGGGCAGAACATATCGCGTTTGTGCGTCGTCGAGCACGCTGCAGCGCCCCCCTGGTGGATTACTTGTGCGCTAAAACGTTTTCACGTAAGTTTTTATTTAATTTTATTAGATTATTTAAGTATAAGGGTTTAACTTTTTTAGAAGCTTACAAAAAATAAAGGTGATAATATATCGTATTAGGTAATTAAAAAATAAAATGTAACAATATTCTTGATGAGAAATAGTCAGTAAATATTAAAATTTATCGAAATACCACTGAATAAGGATAAAATAAATTATGAAGTTTAAATGATTATTTATAGGTTTGCGTAATCACATTTTTAAACTTCGTAATTTTTCCACGATTTTATTCTTATTAATAATTATTTCTTTAATTAAAACTAATCACGACACGTGTCTCCATACCGCTTGCTAATAATCATTTTAGTATTTCCAATGATTGTTTATTTATTATTAACGTTATGTATTTTTTCTACGATAATGATAAAAACAAGTCAATGTTACATTAATTACAAAGTTATATCAACTGAGCTTCTTTAAGAAAAACTAATGTTACATACAGTGAAAAGTGGGTAGGTACGAGAAGATAGAGAAAACAGAACCAATTTAAAAGCAACTCGAGAGTTCCTACCGTAAAGTTTTATAAATTCAAATGGGTTTATTCGTTTCATATAGGTAAAAGTATGTAAATATACAGGATGCTAAAATGTAAAAAAAAGTGTTTTACTATGTGCTGCCCTGCAAGGCGTTTGAATAAAAAGGTTGAAAAAAAATACCGTCATAACAGCTTACTCACCTAATCGGTACTACCAAAAATAAATAATTAATAAAATATACATAAACTAAACACAAAGTAAGTAAACAATAACAGGCTCGTGTTGTGTGGCTAATTATATTTTATTCTTCTTCTAAGTATTCATTGATAATATAATAAGGTTTTCGAATTAAGAATTTATGGCTTGTCTTTTTAAACGTATTGAAATCTTTTGCTGCTTTTAAAGACTTTGGTAATTTATTGAATATTTTAGGTGGCTTAAAACAACCATAAATAAGGCAGGCTTTTAGCTCATTCGCACTGTCATTGGATCTACAATTAATTTTGAAAAAGACAAGACTTTTGAGATGTATGGATTGGCAATTTGAATTCTATTTTTGAAAAGTACTTAATAAAACCTTTTACTAAAACATGCAGCTGAAGTCGATGTAAGCTCTTTTATTTAAATTAAATTATAGCACGCATATAAATATTAAGAAAAATAAATTGTATTCATTTTACTGAATATAAATAAGTACAGCTTATTTAATCTATTTGAATGTTAAAGATTATGCCACTCGTTAACAGTATTTATAATCGTGCTTATAAAATAGTGAATGTTACACGCGCATGTAGAGCATTGATCTTTAACATTAGATGACTGACGTTCAAGTTACAAGGACTAATGTTTGCCCCAAAACTGTTTAATTATGCAATAAACATATTCTTTGCGCGGTGCTGGTCGGTTAATTATGTAAATTGTCCGAAGAAAAGCGGGTCAAATGTGTGACAGAGCTTCTTTCACACAGTTTTTGATATCAATATTAAAATCTTTGACAGTGTTGAGGTCATTCGCGAAGCTAATATTGCTTAATTTTTGCGATTAAAAAATGCAGCGGATTTATAAAATGTTCGCAATCATTTAGTTTTTCTCTGTTATCGTTTTCGTGACCTTGTTTCATGTTACTTGGAGTTAGCACAGCTCGTTCTGTTCTTCTATGCTCCCCGATACTCCCTGGTTCTATTCTCATATACCTACTTAAATATACTTACATACAATGTGTCCGGTCATAAACTAGCGATATTCTAGATACTTATGTAACGAGTGTTTTAATATACTATTACGCTACACACTTGGGTCTAATCCACTTCCCCGTTTTTTGGCAGCCATTTTGAGATATTCTCTATGCATGTACAAAAAATAATCATATACTCGGGTTTGATCTTACTGAGGCGACAAAAGGTTTATTCAGAGGGCAACAATATTGTCTATGGTTAAAATAAGAAATGATGTGCTTACATTTTTGAAACTTTAGAAAACAAAACAAGTCCAAATAAATAATAATCAACGACAGATTTGTAAACTTTTTTTGTGAAAAAAAAAGGTAGTTTTTTTATTTTCTAATATATAAAATTCTCGTGTCACAGTTTTTGTTCCCATACTCCTCCGAAACGGCTGGACCGATTCAAATGAAATTTTGTGTACATATCGGGTAGGTCTGAGAATCAACCAACGTCTATTTTTCATACCCCTAAGTGGGCAGCGGGAAAAACCGCTGGGCACAGCTAGTAATCAATAAATTTGAGTACTAAAATGTTTGTTATATAAGTACATAGAATATCGCTAGTCCGTGACCGGACACTTTATTTATCTTGGTCTTTAATTGCACCAGCTCGTTTTTAATCTGTGGCAGATGGTCCACTCCTTCCTAATCTCTCAATGAGCACAGCTCATCATCTGCCTAGCCTTTTACCAACTATGTTGGGTTCGGCTTCCAGTCTAACTGGATGCAGCTGAATATCAGTATTTTTCATGGAGCGACTCAATGGGCACAACAATTGACCGATTATGTTATAAATATAGTACCATGATGATGTCCATTTTAATTAATATTATTACTCTCACTTTGGGTACAGATTCAATCTTGACCCTGTTAAACTCATAATTATAGCTCTGGCGATGGTAAATATATATTTTGAATGTCAGTAAATAATGAGAAATACTACCTAGTATGGTACCTCTTTGTCCACTAGGAAAGGCAAATAAACGTAGATCAACAAATTATTCAAATATTGATTGTAAAGAAGCATGCAGGCATCCGAAACTGCCAAATAACCTTTGTAATTTTTGACGTTTCGTTCCAAAACGTCAAAAATTTTATGAATACCGATATAATACGAACATAATGGAGAAGTTGATTTTTTTATAATTTACCGCATTGGCTTTATTCAATTTTCGTCTGTTACTAGGGTAGGAACTATTATTATTACTATTGACTTAGGTTCTAGGTATATTAGAAAGAGAGCTTAACAGAAAAAAAAAACACTTAACACACAAAACATTCTGTACATCGGCTGGTTGTTCCAAACGTGAACTTTACTTTACCTTGGAAAAATCTCTCGAATATATGACGGCAATCTACATATTAAATAATTTGAAATATCATTTATGTAGATTAGCAAGGCAGCGAAGGCAGCCTACACATTAATCAAAATTTTAAGTTCGCCATAGATTACGAAATGCATTTTTAACAATGACCCAAATGTTTATCTCAATGCCAATGGTATAGGTATATGGTAGGCACGTATTACCTACTAGATAGTACCTACCAACTACTTGGCTTCGATATTTAATCGAAACTATTCGAAACGGCTCCGAATCGTAAATTTTGGACAGCCTTGCACACCGCGTTGATAATTACACATATCCACCTTGATGTAGTAAAATCGTGATAAAGAATTAAATAATCCTAACATCATTTTTCGCACATAGACAAAAGTGCCTGCAGATTGTTTAAACAAAAGTTAAGGAGTCGCTAATCTCTTAAGTTGTCAGCAAACAAATAAAAAAGATGTTAATTCCTAATGTTTGCAGACCAACTTAAACATTAAAATATTCTGCGATAATTAGTTAAGTGGCTTTGATTTGTTGGTACCGACAAAGACAGTGTCCCAAATGTTGCAATTTGGGCACATATACATTACGAAAATGTGTTTATGTTTGTTACGTAACTCGAAACGAGGTCTAATAGCGTGACACCGTAACATGCATGAATCAACTACGCCGGCGCGGGCGCCGGTTTCGTCCCATGAGATGAAGGAAGCCAGACCGTTTGCCTGGCTGGGTTATGTTAACATATTGGTAAATGTCACGGAATATGCTCTAAAAACAGGCATAGAAATGGATTCATGTAGAGAGGATTATGTCCGGATAGAAAAATTGAAATAGCAGCAACCAGTGTCCAATAACGTAAATTACTTCTTTGTCATTTTCTTTCCGTACTTTGGTCTTATAAGTATATGTTACTTGAGGTAGGTGGAACACAGTGTTTCCTCCCACTCTCCCTTGTTAGCCTGCAACTCCACATCCAAGCTGTCCATTTATCACTAACTCATTTTCGTTAGCTTACACAATCCAGTCATGTTAACTTTCTCTCCATGCAACATTTTGCTGATTTTAAAAGAATTATTAAAAAAAATGGGAAAAAAAAATGGGATAAACACTTCTGTGAAAATATGATTACTTAATTATGGCATCTTACAATAGCGACAGCAAGTTATCATGGTTCATACGCATTATTATCATAATCACTATTTATTTTAAGCTGCCATGCGAAGTTATTAGCAGGTCATTCTAATGTTATTTACCTGGAGGTTTAGTTCATAGAAGAGAGAACAATCTAACGAATTATTGTCTTCCACTAAGACCTACCCGACATGGGCATAATGATCGCGAAGTCTTTCTTAGCTCCGAGGGACTTACAGTCTTGAGTATATGGTTTAAATTTCTTTTTGCGAGATAAAGACAGACAGACAATCAAACGGACAACAAAGTGATCTTAAAGGGTTAGATTTTCCATTTGAGGTATGGAACCATAAAAAAATATGGTTAACTCAACATGACCTTTCAAATATAAACTGTCAAACAAATACAAGGTGTAAACGGACTCTTTACAAAGCAGTCAAACATTCCGTACATCAAATTAAGTAATGCTGTGCAAAAATGTTGCTGGTATAACTATTTTTGGTGTGAACAGTCATGGTATTATAGGTACGAAAGAGCTCAATGATGTAACGCACTCAAAACACTGTGTTGATAAGGTATGATGGTATGTCACACAAATTCTTATCAAGTATTCATTTTTTATTGGTACTAAGATATATTAGCATATGGTCCGTATGCCTTAGAAGAAAAAATATACATTATTGAAGAAAACTCGTATATTATCCAAGCAATAAAAATAAAATCATTACACATCATATGGGACCCATTCGGGAGTTTAACCCTTTCAATTACAAAAATAGTTTTGAAAATCGGCTCTCTATCGACGGAGAGATCATGTAAACAAATTATAAGACCCTTTTCTCTACAATCCTCCTTTTTTTGAACTCGGTCAAAAATATCGCAATGATAGTAAGAGTTTTTGAGTTCTATAATGGTTTCACCCATTATGAAAGGAACTTTTGAGAGAAAAGGAAATCAAACAAAATAATGTGTAGGTTTTGTTTCCTACTTTATCTATTTTTGCGTCAAGGTTTATCTAATTCTCAAAATAGATAATATATTTTATAGTGCTGCTCTATAGTGCTTTTAAGAAAACGCATTTCGCAAATTCCCTAAATTAATGATATTTCATTAGTGTTCGTAACCACCTTTTAAATTTTAAAAGAGTTCTCTTTTTTTGAATATTCTGTGCCTACAGTAGTTTTATTCTTCCATTAGTAGGTACTCTTACAAATCCAGATTATATTTCTAGTGTATCTGCTTTCCTTTGCTTTGTTGGGTATGACAAAATCTTCAAAGCAATCTTCTATTACGTCAAGTATGTAACTCAAGAACAGTATTCAGTGAAGCGTGATGATCGTACGTCATAACTGGTAAACAGTTTATATTGAATACCTATTTCCTATAAATACTAAGGTTGATACCTGATTCAAGTAGACATGCGTAGGTACAAGGTTAAAACTAGAACTTGTTCTGTAACTTACAACTTAGTACCTTGTAGACTTGTTAACTTTATAAATAGTTGTTTCTAATAGGTTGTGTTTTAGATTAGTCACTTAGTTAGTGTCATTTTTTTATTAGTTTTTTTTCTCATACATATTAGTAACTATTGTGATAGATAACGATTTAGTTTAATTTATTTGAGTAGGTACACAATACACAAAAATACAAAATATATCCAATTAGTATCTACTTAAGTACCTAAAAGCTGGTTTACTGCTGCACTAACCTATTCATAGCTAAGCACAGTCTTAATGATGTTGTATTTAGGATTCTGTTACGAATCTACCACTCCACACCTTTCTTTGTGCCTCAGATAGATAAATCTATAGACCCTGCAATAGTGAAAACGATGTCGCTAAAATCCAATTGTTTTTAGGGACATCGTTTTTCTTAAAACTAATTGATTGTCACTTACTGCTGCCACTTTTAATGCGTTAGTGAGGTCTTGATAAGTATATTGTGTTGTGTAATTAAAAATGGACTTAACGGGGCTGACATAATCTTACAAGAATAAAAGCCTCTAAACTCAGATCTAAATTTATCTATTCTAAACATTCATCTTATTTTTTTTAATTATTGACGGGCCTGTTGGTCCAGTGGTTAGTGGCCCTGACTGCTGAGCCGGAGGTCGTGGGTTCGATTCCCACCCAGGACAAACTTTGTGTGATGAGCATGATTGTTTGTTCTGTGTCTGGGTGTGATTTATCTATA
This sequence comes from Ochropleura leucogaster, assembly GCA_958449745.1. Taxonomy (NCBI): domain Eukaryota; kingdom Metazoa; phylum Arthropoda; class Insecta; order Lepidoptera; family Noctuidae; genus Ochropleura; species Ochropleura leucogaster. Next base: position 11,222,057 of record OY288200.1, read on the forward strand.
ATTTGTATGTATTTATAAATTATTTAAGTATGTATATCAGTTGTCTGGTTACCATAACACAAGCTCTGCTTAGCTTGGGATCAGATAGCCGTGTGTGAGTTGTCCCAAGATATTTATTATTTATTATCTAAATTGTATTTTTTTTCTTCCTTTTTCTCACTTCACATACCAAACTGTACCAAAGACATGTCTATCCACGGACTAGTCCCTACCTATAGGCAGGATCGTGGCGTCACTTTGCCTGTGAGTTTCAAGCCAAAGAGAATAAGTATTTCCAAAGATTTACCGATCTTTTACAAAAATATTTTTGTTGCCTTTTATGTGCACATCAGTTTATTTTATGACACTCAACTAGTGTTGAGTTGAGGTTTAACTTCTGAAGGTACGAAGATACTACGCCGTGTAACGAAACCATGGCGCGATTCAGAAAATGCCCAATTGGCGATACAACGCTTTATAGAGAAGCATCAGGAACTATTCCTTCGCCTCTCACGTGCGACAGTGATTTGTATTATCTGACCCGATTGTTTATTATTTTTTCTTTATACGTTTGTTGAGCACTGTATAGTTACTCTTGGTAAAATTTAGTTTCCTCAAGAAGTACCCACTTGTTTGGAAGGTATTTCGTAATTTCCCGTTTCGGTTTTGATTAGACTTAAGTACTTAATGTTAATTATTTGTAATTATGAATTAGAAGGTCCTGTCTGTAGTTAATTCTACCGTTCATCGCTAGGTAAGTGGCAAGATGTGAAAACAATAAATGGGGTACAAATTGCTAATTTTACTCGGGTAATACTCGTGTGAACAGTACTGCCATAGGTTACATCAAGTAAATAACGATTTAAAAACTAAAGTAATGTAGTTATAGCGTTCAGAGGATCCTTTTCATGATGCCGTAATATTGTTAACACCTAGAAAAAATATGTCATTTTAAGGCTAATAGTATTCTCATGGTGGCATAGACTGTGCGACTGTCGCAACCCCGTGCAGAGCACGCCACAATAGTGTAAGACGATAGTGTCGATAGTCATAATAGTGACGATAAGTTCCCTCATTGAAGACTGGCTGGAGAGGCGCCACGGCGTCCTCGCGTACCCCCTGACACAGGTCCTCACTGGACACGGAAGTTTCGGATAGTTCCCGCAGATGATCAGGCGGAAGGAAATCCCCAGTTATCATTACTGTTACAATCGTCCGGAACACACGGTGGAGCAAACTGTGGCAGTGTAACCTGCTTGGATGGAGCACCGCTATAGAAGCTATCGGTGGCGGCGACTCCTCGCGTTTGGCCCTGGTTCAGTCCATGGTCCACGGCGAGAGAGAATGGGAAACGGTCACCTCCTTCTACGAAAGAGTTTGCTTGCGAAGAAAGTGCTGGTCATTTCAGGCAGAAGACCTCAAACCAACCCAGCCAGCCGCCGCGGGAGACGCTCCAGACGCCGGGGGCCAGAAGACGACTCCCGGGCATCATAGACGCGGGTCTGCGGACGGGTGATGTTCACCGTCCGTCCGTCTACACAGACCGTGTCGACGGCACGTTCGTATTCCCCGCCCGCCTCAAAGAGATGTCAGCAAAGCAGAGGGGCTTGCTAGGGCCACTGCCTGCTGGGGTTGCGGGTAACACAAAAGGCAAAAGAAAGAATATGGATGGATTTTAGTCAGTAAAGGTCTGACACTCCCCCGCTTTGCCTGGAGCTACGGAAGTTATTTAATGATTTCTCATCCGAAAAAAACACTGGCTAATAGTATTAGAGGCATGATTGTTGTCTAGTATAATAAAAATGATGTAAGTAGGCCGAATTTCCTATCCGGATTTAACCAACATCCATTTTCGAAGCGGCTAGAAACCTTAAAACCAGGTCACTTAGATTTCTAGATGAATTTGTTGTTCTTTGAAACATTAAATGAAAGTTTTCAAAATGTATTACCTAATGCTAAGTATATACATTTCCTCAGTGTGGTATTATTTTTTTATAAAAGTTTTTAATTAACTTAATGAGTTGCACATAATACTCCATCTGTCGGAATATAAAAATAATATATTGCCTTTTACAGATAAATGAACAGTTCATAATAATTTAAATGTCTTGCTGACGATGTCGGGTGTTTCGGGTCATTTAGTTTCCTTCAAAACAGTTGAGCTGAATGGCGATGATCCATGCGTCATGTTCGTGGAAGACCACTGTCAGTTGGGACTGGTCGTCGCTCAGGTGCCACGGTGGTACATCTTAAATACTTATTTATTGAATTCTGATTTGATATTTTTTATGCATGTTTAACTACATAACTGTCACACATATGTATGTATAATCTCGACATGAATGATCTTGTAAAAATGGATGGTTCCTTGCCCATTCTTCTTTATAAAATCTACGCTTTGGACTGGGTAACTACGGTACTTTCACAGTTATTATGTTTAGCGACTGTAACTGTAGCTTTATCATTCAAAAGTGCCTTTAACAGTCTAATTGAAATAAATATTTTGAGTATGAGTTTGAAATTATTAATGATACGAATTTAATAGGATCTATGTAATGGTTAACCATCTTTAAAAAGATTTCCTTGACTACGTTTTCATTCAGACCGACGGACGATGTGATGAAAATAAGGGATGAACCTTCCGTTGTTAGTTTTTGTCCTTTTACGAAACTTGGAAGTGTACTTTGAAGGCTCTCAGCATCAAGATTTCATTCTGAATATTCTTTCTGAAAATACCTGTATATCTCTACATAGACTTCAGTAACGCTTCTTCCTAAGTTCTCTGATTTTTATTTCTTACAACTCCCCAAAATTATGGAAGAGCCATGTGTGCTCTTCGCAGACGACATTTCTCTACTTACTACATACCAAACAAACAATAATGTAAATGATCAACTAAACACAATTTTAACCAAAACATCAAAATGGATGGACGAGCACAACCTTGAGATTAATTACAAAAAAACCAAAATAATAACTTTCTACCCCCATCAAAAATCACCATTACCAGTCAATTTTTCAACGAACGGCACAAAAATTGAACTAGTTAACGACTTCACGCTATTAGGACTCACATTTCTTGGAAACCTCATATAAAAAAAGTACGGTCAAAATTATCGACATTCAGTTATGCTCTTCGAGAAGTCAAAAAAACTACCGACTTACAAACTGCACTTACTACGCTTATGCTCATGCATGGCTCAGCTACGGCATTTTAATGTGGGGAAATAGCACAGACGCGCCTACACTTTTCATTCTCCAAAAGAAATTAATTCGTATTGTAGTTAATATTGAACAAACCGACAGTTGTAAGTCTTTCTTTGTAAAACATAAAATACTTACCCTACCATCTATATATATTCTGGAAATATGCAAATTCGTCCGAAAATATACGAACTTTTTTACAAACCGCGGTGATAAACATAGCGACCGCTCTGTTCGATACAAAAACATGTTAATGTTACCCTCTTCGCGCATGAAACTACATTCTAACAGTCCTTACGTAATGTCTATAAAAATATTTAATAAACTACCAGATGCAATGAAAAACGAAACTAGCGACAGAACTTTTACAAATAAACTTAAAGAAATATTGATTAAAAAAGCATATTACTCAATAAACGAATACATAAATGACAAACAAATATATTTAACACAAACAGACACTAAACATTATTAGCCGATAGATAGATTACTATTATTGTAAAGTATTTAATAAATATGAATAAATTGTAATTTAAATTTTAACAATATGTTCCCATTGATCTCAATTTTTATTTTATTTTGTTATAATTTAGTTTTTAATATTTTATTAGAATAAGTATAATTTTTGTTAACTTCAATATGAATAATTTATTTATAATTTGGTAATTAATATTAAGAATTTGTTTAATTTGTTTGCTGTGCCCTACAGGGTCCATAATTGTACCTTAGCTTTAAGCCTATTTTAAGATCCTCAGACATTATGGAATGCAATAAAGATATGAATATGAATATGAATAGCCAAGCATTTGGCTATTGGAAACCAAGCTATATTTAGCCACTTAAGAGTTGTTTTGAGCATACCAAATAAAGTCCGGAGAATTTAATTAGTCTGTTTATGGTTTGGATAAATTCTGAAAAAAGTTAACTCCCCAAATCCGTTTGAGTTCCATAACGCGATTTTCAACACCGAAGACTATCATACCCGGGAGTCCCTGTTTGGAGTTCGGTCAACTAGTTTTATGCCGAGCATGGCTTTCTGTGCTACTCTGAGTCGGTATAAACCTGCTGTGTGTCGTGATCGCGTGTCAACAATTTGCGTCATGGAGGAAACAATTTGGGCAGGTTTAAGAATATCTTCCAATTTGCTGAATGTAACCCCACCCAAGCTATATTGTTCTCTATATTTTCTAAGCACCATTGATTTTGTAATAGTACTCTACACAATCTAAGGTTTCAATGATGTCTTCAATGACTGCTGTAAAGAGTTACCGTGCAATGATGACGCCTTGTCTGACTCCTCGTTTGACCGATAAGCGTTTGAATAGTAATAGTATCCTTACTAATATTATAAAAGCGAAAGTGAGTTTGTTTGTTTGTTTATTTGTTTGTTTGTTTGTAACCTCTTCACGCTTTAATGGCTAAACCGATTTTGATGAAATTTGGTACAGAGATAGTTGGGAACCAGGAGACGGACATAGGCTAATATTTTTTTGAAATCCTTACTAATATTATAAAAGCGAAAGTGAGTTTGTTTGTTTGTTTGTTTGTTACCTCTTCACGCTTTAATGGCTAAACCGATTTTGATGGAATTTGGTACAGAGATAGTTGGGAACCAGGAGACGGATATAGGCTAATATTTTTTTGAAAAAAGTGGGATGTGAGGGAGAAAGAGGGAAGAAAAGGGAAAACTACGCGTTGCTATTACAAATCAATAAGGCGCAAGGGGAATTGTGTTACCCCGAATTTAACGCGAGCGAAGCCGCGGGCAAAAGCTAGTATTTTAATATATTCTCGAATCACATCCACGTAAACAGAATCGACGAGGGAGCGATAGTGTAGCCGAATACTCGGCACTATCGAAAGCCTTCTGGAAATCGTCGAAAGCCTTGCACATTATGGGTCTCTGGTATTATTGGCACATCTCCATCAGATATTTTACCATGTGCACCTACATAGTCGATGGTCCATCAAAGCAAGCTATAAACTGGTTAACCGAGTTCTAGGAATTTTAGCGAAAAAGTTTTAGGCGAAGACACTAATGTTATAATAATGTTAATGGTTTTTTGAGACATATTTTGTTGGTGATTTATTATGTACTAGCTTTTGCCCGCAGCTTTGCTCGCGTTAAATTCGGGGTAACACAGTTCCCCTTTCCTGATTTGCAGGTACCTGCTTCCTGTTGTTTTTGCCCTTGCGCCTTATTGATTGTTATAGCAAAGCTTAGTTTTCCCTTTTCTTCCTTCTCTCCCTCAGATCTTACTTAAAAAAAAAAGCCCTTAGCCCTTGTCCTCTCCAGGGTCTCAGCTATTTCTTTACCAAAATTCATCAAAATCGGTTTAGCCATTTAGGCGTGAAGACGTATCGAACAAACCAACTCACTTTCGCTTTTATAATATTAGTAAGGATTTTTATTTGACCTGAGTTTGCAGAATTTCCTGTCTGGCTTCTGTATTACATCGTGTGTGTTATGAAACTAAGATTATTATTAATTACATTAAAAATACTATATACTAATACTATACTATACTGCTTCTATGTAATAAAGTTGATAGCTGCCCTGATGCAGCGTGTCATAAATATTTCAGATTGGAATTAATTTGCTATAGAACTTCAAACCTACTTACTTCCTGTCATAACTTATTTGTATAATTTATCAGTTCTTTATCGAATTTCGAGATCACTTTATGTTGTAACTTAAATGAGTTCGTGAGATTGAGTTGTCTCGATATGACAGCAATTACAATTTTTAATGATGACTTCATGTATTTTGCTTGGTAACTTTGATCGAAATGTCGATAATGTCACTGTTTTTTAACATTTGTTTTATGTTGAAATCTCTATAAATTATTATTTATATAGACGAATCGAACAGTAGTCAATACGTAACAATTAAGCAGCCATGCAATAATTGTTATGTTTTTTTATTATTCAAATGTTTTTTTTTTGTGCCAGATTCTTTGTGTAGGTACGCAAAGAGAACTTAAATGTACTTTTAATAATAATTCAAACATTAGTTTGACGTATGCATTGTCATCCAAAATAAAAATGAATTTACAAAAAAAAAACGTAATGTATATATATATATATATAAATAATAACTTGTATGCAAATTTCATCTCAATCGGATATCAGGATGTAAGGTCCGCCTGAAATAAGGTGTCCTGTCCGAAAAATAAATATAATAAATTAAGCGTTCTCTCGACATGCCAACCAACCAACTCAGTTATCAAGCTTCCATCATGAATATGCGTGCTTAAAAACGTTCTGGACAAAGCACTCTATGTCAATGGTAATACAGATTGTATTTTACGTGTTTCCCGCTTTCAGTGTCGGCCGTAAATTGCTGCAACGTACGAACAACAGGACTCACAGAACAGTATATAATGTATCCCATCGTTTGTGGAACACCACCACATTTAATTAATAAATTTGTAATAAATCATCGGCCGCCATAGAAGACCACGGATAGATGTAGCAGCAAACAGCAAATGTTCTTACCATTACCAATTCAGTTCTCAGTTAAATCATCTAAAACAAAAATATTTTTGTAAACTTGTCGAAACACTCATGTATTAATTTCGACACAATTTTCTTCATCGATATGAGTCTACGCTGCAAGTTAACTAACAAAGCGTTAGGCAATGCTAAATGGCGTTGCACAAGTAAACATAACTCTGACCATAATCGCTTGATATGTTCAAAATCGAACAAATCATAACTGTATCATACCCTTTTGTTTAACTTATTTACTTGGTTCCGAAACCCACTGTTCTAGGTAAAAAAAATGATTTTTGCTATAACCGACTTTAAAAATAAACAATAAAAAAAATTACTTTACTTTTATAATTAACACTTGAAATGGGATATTTACCATGTTTATTATTTAAATTGAGTTTCCGATATTTCGTCGATACTTTACTTTTGTTTGTTTCATAAGTAATTAAATAAATTACTAGCGTCCCGCCCACTGTTAGCATGGGTGCAATGTCTATACTTATATTATATTAATGCAAACCTTCCTCTTGAATCCCAATATTTAAAAAAAAATATCATCAAAATCCGTTACGTAGTTTCAAAGATCTGAGCATAAACAGGGACAGACAGTGTATTATACTATTTTGCATAAAAAAAAAAATATTAATAAATTAAATCGTCTTCACATTTGTATAGGGAATAAATAAATGGATTGATAAGCAAGGAGTTGTCGTTCGTAACGTGGCACGCAGCATGTAGCACGTAGCATGTAGCACGCAACATGTAGCGCGTAGCATATTGTAGTGTATTCTTGTTGCAAGCAGTTTTTCAAAGCAGGTAGTTTGAGGGAAGTTTTCCCAAATATAAAAAAATACTAACTTTGGTTTTAACCACCATTCTACTCTCGAATTCAACGTTGAAGATTCCACAATGATTACGCAAATTCAATATTGACATTATATATTTTTATGCGCCTAACTTACATAATAAACATTTGCTAAAACTCTAAAACGTGTGTGTGTGAGGGAATAAGTTAATTCCTGACTAAAAACCTTCATGACTGTGAACCGGTTCTAAAATCTATAGGCATGAATAAATATTTTGCTGCGTTTAGGCTATTTAGAAACGCAGATTCGTTAATATATTTTTACAACATCAAAGCTTTAAGATTTTATTAATCACAAAGAATTCAATTATCTATAAAGCGCTCACGTCGCTAACTAGGTCAAACCTTGTTACAATTCAATCACTCCGTGGTTACCAGGAGCTACTAAACTATTCAAACCTAGAACACTAATGGGACCTACAAGTTAATTAAACCGTGAAAGAGCAACGCTTTATTTATCGAAGGTCGAGGCCAAGGTAGAACTTAGGCAGTCATTGAAACATGAATAGATAATGTAACCCAGAATTTGGGTCTGAAACACGTAAACTGAATCATTTCAGCAGCACAGGTGTCGCTGTTAGAACGGCTTGAGCATTTTGGCAAATATGATCAACAAAATACAAGTTGTCATTTGCTTTATTTTATTTAAAATCGCAACCGTACAAGGTCTAACATGTGATGAATACCTGGAGTTGCCGCCAGAAAACAAATTATCAAAAGCGGACTTGGAATCAATGCAACCAGAGGACGTCGTGCAGTGTGTGTTGCAGTTGGGGAGAGTTCGGTTACCGCTGTCTGAAGCAGACTTCGTTTGGAGATCAATCATAAAATATCATGAAGGCATCAGTAATATTCCAGACGAGATACTTGGAATTCTCCATTGGATAACTATCGCGATAACTCCGGAAGACTATGCAAACATGACGCTGGGGGACATCGATGTAGTACAAAACTTTGGATTAAACTATCACCTCAACGAAGAGCAACTTTCAGCTCTTTCAACACGAGTACTTAAAGATTTTGCGTCAAAACAACCAGAGGATTACACGTTCTACGACCTGACTGCTATACGGCAAATACTTTGTGCGTTCAACAGGACCATCATTGAGAGAATTCATCCTTCAGTGTATAAGGAAGCGTCCTTACTGATCGGTAGACTAGAGAACTGTAATGCCGAAGCGATGTCTGCATTCGCAGCGTTGGCTGTTCAGGAACTGGGATTTGGACCGGTCGATGGTTGGACTGAAGAAACAGTACAAATAGTTGGAAAAGTTGCTGACTATTTACCCAAAGAATTTCTCCTTAAATTTAGTAGTCGCTCGACACCCTCACCGAAACAAAAAAAACATTAATTTAGTAGCTACAGTAATACTCGTGCTAATAGTGTTTAGTTTTGCCTGATTATAAAATTCTCAACAGAGTACACCTAATTGATTTGGATAAAATAATCAACACTGAACTTTTGTTCGTTTTGAAATTTTGCCATTTTAGATCTTACGTTTACAATGTAAGGTTACAATTTGAAGGTTCACTGATAACATGGCGAGTAAGAGCACGCAGCTGACTGGATATCCTTGGACTAGAACCGATAGGATGAAAAGGCGACTGAACGGTGAAGAATTTGTGCAATCAAAATATTGCCGAAATGTTTTGAACTGCATGTGGATCTAATTTGTTGTTGTACTTTAATTAATGGTGATCCGAAGATCGACTACTATGTACTAAGTTTATTCATTATCATTTTTAATCTGTTGTTAAATAAACGTACATGTGCGGCCACGTGCCTGATTTACGTCAGTGCAGTGAAACTGTCTTAGTGTTAGCGTCCGATACATTAACCAACCAATTGCATTTAGTAATAATGGCCTTCTATACACAGGATATTAAGTCAACTGCGATACCGTCCAGAATAGAATAGAATTGTAGTTGGTTTTCATGCAAGTATTTTTTTCGTACAATGTCTATAAAATTATGTAGACATCACAACGTATTTATTTAGCCCCATAGAGAGAATACAAGAGTGTGACATTTAAGATAGAGTTATTTAGTAATGTATTCATAACTTGTGTATTTGTGCAAGATCATTGCTTTACGAAAAGGTACGTAATAAATTACCTACAAAATGAAACGTCTCGTATTATTATATCATCTCACTTAGTCGAGTGTCAAAATTGCGTAGTTTGTTGACCGGAGACCGCACGGGCGACTCATCAAGTGGAAAACCAAACGATCATCGTTTCATTAAGGAAAGTTACAAATAAAGGAAAGTTCAGTACAATAAAACTATAGTAAGGCAATGTATTATTATTATTAAAATACTGTTTGTGATCAATGGGGGCATTGTTGAGTATAATGTAAAAAGTTAATAAAACACGTCGTTGCGACATCCACAGCGCTATGGCACACGCTGGTGGATCATGTCATTAGTTACTTCATACTCTTGACATTCACCCACGCGGTACGCGGCACGCCCAATAACTATATCAATGAACAAAGTCGCCCACTTAATAGTGAGTAACTGTGTTTTTGTACTCTTTGTTGCGCAGACAAAGCTTTGTACACAAACACAATGCTGTGTTACGTTCAAGTTTAAAAATTTCTTGTGTAATGCTTTTATGTAGCTTCAATTGTTTTAGTGAGTATGGATTCTATATTTATCTCCTTTCTTATATTATATATAAAATTCTCGTGTCACAGTTTCAGTTGCTCCTCCGAAACTGCTTGTCAGATTATGAATTTATGAAATTTTGTATGTATATTCGGTAGGTGTGCGACAGGATTAGGAAAGGAAGTTCTGTTGCTCAGTCTTCCTAGATTTTCAACTGGCTTTCAATCGCGTTTGGCATAAGGGTATACTTTACAAGATAAAGGCTTGTCTTTCTAACAACCTTTATGAACTAATTAAAAGTTACCCAACAGATCGACTGTTTCAAGACAAAGAAATCGAAGCAACTATGGAGCTATAAGAAATAAAAACTGGCATCCCACAAGGATCTGTGTTGGGGCCAAATCTGTACACATTAAATATATAAAACTTGCTAGCAGAAGACAGCGTAACTACAGCTACATTTGCGGATGACACTGCAATACTAGACACCACCATGATCCCTCAATTGCTTCTCAAACGCTGCAAAAATATCTGACTGGCTCCTAAATACCCAAATAGAAGTCAACCCATTAAAGTCGGTCAGGTCACTTTTACGCTATGCAGAGGCATCCAGAAATATCCACCAGTAAGGCTTACTAACAGTTTATTACCACATATTGTGTGATAGACTTAGGACTACATCTTGATCGATTAACGTGGAGACAACACATAAAAACGAGAGAGCGAAACAGTGTATTAATCACTAACAACCAACTATTCATTCATAAAACCATTTTAAAACCTGTCTGGATGCAGCCAGCGATGGAGGAGCAACTCTAATATTTCCATCACACAGTGAACGCTAAATGGCCGTGGTTCATTGCAAATACTGAAACGACTTCAGATGAACTTGGTAAAAGAGGAACTCTTGGCCATAACAAATCATACCGGGATAGTCTGGAGAAGCATCCGAATTAACTGACCGTTGGATTGACAACACGCACGAACCAAAAACGCCTAAAAAAAGACCTCCATTTTGGACTCTCTTGTTTACCATAAATACAATACCTACTCCCTGGCAAGCACACTTCAACTACCAAATGTCACTTGTTACCACATGTGCTTAAAGTACTCAAGTATGATCCAGATAATGGAAAGAAAAAACAAAATATGTAGGTCTGAAAATCGGTCGTAATATATTTTTCATAACCCTAAGTGATAAGGGTGTTCATCTTCAAAAGGGGACCTGAGCAGCGGGTGAAACGGCTGGGCACAGCTAGTTATACATATATATACATATTATATATTTTTATGCTTGTTCAGTGATGATTTGGAGATTATCTGGAGCTGTAGCCAGTATCACCACAACATGAGAGAACTCTGTAATCCTTACTAATATTATTAAAAGCGAAAGTGAGTTTGTTTGTTTATTACCTCTTCACGATTTAATGGCTAAACCGATTTTGATGAATTTTGAGGAACCAGGAGACGGACATAGGCTATTTTTTATTAAAAAAAAGTGGGATGTGAGGGAGAAAGAGGGAAGAAAAGGGAAAACTTATTACTATATTACAAATCAATAAGGCGCAAAGGCGAACTGTATTACCCCAAATTTAACGCGGACGAAACCACGGGCGAAGCCGCGGGCGACAGCTAGTATTTAAATAACGTATTGTTTACTATGCATGTTACGGTTAAGCAAAATCGCAAGACGTAATCATCACTCATTTTAAATGAGACTTATTATTTAATTTCACGCGAGTTGCAATAACCTATTTATTTATGATCCAAAGAAGGTCATTCAACGATTATAGAGGCAGCTGTTACTTAATGTTGTGCATCACTGTTGATATTTCAGAACTTGATTATAAAAGCAAATCAAATGAGCATTAAAAGTGTTCTTGAATTCGTATCTATTAATATTTGCTAAAATGATTCGCATGCATAACGAACGATCGGTAGGTGAAGGTCATAACGCAATGGGTGCTGGAGGATGAACGGTACCACTGAAGCTGGTCTAGAAAGAGGTGGCAAAATTATCTAGACGCCCATCACGAAACTCTGGTTCAAATCAGGCTAGAAGAAGAGCACCAGGATGGATATAAGGGAGGCTTGTGCAAGACTAGGATAAACAAGATTAAAAAAAAAAACAAATATTTGTTCTTTGCGTTGGTAAGCTGGACCTGGACGTGGACGTAGTTAATGGCGACATGTGACAGGAACCTCTAATGTTTGGGACAATATTTTATTTTGTTTTGCACGCATGTCATGGTGGACTTTGCTTCCCAAACACGGTGTTCACTTAAATGTGATATAGAAATACTTGGAAATTGAATGCAAATAAATTAGGGGTTAATTTTTACGTAAATTGTTTAGGTACCCAACCAACCGCTAACAAGGCCGATGGTTCATAATAAAATAATTTCTAAAAATTCCACGAGCTTCCGATACCGAGATTCCTACGTACCTCGTAAAGCACGTTAAGCCGTTGGTCCCGGCTGCCATTTGTAGGTCTTTGACAGTTGTTACAAAATGTTGTAAAATGCTGGTATTTAGCTGCATTCGAATAAACTGAAAGCCGACCATAAGATACTTAAGGAATGGGTAATCAGATGGTAAAAACATTTTCGTGTTTACAATATGCATCAGAATATATAATCGCGAAAAATTAATCATACAAAACTTGCGTTCCTAATCCACTATGCCCAAATGTATGGAGCCGCAGATATGGGCCCCTGACTTTACGCTTTAACACAACTATACGCTTTAACACTTTTTTTCGTCTGCACCATGAAGCGCGATTCAATTGGTTAAGAGTGTGTCTGTAATTTAACTAACGCTCTTGTAAGAGATTATAATAATTGACGTACCTAATACACTAATGAAGTAATGACTATTGCAAATAAAGCAATTAGTATCGGAGAATGAGTCTTTATAATAAATTAATAAGAAACCTACACGTGTAAGTTCTATTAAACATGAGACAAGTATTTATTTTCTCACGATGAACCAACCTACCGTGTTAAATAAAACAGATTGGAACAATTAAACTTGACCTTTCCCGGTTTTCCATTTATAATTGATGAAATAGCATGCATAAATAGAACCAAACCTTAAGGTAACCTTTCTAATAGTTTGTTTTGAATCTTCATAATATCGATATCAACAACTTGTGCTGGTTTTCTACGTTTTTGTCTTTTCCGTCTTCTATAGCAAATGAATTTCCAAAAGGTGCTTCAGGAACGAGAAGACTTCAGTCAATAACAAAAAAAATCACTTTAACTTTTGAAACGTAGTTACTATCTAACCAAAAAATGCATTTTTTCCTGAATTTTTCATGTCGACATATTCTGTATAAATCATTGAATATATTATACTAGCTGTTCCTCGCGGTTTCACCCACGCTGCTCAGCACCTGTTGGTCGTAGCGTGATGTTATATAGCCTATAGCCTTCCTCAAGAAATGGACTATCCAACACTAAAATAATTTTCCAATTCCAACCAGTACTCCCTGAGATTAGCGCGTTCAAACAAACAAACAAACAAACTCTTCAGCTTTATAATATTAAGTAGGTATAGATTAGTTATGTCGGTAAATCCAACGATTAAAGTAGTTGCAATGAGTTTTCCGCTAGATGTTTTGTTCAATTGCGTCGTACGTCGTATTTGATTAGTGTTTGTGATGATTCTGGCACAGCTATCTGCACTTGGACATCACCGTCGGCGAAAATATTCGTCATCGTCTAATTCAATTTGAATATCTAAAATCCGCTCTTGTTGGGAATAGTAATAGTTGTATGTAAATAATGGGCTCTCCCCTTACACTAAACCTCAATACAACGCTTCGGAACATGCACGATTGTACGGTTTTTATAAGAATTGGATGAGATCTCCTAAAAATATGTAGATATCGTACTAAAACATCGACCAACCTGAATTGAAACTTCGTGAATACGTTCTGCTCAGCCGTGTAATCATTGAAGAGTTCATAACTGACGGTGTATCATCTTCTACACAGAGCCGGTCTGTCGTAAACAAGACACTTAATGCAAGCCAGAAAGATGTCAGCAAAGTAGATGGGCCTGCCAGGACCACCTCCTGCCGGGATTGTGGGCTGTTCGTAAGAGATACCGCGGCGTCGGAACATAAAGGACAATAGAAGGATCAGGGGTGGGTTTTAGTTAGTACAAGTCTGATACTCCCCTCCGCTCCGCCAAGAGAGAGGGAAGTTGATGATTTCAATCCGATAATAAAAGCAGCCAGCCAGAAGTTTAATTGTCTTTGGAATTGGAGTCTAATATTGAAAGTCCGTTGTAGGTCAAAAACCTACTCCACATATACAAAGGTTAACAAAATAAAAGCAGCAACGGCCAGCGAACGCACTATTAAGAACTTATGTGTCAAAATATTACAGTTATATAGAAAAAGTATCTAAGATAATTATGTTTTTTACCTTATTACCTAAGCTTACGATTGTTAAAAAAATCTCATCTTACTATTTACCGACTGATTTTTTATTTATTCGTTATAATAAATGGCTTTAAATAACTCAAAATCACAAACTATTGTACGAGTATCTACCCGTGCCAAAGGTCAAAGAACCTCCGTAGGTTCAAGGACCGACCTTTGAGAAACTTCCTCTGCCTAATAATTAATACTAATCAAAGAAATAACAAAGATAAATAATTATAATACTTTATTTAAAATTAATAAAAAACGAAACTAAACTGTTTAGCTTAGACATCACAGACGGATCACGGAGTTTAGTTTACTTTTAGTTATAGAGTCTGAAATCAACAACCCATCTTGAGCAAGCGTGGTGATCAATGCTCGAGCCTTCTTTTGCCTTACCTTAAAAGGCCTTTTGCCTTAGAAATTTTCAATCAAATGTATTTTCTTTTCTTTCGCAGATAATTAATTAACCCTCAAAAAGATGACGACCGCCAGTATGCTGTTGACGGTGGCGACTACGTGGAATGTTTCCACTGACAAGATCGACAAAGAAGGATGTTTAGGAGTGGCCATAAAGCACGTGACTGCTGAAGCAGCCAAAGAAGTTCGCGAGAGTCCCTCCACCAAGGAACAGGCACTGGCCATCATGAGGGAATGGATACAACAGAATATTGACATTAAAAACGTCCGGCAAGGTAAGACCATGAATCCCTCCAGTTAATGTGCTTTATCGAGATTACCCTGGCAAATACAAAATATTACTAAAATCATTCACGCAACTGGTGAGTTTTACTCTGAGTTGTGGCACCCAAGTACTGTAAGAGGTTTAATAACCTAACCTATGCTGGCTGGTTTACCATATTGTTCAAATACTCAGGCCGTTTTAAATTTAGAATAGAAAAATACATTTAAAGAGTAGGTTTTGAGATAAAAGTGTAACATGTAACTTAAAAAATAAGATTTAAATTATAAACTAAAAATATTATATGTGCTTTTATTCAAAGTATTATCTGTGATGTCTAAGCTAAACAGTTTAGTTTCTAGCTTAGTTCTCACAGTACTTATTTTAGCGGTTCCTACACACGTGTGGTAAATTCGAAGCCGTGTAGTTCTGTCAACATCATGCTAGTGTCCTTATGCTAAATTATTTGAGGCCGGTGCAGCATGTCTTATTCACCAGTAGAGAATATGGAAGAAGATTAATACTCGTCAGGCACTTCTTTCTGTGTAATTTTTTCCACAAAATCTTCTAAAAACGGTCTTGAATCCAAAATTTTTCAAGGATACAAAAAGTTGTGTGTGAAATCTATTGGGTCTGCCCGGTATATTAAGTCCCACATTTTCTCACAGAGACTCGGCTTGAATCCCAACTGTGAGCTCAGGAAAGCTAAAGGTTGATTCTGCTATATTTATATTTTATGAGTACTTATTAACTTTTGTTTCAATTCGGTTGCCCATCCATTGTCTGTTTGTGCCTATCCTACAATCATTTAAAATATCAATTTATTCAAGGTCAATGTTTCTAAAAACCAGCATCAAAACATCATGTTACTAACAACAAAGGAATTACAAATGTGATGGTTGATTACCTCGTTAACCTTGTTAATATTTGGTTGTTATTAAAAACCCCGAACATCTGAAGAGAAAGGCTTCGTTGCATTGCTCACATTGCAAATCTATCCGAATTATTAGGTACGTTAACGGTCTATAATAGCCCCAAATGATCCATCAATAATGCTGTTCCGAATGTTTACAAAATATTTATGCCTTTCTCGACTTATCAATAATTTGTCAAGGTTAATTCTCTCAAGGACAACTGAATGGAAATATAAATAACTGTAATAAAATTAAATCTTCACACTCATGTACTAAAATTTTATAGCTTTACGAGAAGTGGTACTTAATCGTGTTGTATTGTATAACGATATAACGCAGATGTTCGCACCTGCGCTTCTGGGTGTGTAGATAAGATTTTTGCGCATGGTACCAGTGAGAAAAAAGGAAGTTGTATGTTATGAGAAGATAAATTAAAATTAGGAAAATTGGCTATCTCAGCATGATGCTGTAACATTTAACAATGCCACAGCCCTGATATTCAGAGATATGCTGAATCATTCGATGTACTTTTTCAAGAAAGTCCGCCAATCCTAGCAGGTTAAAGAATGATCTTCACCTGGATGTTGGTCACGACTGTAGGTTGCCCATCTACCACAATAGTATAAAAGGGTGGACCAAGTAGTGTTCTTATCTAAGGTTGTGCTTGACTATATTGGTCGTGGAATTGATTATCGTAGCCTTCTAAACAGCTTTTATTCATAGTTAATAAACGATGCTCTGACCGTCTTATCCGCAGAAGTTCATTTGCAAGTCATTCTCAAAAACAAAATATATTGCTTAAGCTTTTATTCTACGTTACGACAACAAATTACAATCATGAGATTAATTATGATGTGGCAATATACATAATATGAATAAGAAAATTCTCGCTTCCAAATAAGCAGGCACTCTCCGCATAACAAAAGCTAAACTATGCCTCATTTGTCAATCAAGGCTTGACAGGTTAGTTACTGATTTATGCTCTCCTAAGAACGTTTTATTTTTATTTGTAATAGCTATCACATATTTGAACCAGTTCAATTATTCAATGCGCACACCAATTATTGCAAAACACGCTATAGTAGGTCAATGGACCGGAAAAAGTATCAATGAGTGTTGTGATTAACACAACTCGCTAGATTTGGCCCCGAGTTCAAAAAAAATGTGATAACAGGAAAAGCTTTCGCACTGTGTACTCCTGTGATCTGCACGGTATAGAACACCATAAAGTCTACCTGGAAGTGTCTGTAATATTGTTCTTACGAGATGATATTGTGTGTCCATTGGTTACAGATGAATCTTTCCTACTTCGGTTTTTACGTCACAAGAAGTACAGTATACCGATGGCGCAACAAACACTGCTAAAGTACTTAAGCTTGAGAAGATACTATCCGGAAATATTCAAGAACCTTGACTGCGACGACGTAAAACTGAAGGATATTCTCAGCAATGGGTATGTATTAAATTGTGTGTACATATAAACCAGCCTTTTCAATTAACTGCTACACATAATGTAAGTAATTATTGTGAACTTTTTATTGTACAATGTGAAACTCGCCTATAATTATTATTTGAGGTATGTATACTAAAGCCTATTAAAAATAGAAGTGCACGAGTGTGTATTACACAACTTATAAGAACAGGCCTAATCAAAGTAGTGAAAAAATTGCTCTAAATTGTAACAAAGCTAACCCTCTAACATAGTTTCATAAGATAATCCCCAACTTATGTAACTCTGCTTCATTTAGTCAACACCTACATTTATCTGGTTCCATCACATAGAAAGTTCCCACGAACTAGAAAGCCTTGAACTTTGTCTGCTGTCTCAGGTTCCCGCATTGCGAATACACCTCTTATGTAATTTTCACTGTGATATAATTCCATCTTGGAATTTCATAACCATTTCCTAATTTCAAGGTACATAGTGGTTTCACCGGTTCGCGACAGCAAGGGTCGCCGGGTCATCGTTTACAATATGAGTAAGGAGATTTTTGTTAAGTATGTTGTAATAATAGTAAGCGAGCGATGCAACTGCGAATATTATGTTTATTATTTAAATTTACGACGCGAATTAACTGGACTGCGAAATTGACATTGATCTTTTACTGAAACCTGTTGATTATGAAGTGTGAAGTAACGTTATCATGTTACTTTTGTTATCACTGTAACGCTTTGCATTAATTAGTTTGCGACAACTGCAGTGGACTTGAACTTTGAATATGTTCGTTAGGTAAATTCAACGCTCACAAGTACAACTGCTGGGACATGTGCCGCGCACACATGCTGGTCTACGAGAGTCTGCTGGAAGACTCGCTGGACCAGATGTGCGGCTACGTGCACGTCGGAGACGGCAGTGGAGTCACCGGCGCTCACATCACCACATGGAATCCGTCAGACTTCGCCCGCCTCATGAAGTGGGGAGAGGTAATGTTGTCACATTTAATTTCATATCATATTCAGAATGAGCTGATTCGGTAGAGAAGCCCTATGGCATATTATATCACCCACTGCTGAATCTCAGCTCACGCATTGCTTTGTGGGAGGGAGTGTAATTGGCCGTATCTAGGTATTGTGTCAGTTTTAGTTTTGGTAACATGCCAATGCCAACGGTAACGTCCAAAGTACAAACTATGTAAACTTCGAAAGTAGGGTACTTAGGTCAATTTCGTTAGCATCAATTTTCGTTAGGTTTCAAACCGTTTTCTTGACGTATGAAGAAATTTCCTGAGGTGGGCAGTGTGGTTAGATAACCCAGGTTACCTAATCCACTATTTCCGTGAATCAATTTTCAGTTGTAGGCAACACGATGTCGAAATTAGCCTACGAAGTAATATGTACGTACTCGCCCTTCCATTACATAAGGTATCTATGTTGTTGGTGAACAAGGGGAGCAAGGTCGTTTTCTCTGATGATGCAAAGTTGCTAGAAACTTTCGTAAAAATATGACATGTTGAGCTTAAGTAAATTAAGTATGTAGGAAATTTCGGCAATACTAGCGGTAGGTACCTAATGTAGGTATTAATGTCAAGCGTGCTCATAATCGGCCTAGCCTTTTTCAGTTCCGGCTGTTTTCGTAACAATACAATCCAATTAAGTAGTTACAGCGGGTTAGCCTTAGGTCATAAATTTGGCACTTAGGTAGGTTATGCTCGAGAAAAAAATGTAACTAGTTTATAGTAGGTTGTATTGCTCACTCGAGTCACGTTTGGAGGGCAAACAAACATGATCTGGCTGCTCCCATGATATCCACTTACATTAATTAAGGTATATTATGTGTTGCAGCAATCGGTGCCCATGCGTCACAAAGAGTTCCACTGCGTTAACGTAGCCAGTGCGCTCAAATATATCGTTGACTTCGCGGTTAGCAAAGTTACGCCGAAGATGGCTGAGAGACTTAACGTAAGTATTTGAACATCTCTTTATGTGATTTGTCTTATTTTACTTTCTTTGGAGGGTTTTCCTGGATATGAGGAAAGCTATGACTAAGAAGTGAGAAACTATTAAGTGCTTCTTAAATAATAATATTCTAAGATCAAGGTTGTTAATGAAATTTCCATTTGCATGAAACCCTCGTTAAAGCTTAGACGGTGATAAAGGATAGATACCCTTAAATGATGGTTTTCTAAAGGACTTGACTTTTTTTGTAACTTGAATTTAGAACAAAACCATGATCTCCGTTTTTTTCCAGATGCACACGAACCTTAAGCAACTCCACCAGCACATAAACGTTGAGTGCCTCCCCACAGGATACGGGGGTCCTTTGAAAATCGAAGATATGGTCAAGTTCACAACCCAGATCGTAAATGAACAGAAGAAGAAAGTGCTCGGACTCGACACAATGGAGATGATTAGTACCAGAGGAATCATCTCTTCAAGAAAACCCACAACCATCGTAGTCAACGGTGACATCGCGGTACAAGGGAGCTTCAGAAAACTAGAAATAGATTAGGCTAATCTTTTGTTTAGAAAACCTTTATTTTAAGCCTTTAGTTTTAGACAACCTGTGTTTGCGGAATGCGCGCGCTTTGAGCGTCACCGACTTTACAAATATTTTAAGCACTGAAAATTGTAATGCTCTAATTAAACCGTATGTTAATATATCTGTTATTAAATTAGATTAAGTATTTTTTTATGAAACTCTTTACCTTGTACCTATGCTTAAAAAGACTCTGGTGCATGGCAAATAAGATTTTTGTTCGTCTAAAGGCATTACTTCGATAAAAAATGTTTTCTCGACGCGTTTCTTTTCTGTTTGCTTTATATCCATACTATTATAAAGTTAAGATCCATGACAAATTAAAATGTATGACTTGTAAGCTTGTACTATACAGTAAGGTATAGAAAAAGAACATTAAAGGATTTTTATATTTCTGTGTATTTTGTTTTTTTTTTAACATAAATAGCAAATTGTAAAAGTAGAGTTGTGAAGGTGCGTTTATTCAAAATGAAAGAAGCTTTTTAAACACTTTTAAAACTTCAACAATACACAAATAACTTTGTTTAGGGCCCTGAAGATCTCCCTGCTCAAATAATCTGAAAACTGCTGACTATAATTTGTTTTAGATCCACAGTTTTGTCTATGCTGTTGTCACAAATTAATCTAAAACCACTCTAAAAATCACCAAAATTAAGTTTATTCTTGTGGCACAAAACGTTTCATATTCAGAAATTGATTATAGTGACGCATCCTACTTCCTACTAATCTTAATATATATAAATCTCGTGTCACAATGTTTGTCCTCAATGGCCTCCTAAACCACTTAACCGATTATAATAAAATTCGCACACCATGTGCAGTTCGATCCAACTTGAGAGATAGGGTAGGTAGGGTAGGTAGGGTTGGTAGGGTATGTAGGGTATGTAGGGTATGTAGGGTAGGTAGGGTATGTAGGGTAGGTAGGGTATGTAGGGTAGGTAGGGTATGTAGGGTAGGTAGGGTATGTAGGGTAGGTAGGGTATGTAGGGTATGTAGGGTATGTAGGGTAGGTTGGGTAGGTAGGGTATGTAGGGTATGTAGGGTAGGTAGGGTAGGTAGGGTGGGTAGGGTAGGTAGGGTATTTAGGGTAGGTAGGGTATTTAGGGTAGATAGGGTATGTAGTGTAGGTAGGGTATGTAGGGTATGTAGGGTAGGCAGGTAGGTAGAAAGGTAGAAAATTGCATTGCAACGCATGCCGGGGCACAGCTAGTATTATAAATGCGGATGTTTGTGAGGATGGATGGATGTTTGTAACTCTTTCACGTCAAAACGGCTGAACGGTACTTGATGAAATTTGGCACAGAGGTAGATTACAGTCTGGAATAACACAGGACTTTTTTCGATATCACGCGGGCGAAGACGCTGGCGCCAATTAGTCTTAACTATACTGTACTTGTACAGCTTTAATGATAGTTTAGTTCCTTAATTTTGAGAAAATCGTACTCTCAAAATAGTGGTTGTCAAGCTAAATCGAACTATCTTTTATCCCTACTAAAATGGTTTGGAATACAATTAGATATGAATAGGTATGTAATTTTAATCTTAGTCTCGTTTAATCCGGTGTTTCATCACGATCGGCACCAATATTTACCTACTGTGATTAAACCATTCTCGCGGAGTCTAGGTAAATTTGAACCCGCAACCAGTATCGCAAAAGACAAACGCTCAACCACTTTGCCAATCGTGACGCAGACAACATAAAATTATGCGAACGATTTCGTAAATTCCACCAGTTCACCTCCTATGAGTTGAGAGATAAATAATAATAAATATGTATATAATAATAAACTTCGTGGAACCTTGAACCTATTAATATTTTTTTAGAGAAAGTCTCAAATACTTTGTAGACGATTACCTCATTGGGCTAGTGAACGTTCGTAACGTATTTTAATTGTAGGGCTCTGGGTTAGAGTCCCCGGTGTATCGCTGACGTAAGTGTATTTTTACGAGGATTTATTAAAGAAAATAAGGAAATATATTTATTTGGAACTTTACCCGCGGGTTCGGTCGCGTTAAATTCGGTATAACACAGTACCTGCTACCTGCAGTTTTTGCTCTTGCGCCTTATTGATTTGTAATAGCAGCGCTAAGTTTTCCCTTTTCTTCCCTCGTTTTCCCTCGTATCCCAATTTTTTTTTTAAATAAAAATTAGCCTATGTCCGTCTCCAGGGTCCCAACTACCTCTGTACCAAAATTCATCAAATATTATAATTATAATATTAGTAAGGATACTGTGTGCACTTGTGGCATATCCTTACTAATATTATAAAAACGAAAGTGAGTTTGTTTGTTTGTTACCTCTTCACGCTTTAATGACTGAACGGATTTTGATGAATTATGGTATAGTGATAGTTGGGACCCTGGAGACGGACATAGGCTATTTTTTTTAATTTAAAAACGAGGGAGAAAGAGGGAAGAAAAGGGATAACAAGGCGCAAGGGCAAAAACTACAGTAGCAGGTAGGTACTGGAAAACATGAAAGGGGAACTCTGTTACCCCGAATTTAACGCCAGTGAAGCCGCAGACAAAAGCTATGAAACAATAAAAAAGTTAAGAAAAAACCACCAAACCATTATGCTCCATTTCGTTCTTGACTAAAATTTTCAATTACACACGAAACTAAGTCTAAGTATTGAAAGGCTTTTAATTCCTGTACTAACTGAATTTTGTATGGATGAATTTTCTTGTCATTCTTTAAAATACGCAGTAACGTCCACTGGAACGCTTACGAATGGATTGAGTAGAATTTTCACAAACTGACTTTTACGCACTACGTCGATGTTTTCTTCCGTCCGTGATGTCCTTGGTCGGCCCGATCGTTGTTTATTCAACGTAGAGCCAGTCTCCTCAAACTTTTGAACCCAATTCTTAATCGTTTGAACTTTGAACACTAGGACGGTCATTATACGTGCGTGAATTGCGATACTCTCTAAATTTACGCCGTGCAATGGTTACCGAATTATTGTTGCGATAAAACTCACGCACACACAAAAAGAACGGTCCGATCGGAAGCTTCCCCCGCACCCCACGCGCTATTCCTGCGCGCTATTTGAACTCTATTCGAAATTTAAT
The DNA here is from genome assembly GCA_958449745.1 of Ochropleura leucogaster. Lineage (NCBI taxonomy): Eukaryota > Metazoa > Arthropoda > Insecta > Lepidoptera > Noctuidae > Ochropleura > Ochropleura leucogaster. The sequence continues at coordinate 11,245,283 of OY288200.1, forward strand.
TTTCAAAGGACTTATGGGACACACTGTATAAAAGGAAAAAATCATCGATTCACTCACGATGGTATCTCAGAAAGTACGAGCAGTATTTAGAAACAAATCTAATTCGTTGTGTTGAAAAAAATCGTTCTCAATGTAAGACCACGCTCTTAAGATGACTTCAGTAGGCCTACCGTGACGTCTTAAAGCAGAACTTATTCCACTGAGGGAAAGCGATGGTGCTAGACACCCTGTATAGCTCTCGGAAGTGCTAGTGTACGTATATAATGACTTCAATCTGTCCTGTAGTGTAACTACAAGTCACTAAATAAAACAAAAATATAGTTTTATGGTTTTCCCCTTAAACACTTTATTGCCAATACACTATTTGTGAAATTTTGAAATCAAACGACAGGTTTATGTAATAATTTGCAAAATTTTATTATTATAATAATTATCTAATAATATGAGGACACAAGTCTAACGATATCACATCAATTATTATGGTAATTTTCAAATTCCGTTATTAAATAAAACTTTCCTTTAATACATAGACAACGTAATTTGACTATTAAACCTACTGACTACTTTAAGAGCCAACGCACACTAGAACATTGTGTCGATCGCTAATTTATCGATAACGTTAACCGATTTAAAAAAATTGTTCCAAAAGTTTTTATTTATAGTAGTCAAAATTGTGCGCTTTAATAAAGCTTTACTAAAGGCTTGACCGCTTGTTATTCTCTAGTGTGCGCTGTTTAAGAAATTCTTAAAGCGTCGTCTACACTAGAACAAATGTTTTGGGCAAAAATCGCGTTGTCCAATGGAGCAACAAGTAATTACGAGTTCACCAGTAATCAAATCGTCGCAATTCAAATGTATAATGTATGGAATATACGATATTGTAACATAGGCTGACTGTGCATCATCTGTAGCCTTTCCCAACTATGTTGGGGTCGGCTTCCAGTCTTACTGGATTAAGCTGAATACCAGTATTATACCTAGAGAGCAACTGCCTATGTGAAGACTGGTTATCAAACTTTCAAGCCATTACTACTGTAACGACTGTCAAAGATCTATAATGCTGATCAGGCTATAAATTATCATTAAAATATTTGGAATTTAATAATAGTTTCTATAAGCATATTATTGTGATGTTCAATATAGGCAAATAAATAAATAAAAACGGTAAGATTACTGACTTGATGATGTTTTCCGAGTGCTAGCTTATGATAACAAAGCTGCGAATGTCATTTTCCACAGACTGAAAAAGCTTAAGTCGCGGAAATTAGAATGTAGCATAAAAACGCGAAATGGGAAAACAACAAAATTGTGTGTTGTTGAATGCGACAATGTAGGAAAACATTTTTTTACATGAATTTCCTACTCAATTAATTCAAAACACAGCTTTATTGCACAGTTTTATCTAAAACGAATTAATGTACCGCTAGTTTTGAAAACATCTGAATTCCTTTGTCAGTACTTATCGTCTTTGTCTTAAGATAAAACATATAGAATTAATTAATTTAAAGAAAAAACTATTTAAATTAATGTAAACAATAGATTTCTCTTTGTGTTGTAATGTAGTAAAGTGTTGTTTTTTTAAGTTTCATGAAACACTTAATACCAGGTTACATTGCGTTCAATAAATAAAAGTTGGCTATAAAATACCCTAAAACTAAGAATAGTTCATGAGGAATGAAAATGAAACAGATAATTATTGTGATCAAGATTTTATGGCAAACCACGGTTCAATCAAATTGATTCACTTTAATTGAAAGCCTCTGAAACCTATTTATATATAGTATCTATGAATATAAAAGAGAAAATTATGTGCTTACTCATCACGAAATCTCAGATACTACAAGTGTTAGGAATCTCAAATTTCGCAAGAGGGACTAAGACAGGATTCTGCAAAAATCCAGCCCTAAGGTGGAGAAACAGGATGGCAAACTTTATATGGTAGAACGCTATTTCTTGGCTGGAATGACTTGGCATTGTTTTCACGAAATTAATAATTACTAATAGTATAAAAGCGAAAGTGAGTTTGTTTGTTTAGATGTTACGTCTTCACGTCTAAATTACCCAACCGATTTTGATGAATTTTATATAGGCAATTTTATATAATTTATGAGAAAAGGGGTGAAAGAGGGATGCAAAAGGTGAGAGAAAGATATTTTTATTCGATCATCACGCGGGTTAAAGTTAGCGTTAGCCCAAAGTAACTATGCCACACGGACGAAGTCGCAGGCGGAAGCTAGTACAATATATAACATCAGGCTACGACACTAAGGAGCTGAGCAGCGGGTGAAACCGGTGGGCACAGCTAGTAGTTTATAGTATTGTTTACGTATATTAAAGAATATCATGGTTTACATGCATAACTACTGCAAATATTCTATACAGCAGATTAATATTGCATAATATACCTACAAAATAAACTAATAAGCAGACTATTATAATCACAAGACATTTTTACTTCTAAGTCGGAAAAACAGCAACGGGCATAAATAATTGTTGTAACATAACATAAAACACAATCGTTTAAATAATTGTATGAAATGAAGGCATTCCTAAAAAAATCATTTAGGTCAAGCCCGTATTCACCGCTAAATAGCTGAGTCATTACTGATATGGATTTTCCGTCACAAAATCATTTTAAATTTAATTATTATTTGAATCAATGGTAGGAAATTCTTTCCATGGAATATATTTTTTTTAAATTTCAACTTACATTCTGATTTTTAAATCATCTGGTAAAATTATTTGATTATTTTACATCTATCAAAAGTCAACTCTATTCCTAGAACAATAGTGACTACACTTGTGAAAGGACCACAGTCATTAATCTAAAAACTGTGCGTAAGACTAACAGAACTGAAATATTCCATCTATATAATTAGGATTTCTAATACAACAAGTAACTAAGCTACCGGAACACAGAAATGTATTGACTTTACCTATATTTTGCCAAAGATTCGATCTTTTAATCAGATTAAAGAGAATTCTAGTTTGACAATGGGATTGAATGAAACCGCTTTTAGTCTTTAGTCAATTCCAGAAACCCACTACCCAAAGTCTTAATTTGTGTGTTTTAGCTTGAATTTTAGTTATGTTGGTTTTACGCCTACTTTGACCAACACCTTTTGGTCTTTAAATGTTAAGGTAGGTGAAATTAAAAAATAATATTGATCTTTATATACATAAACCTAACTTACAAAATATAATACCTAATAAGTCTTAGAGCAACATAAATAAACATCAAAATTGTGTAATAACTTAATAATAAGAAGAATAACGATTGCACGTTTTATTGCACTTTTGATAATTTTGAAATTGAATCGAATGGGTGAGATTCTCGACTAAATATCAAAATAAATATTATGCATTAACAATATTTTACTACTAACATATAAAATAACTGTGATGACAGAGTAAAGTTTATAACATAATTATGTGTCTATCCTTGGATGCACCGGCGAAAACCGATTAATAGAAGCTCATGAAACAATCACTATTACCTATAAAAATACAAGGTTTATTTGGCCTTACGACCAATGTAAGAGTTAGATTGTTTCAACTTTATTGAAATGTCAATGTAATGTAATTTATTCTAAAATGGAAAGGTCGAAAATATTAAGAGAAGATTTACAATATGATAAAAATATGTAAGTAACAAGAAAATTAATTATATAAATACTATAGCAGAAAATTCCGTACAGTAGTACATTATCGTACAAATATAACGTAAATACGTGTTTATTTTTAAATGTAAAGTGTCGAATAAAAGCTACATGTACAAAGAAAATTATTCCAACTAGTAATTGAAAAAATGGGAAGAAACGTATAGTATCCTAGCTGTTTGATTATTACGAGTACCTATAGTATTTATTTACGTAAGGGTTCTGTAGCTTAACACCTACAAGTCGGCATTACTCTAAAAGTGAATATTTAAATGCTTACAACTAAAGAAATAACAACATTTGGTAACATCTACTGCATTAAATATTATTAACATACTTATTACAGCAACATTATAATCAACCACTATTTATGTACTGATGCTTTAAAAGTAACTATTTTTTTTAACGATTTCAATAAATTGATACTTGACTTAAACTACAATGGATTTCAGTTTAAAATTGAATCGAAGACTTTCAACCTCTATTGACAGATATATGGGCATTTCCTACTTTCACAGTGACATCTAACTATATCTACAGAATCTATCTAAGAACTATTTGACTGTTCGAGCCCATTCAAAATCGAGCTCTATGCTATCATAAGAACCATGAACTATTATTTGGTAATAAAACATCATTTTTTATCTGAGAACTCATTGCTCCATTGGGGAAAGATTTTGAGGCTCTGGCCCAGTAGAGGAGGCGTTTCGTTAATGTTTTTACCAAAAATACGGTAGGACGGGTGCAAGTATTGTTGACTTTCTGATGCCGCGAAAAAATTCTTTGCTTCTTGTAACTGACGTCGCGTTGGTGATGTGTCAGTGAAGTTTCCTGAAAAGTAAGATTATTAAATTATACTTTTGAATAATAGTTCATTATTTTATATAAACTATGAACGAAACTAACAAAAACTATAAAAAGCTCTTCCTCAACGCAATCAGCCAGTAATTTGTCAAAGAGAAGCAACATTGCCACAATTTTCTAGTAAAAGATTGTGCTTTTTCCGTTGGATGTTTACAATAATAATAATTTGACTATCTTTTATCAGGCGGAAACAAGGTGCGTGCTTTCAACGGTTGGGTCATGCCGGTTTTGATGTACTCTTTCGGCATACTCAAATGGACTCAAACAGAACTGGACGCCCTGGATAGGAAGGTGCGTACATTGTTAACGGCATTTCGTATGCATCACCCACGTTCCTCGGTTATGAGACTGTATATCCCGCGGAGTTGTGGAGGTCGAGGCTTTTTAAACGCCAAGACTCTCCACAATCGCGAGATATGCAGTCTCAGGGAATATTTCCTAGAAACCGACGTGGGAATGCATCGGGATGTAGTTGCAATGGACAAAGGCCTCACCCCGCTCTCCTTGGCTAAAGAGAACTGGCGCAAACCTGTAGTGCTTGACACTAACGACCGCAGGGAGGTATGGCAGAGTAAGGAGCTTCACGGACGCTTTTTTCGGGCCCTACATGGACCCGATGTAGATCAATCAGCGTCCGTAGCCTGGCTACGTTCCGGGGACCTCTTTGGAGAAACCGAAGGTTTTGTCTGTGCAATTATGGATGAAGTTATGATGACAAATAACTACCGGAGATTTATTGTGAAGGACGGTACGGTTGACATATGTCGGGCATGCCACCGTCCGGGAGAATCAATACGACACATTATCTCCGGTTGTTCGCGTCTAGCTAACGGAGAGTACTTGCATAGACACAACCTTGTAGCCAGGATTATCCATCAGCAACTTGCTCTAAAATACAACCTTGTGGAATCGGAAGTGCCGTACTACAGGTATGAGCCCGACCCAGTTCTTGAACATGGCAATATCACATTGTACTGGGATCGCTCCATCATCACTGACAGGACTATTGTTGCCAACAAGCCTGATATAGTGGTGGTGGATCGATCAGAGCGGCGCGCAATGATTGTTGACATAACAGTCCCGCATGATGAGAACCTCGTGAAAGCCGAGAAAGATAAGCAAATCAAGTATATTGACTTGGCTCGCGAGGTTGTCGACATGTGGGATGTGGACTCAGCGATCATTGTGCCGATAGTCGTATCTGCCAATGGCTTAATTGCCAAGAGCCTCGACCAATACCTGAGGAGGCTCTCGTTAGGCAGCTGGATCAAGGGCTTGATACAGAAAGCGGTACTCCTGGACACGGCTCGTATTGTTAGGAGGTTCCTTTCTCTGGAGCCCTGACCGCCGGTAGCTTTGACCCTGTTCCCGATACCGGTGGGCTACTATTTTTATATTTTTAAATGTTTTTTTTTTTTATGATTATAAGAAATATTTAAAAATGTAATTTTATGTATAGAGATCAATAAATGGACGATAGAATTTGACTATTTTTTAAACATTGCCCAACGTTTGAAATTTCTCCTGTTTTGTGGGTGCGTTTACAAACATTTAGCTCACATACACAAACCGCCAGACCGGAAACAACTATCTGCAGGTCATACTTGTTGTGTATTTGTTCCGTGCGGGAATCGAACCCGCGACACGCAGCGCAGCAGTCGATCGCTCAGGAACTGCGCCAACCGTGCCGTCAATTCAAAAGTGTAGGTAAATCAATTATTTATTTCAATTTAAAAGTGTAGGTATACAAATTCATGAGCAAGAATCTCAAATGGCATGCCATCAATTAAAACTATAGGATAAAACGAGGAAAGTACATTTGCTTACATCCTTAATTAATAATTATGCTGTTAATTTAAAAACATACCTATAAAAGCTAAGAGCAGTCCCGTTGGCATAGTGTTTTTAGTTGCCTGCGGTAAACATTTTAGCCAACCAAGGTCTTCGTATGTTTGCCCATTCGAGGATATCAGGAAGTTATATGGCAACGTGCCATTTGTAGCGGTGGTATTGCTCTGGAACAATTATATAGGTATGTAGGTTATTAGGATTTTCCTTTCCCCATAAAAGTATTTGAAAAACAGGATTTCGTATATGTATGAGTAAACGAAGGTTATAGTTATGGCTTTATTTATTTATTATGTTTGGGAAAACAAACGGTTGTACATTTAGCATAAAAAGTGTTGACTTAACATTAAACTTAACAAATATACCCACAACATTTTTTTAGATTACTATATGACATAATACAAACTGCCACCAAACGTTAATTGAAACTGGAATAATAATTGAAACAGGCTAAAATAAAGTAATCAAATTAAAAGAAAATAAGTATAAGCAATATCCACGGAGGTAACAAACAAAAAGAAATAAAGTAAACAAAATTTGTACGTAATGTATAATGCAAATATAGCCAAAAAATATGTATGAAGCTTTGACTTATAACTCTGAAATTGTAAATTTGTGTTTACTTAAGAATACGCGAATCGGAATTTTAATTTAATTCTGTAGATATTGCACAAATTTTCAATTAATTAATATCGTCCTGCTTTTTTTTTAAGTCGGTTAATAAAATTAGACAAAAGGAAATAAAAACATAAATTCGAATTTATTATTTCCCACAATTCATTTACGTTATAATTTTCCGTTTCAAAAGCTCGCATGTTAATTTACTTTATATAAATAGCATAGTCTGTCGGTAAAGACCACAATAACAATGTCGTTTGTTCAATAATGGTGCATTCGATAAGGCCGTAAACTGTTGTAACCGGCACATTGACCTTAAACTAATAATAACAAGTTATTTTTAACGCAAAATTGATGCAAGCGTCTAGATGGAGCATGGAGGAACAATTTAATTTAAATTTATCTCATTTTTATGGTTCCGAACCTAAAAGAAAAAAAAACAGATCCCTTATTGGATCGCTTGGTCTATCTGTCTGTCAAAACCCTTTATCTCTGGAACGCGTGTAGGGCTCAAATTGAAATTATAACCATATACTCAAGTTGGTGGACCCTTGGAGTTTTGAAAATATCAACCTTCTAAATTTAAGCAGTCAAAAGATATGAACGGTTATGTCGTAAGTTTGTACAGAACCTTCGGTGCGCGAGTTTGACTCGCATTTGCCCGGTTTTTTATACATTTTGTGCCACTCCTTTAGTTTTAGCTAACCTCAGAAATGTATTTGTAATCAAATTAATCTTTGTTTTAATGTATTACATGTGAATACTCTTGACCTCAATCTTGTCGAAAATACAGAGATGAACCCGACACTGGAACTAGCTAACCCTTAACCCTAAGCTTATTAATTCGTGACTTAATAGATACAGGTTTTATGAACTTTACAGGGAACTCCACTCTTAGGCTGAGCGTATAATAAAGGAGAGGTTCTCACGAAGCACTTTACCAAAAAAAGTATGGGTGATAACCAGAAGTCGGAATTAGGTAGAGTTATTTATGTATTTACACTGATTACATACGAGCGAAATAATAATGTGAATATGCCTCAAATCCCCTGATTAATTTTAGAGAGCAGAAAAAATCCCGTGATTCATCAAGAATAAATAAAAAAGAAACGAATATTGTTTTTATTATTATTTATCTGTAATATTGTTTGCCACACGGAATATTCCATTAGAAATCCCGCGAAAGATCCATATTAACATCAACATTTCGATGCAAGTACATAAATAACTCTACCTAATTCCAACTTCTGGTGATAACCGATAGTATCTCTAGAGTCCCGATAGAAGAAAGGAGATGGTGGAATATAAGAGCTGATGTACACCGACGTTGAAAGATCTCTTGTTGAACTTGCTTAGCTATTACCAACACATCATCCAAGTCGTGTGTGACCCAAAAAGTAAATTATCGATCATAATTTTAATAAATATTTATGAACATAGACCGTACTACGTGACATGCAAAGGTACGATTAACTCTGTGAACATATCGAATGAACTGTAGACTTGAACTATGTACTGTGAGTCAACATTATCGATTTGAAATCCATATTATGTGCAGTAAATTGGGTTATTATGAATTATAAAACTGTGTAAGGAATGATATTGTAAGAAAATGGAGTAAATGATAGCGTTGACAAGAGAGAATGGAGGAAAAAACACGTGTTGCGCCAACCCAAAGCAACATGGGTACAAAGTTAGGAAGATGATGAATTATAAAATTTATCACACTAATATTATAAAGGCAAACATTTGTATGTGTGTGTTTATTACTCCTTCACTCTGAAACGACTGGACCAGTTTGGATGGAATTTGGTATGTAGAGAGTTTATACCATGAATTAACACATAGGTTTTGTTTTTATCTCCCAAACAGCGGGGCGCAACTAGTTTTACAATATAACGTAGGTAGGTACCCCATATAGGTTAAGGCTAGTTGGTGACAAGTGACCTAGGCCACGAACTGTGACAGCCTAGTAGGTAATCAGAAACTAGGCCTACTTATTGAGATTATGGATTTTGCCCGTACATTTACCCCCGTGTGGGACTAAGAAATACTCCATGAAAAAGTATTGCCGGGATCAAATATGGCATATCTCATTGATTGTCGTTTTTCTCTTCTTTGTATACCCACATACCTTATTTTCCACTGTGGGACTTACTACATTTGGCAGAAAATCGTATCTCAGCTCCTAGTCTATTCGTGTGGTGAATTTCATTAGAATTCGTTCAGCCGTTAAGGCGTGACATGAAACAAACGGTTACATCGAGTTATTTGATCATCACACGAGAACACTACCTACATTTTTCCGGATCATACGCACACATAAACTTACGCCTCTTTCCCAAGGGCGTAGGCAGAAATGATAGAACGCCACCTTCTACGATCCTTGCACACTTCTTTTGCTTCATCCACATACACGCATATTTCCGAAAAACTTCACCAATAAGGTCAGACTTTTTCGTTCCCTCAGGCGTTGCCACTCACCTCTGCCTTATAAATAGCTTTTGTTAGTCGTCCTTCATTCATCCTATCCACATGACCAAACCATCTAAGCATACTCTTTTCCGAGATCAGAACTCACCCACGACACAGAAGAAATTCCTAGTATGAGGCAACGTTTAAAAAAAACTACGAATTACGTGTTAATCCAGAATATAAGTTAGATACCTTGATATCATATTACATACAACCCCGATTTAGAGTAAAAGATTAACAAACATACACACATATAAATGTTCGCCTTTATAATATTCGTGTGATGAAATTTTATAATTCATCATCAACTCAAACATCATTAAAACTACTTACTTACTAAGCATGGGCTAAGTGAACTTATGCCCTGTATTTTGACATAAGTCTCATAGAACGTACGGGGCATTAGTAATACGGATGAACTTAGTATTATTTGAAGGCATGTCTTTGGCGTTGTTTATTATATCTGTAGAAAATAGGTACGCTGATCCAAAAAGGTTCGCCACCCCTTTCCTAGTTTTCAACATTATTTTGAAATGTAAACTCGCCGGGCACCAATCTTAACAAAGCTGAAATCTAGCAATTGTATCAAGTAACCTAGTTCGCGGTGTAATACAATCGCACCCGCATAATACTCTGCCCTCTATATTTGGACACAAGATCGTTATGTTGGACTACTTCGAACATATTGTATTTTACAACAAGGCACAGTTTAGAATGTGTAGATATACCTAGCGTTGCCAGGCGTCCGGGTTCTTGATTGCGTATCCGGCCAAAATTAACGATCGATGTCCGGCTTGTTTAGCATTCGTTAGGCCGTTGTTAGACACTATTTGAAAGATTATTAAAAAAGAAGTAAGTACTTAGACATACTTGCCATACGAAATTATTTATAATTCTTAAGATTTAACAAGATTTATGGTTATAATAAAAAAAGCCACAGTTTAAATACACGTTTTTTCCGAACTTGGGACCTTCCAAAAGGCCGGACTTGGTAAGGTACTACACATACTAATACCAAGTCCGGCCTTTTTACCGAAATGTCCCGGCGAACTGGCTGGTCTGTCCGGCTATTAGTTTTGGCGACCTGGCAACCCTATGTTTAACCTTTGTATCAATGATAATAAAGGAGCTCTACAAATAAGTGGGCGAGGCCGAGGTGAGCGCAGTTTTTCATGTAAAAATGCAACCTAGAATGATGAAACGACAGATTGTTACATTACGAGCAGTATAACCACAGAATTAAGCTATGTGGGCCTGAGCATGCTTGGAAGTGTTAGTAGTAGCTCCACTTTCGTTAAACTTCGGAAGCAAATACGCGATTCCAAAGGTTTGTTAATAGCTTCGATTCGCTTTCGATAGCGAAATTTTGATAACGCGATTTCATTTCAACGGCTGAAATACGAATTTTTCTATCGCTACTGAACACTGAGTCACCGAAGTAAAAATCCCCGCCGCGCGCCGCTTGTATACCTTGCATACCTAAGTTAGAGCGCTGAATTATTTCTCACATGTTTATGAAGAGCCCTTTTACACTTCACCAAGTCCATAAACAAAAGAAAATGACAATGAATACAGCTGTGTTTACCTGCATCTCCAGCAGCAGTTTCGTACAAGACTCTGTACTATTACATTGTGGTGTACCAGTGTGGACTACTGTCACGGCCCTCAGTCTGTACGGGAAGGACCTCAGAATCCTTTGGTCTGTATTACTGGGATCCCACTGGGATCTACTGACTAATGACAGAGGGTTTTCAACAGGTGGTAGAACATTTTCTGAAAAAGAATTTGGTAAGGATTCCTTTAATTACGTGAGATTAAAATTGGGTAGAGAGGGTTAAATGTGAAAATCACATCAATGAATTTCAAAGTGAGGTAAAAATAAAATTGAGACGAGTAAAATACTTTTTACCAATAATAATTATATACGAAGATACGATTGTTTGCCTAAAAACCAAGGCAAGAGATTGTTATTTCAAAATTCCGATGAAAATTTAACTGATTCTATTAGTAACCTTTGAAATTATAGAAAATACAAGTAATGCAGCAGGGGTAGCATAAAACTTTAGGACATAACGAACATAACTATAACGGGGAGAAGGGGGTAAAAGAGTGTTCTAAAAACCTTGTGATTAATGCATGGCCCCAAGGAATTATTTAGGTTCACAAACATGTATTGTAATAACTATGTTAACTTTGATCATAGTTACAACATCTACAAAGACCAGAAATATTCTCAAAAAATGAACAATCACAGACGTCAAAGTTATTTGATAAGCATATTTCATATTATCAAAGTGAACAGTGATTAGATTGCAACACAGATTGTAATAGATATAAGCCTAAGGTATTGAGTTTGCTTTTGTGCATATTTAATTTGATTACAAAAATAATATACCTAAAGTAAATTCACTTACCAGAATTATTTTGTATCACAAGAAGATATATTCCAATAAATACGCCAGCAATCAAGATTATCAGCAGCAAGCTAACGATGACGGTGGTCACTGTATTTCTCTGTGGGTCAGTCTGTGGAAACCGATGCAACAAAGGTGTATTCTCCTCTGGTCTCACCTCATTTTCCTCCTCGGCCCGATTAGTGTTATGCCGAGTTTCATGCTCTGCAATACAATTGTCCACTTTACCAACAATTTCACAATCAAACTCTCTCAAATCCATAGACATAGTTTGACTCAGACAGCACAATATTCCCAATAGCTGGCAATGAGATGAACTGACTAAAGCTTTAACTGATAAGCCAGGCTTCCCATTGTTCAGGCTATCATCATCAAACACTGACAGGAAGTGTAATTCCCCATTACAAAGATAAACAAAAAATAAATCAATTACTGTTTAAACAATACAGTGGTAACTCCACCATGATAACAGTTATCTTTGTGAGTAAACTATAATATTTGAATATCTATAATTACTACTACAATATCCACTTTTAAGTAATACTGCTCATAGTGACCAATATGAGCAAAATCTTCTATGTTCAATCAGGGATTTACATTGAAATGGATATGATGTCTGTTTGTTACACATTTAAGTATCTCTATCAGGTCTGTATTGTGATATCATATCTCTCCAAAGTATCATATTTGCTATGCATATTATGTAGAGTGTTTATCTACATACCTACTAGTAGATTGCATCAAAACAATAGTGATTTGTCAGATTTTGACCGATTAGTACTTAGTTTTTTTTAAACATTAGATGCATGTAAATAGTATAACTTCATTGGCATCCTATAAGAAGTTTCCTGTTTTATGACTTCTTATATCTATGAATTCAGGTTCATGCATGAGTAACATACACAAAGAACTACAAGAGATTGTTCAAATAAAGGAACTTACCCACAGAATATAATGGCTGCATCTTAGAAACTGAGAATTATTTTTAATGAATAAGCATTACGAAGTGACCAGCTATATACAATATCGATCAGTAATGAGGAACATGAGTATGAGGAAAAAGTAAAAGTGTTCAGGAAAACAAAAATGTTTATAGTTTTAATTGTCAAAACACAAATGTCATTGTGTCAAAACTGTCACACAGTTTTGTCAGTTTGACAATAGGAACAAACTGATTGTCGAAAGTCTAGGGTTGAGGCTTGTTTTTCCATAAAGGCTAGCTATAGGGACGTCATATCTGGATTTACCCCTCTGCCAAATCAATGGCCATTGGACCACACATTGTGTGACATAAAACTATTTCTAGCCGTCCAGTATCGTTTTATTTCGTAAACAAGTGCTCTGAAAAATGTTTAACAATAGCTACCAGATTGCAATATAAGACGATATAAGATACATAATGGTGTCTTTAGGGGCAATGATCTGATATAATATAAAGTGGTTCATACCTAAGAGGTTCAACGCTTCGCCTCTCATGCATGAGGTTGCACGTTTAAATCTGGGCAAAAAAGCTCTAAAGTGTCTTTTTCAATTCTTTTGAACTTTCTAAACTTTATATCATAATTAAATATCATGGACATTGGATAAGGAAAACAAATAATAATTTAAAAATTCATTTATTTTTAAATTGAGTTGGCGAACAAACTCCCAAGAGAATCTTACACAATTCTCTTTAGTCGAATTTATGTTATTCGTTCTTAGTTTATGGTTTTTTGTGCAAGCTCACCCACTATTATGTAAATAGAGATAGACCAGGTCTACGGTTAACACGATATCTGACTTTTCAAGTATTGGATTTATTATCTGTAGCTTTACTACGGCGATACAGTGACTTCGTTTCCTTTTATTGATTTTAATAGCCTAGAATATAGAGCTAGTGTATATTCTTCATTTAATATTTATAAACTGTTCCATCTACTTGTTGACCAAAGTGCCCCAAGTATAGAATTATGAGAGTCCAAACAAAAATCAAGTTGTTGTTACCCTGACCCTGCGTAGTCCGTCAAGTTGCACAGATTTGCTAGAAATTGACGAAACGCTGTTCAATAAATCTACTGCGTTTGATGTATGAATATTAGAAAGCACGATTGATTATGACGATCGATTTCAGTGTTCTTCACGTGAACCTTGTTGAAGAACTTCAGCTTTAGCATCTACCCGGCTGTGACGATTACAACAGATCGTCGGCGTTTATATGGCAGTACCTATTGTAATCACATCTTTCATATAACACTACGTTTAGAGCAGTTTTTAATTTAGTTGTTGTAAAGAAGCCCTGCTATTTGTCTCGGTAAGTTGAAAAAAATGCTGCTGTTGATTCTTCTAGAATACTTTATTGTAGTTAAAAGAGAGTGTAGTGCCCCACTTTGTGTTAGCCTAAGAAGTAGAATGTGTGTTTGTAACTATTTGTTTTGACTTCTTAGCGAATGGGTCTGCTCTGCTTGCTATTTCCAATGATTGGTTATTTTAGTGGTGTTTGTTTATACTCTCTCTTACACATATTTGATTGTATATTCACATATTATTCAACCTATACTGTATGAGATAAATGTGTGGTGTTAAAAATGTGGATTAAAAACAGAGTCATATTTAGTTCAGAAGATATAAGAGAGCAGATTAACATACTGTATTCTGGTCAAAATCATAACCCTTCTTTTTGCGTTACCATAGTTGTTTATAAAGAGTTCACTTAATTAAAATAAGTTGGAATATCCATATTTTCTTTAAATTACATTTAATAATGGTTGCAAGAAAACTTATGATTAGCTGGCTTCACTTATATTTATAAGATACACGCTAGAAGTAGCTATCTATGAACAATGTCCATAGGCAACTTCTAAATACAGATTTGCATGTCTAGAACATTGTAAAATTGCCAATCATCACCAATCAATTGTGTAGACATGTGTGTTTAGATGTCAAAGAGTATCTCCAACACATGGACAGTTCTAATACAACCTCAAACAAGTTTTCTGAAATACAGTGACCATTTTGGCTCACATATTATTGGTCACAGCTTTAATTAAGTATTTTGAAATAAGCAGGTCAGATATCTATTCACCATTGCTTTAAGAATAATGCGCAGTTTCTCTAAATAATCTTAAATTAGCAGGTGTCACTCAACCAATACACACCATTCTACTTAGTATTTGCCCATGATTGTTGTATTATCTTGATCTCTCATGATGATAAATGTGCTGGTTGCAAGCATTGCATTCTTCATTGTTGCTAAGAATATGCCTGTACTCTTTTTGTTGCTTTTTTATCATTATGCATGAGTTTTAAATATCAATCTTGTGTGCGTAATAATTGCTCTGCAAATGTTTATTTTCTTAATAGATGCATTGTTTAAGAGCGACTTTCTGCTTTTTAAAATTTTATGTTGTTCTAAATTGCGCCGACCCCAAATAGAATGGGACAAGGGCAGGAAAATGATGACTATCAATTGGGGTCGGTGCAACACGTTTTCTTCTTCTATACTCCTCTATGAGACTAAATTTAGTAAGAACATTAATTCAAATGGAAATAAAGAATATTGTATTTTTTTTTATTGGATGCTAAAAACAAAAACTATAAAATAATCTAAAGATTTATTTAGGCACTAGGTATATGCTATTTATTAAATCTTGTATGTAATATTTTGCTAAACTTCTAATTCATTTCTTTTTTTAACTTTTTACTTCTATAAGTAGAAGCATATCACTTTTGACTATATTTTTATAAAATGTGGTTTATTGTTTTAACCTGCTGGCTGTTGAATGTATGCATGCATCATAAAATACTTCTTTAAACATACATTCAGACAACTTCTATAAAATATCATAATTCTTCCAGGATTGTAGAAGCATTAAATGATACGAGAATTCTATGACAGTTCCGATGAAGATGATATGGAAAATCAGTATCCGATAGATCCAGAATGCTTGGTTCTGACTCGGCCTGACTGCGACATGCATAACCGGTGTTGTGGTGGTAAAGCGTGGTGCATCAAAGTAGGCAACATTTATTATTAAATTAAGAAAATATTGAGAAATCCCACATGATACAATATGATAATATTGTCTTTAATGTTTTCAGGATATTTGTGGCATCATATGTGCCGTGCTAACATGGTTACTGATACTGTACGCGGAATTTGTTGTGATGATGGTGATGCTTCTGCCTGGTCTGTCCACATACCCTGTATACAGCTACATCAATATATTTATCTTCCAAAGCCTGGCATTCCTTGCGTTTGCATCGCACCTTAGGACTATGTTCACGGATCCAGTAAGTACTAAATGTACTTTGTCGTAAGAAACACACAATTTATGTTAAGGAAATCAATATGCTACCTTATTACAAACTTTTCTCTCTGACAATACACATGCCACAAATTGGAAATCAAATCTTAGTTGATTGTTACTTTTGAATAGACTTTTAATCAACTTTTGATTAATGCAATTGAAAACAGTTCTAATGGTCGCTAGCGTGATTGCTGAGCAAGAGGTCGTGGTTTCGTTTTCCGGCTCGGACAAAGTGATATCCAACAGAAATTTCTCAGTAGCGTCCACGGAGTTTGGAGTAGTCCCCAGCTCAGTGCAAAAGGCTCGCCATATATCCGAGCCCAGTCCCATATGAGCGGTTCCATATAGGAACCGCTGATATGGGACTTAATTGGCAAAATATGAGTGTATTATTAAGTACACCTCCGCCCAAACCTTAAGGAATTACTGCCTACTGTTATGTTATCAAATGTAATAAATGATCGATTTTTTTATAGGGTGCTGTTCCAAAGGGGAATGCTACAAAGGAAATGATCAAGCAGATGAGTTTCCGAGAGGGTCAGGTGATATTCAAGTGCACGAAGTGCTGCAGCATCAAGCCGGAACGGGCTCATCATTGCTCAGTGTGTCAGCGCTGCATTCGGAAGATGGATCATCACTGCCCGTGGGTTAACAACTGTGTTGGCGAGAACAACCAGAAATACTTTGTGTTGTTTACAGTAAGTAACTAAAGTAATTATTTCTCAAATCATATTCTACTAATCCTACCCACATTTTATAAATGCGGAAGTTTGTAAAGATGTATGGATGTTAGTGGTTTTTTCACACAAACTACTCGAACGGATTTCGATGAAATTTGACATACAGATAGTTTTTAACCTAAATTAACGCATACTGGGTACAGCTAGTTATAAATAAAATAGCTACACCTTAACACTCATAAATCGGGACCAATACCACCAGGGTATCACTGATCCCACCAATGACGAAACTCATTCTGAATGTGTACATTAGCCATTTGTCAGAAATCCATAGACCTACGCGTAATAATTATCTATCTTATCAACTCTAATCCTTATTATCAAATTCTATAATTCGTGTATCCGATGTAATGTTGCGACCTCATTAGTGATGATAACTACATTCTTTTCTATGTTTCTAACCTTTGCACATTCTTCTTGAATCGTTTTTTTTTTTTGGGACATAATGTTTTCATAATGAGCTCAAAGAGTTATAAGAGAGCTGAATTAGTCCCAAGCGGCCAAATATGCCGCTTGGGGTTGCTCTTAATGTAAAACCACGCTTGTCTAGATTTGTCTGTAGATAGGTGACCACCAGTTATATACAATTTCCTCCGTGCGTCAGAAAACACGTATATCTGTTGGTCCCGGCTGTCATTTGTAAATTTTTGACAGTCGTTACAGGTAGGTACTTATTGTCCCGAAAGTCTGACAACTAGCCTTACCTTGAAGGGGTACTGTATTACCCAGTAATAACTTGGCTGTGGAGGTCAGATAGGAATTGTAAAATTTGAACAGTATTCAAATTTTGTTTTGTTTTTGTTGTGTTGCCGCGTGTACGCAAGTTAGGTTCAATGTAATGTCTCGGTTGTTTTTTTTACATTTTGTAGAGGTTTTTGTGGTTCATTAAGCGGATGCAGCTGAATACCAGTGTATTCAGCTGCATCCGGTTCGCGGAACCCGACTGTAACATAGGTAGTTGAGAAAAGGCTAAGCAGAAGTTGAATGCTTTCAAATTGATGACTTAATGAACCACAAAAACCTCTACAAAATGAAAAAAAACAACCGAGACATTACATTGAACCTAACTTGCGTACACGCGGCAACACATCGAGCCAAACTATTCCAGTATAACATCGCTTTGTATAGATTTTCCGTACTGTGAAAGGTCCTGATAAACTGGTTCTGAGTAGCTCGATTGGTAGCTGTGCGTTTATTGTCTTGGGACTTTGTATCTTTTATTGACTAGTTGTTTTTTTTATACTACAGTTCTACATAGCGGCGATATCAATCCACGCGGTGGGGCTGGCGGTGTACCAGTTCGTGACGTGCATCCGACATGAGTGGCGCGACTGCAGCGCCTACTCCCCGCCCGCCACCGTCGTGCTACTACTGTTCCTCATCGCGGAAGCGCTGCTATTCGCAATTTTCACCGCCGTCATGCTTGGCACTCAGCTACACGCTATTTGGAACGATGAAACCGTGAGTATTTATTATTTAAATCGATATCAATCGGCTCTATTCATGTGAGTAACTCGTTAACTCGCACGCCAATTGAGTGATTATATTTATAATTTTTTTATTAAACGAGATCTGAATAATATTCAAACACGTTACATCTGTTGGAACATTTTGCAGGGTATCGAGCAACTGAAGAAGGAGCAGGCGCGGTGGGTCCGCAAGTCTCGGTGGAAGAGCATACAGTCAGTGTTCGGCAGGTTCTCTATACTTTGGTTCTCGCCCTTCACTCAGCCTTCGCCCAAGACGAAACTGGAAAGCTACCTGTACAGTGTTTAGATAAGATATTGCAGGCTCACATTCATCCATAGTTTCAGTGTGACATGCATCCACTCTCGTCTCGGTGTGTGAATATTTACAGTCATCGTAGCAGTCATGTTTCAAATCGATCTAAATGTTCTGACCAAGTAGCACCCATGGTGTCATATAAAGTTGGTTTCGACACAACATTTCAAGCAATTCCTAATAATATCATTGAGTCACTCTTGTCTCACTATGATTGACTGACTGACAACGGAATTTGTAGCGTGTATAGATAGTTAGGAACCAAACGTCTGCATTTACTAATTTAATGTTACAAATATTAATCACAAATGTCTGATTATGTGTGGGAAATTATTTTCAAATAGTTAAGTAATAATAGCAATTGAGTAAGAAAGTAAAGTACGTTTAAGGATATTTCTCGTAGTATTTGAGGCATTAACCATTACGATCATAGCTCGTGTTTATCAAATAATACGCTTATCTGTGTCTCGTTCGGAACCATTTTAAGAGGACATGGCCGGATTCTGCCCTAATAATGCACAGTAATGATTAATATATGAAAATTACTTAAATAAATAAAAATTAATCTCATTAATTACATTTCCTGAAAATAGGCGAGAGAAAATGCAAAACATATAGGTGACTGCTTGTGTGGTTTTATATTCTGACATTGCATTGATTGACATTGCAGTCTTGCGTTGATTTTATCACGTATTATCGTACTTTGTTACTATTCTAACTTGACTAAAAATCTTATTGGACTTATTAGTTTACGATTTAGATTCTGCCTCTCATCATGTTGAGGTGCCAAACAAACAAACGTATGTGAGTCTTCAAAGAAAAAAAAAACAAACATTTGTTACACTGTCTGCTTATCATCTACTTTAAAGGTATACTATTTATTTATTTTAAAACGCAAAACTGAAGATCAAAAATGTCAATCATCGGTATAGGGCCGGAGGATGAATCTGCAAGCATGATCTCATCCCTGATAGATGCGAGCGAATCGACTAGTACTGAATTAATGCAGACAGATCGAAGTACTACAGGAAAATGAACCTGGATTTCCCGAAGTGAGACTGATTTTCACTCCTGTAGTGAGCCTTTCCCGCAGCGACGACTCCAGACGACTGTCTCTACGTATTCTTATAGAACAGCACGATTGCTGTTTGTATAATGTCGTCGCACCAACGCATCTTTTGCCATCCTTGTGGAATTAGCCGTTTACTATAATTATTACTAAATGACGTCTGAATAGTATTTTTGGAACGCCTATAAAACTCTGAATTCAAAAGTTCACTGCTATTCAAATTGTTAAGGCGCTATTTTTGTTTCCTATTTATTGTGTCTCTCGCCTATTATCTGATAATAAAACATTATCTATTGTAAAGCCCTGCATGTAAACTTTAAAATAACGTACTGTACATTGATGTACATCAATATTTTTTGTTAGGGTATTGCTCTATACAAGTTCCGGCCGTGTCATTTACCATCTAATTGTAGGCCTCGATGTTGTACTAAATTTTTGAATAAATAATAATATTGTTTATTAAGATCATTATAGATCTCTTAAATAAATATAATAATGGTATTAAGTTCTTGTGCTATGATAAAAGTTCAAATCACAAATTATTATTAATTAAGTTAGCATACGTTTATCTATGCAATAAAAAATGCTTTTATCTTTATTAAATATTTGCTTTCGGAGTGTATGTCATGTAACAAAGTTACTATGTGAGTCTAGTGTAGAACCAATGACGTGATAGATCTCTCTAAGCTTACTTGTGATGGCTAATTCATTGGAACGTTGGTTTACACAAAGTCAGATAAATTTGCCTTAACTTAGCAAGTCTCGCGAGACAACAGTGAAAACCACATACAGACTGGTCATTGTTTTAATTCCGTATAAAGTTTTCAAATAAACTATTGTTATTGCGTAATCATGATTAGTATTAATTTAAAATTGAGTTGATTGTGATTGTATTTATTTCGTTGTAATGATTTTGTTCATTATTTTTGTTATGGAAATGTGGAGTTTATTTCTTAAGTATAGGTCAAGTAACGGCCGCGGGAACAAACACTCAATAGTTATACTTATTTTAGTTATTGGTTTTAATGGAACATTAAATAAAAGTAAACAGTAGGTTGCAACACAGTTGTGATATTTTAAGTCTAATCTTACTATGCTCCTTAAGTAAGGAATATTGATGCGCTGGACGTACAGCAATAGTGGGATTGTTTATGAATCAGATAGACTTAACTTGTTATAACTATTGATAGAGAAAGTCGGCGTGGAAATTATTTGAACGAACGCTAATCCTTTTGATACCTTTGTCGTGATTACACATTATCTTAAATTGAATGAAGATGAAATTATTCGCCTTTTGAAATAGCTCGTATCAGACGGTTTATTAGCAATACACAAACCATGTATCGGAATTGTATAGAATCTGATGACTGCATAATAATTTAGTTGTAAGTATCTATTGGGGTTTCGCAGTAAATGAACGATTAACTTTGCAATAATTAAGTGCTGTATAAATGTATTGTTTGTTGTTAATTACTATGTGTTCGCTAAGACAAATGTTTTTGGGAAACAAATCTCTGTTGGCTTTAAAATTATTTAAATTTTGACATTAAGCCGACAATGTCATAAATACTATGATCATCAATTGTCCTTGTTCCACCTAAAGCTGATTATGGGCGTATAATCTTTTCTGCTCTCTGAACTGAGTCAGTATTTATCACCTAAGTGCTTTACAAGCACCTGTCAGCTGCCTTTGATCTAGAGAAATCTATGATCTACTGAACATGAACACGTCGTTGACTCGGAACGGAACGGTTGACTAGGAACGGTCAGCAAAATCGACCGTAAATGCATTAAGGAGCAGATCCAGCCATGCATCTTTACTCTGTGACCGCTCACCCTTGCCACCTCGTTGATACTTACATATCTGCATATATATGGCGAAATCTCGTTAATAAAAATATATTAGTTATCGTAGTGGTTATTTCAAGCAATAAAAAGGTCTAAAACTCTTAATACTTACTTCTAGTTAATTAAGTATAGTCGCCCCGACTAATTAGATGCATTTTAGGTTCTGTATAACTAAATTTTTGCATAGTTGTTTTTGTCCACCCTCTTCTGGTTATTATCTTTTCTTTTGATAAACAAGATCGTTCCTTTTAAAAGCTGGTGGATAGTGTAAATTGTATTGATATCATCCCTTTGCACATCGCAGGGTTATAAGGCAATAGTGTGGAAATAAATAACAAATAGTCTGCGATTGCTTTTGTTCGTGTTGGTTGTGAATCTGCACCTTTATTGCCTTTATTCTATCAATAATTTTAATTATTTATGGGTAGAAGTAACAGGCGACAAAGAGGTATGGAAGAATAAGAAATGCTGTGCCGATTCAAAATCTTGTGTGGATTTATCACTATAACTTATTATCATCATTATCCTGCCTTTGTCCACTTCTATTTGGGGTCGGCGTCATAGCATCATTTACTCCTTTTTCCTTCATATCATTCCTTAAACAATCCATCCATCTTTTCTTTGGTCTTCCTCTCGTTCTCCGTCTATCAACATTTCGATTCATCACTCTTTAAGCCACATGTATATATATATCCCTCCTCATTACATGCCCATACCAAGACAAACGACTCCCTTTAAATTTTTCTGTAACAGGCGCAACTTTCAAACTTCCTCTAATATACTCATTCCTTACTTTATCCATTCTTTTCACTCCACACATCCATCTCAACATTCTCATCTCCACTACATGCAATCGTTTTTCATCCAGCTTTTACCTCTATATAAAATTTTCGGCTTACGTCATTGCGTTAGTAATGTAAAATTGTTATTTTTATATTAGCTACATGTTTCGTATTCGAAAATAGTTATAGGTAGGTATGTAAGTTTTATTCTCCATAGTGTATTGATGAAAGCAACACTGATCAAAATCTATTAATAATAATGCAGTTTGTAGCAATAAAAATAATAAAATACATTATATTTTTAAAAGTATTGAATATCTTAACCGTTTAAGACTTGATGTAATAGTTATACCCAAACGTACCTACAAACGTCATCACGTTTAGCGAAATATCACAGAATGGAGCGGTGAAAACTGTAAAGGACAGAACGTTTGTAACGGATGATTTATATGAAAGAAAACTTAGTCGTAGTTAACGTCATACGCTGCATAGGAAACAACCTTCACAGAACGATCGGTTCTGATATTGTGTCTTATTTTTTAAATATTAAAGGTTAACACCAACTAGTAGTCCGCTGTAGAATATTTTTGTTAAAGCTAGCAAGTAATGTAATATTTATTGTATTGATATCAATGTGTACTGTGGCAGCCTGAATGCAACAGTTGTGGGTGGGCTGAGGGTAGTGAAGCAAATAGCAATAGGCTAATGTAGCCATACATTTATAGGATGAAATGATTGATGGTTCTGTTGTAAATATCGAAAATGTTTCCGAAAACGCCCGAAAGTCTTACGGAATTAGCATAGCGTAATAGGTAACTATTTTCATATTAATATTCACAGTCGTACCTATCTATTTATCATTACGTTCTTTGGTAACTTTTTCAACTAACAATTTTAGCTTCTTAGTATTAAATATCAATCTTAATGATACGTTATTTAAATGAAACAGATATTCAAAACCCCAGTGTGTTATATTTATGTAATGTCTTAAGCCCGCCGTACACATTGAGCCAAGGTACTGGGCCAGCCTATTGGGCCAAGATAACGAATTTCCAATGTCGCTGTCTACACATTGGTGTCAATCATTACGAAGCGCGCCAAGATCCTTTAATGTGTGAACAAAAAACCGACAACAATCGTTTTGCTCGCCAATGTTGGCGCCAATCGAACATCGCTGCCAACATACTGCCAAGTAGCCGTCTACCTCTACTTTGGGCCAATAGGCTGGCCCAACACCTTGGCCCAATGTGAACTGCGGGCTTTAAACGAAGTTTCTTGAATTGTTAAACTTAATAATTATGTGATCTTTAATAACACCAATACTTAACATCATTTACGGCTGCGAATTTGATATAAAGTAATCAAAAGTCAATATATCTTTCATGATATTACGATATTTAAGTATCATATTGATGTAATTATCTGGTTGTTAGTAATGTTAAAACTCAGATGTAACAGATTATACAAACTTTCAACATTGTGCCTCTACAGATGTTATCTCTCATAACAAAGTAAACTAGATGTACATTATTTTTATAGTAGAACTGTTCGTAGTTGGTTCACTAGAGAGTTAGTTCGGAGCGTCTGTGAAAACTTACCATATATGTTAACCATGTATTTAATATTCCATGTAATATACCATATTCAGCTCCGTTGTAAAGGCCCTTGCACCAACACATACATACCAAGATGTCTTGATTTTTATTAGTTCTAAGATATTTTGTGCTGCATGAGTAATCTTTGTACAATATAAGTAAATCTAACTATATGTAATAATCACGTTGTGTTAACGCCGTCGACCACTTGTCCAGTATTATATTATTTATTGTTTCTAACTGTAGGCAATAGTAAGCAAGGTGCAAGATGGCCTAAATATTGGTTTATGACTCGTTGCTTTATATCATTAAGCTATACTTACTCTAAGCATAAAATACATGATATATTTTTTCGATCGTATTAATGATATTTACGTAGGAACGATTAGGGTACATTTTGTTTTGTATATATACCTATGAGGTTTAATATAGGGTCAACTTGTGGTGACGTGATGTTTGGACGGCGCGGGTGTGTACCTATCGCGCGGTATAGTGTCACCCTTGACCCAGTGTCTGCGCTTCACAATAGCTGTACAAAACACTAGCTTTCAAACATATTGCGCCCCGTTTTGACACTAAGCAGTTGACTCGCCTACTCCAAGTTTTGATCTGTAACCCATAGTTCGGTAGAATTTTTAGTGATGTGATCAACATTGTATGTTGTCTTTAATTAAATCGACTCTACGCTACCTTTTTAGGGTTCCGTAGTCAACTAGGAACCCTTATAGTTTCGCCATGTCTGTCTGTCCGTCCGTCCGTCCGTCCGTCCGTCCGTCCTCGCTTAATCTCTGTGACCGTTAGCACTAGAAAGCTGAAATTTGGTACCAATATGTATATCAATCACGCCGACAAAGTGGTAAAAAAAAAATTGGAAAAAAATGTTTTATTAGGGTAGCCACCCTATATGTAAAGTGGGGAGTGATTTTTTTTTTAATTTCAACCCTAACGTGTGATATATTGTTGGAAAGGTATTTAAAAATGAATAGGGGTTTACTAAGATCATTTTTTGATATTGTCAATAATTTCGGAAATAATCGCTCCAAAAGTAAAAAACAATGTGTCCCCCCCCCTCTAATTTTTGAACCATAAGTTTAGAAAATATGAAAAAAATCAGAAAAGTAGAACTTTATAAGGACTTTCTATGAAAATTATTTTGAACTTGATTGACACAACAGTTTTTGTACAAAAAAGACAAAAAGTTGTACAAAATAATTTCTGGACTAAGTTTGTAGTATAATCGTATATGCAAGCATTTTTTTTAACTTCGTTTACATATTTTATTATCCTGAACGTATCTTTTTTCAAACAAAAAAAAAATTATTGAAATCGGTCTCGCAATCCAAAATTATTAATTAAAGTATTAATTAGGAAATACAATTCTCTAGTGTTCAACGTCAAACAAATAATAAACTCATAAGTGGGATACACACTTATTGTGACGGACGGGAAACTACGGAACCCTACACTGAGCGTGGCCCGACACGCTCTTGGCCGGTTTTTCTATCTCATATGCATTCGATACTGTGACCCTGGCGAACAACTACTGCCTGTTAAGCGCGCTTTAGTTGTTTTTAATATTCTGTTCTTCTTTTATGCAATGAGAAATAGTTGCTAAATTAGTGTGTTACAGAGTTAACATAACGATTATCGATCGATCGTGTCTAGTTAAAAATGATAAATATTGAGAGCGTATTAAGCGAAGCTAATTCAATTTACGCAAAGCAATAATATGTTTCCAATATTAAAGTGTACGTTTCACCCGATGTGACTTGAAATCGTCACTAAGTGTTACCTAATTTGACCGTGACTGGTGTTACGTAACAGTAGGCCGTGTTATTTAACTGTCAAGGTTTAAAATAATTTTGGTCAAAATAAAGCTACTTTAAAAACTTATTTACAAGAGCATACACGGACTTGTTATATGAGACATCACGGAACCGCAGAAAGCGCTCAATGATTCGATACACCTTATAACCTAATGGCGTAGAGTAGCTGCTGAATCTCAATATCGTACGAACTAGACATGATTGTTGATCGTTACATTTGGGTTAAAATTTCTGAACACGCATAAGGAAAGACATAGAGTAGAACCGACTAGAACCTATATAATGTATCGTAGTACCTATAAAGTTCCACTGCCTTAACTAAACGAACGTGAATTTTGCAGTAATTGAAGTAAAGCTACCTATTTATAATGTTTCAAAGTTTAAGTAACAATATTTGGCTAAAAGACATAAACCATCATATAAGTATTATACCTATTAGTAATTTAATTGCTAATCACAGGCATTCTATAAAATTATGTAGAACTAAAATAGTAAACCATTTTGAAATATCCTATAGTCTCCTAAATGTCATTTTGTCTATAATTATAATAAGTTTTTGAGGGAATTTATTTTCATTAAAGATAACATGTGGGATGAGACGTGCGTTTTTATTTTCAAATCCTGAGTGGTCGTCCTTTTTGCGTCTTGATTTAGCAATACACACATGTTCGAGTACAGTTGCGTATGAAAAGAAGTTAGCGTATATGAGCAGTGATGGGAGTCGGGGCCAGCAGTGTGCGGGCGGCGCGCTCGACGTCGGCGTCGCTAGTACTCGGTAGGCGTGCAACAAACGCGCTAAGGGAAAGTATTGTGTTGCGGAACCGCGCGCGTCACGCCCCGCCTGTTACACTTCTCGGATTTTAGCATGAGCTGCTCGGCCCCAAGGTGATCGACTGTGCCCGCCCGTTGTCGAAACCACACCGGTCTCATTCAATACGTTATTACTGCGACCTAACCGTCTGCCATTGCGCAATTAACACCGTCCAGGTGATTTGTTCATAATTCATTGGCATCGCTAGTCATCATAGTACGTAATGTTTTTTATTATCTGTATTTTTTAGTTGGTAACTGTTGTGTAGACACTGTGCGGTTGTTCCAGATGCGGCTAGCATTCTGCACGATATGTGTTTTGACGACGGTGGCGCTATCTGTGTGCCGTCCGTACGACCCGGAAGACGACGGCCTGAAGGATGTGCTGCCCTCTAACGGTCAGTTTGAAGCGTTTTACCCGCGAGAGGCGCACGGCATACCGAATGGGTCGTCGCGGCCTGCACATGGCCACGGTAGTTTCTACAAGCACCGCAACCCGGCGCTAGTCGACGTGAAAAATGCAGCAGCGTATGGTTTCCGCTTCGACGGTATGAGGAGATTCAATTTTGATGATGAGTGAAGGGTCAGTGTAAATATGTTCTTTTATTTTCTTTTTGTTTTGTAAATTGCCTTTGAAAATTAAATTGTCTATGTGTAAATTAGATTTTTTTTTACAAATAAACATTTTGCCGTTAAAGTTTATTTTATTAAGTGACCAACTTTAATGGGTGACTTAAATAGTAACTCCCCTTCGCCCAGCCTCCCCTAGGTCACATAAAGTATTTTATATACCTGAAGGCTATTTCAATAAAGCTGTAATCTTAAGCCAATATGATACTCAGTACTAAGAACGACACAGCAATCGCAAATTGTAGGTACTTATGCATCATGGAGCAGTTGAAACCCACTGACTATTTGTGCGGTGTTTCGGATCACTCAATAGAAGCGGCGTAAGGTGTGGGCGACGTAGGACCGTGGGTTCTGAACTGCGGCTGATTGAAGCTGTCTTACGAGATATAAGTTGACCTACGAGATGCTAAGTAAAAAAATCAAAAGGTTTGGTTCTCCCCGTCATTGGGTTCTTTTTTGTTTAAAACATCATGCCTTATAGTTACGGAGATATCGGGGGTTAGAGTTTCAACTAGAATAAGATTTATTTGACAGTATTTTTAATGTTTCACTTATATTTAAATACACCTAGACCTCCGTACTATTCAATACATCAATCGGGTGTAAAAAAAAAACTCGTTTCCGTACTTAAAGTTAGATGTACCTACAGAATGCATGTTTGACGGTTTCGTGGAGGGTTCGTTTATACCCTGTCTACTCTAAAAGTTTTAACATCCATTTATACTGACGGCCGATGATGACTATGATAAAAAAAATGGAGTACTTAGAATCAATCAGCATCATATTTTTCTTCAAAAGGGTAAAATGGACAAAACTCCTACAACGGCCAGCTCGAGAAGGATTTTATCCAGCGACTACCTCATATTGGGCGTTATGAACACAACTAACGCGCCTTGCCGACAACTTCAAAATTCACAATACATACTTAATTATGTGGGCAACAGGTACTTGCGGGTATTTCTTTTTTTGTATAGTTACTAGTTTACGAACGAATTTTACTCCTAGAACATTCTAAAATCGCAAAAATCAGCCTCATTAAATGGTTCTTAGAAATCGCGCATTAGCAATTACTAAAGGCGCCCAAGAAATCCAAAGTAAAAGCTAGATTTACCGAAGATAATAATAAATCCTTTTGTAAATGGGATAAACATGCACAAATGGCTTTGCACATCTGCTTTTCAATATCACACTTAAAACATAACCTTCCTTTTAGCTTCTGGCGTCGTCGGGTGAAAAATACAAACAAAAATGTCGTTAAGGCAGTCGCCACTGCATTTTCGGCGGAACAAGTGCGCTTTGCACATGCGCCGGGAAGCTGGCCGCCGCGGCGGACGTGCTCATGACATTTGATTGGTTGGTGAAATTAGTGGGTATTGATTTATGGCCGTCTGAGGACTGTTCAGGTATATAGTTTGGGATATGAATACGCGAGACATGCCGACTCGGTAGTTATTATGACATAAGCTTTCAGATCCGGATTATCAAAGTTTATGGACTATATTCGATACATAGGTAGGTACTAATTGCAATTTTGCGCGAAGTGAACGTGGTTAATAGGTACCTATAGGTGTGATTTTACAAACATAAACTCACGCCTATTTCCAAAAGAGGAAGGCAGAAACCACAATACCACCTGCTACTATCCTAGTTGCGTACTTCTTTTAATGTAACATTATGTTGCTAGTGTATTTTCATCAAATAACTTCCCCCGTTCTGGGCAAAGCGGGGTCAACCTTTGATTGACAAAACCCATGTATGTTCCTTCTTTTGCCCTTTGTGTTCTCAGCGCCGCGGTATATCTATCTAACAACCCGCAACCCCCGCAGGCAGGCCCCTCTGCTTTCCTGAAGTCTCTTTGAGGGTCCCGTGGAACATAAAAGCACCGTCGATACACAATGTTGTTAAATAGATGGACGGGCGGTGACCTACCCATTGCTGACCGTCCACAAACCTGCGTGTACGGTGGCCGTGACTCGTCTCGCGGCGCCCTACGCCCGGAACGTCTCCCGCGGCAGCTAGGTTGCCCCCCTTAAACAACCACTTCCTTCGCTATTAGGAATGTTTCGCAGAAGGAAGTGACCGCTCTTTATTCCCTCTCGCCCCGGAGCATGGACTGAACCAGGGCCCGACGCGACAGGTTGCCACCGCCGATCGCCTCTGCGAGGACACTGCAGTACTCCGCCCAAGTGGGGAAGACCACCACAGTGTGCTCCACCGTGTCCTCCGAACGATCATTACAGTGAAACCCGGGCATTTTCTCCCACCTGATTATGTGCAGGAACCTCCCGAAACTTCTGTGTCCTGTGAGGACCGGCGGTAGGTAAGAATACCGTGGCTCCTCTCCAGTTACTCCTCAAAGGGGGACTTATCGCTACTATTGAGGCGTGCCCATATTGCTAGTGTGGCCTTGTGTTAATATTGTCAGATAAATTCGCTGGATCTTGCCATTTTGAAGGAAATTAAATGTTTGTTCGATTCCTTACTTTTGATATAGTTATCGTACTCATTCTAATCTGGTGTTCATTGTCTAGGCCCGATTTCAATTGACTTCCTGTTTTAAATCGGTTCAATTATTTACTTAACTAGACCTTTGAGACCGTTACGAGTTTTTTGGACAATCATAGTGTCACTTTGTTGACTTCTCCTACTTAAGTCTTCACGCTTGGTGTAGCAAGACAAGTGAAGGCAGAGCAAGGGGAGCTTCACAGGCTATTCGAGTTGGCTTGATAATGAACACGTCCCAACGATTCGATACGAATGTCAGCCGCATCCTTCCTATTGCCATTACGTGGTCACCAGACCGTGAGCGCCGCCTTTTTGTATAAAACCGCTGTTTTGGAAGTCGGTCTTTTGTCAAAATATGAATGATGACCAGTGCCTGTCTAGTTGATTATCGCCTTTTAGCTTATGGCTTTTTGCGTCATAGTTAACACAGCTTCCATCGTATATGTATAATTTCACATAAGGTAGGTAAATATGCACTAGTAGGTTTATCATGACATGGCATTTGTATTTTTATTAATTTAAGTTCATGAAGGTACAATATAGGCGGACTTTATGCCACAAGGAATTCATTACCAGCCACACTTTGGGTTATATATAAGGCAAACATTATGATAGGGTATAAAAACAATAAACAAAAATAACTAATAAAATTTATACATAATATATATTTTTTGCATTAAGTAGGACCTTCCTACTTTTTCTAAAATTCCTCCTTAAAGTACAATATTTCTATATATGGAACGTTTACTTTGGTGGTTGAGGTTAAGTAAGCAGTTAATTTGCCGCCCATAATAATATCAAAGTGATTGACTGAGAACTTGTTTACCTGGAACATGTGATCAATTTCCCCACGTCAAGTTTATGCACTTAATAATAGTGTGCCTATTATACTCTTAGTAGATAATTTAAACCCAAGTAAAGTATAGGCGCACCATTAGATACACCTCACTTTAAAAACGCTATGTCAAAACACTTAGCCGCCCTCAGAAAAAAGTGTGAAATTATCTTAAGTGGCCAGTATCTAAGAAAGCCCTTTTTAAAATCAGGCTAATATAACGGTACGTTCTAAGTAAAGATAGAAGTGTAGATAAGTTAATAAGATTATATTATACCTCATGTTGAGGTCGGGGACCGGCTTTTAAGGACGGAATGTTTCTGAAACCGTGTATAAAAAACGAGTGGTCCCCAGGGATCGGTCATTCCGTGGCCGAAGTGGGTGCACGCATCTTCGTTCCCAAAATAACAATTTTTTTTCGTGTTAAGGCTCTTTATTTCTTCGTTCAACTTGAATCGGTAGTTTTGAGTTCAATCTCGGAGGGGGTGAACGTTGGGCTACATCTCTCGTCCAGTTAGCACGTCTAGACAAGTGCCATGTGTCCGGATACAGTCAGAGTGGTGAGTCAAGTTGTCCTTTTGTCTACTTGCGATTTTTATATCACTAAAAAATTAATCAATAGTGCTAATCTTATTTTAATTATTTTTTATTCTTATTATAAGTTTTGAAATATATTTGGATATAAAATTCAAATTAAGTTTTTAGAAAATTAATGAGCATAACAGAAGGTTTTTAAAGCAACTTTAACTATGTTTAAAATAAAAAAGAGAATTGTCTACGCTGCTGGCAATCATACAATGGGTTTATCACTTTTCGTGTTTACATTATTCGTGCTTAATGATTGTCTATTGTTAAGTGAAATTTCAATTTATATGGCGGCAATAACAAGGCTGAATGGGTAGTTGATGAGAACAGGGAGAGTGGTGAGTGATGCAAGTCATTCTACTGGTTTACTGGCCGGGCAAGTCACTCGTTCGAACCCACCGACAGTCTGTTACGATCACCATTTTGACACCCGTCCATTTATTGATTTATTGTAATTGAGATATCGACTTATCGATTTTAATCTCTTGATATTAAGCCATTTTTTCTTGCTTTACTTATTTTTCTTTTGTTATAACTTTGTAGCTGCTTTATCTCCAAAGTATTGTAGTTGAGGTTTAAAACCATTTTAAATTTATTTAATTCACCAAAAACATACAGCAGTTTCCAAATAGGCCGAAGTACTATGATTCTCATGACTTGCAAACACCGGTGGAACTCCCAATCAGAATTTGTTAAGCTTAGTAGATTCCATTGAATTTTCATGAACGAATCAAGTAAGATAATAAAATATGGCCGCAGTGAATAAAGCTGAAGTTGATGACCTAAACGCATACGTAGGCGAAGCGTTGAAAATAAATTAAACATTTATGACTTTGGGTCCCGCACGCACCATTTAACGATTATCTACGGACCGCTACAAATCTCTTTATAATGTATCTGGCGAAACAAGGCAACGTATCGTGACCCTTAAAGGCTCTATTAAAAAATAAAAAAACAGAATTTCTTCCTGCCTGTACAAATTAAACTTCGAAATATTGTAATTACTCAACTTCCCAACAATTAAGAGTTCCTCTATTTCTTTTCGAATACCCATTCCAAATGGGAGGTTTACAGTCGACAAACAACACCCTTGTTTATTTAAAAAAACTGTAATTAACAAATGTATAATTAAGTAGTGGGGATTTAACACACGATCATTAATCTTAAGCGTAAGTAGATGTGGATGCCTTTAATTATCTTCAAGAAGGGCGTTATAAAACTGTTTGTACCTAGTAGTTGTAGTACAATAGAATTTAATTTTGTTTGCATAACAGCTTTAATACATCATATAGGTGATAAGCTTGCGATTTTATTGATAAAGAACTCCGTTAAATGCTCTGCGAACATTTTGCTAAGCGCTTATATTTAGATCTGTTTATAAAACTTCAAACTAAACATAGAAACCAATAACCGTTATTAGTGACAAAACTTTTTGTACCTATTTTATAATTATTAAAACCTCATGTACAACCTATGGTCGTATACAGTTTTCCTTAACAATTTTCTACACGTTGCCTTTGAGTTAAAAGTAAATCATCGAAAAAGGTAAGAACCGTAGATAACGGTTTTATAACATTCACCAAACCTTGAAGCATGCAGGCTGGTTTGTAATGACATTCGAAAACTCAAGTTGTTTAAATAGAGCAAAGAAAAATATATAGAATTGAATAGGTTTGCAATGTTGTGACATGTATGTATTGGTAAAATGATAAACTAAAATGCAGTCTGAAGTCTATTATGCTACTTTTATTACGAATAAACACCCTACTCTATATTTACATTCAAGTGCTAGAAAAGACATATTCTAAAACAACTTTCTGAAAAATTACCGAGTTTCCCTGCCAAGTTATTTTTCAACTGTCTGTTATATGGACCTTTATTGCATCATTACCTTTTTTATGAGAAAGTGGAGTATTGTTTTGTATTACTGACTTGCACACCTATCATTGTGAATAACGAGTTATACTTTCGTTTTCCCCTTATCTCTTATATGGAGTGCGCTGATTATATTTTGTTTTTGTTTTACATTTTCGGTAGTTACGTGACTGCCTGATGTAACTGTAACTTTTCATTTTGTCTGGTTTTTGTAATGACGGAGCTGCGACTAAGACGGTCGTGTTTTTTTTTTACTGGAACGTTGGTCGATGGGCGCTAATGCAAATGCTTTATGTGATCCTGGGTCAGAGATGGTCCAGATATTTTTCAGTACCGAGTTTAGAGGTCCTGAAATGGTCAGTTTATCAGAATCATGACATGGGTAATATTATGAATAACGATATAATTTTGAACATTAACTGCGTCTAAGATGAGCATTTTAAGGATTTTAAAATGATTTATATTATAATCCTATAATGATTCTGCTAAAGGAATGATTTTAGGCTCTCGGGTCTGACTAACTGAGCATGCATAAAAACAATATTCTTGCCCCTACCCCCCTGTTACATCATCATCATCATCTGCCTAGCCCTTTTCCAATTATATTGGGGTCGCCTTGCAGTCTAATACCAGTATTTTACATAGAGCTTCTGCCTACCTGATCTCTCAAACAGTAATGGGTTACACGAAACCCCTTAGTAAGACTTGTTGTCAAACTGTAGTGAAAGTCTGACAACCAATCATTCTAGTATTGACAAACTGTAACGCCTGTAAAAGATCTACCAATAACAGGGACCATTCAGATAACGTGCTTTCTGAGGCAAGATAGAAACATCTATTCCCATATTTGTATCAGATCGCTGTCTACTCCATCACGCGATATATTATATGTATGTTATTTAAGTGTAACTTTAAGGCCGAGTATAACGCGATATTCATTTGTTTGTAGATGCAGTTTCTCCTGAGTTTGGCGCTGGTCGCGTCTTCAGAGGCGTTTTTCTT
The DNA here is from genome assembly GCA_958449745.1 of Ochropleura leucogaster. NCBI lineage: Eukaryota > Metazoa > Arthropoda > Insecta > Lepidoptera > Noctuidae > Ochropleura > Ochropleura leucogaster. Next base: position 11,279,331 of record OY288200.1, read on the forward strand.
GAAATGGGGCTCGGACTCCTCGTAAGTTTGTAAATTATTTATTTTAATCATTAGCGAATTTGATTTTATTTAATTTACATATGTTTAAATAGGCAAAAATTAAGTGTTACTCTATCAAAAAAAATTGTTGGTTTCCATAGTTTCAAGCCAAGTTAGATGCCCATAGATAGTATAAATTTCTCGCACCTAGGCATATACCACATAAAAAAGAATAGTGCTACTAAATTTACTTATTTTTTTCTAAGATATAAGGATAGTAAACTTTTTGCCATTTTTATCTCTGCGCACTTCGCCATAGGGCTCATGGAGCAGGGCAAGGAATGGCCAATGGCGTAGGTCGCAGATCTTCAAATATGTGACTACAAATCTAGACTTCACTAATCATCCCTTGCGATTGATTCGCAGTCATCGATATATTCATTTATGTACAGCGATTATTGCAGTCATCCAGAGAGCATGAATCGAAGCTCAATACAATTTCACAGAAATAAATTTGTTAGTTGGTTGAGACTGAGCAATAGTGTTGGCATTCGTTAGGCACTTCGCCATTAAAACTTAATCGCGACTTCAGTGGCGCTTTGAGCCCTCTAGAATACCAATGTAGGGCTGCGGGTTGTTCGAATAAGATACTGCGGGTCCGGGACACTAATGGCTAAAAAGGAACATAATTATGGTTTTATTCAGTGTAAGTCTGAGTCTCCTTACCGCTTCGCCCAGAGCCGGAGAAGGCATTTAATGTTTTTCCATCTGAAAAACACAGGTCACTCGGACGCTCAAGTAAGTAGGGCATCGTTTGATCGGAAGCACCGCACTCGCATTCCGTGTCAGAGGAATCTTTACTTCCCACTACTACTTGTATTTCTTGATTAAAGGATCATAATCTGGGCTTCCACCTCTGCCTAACCCTTCGAAGATTATCGACGCGATGTTTTTTGTTGTGAACCTATACATTTGTAATAACTTCCAAATATTCCGTCAGTTACCTGCTTAGCAACCTAAATGTAGAATAATATACTGAGTTCGTAATTATTAAGTAAAAACAATATAGCACAAATATTGTTTTCGCTGTAGCATGGTGCAGGTGACATTAGTAAAATGTACCATTTCTGACCATGAACGAAAGCCTTTGACACTTTATCCTGAATATCATAGCCGTTTAGAACTACCCACAGACATGGTTAGTGATGAGATGAAGCGTATATTTACACAATTTTCATCTAATGTCGCCTGCACCAGGCTACAGTGAAAATAGTATACCTATGTAAATAACTATAAAGTTGTTATTTTTGTCAGTAATGGATTTAATGTCACAAGTAGCTTCCGTTTACTTGTCACATTTACACAACGTTGCAGATAAAAAAGGCCACGTTTCCTTGTGCGTGAAAATAAATTTTATGTGCATTTTCATGCCCCATATGTACGTGTTTTTTTATTGGTAGTTCTTGTTACAATTATTATTTCCTTAAGATTCTTTTGTTTTTTGTGTAGGCCATCACACATTTTATACATTAGCGAATTCATGCCTTCATGCAATAACGCCTTTTTCATGACTTTAGTCGGGGTCTACCTAATCGTAGAGTATTCATATAACATAATCACTAGATAGCACGTAGATTCTTTTTAGTTATCAATCGTAAAAATAAAAGTTGACCTCAGTTCTCTATGTCTCTGGAGGACGAGGTGGAGCACACTGAAGCGGTCTACCGCAGATGCTACCCATTGCTCACCGATCTTACCGTCCGTCGGTTTAGTTACGTACCCTGTCGACGGCGCGTCCGTCTTCCCCGTGCGAATTAGAGAGATGTAAGCATAGTAGAGGGCTTGCCGGGGCCACTGCCTGCCAGGATTGCGGTTTGTAGGAAAGAAATACCGCGTCTCTGGAACACAAAGGTGTCAGTTTAGGTACTTAGTTATTGATGAATAATTACTCATACTTACTAATGTCTTTATTAATATTTCTCGGATTTGAGTTACATTTTGAGATACTTTACAGCCAAAGAAATATGAAATAAAATCATTTAAAAATTACTATCTTTTCTCAGGAACAGGATCTAAGACACCTACCAGTAGTTAGGGGTTTGGAAAGAGGACCCTTCTATTAATACGCGCCGTTCCCTAAAGTACTGCTTTCCGATTCACGCCTTGTGCGTGGCGTGCCCCTTTATGATTATGTTTTGAAGTCAAAGGTCAAAAAATGAGTTTTTATGACGATTACAACTTTTTGAATCGTTATGTCTCAAAAATGGTGGCTCTAGAGAAAAGGTATAAAATTTTTTTGTAGATAATTTTATGATCTACAATTTTTGTCTGAGGTATCCTTACTAATATTATAAAAGCGAAAGTGAGTTTGTTTGTTTGTTTGTTACCTCTTCACGCTTTAACGGGTAAACCGATTTTGATGAATTTTGTTACAGAGATAGTTGGGAACCAGGAGACGGACATAGGCTATATTTTTTTGAAAAAAGAGGGAAGAAAAGGGAAAACTTAGCGTTGCTATTACAAATCAATAAGGCGCAAGGGGAAATGTGTTACCCCAAATTTAATACGGGCGAAGCCGCGGGCGAAAGCTAGTTTTATAATAAAACTAACCATTTTGCTGAAAATTATGAAAAACTATTTTTTTTACCTTTGACCTAATCTTTCCCCTGTAAGGAAAATATTTTATCAATATTTTTTTTCCTTACAGGGGAACTTTCAAATTTTGTTTTTATTGATATTTTAAACAATCTTACCGATTTTCAGCTTGGTGGGAATTTATGTAACTTTACTCTTATTTTTTGGTCTAATTTGACCGGACTAGAAATCCTAACGGTGTTAGGGAATTCGAATGACCGATGCCGTCGGTACATTTTAAGTTGGTCAGCCGGAGAAATTTACGTTCTTAGTAATAGACTGATTTTTAATACGATTTTATATCAGTATTTAAATTTAACCTATTTCAAGATTAGGTAGGTCACGTCATTTTTATCCTCCAGTTATGGAAGGATAAAAAAAGACGTGACGAAATGTCTGGTACAAAATGAAACACATTCAAATTATAACAACATTACATACATCGATGTCAATCAAATTGACATAGACAATGAAATAAGGTTACCAGCTTAATAAACATTCTACCCTGTTTTAAGATTTTTTCAAAATTTTAAAGGCTGTTTTAATTTTTTTTCAATTTTTTTTAAATATTTATTTATATTTACGTGTGATAGACGGGACAAAATGAAGAAAATTTAAAACAACCCGTGTTAGATTGCTTGGCAACAAATCGTGCTGTCTGTGTCACGCTTGTCTGGAAGCATTTGTTTCTTCATCTATACTAATATTATAAAGCTCATAATATTAGTATCTCAGGGACTACTGGTTGGAATTGGAAAATTCTTTTAGTGTTGGATAGTCCATTTCTTGAGAAAGGCTATAGGCTATATAACATCACGCTACGACCAACAGGTGCTGAGCAGCGTGGGTGAAACTGCGTGGAACAGCTAGTTTCTTTCTAAAATCGAAAATGTATGGGATCAAAATATAAATAAATAGTCCCAATGTCCGCTCTATCAGTCTTATAATCACTTTTTTATTATAAAGTCTAAGTAGTATTAATGGATGGGATTTACACAATTAATGTATTTTTATAACAGTAATGGAAGAACGTACGTTTGTTTCAGAAGCCAGTCCTCGGCCCAGAAGACTTGGGTGCAGCCTATGCCTCCGAACATGTCTCCAGGCTACCGGTATCAGTATACGTACACGCCGTACGAATCCCGCAAGGTATACCAGGTCCAAGCTCCGCAATATCAGCACCAGCAGCCTGAGATGGTGCAGCAGAACTTGCAACCTATCCCTATCAGCGTACCGGCAGGGGCGAGTCTCACCCCTGTTTCCCTGCAACACGTCCAGCTCGTCCCCTGCATGTGTCCCGTCGCTCCCGAGGAAGCCGAAAAACTCCAGGAACAAGTCGGTCCGGGACCTTACATGGCGCAGACGTACAGCCAACCCGGCTACACAGTCCCTCAGCAAGTCTCAAGCGACAACGCACAGAATACAAACAAACAGTAGAGTCAAACTTAACCCTAAGTTATCCCACCAATGATTCGCTCACTTAATGTATAATTTATTTTTAATTTATATGGACAGAAAGACTTTTTTTCTGATATTTATATCTAGGGTTAAATTACATTCTTCTGCGAAGTTTTCCTTCAAAGGATCACGAAGACTGATAGGCTAAGGACTACGTGTGTTCATTCATTCTTAATAAACATTAAAACATATACTTGCGTTTCTTTTACCCTTCAAGTATCATATAATAGTAAAAGCTATAGTAGTTGAGCCCTCTATAATTGGGTTAATCCATAGTAACTACTACCACCATTACATTTCTGCTGCCAACAAGAGATTATTCTGGTTTAATGGGAATGTTATTCTTATTCTATATGTCACACACAAATTTCAATTTATAGCTAATGTACAACAGCGAGAACCCAGAATTAGGTTCTTTTACAGAAAACTTTACTATGCAATGTTAGCTATTCCCTAACAGTACATTAAAAACTTAAATTAACCAATTTCGTTAATGAAACCATGATTAACAGACTATTAATTCGAAATTAATTACGTATTATACGAGTCGGCTTCTCGTACCTATTCATGAAATACAGGTAAATAGGTATCAGTGTTATTTGAAATGTTAAAAGACATAAATATCTTCTCCAATTAAATATCTAATATGGTTGGTTATTTTCAAAACATCTATCGTTTCTGCTGCTCCCCGCTTTCGGAGAAGGAAACTTGAGCTAAGACTATTATTCTTGTCTTAAAAAGAAAAATAAATGTTACACCTACCTAATAGTTAAATAAAGAAGTTCGTCTAAACTTTCTGCGATAGCATTTTGGTGTCTGTGTTCAATTTCTGCCAAGTCAATGTCAGTTGTAACCTGTCATGATGATGAGAAGTGCCAAGTGAAGTGGCACGGAAGAAAGTAATATTCATTAGTACGTGTTATTGGCAAAGTTGTGGTATCTCTCGTCCACAAAAGCAAATAATAAAGAGTTGAAGTTGAAGTAATATTCACCAAAGCTTATTATATAGTTATAGCGAATCTTAAGTATAATTATCAGTGCTGAGATAGAAGAAAAGTGTTTAAAAACACGTTTTTAAGGCATTGTACTACCACAAAAAACAGTCATCGAATAAAGTAGTCTTCAAAGTCAGTTCAAGTTCAAATCTTGTGGAATACATTTCATGATTAAAAAATATGTTTGTAGGTACATATTGTCATGATTTGTATCTCTGTTCGTGTGCTGCATTAAAGTGCAACATTATTATTAAAGCACATATTACAAGTGCTTAAGTGACTACACTCAGTGAAGTGTGCTAACCCAATATGTTCTCAAGATTCTCAGCGAAAAAAAACAATCCATTACTGGACGATGTTCTCCAAGAGCATATCAACGATCTTAACAAAGCCTACATGCCAATGACCTTAGATAATAGAGAACATCAAAACAAGGTCACTGCTTTGAAGAAATTAGAATTTATCCTAAAACACAGTTCTAGAACAGCTGTGCAAAGTCAAGATTACGAGCAACTCCTCATATGTTCTCTAATGCTGGTGTACTACTTTGGAATGCGAATTAATCTAAAAACGGTCAAATTTTGGTACAAATGCGGTTCTCCCTCAAGGCGACTCTTTAATAGGGCAGAAGCAGCCTTCAAAACAACTATGGACATGCTACTACCAGAATGTCATCATAATACTATTAAAATTACCCTCAATTTCTTTACAGAGGTGTCACTTTGGTCTATTGAGAGTCTTGTCGAACAAGTTCTGGAAGTGCTTCTGTTTTTTGATAGAGGGAAGACAACGCTTTTTAATATGATGCTGACTGACATTCACTACGTTCTGTTGACCGACGTTAAGAATGAAACAAGACATCGCATGAGAGTATTTTATAATTTACTCTTAAGTCCAAATTGGGTTATTGAAAACCAGAAGCTTTTACCGCTCGTTACCCGTTTGTTAGATTTTTTCGCTTTCTCCATAGCCAAGGATGATGGCAGATCAGCCGCATATACATACCTAAAAAAAAGCTTCGTAGTGTGTCTTCGTCGCATCTTTGAGAGAGTAGATAATAAACATCGAATGTTGATTATAACAACGATGCTAAATTGGTTTTCAATGGTAAATTTGAGCCAAGATAATGTGTTGGAGTTCTCTACGCTGTTGGATCATGTTGCAACCTTCTATGAAGTATCTTTGTATCAAGATAGCTTTGGAAAGGGGTTAATTGAGCACGTGCTAGTTAATCTAATAGGATCCCCTAAAGCTACTAATAGCCTCGTTGGATGCAGGCTCTTACTGAAATTTTTAGATCGACAAGAAAACACACAATATCTCTTAGTTCCTACGTTGTTCTACGAATTTACTAAGGTTTGTGTTATGTATATATGATATTATTATTCATTTTAAGTACGGTTTATTTAATTAATAAATCTATATTCAGATACGGCTAAAACTAGGAGAATTCGATATTCGAGATAAGCATTTCATGCGGGATCACAGAGAAAAGCTAAGTGCCTACTTAATGAAAGCAGTTAAAATGCACGGTACGAACATTATGAACCTGAAGACGATCTACAGCATCGTATGCTGTATGGTGCTGGAGGTGCCGTGCGGGCTGACAGCCGCCGCCGCCGCTTGCATGACCATGTCGGTGCAGGATCTGGCGCTCAACGGCGAGAACATTCCGGCGCCGTGCCGCTACTGGATGCACGCCGTCGTCGTATCCGTCATGTCACTGATCTGCTGGGTGCACAAGGCTCCCGTCCTCTACACCTATGTGAACCACATCGTGTCACGGCGAGCGAAGGAGGCCCCGCAACTAAACCCACCAATGATGTACTTTTACAAGATTAGCAGACATCACGTCACGTGGAATAAACCCACTCTCTTTTTTGAAGACTGGGAGTTGCGTTACGCCCTTTGGAAACATTTCCAAGATAGTAAGGTATTAGTTCACCATTTCTTTTATATTTATACTTTTGGTTAGACATCTGTTTGAACGCAAGTTTTTTTTTCCAGGTAGTAGAAACAAATAAAGAGGCAAGATAAGCAAAATGCCTTCGATGAATTTATGAAACTAAATGCTGAGAGTGTTATATAAAGGTAGATACTGTGTTAGGTACAATTAGAACTACAGACCGGATTGTCTGTGTGCGATTAATGATCGGTTACGTTTCTTATTTGATTACCAGAGTATCTGAGGAAGTAATTTGCGTGTGCCGGTGCAAGGAATATTGTATGAATGTTGTAATTAGGTACTGTTAGATTACTGCATTATACTATTTCCGTGTTATTATTCCTTATTGCCATTTAATTTGCTCCATTCTGTTAGTTATTTTATATTAAACGGGCCATTACATTTTTACCTCAATCTTGTTCTAAGTACGTAAAGAGACGAGGTCAACGATGACACGAGGTAACTTAAAACTTGGTACTTGGCTACATGAACTGGGAACACACGCATAAACGATGTAGCAAAGCGCTTCTTGCGAATGTGTCAAATCAAATCAAAATCATTTATTTCAAGTAAGCCAGTTATAGGCACTTTTGAACTGTCGAAACATTGACGACAGTAAAAAGAGGCTACAGTCCCAGTCACAAGGCGTAATACCTAACTGTAAAAGGACACGAAACTCCATGGACACCCTTTTAAATCGGAATATTGCAAATTGAAGTGTGGAATATCAACAGGGTATCGATTTAATTATATGTAAATTTCATTTTTTCGCAGCAAAGATGTAATTGAAATGTACAGTCAGTAAAAGGAATAAAGGTACCTACACAAAGCCAAATTATATCCCAAGAGTTGTCAAATGTTGGTAAGTCTTATTAGACGTACCTAAGCATTTTAATATTACTTTTATCAGTTGTTCAAAACATGTGTAACCTTACTTGCCCATCAAATTGCTCTGTTTTGTAATATCGCCAGTGGAATACTGTGACCGTCATAGTATTTCACTTTCGAGTTTGTATGTGTGTAGCTGGCCGTACATTCTGAGTACTGATGACAATGTAAGACATAATTTGTGCTGCTCTCATCAGTTTCACTACACCTGTACTTAATGAGGCAGCGCTGATATTTTAGAATAATGCTTGTATTGTATTGTAATTGTTAGCCTGGACTCTTCATATTATCTTGATTTTGCTTCACCATTTTTTATTAATGGGAGAAAACATTAATGATGCAAAATAGCTGTGTTTAGATGAATAACAGTGGAAATGCGAGTAGGGCTGAGTACTAAGTTTTTCTTTTGTATTGTCAGTACTAGTCATTCTTAAAGACATAAGAAAAACTGTAATAACTTACTGCTATTATATGTACAAGGGTGTTTGTTACTCTTACACGCAAGATCCACTGAACGGATTTAAATTGAAATTTGAAAGCTTGCACTTCGATTTTTATTTAACAAAATCTATCATCGTCCAGTCCTTCTCCTGTTCTATTTCAGATTAGCGCAATACTTTTTCTTCTTCCATTCTCTGCCACGGCATCATTTACTGCTTTCGCTTTTATATCATTCCTTACACAACCAAACTCACGCAGAAGAAACCACAGACTCATAAGCTTGCTGTTAGCTTAAGCGTACTGATGCTTCTTGTTCGAGAATGGCCATGAAGCTACTGAATCCTCAATATCCCAATAGTTTATAGAATCAATTTTATGGTTTTCGTCACCATAATTCGATAATTATTTGAAACAGTCGGTTGCGACTTACGCAGCGTGAAACAGCTTTAAGAAAGGTAATTGTCTAAGCCATGGATTTGTGCAACGGTTCAGTTTCTTGGTTAATATTAGTAAACAAACAGCCAGTTATGCGGTCAGCGTGGTTGTGTCCAATTAATTTACAACTCTTTGAATTTCCGTGATCATTAACTATGAATATTATATTATTACGTTAAATTTAAAATTAGATTGTTATTCGGTAATTTTTGCTCGTAATACATATCTAAATGCGTAGGTAATTACAATCGAATAATCCTTACTAATATTATAAAAGCGAAAGTGAGTTTGTTTGTTACGTCTTCGCGCTTAAATGGCTAAACCAATTTGATGAATTTTGGTACAGAGATAGTTGGGACCCTGGAGACGGACATAGGCTTTTTTTATAGGATTTTTTTGCATTGGATTTTTTTTAAGTGAGAAATAACGGAGAAAGGGTAAAGAAAAGGGATAACTTAGTTAAGTTATTACAATAAATAAGGCGCTAGGCCAAAAATTAGATAGATATCTGCAAATCAGGTAAGGGGAACTGTGTTACCTACCCCGAATTTCAGTCAAGACCCTTTATTGGGAACGCGCAAAGGTATTGAGTTGAAATGAAAACCATTCAATCAATTAAGTATACCTTAGAGCTAAGAAAAAATCAACCCTCTAAGTTTACGCAGTCAAAAGAAATGGACATCAATGTCGCAAGTTTGTTCGGAACCCTCGGTTATGAGTCCGACTAACAAATGGCCAGTTATTTTTTACCATTTCGATAGACAATTAATCGGTCTTTTTGTAAGCGTCACTTCTATCTTTTATTCATTACCCAATTATTGTAATCACGATACATAAACTATCAGTACAACTGTACTGATAGTTTATGTATCGTGATTGGCAACTGCCAATGATTGAAAAGCTACAGTTATTATTAAACGCTAATAAACACAATAAACCTACAAAAAGTATATGAGGGGGTGGCATTCTTCAAGACATTAGAGAGAGTCAGCTGCATGCAGCATTGGGCTTTTGATATGGGACGCTCGGGTGGAGTACTCGCACATAGTGTTAATGTATGCCATATATAAGTATTGATAGGCGCATCGGCTTCATTGCTAGTTTGTTGTTAGACTCGGGCGCATTGCATTGCAGTGGGAAAGTGCACATTTTCCGTGAGTGTGCAAACCGTCGCACGCGTCATTCAGCAATTTTATTTCACACGAGCATCTCTCCGCGAGACTTTTTGCGATCAACGACACATGTTCGTCTGCTGTGCTTTTCACTACATTGTTATACAACAATAGATACGACTATGGATTCTAGGAGTACGGTAAGTTTTTGTTGATACGATGGGAACGTTTGTCAATTTGCATGTCACTCGTTAACATCCAGCCAATCTGTTAGATTAGCGACTCATTAGTCATCAGATGTGTTATTTTGCACTTACTCTCACGTTTTTAATTTGATTATGTGTCATGTTGACTAATATGCAGCCAATGCCATGACTATTTCTATTTATTTATGAGTGTAACAACACTCTATATTTTTTAAATGAAGCATTCTCATGCTTTATCTCCAAATAAAATCAAATCATTACTGCGCATATTATGTTGATAAATTGATTGACTGTTTCTACTAATAAATGTTTGCCTAATTATGTTTATGTAATTTATATAACTTACACTTATAGAAGTGTAAGTTGCATTTCGATCTTACATACCTATAACATTTAGCATTTTGATCATCAAGCAAGGAACAAAAATCATTATTGTTTTAAAAGCATTGCGTGATGTTGTGACAGTGTCGAACTAAGTAGAATATAAGCAATCTGTCGGAAACAAACGATTTCCACATTTTCTTTGTCGCTGCTTATCATGATAGGACTTCCCTGCGTTGTTTGTTAAAACTTTCATAACACTTAACAATACTAACGTTTGTATAAACTTCATGCAATAACACAAATATAAATAAATAATATATTTTCGAAAGTCGGCAATAATCATATTGATGAACCAAGTGGCGAAATTTTTCTATGAGTGCTTAGCACAGGAAATATTAGGTATCTGCTTTCTTACTTGTGCGAATCTGTTGTTGTAATGTGTTTACTAACGGCATCATGAATTGGTTCAAATTTTCTTAGCATGCATTGTTTTAAGTAAGTTTTGATAAAAGTTTATTACCTAAATGTCCTTCGCTTTCAGATCCTGCTTTGCCTCACTGCACTGTTGGCGATACTTGTTGCAAATACTGAAGGGTGAGTTCTATATCTAATAACCTAAGTCTTGCCCATTTGAATGGGGTGGGCGTTTTACTAGGTATATCTCTGCCCAGTCCATCCCTTCGAATTACAGGTGTAATGTGATGTCTTCCATTCTTCTCTGTCACATTCACTTTCTTTTCAATTCATATCATTACCATATATTCAGTGAGCATCTGCACCTTGAGAAAACCTGTTCGAAGCCACTACTAAAGCTGTCGACGTGACAGAGTTATGAGAAATCATCTCTTATGATCGATCTTTTATTTGTCTAACGTGATAGTTATCATTTCTTAGTAACATCAATTTCATAATTCCGAATGAAGCTACTCACTCCATGCTAAAACTACTTAACTAAAATAGTCAACTGTAATTTTGTCAATCTATGTGGACTTAACTATAAATGATGTTTATTTTGCAAGTAGGTTTTCACAAACACTTTTACACGTCTTTTTTTTAAAAAACTAGATGTGGCCGGTGTTTCGTACCTGACTACTCTGAGAAGAAACAGCCGAAACAAACTCAGAGGTCATAGTCTCTTTTAAAGTCCAGACAAAAAAAATCTTGGTCAACTTACATGAGGACTATGCAGATTAGTGTCTGAAATGGTATACTTCATCAACTGAAGTACAAGGGCCTTTAGAATCTTTATTTCAATAACTTGACCAATTCCCAGAATTAAATTCAATGGATAATCGCTCAAATCGAAAACTTGTACTCCTGTCATTGGCCCAGGTTACTTAAGGTCGGCCTAACACGTTTTTTTCTTCCACTCGTTCTCTCGTCGGTCAATCAATACGCCAATCATTTACTATTTTACTGCTTTTTCTTCCATATGATTCCTCTCACAATCCATCCATCGTTTTCTTGGTCTAGCTCTTCCTCTCCTTCACCATCCATCAACATTTATATTCATTACTTCTTTACATTGGAATAAAGGCAGGACATTGACAACTCGATTATAATCTGCCCTTCAAAATATGTCATCAAAACCTATGATTTTGACCTTATTTAAATGTTTTGTATTTCACACAGCGGTCGGTCTTATAGTCAAATAATTTAACATGGTGTTCTTTCTTACATTTTGGTGTCTAATTTTCAAAAAAAAATTTTTTTGAAACCTGCAGCTGGGGCCGATCATGGGTTAAGCCACGCTTACTTTGGTTTGTCCACGGATGGGTGACCACCTTATATACCGAGTTTCCACCGTGCACCGTGCTTTATTTGTAGATCTTTTACAGAACAGGTCAGTGGCATGAAAGTTTGACAACCAGTCCTACCAAAGACTATCGTATTCCCTAGTACTAACTGGGTTGTGGAGGTCAGATAGCCAGTTGCTCCATGTAAAATACTGGTATTCAGCTGCATCCGGTAAGACTGGAAGTAAACCCCAACGTAGTTGGGGAAAGGCTACGCAGATGATGAGCAGCGAAGTTCATATAGTGCACATAATAAGTGCACATACCTGCTAACCTAGTGTCCTATAAGAACAAACTTCGCGGTAAAACGCCTTAATCTACTAGCTAAGTACACTACACTGTATTCCACCCATATTAACTACATTTTAAGTATCTCAGTCTGGCACTGATTCGCAAACCATGCATCTCTGTGCATCAGTTTCGGTTCAAAATCAATACAGTGATGGCTAGCTACATATTAATAAATGTGACTAGCTCTACCCGGGGATTTGCAAGCGCAGACAAAGCCGGTAAACAGATATATGTTTGTAGGTGTGGGGTTCGTAGATACGTTGGAATGGTTTACAGCCCTCTAGACAGAAAATCAATAAGTGGTAGTTACTGTATATCATCTATCATTTTGCAGATGGTTTTTTTTCTAAACGATACTTGTTTAATAAATTATAGCATGATCTTTGTAGTTGAAGCGTAATAAGTGTAAGCATTTTTATACATCACTAGCTTCCGCCCAAGGCTTCGCCCGCGTTAAATTTGGGGTAACACAGTTCCCCTTGCGCCTTATTGATTTGTAATAGCAACGCTAAGTTTTCCCTTCTCTTCCCTCTTTCTCCCTCACATCCCACTTTTTTAGCAAAAAATTAGCCTATGTCCGTCTCCTGGTTCCCTACTATCTCTGTACCAAAATTCATCCAAATCGGTTCAGCCATTAAAGCGTGAAGAGGTAACAAACAAACAAACAAACTCACTTTCGCTTTTATAATATTAGTAAGGATAGTAAGGATTTGCTGTGCCCGGCGGTTTCAACCGCTGCACAGCTCCTTTTATAAAGAAGGGTATGATGTTGGCTGATTCTCAGACCTACCCGATATGCACACAAAATTCGTTCAAATCAGTTCAACCGTTTCGGAAGAGTATGGTAACTAACACTGTGACACGAGAATTTTATATATTAGATTTATTCATCAAATAACTTACGGGGTGTCTGTCTTTTATTGTCTAAAATCCACCCATGTTCCTTCGTTTGCCCATTATGTTGCGTTTGCGCAATTGAGTAGCATCTCAGAATGATCTAAACACCCCCAAAAAGGCTAGGTATAATACCATGTGTCATCGGGATTGTAGTTTTTTTTTGTAAATCCGATCATTATTATCATAATTTCAGCAAGGAAACATCACCCACTGTTGGTTATTAGCCAAGCCTTTCTTCTGTCATAAGTAGAAGAAAGACTGATAAATTCCTGTTGGAATAACCCAACAACACTTTACTCGACTCGGGATTTGAACGTAGGAATTCATGCTGAGCAGTCGCGGTTGTACCCACAAGCCCAACGAGGCATTCTAATAGTACGAGTATGTACTTGAAGTTTTCTGAGAAAGCATTGGATGTTTTTACCGTTGCTGTTCTCAAAACGATCACCAATGGTCAGATAAACATGCGCTTCACGTTTATTACTAGTCGTCATCTGAATCGGATAAGACTGGAAGCCGACCCCAATATAGTTGGGAAAAGGTTAGGCTATATGATGATTTTCTCAAATCGATAAATTAAAAATCAAGAGATTTGCGAGAAAACGGCCTTGTCGCAAACATTGGAATAAATTTGACATCCATCGCACAAAATAGTGATTATCAGGGTTGGAGCCCTCTCCGTGTCTCAGAAAACAGGGCCGTATTTTGTTTTAACCCTGCCGTCATGTTCCTACTTCTATGGAACTTACGTTCCTTACGCGGGTTCACACAGCTGTCCGTTTTACAGGCCCGTTTTTCACGGCGATCGTGGATGAAGTTGTATGCCTGAGTTCACACGCATGACCAGGACCACACTGATTTGTTTTATAGGATCAAAGAAGCGTGGGGCACACAAACATTGCATTCAGCTGCTGTGTGAATGTACCCTTAGGCTGAATAATGTATGCTTTGTTACGCGTTCAATGCTTATGGTACTTGATACTTTGGATATGTAATTGAAATGTCGGTCAAGGCAACATCTCACTCCCGGAGTTGCGGATTGGTCGAAAGAGATTCCGCAGCCCCGGAACGTAAAGGGTAATAGAAGGAACATGGTTGGGTTTTAGTCAATACAAGTCTGACACTCCCCCCCGCTCCGCCCAGAGCGGGGGAAATTATTTGTTGATTTCCCATCTGCAAAAAAAGGCAACATCTCAAAAAATTAACTACTGCCCCTAAAAATGAATGTTTGGTGCCTTTCTTCAAATCGTTGATACTTTTAATATTAAAACAATACCGTGGGATTCTAAACTGTTTTCGTGGTGAATCGAACTTATTTAGTTTTTAAAGGATACATTCTTTCATGAGCTATCCAAAAGAGAAGTATCAACTTTATTGTGTAGATTTCAAACATTTTGCCGTTTATGATGGATCTAAATTTTGGTGTATTATTTGAAACGGACGTATTTCAAGAAATTAATTGAATTAATCTGTAATTTAATGACGGGCCGAGCCATTGGCATACCGATCATGCCACTACAAGAGAAGAAGTGCAACTCAACGAATCCAATAAATTATGTAACAGGAAATGTTATAACTGCACTCACGCGCATCATAGCAGGAAACTCCCGAAATTACTGGTCTATAACGAACCGTACGCATTCTAAATAAACAGTATCACCGTAGGAATTTCCTCAGTTATAAGATAGTCTTGTGTGTGACAAACGATGACAAATTGGCATGTTAGGGTAATCGCCTAACCACATGCATGCCATATAAATATACAGAATGACACGCATTATCTCAGCGCGGCTTGTAGTAACGTATTCATTAGCCATAACCGTGAATGTGACACGTGACTGCGTAACATTATAAATAGTCCATAACCTAGTTGATGATTCATATCGAAACTAGACGTGATCTTATAATATCTTAGCCAAATAGTACCTTTGCTACTTTTAATATAGCACATCAAGTTAGAAAAACTTTCACACAGCTGTAATAGCCAAATGACGCTTAGTAAACAAGAACTTTTTGTTAACAGAGCAGTGAAATGAAAATCCATTGTTTGTAACAGCAACGCTTCTTTTGTCCACAGGCGCAACAAAAAGGTTGTGATTCACGTGCCGTACAAAGTGAAGAAGATAAAGCACACGCATACGGTGTACAAGACCATACACCACCACCACACCCACCGGGACCCCCACATGGACCACAGCCTTGCAGCCACGGAAGAACACGAGCATTTCCATCACATGCACATCCATGACGAGCCGCCAGTGGGCCAGCACAGCCAGCCAATCCCCGGTATTGGCATCCCGGAGTTCTTACCAGACGTCCCGCTTGCAATCCCGGATGTACCACCTCACGAGATCACGGGATTGCCAACTCGTCATATCGTGCCTCTGTATAGAAGGATTTAGGTGAGTAAAAGAGTGCTTACGTGATTTTGACTCCTAGTCAAAACTTGCATTAAACTGGTATCGTTAAACCAGTTTAATGCAATATTCGAGGAGAAATCTTTAACTAATGATACTGTACAGGCAAATTTATTACCACCTTGCCTACTAGCAAATTTTTTTTGTGACAAGAATGCGTATTGACTGCAGTAGAACAACAAGATTTGTACCGTCTCTAATGGAATTATGTCTTGCGTATTCAATTCACTCAACCATGTGCTAAGAAAATGTATCAGAATATGTGTCAGAGTTAATTTATTACAGAAATGGTAACTATTTGAACTGGTATAGTACATTTTGATTTAACTAAGGAAACTTTGTCATTGCCGCTGAGGCGGATTTAACGCACAAGCCGCCAGGCGAGAGCGTTATAGAGACCAAAACAACAGTGACAAATTCACACGTAAATTTTAACGACGTTTTACAATACACTTTGGAGAAACAACAGAATAGAAAAGACTTCTGTCATTAATCAATATGAAACTATGATTTAATGTGATTTTTCCCCGCCCTTTATCTTCTCATACTGCAGGTAAAACAAAGGCAATACATCGTTAAACAGATTGATATTAAAACTAAGATGTTATTTTTTTTTTTATTTAGAACTCTCACGATTTTAGAACTATATATATATTTTTGTTATAGCAAATTATTTTATTTGTGATATTCTGTTGATAAGCATAATATTTTTTATTAATAATTGCGAAAGGCATAAAAATAAACGACTCTAAAAAAAGCTGCCGGCTATAGGGATTTGAGCACTTGCTAATTGTTATCGTGATGAAACAGGAAAAAATAAAATCCGTGTCACACGCGTGTTTTATTTAATTTCTCCGTAAGTGTATTGAAAAACGTCGTTTGATTCACGTGAGAATTGGTCACTGCTGTTCTCAGCTCTATAATGCCCTCGCCTAGCTGCTTGGTCGTTAAATATGCCTCGGCTGCACTGACAAAGTCTCCTCATTCTGAATAGCATGCCTTTAAATATTTTTTTCTTGCAGGTGCAACATCGCCAATACTAAAATGGAAAACGGTAGTAAAAAGGCTTACAATCATTGTGCTTATACAACCTAAAAATTGTCTTCTCATAATATTAAAAAATAATCTATGTACGCATACTGATCGAAATATTTTTGCTCCCAATTACTATAAGTAATCATCTGAGCCGACTCAGTATACAATCATTGCCATGGCTTTGAAGAAGAAGGAAGAACTTTAAGTTTCTTGCCAAACCACGTGATCTGTGGTCGAGAACGTCAGTCTCTGTGATCATGTCCTCGAAGAATTCTCCTCTTCTTGTCACAGGGTTAGACAAACTGTTGGCAAGTCTGATTGTAAAAGCCTGTTATAGTTCGTGACTTCTATTTTAATATATTTTTCTGATCTACATATATGTCAATGAATAATAATTAAAGGTACTAAATACATACAGCCAAACTTGCGGATATTTTAGATCAGTGTGTTCTCTAAAGAAATTTCCGCCCAGATTTGGTAACAAATAGTAAATAAGAATTTAGAACCTAAATATTGTACAAATAAATATTAATGATAAATTGTAAACAAAAACCCGTTTCTGTAAACTAAAGACTGACTTGACTTATGTGTTCGAAATTTTGACTGAATCTGCATAAACTAATTCTCATAAAGATCTCTCTTATAAGCTATTTTTATTTATTTAGGATAGTTAAAATTACAATAATATCTTGCCCTTGTAAATCTTTATAATTTGATATACAATGCTGTTTTTAAAGTCATAGTCGATCATTTGTAAACTGATAGCCCATATTATGTATTTTTTGTATCATATATTTTTTTAGGTGATTAACACACTGCCACTCACCACGCAGATCAGCTACCCTACCATGACTTCTTAAAGCAGAACTTATTGCGCTGAGGGAAAGAGACAGAGCTAAACAGGGTGTCTAGCACCATCTCTTTCACTCAGTGGAATAAGTTCTGCTTTAAGACGTCATAGTAGGCCTACAGCGCGTGAATGTGTGTTTTAACGTTGCTTGCACAGAAAATGCATCCACGCGCGTTCAACTGAATGAACGCGCGGTAGATAATGTGGACACGCGCGTGCGGGTCAAGACGCAAGGTACTTTACCTCATGGTGTCGTGCGTGATTTTGAACAAAAGCCATACAGTTAGTATAACTGTAGATCTTGAATGAGCTAACACAGCGTAAAAAACCCGCACGGTGGTGCACTCCCGCACCGTCGCAAGTGCGCGCGTAGGTGCTTTAACACGCAAAATGCATTCGTAATGCGTGGCAGTATGCTAATCGCCTCAGGCTGCACATATCTATCAAAAGCCAAGCGAGACGCTTTCGTGGCAGGCACGTAGCGGTTCCGTAGCAGGCACGTAGCGGTTTCGTAGCAGGCACGTAGCGGTTTCTCAGCAGGCACGTAGCGGTTTCGTAGAGTCGAAGCTTCGCAAACTCTTCCATAGACGCAACCCAAGACAAAGAACCTGTATGATCGCTATAGCTTTAGTATAATTATAATAGCTTTAATATAGCAGTTAAATAAAAGCTCTGGAGAGGTAAAGATCAACCAACATTATGCATTAAATTAACAGACTGACACAACTATTTTACTATTTCTTTCTTTTCTTGATGATAAACAAATTTCGGAGATAGGAATAGTCTATGACCGTAACGTGTATGTCACGTTTCGTGTTCAACGCTGTTCCTGTGGCTTTTTTTAATGACTATGGTTCTATACTGAAAACATGTTGATGTGGGTTGAAATGTGAAACTCTCTTGAAACATCAAAAATTGTATCATTCGTAATGTTAACGTGTATTAATAATTACCTACTTAAGTAAGGAATCAATAGTATTATAGTGAATTATGTAGCTACAGCTACCCCTGTGCCCTAAGCCCCGTTTAATGTGTAGAAAGGCAAATGTATTTATTTCTCCAATATTAATGTAAGGCCTTTCTTTATGGGATTAAATTTAAAGATTGTTTATTGTAGATATAGTTCTAAGTTTATTATCCAACTTGCAAAATTGTTAATTTTTATATCCTCATAAGGCGCTTGCACCCAGCTGACGAGGATTCGACTTTACTCCTGGACTTTCACATTTATTTTAACTCTGACATAAATCTTATGACAACGAATATAAAGATCAAATTACTGGAATATCTACACATGTAAGAGAAAATCACTGCGTAAAAGTCTTAAATTTCGCATTCTTTTAAAACGTAAGTGAGAAAGACGGGAAATTGTAAAATTCAACCCCTTTTTTAGGACTTCATCAAATAACTTGTCCCTCATGCATGTTCATTCGTTTGTTTTTTGTGTTCCGGAGCCGTGGTATCTCTTTTGAACAACCTGCAACTTCGGCAGGCACGTGGCCTTTGCACGTCTCTCTGCTGCATATTGATAAACGCGACTACATGGTAAGATTGACTTGAAATTTTGTATAGGCATTCTTTCACAAAATTAATCCTTACTAATATTATAAAAGCGAAAGTGAGTTTGTTTGTTTGTTACCTCTTCACGCTTTAATGGCTAAACCGATTTTGATGAATTTTAGTACAGAGATAGTTGGGAACCAGGAGATGGACAAAGGCTAATTAAAAAAAAAAGTGGTATGTGCGTTGCTATTACAAATCAATAAGGCGCAAGGGGAATCCCCCGAATTTAACGCGAGTGAAGCCGCGGGCAAAAGCTAGTAGACTATAAATCACAAAACGACACAACAATGAGGAGTCAGAGATAAAAAAACAATGAAAGGACTATCTGAATACTTCTAGGGATCGACTATTTTCTGAATCGAGAATCTTACTAGAATGTGAGAGGGTGTATGTGCTCACATCGCCGCACTAAGCCACCTACTAGGACTTTCAAACAAACAACTCATGGGTCGCTTCGTCTTTCGCTTTTAGCGAATCGCGGGCGGTGGGACACGACCTAAGGTGATTTTCACATAACACCGCTCGTCTGTGTGATGCTTTACACACGTATGCACAAAGATCAATTAAGCTATACAATTTATCTATCTCTAAAACGATGACAAGTTATACTGGAAACGTACAGCTTGATGTGTCGCCGCGTGTAAACTGCCAGACTAAGGCGCTCTCCGGTTCGCAGACCCCGCGTAGCCGCGCGGTCCAAAGGTGTCGTGTGAAAATCGCCTATGTGTAACGCTTAATATATCAATTATTTCTAGAAATATCCACAAGTAAGTACTTAGGTACTATAAGTTGTTAACCTAAGGTAAACGGTTGTTATTATAATAAAATAAATACAATTATTTGTGTTTTATTTTAAGGCCCTCTTATACTGCAACGTCAAATTTCAGTGGGACTGGGTTTGTTTTTATTAAATAAAATAGTACCTATTCAGTCCTTTGTTTTTCGTCTAGCCCTTCTAAAAAGACATGCTTTACTATTTTATGTTACTTTCAAATACTTTTCTGATACACAATTTCATAAGAATACACATTTTTGAAATCGTAAGTTGTATCACAATATTGTTTATTTTTTTATTAAGTCAACCTATTATATATAAATAGCTTTGATTTTCACACATTGGTTGGTCATAACTTAAACTTTAGAAAAAAAAAACATGGTGCTCCATTGCTCTTGTTTGTGGATTTGAAAAGAGTTCTTTTGAAGGTACAGGCCATAGAAATATCTTTGGTACAGGCCGTTTAAATTTATTAAATTAAGCTAAATTTAACAGAAACTATAGTATTGCCACTGGGCCTCACTACTGAGTGAGGCAGTCGTTCTTGTCTCTTCGAACGATACCGCAATAAAAAGTAGTGTAGGGAGTTATGTGACAGAAAATAAAGAAGCCACTTAGTACATGTTTATAATTTCTTTAATTACAGCCCCAAGGGTGGACCCTATAAATAATAAGAATAAAACATAAACATTAATTATTACGTAACGGTCATGAGGTCCTGTAGAGATAGGTATAACTAGTATTGATCCAGAAATAAAGAGGTTAAGGCATAAGAGGAGGTGGAATAAGTACCCATTCCATTACAGTACTAACTGGGTTTTGGAGGTCAGATAGCCAGGCGCACCATGTAAAATACTGGTGTTCAGCTGCATTCAGTAAGACTGGAAGCCGAGCCCAACATATTTGGAAACAGGATGATGGATGGACAGATGATGATGACAGGCCGTCTAAATGATTAATGCAATTAAAGATAAAATAAACCCAAATAAGCGTCCTAAAATACTTACATACATATCCCAAAGCAGCATTATTAAGTGGTCCTTATAAAAGTGAAGACTCGGAACTCGAAATTGTTGTATTTTTTAATAACACCGAGTTCTTCCGAATAAGACCTATGTTCAACTGAATGTCTGAAGTTCAAAGTTCTAAATTAAAATGAATGTACGTATTTGCGTAAAATGTAGCAGATATTATAATTATTACGGAAAGGACCTCGCAATTGCAGAGCTTGATCGCATTTATAATACAATAATTAATTTATATATTTTTTTCACGTTACAATTCGTAAAATGGTCACAAAGTGACAATGTAGAATTTTAACTGTCTATCTTAAGAATTGTACCGTAATTAATATTATTTTCTTGTAATAATTCTGCCAAAGGGGGTCATCACACTCGTAGGTAACACCAGTAATGCCTTATCATTCAATGAAATTGTTGGCGACCAGCTACCAAACTTTTTAATAATTTTATATTTCTTCTTTTTGACTGTTATTGTTTTATGTTTTGTTTTAAGAAAAAGTCAGTCTGTGAAAAAACATGTGCTGCAATATATGAAAAGCTGAACTTGTGGTTTCATTGCTCTCTAAAATTATCCTGTTCTCAACATTGGTGTCAGAAGTGAACGGTTAAATGCCCACCACAAGATCGCAGACAAGGGCAGCAATGGCGGAGACTGGTACAGCAGGTATCGTTTCAACAGGTGCTCTTCAAGAGGGTGGTGCTTCCACATTCGGTGCCAACGCGCCGGCGCCGCCCTGTACCAACCCTAACGAGACCTTACCACCCGCCAGCAGGACCTCGTCAAGCATCGTGCCTCAGAGTGCACGGTCAGGTCATTCTAGCAGCACATTAAAAGCACAAATCCTGACTGCAAAGGCGGAGCACGCTCGTCGGCTCGCGAACCTACAAGCAGAACGTGACCGCAGCCAAGCGGAACGTGACCGCAGCCAAGCGGAACGTGACCGCAGCCAAGCGGAACGTGAAACCGCCGTTGCGGAGTTGGAATTGCAGGCGAAGCTGGCCGTTATCCAGGCCAACTCTTTAAGAGCAGGATCCCGCCATTCCGACAAGTCCCACTACACGAGACCACAGCGCAGAGTCGAAGATTGGTTAGCTGAATCACTTTCTATGTTTCCGAAGCGAGGTAACAAAGCGCATTCATTTGTTGACAGGACAGACAAGCCGAAGTTTTCTAACGTTGTACCGCAGGACCGTCCGCGTTCGACGCCCGCCACAGCCTGCGGAAATGGTCCAGTGACAGTGACACATCCTCCCTTTGATGTACTGGACCGTACCCACGAGACACGCCCTGTCCTCACCTGCGCGCCACCTCGTCAGGCCCCCGCTCACCCGCCATCGCATCCGGCCCCAGCCGGCACGTTGACGCACCCGTTTCCCTGTGTCTGTACGCTCCCTGTGGGCGCGTACTCATCAGTTGAGCCAGCTGAACGTACACAACATGCACTAGGTTTAGGCACACTTACTAATGATGACAATTGTTGCTACAAAAATAAAAATCATTGCCAAGATCTAAGTACATCATTTAATCAGCTGGTCGACGCTATTAGAGGCACAGGGAAGAAGACAACAAAGGTTTGTGATATAACTAAGTTTGATGGTCACGTCTGGGATCCCGGTAGGCTGGCGCCACTGAAACCCGTTTCAATCCCAAGATTGGAGCTCCAAGCTGCCCTGATCGCTTCGCGTTTTAGCGCGTACGTCACTGAAGCTCACAGACGACCACCAAATGAAGTTAATTTTTGGACGGATTCTCTAACCGTTCTAAAGTGGCTTCGTAGCGACGTTTGCACGTTTAAATCCTTTGTTTCGTTTCGATTGGAGAGATAGCTGAAACAACAAACATCCACAGTTGGAGATACGTCCCCACGGCTTTAAATGTCGCAGACGACGCTACGCGAGACATTCACAATTTCACGACTTCTTCACGTTGGTTCACAGGACCCGCATTTCTCTTGTCTCCACCCTCTGAATGGCCATGTGAACCGACGTGTGCCATCCCTCCGGTAACCGAAGAACTTAAACGAGCTTCGGAATCGGTGGGACTGATAGTTGCCTCACCGCGACAACTACCTTCACCGGTAGTAGCGGATCACCAACGCTTTAGCAGTTGGACCCGGTTACTTCGTGCCACAGCGCGAACCCATCAGTGTATTGACAAGTTTCGATCAATTTTGCACCCAAATTCCAAATTCACTCAAGAAGCACTTCGAGATGCTCGTAACCTTTTTGCCCTTTCCGTTGTAGACCTCAACGTTGCGGAGGTTCACTTATTTCGTAAAGTCCAAATAGATTCTTTTCACGAAGATTTGATGCACGTTCAAACAGCACGTCCCGTTTCGAATGATAGTAGGCTTCGGAACCTGTCGCTTTTGTTCGGTGAAGATGGGCTCCTACGCCTTTCTGGCCGCACTGCCGTCGCAGAGTATGTAGAGCCACGCCCGATTGTCCTGGATGGCCGACATCCTATCGTCAAGCTACTGATACACTCCTATCATGCCAGATACGCCCACGGACATAACGAGCTAGTGGTTAATGAACTGCGCCAGAGGTTCTACGTTCTAAGCCTCAGACCAGCCGTCAGAGGAACTTCACAAAGATGCCAGTTTTGCCGCAACCGGAAGGCTAAGCCGGAATCACCACCAGAGGGAGACTTGCCAAAAGCCAGATTAGCACATCACCAGCGCCCCTTCACATACGTAGGGCTGGATTATTTTGGCCCTCTGAACGTTGCTATTGGCAGACGCACTGCCAAGAGATGGATTGCCCTTTTTACATGTTTGACAGTGCGAGCTCTGCATTTAGAGATAGTGGAGACATTATCATCGGACTCCGCCCTGATGGCACTCAGGCGGTTTATTGCGAGAAGGGGATGCCCGACTAGGATATACTCTGATAACGGAACGTCATTCATTGGCGCAGCAAAAATGCTGCCAGAGCTGTTCAACTTCTGCGCCAATAAAAGAATCGAATGGCGATTCATACCCCCGTCCGCGCCTTTTATTGGGGGGCTGTTGGGAGCGGCTAGTCCGCTCGGTGAAAAATGCTATCGCAGTCACATTGAAGCAGCGGACTCCAAAGGAAGATGTGTTAAACACCCTGCTCTTAGAGGCCGAGTGCACTATCAACTCAAGACCACTGACGCACGTCTCTGTGGATGCAGACGCAGAGTAGGCCTGACTCCATTCACTTTTTTGATCGGAAGCCCAAGCAGCGAGCCAGAAATTAATGTCTTCGACGACGCCGACTTGTTTCGACGTGCTAACTGGAGGAAAGCGCAGAGGCTGGCAGACCACTTCTGGCAGCGCTTCGCGCTCGAGTACCTACCCACGCTCACACCTAGAAGGCGGTTGCAGGAGACTCGTCCGTTAAGGGTGGGCGATCTAGTCCTCATTGCAGATGGCACGCTACCCAGGAACCAATGGCCCCGAGGGCGAATCGCGGCAGTGCACCCGGGGAAAGACGGCATCGTCAGAGTTGTGGACGTCACCAGGAAGGGGGGCGTGCTGCGACGACCCACTCGAAAGGTGGTATTGTTGGTCGCCGGCCAGTAAATTGGTGCTTCACACCGTCGGGGGCCATGTTGGCGACCAGCTACCAAACTTTTTAATAATTTTATATTTCTTCTTTTTGACTGTTATTGTTTTATGTTTTGTTTTAAGAAAAAGTCAGTCTGTGAAAAAACATGTGCTGCAATATATGAAAAGCTGAACTTGTGGTTTCATTGCTCTCTAAAATTATCCTGTTCTCAACAGAAATCTACTTCAGTAACTTTATTTCCGTGTCTAACGGTAAAAAAGGAACATTTAATCATTAAAGAGTTGATCAGGCTCCATTGAACTAAACTTACATAACAGCAATAAGATTTATTATGTCATAGATTTTTAAATTGAATGGAAGTAGGTTGTACCGGCTGGCACATTTATTTTGAAATAAGAAGAATAAGAACTTTTTTGATTTCAATTCTATGAGATATTATTGTATTGGTATGTAGCTTCATTGCCACTAGTACCATTAACAGTTCCATGATGGAATTACTTATTGATGTTTTTTTTTAATCTCTAGTTCCATTTACCAAAAGTAAAAGAACATTATAATTATAATATTATTATTTTAGGCACGGGCAGTCAGCTGTTATTTTTAATTTCTTATCAAACTTCCTAAGTTATGTTTTGGATGTGAAGGTAAAGAAACAATGCAAACAAAAGCATATCCTTACTAATATTTATAAAAGAGAAAGTGAGTTTTTTAATTTTGGTACAGAGATAGTAGGGACCTTGAAGACGGTGGTAGGCTAAAAAAAATAGAAAAGGGGATGACAAAGGGCAGAAAAGGGGAAAGAAAGATATTTTTTTCGGTCATCACGCGGGTTAAAGTTAGCGTTAGACCAAAGTAACTATGCTATGTAACTACGCGGACGAATTCGCGGGCGAAAGCAGGTGTTGAATAAATTCAATTCAGCATGTAGGTACGTGCCACGTATCTAGTTTTTTGGGTGCTTTTAATGTCTACCTTCACGATCCCGGTCAAAACGCTATGATTCCAACACACCGTTAATAATACGGAATTCACTGCCGGTTTATCTGTTTCATAATCAATAAGCGCTTTCAGTTAGAGCACATTTAAATTATCATTCCAAAGAATATTTAAATAATATCTTATTACCCTCAATAATAATTCTTCAAATCCAAAAATTGAATTCATTCTGGCATATGTTCTTGATATTTTAATACATATATAATAACGGCATGGTTGCATAATTGTATCATGTGTCCCTTTTTTTATTAAATAATGTATTTAAAGCAATGTACCTACTCGATAATGCTGATAAAGCTGTGGTTACTTGTAATTAAGTGTGCATTGCAGGATAATGTATTATGCAATTTTAATTTTGTAAAAGATAATTTGTAATTTAACTCGTTTTTAAAAATAAATAAATATAATCTGGATCTTTTTAAAGTTCAAGTGAATCGATTTCTTCTAGGCAAGCGTCCTGCACCCTAGGCCACATCATCGCTTCACATCAGGCGAGTTAAACGAAATTGCACACTGTTTATAATTCAGTCACTTCTTCGTAGGTATTCGATGTAAACACGCGCATATACCTTTGAATAACAAAG
Organism: Ochropleura leucogaster; assembly: GCA_958449745.1. Lineage (NCBI taxonomy): Eukaryota > Metazoa > Arthropoda > Insecta > Lepidoptera > Noctuidae > Ochropleura > Ochropleura leucogaster. Next base: position 11,305,511 of record OY288200.1, read on the forward strand.
TGATCACCTACCTTACAGCACTCACAAAAAGTTGAGTCAATACCACAAATCAATAAATTCAATCGTAACCAGTGATTAAAATTTAATGGGCACACTCTTAGAGTTATTTATGAGCACGATCTGACCCTTACAAGTTTTATTTATTAGACGCCATAGCGCATCGTGCCACCCCGCACTTATACAAGTAACTAATCGATGTAGTCGACCCAACTCACTACATTTTCTATTTTTATTCAGTTCATTCAACGAAGAGTCAGACTTAACTTGAATGAAGAACGAATCCTACGTCATTTTATTATACAATAGTTAACCGTGCGCATTCCGTTATAAACTGGGTTATCCAGAAAACTTCAACTGAAAAGTAACAGCTGACTACAAGAACGTAATCGTTACTGTATTACAGCATCTACCTGCGGTCAGATAGAATGCGGGGCATGGAACGGTAGTGAAATAGTTATTACACTCAATACCCACAAAAAAACGCAGTTACCACCTTATTTCCGGGCGGCGAATAGAACTCTGCATCGATAGGAATTAGAGCGACAATCGTCCCGTCGTGCATTGCGCACGCCCACTATGTCTTTTGGCATGCTTCGTCGACAAAGACAATTGTTGTCTTTTTGTTGATATTACGGGTTTATTTAAGTGAAATTGGATAAATGGTCATCTCGCGATGTGGCGCTACTCAATCCGGCGCGGCGTGCGGCAGTGCGGTGCTGCCTCGTGATGCTCGGCGCTCCACTCAGCTAAAATAAAACTAAAAATCTGGAAGGAAAGAAAGTATTGGTGTGATGTAAAGCAAGATGTGAACGTAGGTCCGTTCCGTTGGTGTTATTAGTTCAGCTGTACTGGTCACCGAGTGTTGTGGACTCGTGTCGTGCTTCTCGTGCTTGTCGTGTGCGTGCTACTGCCATGGATGTGGCCAAGTACCTGGCTGTGCTGATGGTGCTGTGCCTCGAGGGTGGCGAGACCGGCGGAGGCGGAGGAAAACACCAGTAAGGATCACCACATTATGTTATTAAAGCTACTGCTGTTACTTAATTTCGAGCTTGCTAATGTGGAACTTAAAATGTAGAAGCTGTTTGACAGTACGCTTTTAATCTGTAGCAAATGTTTAAAAAAAAATACCTTATAGTTTAATGCATTTCCATGATAACTGAAGACAGAAGCGAAATATATAAAGCAATGCGATCGTCTGTTCACTTTGAATTTGGGTTAATGTGGTTTTATTTCATGCTCCAAGAGAACCAATCATTATAATATTATTTTATTACGGTGTTTCGGTTTGTATTATGCATCAGCGATTTTTAGTTTTCTATTAAATTACCTAATTTAGATTTAAATTACTTGATAAGGTTCTTTTAGAATCATTATACTCTCAGTCATATTAATTCTCTATTTTTCAGTGACCACGTGCGAATACATATACCGGAGTTTATTCATCACGATCACCATAAGAAAGTGATAACTATTCATCATCATCATCACAAGCCAAAGAAAGAGACTCATCATCATCACCACCACCACCACAAGCATCAGATCCCTCACGGGCACCATTACAATCATCATCACAAGAAAGTTACAAAAAAGACTCTTACTGAGACAAATGGTGGAAAGCATGGTCACCATCATGTGAAACATGGTCATCACGGACACCATGGACATCACGGACACCACGGTCATCACGGTCACCATGGCCACGGTCATCACCACGAGGCGCCAGTCGTGCCGAGCTTCAGTTACTCGCCCAGCTCTGTGCCTTCCTATGAAGACGACTATTCCCCCTCATACTCTCCATCGGTACCAGCGTACGGCGGTGGTTACGGAATCTCTGACTTCTCTTCTCCTCAGTCCCCCCGCGTACATGGAGTGACTCACACTGTTAAGCAAGTCAAAGTGTTCGATTCCTTGCCTGGAGCGTTACCAAGCAAAGGCGTCGGTGTTGGTCATGGTTATGAGGTGACGGAAGAAGGAGAAGACGAAGAGGATGTGTTCACAAATGTGAATCAGCTGCACAACAGGTTCCCGGCAACGTTCGGCTATGTTCGGAACGCTGCGCCGGAGCCGACGAACGATCCTTACTCAGAGCTAACTTCCCCAGGCGCGCTCCCGACACACTTCGCAGCTGCACCTGTACCAACTACAGCACTGACTGGTGGTGGTATAGAGAGTTTCTCAACTGTACAAAGTGATCCTTTCGCGTCTTCGGCTCCAACTCAAAGCATTGGCCTTCCCAGTATTCAACCATCAGTGGACTACCCTGTAGCATTTCAAGGAGACGGCTTCGATGGCCAACTGAACTCGTTCACAGGTTCGGATGGTAAAGATGGATCTTATATTTCGAATGAAGAAAACACGCTTAACGATGACACTCCAGTATCGTTCACCAGAGAGGCTGGCATACAACAGACTACTAATACTGGCAATGTTGAAACCCTCGTGTATTAGATTTGTAAGTAAATTAAGTATGTTATGTTAAACTTTTGATTTATGAGTATTACTAAGCTCAGTATTACTTTGGTTTTGTTGACCATGTTCTGTTAAGCTATTTCATACGAACGTATTGTAAGTACAAACTAAAACCATAAGCATTTGTTATTTTTTACACTACATTTTAATGAATTTATGGTACAAAATCTACAAGTTTTCATGGGAGATCTTATGGAATAGTATGTACATAACTCTTGTTTTGAGGAAAAGTAATATTTTCATTCGATTGTTATTAGATAAGGAACCGTAACTATCTGCTTAGTTATTGAAAGCTCTTATGTCACCAAACTACTTACATTGTCATTGACTACAGCCCAAATAGTCGACGACGCTGGTTGATTCGATGCGCCCTAGATCCGGAATTGCGCAAGTTGAAAAAAAAACGCTTTAAGTGCAACGTAACTGTAACGGAATAATTTAATAAGAAAAAATAAACTATCTTTACTTAAGTGTTGTGCAACCTCTGAGAAAACATTCAATAATTGTGTCCGGGGAGTACCGATTTATTTCCTACTATTTCTTTTACTGTTTCAAGTATTGTGTGTTAGGGTTTAGGAACTTATTAATTATTATCATAAATTAACGCATTAATCCTTTTTAGTCTATACTTTGATGTTATTTTTTCTACCCCTCCTAATTGTACCAATGAATTTGTAATTATTATCTTATTATAAATTAATTTTCTTGTTAACTTGTTGTAATTTTATTTGTTATCGTTTTAAAATAAAGACCATTCAATTGGTTTCGTTTTATTATTTCACCAAAACTCACCTAACTATTGTATAGTGCATTTTAAAAGAAAATAGAGCACTCATCTGAGCTTTCCCTCCAACACAAAAATTACAAGAAAACCGACTTCCTAACAACACTAAAAAGACTGAAAATAAATCCAAAGTCAAACCAAAGTTACCGACTTCCGGAAGTAAATTTATTTTCCGTTTTACTGGAAATCGTTTTTTTTTTTGTTATAATAATGGTTCTAGGTAGGATTTCAAACAATCGGTTAGATTTTTTAGTACTCACCTTTAGCATTTAGCTTTTTTAACATTTTCTTCGACGTATATAGAAAATAATAACATGCAAACTTCCGGAATGATCGTTTAAGATAAGGTACAGACGCCTGCACATCAAGCTACTACAATCTGCAGATTTCTTTGATAGATTTTCGACTTTATTTCTAATGTATTAGGTTCAAGGTTAATTGGGAAAAATTGACAGTTTCGGGTAGCTTGACCTGCAGGCGTCTGTACCTTGCCGAAATATGAAAAAAAGTATGGCTATTTGCTTAAAAAGGATAACGTGAAAAATATATACAACGGCCAGCTTCTATCTTCCGACAATCTCATAACTCATGATGGCATCCTATCACTTAACTAACGAGACTTGCTAAAGGCTTCGAAATAGTGAACCTCAACACGTCCCAGCCGCTGCGGGAGACGCTCCGGGCGCGTACGGGCCAAGACATGACTCCCAGCCACCTAGGCGAAGGCCTGTGGATGGTGAGTAATGGGTAGCTTACTGCCCGTTCATCTAGTGACAGGCCATGTTGAGGGCGAGATTGTGTTCCTCACGCCACTCAAACCGATGCCAGCAAATCAGGGGTTTTGCGGGGCTGAAGGAACACGATTGAGTTTTTAATACAAGACTGAAACTCCCTTTTTTTAGGGTGAAGACCCACCTTTGTTCTTTCTAATGCCCTTTACGTTCCGGTACCGCGGTATCTCTTTCGAACATCCCGCAACCCCGGCAGGCGGAGGCCCTAGCAAGCCCCTCTGTTTTTCTGACGTCTCTGAGGTGCGCTTGGAATCACGTCCGTTTCACTCCACGAAAAAAGGGATTCAAAATGTGTGAAAGTGGTTTTCGAGGTAAACTGAAAAATAAGTTGCATAAAAAACATTTAAATCAACCCTGTAAAGCTTAAATTTCAACGGCGCTCCTTACTTCGACTGACGCACTGTAGCCCCATGGAAAGGGTTTGGGAGATCGAAATATGTGTGCTGAAGTCGAAAATTATTGGTACCTGTGCTATCATTTATATTGGATAAGGTTTAACGCACGAGGGCTCGTCAGTCTGCGTTTAAGCATACATTTAAACCGTAGTAATCCTTACAAATATTATAAAAGCGAAAGTGAGTTTGCTTATTTGTTTGTTTGTTACATCTTCACGCCTAAATGGCTAAACCGATTTTGATGAAGTTTGGTACATAGATAGTTGGGACTTTGGAGATAAGCTAAAAAAAGTGAAAAAGAGGGAAGTAAAGAGGAGAAAGAAGTTTTTTTTTTTATCTTCACGCGGTTTATAGTTAGCGTTAGCCCAAACTAACTAGCAAAGCTAGTATTATATTAATAAAAATGGATTCTTTTAAAAAAAACCTTTTTGGGTAAAACCTTATATTGAAAAAAAGTTCTATGATCACTCAAAGAACATAGGAACATTTGATTGATTCTTTTCAAATGTATTCACTTACTTCTTTTTTAACATCGGACAGTTAAGTAAACAAAATATTGACTTATTTTCTCAATACGTATTCGTCGGTTGATTCTGACTCTTGTTTTAGGATTACGAACAGTGTGCAGCAGTCGGATACTAGATAGAACTTTCAGTATACTACGTGGCGGAGGTACGGAACGCGACCACAATTTATCAGTAACAGTTTCTTCAAAAATATTACTCCTTTGTTTACTTAGCTGTTCTCCAACACTTTTTTTTCGTCTCCACAAGTTCAACGGCGGCTGACCTTTCCCAAGATAGATGCAACCACGCCCTTACCATTAATTCCTTTGTTTTGAAAGGACGAAAAAAATGTTGACAGTTCTACAATGAATAGCAATTATTAATAACTACGGTTGTCGATGTTGTTTCTCACGCTGCAAGGGAAAGGCTTACTATTAGAGAAATTGTCACAAAAAAGTGTTTGGACAGTTTCCATTTCGTTAGGAATGAGAAATAGATCAGCATGTTTTGAACTGTGTCTTTAGATACGACTTTCTGAGTTAACCCAATGCTTTGGTAACTTTAATACAACGAACTTTGTTTCAATCTCAAACTCAAAGAAAATATTTCAATTAGACCATTACAGTACTTTGGAATGTCAAGAAACAAAATGATGACAGTACAGTCCCGGTTACAAGGCATGATAACTTTTGAAAGTACTGTAGTTGCCCATTCCAAAGCGTTGATCTCTATGGAGAAGAATGGGCAAGAAACTCCATGGACACTCTTTTAAATTATAATATTATTACAAAATCGTATTTCCATCATTCATGTTGAGATTATACAAATATGTGAGACCGATGTAGAAAGACGATTTTGTAAAGATTTCAATACTAATTTATTGTCTCATCATTCTCCTGTCCTGATCTCAATTTATTTGCGCAACTTTTCCACTTCAACCATATTTTTCTATAACTCGTTATCTCGGAAGTCAACCCCTTTCACTCATCTTTCTAATCTGCTAATTCTTACTATAATAAGTATAAGTGAGAAATGAGTGAGAAAGAGGGAAGAAAAGGAAAAACTTAGCATTGCTATTCCAATAAATAAGGCGCAAGGGCAAAAGCTACAGGTAGCAGGTACCTGCAAATCGGAAAACCGGAACTGTGTTACCCCGAAAAAAGCGCGAGCGAAGCCGCAGGCAAAAACTAGTGGTAAATAAAATTCAGCTTATTTCAAATGGCAAGGTCTAAGTACCACGATGACAGATGAGAACCTTCATTTCGTATGCCGTAGTAACTGTTTTAACCAGCCAGCAACTTGAGATCCTTCTGAGCAATAATCCTGAGATGACATCCAGGCTTTTCAAAGTGTTATTGGGCTTTTTCAATGGGAGTTTCTTATTAGTAGCTTCAGATTCCGGTTCTGATCCCACCTATTTAACATAAGATCTAATTTTTTTATCCTTGTTTCATGAGATGAAACTGATTTATTTTGTCCCGTACAAGCTTGCGATATGGTTATAATTTCAATTCGATACCTTCACGCGATTCCGAAATAAAGGGTCTTGACATACACACAGACAGAGAGACAACAAAGTCAAAGGGAAAAAATGGAACCCTGAAAACTAATTTGATTAATACCCCCACAAAAGGTGAATTAATCATTTCATATTCGAGGCATGCTTATTTATACACAGGTGTTATACATAGGTGTCAAAATAAAATGTTTTATTTAAGGTTTACATGAGCACGTGTAAAACTTCGAGAAAAAGAGGTGTCATAATAGAATCCTTTGCTTTATGTTTATGATAATCATTGCGATGAAAGTACCTACTCCGAATATAATGCAATACGTTGTGTAATCTAGAATGTATCGTAATAACCAAATAAAATAAAAACATCATGCAGCCTCATGCATGCAATGCAACTTCCGCGTCTTGTTACACATAGGAGAACGGAATATTAGATAAATAAACAGTCGCATTAAAGGTTCCGGAACAAATTCTATTAAACTTTTTTTTATAGTTACGTTTGTGAATCCAGACGCGGAAAATCACAAAACGAACAAAGATGTGCTATGTTAGAAAGTCTACAGTCGCAGTTTGTTTTTTGCAGCAAATACCAACAGCGACGCGGTTTATTTTGTTTTGTCTAATTTTATAGTTCTGCTGTGCGTACTAAAATTATTGACTTGATTTATAACAGACAGGCACGTGATCATTGACACGCAACTACTGACTTCACAATTGAGGAAGTGGATCCACTATGTGCGAGGAACAAGGAGAAAATAATACACGATTGAAAATGATAATATTTTTTAAATTAACAACAGTTATAATATTATTAACAAATTCCCGTTTAAACCGGGATAAATTTCACAACAACGGTTCCTTACAACTATATCTTAGAGCTAACAGGCAATCATACAAACAGACAGACGGACAGCAACAGTCAAACTGTAAAGCTACAAACAATACACTACACTCCAGACAAACCTTCATATCGCTGTAAATATAATGAGGCTTCAAGTATTCACTGGATCCTTAAACTTATATAGAACTGAGTTGAGGATGTGTTGTGTGTTCGACAATTACGTTAAAATTTGTACTTAAGTTAATGCTGTGTCGAATTCACACACAAACAAATACACGAATCAAATTGTCTCGTGTACACTTGTCAGTGAATTGTTATCTACTTCTAAAACCATGTTACAACCTTAATGTTAATGCTATATGTACAGAATCATTTGTGTGTGGATGTTCAGTATCCTCCATGGCCCGTGCCTCCGTAAGACTCTTCTTCTCCTCCTGAGAGAGCGTATCCCGAGTGGTCGCCACCTTCGAAGCTGACGGGTGACTCTCCGTAACCACCATCACCGTGAGACTCCTCTGCTGCACCCCAACCATGTCCTGGAAACAGATGACCATTTGTATCACTTATGTGAAAGATAACACATCGAAATGACGCCGAGTCATTATAAAAACATTAGCGATTTATATAGAGGTCTCATTGTTTTAATGCCTTTGTTTGTCTTACATTAATAGTTGCTATCTCCGTATGTTATTTTCTATCTTATTTCACAATCTGACTTTATTTGCCGTTATTTGACTTTATTTGTTTTGCTTTTGTTATATAACAGCGAAGCTTTTCTTCTAAAGACAAGATTATCGAAGCATCAGCGAACTATGTAACAGTGGCTAGCAGAACTTTAGATTAATTAATAGCTTCCTTACGACAAAATATGCTACTTCCATAAATAATACTAGACTTTTGCTCACCTCCTCCAAAATGGGGTGCAGGTTTCGGTTCTCCATAAGTGTAACCCAAAACCTCGTAGTGGTCGTCACCGCCGCCGCCACCGCCTTCCTTGTGGTGGATGTGCTTGACGATGGTGTGCTTATGGTGGTGATGCTTTACGAATAGGGGCACGTGGATGATGACCTTCTTGTGGCCGCCACCACCGCCGCCTGCCGCAATCAGCGACGACAGCTCAGCCATGCAGACTAATGCCAACTGAAAAAAGGAAATTGATTTTTAGAGACAGGGTTTCATAATGATGTCATTGTGCGTGTGAGTTTTTGATGTTGTGATCGCCTGAATTTCAACTTAGTGGGTTAAAAACTGTCAGAACCTAAGCAAAGTTATCATCACGGAGAAATGTTGAGTGAATGTGTCCAAATATGTGAATATTCAATGCTCTATAAGACATACATTTTAATAATTTAGACTTGACCTCTAAAAAAGTACTTTTTTACAGTGACTGTTTTATAAAAAAGTTCTTTGTCTATAGTTTTGTTTTCTAGTGCCACTAAAAAAACTCATATTGTTTTAATAGTACTATAACTACTGTAATCCTTTATTATCTTTTGCGTCTACACTAGGCCAATACGTTTGTAAAAGTATCAAGATATTTTAGATGGCCCCGAAAATAAATAAACGAAATCGCTACGAACCACAATCAACAACACTAACAACCTCCGCGCATTCTAATGGACGAGTGTAACGTCTAGAAACGTTAGTAGGTACAACCATAGCACAACTTAAGTGTAGCGCTACGAATATCACCACGTATCTTTGTTTCAATTTCACTCGGAAGGAAAACGCACACGGAAATGGAAACGGAATCGCAAGGCAGGCATTAGTAGATGATTTCGCTAGGCAACAGGCATCGCTTAAACACCGTAATTTTACTACCAAGTACATTAAAAAGATAATAATCGCTAAATATATAATAAAAAATAAAAAAAAAACTTGAATAGAACGTGACATTCGAGACGACTTTCTACTCTTCGGGTATCGGTTGTACCTAAATAACCGTGCAACAATGAAAATATCTCCCTCTCGGTGCAAAATACAACTACTGTCGTTTGTACTGTCGTCTGTACTGTCGTTTGGTATCACCGATTAGTGATTCAGTATTGAACTCAAATAGGCAAAACTCTGTTCTGAAATACAATGATGAATAAGGATAATGATCGATTTTTGAACAAGGCAACCCTTGTAACTCAGGATTAAGTGTTCAAAGAGCTAGTTAAGCTATAGGTATTGATTTTAATTTTTCGTTTTTAATATAAATTTTCACATAAATTAGAAACCTCATTTACTTATTAAATGTCGCCGTAACAATAGATGTGAAGTTCCCGCGATGACATGAAGAGAAATTGTGTCAAAGTTCCTAATTAGATATCGACAGTTTTCTGTATTGCCCGAGAATGAAGCAATATTGATTGGATCGCAATCAGTACCTGCTTCCATTACGTTACTTTTTTTTGTGACATTGTAAGCGTAAATTGGTCTACAATTAAGCTAGTCCATTTCATATTTCGCAAATTGAAAAAGACTGTATTAAAAAACAAGTGCAAATTATATGTCTAGTGCGAATTGACGGGAATGCTGATTTAAATGATTTAGTAGTGAATTATAATTTTTCATAGGTAATATTTCTTTCAGGCAAGAACACCTGTTTTTGGACAGTTATGTAACAAATGTCCGGAATAACAAACATGTTCCAGTTTCGCGAATCACCATGAATGAGTGTAATGTATGTGGTTGTAAATTAATGAAATATCTGACTTACCAGAAGACGGGCAGACATGGTGTAAGAAGATAGAGCGGTGAGTGACCGAGCGCGGGTGCAGGCAGTTGGTGTGTGATAAAGAAATTTAAACAAAACTTCCTTTTATATTGCAACGTGGTCGCGTTTCGCGACACTGCCTCTCGGCGGCTTCGATCTAATACGGCGGACAACCACTTCCAATCCAAATTCAGTCCTATCACCGCCAAACAGAGCGCAATACACTAAGATATCATTCTCTTCACAAAAACTGCACTGTTGCAGTCAATTTTAAGCTCGAAAATATATATTTGCAAGGTTTATATTCCAATACGTAGATGATGTTCTGCGCAGATATTTTCAGAACTATATTATTGCTGTGAAGATATAGTTTACCTTGTAGTAGTAGAGTGGAAATTCGTTTGTGGTTCGGTGGTGACAAAGTCGTTAAAGATATGTATCGGGTACTGTTGGGTGCGAAGAGTGAGGTACACGTGGGGTCTAATTGGAGTAGGATTAATGTCATGTATGTGGGACAGTGATAGCAGCATCGGGCAATAAATAAACCACCTATATCGACGTTTGTTTTTAATCAAAAAGCCGTTATTAAGGAGATATTTATGGTCAAGCGTGCCCGCGGTCTCGATCCCGTTGCTAAGGAACAGAACAAGTTTATTGCTTCATTTGCCCTCTAGTTATGTTTAAATGATGTTCGGGCGCTTTTCCCCGATGATTGTAGCGTTTTAAGTTTAAATGTCTCGATGCTCCTGAGTAAGAATTGGGTCTCAGTCCGTCTTTTTTCTGTTTTTTCATAATTATAATGGCAAAGATGTAATGTTGATATATTTTCATAATATTTCATGTAAAATAAAGGTACTTATTTTCTAAAATGCCAAGGTTTATGTAATAGATAAATCCATATTGGCAAGACAAATATATTTTACAAAAAATACTTTAATTTGAAATATCTCTTCACAATCATGGTAAAACTATTTCCCGGTAAAATTTTCTTTTCCGTTTACCGACTTATTTTCTGGGGGATTTAATTTCGGATATCTATTATGATTTTTTACAAGATGAAAAACTGTTAGTGTTTTTTTTTTTTAATTTAGGTACTATCCGATCTCTAATACAAGAACATAAATGTCAAAAAATTGTAAGACAAACGTAAAACACGCATTACAAAGTTCACCACAACTGGAAAATGAAGTTGAAACTTTCGTCGATAACTCGGTTCTACAGTCGCTTTTAAAATAATCTGAATAGTTGTTTACTACAACGCAAACGTGTGTTATTATATAAAAAATAAATAAAACACACTTGAAGTTGTTACTCAATCCGCGCATGCAAACAAAAAAAGCAAAACAGGAAGAGATGTGTATACCTACATACACGTACAATATACATACGAAGCGAAAACTAAAGTTGCAACGTAGATGCCAACGGCGGCGAATGGAAGTCGAGACACTTTTACTATCATCCAACGAGAGGGAATCTGATGAGACTATTACAGTCATATAATATCGCAATTATATCTTTCTAGAAGGATCTGCAACGGGGTATTTTATTTCCATAGAGCAGGGCTTTTATTGATTGCTAAAGCGTTGGCGGGAATCATCCCGTTATTGATAGATTTTTAAAATAAATTATCGATTTTCGTTTGATTGAGTAGTGTCCATATAATTAAAAAAACTAACCCTATCTCAATGCCAAAGCTACTGTGACCTCTAAAAACAAATTAAAAGAGACTACTACGAAAGGGCGGCCGCGACCTTGGTTACTTGGGTCAGTTTTCGAAATCTATGGGGGAAGGTCAATGTCCAACTGTTGAGGTTTTACAACCAGTAATAATACGGCCATAACAAAGACTCAGTGAAATAACCATTTTATTTCATAGTAAGTTTAACAAATTGTGTCATTTCTTCTACAATTGAATACGAAGAGTTTACTTCAGTAATAGTTGATATTTGACATTGAGTTATTTATGGAAACGTGTTGATAATTTTATACACTTGTAAGCTTAGTAGTCTGCTAAATGAGGCATGAACAATTAATTACAATCAATTAGGATAAGAATCTATATATACTTATATTTATAATAATTTACAGCAGTGTTTAGGAAATCTTTTACGTTTCTATCAAAACTCTTCAATATGAACCGATCATTGTCTCGTTTAGCTAATGAATACTTAGTTATAATTTTATAGTAGATATATAAACATCTGGTGACATCGAGCCTACCGCCATCCGCCTATTCGTCCGGAACGTCTGAAGCATTCGACTTGAAACGTAGTTTCCTATGTCCACTGGAAGGTCAATTGAGGAAATACCCACGTTTCCTAACCTCACAAAAATAGTTTCACCGTTCAGCTGCCAGCCATTTATTTGATACACACGTAATGAGAAGGCAGCCACCAATGCGTTACACTTTGATAATGTAGCTCAGATTAGATCGTTGTCTTGGTGCAACTATTCATTTACATACTTATTGTATAATACATGAGTAAATAATGTGGGTATTGTTAGGAAGTTCCTTTCATGAGTCCACGTTTCCTCGACATTGTTCGGAGTTTAAATGGTCATCCCATCGTGTTTAGGGTTACGACATGGGGATACATTGTAACCATACTCGTCATGGACTATCACTACGCGGCCAGTCTTTCTATCATCACTATGTTAGGCTATTTGGTGACAATTATCCTATCAGTGATACTGATGCTGATCCCAGTGCAGTGGGACAAGGTCATTCTCGAGAACTTGTGCGGGCACATACTTTTAGTACTTCAGATTCCACGAGCTTATATTTGAAGAAAAGTTGCTGGCTAATAATCCCAGATTTATTATGTAAAAGTAACTGTGTTTGTTGATTCACTACCTTCTCACGGCCGATCGGATCAGAATGAAATTTGTTAAGGAGATAGGTTTGAAAGCGGAAATACATAGGTGTATTATTACGCTTATAACTTAAGGGGGAGGCCAATATTGGTAAGGAAGGAGTTAAGAACCCTGTAGTGTATCTATTTAATAGATATGTAAACACTGTCTCATGACCACAAGTAGTTCGGGAGCTGTCACTAATGTCAACTGTCAGTCAGCATGATGGCGAGAAGTTGGAAGGGAGATGCGTACCCTGAACTTGGGCTTGGTGATATGGTGAGCCTGTAAAGTAATAAGTTAATTGAGTTATCAACCTGTGTCTCTGCTACAAGCGGATACTACAAACCCCCTAGCTATAAAACTTATTTCAAGCAAATCCCGAACCAACACGTCGGAAGTCGCGACTAACAACCAGTAATCCTATATTTTTCTGCAGTTTAGACACAGACTTTGACATTGAGGAGGAATGGATGTCACATATTTTCGCCTGATAATGCTGGCTCATGGACCGTAAGCTTTCGATGAGAATAAGCCACATTTGGTTTGCCAAAAGAGTTTGTGATCAAACTGCATAGTTATTGCAATTATGTTAAACCTATAGTAAGTACAAACCTGCTCTATAAAATTAGTATTAAATAAAAAGAAGAATAAGTCATTGAAACACACGCAACTTGCGTTCCAGTTATATAACTACGCAAACACTATACATAGATGATTTCATAATGCCGGTCCATTCTCAATAGGACACCACGACACAGTATCAAAAAAAGTTCAATTAAAACTGCAATTAAGTGGGTTACGACTAGCGAACACAATCATCTCGCTGGTGTGATGTTATCTTTTACCAGAAAGTTAAACAGATAATAAATGAATTGTTTTCATGATCCTTACATTCATAACTTTTCTCAACATAAAAACATCACACCTGTCTTCATAGAAGGGGTAGACAGGGGTGTATCTAATTACATTCGGATTTTGGCCGTTGGATTAATGTCTAATGTAATAAGCTCCGTGGTTGGTACTGAGAAATTCCAGATTCTGAAACCCAATCACACGTTGTCAACTTCGCAGCTTGCTTTTGTATATTGTCTAGATATATATTTTCTTTTTATTTAATACTAGCTGTGCCTAACGGTTTCACTCGTAACTCAGTCAAACTATTTTTTGTAGTGTGATGTTATAGTCTATGTTACTTCTTGATAATTTAGCTTTCACTTGGAGAAAGATGAAAAACTCTTTCCTTTTAAAAAAAAGAAAAATAACAGAAGATATAAGAAAAAGAAAATTAAAGTGATTTTTTTTAAACAATTTTTGGCCACAAATTTCCACGCTCTGGTGTCAACCAGGGTTGATTTTTCGGAGCACGTTGGATATTCGTAAAATCATTTTCACCAAGACCTGTTATAATATCATAGATGAAGAAGTAATACACATAGTAGTGGCGAAAGGTGCCTGAACTATGTATGAAAAATAAGCATTAAAATGACTTCCCTTACAAATGTAGGAAATCTGCAATCACCGCGAGGATATCCACTGGTAAATGATAAAGTTATACAACAGCGTAATGTTTCGTTTAGACTGGTGATAGGAACTATGACGGCGTGTGCGCAGTACATTCACCTAGTTGAGTGACGCATTATTCTACATTATACCACGAAACAACAGAATATTCCAAAAATATCTATTCGCGACGTGGCATATGCCAATTCAAAGGTTTGCTCAAGGCACGCATCTCCCGGGGTTCCGGGTTGTTCGAAAGAGATACCGCGGCCCGAAAGATAAAGGGCAAAATAAGGAATATGGGTGGGTTTTAGTCGGTACAAGACTGACACTCCGCAAAAGAAGGCATGCTTCTCCGATTTTTTGTATGTTGCGTCGTATGAGCGTATTGTATAATTTTCAGTTGCATCAGCGAATGAAAACATTGTGATTAAACCAAACTAGCATCTCTGAGCAATATTTCTCAACAGAATGTAAAGGCATGTCAGAGGCCCATGAGGGGCATAAAACTGTGACTCCAGGTTAAGCACTCACCACACCAAAACAAATAAAACACCCGTTAAATAGTATTTGTATATTCTCCGCCGACTTCCGTCCCCAAATGCAACAAAAGCTACTAAGACTACCTACGTAGGTATCAAACGCAACAAAAGGTATATATTATATATAAAGCTATTTATACATCCATACATCCTCACAAACATTCTCATTTATAATAATAAAAATTTAAATATTTTAAATATATAAGTAGGATTCAAATACTGTCTAAAGACCTAACAAAGGCCGGACAAGCCGGATACCCAAACAAAAAGCCTAACTATGTCCGACTTTTTCCGGACGCCTGACAAAGCTGAATACATAGAATCAACATAATACGCTACAGACGCAGTACACCATACAGCTTTTTATCACAAGATAACGCGATATCAAAATCTCTTTATACGAAAGCAAGTATCAATTACCAGTTCCTTGGAACAAACTCTTAAAAATAAGGCATTTAAAGTATACATTGGCCTGCATACCAAAGTAATCAATAGTTGGATTATATCAGTCCAAAACCGGCCGTGGATGGTAACATTCTTAGCTATTATATGGATG
Source organism: Ochropleura leucogaster (assembly GCA_958449745.1). NCBI lineage: Eukaryota > Metazoa > Arthropoda > Insecta > Lepidoptera > Noctuidae > Ochropleura > Ochropleura leucogaster. The sequence goes on from OY288200.1 coordinate 11,320,965, forward strand.
TGGTATTTTCTATTTCTGTGATGATTTTCGCCATTTTTAGGTTTCCGTAGCTCAAAAAGAAAAATCGAAACCCTTATTGTATCATTTTGTTGTCCGTCTTTCTGTCTGTCCAGACCCTTTCTCGTTAACGCGTGAAGATATCGAGTTAAAATTTAAACCAAATACTCAAATCTATGACCCCTTACTTGTACGGAACACACGTTATGAATCCGACTCGCACTCGCCCGGGTTTCTGTACTTACAGAAGTTTATAAATTAGTTTATAATAATTATTGAACTAATTTATTAGCCCTGAATCGAAAGAACTGAAAGCCATAAAGCGAGGGCTTGGTCATCTGTGGAATGATATCAGCTTACAGTAACAATAACCATCATCATCATATAAGCATGTGTCAGATCACTGCTGGAAATAGGGCTCTCCCAAGGCTACTTCACCCGGTCTATTGATACACATATTCTCTTGCTGCCAACGGCCTCGCGCAGACCGTCACTCCATCTGGCCGAAGGATGTTCCACGTTTGCTTAATCGTGGTCTCCACTGTAAGATAAGCTTCCTCCAGTTACAAATGTGACAGAGCCACTGCCAATTCAATTTGGTGACAGTAACAGTAATGTAGGACTTTTGCAATTTCTGAATATTCTAGTACTGTAACTTCGTAGCCTTTGCATTTCTTATATAAAATGGATTAATCGATTTAAATGCAAGGCATCCACAGGATAGTCCGGTTAAGCAGCTAACGACCTCATAGGTTGAACTGTGAGATGCCATAAAATAAAAAAAATAACAAAATGATTTAATGAAGTACCGTGATGTGACATATAAATAAATCACGGTAAAGGTGACGCTTGTGCCTATAAGAGCAATAAGTCACGTATGGAATAATCTCTGAATTGACTAAGCCGGTTGATATGCAACTTTGAAATATTATACATCTACTTAACTTTATGAACCTGAGTATAAAATATTTCTATGTTTTTGGCCTTTAAAAAGCATATTGTGGTATCAATGTCAATTAATGTCAAGCGAAGCTTTTAATGTGTACTTTTAAGACGGCCTATAAAGTGTAGTACGATAGTAAGGAGGGAACATAAACTATTCATAATTAGTTCTTATGTGAGGTTTTTAATTTACGTGCTTTGTTTAGTGAACAAGTGTAGTTACTAAAACACTATTGAAACTATACTTGAAGAAAATTTTGGAAATAGATATTATAGGAACACTAAAAATTAGTTAAGGCTAATAATTCTAAATATTTTGTGGTTCTTAACCATTAATAAAGATTTAATGGGAGAGCCAGAGTGTACATGAAAAAACACATAGTTTATACGGGGAGTTCCTTCGAAATCCTGCCTTTTATCTCTTAGATGGTTATTTACTACAGGATATCCAATTATAAATTATTCAAGCGATGCTCTTCTAACAACTTTGTAACTTTTGAATTTGAAAGGCCCTTAGCGAGTGGCGAGTTCTGTCATCTACCGTACACAAAACAATTACGCGTTTCAAATTGCAGACAGAATCCGGTTGTGTTCACTCAACAAAGTAAGCCATTGAAAAACCACCCTTGCTCCTTAGTAACAAGGTTTCAAAATTATCAATCCCGAGCATTATTGTACCAAATATTAATTAGTACATCCGTCCATTTATATACAAACAAATAATATAAAGGTCCGAAGCTTCCCGAAGCTCCATGACCTCTCGGCGCATGCTCACGGCGTAATTAGTTCCAGACAAGTGCAGTGGAGTCTCTATTATTGCTATCATTTATTGTTTGACAGGTTCTTAGCCTAATGTAGGTCGAGCCCTCTGGCTCTATGGCTTATCAAAAATTAAGTTGTGCTGTCCACTCTTGACAAATGTTATAGTCTTTTTCGAATATAGAAGGAGCTCTTTGCTAAATAATACCACTCCACCACGACCACACCACCAGCGAAGCAGTTCGTATTTAGAGTTCTAAATATGAACTGAACTGTTCTAAATATGAACTGAACTGTTCTAAATATCATTTTACCTTTTATGTTTCAGCTATTTTAGATCCTTAGGTCTCAATGGCGGATTCAATGCTATTTAAAATCTAGGATATGTATTATTTTTTATCAGTATCCTTTAACGAAAGTATAGTGTGCTTTATTTGTATTATATCGTTTTCGCGGTTCTTACAGTATACCATACCATACCATATTGATTTGGTACCATGTTATAGGTACCAAATCAATTTACATTTTATTTTATCAATTAGCCTTTCATGTCCCACTGATTGACACGCACTGAGCAAAGACCTTCCCGGTATTCTTTTCCTGTGTCACCTCGAACCAGCCTTCGTGATGCGTATCCAGATCGACTCGCCACCTCTTTTTAGGCCGGCCTTTACATATAAAACCTTTTAATATAATAAAGGCACGAAGCCTTCCGAAAGATCCCGAAGCTCCTCTCATGTGCGCATGTGCAGAAGCCTGCATTTGACAACGCCATTGAAATCTAGACTTTACAGTGGTGTTCCTAAATTATATTATTTAACGTTTTCTGCGAATTTTCTCGAATAGGATCTACTATTTTGAAGCCTTTAGTAAGGCTCGTTAGTTCAGTGGTCAGAACGCCCGCATATTTTCCCGTTATGTGGTAGTCGGAGGTTCGAATCCTTCACGAGCTGGCCGTTGTAGCTTTTTTGTTTTTTTCTACCATTTTTAGGATAATTTTCTGCTATTTTTTAATTAATAATTACGTGAGATGCTCGGGAATCGGAAAACCTAGTAAGAGAAAAAGTTTTTTTTAATTTTTTTTTCTATTTTTGAAGTTTTTAATCAAATGAGTCAATAATTTGCTTTTACGAGTCTCCAGCATCGCACTTTTACTGAAACAATGCGTACCTCTTGTCCTAAGGTTTTATTTTTAATTTCGAACTGGCCAGCAAATAGAAAGCTGTTTATTGAAAAAAAAAACAAATGAACACTTTGGCACTTGAAAAAATTTTGTTGTTCGTTGATTTAGTTTTAATTTCCGCGCATTATTCCAAAAAAGTTTTATGCAAGCCTTGGCCACAAGGGCACGCCACTATAGTGGCGGTAAGTACCCTCTTTGAGGAGTGGCCGCCTGACGCAGGTCCTCGCGGGACACGGAAGTTTCAGGAGGTTCCTGCACATAATCGGGCGAGAGGAAACGCCGGGTCACCATTATGACGATCACCCGGAGGACACGGTGGAGCACACAGTGGCGGTCTGCCCAGTATGGGCGGAGCACCCCCATGCCCTCGTAGAAGCGATCGGCGGCAGCGATCTCTCGCGTCCGTCCCTGGTTCGGTCCATGGTCCGGAGCAAGAGGGAATGGGAAGCGGTCAACTCCTTCTGCGAAGCAGTCATGCTAGTGAAGGAGGTGGCCGGGCGTTTGAGAGAGAGAACCCCAAACCAACCCAGCCACCGCGGGTGACGCCCCGGATGTCGTAGATGCGGGCCTGTGGATGGTGAGCAATGGGTAGCTCACTCACCGTCCGTCCGTCTATTGACGACAGACCGTGTCGACGGCACGTTTGTGTTTCACGCGCGCCTCAAAGAGATGTCAGCAAAGCAGAGGGGCCTTCCAGAGCTTCCGCCCGCCGGGGTTGCGGGATGTTCGAAAGAGATACCGCGACACCGGAACGTAAAGGGCAATAGAAGGAACATGGGTGGGTTTTAGTCAATAAAAGTCTGACACTCCCCGCCCCCGCTCCGCCCAGTGCGGGGGAATTTATTTGATGATTTCCCACCCCAAAAAAAACCCTTGGCCAAAACTAAGCGTTGATGGACTTACGTATGCGTGCCTCGACTTCGCCTCAACCCACCTTATATCTTTTTTGCTGGCTGCTGCAGTAATGTACTATTTTAGTAAAAATAAATACTAGGCGCAATTTGATAACAATAACGCAATATTATATACGCAGAACACAAAAACCTTTACATGCTATTTCAGTTTTTTAATTGCACCATTACATTACATACTTCTCGTAAATGTGAAACTTTTTCAAGACAGTTTTACTTACCTCCGAATACTGAAACGTCACTCAAAATTTAAGTCCCACTTAAATTTAACAGAGACTCAGAAGTGACGTTTGACCATACAAAATCTAAAGTTTATGAGCTGCTCAAATGTTAAGCAGCCCTCACATTTGAGTGACGTTTCAGTATTCGGGGGTTAGCTGGATAAATGTCCCATAAATAAAAGGGTGATATGGTATGATATATGGGTCCCTGCAGTGGGGAGAGTTTGAATGAAATTCTATTAATGTCGAAGATGAAACAGTGATGTTTTGACTTCTACCTTTTTAAATAAGAATGTTTTTTTTATATAAATTCTCAATTTTTTTTTATTTTACAGAATTGAGAAACAGGGACTCTAAAATGGCCGCCGAAGCAAAAATCATTACTGATTAATAATATGAATTACGTTACTATTCGTAAAATGGTTATAAAGTGACATTTCACAATATGAACTGCGCCTGTGACAATTTTAACGTACTATATTTCATATTATCCTATTATGATTCTGCTAAAGTGACCATTTTATACCCCCAGTTCTCTAGATTCTAAATACGATTCTTCTGGATAACTTGAATTATTGCGATTTATAGTACAAGATAACATTCTCGTCAATATGGCCGACAAGGAGAAAAGCTTTGATTTTCATAAAATTGGCCACAAGACCCTTTCACCAATACGCGGTGATTGTTCCAAAACTGAAAATGTCAAGTTTTAATCATGTCTCACTCATCAAGTAAAAACAATGGCACTAATGAATATCTTTACTAAATCCAACTCAGGAAAGATCTAATGGTGTAAAAAACTGAACAAAACTTCATGATACAACCGGAATCCCGAACAATCTCTATTAACCTAGCCATTATAACAACAAAAACACATTCAAATCGATACAGTTGTCTGGGACCGCCGACCGACAGTTGCCCTTCAAATTCACCCCTCTGTTTGCATTAGTGTAACAAGTGTACAGGTATAACATATCCTCGATACAAACCTGGGCCTAGCAGATTTAAATGATAAACTTTGAATTTGGACAATATGAAAGTCTAGAACTATCGATTAGTTACATCTTTACAAAATATAAAATGAAGTCGCTACCGCTGTCTGTTCGATTAGTTCTTTTTGACAACTCAATGGAATTTAATGCATTAATAGGTATATAATGTACATACAATTTTTAGCAGTAGATTGATTCAAGCAAGGTTTATATGTGTAATAGGGATATTACCCAATCTACGTGGGTGAAACCGCGGGATGCAGCTAGTTTATTATAAGCTTTTATTTCACTTACCCGCTACATACCGAGTTTGCCAGTAGCCGAGAGCCAATTGTAGTCTTAGTCTTGATAGTCATTGCAGGTAGCCAGTGGCTCGAATGGCGGACAACCAGTCTTAGCAAGAAGTATCTTATTCCTCGGTTTGGTTGTAGAGGTGAGATTGACAGTCGATCTATGTGAAATACTAGTATACAGATGAATACGGTAAGACTGGAAGCCTACCGATATAAAATAATTAGTATTTTTTTACAATACTTATTAAATAGGTTAATAGGTACATATTAGACAAATTCTCCGCCGCAACAAAAATGTTTCGACGGCGTTTTGTTTTGCAATATCTATTTACTTGAATAATTTCTAATACTGCTGACAATCATATTACTATTTGCAATGAAGTGCTACCTTGTTTTTCCTTATACACTTTTTCTTGGTAATCTTATAAATGTAATTTTTTTTTTCGTATCTTATGTTAGGTTTAAAAATATATTATATCATAATGTAACTCATACTAAGTTAACCTTTTTCACTAATGTTATCTAAATATTGTTAAGTTTATGGTCCTAACCCTTTTTTTAGAAAATACCGCCTGTGATACAGGTTTAACTTAACCTAGTACAGGCATCGAAATTTATTATACCAACATTATTTCTAGGATTTAAATTGTATTTGTAGAGCCAATTGTTTGAACTTGGAATAAATATATTCTATATTATTTATTTATTCATTATCACATAGACCGACATCACTTCAGAACTCCTAAACGGTTTAATAGTTCATAGATACGAAACTTTGTATACGCATTTCATGTTGATAGATAAACCATTTTGTTCATAATAACAGCTTGTTTTTTTTTATTATTTCACTAAATAATAATGATTCACAGACAGTCTGTAAATCTAAGCGGTCCTTGATTCTTCATTATTATGATAAATAAGTGGCTCTTAAAACAGAATATGGCTTCAATATATTTTGTTTATGATACCCATAAGGGTCTAGGTGGGTGGTATATTGTCCGCGGGAACAGCCCACCGAAGGTCTCAGTGATTCCCAGATAGTTTACATAATATCATCCAATCTCTCTTTAACTATTATAATTAATTATTAAGCCCCGAATCCTGACGGTAGTCATTTGTTGAATGGCAATGACGGTTTTATTACTTCATAAGGAATGTCTTTTATAACTTGTACCGGTTTATGTATTCCCTTCGGCTACTTCTCTGTGATTTTAGATACAAACATTTTTAATCGAGTTTTTAGTCGTTTTAAGCCGTATTTTGTTATTTTCTCAGATCATATTTTGTGTTATTTTTTGTAAAACTTGCGATGGATTAGATATATGTAAACTTCACGATGTTTTTAGGTGAAGTTTGTATGGCGATAGTTATTGTTTACTATTTTCTGTATTTGATCGTAAGCGGTGCAATAGATCGTTGGAGATAGCCTGTTATTTTTCGGATTTCTTTTTGCGCCCTGGGCCCATACATGTTCCTTATTTACCCTTTGTGTTCCGGGGCCGCAATTTATCTATAAAACAACACGCAGCTACGGTTCGAAAGACTCTTTTTTATTTTATTTTTTTGGATCGGAAATTATCAAATAACTTTCCCCCGCTCTAGAACGGGGGCAGTGTCAGACTTGTATTGGCTAAATCCTACTCGTGTTCCTTCTGTTGCCTTTTATGTTCCACGGCGCGGTATCTCTCTCAAACAATAGTAGGTAATTGGAAATCTATAGTTTATTTAAAATCACTGCACCTAACTGTTCGATCGATAATATTATAAGTACTGTCAACTAGCGGCAGAAGTAAAAACAGCACCATCTATATGTAAACCGTGGTAGCATGTAACAGTGAATGGTAGTTTGTAGAGTAACAGCTGACTATCGCACACCGTTCGTGCTTGCTGGCTTCAATTGAACGTAAGAGCATTAGCAGCAGCGCGAGCGCAGGCTTGGCAAGCGAAAGTTTTGCCATAATTCACTTCGTAAAGATTCGCTGTTCACTGCATAGATGGCGATATTGTTATTTACTGTGTGATACTGTCATTTTTAGCGTATTTATTTTACGTCAATCAGGATCTTCAACTTCACATTTCGTAGCCTATTTTTCAAACCGCTGAAACCTGGGATATATATTCTTTAAAATAAAGAAACTTACAACAGACTGTATTATACTCGGCATAAAGTATTAAACATTAACTTAAGTAACGTATGGTGTAGCTTCAAGTTGTCAACACGAGTCCACGGCACCGGGCCGGCGGCAGCGGGTCCGGGACGGCCCCAGAGGAAACGACCGACAAGCCGATTTACCGTAACACAAAAAATGTTCAGATAAGCCGACTTTCTAATAAACCCTACTAGACAACCGAGCCTTCTTCCTTGTACATAATAAATCTTAAGGAGACGGTCTTCTCAAATGAAGCGGTTCCCAATGTTTGATAATTGTGTTGAGATAAAGTATTATAAATCGGATTCTCGGTTTCATTATAATAAATAGGGATTGTAGCCCAGGATATATCAAGACATTTATAACTGTACAGCTGTAGGCAGAGGTGATCATTTATAAGCTGATGTTTATAAATATTCCTCATGAGCTTTTATTCATGTTCTCCAAGTCGTTTAAAATAATTTTCATGGTAGACGGAAGCATACTTTCATAGATAGTACGAAAGTGAGAGAGATATAAAAGCGGGTAAGTAGGTGTTTAATTATTTTAGTAAACACGTGCTAAAACACAAATAATGATCTAGTGGTTACAAAGAGCGAGACAAAACAAAAGTTTTACAGTCACTGGCCGATATTTTAATGTGGTCTAATAATCAGAAAAAAAACGGGCTGGAGTGTGCCGGTGGGCTTTAGCATGGCCCAGATTGATGCCTCTCCGACTGTCCGTAGTGCGCGCTGCGTAGGCACCTCGTATCGACGACTTTTTTTACCTTTTATCTTTACTTTGAATATTGCCTCTCATAATAAGGGCTCTGGACCGTTAAAAGTTGGGGAATGCGCGACCCAGTGAATGAACTCAGATATCTACGTGTTTCGATTATGGATACGGTTTTTTTAACGAGTATTTGTTTCTAATATTGTGTGGAATGCGTCGGATGGATTTGCCGTTATTCTGCCCCGAATTAATGATGCTATGTGATAAGATAAGGCTATCGCTTTAGTTTTATAGCTAGTTTATGGAACCCGTGGATTTTTTAATTGATTTCCCAAATAAGAGCGGTTGGCTAATCCTATACGGTTCAGTATTGCTGATCTACCTTAAGTTATTAATTAAGCAAAAATGCGATCTGTATACTACGTTCGCTACCAGTTAACAGGAATGCCGCAGCATATTATGATATTTTATTATTTCTTAATTGATATACCTAAGTTTTAATTGTAGTATAATTAGCATACCGGGTGCATATTTAGCTTAAATTAATTTTTGAAAAAATAATATTCCGCAATTCCGGGATTACATATCTACAATAATAGGGTGTATGTATATTAACATATATTTCCTAAGCTTCCGATTTCACAGTTGTTACAAATCTCACCAAAAAACACTGACAATAAAAGTAGGGACAAGCAATTATATATTTTTTAAATTTTAATCCGTTTATTTATTTGTACACATGTTTTTTTTTTATATTTTTACACATTTGTAATAAAAAAGCAATTTATTTAGTATTACCTACTATAAATTTTGACGTATCTGACCGCGGCTTTATTTGCTTGGGCCCTATCAAAATATCAACACTGTGGCATGGTTGCCATGTTTCAAAAAAACGTCCTAGTGGTAATTATCTGATATTGTGTTATTGTTTTGCTCCGTTCGAGTCTAATATTAAACACTTATTCTTTCTTTTATTTTATAGTACGTTGTAAAAGGGCAGACTCATGAGATGTAGCCAGCACTCATGCATGAGTCTAGCCCAGATTGTATTCTGATACCTGACCTAACTTAATAAATTATTCACAAACGACTGCCCTGGAGTATATAAATATATAATAGAAGTATGGAAGAAGAGGACATGCCGTGCATACCCCACATAGTTTCAGTCTAGTTATTTTTTATAGCTGAAAATTAGTAAATGGTTTATTTCTAATAATTTATTTTAAATTTGAAAGCATCCATGGGTTTCTAAAAAAACTTCAACTGTATCTCCCGATCCTGTATATCTATTAGATTTGTTGACTTTACATTACGGTAAGGGCATAAGGATGATAATGGTGGTTTTCTACTCTACTTGTTCCAACAATAACTACGCCGTCTTGATCAGTTATGTTGAAGATTATCGCACATTTGTATAACCGTTTTATATACCATTGCTATTATATGTTGTTTTTGCTAATTCTAATAATGACTATATTTAATGTTCTTAATTTTCATGTTTGATGTGCAACCGATAACTTGTATGTATGGTGTTTACTGTTAGTATAAGTTGGTTATAAATAAATAAATGCCTGAAAGTTATCTCCGTTTCCTAGATATAAAAGTAATAGTCGGGAAATCAACACAGATGGGGCTGCGTTTCCTTTTCCATATGATAATTCTACATAGATTTGCATCGACTTGTCCAGCGTTCGCGAAGATTTATCATAACACTAGGAAGCCATTAGTGGAACATAGATATCGTAGAGTTAGAGAAAGTAAGTTATATGGCTGCATTCGTTTATAACTTTTATTTGTAATTTTGAAGGACGCGTTTTGTTCTTGAGTATTGTAATTACTAGCCAAATGGGAGTCTACAACCTGACATAGGTATTGTAATGTATCTTTATTGAGATGAAAATTAGGCTCATTTCATTTCTTAGCAATCTGCTACTATAAATTAAACCATTCTCATCTCACTTATATCATGCATGAGAGAGTTTGTGAGGATGTACAGTTAGCGAAGCCGATAAGTAACCTTTCTCGTCAGATATAGTTTGATTTTTCGAAGAAATCGATGGACGTATTCAGATAAATTTAACTTTATTCGAAAATATTAATTGACTCTTAAGTAAATTGAACGAGCCTGGTTATACACGAACAGTCAGCAAAGGAGATCGTTATGAAGTATATAGATGTTTGTTACGGTTTCACGCAAAAACTACTGAATGAATTAGAATGAAATTTAGTACACGGATTGTTTATAACCTGAATTAACACATATTATACTTTAAATGGCGATAGAACTACCCTGTGGTACATTTACCAAACTCTATGCGGATATTCATATTTTTGTTAGTAACACTTACAAAACTATGTTAATGAAAATTAAATAAATACGTTGCGTTATTTTTTTAAGCCCTATAAAGATTCACTAAGCCATAACATAACAGAGCATCATATCTGCAGACCCCAAAAGACGAGGGGTACCTAATTGACGGCACAGTTGGCGCACTGGCTGAGCGATCGACTGCTGCGCCGCGTATCGCGGGTTCGATCACGGTACGGAACAAATATTTGTATGACCTACAGGTAGTTGTTTCGGGTCTAAATGTTTGTGTATGAGAGCTTGAATGTTTGTAAATGCGCACACGATAAGGTAGAAACTCCTAGTGTGTGATAGTGTACCCACATTTGACAATTCCTGTTCGGTCCCATGTAATCAAATGGCCATCAACCTTTGGCAATAGCCATCCTCTGACTCCCACTCAAAAAATCCTAGTTTCCTAGAACCCGCTGCCACTAGACACACATCCATACTACATTGCGATTCATGTATTCCATACTTAAATAATCTTTGGTCCCTTTTACTGTTGTAAAATTATGTATGTTGATAGGAAACGCCAAAAAACAACACTAGTACAAGGACTAATCTTCAAGGTCATGGAGGTTATTCCCTTAACTGTTTTGTGAAGGTTTTATCTACATCCAAAACAATATTTAGATATTACAAGTGTTTTCACACAAAGTAAGCACATAGTGCAGTATTCGCGCGTAGTTAAGCGTTCGGCTCGTTGCGTGCGCGCTCGTCGTATTTCCTGTACTTACGCTGCGCCTGCGGCGGTGAAACTCATGAAAATGCGCCGCCAATCAGGGAAATGCGATCGCGAAAGTGATTTATTAATTCAACCAAAAATTTCTGTTTTAGACTAGATTGATAGATATTCAATATGTGTAAACATGTGTGTTTCGTATTATGTATTTGAAAATTAAAAAAATCTTTTTATAAAAAAATATATTTTCTTTCATTTTTGTAAAAAGACTTTAAATCTATTTCTGCGTTATTTTTATTTTGGAGGTTATTAAATATTCGGTAAATTACCTATACTTACCAATTTCCATAAATAATACACCAAAGACTGTCTCTATCTCACCGATCAGTATCAGAAAACTGATTTCAAGAACATTAAGCCAGCGGCATCGATACCCTTTGTACTAAAAAGTGGCTCGCTGAAGCGTGGCACCCACCTTAACTGCTCTAGATAACAATTTGATAGTTGCATGGGTAATAAAAACGTTCAAAAATTGGTCACAATTACCCTGGTTACTGCCTCGTAACATTTTAATAGCGAGTTCCCATTTAGTGTGGGAACAAACAGGTGAAACTGTCTAAGTGAGAAGGCAGGGTACACACAGCGACAAATCAAGCTATACATATACAGTATAACCTGATCTCGCTTTGGATGAGCTTCCCTTACAATGAGAGTTTAGAGTCGTTGGCCGTACTTATGATAGGTCGGTACGTACTCACGGCCTCGCCGCTTATGTAAGTGATGGACCGACCGGCGATGGATATCGGTTTGTGTGTGACCTCTTAACGTAGGGGCGTTGAAACCATTGAAGCCCTTTTTACCCGACTGCGCCACGCAAAGGGGAGTGCGTATGTTTGTTTGTCCCTTTATGGTGCACTAGAGACCAAAAGTGTAAGCCTATTTTAATGATCTCTTACGTCAAAATGAATGAATCTTTTACGTCAAACGATTTGTCTGGATTTTACGAGTGTCATTAAAGACTGACAATAATCAGAATTAAATGTCAGTGTGCTATTAGGTATACTTCTGCCTAACTCTTCGAGGGCTGACAGGCATAATGTTATTTATGATGGCATTTTAGAGCAATTAAGCCGCGAATTAAAAAAACATAAAAGATATCGATATCGCAACTTAGCCTTATAAAAAACATATTTACCTATATATTTAGAGAAATATTTCGCAAATAAATTGCTATTTAAGGAAGCAACGCAACCTTTGTTTTATCAAGTTGCAGCGCTACCTGATGTTGTTTGATGGACAGTAAGCAGGCATCCACCGCTAGAAAGTGGAAAGCCGACGTTTACACAACACTTGTATAAAAACAACTTATTTATACCGCGGTAACTTTACGTCACGAAATATTGTTTATGTGGGTATTTAGGTTACAGGAATTGATAATCTAAAGCTATTATTAGTCTTAGTGAGTGGAATCCATTCATCATTCTTATTTGGAGTTCTCCAAGTCTTCGGATAACTTGTTGGCTAGTCGTTTCTCGCCACATTATCTTGTCTTTTGTCTGTTGGATAATTGTAACATATTTTAAGTAAAACAAGGAAAGACGTAAGGTAAAATAGATAAATAAATGGAAAGTAAAAATATGGTTTAAAACATAAATATGCCATAAGGCAAGGTAAATAATGTTGCAAACTAGATTTGCAGCCAATACCTAAGCTAAGATAACTTAATATCTTAATAGTACCAGCGCCCACCCTCGTTGAAATTATAGGACCGAATGTTATTGCGCACAGCTAGCAAAACATTATGATACTAAAGTGAAAATATCTTGCAATAAGTTATGTAAGTGATCAGTTAGGTAAAAAATAAAGTAATAATATGATTATAGAAAGTCCAATCCTAAAATTAAACAATGGTCAGAAGTCTTAAGAAACAAAGAAGATGTATACGTATTTATAAAATATGTCAAGAATTGCAAAAAGTGATACGCAGTATATGGGTATTATTATGTACTTACATTATAGTTTTTAGAGCTTAGAGAGCTTTTATAAATACAATATAAAGAACCTATAACTCAAAAATGTAATGACAAACAGCCCACAATGATCAAAACCAAACCTCGAACTAAAAAAAAAAATAAAGTCGTCTGTATCAAAAATAAAAGCCCTTGGTAGTCGTAACAAATAAATAACATGTTATCAAACGTCTGTCCGTCGTACCGTAATACCGACCAACAGTTACACAACGAGTCGCATGCCTTACCCGTCTCACGACACGACAAGTAAACGTTTTGTTACACCAGCGCTTAATGCAACCGTTTATAACTGATAATGGTGTGTGCCGGACGTGAAAGCGCTTTTCTAGAAGCATAGCTTCGAGGTTGTGGACCATGGCTTCGAGCCGCTGCTAGCCCTGACCAGTTTATCCATTTGTCAGACTCTGATAGCACAAAATACCATTCGACAATGTAAACGACCGCGGAAATGGTTTAAACGCGAGAAAGTGACTAGTTTAGGCGCGCGAGTCTTTATTTATCTGATGTTGCTGTACTTTGTTGTAGATCGGAAATCAGTTTAATATTCATGCTTTATTTCAATTGTTTTTTGGACTTTCTATGTGTAGATATTTTCTCGAAAACGTGAAACATTACAACGGTTAAAACATTATAACTCTGTCAAACTAATAAACCAATTGACGCAAGTATCGCACCGAACGCCATGAGTGCACAAGTCCAGCAGCCTAGTGCGGCAGAGCGTGCGCCGGCGCAGTGCAAGGCTCCCCGACGGTCCACGGTCATGGATAGCTGGCGCGGTTAATACCGATGCCATGTAATCGTTCCTTGTATCGTATTTATCGTAAGCAGGGCGGGAATTTATAGAAGTAGTTTTTGTTCCATTTCTTGAGGAAATGCCGGCGGGCTTATTATATAAAGACATAGTTTAAACAGTTCTGTTGTGCAATGTGCTTGATTTGTATATTTCAAACTGGTGATTGAAAAATTAACGGAATTACAATTTTGGAACAAGGCGGACTGTACAAGGTGGAAGGGACACAGACGCACAAACGCTCTAACCTCCATCAGATAGACCCTGATTATACAGCGGACGTAGTTTAACATCCTAATATAACTCCAGGCTCTTACTAATATCGAGAGAAAATGACAAGACAACCTCGCATTAAGGCACACTGCCTATGCGCCGGGAAAGCACTTCCAAAAAAAAACTTGAGAGGTGTCAAAGGACACCCGGATGGAACGAAGTTATTAATTATTATGTACATAAAATCTGTACACACTCAACAAAAATAATCGTCACGACACCACACTGTTCAATGCGGAATAGAAAGACGAAACGAAAATAACTGGCTTGCTTTCTATGACAGAGAGAGAGAGAAACACGCGCACGCCGCACAGCTTACAACTATAGCAAAAAGTGTTGTACCTTTGGTCTTAATTTTTCCGTCAAGCCCTCTTTCGCAACGCGTGACTAGGAACTTCGTTCCAATAAACAAACTGGATTTATGTCAAATTCATCCCCTATGTAGATAAGCAGAGGAGCCTACCGAGAGTAAGGGCCACCGCCTGCCGGGGTTGCGGGTTGTTCATACGAGTACCGCGGCCCCGAAACACATAAAGCAAAGAAGGAACATGGGTGGTTTTAGTCAGTAAAAGTCAGAAACCGTTCCGCTCAGAGCGGGGGAAATATTTGATGATTTTATCCGCTCCAAAAAAAAAGTATTGTAGGTATTAGGCTAGTAGTATGAAGACATAACGACATGACCAGCTTTTCAGTTTTCCACCAGCTTGAAGACTGCCGTGGAGTGAGAATTCCAATGCCATCAATCAAAAAAGTTCGCCATTTAAAAGGTTTTCATATTTAAATCGTTAGAAATCACTTTTTTACCGCGTTGTGTCATAAAGTTTCCAGCAGTCAGTAAACACTATTTACCTGTCATAAATAAAAATACACAAGTAGTTCTAATAATGTTTTAACTAGCCACTTCCTTTAACCTCTCAAGACAACTGAACCACGAACAAAAGAGTTCAACGAATACAATGCTCAGTTAACCGAGAGGTTACTTAAACCGAAATTAAGAACCGTATCCAAATCTAAAATGGGGTTCTTACGGAACAAATCGATGCTAATAAATTATGTTTTATCGCTTAAAATCTCTAACAAAAACAGTTGTAATAGTAATAGGTATATACGTCATATGAATAGTGTTGAAAAGTCAAACGTAAAGTATTGGATGTGTGATTGATATACCATATGTAAGGGGCAACCAAAGACACGCCACACGAGACGCTGGAGAGGCGCCATGGCGTCCTTTCCTACCGCCTGTCGCAGGTCCTCACCGGACACGGAGTTTCCGCGAAGTTCCTGTACATAATCGGGCGCAAAGAAATGCCCGGGTGTCACCATTGTGACGATCGCCCGGAGGACACAGTGGAACACACAGTGGCGGTCTGCCCAGCTTGGGCGGAACACCACCGTGCCCTCGTAGAGGCGATCGGCGGCGGCTATCTCTCGTGTATCATGTACAACATCATGTGCAATGGACCAAATCGGGTTTTTTTGAGAAGGGGATCCCTCTTCCAATAAAATCTTATTTTGCTGGGTTAACCAAGCTATTGTCCTGGCCATCCCAATTTCTTTTTTACTTTTTAGTGGCAGAAACAACGGCACAGTGCCACGTACTAGCTGATTAAAAACGAATTCTGAACGGAGGATACAATCAACCTGAACGAGCGACTCATCTGAAAAGACAAATAGGCGATGATGCTCTTTACTCGACTGCCAAAGAAGTTCTTTACTCGACTGCCAAATTCTGTTTTTCGCGCGTATCTTGATAAATTATGTAGCTCCGTAACAAACTAAAGAAGATTGGTAAAATGTAAAATGCGATAAATCAAAATTTCCAAGATTGTGCAAAAAAAGTATACTTATAGCCTATGTAAAGTCAGTGGCAACAATCAAGAAATCTTAAAGCTCTCAGCCAAACGACAGTATTTTATTTGAGCCTTTGTGCATTATTTTCGCAGATACAAGGAGAAGAAAGCAGAAAAAGCAAGGCAAGTTTGTATTCATTAACAACCAAATAAAACACTTAATAAAATAATCCAGGCATAAACATACGTTTAACAAAGCATGAATTGTTCTATATTCGAAACTCAACAACTTCACACCAGAAAATGGATTCATAAATTCGACACTGATATACCAGCTGAAAATGTGTGTAATATTAATTAATCAAAACGATAGTTTAAGTGTAGAATTTCCTCGAAAAACAAACGATTTGTTATTGTTACACGGGTAGTATTAAAATGCGGATGCAGATGTATTGCGTGCGCACACGCAAGCGATTCGTTCCGAAGACTCTTATATTAGATCATGTTCTTAAACCTAATTCATTCTTAATTAATTCATTACCTATACGTGAGTGTTGAATGAAAAACTAGCAATTTATGAATAGCAATAAGGATTGTTTGTTGAATGGCAACATTAATTAATGTCACTATATGACTACGGATAGTGTCTTCTTTGCGGGGAATGCCCGAACGTACATTTTTTATAGCCAGTGGAGTGCAAATAGAAGCTTAGAGCAAGCTGTGGCAAGTATATTTCTTATGTATACAATTATCGTGACACAATTTTAGTTGCTCCAAAACGGCTACATCGATTGTTATGAAATTTTATATGTATCTTCAGTCGGTACGTCTGAGAATCGGTCGTATTCTATTTTCCATACCCCTAAGTGATTGTGGCGCTCTTCAGAAGGGGACCTGAGCAGCGAGTGAAACAGCTGAGCACAGTTAGTATGTATATTAATGTTTTAGTTTTAACCTAGTGAAATCTGCGCAGAGGAATCTTTGGTAGATGGTGACATCTGCGCAGTGTGAAGTGGTCCAATCGTTTAGCCTGTTAGCTTGCGTTTGGTCAAAAGAGTTTTAGCTGCATAAAGTTTTAGCTTTCAAAAATTTTGAATCTTTAATAAGGTGTTGAAAAATTATTATTTTGTAGTTATCAGTCATAAGCTCGACTGGCCGTTCACAATCGTTGGTTGGGGTACTACAATTTTGTATGGAATACATTTGTTATTAGTTTTGTTAAGCTAAGTAAACGGTGACTAACAAATGGTAGATATGAGTGAGAAGACTGGGAGGAGACACCTTAGAAGGATCCATTTGTTGACATTGTGTTTGTCTGGCCGTGTGCGAGGGCAAGGTGAAATTAAAATAGTGTAGATGGTGGTTTATAATCTTCCGTCTACCCACTGGGTAATTCGCGTGAGTTTTTGTTTATATTTGCATTCTCCTTCCTTGAATAATCATGCCTTCCGAGTGTATTTACTTTACTTAAAAATAGTGAAAAAGAGCAATAAAAACATTATTTACTTCTTAATCTTAATATATAAAACAAAGTCGGGTTTGTTCGAAAACTTATAAGTCGAGAACGGCTGGATCAATTTTCATGATTCTTGATTTTTTTTATTTGTCTCCGTGCCGAATATTTATTAAAATATACGAATAAAAAATAAAAAACAAGAGGTGATTTTGATACAACCTTTGACGACGCACGTTCCTTTTGGTAGGTAGGGTAGGCCGGGTAGGTTGAAAGGTAGAAAATTGCATTGCAACGCAGAGCACAGCTATTCTTAAATATCATAAATCACGACGTTTTTATATTCTGATTAATTATACCTTACGCTGTAATCTATACTTAATACTTATATTATATACTCATTTTCGTACATTTATTTATTTTTCAACATATAATTACATTTTTAAATATTTCAAAAAAGTATAAAAAAAACATTTAAAAATATAAAAATAGTAGCCCACCGGTATCGGGAACAGGGTCCAAGCTACCGGCGGTCAGGGCTCCAGAGAAAGGAACCTCCTAACAATACGAGCCGTGTCCAGGAGTACCGCTTTCTGTATCAAGCCCTTGATCCAGCTGCCTAACGAGAGCCTTCTTAGGTGTTGGTCGAGGCTCTTAGCAATTAAGCCATTGGCTGTAACGACTATCGCTGAGTCCACGTCCCACATGTCGACAACCTCGCGAGCCAAGTCAATATACTTGATTTGCTTATCTTTCTCGGCTTTCACGAGGTTCTCATCATGCGGGACTGTTATGTCAACAATCATTGCGCGCCGCTCTGATCGATCCACCACCACTATATCAGGCTTGTTGGCAACAATAGTCCTGTCAGTGATGATGGAGCGATCCCAGTACAATGTGATATTGCCATGTTCAAGAACTGGGTCGGGCTCATACTTGTAGTACGGCACTTCCGATTCCACAAGGTTGTATTTTAGAGCAAGTTGCTGATGGATAATCCTGGCTACAAGGTTGTGTCTATGCAAGTACTCTCCGTTAGCTAGACGAGAACAACCGGAGATAATGTGTCGTATTGATTCACCCGGACGGTGGCATGCCCGACATATGTCAACCGTGCCGTCCTTCACAATAAATCTCCGGTAGTTATTCGTCATCATAACTTCATCCATAATTGCACAGACAAAACCTTCGGTTTCTCCAAAGAGATCCCCAGAACGTAGCCAGGCTACGGACGATTGATCTACATCGGGTCCATGTAGGGCCCGGAAAAAGCGTCCGTGAAGCTCCTTACTCTGCCATACCTCCCTGCGGTCGTTAGTGTCAAGCACTACAGGTTTGCGCCAGTTCTCTTTAGCCAAGGAGAGCGGGGTGAGGCCTTTGTCCACTGCAACCACATCCCGATGCATTCCCACGTCGTTTTCTAGGAAATATTCCCTGAGACTGCATATCTCGCGATTGTGGAGAGTCTTGGCGTTTAAAAAGCCTCGTCCTCCACAACTCCGCGGGATATACAGTCTCATAACCGAAGAGCGTGGGTGATGCATACGAAATGCCGTTAACAATGTACGCACCTTCCTATCCAGGGCGTCCAGTTCTGTTTGAGTCCATTTGAGTATGCCGAAAGAGTACGTCAAAACCGGCACGACCCAACCGTTGAAGGCACGCACCTTGTTTCCGCCCGATAAAAGACTATTTAATACTTTACTCAGGCGGCCAAAGAAGCGTTCCCTCAACGATTGCTTCATGTCAGCAACATTGATGCCCAGCGCTTCCGACATCCCCAAATACTTGTAGGTTTCGGTTGCTGAGAGGATCTAAGGTTTATGGAATCTGAGAGCTGGATTCCCACAGATTCCACAACTTCCCCTCGCTTTACATGCATGACCGCACATTTGTCCACACCAAATTCCATCCTGATGGCGCTACTAAAAGTTTCAGTTACCTTCAGTAGCTCCATCAGCTGCAAATCGTTGGGGGCAAAGAGTTTCAGGTCATCCATGTAAAGGAGGTGAGATATAACCTGACCACCTCTCCTCAACCGATAGCCCAGTCCTGAATCCTCCAGCAACGTGCTTAGAGGATTCAAGGCTAAGCAGAACCAAAGTGGACTCAAACTATCGCCCTGGAATATACCTCGCTCTATCCTTATCGGTTCACTATTCCTCTGAATCTGCCGACATCCTGGATAGCGAAGGACTGTACTCCATTGCCTCATACACGAGATCAGGAAGGTGCGCAGAGTTGCATCAACTTTATACAACTCTAGCACCCTCATGAGCCATGTATGTGGCACGGAGTCATAGGCCTTCTTATAGTCTATCCAACATGTAGACAGATGTCTTCGGGAACGGCGAACCTGTTGACTAATGGCCATATCAATGAGGAGCAGCTCCTTAGTACCGCGGGACCCGTTCCTACATCCATTTTGAGAAGCAGACATGATAGAATTGTCATCAATGTGTTTAGTGATTATATACTTATTATTACTTATTTACTTATCTATACTAATATTATAAAGCTGAAGAGTTTGTTTGTTTGTTTGAACGCCCTAATCTCAGGAACTACTGGTTGGAATTGGAAAATTCTTTTAGTGTTGGATAGTCCATTTCTTGAGGAAGGCTATATAACATCACGCTACAACCAACAGGTGCTGAGCAACGCGGGTGAAACCGTGGGGAACAGCTAGTAACAGATACCAGTGTTTCCCGTAATTGTTTGTTAGGAATAACTCCTGACTTATATAATTAATAGTAACTTATTGATAACCTAACTAATTTGATGTAAACTTAATTACGTCGTACGTTATTAAAATAGTGGTTAAATAACAATAATTGCCGGAGAGCCAAAAGCTGGGGTTACCATTACAAATACAGTTACCAGTAAAATCCCCATCGATCCTATGTGTGCTACAAAAGTTATTCGGGGTCAAAGGTCAAAATTTTAGGCTTGTTCTCGAAAATAATTTAATATTTTTTTTTATAGATAATACCATTTAATATCTAGTAGCATTTTTTCTTGCAACAAGCTTAGTTACTATTCAGTAAAATAAAAAGATTACTGAAACAAGTTTGTTTTTTTTGCAACAAGCACAATCTCTTCATCTGTAGATCTTATATGAAAACATGTGTGTTTTTCGTCACAAGGGACTTTACATTTCAAAAGACTATACATAAGTACCTTAAAATCATGCCGAAATTCGTTTTATAAAAAACAAGTTCATAAAAAAACAGATGCATGCGACTTCCGCGTCTAAACATAAAGGTTAAAGATCAAATAAAATATCTGGTGTCAGACTGCTTGCTCGGCTCGAGTGCTCAAATTACAAACAACCGGAGTCTGCAGCAGGGGGTTGTCAAGCAACGCCCTCGCAGACAGACTCTCAAAGCTTTGAGAGCACCCCTATTAATGGAATTTGTTTGTTATGGACGAATTTTAGGAATTTTCAATTAGAGCTCCGACTCCCTTTATCAACTCTCGAGTTTTCTGCTAAAATCAATCTCTGTTAGGAACCTAAATAAAAAACTTTATGGAAGTCACTGATTTTTGTTTACTAAGATATTTTGCAGGTCGATTTTTTCAGCTTTTTTGAAATATGTATGGACAAACTTATAGACACACACTAATAAAATTTTATTGATAAGCTGGGTTGGAAACCATTAAAAAAAATTGCAAATTAGACAATACATTACATGCATAAAAGTCGAAATCATAACCTCCGTTTTTGAAGTCGGTTAAATGATAATAATAAATTTTGACGTTAACACACCTCAGGTGACACTCCTCAGTGAGCCTCGCACACTAGCGCAAGTTTCGTTACGTGATCATTACTGTTGCAAATTAACTTACAATCAATTTATAATTTCACACATATTTCTGTACCGATTATGTGTGATTTATAAGCAGATATGTACCTTATTGTCACGTTTTTAACTGATGTCGCAATTTTGAAAAAAAAACAAACTGAATGCTTGGCGAGCCATCCGCTAACCTCATAGGCAGATAGGATGAACTTTCACAGAAACTTAAATTCCCTTTTCAACTAACCTTTTTTTGGGAAGTATTATAAAAAAAACTTAGTGCTCACTATGGATGTTTTAAATAGCTATTGTACAAAATCTCATGATTTCAGGTCCAGCTGTTTCCGTTGTCCTATTCTTATTCTGTCAGTAGTAGTAGTTCGTAGTTTGTACTTTTGTCATTTCTATGAAGTTGAGGAAATGATATAGGTAATCTGAAGACATAGCTGTTAGACAGATTTTCTATATAAAGTCATGTTTTCTCTTTGGAACATGAGGCTTAGCCACTATATAAAAAAAATGTCTTCGTAGCTTTTTAACGGATAAAGAAGAGAAACTCTTACATGGCTTATGGCTAACTAGCTAATTGGAAGTCATTTCTTCAATCGTCAACAATCTACCTAGCCTTTTCCTAAGTATGTTGTGGTCGGCAGGCGGCGGCGTCCAGTCCAACCGGATGGAGCTACCACTATTTTACATGGAACAACTGTTTATCTAATAGGAGTCTCTTCTCGCAGATCTAATATTATTGCTGTGCAGTTCAAAGTAACATAGAGGTCTTTCCAAACATATCTACGCGATTTTATAAAAAGACTTGTGATAAAAGCGATCTAGTTTGTCTGACATAAATAATCATGTCACTAAATATCTACTGTCTGTGAATATTTATGGGTATTGAGAACTTATATCTCTGTCCTTCTTCTCTAGATACAATTTTGCATTTCGATAAATAAGCAATGTTTAAGCAAAAGAACTGTGATGGGTAAATGGGGAAAAGTTGGATAAATGATAGGTACATTGGATAACTTCCCGTTGATTATAAAATATAGGTACTAATATCTTCTTGTAGATTAAGAATGCTCGTTTACAAGCAAAGCAAGTCGAAGAGGAAGAAACAAGAACCAGAATCAATTTAGCACGTCAAGTGGTGTTAACATAACTAATTATAAACAAAAATTATGTGTGTAATAGTAGCAGAATATGGATTAACAACATGATCATATCACTGGCCGTCAGCAACACTGCTGCACCGTTGCAGTGTGCTGTGAAAAGTGCAGCATGTGTGCAGTACCATACGCACACAAGCACTGCTCGGGACTCTTTCAGGCGTGAAAATGAATGTTATAAATAATCAGGCGCACCGCGAACAATTATCATATGAGCTTGAAGGCCAGTGCGGTTTCCATTAGTGCAGTTATTCTTTTAAAAAAAAATTGGAAATTAAGAAAATCTTAATTCGAACTCGTGTCTCGTCCGTCAACAGAAGAAGCGGCAATGGATTGGTTGAAATTGGTCGGTATCTCGTGAACATAGCTGATAATAGTATTGTGATAGTGATGACATGATAGTGTGGATTGTGTTTAGTCATATTGTGCCAGTGATCTTCGGATTTCGCTCTGCGCGTATTGTGAATGTGTCCTAGAGGATGATGTTTTATCGCATCATAAGTGATCATGATTCCAAGTTTCAAAAACTACCTTTAAATTATTCAATCGGTCCTTAATTTAACTTTCAATACTAAAATAAATGATTAAATTTAACTTTTTGCTGTTGTTGAATTATCAGTATTATTAGGTAAATTAAATTTTTATACCTAAATTACCATTCAATAAGGTAAGAAGGTGAAAAATAATAAAAACGTGGTTCTTATGAAATAATGATGAAAGCCTCCTTTAGAAAAAAGTGCCCACAGGATCTAATGGCTGAAAACCAAATAAACGCAAACCAAAACGCCAGATAGAGGGCAGCAAGTTTTGTATAAACAAAATTTATAAAAACTAAAACCATATAAAAAATATGAAATAATATTGAAAAAAATGAAATAATATTGAAATATTATTAAAAAAATTAAATTACATTTAGAGAAGTAAGTCTTCTTACTTCTCTACTTAGAAGTAAGTCTTTTTAGGGTTCCGTAGTCAACTAGGAACCCTTATAGTTTCGCCATGTCTGTCTGTCCGTCCGTCCTCGCTTAATCTCTGTGACCGTTAGCACTAGAAAGCTGAAATTTGGTACCAATATGTATATCAATCACGCCGACAAAGTGGTAAAATAAAAATTGGAAAAAAATGTTTTATTAGGGTAGCCACCCTATATGTAAAGTGGGGAGTGATTTTTTTTTAATTTCAACCCTAACGTGTGATATATTGTTGGAAAAGTATTTAAAAATGAATAGGGGTTTACTAAAATCATTTTTTGATATTGTCAATAATTTCGGAAATAATCGCTCCAAAAGTAAAAAACAATGTGTCCCCCCCCCTCTAACTTTTGAACCATAAATTTAGAAAATATGAAAAAATTCTGAAAAGTATAACTTTATAAGGACTTTCAATGAAAATTATTTTGAACTTGATTGACACAACAGTTTTTGTACAAAAAATACAAAAAGTTTTACAAAATAATTTCTGGACTAAGTTTGTAGTATAATCGTATATGCAAGCATTTTTTTTAACTTCGTTTACATATTTTATTATCCTGAACGTATCTTTTTTCAAACAAAAAAAAGAATTATTGAAATCGGTTCTCGCAATCCAAAATTATTAAAAAAAGTATTAATTAGGAAATACAATTCTCTAGTGTTCAACGTCAAACAAATAATAAACTCATAAGTGGGAACACTTATTGTGGCGGACGGGAAACTACGGAACCCTACACTGAGCGTGGCCCGACACGCTCTTGGCCGGTTTTTTCTTCTTACTTCTCTAAATTAAAATGTTAAATTGTATGTTTTAAATAATTAAACGGAATATCAAGTGAAAATTACTTTTCTTTACAGAGATGTTATATTTAATTCTTAGGAAAATAAAACATAGTTAGTTATTCATTATTTCAGCCAGTGAACATTTATTTTTACAAATTTACAGAAACGTTAAATTGTAATACTTTGAAAACTAAAATATCGCTCAATCTTATAATTTGATTTGATATAAGTAGGTACAGATCTTATTAAAAAAATTATATTTATATGTACAGGTCGTATTGAGAACCTCCTTTTTTGTCGGTTAAAAATTATCTAATATTCTCTTAAAATTAAAACTAGCCTTTACAAAGGTCAACAACTAATTAAATCGATCCATATTATTTATTGTTTTTTTTTTTGTAAATGAGGCTCTCCAATTCATTATCATCCGTAATAGCATAACATTATCTAGTATATATCACTACGACAAAAAGCCGAGAAAAGGAGTCTATTTCGACAAAGCGTGTCACGATAGAGGTAGAAGAGCAACTTCGTAATTTCCTTTGTAACTTAATCTCGTAATAACACTCCCAAAGTCGAAATGCAATAAAGGACATTAAACTATTTTCATTAAGACAGGGCATTAGCTGCGAGTTGCGGGTTATTCGAAAGAGATACCGAGGCCCTGGTACATAAAAGACAAAGGAAGGAACATGGTTGGGTTTTAGTCAGTTTAAGTCTGACACTACACCTCGCTCCACCCAGAGCGGGTGAACTTGAACTGCCCTCCGCAACAAAAAAAGGTTAATAGCCGCGTTGGCACGTTTGACTACGATGAAGTAATACACATTGTCCGCCACTGCACTGATGACTGATGATCATTAGTAAAAGAGCTCCCACTACAATTTTATCGTGAGTTCTACATGGAGTTCAATGTCCTGTCTCTCTGTTACAGTTCGCTCTTCTGGTAGCTGTAGCATCAGTTCAGATCACGGCAGATGCGCCTAAGTGAGTACCTACCTCCTACCTTCCAAGTTCTTACATTCTAAGTTCGCTGATGACGATCTTTCTACTATTACTTCTACACCGCTTCTGTCTGTCGCGTGACTCCGCGCGACTGGTTATTGACCTTTATATCAGCTGACATAATACCATGTTTTCTAGAACATCTTACATAATTATGCTATCACCCGTTATCTCACGTACACCACTACTAACACGCTATTTATAGATTTAGTTTTGCTTGCGACTCTAAATTAAATTTGGTCAATTTTAGCTATACTTATGTTGGTTTTGTTTTTTCCCATAAATATTTAATCTGTGTTACTTTTAGTTGAAGACTTAACTCATAAATTTGATGAAGGACACTTAGCAGCCTCATAGGCGAAAGTGTACTGATTGCACGCTGTGCGACTACAACTGTAAGCATTGTCAATGTCAGTGTGCCGGCGATTGTGCTCAAATTGTTATGTTTCACCGCTTAGCGATAATTGCTTGCACGTTGAACCAGCTCCAACCAGGCGCATAATAAGTGCCTGCCTATTAGAAAGTGCAAGTCGATTCGATCCTCATCGTTGTTGTACGTTATTAGTACATTACGAAAAAAAGACAAGACGAATATAGTGAGTCGTATGTCGGGTGTGACGGAGTGCGGATAGGCAGCGCGCCCGCCGACAGCGAAAGCCGCGCGCTACCAAGTCACGCGTCATGCCATTGACACTGCACTAGACGGAACAACAAGCACAAAAACTACGTCGCTCAACATGCATGCGATCGATTACTTCACACAGAATACTGTTATTACTTTTTGTTGCAGGAAAAAGATCCGCATACATCTACCACAAAAGGTGAAACACATTCACCACCATAAGAAGATCTACATAACGAATCACCCAGCATCATCCCAGTATGCACCGGCTTTCATGCCGAGCGCTGAAGGTGCGGTGGCAGTGCCGACCAACATCGCGATGCCAAGCGTAGCGAGCTTGCTACCCCTGAACTCCGTGGAGCTGTACGACGACCCCCCGACGCGGCTGCACGGGGGCTCGCCGGTCGCGTCCAAGCTGCTGCCTTTGTACCGCGCGCGCGGCTATTACGGGCCCAACCCGCACGAGTGGGAAGACCAGGAGTACGACCTCGCTCCTCCACCCGATCCGACGGACGGAACATACATACCCACTGCCTTCTCAGCTCCATCAGCGGCACCAACTGCACCACCTAATTATCCCCCGAAGAGAGTCAAAATCGTAAAGCTTAATGAAACTCCGCGAAAGAAAGCTAGAAAGGTAAAGCCGAAACGGGTTTTAGTTCGAGGAAAACCAGGTCAAGCGGAGGAGGAACATCCAGTGTCGACGTTCCATGAACATTTCTATTCCGACTTGGATGGCTCGGGGACTATCAGAAAAATCAAAAAGCCGCAACGAGTAGAAAAAATTATCGACGGTGATACCGAACACATTCACACCTACAGTGAGGAGCACATTCACAAGCTCGTCTATGAGCCCGACGGCAGCATGTCTGCGGTAGCCGCTTCGCGCCCTCTAATTCCTCTAAAGAATTCGCATTCCCTATTGGCAATCCCATCAGATACACTAACTGGTTTCACAGCAGTCGGGTCCATGGGCACCCCGGGGCACCTCGAGTACGCTGCTTACAATCCGCGAGATGTTTCTCACGATCACATTTTCCATGACCATGGAGAGATCCCCCCCGATGTGGATATAACTAAGGAGCACATGGCATACCCTCCGAGAGTGACATATAACAGCCAGGGATTGCGTTATGGATTGGGTGCTAAAGGACTCAAAAGCAAATATTCACATAAGTATTTGAAACCACAGCAAAAACCGACTCATTTATCAGATTTCACGTATTATGAAAACATATATAACCCTTACCACAAGCTTCGTAATCAGAAGCCAACGCTTCCTGCCCCCTTTGAGCCTGCATCTGAGCAGAGCTTAGAAGATTACAGGCCTGTTCCGCATTTCAAAGTAAAAGACAAAGGAAACATCAAGACTCGCAATGTAGCACCAGCACTATATTTTGGAAACGGAAAACAAGTGTCTGACTACCGACTCCAACAGGCCAGTGTGTCGGCGCCGTACTCCGTGTCGTCCACCGTCGTGCACGACTACAACCCTAAAAACTACCCGGGACACATAGTCGATACGGTAGGATTGTCTAAATTTAATAAAAACATATACAACTATCCGAGTAACTATGAATTCGATTCGTACGCCTCGTCGTCGTCTAGTTTATATGCCCCTGATAATACAGCTTTAAATTTTCAAGGTAAAAAAGGCAAAAAGAAATCAATATCCACACAAAATATCAGCTTTGGTGGGTTAGACCATCAGACAACGGTAGATCACTTAGAAGATTCCGGTGTTTCAGCGACGTCCGGCGTTAATACGCCCAATGTAGGCATTCCGTCAGCCATAGGCAACTACAACAGCTATGGTCAGCCGAAACCTTTGGATTCAGCACAATCAACAGCGTTCACTATACGAGAGAGTTCTCCAGTGCATCCGTACTACTCTGCCATGGCAGTGAAGGCCTTACACGGAGATCAGCTCTCGTTTGCTGAAGCTTCCAATGATAATTACCAGTACGCGGAAGCCCCATCGCCATCGACAATCTCTTACGAGACCACAGTGGCGACTACCACTGCTCCTCCGCCAGAATATTACGACGTTCAAGCCGAGGAAGCTGTTACAACTGAAACTACAACTTTTGAGACGAGGCCTAGGAATACCCCCATGGACAAACATTCTGACGCACTCAACCCGCATGAAGAACGTAAGCCCAGGTACAAAATATTAGCTTTACAGCCGAATGATTCACTCGATTCCGAACATTACTACAGACACAGTGCGGACGCATCTAGCACAACGGGAAAACTCAAATACGGTGACAAAATTTGAACAGTAACGAACTAACTTAGTGCTATTTAGTTTTGTAAGTACGTGATCATAGGTCTGAGTGTTGCACTGAATGCCGTGAGTGAAGTGAGTTTCATTCTGTTTCTATGTGAATATTTCTGTTATTTATACTGTCTTTGTAGCAAAAGTCTAACTTTGATTATAAGCTATTAATTATTAGAGCGCGAACAACGATGGTATTCATGCATTTTATACGGATCTATAGGCGAAGTTAAAATATAGAATAATGTTAATAGCACTGAATTTTATTTCATAATTAAATCTATCAATGATTCCAAAAATAAATAATATTTTTACAATACAAGCGCCTACTCAAAACAGCATTGAATTACGCAAAGTAAAGATAGATTGCTAATGACTTTGTGCAGGTATCGTGGTTTATAGGGCTAAGTTATTTAATTTCGTTAAAAAAAATGCAATTAATTATCACCTAAATATAAAGCCACAATATGGGGTAGTTGCATTCATTATTTAAAGGATTAACTTACCATTCCCACATATTGAGGAAAAAGTAGATAGATTTAATCTTTAGTTTACAAAGGTATTCCGAATAAACTATTACGTCGCCTTAGTATGTTCACAGTGAGTTATGTTTCAGCTACCGAATTATTGACAACAAGAATGTAGCAAAAACGTAATTGCTTCTACATGACATTGATCAGGGAAGTCACGTTGATAAATAGTCTGTCAAAACGTCGGTTTGTTATAACGCACGTACTTTCCATTATGATTCATGAAACATACTCGAACATCGGCAGCGGCTGTTCCTATTCGCATTACTGCACTTCCCTGATATTAAATAAACGTACATATAGTAAAAACTGTTAATGTCAATATAAACGGACTTGTGAGATCGTAAAAGCGGAGCTTTACGCGGAAGTGCGCATGCGCCGGTGAAGGGCGACCCAACAGGGTTCGCTTATGTAACGAACTAGTTGAGATCAAAGCATTCCTGATCAAAACAGATAGGTAGCCTATCTACACTCGTTTATAATTTATTTAGAAGAAGGCCAGTGTCTCTTACCTAACAATTCGTGATGATTCATATTTTAGCATTCGACAATCATTTCAACAATACCACCAACCAACTGAAATCGCCTAAAACACAAATGTTCTAAGGAATGTTAAGTAAGAACCCTGTGAAAAAATTACAAATTTGCCGTACAATGAACGGAAAAAACAAAATTAAGTTCCTTTTAATGGCATGTCCAATTAATCTGGAAACTGTAATAACCATCTGAATCAGCATTCAGTTCAGTTTGCAGCCAAAAGGTAAGATAATAAGTAGTTTACGTAATTAATGTCTGCTCACACGAGAGTGAAACTGAGATTGCGTGCGCATTCTTCCTGTTGTTTTAGCTACAACTCGCGCGCAACTCAGTCGCATGCATCATTTCCTTTTTAATTTAAAGCGAATGTGTGACGTTATGGCGTAACGGTTGCTCAATACTCAACCGTTAGTCAGTTGGATGTAATTGTTATCTGAATATCTGTGGCTCAATTAGCAGGAGACAAAGCTCGAAGCTTACAATTCTAGTGCAGCAATGGCAGCCGTTACATCACGACACTAAATTCGAGCCACGTTATTATAATATTATGCATGTTCTCTTTTTATGTCTTTTGTTATACCATTTTGCTGTCAGTTTTTGTCGTGTTATTGATAGCTTGTGTCGAATTATATTGTAGCATTTAAAGTTGATGCTTTAAGTGATCAAAGAGCTTCCACATGTGTGTGAGGCCGACCCATACCCCGTTACGGAGCGCATTTCAATTTCTTAGGTATTTACTAGGGATAGGGGATTTCTCCTGTTTCGAGGGTACGCTTTCAAACAGCCAGAGCTGGAACAACTATCTGTAAGTCATACAAATATTTGTTCCGTGCGGAGATCGAACCCGCGACACGTAGCGCAGCAGTCAAACACTTAGCCACTGCGCCAACCGTTTCGTGATTTCGATTAGTGTATGTGTTTCAGATATATTGATCGCATCAGGATAAGGCTATAGAAAAAAACGCCCATTACAAAATTAAATAACTTGTAATTAAACAGACAACAATAACTTAGCCTATAACCTATTTACAATAACAAAACTTGTACTATATAGCACTGGATACGTGATCCTTCGGCGTATGAGGACTATGACTTAGTGAGTTTATTAATACTACGGAGGTTGTTACTTCCGTTTACGATAGGGACCGCCACCGTGGCCTGCTCCTATGGCGTTTGTATAGCTGTCACCGCCGAAGCCACCGCCTCCGTGACCCCCTCCATGACCCCCGCCGTGACCCCCGCCGATGTCTCCTAAGCTGAACCCGCCGTGGCCGCCACCACCACCATGGTCGCCTCCTGATCCGTGACCACCAAAGCCGACACTGTAGCTGTCTCCTCCTCCGAAGCCGCCTCCATGACCTCCCCCGTGACCTCCGCCGATACTGTAGCTGTCACCACCGCCGTGACCACCGCCATGACCACCGCCGTGGCCACCGCCGTGGCCACCGCCGCCGCCTCCGCCAAAGGAATCGAAGCTGATACTGGAGAAGCTATCGTGTCCACCGCCACCGCCGCCTCCTCCATGGCCACCAATACTGTAGCTATCATGTCCTCCTCCGCCGCCGCCGCCATGACCTCCAATGCTGTAACTGTCATGGCCGCCACCACCACCGCCGCCGCCGTGACCCCCTATACTGTAGCTGTCATGGCCGCCGCCGCCGCCGCCTCCGCCATGACCTCCAATGCTATAGCTGTCGAGTCCTCCGCCACCGCCGCCATGACCACCAAAGCTTCCTAGGCCAGAACTGCCGTGTCCTCCCGATGAATATCCACCTCCGCCTCCTCCACTGTAGCTGTCATGGCCTCCGGAAAAGCTGCTACCATGGTCATCGTGACCTCCTCCGAGTCCACCTCCAAATCCTCCAAAACTGGCTGTGAAACCACCTCCATGACCGCCGCCTCCATAGCCACCTCCTGATCCACCGTGACCGCCGCCGAAGCCTCCGCCTAGACCACCTCCGAATGAGCCACCGTGGTCATGTTCATCGTGACCGCCACCGCCGCCTCCTCCGTGGCCACCTCCAAATCCACCTCCAAATCCTCCTCCAGATCCTCCTCCGAAGCCACCGCCATGGTCATGTTCATCGTGTCCACCGCCGCCGCCGCCGCCGCCGTGACCCCCGCCGAAGCCTCCGCCGAAGCCGCCGCCAAAGCCTCCGCCAAATCCACCGCCGTGACCGTGATCGTCACCTCCTCCGAAGCCTCCGCCGTGGCCACCGCCGAATCCTCCGCCACCACCGCCGTGACCACCGCCCAGGTCATATCCTCCATGTCCGCCTCCAATGTCGCCACCGCCGTGTCCACCGAAGTCACCGCCACCTCCAAAGTCACCACCTCCGTGTCCACCAAAGTCACCACCCCCGTGACCTCCTAAGTCACCGCCTCCATGGCCACCTAAGTCAAATCCTCCTCCAAAGTCGTGTCCTCCACCACCGTGGCCACCGCCAAATCCGCCGCCGTAGCCACCACCGCCGCCTCCGCCGCCGCCGTGACCGCCGTGACCACCGCCTCCGTGGCCTCCACCGCCTTTCAAGTAGTCCGCAAATCCTC
Source organism: Ochropleura leucogaster (assembly GCA_958449745.1). NCBI lineage: Eukaryota > Metazoa > Arthropoda > Insecta > Lepidoptera > Noctuidae > Ochropleura > Ochropleura leucogaster. Next base: position 11,352,734 of record OY288200.1, read on the forward strand.
CGTGTAAATGTTCAACGATGGACCCGCCGTGGCCTCCGCCGCCACCTCCTCCGTGGCCGCCGCCACCACCGTGGCCGCCACCGCCGCCGCCTCCGTATCCCCCGCCGCCGCCGCCGCCATGACCATGATCTTCATGGTGCTCATGTATCACCACTTCTTTAGATGAATGGTGCTCTTCAGGTATATGCACCCGAATATGAACGCTGCAACAAACAGAAACATCCAATATTACATATTGTTACAAAGAACAAGAGAGAATCTGGGTTCAAACTATGTTCGCATCGACACATAAACAATAGGCACGTAAATGAGGAACAATAGATCGCATCGCCAGCAGGTCAAACGTGATACAGTGAAAACCTACTGCAAGGGTAGGTCTCTCATTAAAACACAATAGCTTGGTTTTCACCATTTACCGCAATGAAGAAGCGTGAGAATCGTTATAGAAATCTCAACCAAATTGCTCCATCCAACATATTTTTTGCGGTTCCATCGTCATGTAGCGTAACTAATAGTTTATCACTGATAGTACCGCGTGCAAACTGGTTTAGGGTCGGAGAAATCTCTCAGATAAGGGAACATAGTAATACTAACTGTTCATGTCCACCAAAAGTCGCCAGGCAGACGCCAACGCTAGCCAGTAGGAAGCAGCTCAGCTGAAATTATAAGTAAATATTCATTTAATTTGCATAATTCCCATATACTTGACATACATAATCATGAGTGTACCCTGAACCCTGATTACATGCGGAATGTGCGGATATGTAAAGTATGAAAATGAAAGTGGTCAGCGCAGTGTTTATGTGCAGATTTAGTCTGTTATAATAAACTCGTCAGATGTGGAGATAGTGCAGGTACCCACAACAATTGCGTTACGTAAAGCTGCACTCTGTAATCAAAACTCTCTAATGAGACCTTATGACTCCATCCACATAGATTAAACACGTTTCTCTCTAATTATTTTCCTTGAAATAATGTTTATTAACAGACTGTATAATGTGAGTGTTGGATACATTTTTCACTTGATTTTTATGATACTTAATTATCATAAATTAAGCATCACTGCTGAACCGCGGAAACACTAAGGTTGCACTTGTATTGGTAACTTTACACTTGTTAAACTTTTAGATGAAGTCGATAACTATTGATCACAGTAATGCGCGCATGTATATTGCATGCGCACAAGTTTCGCTCGAGTTCGGAAGTGTTCGCTATCTCGCGTAAGTAGAGATGTTACTCACGGCTAATCGGGAAGCCATGGTGCGTGGGAGTAAAGGTGCTCTGAGGTCGCGCCTTCTCCGCTTCTCCTGATGCCGACGGAACGAACGTAACTACTCTTATGTGCTGCCTCCAGCGAGTAAGCCTTTTATATGACAGTGAATGTACACAACCCCTACTCCATGCGGTTTATTTTGTATTGATAATATAACTTTGTAATTAAAAATTTATCTATTTTAAGGCATTATGCTTTCGGAATTTCTTTCACACATGTTTTTAGTCTTTCCTGGTATAATTGTTACTTAAACTAGGTGCTACCAACACGATTGTCTTGAGTGTGTACTTTTATTTCTGTTTATGTTTTAATTACTCCTTTACACGCAATCGACGACAGTGACGTTCATCTTATTGGTTATAGCAGTTAAACGGAAGTTCTGAAAAGCTTTGTGGTATAATTGTACGAGAATAAAAATAGGTTAACTATTTATTCATTCAAATTGTTCAGTAATAAATCTTTAGAATAAGTGGTGGTAGGAAAGCAAGCAAACCAGGAGATTTGCATCTGAAAATCTAATAAACCAGGAGTAATGATTAATACGATCGAATCGCAAATACAACCACGTAATTCTTATGATATTAAGATAGTCTGGCAATCCGAGTCCAGTCCATTACATAACCATACGTAACCATGAATGGTGTTCTCCCATAAACGCTTTGTGTTATACATAACAGCATGTTGTATGCACATACTGTTATGTATAATATACATCTTTTCTTGTGGATCGAATGTCCGTTAGTCATGTTTTATGATGATAATGTGTACTCTTTGTTGAAATACGCCTCCTAAAATGTATTTGTAAGTGTGAAAAAAATTTGGTGATCTATATATACAAAAATATAAATCACTGCCTCACTCATCTTGCAAATCTCAGAAACTACAAGTGTTAGGATTTTCAAATTTAGCATGGAGAAGGGAAGTTAAGGAAGTAGGTGCTCACTAAGACAGGATTTTAAATGGCATTTAAAAGGGGTGAAAAGGGGTTTTAAAGTTTTTATGGGAGAACGCAATTCATTATCCAATTCAACCTGTGACTTGACATTTTGCATGTCTATGCAAAATGTCAAGTCACAGCTAAAAAAAAAAGCTTGAAAAAAGCTTCAAAAGCTTGTCTAAGCTTTTAAAAAATCAATAGACTATATAACATCACGCTACGACATTGAGGAGCTGAGATCGCTGGGCACAGCTCTTAGGATCTAAACACACAGTGAGCTGTCCAAACTGTTTTGGAAGTTTGCACCTAATTTTGTGCCAACATAGTTGGGAAAAGGCTAGCCAAATGATGACTGCTTCAACAACAAACAATCTAAAGACACATCTCAACATTTTACATCGTCATCAGTTTAAGATGATTACTTGCATTATGTATTTCTAATCTTGTAACTGTAGGAAACCGTTAGTTTCAAAGAAGGAAGACGGTGCATTGTATGACATGACACTGACGAAAAGGTGGGGAATGAAATATTCTCAAAAAACAAGCTAGAATGTTGCTAAAAAAAACCTTCCGGTACATTGCATAACCTTATATTTGACAGACATAATAAGTGATATTTTAAGCTTGTTTGTTTAATTTATAAGCAGCGAACCACCATACGAATTGAATACAATCTCTCGTCAGATTCGGAGAACAATACGAATACGGTAATTTTTTTTTGACATGTGTGACAGACCAGACATTATGAGATACGAGCTAGAGGAGGGTCTTTGACAACATCCTGTAGATTTTTTTCTTTCAATGATTTATTGATAAGTAAACATTCAGATCAAATATGTCCTACAATTATATCTTACACACAAAGTCTAACTTATGATGTTTCTTTTGCCATTTGTGTTCTGGGGCCGCGGTATCTCTTTTGATCGACCCGCAAAGTCCGGTCATAGGTCCTGACGATAACGGATCTCTGTGCTTTGCTGACATTTCTTTGAAGCGTGGGTGGATGCCGAACGCGCCGTCGCCGGCTTTATTTCCATAACATCATGTTGATGACGAGTACTAACGTTCATTAACGTAATCTGCACTGAACAAATAAGGTAACTTACCTTTCTGGAACTATTTAATTCGAACCTAATTCTGACAGCTTGAAATCTATTACATCACACACACCACATCAGTCATCTACTTTGCATCGCAGATGGACGAAAGACTTTTATGTAATATAGGTCAAATTATTCTGTCCCGAGGTAGGGGTCCTCCAGGATGTTGATAACAGTTTAGCTGCATGATATACCGTGGTGTCCGGGGCTGTTGACAACTTCGCCACAGTGTCCGCGACGAGGAGTAGAACTTGGAGCTGCTTGGCGTAGAGAAGAACCGAACCGGAAGTTCGTGTCGTCAAACAGCTCGACAACCAAACCCAAAAGTACCTCTCTAACTAATTTATTGATCACATATATTTATTTATATGCATACCCAGCCACAAACAGAAAACTTACAGTAAACAGTAGGGTCTTTAAAAGCAGAGGGACCTCCATGGGCACAAAATGGAACGTCTGAACTAACTATCGGTGCCTGGTGTCGGCGGCCTGTCTGCAATTTGTCCGTATCAGTTTAACTGGTCCTTCTCTTACCTACTGAAAGCTGAAACACCTGTCGCGAGTTCATAGGATCGTAAGGTGATAATGGACTGTGTTATTCCATTTCTTTATTTATTTGAGTATGACAAAACGTGGCTTCCGATTCCAAATACAAATAATTGTGTACCTAACACTCCAACTATAAAGATACTTACTATTTATGTTTTGCGGAAATACTTACTACTTACTTATCGAGAAAAAGGCTTCTATTAACCAACAAGAGTTGAAAAAGCTCAGCTTTGGGGTAGGTAGACCAGGTTGACTGAAGCACTATTCAAATAGGGCACACCCTCTAACTTTAAACGGTACCTACTTGTAGTTTCTAAGAATGACTCAGGACTGGGTCGTTTGTAATAAAGTTCAGTAACAAAATAATTGTATATTTCGTAGCTTTAGTCTCATAACATAATGAAGAAGCATATTGAAATATACTTACTCATGTACCTATGACATATATAAGCTCGTGACTAAATAATAGCAGCCAAACGGGTTGCCTAGGCTGGTCCACCCGTTACTTATGGAGTTTACTCCGTGCCTCGGAAAGCACGTAAAGCTGTGACCCGAAAGTCTGACAACCAGTCTTACCAAGGGGTAAATAGTACTAACCAGTACTAACTAAGTTGTGGAGGTCAGATAGACAGTCGCTCCATGTAAAAGAATGGTGTTCAGCTGCATCCGGTAAGACTGGAAGCCAACCCCAACATAGTTGGAGAAAGGCTTGGCAGATGATGACGTACCTATGACATATCGAAAATCAAAAACGAGTTGGTACAACAAATGAATTTGTTGAACTCCAACCTAACCTCCTGTAACAATCTTGGAAAGCGTAATAGTCTACATGTACCTATACGAAAATAAATCAAGTTTATACTTAATAAAAATAACAGTTTTACGTAACAAAGATGTCATTATCAAGTTATAAAAAATGTTAGAAAGTAAGATCCTGTTTGTTTTGAAACACCCACTTTGTTAAAACAACTTTGTATCTTTTTACGCATAGTTTACATTGACATTGTAAAACGTTTCAAGTAGGTGCTTCATAGACCGTAACTGATATTTACTTTGACAATGTACACTATGATTATTTAAGGCTCTTATCAAGCTGTCCATTTAATTAAGAATTTTAAAAATTCACACGGACAAGGTCAAAATCATTATTTTTTTAAACACACTTCGTAATCGCACATAATGATCTTTGGTCTGAGCTTCCTATGATCATACTGTGAATATCTATTAACAATGCTAAAATATGTGTGTTTAAAATTTTAAGATCGGTTTTATTCTTATGTCTAAGAATATACATTCTGCATTAATTTAGCGTGTTATGATTGTCATGCATGATACCAAAAAAATCTTGGTATTTTCCATCACATTTTATTTTGATAGTTGAATAATTTTGATCGAGTATTCAACCGTTAAACGAAAGAGCTATAAGTATAAGTAACGATAATATGCTGATCTAATTCTGAAAAATAAGTAGGTATGTGACTATTAAATAAATTTAAAGTATAGTTTAAAAAGACATAATAAAACGCATGGAAATGCTTAAAAATTAATTAGTCCGCCATCTTTAGGAGACCGCCATTTTTAATTTACAATGACGTCATTCAGCTATCCAAGTATTATCAACCAAAACAAACAAGTATGCATAATTTTCAGCTCAATCAAAAACAGGTAAGTGGGTCAGACTTTTTACATACCTAGTTAGGTAAATAAAAGCATGTTAAAAAGTAACTTTGTGAAGCTATATTTGCTTCTTGACGCTAGTGAATATGGATACCTACCTATTAATAAGACAGATTTGTTTATTTATTTATCATGTATGGAAGACTTACAGCGAAAAAAATAGTTTAAAAATAGAATGTAAGACTGGCCGCCAATAACAAGTCCTCATCACTACAACACTGCATAACAGTACTGCCCAAAAAAAATAGCTCAACAGCATTTTAAAGAAAACACTTTATTAATAATACTACCAATATAATCAAGTCCTAAAATCTATTAAGCATATATTTAAACACACGCATACATACCTAACCTACACATACAGATGTCTAGTAATTTCCTTCCTCTTGCTTAGCTCTTTGATCTATGACACTTGGCGCTTGCTACTCACAAGTCGTGAGACTTGGCTAAATAATAACAATAATAAGCTCGTCAAAAAGAAAGCAACATTTATAATAATTACCCAAGGCAAGTATGTTTTTAAGAAGGCTAGATGCTAATATAATGCATTATTATTTTTCTCATAAGAGCGCTACACACAATGGACTGCGTTGGCGCGGATATCTAGGTTCTTCCTCAAAGGCAATTTATGCAACAAAGAAAGCATTCGAGAGATCGAAATTAATGACCGATAGGTAAATGTACACTATGGATACATGATATATTATATAACATACACATAAGCCAACACAGTCGAGTTTACGTATCACTCGACATTTTCTTCAAAAGCTTATTGGTAAAAGTATTGCACTTCACATTCTTACATCATATACCTACCTACTGTGTAAAATGGAATTTAACCCAACCATTGACCACTGGGCAAAACAAATCGCTCTTTATAATTATTATGTATGTTTTATTTGCATGACACAGCACAAAGCTCGTTAAACAACTACTAATTTTAATCAAGACATGCCGAGTTAATTAGGTAATGAATAAGCAGCATTTTTTTAATAAATCAAGACGTTTACATTTTATTTAAATAATAAATTATTAAGAAAAAGTGCATAAGATATAATAGACGGGGTATATTTCGCAATGCGGAACAATTAGCTGCTATATAAGTAATCATCAAGTCTGAGTGGTTGATGATTGCAGATATTCAAATTGGCAAGAATGTAGATGCCTATATAATCTCCTGCAGCCAATAGGTCATTAACCCACGCCGACGCTCATATTATATGAAGCAATGGAAGAATCGTTATTAATAATTGTTATGGAATACGATTTCGACATGGTGAAAGAGTTTTTGGATCTTACTCCTCAATAGCTACCGTGCTAATTGATCGTTAGTTACCGCGAAGGCGCGCATTAGCAATAAATGGGGTACTAACTATTTACACAACAAAGATTTGAACTCCTCTTTCGGAACGCATTTTATAGTATGCATAATTTGATCGTATCCGTGAGAGGAAAACTGCAGTACCTATAAAGGCAGTTCCCTATTACCTCGTATCCGATCTCACACGTATGAGTAATGGTTGCTCAACAGCAAGAACCAGTCGCTTTGTCCATTTGGGAATTTGCACCAACCTCAGCGTTCACAGCTTAATTGCTAATTATCTTTGTGTGTATTACTAGCTTTTGCCCGCGGTTTCGCTCGCGTTAAATTCGGGTAACACAGTTACACACCCTTTCCTGATTTGCAGTTACCTGCTACCTACAGTTTTTGCCCTTGCGCCTTATTTATTGTAATAGCAAAGCTAACTTTACATTTCTCACTTTAAAAAATAAATATATAATAGTAATAGTCTATGTCCGTCTCCAAGGTCTCAACTATCTCTGTACCAAAATTCATCAAAATCGGTTTAGCCATTTAGGCGTGAAGACGTAACAAACAAACAAACCCACTTTCGCTTTTATAATACTGATAAGGATATCAATAATACATAAGATTTAATTTGAAAATGTTTTCTTTTTAATTTGGATATATCGCTAAACCCACTTTTTTATTGAAAACAACACTGAACGTTATGAAATGTCAAAACTTAGGCCGTCGTTACTGGCACAAATAACTAGGTAACTAATAATGAACAGCAGGCCTTGCACTTTTTCTTCCTTTGACATTAAGAGGTGAAAATATACTGATGATAGTAATGATGTCTCCTAGTCAATATCATCTTTAATTCACCTTTGACTTCAAATCGCAACGCAAAAATTGTCTCAACCACGTAACATCACGCTAGCAATCCCGAGGTTTTAACAGAACTGAAGGGTTACCATGACAACTTATAGCAGTTCTTATTCCTGTGTGAGAATGAGATGGTGCTAGACACTCTGTATAGCTCTGTCTCTTTCCCTAAGTTCTGTTTAAGACGTCATGGAAGGGTAGATGTTACTTAGATTAAATCCATTTTTAAATAAGGTGAACATTCTATTATGCATACTGTCATCAATCTGGCATAAATTCCGACTCTAGGCCGAAACACACGTGGGATAGTCACAATAACACCCAAGAGAAAAGGATGTTTTTTTTTTCCATAGCCCATTTTTCCCTCGTCAGGGCAAAGTCCTTCCACAAGTCTTTTCATTTTTGTCCCGGGCCACTTCGATTGAACACGTCTTTAATAATTTAAAAAAAAAGGGGTATAGAGCAGCTGAAAACCAAAAAAACAACTGCGCTAAACAGGCTACTAAAAGAATATTTATGGAGCTTTGGAAGAATCCTTCAGTTAGTCGACAACTGACAATATTAAGTTACCGAGGTCACCTATCTGCCTTCACGAATCCACTAAACCGATTCTCAGATTTTGATTTACGTGTGATTACATGCATAACTTTTCCTTTTGAACTAAAATCCAGCCATTACGGCACCTTATTCATTTGGTGATTATTATGTAAGTGAAATCAAAGGTTGGCGTGTTTACAGTGCGGGCAACCCACAGCGTAGTTGTTATAATTATAAGCAAATTAACTTTTGTAGTTCGTGGTAAAAGTCGTAATAGCAATAACGTATGTAAAATATATTGAGCTGAAATTTTCACACGTCTTTGGTTCTGGTGACAAGCCACTGCCGGCAGCATAGGCATGTTGGATGGCCCTTTATTAACGTAAAGTGTATATAAATCACCCATACACTACCCCGAAATACTAGATGAACCTGCATCAGCCATTCCAATGCAGTTCGCCGTACTAGGAAGATATTGTATTCCACACCAAAAGGCTTGATTTGTATCTTGATTTAAAAATCACACTAATACCATAAAGAATAAAGTTTGAATGTATGTGTATATTTGTTACTCTTTCACAGTCAAACGAATTTGGATTACATTTTATTTGTAGCTAGCTTATACCTTAGATTAAAACATTGGCTAAGTTTCATCCCGGTCTACGGGGGTAAAACCGTGGGGCGCAGCTAGTATGGAAATAACGAGGCATCACAGTACTGTACTATAAGTATACATAAACAGCCCATTAGGTACCCACTGCTGGGACATACCTATGACACATGGCATGCATGACATACCTCTACGTTGTGAGTAATTACGTAAATAACTGTTTTATTTCTGCTTTATATCTGGTTTCTGAAATTTTCCTTGACCGTTTTGAGAGCATAATACTGTAGTACATTTCGAGTATCCTGATGATTTGGCAAAAAAAAGGTTTCTGATGTGATCACGAGTAATAGAGTGGTATGAAAGAAGAGGATATGCTTCACGATCACAAATAATTAAGATGAGGGCAGGAGAATGATGATAATGTTCCCGCTTTATAATTAAAAATTCATCGTTGCACACATTTTGTAAATTAAAAATAAATCTGCATAGTGATGAAACCTATTTAGAAACTAACTACGTAGACGATACATAGAATAGATATTTCGATCTCCACATCGCGGTCAAGCGGTCACCAATTCACCACAAAGAGTACTTGTGGGTTTGTAAGTAAAGCTGAGAAACATCCGCATGACCGTAACTATGCAACTTGATGATATAATCTGTGCGTTTTATAATCGGCCGATTTGATTCCCAGGTCGAGCAGTACCGTGTTATAGAGATGGGTTTACGGTGAATCAGTAGGCCAAAGGTGAGATGAAAATCATTGAAAATACTGCCAAAAACATACTATACAAAATATTACGAGATGTTAGCTTTTTTTTCGCGGCGGATTAAAAGCTAAGTACCCATGTTCCTTCTTTTGCCCTCTATGTTCTGGGGTTGCGGTATCTTTTTCGAACAACCCACAACCCGGCAGGCGGTGGCCCTGGCAGGGCCCTTTGCTTTGCGGAGATCTCTTTGAGGCGCGTGTGGTACACGAACGCGCTGTTTCACAAACCCGCATCTACGGTAGAGTAGTCTCTCGACGAGATCATAGCCACCTCTTGTTTATATTCCTAGCATAGGAAAACATAAAAAAAAACGAAACTCTCGACAAGCAAAAACTCTATTCATAAAAAATATACATATTAAAACATTAGGCACAATCCCTTTACATTTTAAAGCATTAGAATATTTTTTACTAGGTATTTGATCTTTGTCAAAGCTGTTATGTTTTCTATTTTATGTTCATTTTATTTGTATAACATTACGATGATGCAGCTTTATTTTACATATGAGAACGTTGTGTATTACTATAATTGGCACCTACATAAAAACCTTTTCCTATACGCTTTTCAAATTTTTTTTTTTAAAGAACGTTGCTCCTCTCTCTTTGAATTTCTCCTGTATCGTGGGTGCGTTTACAAACATTTAAAATCACATACACATACAGCCAGACCCGAAACAATTACATGCAGGTCATACAAATAGTTGTTCCGTGCGGGGATCGAACAGTGCAGTCGATCGGTCAACCGCTGTGCCAACAGTGTCGTCAATTTAATACTCTTCGGGGATTACAATCGTAATGTTATGTTATTTGATGAACATTACTGAAAACATAAAAGCTAGGTCCTATCTCAATAGCACTGTAAACAATGACCGAAAACTTAGACAAGAAGTTTAAACGCATCAGCATACATGACATCATCCTACCACACATTTGCATACCCACTGCAATTATTTAATAGATAATAAAATCAAATAGTTAGGAATGGTGAATGTTATTTTTAGCTTATGTAACATCCTACAATAATAATGTAAAACATAGATGAAAGTATTTTAGTTACGTCTTGAAACAAAACAACTTTTCCAAAATAATATAATAACTTCCAAAAATTACTTTAAATCTGTAAAAATAGATTAAAGATGATTTTCAAATATCTATTAATTGAGATCCCACTCGACTTAGTTCTATGACTTTATATTTATAATCTTCCCATTATAGCGTCTATTTCTTGCCATATTAAGTTTTGATTAATACTTATCATGTCTTTAGTGACACTCACAAGATTAATCAGACAAATCGATTGAGGTAAGAATCATCAAAATCGGCTTATGCGTTTGGTACATCATTTATGTATAGACTGCCAAACACATTACCCTCCACCCGTCGGGTAATAATCTGTGACCCACAAGCTAAGCCTTAGCAGCGCTTGTAACTTGCAATCATAATTGAACGCTGTTGCTGTGGCCTATTTCCAGAAAATATTTGGAATTATTCAGAAAATATATACTGTAACTTTCTTGTTCATCCATGAGGTTAACTCCTTTGTAACCGCCGCATCCTGCCTTTTTCTTTTACGATTAATTTCGTAGCGGGATCCAAAACTATTAAATTGTTACGTCTTCAGCATAATCGTTCGCTTTTTGGTGCTTGCCACTGTTGGTTCTCTGTTTCAGAATAGTCCGGCGAGCTTGTCCCAATAAATTACCATACTCTCGCTCTATCTTATAAGACTGAACGGTATGCAACATGCAAAAAAAGCATAAACAGCAGCTATACGCGAAACTTGTTTCTTTTCGACCATCACTCGTCGGCCGTCATCATTACAGTTCATTGTCATTGAACTAACAGAAAACATTGCAAAAAAACTTCCTAAAAAAAGAGCTGTACCACGCGTTTACGATGACCGCGCGAAATTCGCTCTTACCGCCACCTCTTGTAACCGACTTTAATACGGTACATCGCGAATCATTTAATTTGACTTCGACTATGAGTTCATAACACAAATGATTATATGGCAGCGGTTACGTGGGTTCAAGTCACGTTCACTTTTATTTTTAGAGAGGAAATGTCAGCTCCATTATTATGTAAGATGCCCTGCGCCCGAAACACGTGTCTGACCTTATCTTTTACCATGTTGGCATGTCCACTCATGAGACACACATTTATTCATTTTCCGGTCTGGAACAAATAATCGCCTAAAACGTTTCTGGGTTTTAGGTATTTTGCCTGCTCTATGTAACGTCCGAAAGACGGATAGAATAACACTGAAAAAAATGCGGCCAAGAGCGAGTAGGTCTCGCGCACCGAGGGTTCCGTACAAACTGACGATATATACAGCCACATCTTTTGGCTGCGTAGACTTGGAGGGTTAATTTTTTCACAGTACAAAAGGATTACAGATTTGAGTATATGGTTTTAATTTCAACTAGATACCTCTACGCGTTCCCAAGATATGGGTCTTGACAGACAGATAGACGGACAACAAAGGGTTCGGTTTTTTCCTTTTGATCTACGGAACCCTAAAAATTGCTGTAATTGTAGTGTATTCTGTTTTCTTGCTAAAAATCTAGAGTTTGTCCATTATGGATGTATGTTGTGGTACATAAAACTGGTCGCTTACGCGGAGACAAAGTAGAAAGTGTCGGCCAGTGCACTTGTGTGCCTGCAGTCCGGAAATAAGGAAACGCTGCAGTGTAGGAGCTCAATCTCAAACAGGTTCCTTAAACTATGTTCGCACACGTTTTATCCTTACTCGAAATATCGTCGTCAAACTAAACACGCTAAACCGTAGTTGTGATACATTATTGTCCGTATCTAGACTATTTTTAACCGACTTCAATAAAGGAGGAGGTTATCAATTCGACTGTTTGTTATTTTATGTTTGTTACATCATAACTTCTGACTGGGTAAACCGATTTTGATGATTCTTTTTTATTAGAAAGCTGTGTCGGCCCATGTGGTCTCATTTAAATTTTATTTATATTGCTTAGGTACTTTATGAGTTATCGATATATCGAGTCCTATAATACATATTTTTTCTCTATTTCTATATAAATGATCTGTTAATCTTTTAGTAGTAACAATGGAAAATGAATACCAGATAATAAATAAGAGATATATCATAATACCATAACTAAAAATGCTGAAATATATAACTTTTAAAACTAAAAAGTGGAGAATAACTTTATTTCCGAAGTCGGTGGCAAAATGTCAACGAAACCAATAAAAGTCACCGACTTCCGGAAATAAAGTTATTTTCTACGTTTAGTTTTTTATTTTGGAAAAAAAATAACGGTTTTATTTTTACAAAAATGTTTTTATTTGTTGTAACGCCTTACGTATCTTAAACTTTTTATTTAATTATATCATGACTCCATCGACATCCACCGTTTTGGATAGCTATGGAGCGATCATAGACTTTTAAACATTTTTGCGGATGGGAAATCATCAAATAACTGCCTCCGCTCTGGCTTTAGTGTCAGAATAAAGCCCACCCATGTTCCGTCTATTGCCCTCTACAATCCGTGGCCGCGGTATCTCTTTCTTACAACCCGCAACCCCCGTCCTAGGATCTACTTGACTGAAAAGTAAAATAAGATAACCGTTGTAGTTTTTGTCAGGTTTTCATATCTCATGGAAAGGAGTTTATGTACCAACCACACCAATTAAAATTTTCATGATAATCTACTCATTCCCTTGCCTAATTCGTTCGTCACAAGTCACAACCAGAGCACAGTTATTTACCATAGACTAAATGCTGAATAAAAAAGACTAGACTAAACCTTTTTATATGTATGAACATCTGTCAGATTAATAGCATGTGAGATCGGTAAGGCATAATTTTATTTTTTAAACAAATTCAAGTGGAATTTAGAGGATTACAAACTATTATGATTCATTTTAATAATGAGTTATGTGGCAGGGTGCACAATATGTTATAAATAATTTACTTTTTGAAATTTTATTGCGTGTAATAATTTTGGGGTTGGTGTGTATATGTCAATTGAAAGTTCACCCTTACGTGCGTCACATCACGGAATCTGAACTGCTAAACGACTGCAAGCGACCTCGACACGACTCCTACGTGCCAGCATGGGTTACGGTATTACTAATAGTTTTCGTGCCCCTTTTTTGTATCTGTATCCCTTTTATCTGGACAAGAAATTTCGTGGACACTGTGCAAGCACTGTTAGCGTGGACACTAGCGCTTACAATAACCGCAGTCATGACAGAATCCGTTAAATTAATAGTCGGACGACCTCGGCCAGACTTTTTTTGGCGATGTTACCCGAACGGCCAGATGACACCCGGGGTCCGCTGCACAGGCAACCCGTACGAGGTGATGGAAGGCAGGAAGTCGTTCCCCAGTGGACACAGCAGTTTCTCGTTTTGCTCGTTGGGCTTCTTGAGTTTCTGGCTATGTGGAAAGCTCGGCATACTGTCTCGGAATCGCGGACAGAGTAGAGGAATCATTATTTGCCTCGTTCCTCACATTGTGGCAAGTGCAGTGGCTGTGAGCCGAGTTTGTGACAACCATCATCATTGGGGAGATGTCGTCGGGGGAGCATTGTTGGGCTTCACCACGTCGTACTTTTGCTACCATCAGTACTATTACCCTTTAAACACGGACAGTTCGGGAGAACCCTATGCAGTGATGATAGATCACGAATTTTTTGATAGTGCATACGATAGCGATTATGATATGTACCAAAGTCAGTGTTGTACAAGAGATCTGGAAGATGTTTGTCTAATGCTTCACTTATGTAATAAGAACACTATAGAGGACAATAAAAAGTTCAGCTGAATGAACCGCCGTTGTTTCACTAACACCTAGTCAAGTATTGCAATTACCTAGTATAGAGTCTTACAATTTTAAGATCAGTGTAAGTGAGCCCAATGGTTCGGTGTAAGCAAGCTAACAGCAACCTTATTGTTTTCAGAGGGGCCCGCCAGCGCTAGGGCCCCTGCCTGCTGGGGTTGAGAGTTGTTTGAAAGAGATACCGCGGCCCCGGAACACAAAATGCCAGTAAAAGTTAGACACTCCCTTCCGCTCTATCACCGCGATACCACCACTGGTGGCCGTTGGCACAAAAAATAATGCACTGTGCTAACGGCCACCACTGGTGCCCGTTTTAGTGGTGGCCGTTGGGAGTAAACCACTTTAGGATGAGAATGTCAAAAAGTTGGAATTTTGACCCCCAAAATCTCCGTAACTAGAAGGTTCCCAAGTATGAATAAATGTGCCTTTCGGTTTCGTTAAGAGTTTACACCCTTTTACAGAACTATAAACTACCCGACACTGATCTGCAAATTGCCTTGAAAAAACTACCTTGGCGCTTCCCTGCTTTCTTTCCGTCGATATAATTTCAACCGCTCAGGTCAATCTTTACGTTAAGCTGCGCAGCTTACACCATGGTCACCCATCCATGTGGATGGGTGACCATTACATACTGCGTTTCCTCCGTACCTCAGAAATCACTTTAAGCCGCTGCTGTCATTTGTAGATCTTTGACAGTCGTTACACATAGTCATAATACTTTCCATTAGAGACCACAAACTTAAAAATCATGCCACTTTTACCCAAACCAACTTTTACATTATGTCTAATTGATTTATATCAGTACTAGCTGTGGACAGCGGTTTCTCACGCTACTTAGCTCCTTTTCTAGAGAGTATGAAAAATAGATTACGAGCGAATCTCAGACTTGCCGAATCCTTACTAATATTATAAAAGCGAAAGTGAGTTTGTTTGTTACCTCTTCACGGCTAAATGGCTAAACCGTTTTTGATAAATTTTGGTACAGAGATAGTTGGGATTTTAATAAAAAAAAAGTGGGATATGAGGGAGAACGAGGGAAGAAAAGGGAAAACTTAGCGTTGCTATTACAAATCTAAGGCGCAAGGGCAAAACCTGCAGGTATTGTGTTATACCGAATATAACGCGAGTGAAGCCGCGGGCAAAAACTAGTATCTATATAAAATTTCATAAAATCGGTCAATCCCTTTCGGAGGAGTATGGCAACTGAAACTGTAATATGAGAATTTTTTATAACACTTGCTGGCCCCCGCGGATACGCCCGCGTGATGATAAAAAAGTATCCTATCTATGTGTTATTCCAAACTATCTCTGTGCCAAATTTCATCAAGATCCGTTCAGTAGATTTTTGGGAAAGAGGATCTTTACGTCCAAACTCACAAACTTTCGCATCTATACTTACTAATATTATAAAGCTGAAGAGTTTGTTTGTTTGAACGCGCTAATCTCAGGGACTACTGGTTGGAATTGGAAAATTCTTTTAGTGTTGGATAGTCCTTTTCTTGAGGAAGGCTATAGGCTAAATAACATCACGCTACGACCAACAGGTGCTGAGCAGCGTGGGTGAAACCGCGTGGAACAGCTAGTTTATAATATTAGTAGGAAGTAGGATAGGATACCAAAACATCTCGCCTGTAATCCCCCAAGGGCAGAGGTGTACCCAAAACATTGCACCAATTATGTTTAAGCCCAATGTTATAAGGGACGACCCTGTTACCATCAATTAAATTGACGACACGGTTGGCGCAGTGGCTGAGCGATCGACTGCTGCGCTGCGTGTCGCGAGTTCGATTGCCGCACGGAACAAATATTTGTATGACCTGCATATAGTTGTTTCGGGTCTGGCTGTTTGTGTATGTGAGTTTAAATGTTTGTAAACGCACCCACGATACAGGAGGGATCCCAGTGAAATAATCCTAAAAACCACAGTTTAAAAAAATATATATTCGCCGCCAATGATTTTGATGTCTATTTTAATACGATATTTCAAGTACCGGCAAATCTCTGTTCAATTTCCCTCCAAGAATTTTCATAGCAATGCATGGCAGCACTGAGACTGAGGGTAAGCTTGAGGGTGAGGGTGGTGATTTATTGATTGCATGGTGCGTTCCCGCCCTGAAATGCGCCTGCGTGTCGCGTCGCCGTCGCCCGGAGCTACAATCTGAAATCCCGGACTGCGTGGCGTCTATTATACTTTGGCGCGAATCGTACGCGGGTGTGCTAACTCTTTACCTGTATAGGCAAACAAAGCAACAATTCGTAACCGGCTTTTTAATAAAAAACAGTGCTAATAACAATTGTGACGGGCAATATTCATCTCTGCGTGTTGGATTATTAATCTACAGCTCAGGTAAGTTCTTTTAATGTATTTTGAGACGTATGTTTCATAAATAGCTACTCATTATTTGTTTTTATTGTAAAATAGTCATTTCTTACCTTAATTAATATTTTACTTATTTTTTTTATTTTGTAGTCTGAATACTTCTTAGTACCTCATATTGTGTTAATTAATACAGCGTGGTTAATTTAACTGGATTTAAATATTATCGTTGACCTGGTAAAGTTTTGTTGGCGCCTTTATGCTGTGCGGAGCTGTGCTGTTCCCGATTTGATTTGACTAATTTTGTGTCTTCCTGTAAAAATAAAAGGCTGTCATAGAATATAACAAAAGTATAATTAGTCCGGTCAATTTAGACATCCAAGGATACATTAATTCCCACTTGGCTGAATATTGGTAGGTTGTTCAATATACTATTATAAAGGAAATGTGAAAAGTCCTCACCGATCAGGCACGTGCAAAAAAATTTACTCGGGGTCAAAGGTAACAAAAACGGGTTTTTCGCGATTTTCAGCAAAATGGTAAGTTTTATCATAAAATTATCTCAGATAAAAATTGAAGATAAGATAATCCTTACTAATATTATAAAAGCGAAAGTGAGTTTGTTTGTTTGTTACCTCTTCATGCTTTAACGGCTAAACAAATTTTGATGAATTTTGGTACAGAGATAGTTGGGAACCAAAAGACGGACATAGGCTAATATTTTTTGGAAAAAAAGTGGGATGTTAGGGAGAAAGAGGGAAGAAAAGGGAAAACTTAGCGTTGCCATTACAAATCAATAAGGCGCAAGGGGAAATGTGTTACCCCAAATTTAACGCGGGCGAAGCCGCGGGCGAAAGCTAGTTAGGTATCTATAAAACATGTTCAAATACTTTTTCCTAAGAGCCACCGTTTTTGAAATATAACGATTCAAAAAGTTAAAAGTGTTGTAATAGTCATAATATGCACACGTTTCCACGTCACCTTTGACATAGTGTACTTAGTGCGTTTTTTTAATGTGGTTTCCCCGCTAATTGAACAGAATCATATAAGATCAGTGGAATGGCCTATTCCACTGATCTTAAATGATTCTGTTCAATTTGAAACTATTGAATTACTGTAGATATTGACAAGGGTTGAAAATGATGCAAGGGGCGTAAATAAAAAAAAAGAAAATTTAATTGAATCTACATTATCATTAACTTCTGCTTTCTCTAATTGTCCCAATAATGACACATTGCATGTCTCTTCGTCAACATAAAAAACGATGGCTCTTAGGAAAAAAGTATTTAGACATGATTTATACATAATTATCTGATCTAAAAATTTTGTCTGAGCTAATTTTGTGATAAAAGTTACCATTTTGTTGAAAATCGCGAAAAACCCGTTTTTGTGACTTTTGACTCCGAGTACACACATTTCCTTTATAATAGTGTATTGAACAATCCTACCAATATTCAGCCAAGTGGAAATGAATGTAACCTCACTCCTACTTTTTGGTCTAATTTGACCGGACTATAATTACCAAGATAGGTCAAACTGATGTATTAGGTGCACTAAATCAAATAATAGTTCACTAATTGACATAAAGTGTTTAAATGCGTACTGGCATACAAAGAACTATAAAAAAAATACAAATATCAATAACTGTAAACACCAGTATCGGTGCAGGGCATATCTAAGCATCCTGAGCTTCAGAGAGACTTCGTCCATTTTACTGCGTTCTATATATATTAGTGAGCCCCAGAGCAGTTTCTGACTTTATTAACTGCTACACTTTATTCCTAATAAACCACCACCACTATGTATACTCATCAACCGTCAGCTTCCTGCCCTTGAGTCATTCTATTTGGAGTTGGCTTAACACATTTTCGTCTTTCGTTCTCATCAGCTTTCATAATCCTTCCATCTTTTCTTAAGCTTCTTTCCCCCTTTCCTTTCATCAACATTCATAATCGTCACTCTTTCAGTCACATGAATTTCGTCCCTGATACATGTCCTAACAACTGTCATAACATATCTAACAAATGACTCCAAAACCCTGATAGACACATTCCTCATGTTGAGGAGCAGCGATAATATTCATTGCAAAAATAAGTGTTCATAACAATGATTGCAAACGAAAGCTTTTGGTGAGAGTAGCTTGCGAAAAGTGCTGTCTGAAATGAAAAAATTGTCGCAGTATTTTGTCATATATTTTTTTAAGAAAAATTTAGTACGGTATTTCCATGTTCAGAAGGTTTTAAGTAAAAGAAGCTTGCTGCTGGGTAACTGTAGCAATTTCAATGTTTTTCAGATAAATTGAAAGACAATGACGGTAGTATCTTCCGTTGTTGTGCTTCATAAATTTATGAATAGGTGGCAGGCCCAACCTGTTTACGAGTGCTTGTCTAAGGTAGAATTTATCTTATTATAAATCATATCTTATTATTACTTTATAAAACTTATGCCTAAAAATTACAATAATTAGTCATAATTTTTATACATTTATATTTGTGAATACAAATTAATGCCATGTAATAATATTCTAACAAAATTGTAGTACTGAAATTATAATTGTTCTGTAGTAGGTACCTATATATTTGCACACTCATCAAATACTTAACTGTGTTCATTATTTATAACAAGATTGAAGTACCTACTTATGTACATTAACTTGAACTACAGAATGAAATCTTCTATGTAGAATGATAATACTGACTTATGGTATCATTAAGTTTATCCAGTTTCCATTAAAGGTATTTCATGAACACTGGATGTCAAATATACATTAATATTATAATAGTGACGTTGGTATGTGATTATGTGAAATAAGTTATTATAGTATAAATCTTCTCTGTTTGAGAACAGTCTCTTGGTACTGCGTGGTACAATTCCTAGCTAAAGTTTCTTTTTATGTTATTATTACACGCAAGTAATTTTATTAACAAGTAAACCATGTCACATTTAAACCCTGATATTAATCACACACATACAATATAATATAACGTATGACAACATGCTTTTTTTTAAAAAAAATATCAAACAATTTTTATGGTACTTACGAATAATTTAAAAATATTTTTTTCGTAAGAAATGTCATCACCTCTTTTTACCCGACTTTCAAGGATGATAAACATTTAACGCGCGTATCTATCTAAAAGCCCATATTCCTATTTAAATAGGATCGGCACAACATCCCTCCAAACCTCTGTATAAATCGTTATTTCATCAAACACCTCCTTTTTATGCCATATCAACCTTCACGCAATCTATCCATAATTTCAGCACCATCTCACATTGTTGTATCTACGTCTACTGACGCACAATGGTTTAAATCTTGCGTAGCTCACATCCCTTTATAATATTCCATTGTGGATCATTCTTAGAAATATTTTTGCTGTGTTTCTTCGTCAAAAGTATCTATCCGACTGGAACGAGACTTGTCCTTCCAAGTTGCTTCCGAGGACTTCATGACTTCTCAGGGTTTTCTTGAAAGCCTGCCTTTGCCAAAGTTGTTTATTTGACTCCTTATGACCGTGAACGCTAACAAACTACATTATGATTTAGGAAGCTCGTGTTTCGTGTGCTCTACCAATTTGACATGCGAAAAATAAAATATCAAACAAGCGATTACAGGAACAGTATGTACAGCAAGAACCTAACCACGTTTAGTTATGAAGTTATTAATTAACCCATAATCAGTTATATCTTTGGGATTAGATAGATGTGAAGAAGCCGTCGCTGTGTTTCTGCCTTATTGTTATTTACAAGTATGTGCAGGTTTAAATTATGTTTCACTTTCAGTTCGGCAAGGCCCATAAGCCTTACTTTCGCTTCCGTTGCGAAGCAATGGAGGAAGAAGTTATTGGGACGGGGCGCTCCAAGGCAGATGCCAAGAAAATAGTAGCTACTATGATTCTAGAGCAATTGGCTCTTCGCGGTTACAGGCTGCCGCCGGAATTTGCAGGATTTAGGGCCATCCAAAGATTAATGGTATGTACAAGCGTAGAAACCGTAAACAACTTTTTTATTATAAAAATCGCGGTTGTCGTCTAATAAGAGAACTTAGAGTTACGAATATCAGTTTAAATATCGTTATTCACGGATAATCAGCATCAGCATTTCAGCAACAATAGAACCTGATTTTTTAGGTTTATTCAAAATATATAATGAAGTGGTATTTCGTTTACTTTTACACATTTTCTTAATAATAAAAAAACAAAAAATAAAAAAATAAAATGTATTCTGATATTGGGAACAGAGTCCAAGCTACCGGTCAGGGCTCCAGATAAAGAAACCTCCTAACAATACGAGCCTTGTCCAAAACTACTACTTTCTGAATCAAGCCCTTGATCCAGCTGCCTTACGAGGTTGCGAGAGCCTGATTATAGGTAGGTATTAGTCGAGGCTCTTAGAAACAAAGCGAGAGAACTGAGTAAATTGCGGGGAGACGTATAAAAATAAGTAAAAATATTAAACGTATGCAAGCAACAAAATTATTAAGTAGGACCATGTAGGGTGTACCAACGTAGTACATACGTATCTTTGTTGTTCGAAAAATAACAGATACATAAGTAGGTACCTACCCCATATCTGTGTTGGTGTGTTGTACTTAAAATTCTTATTTGTGTAGGATGATGCGGGCTTGCCTACACACAGCTTCGTAGTTCTCGTGAATGAGCTCTGCAAGCAATACCGCCTTGATCCGGTGGAGTACGAAGTGATAGCTGACCCTGCCGGGGGCCTGAAGTCCTACACCGTCAAGGCACGTATCGGATACGTGGAGCGCGCGGGCACGGGTCCCTCGAAGAAGGTGGCGCAGCAACTTGCTGCTGAGCAGATATACAGGCATCTGCGCACCAGGCTTTCTGGCACCAGGAACTTCAACGAGGTAACGTTTACATTTCCTGTACCTACCTATAGCGCAGGAACCGAACCACCGTTTTTCTATATGATTTTTTTCGTTCACCAAAAAACATGAAAATTTTTCGAATAAGGAACTCGTGAGCTAACTGCTCAAAAACGTAGAGCTGACCGTGAAATATGGCGCCCAAAATATATCCCTTCTAACTTTAAAATTTGAATCAATCCTGAAATTAACCGTTGTTACAGAATGAGGCAATGTACCGTGCGTACGAGCGTGCTATGGCAGCGACATCCGATGACGAACTACCTGGAGAACAACATCGCAGGGAGGAGGAAGCACGTAAGTCCTTCACGTTCTTAACTGCCCTTCAAGTATACGCACTGCTTCCAGCTCAAAACTTAGCTTTGGTTGCTTCGTCAATTTGGTGATTTTTATAACTATATACATAATATCACGCCTGTAATACCTGAAGGGTTAGGCAGAAGTGCGCCTTATATTACTTATACCCACATTTTGCCAGTTATGTTTTAAGTCCCATCATCCCATTTATATAATAATAGATGGAGAGCCTATTGCCATCGACCGGGCACAAATTCTCAAAGATTCCATGGCAGCTACTGAGTAATTCCTGATGGAAAACCCCAATTAAACTGTTTACCAATTTATTTATTAGCAGAGTCACAGAAAGTAGAAAAAATCGATTCAGCGTCAAGTTACTAACACACAAAAAAATCATGTAGCTATTGTTGTCACTTTATATTATGTAGTTTCGAAAAGTTTTTCTTGTTCACTAAGTAGATATCTAGCAAAAATGTGCCTACACCAAACATAACAACAAAATTTCTCATTAAGATTTATATCATATTCATAGAATTTGTATGCGTTTAATTATTTTGAGTTTTATTATGTTTACGCAGAAGCGGCGCGCCAGCAATCCAAGAAGAGGAAGGGAAAGAAGACCAAACGCCGCGTTACTGTCGATTTGAAGGAAACTGTGCGCATGGAGCTGGATCAATCCGAGAATGAACCTCACGAAGTCGAACTGCAACAGCCTGGCACAGCTGCCGACAAGCAGGGCGCTGCCGCTGCGGGCGGGGATGGTACGGTCAGGGATGGTGCTGGCGGGGATGTTGCGGACCGGGAAGAAGCCGGCGGGGAAGCTGCCGCTTTGGAAGGTGCCAACGGGGAGGCTGCGGGCGCAGAGGCAGCCACGGCCGCTCAATTCGATGACCACGAAAAGGCTGTGCGATTTATTTCGCGCACTATGGCACGTCTCGGACTGTAAACACCGAGATTTTCGTTGTTTTTGTTTAGTATAAGCCCTGTAATGTAGGAACAGACAAAAGTCTGTACGACTGAAATAGTTTGGGGCTTATTGCATATAATGAGGATCATGATCTAAATCTGTTATATTTAAACTAACAATTCATTCGGTACTTATTTTTTATTAGGCCAGTCTATTCTGAATTGAATATTCACTAAACTGATCGTAAAAATAGCGGCATAATTAGTAAGGTCACCTAACAAATTGGTAATAAAATAAATGTATATAGCGTGTACCGTAACTTTCATGAAATAATAATAGAGCCAATTTTATCCTAAAACCTTTATTTTTAGAAGTACACACTTGTAACCTGCCAGTTTCGAACTTTTAAAACAATTGTAATTTTTCGGAGAAAACATAAACATGGTCCTCATTTAGTATAGGTACCCTATTCATTGTAGGATGAGTTGCACGACACATACCAAAACCAAAAACTATGTATAACATAGGTTGAGAAACTGCCGATTTTGAGGGGAACAAAAAAACTTATTTGAGTTAGGAACGCGTGTTTAAATTCCAGATCTTTATAATTTACAAAATTAATTCGCAAATTGGGATAAACAACAGGGCGGCGAAATTAAAATTCGATTTTGTAGCCAGGGGTGTACCGAGTGAACTTGCAGGCAGTGCGAAAATACATAATGCATCAGTTTGGGCAGAGCGCGAAAATCCATGAGGACTTGACGTTAAACGTTTTATAACGGATGTGTCGTACAAGTTCAACTCGATTAACTCATCCTACAGTGAGGAGAGGAATTAAAGCCAAAGGTTAAAGAGGGTATTGCTAGGGCGAAGAGGGCGTAGACATGCAAATTATTTTTTAATTTTCGTGTGTGAGGTTGTGTGCAAGAGCAATTTATTGCCAACGTGTGTTGTCTATGGCTTAACCAGACACTATTGATCGATGTGATCACATTTAATCATGGCTACAATATATTCGTAGCATTATCTGTAAGATTTCTTAATTCAAATAAAATAAGGAGTCATTATATTGGAACTCCGGAATCAAAAGCCATGTTTTATTTCCTACCTCCATCATTCTCAGAGCACAGAAGCGTCTCGCCAGCCACTGCTAGAGGCGGTTCTTGTTTTCAATAAAAATATATCCATACAAACCGTTCATTCATAGTAAATTCAGGACAGACTCAGCTCTGCTTACGCGAGTCGAAAATTATAATTACCGAATCTCTAGTTGGGGCTGGCGCGGGGATTTCTTACTCTATGTACTTGAAAACCTTTAAACAGGTCATGCTTTATATCGCAGTTTGTTTCAAGTTTTAGTTTCAACCAATAGGGTATACGAGGCCGAATAACACAGCGCCAAAATATTACAATAACGAATAATGTGACGACAGCTCGCAGCAAAGAAAATGGTAATAAAGGCGTTTTTAAGGCAATACGAAAAATTACTAAGTATCGGTACCAATAGTGTGCTTTATATAATAAATAGCACATTATTGCATTTTAAGGTCTCTGCACACAGCCGGCGTGGCGTGACGGGGCGCGGCGTGGCGGGGCGCGGCGTGGCGGGGCGGCGCACAGTGGGTCGAAACTATGATTTTAGTGACATAGGGGTCAACTTGTTTTTTTTTGCGTTTTCTGAATGCGAATGGATAGAACTCGTCAGCTTCAATAATTAATATCTCTTGACGTTTTTCACAGACAGACGATGATGTCTCTGACAAATATGAAGTAATTTTGCCGTCTATCATCGTCATGATCAATTTATGCGTTACTTCAACTTGACTGAATCTTGATGGCTGAAGTTCATCTATTTCTTTTTCTATGCTATTTTTTGTACTTACCACTGTTGACTGCGTTTCTTTGGTAAATTTAAACAAAATCGGATGGCAATAGAATGTTGATGAGGGTCGGTCATTTTCCCAAACAATTGTGCCATCAAATTGTTGAAGCCTTACAGGAACTAGACTGGCCATGAAAATAGTTGAATCATCAAAGTCTGTTTCCGTCTTTTGTTTGTAATTACTTTGACCTGAGGCTCCATCAAAACCCCATTTGCTTATAAGCACTAAATCTTTTGCCGAGCTCAAATCCAAAGCAATCACATCTAATAGCCTCGAGACCGTCAAGTTGAGTAAAGCTTGCAGTTTAATAGCAGCTCCATCTTCTGTTATAGTTACGTTTTCTTTTCCTGGGTAACATTGTGACTTTGCTTGCTTAATTTTATAATAAGAAGGGTATAAGTCCGACCCATTTTCACTTGCTGCTTCTCTTAGACTTATATACTGCCATCTACTTAATTTAAGAGAAACCAACAAAGACAGTGCCTTATCGGGTGAATATTGATTACTTTTCACTTTTGCACTTAAACACTCCTTAACTTTTTCTAAATCTTCTGGGTTATTTAACAAATGATGCATTATTTTTCCTACATCTTCATTTCCAGTATTTCTTAAATTAGCAATTGTGGTAGCATTCAGTTCATCCGGGGAT
Organism: Ochropleura leucogaster; assembly: GCA_958449745.1. NCBI lineage: Eukaryota > Metazoa > Arthropoda > Insecta > Lepidoptera > Noctuidae > Ochropleura > Ochropleura leucogaster. The sequence goes on from OY288200.1 coordinate 11,378,113, forward strand.
ACTGAAAACGATTTGTTGATTTCATCAACACGTCTCCGTTTTTGTCTGGAGCTCAATTCTTCGAAAGGTTTTCGAGGTGTAAATGTAGATGTGGAAGCTTCTGCTGTAGATGGTGGTAGATTTTCAACATCTTCTTTATCACAAACCTCAAACATTCTTTGTTCAGTGTCAACAGGTTCAGGTATTATTCCCGCAGGCCAACTTATTGCACTTTCCAACCAATCCCCGTTTTTTCTAATAAACTGTGCCAACGTGCGGCTACTTCGCTCCCACCTTGCATTTATATTTGAACAAAATCGCGTACAGAATTTTTGGAGTTCAGCACTGTTTTCCTCAGACACATTTATTTTTTCTTGTAGAAATCGAAAAAGTTTTGAACTATTAGACAATGAGTGCAGCTGCTCTCTTAAAATCATAAATAAATCTAAATTATTAACTAAACCTTCCATTATAGCCAAAAAGGTATGATCACAATCACTGGATATTAGTAGTAGTACGAATAAACGAATACTAATTAATATATAATAAATATAGCCCTTTTATACCAGTGACAAACAGATAACTTCTAATTTTTCTGCTTCCTACTTAATGAGGGTTCATTAACTAATGATCCTCATTAGTATTACAATAATGGCTAAAAGTGAAAACATATTTATTTATGAACTTAAAACGTTAAACTAATTAAGTTATTAAACAAATCAAAAGAAATGCAAAATTAGATAATGATCCACCTTTTTGATATATGTAGTATATTAGCAAAATTAAGCTAATTAGAGATTTAATTAGGTATATTCTTGTTAGTTGTTAAGTACATACCTGTATTATTAAGTGTTTACTTTCTATTTCATATTAAAATTGACCTAGAAGAACTTAGGGAAATAAAAATGAAGCTTTTAGTTCTATGTATTTTTTTCATTTTTTCAATCGTCATTTTTGGGCAGAGTTGCAACTTTATGCAAATGTTCATAGCATCAAATGATAGTGAATGACCCAAGGTATGAGAAAAATAACGTTGCAAAGCGGGATCTAACGCTACTTAGCCGGAATTGGATTTTATTTGATCCGTTCCATACAAAAAAAACACAAAACCCATTTTTCTGCCCAAACTATTAAGTTAAGAGAAAAACGTCAAGATATATTAAGTAATTATTGAAGCTGACGAGTTCTATCCATCCGCATTCAGAAAACGCAAAAAAAACGAAATTGACCCCTATGTCACTAAAATTATAGTTTCGACCCACTGTGCGGCGAGGCGGCGCTGGCGCGGCGGCATCGGTCACACTGCGGGCGCGATAACGTCCCGTCCCGTCGCGCCCATTCGCGCCGAACGTATACTGTTTTTATACTGCCTATGTCGCTCGCGGCCCGCCGCGCCCGTCCCCGCCGCTTCTGACTTGTATTCCTGCTCGGCGCGGCGGTAGCGTGGCGCGACGGTTACCGTCGCGTCGAGCGGGACGGCTGTGTGGCGTCGTCCGTAATATCTAGTAGGTACATTACAATTGCTCAGTGTCGCGTCGCCGTCCCGTCCCGCCGCGCCGCGCCCGCTGTGTGCAGCGACCTTTAAATGTGATACCGCAACAGTAGGAGTATCATAGACTAATTATGATGCATAAGTAGCTAATTTTGTCCAATCTAATCCCGAATTATTTTAAAAAATGACAGAAGTTACGATTTGCAGTCGGCGTGTAACAGGCTAGAAATAGTAAGGCCGAACACGGCACTGATGCATAAAAGCATATTTTATCTGGCGCCAATCAAAATCCCCAAACTTATTAAAGAATTACCAAATAGTCTTTAAAATACAACTCAAAAAATTCCTTTTAACCAAATGTTACTACAGCCTATCAGAATTTTTAAATAATTGAAAACTAATAAATGCAATTACGACATTTCTTGTAAATTTAAGCTACGTTTTATATCTTTGTTTATTTATTTTTTTTTTTTAATTTTATGTCTAATTTTAACTTCAACGCATGGCTTAAGCCAAAAAAGTTTGTTAGAGCTCAGGATTCCTGACTAATATTTATTATCATCACTTTCCGTGTCGCATTTTCTCTATAAAAAAACAAACGCAATAGGGTATTTTACTCCATATGAAAGAAATTCTAAAAATATACAATTCAGATAGCTTAGGCAACAAGCAATCGGAAAATGTTAAATTTAATTAATAAAATAACTGAATAAATTTTAAAATTGATTTCAAAGTTTTCACTTTTTTTAGTCTGTTGTTAAAAAGCCAAACAGTGTCCGCCATGATTATTACGTCTTAAGGTCATGTAAACAAAAAACTGACAACTGTCAACTGAGCAACTATTACTATTTTTGTATTATAAAACTTTACATATAATTTTTTATTAAAATAGTAGTAATAATACCATCGAAGAAATAAATACTACCATATAATAATACCATAAACTATAGTGAAAAATACAACTAAACAGAAAGACTAATAACAGCGCATTTGTTTACGTAACCAACTGACGTCATGACCACAGAGTAACATGGCGTCAAGCGTTTTTGTGATTTTACGCGCGAAAATAGAAATTGTAAAATTGAAATGCAGTTTTATGGCACTTATCGATTGAATATATTTTTTTTGTTTTTTTTGGTTGTTTACTAGGACCCTAGGATCAAAATGAGATACTTTTTAAAAATGGGTGTAATACCGTATTATGGGCAAACTATTTTGGGTCTAATTCCAGAGTACCCCGATGCAGCTAAGTATCAATATTGAACATGGTCGTTTAAACTTTAGGAGCACTGACTACCTATAACGACTGCCATAATATTCCGGAATGACAGCCGGGACTAACGGCCTAAGGGCTGAAACTGCGTTAAACGGACACCCGCGCGATCTCATACAAAAGTGAACCGACGCGGGGACACGCGCGGAGCCCGCCAGCGGTAACACGCGCTGGTTTATTCAGTCAATAACGCTTAATGAAAAGTTTGTAAAAATGTCTTTCGACTGAGAATTAGTCGTTGTGAAAGTGGATTATCGCGGTCTATCATATAAGGCCAAGCGAACGAGTTATTTAGGTACCTGTGACAGGGTCCTTCACATACCCAGACACGCTTGCAGACACGTGGCGGATGTCTGTCGCAGATGCCTGTTTAACGCAGTTTCATCGCTAACATGCTTACCGAGGCACGGAGGAAACCAACCTAGGCGAGCACGGCTTAACCTGAAGATCGAATAGCCTGTCACAACGGAAAAATATTGGGTTTTAGATAAAATCCAACGTTGTGTAGTTACACAACTTTAATTATCTATGCTAGCACCAGTTTTTTTTTAAGAAAATATTCGTTATTATACGTTACGTACAAATTGTTTGAAAAGAGGTATGAAATTGCGTAGATCTATACGAATTATTAACGATATAACCACTACTAAATGGCCAGTAAAATTTGAATACTACCATATATGAATATCTTAGAAAGGCTCAGGGTGAATACTAGCATACCATACTTACATTTTAGGATTCCGTATCGCAAAAGGAAACATCGGAACTCTTATTTAATCACTTTGCAGTCCGTCTGTGTGTCCAGACCCTTTATCTTAGAAAGGCATGGAGGTATCAAGTAGAAACTAAAACCATATATTCCTTTGGAATTTAGAAAATATCAACCCTCCAAGTCTATGCATGCAGTTCAAAAGATATGGGCGTTTATGTCACAAATTTATACAGCGAGACCGGGTCGCACTTGGCGACTTCACTTTTTTAATGCACACAACTGCTGCAGTATCCACACTGCAAATATTGCTGACAACGTAATAAATTCAAACATTGCAGAGAAAATATTTTAAAATAAAACAAATGAGTAGAAAATGATACTTTTATTTCGCACGATTATTTAAATATCGTGACATTTTAATTAGTTCATGAAAATTGATTGGCTGCTGTTATTCACATGTTAAGCTCATCATATTAGTAAATGACTCCTCTCAAATCTGCTCTTTTCTGTGGTATCACTATTATTATTCAATCTTGTCTGTAAAGTTAGGGTGTCACGTCTGTAAATAACGTTTCGCATAAAAATATGCTAAAACAACAATTGCGTATTCATAATTGGCTTAATATATATTCACCATAATTCTTTACACTAGTTAATTAACACGTAAAATAAGGATATTGTCGGATATATTGGAAGCCCAACTATTTTTAAAATGGTCTTGCTAATTAGGTAAAAATGAATCTTGTATATACAGGGTGGCCAGTTGATAGGCGTCCAAAGAAAAAAATTAGATGCCTTATGCTAAGGGGTACCCGAATTACCCCCATGTATGTTCCGCGATTATTTGTAGTTTAGGAGCTAGAATTTTTTTAAGTACTTTTTTCAAAATATTCACCTAGCATTGGTTTTTATTTTTTATGTCTTTATTCCTATCATTTTTAGATATTCTTTTTTGTGGAATCTATTAGCAATAGCAATAGCTACCATGCAAAAAAAAACCTAGGCATTGTAGAACTTACCACAAAATTAGTCCAAAGTTCAAAATTACCATTAGAGTTCGATAATCAAAAATGTTCAGAGTTTAAAAAAAAAATAAGTGAGGGGTGCCAGAGGTTTCTAAATGATCTTAAAAACTTCTATGGACCTTCAACAGACAAAATCGGTAAAAAAATATAGAGCTTGATCGGGGATTATTTCCTGTAATTAGCGTTGATAGCAATAAAGGTATTTTTACAGTTATTGTTATAATTTGGGATTTCTTTATTTTTGCCACTTTTATGATAAAAAAATACGGTAGATAGTTTACAAATTTTATTAAAACACGTTATAAAAGGTTTTCAAAGTGCCGCCTTACCACAGAAATGCACAATCTACATCTACGGAGGAAATTGTCTTTTAGTTGTAAACCATGTCTAGTCTCAGTGTTAAGTTAACGTCTGACAGCAAAATTGGTAATTATTCAAGAACTCTTTGTAGGTGGCTCCATCGAGCTTGGACAGCGGTCTGGCTATGGATTCTCCATAGTCCGCTATCGAGAATCCTCATTCCGTAAGACCATCAAATTTTCAACACCGCTTCGTTACAAAAGGTTTTCAAAGTGCCGCCTTACCACAGAAATGCACAATCTACATCTACGGAGGAAATTGTCTTATAGTTGTCTAAAGGCTTCTCTGTTACTTCTTACAACATTTCCCGCTTCTTCAATTTTCCGTTTTACCTCTTCCTCATTGTTAGTGTCCCGTGCGTACCATCACGAGTCTGGCCGGGAGCTCGAATGGTGGTGGTAAACTAATTGGTAGTTCACCGTTGAGAATGCCGGACCACATTTTCACACTGAAGCGGTGTTGAAAATTTGATGGTCTTACGGAATGAGGATTCTCGATAGCGGACTATGGAGAATCCATAGCCAGACCGCTGTTCAAGCTCGATGGAGCCACCTACAAAGAGTTCTTGAAGAATTACCAATTTTGGCTGTCAGACGTTAACTTAACACTGAGACGAGACATGGTTACAACTAAAAGACAATTTCCTCCGTAGATGTAGATTGTGCATTTCTGTGGTAAGGCGGCACTTTGAAAACCTTTTATAACGTGTTTTAATAAAATTTGTAAACTATCTACCGTATTTTTTTATCATAAAAGTGGCAAAAATAAAGAAATCCCAAATTATAACAATAACTGTAAAAATACCTTTATTGCTATCAACGCTAATTACAGGAAATAATCCCCGATCAAGCTCTATATTTTTTTACCGATTTTGTCTGTTGAAGGTCCATAGAAGTTTTTAAGATCATTTAGAAACCTCTGGCACCCCTCACTTATTTTTTTTTTAAACTCTGAACATTTTTGATTATCGAACTCTAATGGTAATTTTGAACTTTGGACTAATTTTGTGGTAAGTTCTACAATGCCTAGGTTTTTTTTTGCATGGTAGCTATTGCTATTGCTAATAGATTCCACAAAAAAGAATATCTAAAAATGATAGGAATAAAGACATAAAAAATAAAAACCAATGCTAGGTGAATATTTTGAAAAAAGTACTTAAAAAAATTCTAGCTCCTAAACTACAAATAATCGCGGAACATACATGGGGGTAATTCGGGTACCCCTTAGCATAAGGCATCTAATTTTTTTCTTTGGACGCCTATCAACTGGCCACCCTGTATATAAAAGGATAGTTGACACTACCAAACAAAATACATAATATCGTCACTAAGTTGTCAAGACAACCAAAAATCGAATTTAACAGGTATTTGAATTTGTTTGCGGTCAACTACCCTATTTACCTTATTTTACTTTGACGCAACGCTAATCGAAAATAAAGGACAATACAGATAGTTTCTTTAAAATATTAGTCTAGTATAAAATGATAATGTGTGATGTTATTGCTATAAAGTATTTTAAATCGTGTATAAGGGCGCTTAAAGGGAGCAAACGCTTTGTCGACGCGGAATGGGCTGGAAACGGGCAAAAAAACTTTATGTCCATGTAATAAATATAAAATGGATTAACAACCGACGCACGTGGCGGCAGTTCAGTTTAAGCTGATCCGCGTCGACAAGTGTAGTAAATTCCTTCGTCGCCTAATATAGTAACTAATGTTAAAATGACTCATTCAGAATGAAGCTCACCAAACATTTTATCACTTAAAACTGACGCTGATATTAATCCCATTCCATCTTATTACTGTAAAAATAATTAAAATATGTAAGTACAAGGAATGTCGAGACTCACGGCCTTAATATTACAATAAAGGATTCTAAATATAGTAAAACGTAAAAAAAATAAACATAAAAACATCTTCGACTGATATTTTAAACATTCTGGCGATTGAACAGCCTGCATAACATTTCTGCTTGAACGTTGACATAACAATCATAGTAGACACGCTTGAACTATATACATAAAAGTATTTGTATATCTTGTTTTTGTGATAAGCCAAAGTCAACGTACAAGATCAAATTATTTTACATCAAAACGCCTCACATCAATACCATTTGTTAAAACAAATTTATGATTAAAATACGTAAAATGTAAATAAAAAAAAATATATAATTTTTGTGAAGAAGAATAGTGTAAGACGGCCTTTGACGAGAGGAATCTTGTTACTCACTAACTAAATCACAATACGCAAAATGGAAGATCTCGTAATAAGCATGACAGTATAATATATTATAATAACTATATAAATTTCTACGTATATCAACTTCGCACTAAACTTCACTTGTTGAGTATTCATAGTAAAACTTCGATGACTTGTCGAAGATAATTTAAATAAATCATCTCAGACATAACATTATTTCCGTGATATCAATTGTGATTATTATGCATGATACGTTTGTATAATAAAATCTTTTCTACATATTATAATACATTTGACTAAAAAGTCACCTAAGTATGCGTTTATACGTAGAAAAATAACATCATCCTAACAATAATTGAATATTTATTTTTGACTAATTTTATTTATTAGAATATGTTTGCATTAGTCTTTTAAGTAATTCACTCCTATGTAACAATAGTAACTAACTCAACTCGAGCAAGCTGCTCGAAATAACATAGCAAAAATATATAAATATTCTTAAAGAGTAAAACCAAGCATTTTGTGTATTGTCAATGTTTTCAAAGTCTTATCTATACTAATATTATAAAGAGGAAAGATTTGTTTGTTTGTTTGTTTGTTTGTAATGAATAGGCTCCGAAACTACTGGACCGATTTCAAAAATTCTTTCACCTTTGGAAAGCTACATTATCCCCGAGTAACATAGGCTATATAACATCACGCTACGACCAACAGGTGCTGAGCAGCGCGGGTGAAACCGTGGGGAACAGCTAGTTATTGTATACAAGTGTGAAACTTTTCATAAACATTATGCTACAGTATCTATATGTTAAGAGCGGGGATGAACATAATTAATGAGAAATCTTAAATGTCTCTAAAGTAAATGATGTTTTTGATTTCGCACAAAGGACACTGAAAAGTTAAACTAAGTAAATGCAACGATACAACGAATGTTAATGATTTGACGAGAAATAAAAAGGTGATAAGATAAAATACTTGAAATATTTACTAGGATCACAACTCGTCTTTCACCTTGGCGTGTTGGCTGCAGAATTCGAACATGGCATCAGCAGTCCGCGCACCGTCGTAGTCTGCGACAACTGCCCCGCTAACGTACAGCTTAAATGTGGGTAGAGTCTGAATGCTGGCGATGTCAGCGACCTTAGCGTTCTTGGATGCGTCCACGGCATAAAGCTTCACTTTGCTGTCTTTTTCCAAAAGGCGGTCAGCTGTGCGACTGAACTCTGGCTTCGCGTCCACGCAGTGACCACACCCTGCAAAATAATTTTATTGTTCGATCACTTCAATAGGGAAAGCACCATTTAGACCAAAGTATTAGATAATCACTAAGATTAATAATTAATGCTTCCAGGTTTTTTCTAATTGTTGTGTAACCTGGAAGTGTAATTACTTTGTTGCAGCCTCTTTTTCAGATTTTCTCCAAACAAAAGCAATTCAGCTTTATTAAATATCCCGCATAAAAGAACTATGGACCTCCAAAATGTCACGCTTCCCATAAGAGGTATCGAAATTAAATTCCATTTACTGATGGAGTAGAGTTTTAATTTCATTAGCCACGCATAAAGCTTGCTTTAGTCAGTAGCTGGCGCGGCATCAACAAATTACCGACTAGTAGTCATATCCTAGATGTTATACTTAATCAAATCTTGCCTTAAAAGAATGAAAATCCCACAACCTAAAGACTATGATTGAATGTTATCTTAACACTGAACAAGCTGGCTATAGACTCCACAAGTCCTGTATCAACCACACTCTCGAACTGAATCACTACATAGAAAATGGAGACGAGTCTTAGAGCTGTCTGCGGGCTCAAGTTGGCCAGGGTTTAATGACTGAGTTAATGGCAAAAAATGGTTATTTAGTCTTTGAAAACTTACACGAGGCGTAGAACATAATGAAAGTAGGGTTGGCGGCGCTAATTACTTCTTGGAAATCAGCGTCACTAGTCATGCGGACATTAGATCCGAATCCTGAATCCGGAGACGCCAATTTCTTCTGTGGGGTTCCTTGCACATGCCCTTGGCTGTGTATAAAGGCCACAAAGTCTCCTTCCTGTGGAAAAAAATAATGAGCTGTAGCCTATATAATAGAAACACAAATAAGAAGGGCACCAGGCACAACATGGCAGAGCAGTATCTTTACTCAACGTTAATACTAACCTAGTAGTAACAATAAAGGGATTCGAATGTTCAATGTCACGAATAGTAATCCCCTTTGACGGCTTGGGGTCGATCTCCAATCATAGGATCTATTTTAAACCTTTCTCATTCATGCTGTATATAACTACCATTGCAACTGAAGATGTAATGTGGCATGACTTTGGAAGGTAGGTGTTTACCAAGGGTATTGGTAACCCAAAGAGGTTCGTTTCCGAAGAGGTTTCTTCCCAAAGAGGTGGATGTATCCCAAAAGTGGTGAGGTATCCCAATAAGCTTCCTTCTAAGAGGTTTCTTCCCAGAGGTGGAGATATCCCAAAGAGGTCAAGGTGTTCCAAAGAGGTCTTTGGAATTGGAATACCTCATAATTTATGACAGATTTTCTTTATTGCCATTTACACTAATACTCTCATTACCTTTCTGCCACCTGTGTATTCCTTCACAGCTTTGTCGTAGTAGCTAAAATATTTGATTGTGGGGTATCCTTTGACATCATAATTAGCGCACAGTTCCTGTTCGCTGGTACAATCCACGGCGCCGAATGCCACCATCAGCTCATCCGCGAACTTCTCTGCAGCCCTTACAAACTCCGGCTTCGTGCTTTTACAGTGGCCACACCCTGAAAATGGATATTATGATGAAAATTATTCGTTATAATAATGAGAACTTCCTCTTTTTGGGAAGTCGGTAAAAAAAAAGTAAAACTTTATCAGATGAATGCTTCATCTGAAACCATTTGTTTTGGAACTTATTTTTAAGATAGTCTAGCTCTTTTCCCAACCACTGCAACTCTTGAAAGCTGGAATCAACAGCGACACCCATATCTATAGTCAAGTTAAAGTAATAACTTGATCTTAAGTAAACGTAAAGTAAGTGAGAACTGTTTAACAAAGCAAAGCTAATAGTTCTAACTTTTAATAGTTCGAAATTGAAAAAAAAATAGTTAACTAACTATATAATAACTTTTAGTCTACTCAACACTTGACTTGTTAATAGATACAACTTGGAGAGCCCCGAGGAAGTAAAGATTCTACTGCCTTGAATTCGGCAACGAAATGAATCAGAAATGAACGGCGAACGGAAGTAAGAAAAAATTAATTTCCCTTTTGAGCTGAAATTGATTGGAATACAGAAAACAGTTAATAGGAGTACACAGTTGGATAAAAAGTATGCAATACCAATTCTTTTTAAATGGTATTTCGCAAGTCAACCTTAGAGGATGTTAGCTGCGTAACCGGACTATCCTGGGGGTCCCGGGGGTTTATACTAAAATCGGTGTAGTGGACGCAACCGTAAATGCTCAACGTGGGGTCTGGTGTCCGATATCCATGATAAGTAAAATGTATTTTTATTATCATACTTATCTCTCAGTTCAGTCTAGTTAACATTTAAACATAACCCGTGAAATATACCTGCCGTAAAGGCTAAACTTATAAATCTCCGACTCATTGTAAAGAAAAGATTTTCAGTAATGTTAGCCACATATATTTATAAATAACCATAATTTTCACAACGACTGACTTTATTTTTTATTAGATGGGACACTAGACATCGTATGCAAACAACAGGACAGGCACCTGTTGTTTACACATCAGAGTTGAGATGGACGCTACTGAAAGTGCCAAACTAAGCGCCTGATTTTGAGCCAACTCGATTTAGATTGTTATTGTAAGAAGAAGAGTATTCTTTGAAGATCCGAATGCCATAATACCATAAACAGACTGCATGTAAAATTTATACAGTATACATTAATACAGTATGCACCAATGTGTAACTTGAACATACAACATTGGGTTTATTTTTCAAAAACTTGATCATTACTTTAAGATTCTAAATGAAAACAAAGAGTATACTTACAGGGTGCGTAGAACATAATGATGGCGTGTTTGACTTTGCGCAGTGTGTTTCTGAATGTCGAGGAGTCGAGGTGGCGCACGGGCGACTCTTCTTCCGACCACGGCTTCTCGGGGGGCGGCGGTGGTGGTGGCTCTTTAGGGTCCTGAAGCAACAATAAAGCATAATGAACTTATGTAGCTCGCATTTGTAGGGCACAAACCTACGCTATGCGAGTTCTGATGGATGTCACGTTTGATTTTTTTTAGGACTTGCGCTTTTTCTCTAATTTTTTTTATTGCACCATCATCTACCTGGTTTTTTTCTCAATCTCGGGGCCGTTTCCGGTTAATCTTACCGGATGCAGGTGATTACCAGGTTAAGCACTAACCACACAAAAAAACAATAAGTTAAAAAACTTTTTTTAAAAATAAAACCGCCTTCCAAAGAAAGGCAAAAAGTCCACGAAACCAACAAAAGTCACCGACTTCCGGAAGTAAAGTTATTTTCCACTTCCTTTTTTTCGAAAGTCGGTTTTATTTTTTACAAAAAAGTTTTTACTAATGAAAATAGTGTACTAACCTTAATAAAACTAATAATTTGCTCTTCTTGCCTGGCATGGCCCGCGTCGAATTGGTACTCGCCTTTGCTAAAGTACTTTAGAGTAGGATACCCTTTAACGCCAAAACGAGATGCAAGATCAGGCTGCTTCGTCGCATCCACTGCGGCTAGAATACCGTCGATCTGAAAATCGTTAAACAATAATCACTTGGGGAACACATCCATACTTATAATATAAAGTAGAAAGATTTTTGTTTCTGCGTCACTAAAATGGTAAAATATTTATTTATTTACAGGAAGTAACATATGCTATATATCATCGTCACGTAGGAACTATGCAGCGGGTGAAATCGCAGGGCAAAGCTAGTTGCGAATAAATTAGTCGTATATCTTGAGATTATTAGTATTACAGACAAGTACAGGTAGCAGTTTTTCAAAGAGGTTCTCCTTCTGTATTGATTGTACTGTTATGCCGTTAGACACATATTATTTTAAAAATCATGTTATATACGTCATTTATCATTAAGGTACAATCGATATTTTACGAGAAAATGACTTTGGAATTATTTTTTCCTTGCTTATTTACTCTCTTTTTTAGGAATGGAATCTGCAGTTCGACCTAGCAGGTCGTTGTCTGCTTAACCGGGCGAATCCTGTGGATGCCTTAAAAATTAAGACCTCCAGCCTGGGTGTAACTTACAAACTAAGCGACTACACGCTAAGGGCACCCCCTGTGGGGTAGTGGGGTACGAGCCTCGACTCAGGGCGTCGCTGAGGTACAGCAATATTTTTTAAACCCAAATTACGGAATTATTTAAATTATGTGACTTTTCATAATTAAAAGCTCACATACATTTTGAAGTTTAACAATATAGTAACCAACCTTTTCTGACTTTAAAGTTCGGGCTGCTTTCTCGAACTCTGGTTTAATTCGTTTGCAATGTCCACACCAAGGCGCATAAAATACTACGAGCGCATTTTTAACAGTCGAAAGAGTCTCATCAAAATTCGCCGCTGTAAAAAAAAATGTGAATTAAAAAAAAAAAAAACAAGCATGAACCTAGTATTGTGAAAAATCTTTGGTGTCACTGGTGGAGTGGCGATAGCTAAGGTTCTTCAAAGTTACATTACCTCTGACAGCTGCAACAAGTATCAACTTTATTTGTAAGGGAATAAAGATCACTGTATTTTTAAGAAAGAAAAAAAATATCATTATCTTCTTAGCATTTTTCCAAAGATGTTGCAGTCATTTTCCAGGCTTACCGGATGCAGCTGAATACGAATATCTTACACGCGGCTCTAAACGTGTATTATTATCGACTGCCTATCTGGTTTCCACAACCCATTTGATACTGGTTAATACGATACCCCTTGCTAAGACTGGTTGTGACAGTGACTACCTGTAACGACTGTCAAAGATCTACAAATGACAGTCGGGATCAACGGCTTATCGTGTTTATTGCGGCACGAAACCACAGCAATAAAAACACACGGAATCACGGCTTATCGTTAAGTTTTATCCAAGCGGCTTTTATTATTTACCCAAGCGCTCCTCATCTTACTAATATGAAAGATATTAGAGATCTGTTTGCAATCGACTTGGACTTAATATTGTTTTAATTGTGGATCGCATGCCAAACCACATCGGTTTCCGATTTGTATTGCAACAATAAATAAGTAAACAAGCTCGCCAGATCATGTTGTTGAATTTTCTCAGAAACCGATGGACGTCTTCAATTTATACAAAAATATTTATAAGAAATGTGCAACTGTATCTACGACAAGCCTGGGTACTTATCACTTTCGAAGGCACAATTTGACCGATTTAAGACACGCCGACAAACTTGCATTTTGTTTCTTTTTTTATTTGTTTTTATACGGCTAAGCGACTCCGTGCTTCGTTTAAAAAAAAAACAATCTTATCCTTTGCCCCTTCGCTGGCGGCGTTTTCTTGCTCTATGATTGTTGAACTGTTGCATAGATGCTTTTTTAGTACATTCATTAAAAAAACGACAAAGATTATGACCTAGGAATCTACACCAAGTCCCGTCTAAAGACACTTATAACGTTGTCAATGTGGCAATATTCTGGTTGAAGCTCATATCATTTTATCATACTGATAGGTAAATTTATTAATAATTACAAATACACCCTGCCAAGCAACTGCTGATCATGGAATTCCTGAGATGGATTCTCGGGGTTAGCAACGTTTTGTTGGATTTCTTTATTAGGAAGTGTGCACCCCCGAGCCTCGGAAAGGATGTAAAGCCTTTGGTTCTGCACCTGATCTCTCTGCGATCGTGTCAGAATACCCTCCAATCAGATTGTAAAAATATATGAAGAGACAAAGAGAGTGAAATTTTACACTGTAATATCTGGTACGTACTCAACTAATTTCCGGTGATAGACCGCTGTGGCCGAAATTGTATCGGTTGGGTATTATTTAACACGATTACCTTTTAACAATTTCTGCATGAACATAATGCGAGATGTATGTTACAGCATAACATGAACGGTTGTAAAAGTAAAAAATCCATATAAAAACTTGCTTTGCAGTTTTGGTAACCACCAAAAATGACAGATAACAAATATGTGACAGTTATCAGTCAGCAACAGTTTCCTTCACAAAAGAGATTTCATTAAGAATGGATTCTCTTTTGTCAGAAAATGCTTGAAGGCAGGATATTCAAACATTTTAATAATATTAATATATATAGAAATATTTTCCTGGTTCAGGTTACTTACAGTCTATTTAATTATTTTTAAAGAGATCTATATGTATAGTGTCGTATAGTATGTGCTATGAGATTGTTAGTGTGTACAGAATAATTTTACGATGATGTTCTATATTGTCCTGTCCTAGTTACAGCTAATTACAATTTATGCGGGTTTAATATTAATACACTACTGGAAAAAATGAAGGGGTAAAAAAATCGGGAAATTTTCACCAGGCCGTAACTTCCCGAGAAATGATAAAATTTCCCGAATATTTGGATATTTTTTGTTCCCTTAATTTTATCCATACAGTGTGTTTGGTTAGCGGTTACTGAAACTTTAAGGTTATCGGTAAACGTTATCCCTATATTTATAAATACGCCTAACCCAAAATCCAGCCATCTAAATTTTTATTCGCCTGATCTGGTGTATGTTCAATGAAATGCATTTGCTACATGCTGTATTTGATTTGATCGACCTAGACCAAATCAACTTGTTGCAAAGGTTAACGCCGAGGCTACGGAATAACCACAATTTTTTCCTAAATAGTATGCAAAAACGCCAAAAAATAAGGAAATACGAAATTGCACATCATATATTATTTTCTTTTAACCTTTTTTAACATTTGCAAAATTGACTTCTGGATGTTGCATACGTTTTTATTTTTATTCGAGTTTCATTATGATAACCACCTACACAATGATATCAAAATACTGACCCTACACCGATTATTTCAACATTATTATATAGCCATTTGAACATAGGTTTTGAACATAGGTAGATGACAGAACACATTTTGAAAATGATGAGGGGATCCATCCAGTCATTGCATGCATTTGTCGGTTATCGTGTTACTTCTTGATTTCATGACTTCAGCGAAGAAAAAAAATGTTCGTGCCGTCTTTAACTAGCGTAGACGTATGCACCATCCACTTCGGTCATACAGTACACACGCCGGCATGTCAACCTATTCTAAACTATTATAACCTGCTACTAAATCAGAACTTATTCCACTGAGGGAAAGAGATGGTGCTAGACACCCTATATAGCACCATCTCTTTCCCTCAGTGGAATAAGTTCTGCTCTAAGTCATGGTAGGCCTACTGATCTTTCTACTACGGATCGCAAACCGTTGTAGAGAGATAATGTTAAAAAGGTTTTGTGTAGATTGATGTGCCGTACGTAAGTCCATCAATGCCTAGTTATGGCCGACGCTAGTTTAGTACTTTGCTTAAAAAATGTGCGGAAATTAAAACTACGTAGTAGCTACGAAGGACTTTTTATTTGAAATCTACTAACAACAATAATTTTTCAAAAGCGTATGGTTAGTTCCAACATAAAAGCTAGTTTAGACTCCTTAGTAAATAATTTAAATTATTTAAATCGCCACAAACAATTTACTTTAACAATGGATGGTACGAAAAAGAACACTAACAAACAACACTAGTCAAGTATAATTTAATCTTGTGCATTATCGTTCAATTACTTATTAATCATAGCATTCGTTTGAATTCTTTTATCAATATTTTACAAAATACCCGTTATCTTTTCTTGCACTATTTTATTTCAATGTTGTCTTTGAACGTTCACTGTGCGTTTGTTAATTGCTTGCATTGTTTTTGCTATTCAAATAATAAAGAATATGTTATCTTTGTCTATCTTATCGAAGGTAATAAACGGACAATGCTTTCCTATTTTATCGATGATCATTCGTTTAAAAAGTTTGCGCTAGCATCGATCGCTCTCAACTAGACTTATCAGTATTGGTTATTGATTGAACCTAAATAAGATACAACTCCCGCTACAATTTTCAGCGTTGCGTACAAAAGAACGACGACGGGGCCCTAATAAAGCCATCGCAAACCGACACGGCAGCGGTATGGCATTTTTCCTTTATGCTATTCGTAATAAGGTACTAATTTCAATGTACAATTCAATCATATAGGCTTCACTGTCTTCATCTGTCACAGGGCAGCTTTTGATCCGTAATAGGTGGTTACTTGAAATTTTCAGTGTGTTATTATCGACGCTATAACAAATAGAAACTTAAAATTAGAGAACATTAGGAAGGGCCCCAATGTTCTCTAGATGTTGTGTGCCTTTAAGTGTTTTTTTAACTCTCATCTTAATGACGATGGTACGGAACTCGTCCGCCGGTTTTTGACGAGAACTTGGGTTTTCGAGTTCAGTCGGCGGCACAGTCGAACTGGGGCCTTAGTCTGCTATTACAATAGTGTCAGAATGATCGATCACTGATCGCATAATGGTTAATTTGACAAGTTTGGTAATCTGCTACATACTAAACTTGTCAAACTGGGACGAATGGGCTGTGCCATCGGGCTGAGCATGTGGTTGTGCATGGCTATAAGCTCGGCCCTTTTATATGCGATTTAAACCAAAACTGTGAAATGTCGGTGCACAATTTGTATACCTCTGCCTAACGTTTAGCGGGAAACAAGCGTTATGTTTTATGTTAAAGAAAAGGCTTGACATATATATATTTACAGGGTGAATATTTTAATCGTGCTCAAGACTACTTTGAGTATTTTTTTGTAAATTGCATTCTTTTTCAAATTCACCATGTAGGTATAGGTTTAGAATAAACTCACCAGTCAAATGCACTACATCAGAGTCTTCGGACCAACTTTCATCTACTACTTCCTTCTTCTTCTGCTGCATGGCAGTTGTAGGGTCTCTCATAAAATCCACCATCGCTTGTCTTTTGTTCTCGCCGTTGTATGGTAACTTGTATTGCCCTTTTCTGCAAACCAGAAGACATGCAATTTAATAAAAGTGCTACTAACTTTTTTTAGTATTACAAACTTACTCAATTAAGGAAAAATGGCTGTACCGGCTTGAATAAAATTTTGCCACACAGATAGTTTGTAACATTGATTAACATAGCATAGGTACTTATTTCTCGGAAAATGACATGGAGCAGATGATGTCTGGGTAGTTCAGAATGATGTTAAAAACGTTAGCACGCCATTTGTTGTGTGTTGAAAACACTTTAAATTAGAAAACTAAAATTTAATTGAAAGATAACTTCAAACTTCTTATTAAAAAAAAAAACAAATACACAATATCACCGATAAACCGAATAAAGGAACAATGTCAAGACATAGCTGCATAGCCAAGTCTTCTCACAGTCCACTGTAGAACGCAGGACCGCCAAAAACCATCATCAAACGGCGCAAATCAAATGTATTACTATATATACTACTAATGTTATAGTGCTGAATCTCTGCAACTACTAGTCTTATTTAAAAAAGTCTTTAAGACTAATTTTTGAGGCTAATTTATACCACGCTACGTTCCTTCGGAGTCGAGCAAAAAAAGTGACAGCGAGTGGAACTGCGTGCCACAACTTGTATTATAATATTCATCCAAGCATCCCATAGAATGACAAGTTGGTAGATACTTACTCATAATACAATAAGGTAGGGAATCCAGTTATGTTATACAACTGTCTTATTTTAGAGTTTCCTGGCTTTGAAACATCAATCGCGGCGAGAAGTGATTCACCCTGAAATCATACATGAACTCGTTTTAAGTGCAACCAGGAAAAGTACTTAGCATCGTGAGATAAAATGAGTGTGTATTTAATGTACTTGTTTGGTTAATATACTGCTACACAATAAAAACTAACGGCAATTCTCCCATGCGGAAATCCTTATACTGATACTACCTTCCGCCGCGCCTTCGTCCGCGTGGCATAGTTACTTTGGGCTAACGCTAAATTTAAACAGAGCGATGATTGAAAAAAAATTTTTTTTTCACCCCTTTTTTCCTTTTTTCAAGATGAGCAGCACCAACCATAATTTCCATATTCTTACCTTCAAATCCGCAGCAGCATTTACGTATTCTGGTTTCATAGTTTTGCAATATCCACACCACGGAGCATAGAACATTATCATTGATTTTTTGTATGCTCCAGCACCTTTCTTTAAGAATTTGTTCAGAGCCTGGAAACAGAAAATTGTGTTTAATATTGAGTACATTAGGCGAAGTTTGTTGAGCCAATTTTGCTCTCCAGCCAAATCACTGGGAAGTGGTGAGAGATTGGTATTACAAATTTTATTTAAAATTACTTGTAAAAGTGTCGATTTTGAGGCTAGTCTATATTTTCTAATTCAATAAACTAAAATAAAAGTAAGTACTGCATTTTAATGGTTCTATTTTAATCTTACTACTAATATAAATGCGAAACTTATGATGGATGGATGTTTACTGTCAATATAGCAGAACGAATTTAGATGAAATTCAGCACAGAGGTTCATAGTTTTGTAGCTTGGAACAGCACATAGGCTTCTATTTTTAATTTTCACGCGCCGATGCAGCAGGCAACAGATAGTTTTTTTTATATATATAAATTGACAGATGCACAGCCAACCCAGCAGCCTAGCTGGGATTAGAAACTTGAAACTTTACACAAGAGTTTTATATAAATCGATCCCTATTGGATTTATACGTATTAAATAGCTTATTCATATTTACACATTTTGTTAGAATGTGGATTTATATGTGGAAAATAAAGATTTATTTTCTATGGGAAATGAAAGTTTGTCTAGTTTTTCCACTAGGGGTAATCACTAGCTTGCCTTTGCCTATCTATATTGGGGTCTGTTTCCATGCAGCATAATACCAGTATTTACTGCTCACACGGATGGTAATACATAATATTTTTAATTATTAACCATAACATTTGATGGACATAAAACTTATATTATGGTTTGTCGCGAATCACGAAAACTGTAAATGACTAAAACAAGTTTAAAAGCGTAAAAAATCGCTGAAATCATAATATTGATTTGCAATTAAGTGCTTTGTTGTAGCTACTGCTAAGTCAGCGTCACAGTACGTATGTTCATTCCTCAACACGACTTCATCATTATAGATCCTTATCGGCCGCTATATAATTTTCCATAGCTTTGTGAATGGTATTGTCCGTTAAATGGATATAAACAAAAACTCGTTGAAGCCAGTACTTTTTATAGGATTCTTAGAGCTTATTAGATCCATCCCAACTCCTTGAAAGAACCAGCAAGCAAGTCTTTTAATGGCGATATTTATGCATTTTAATATAGTTATGTCTAACGAGACATGTATTGGGTGGTAGAAATATCTTTAGCCATTTTTGCAACTCAAACTGTTTTTATTTCTTTATCATATACACTGTTAACATTACAAGGAAACTCTATATTGTATGGTCCTTAATTAATCTATCATATAAAAATATCTTAAATAACAATATTGTATTTGTCAATTATTCAAGAGAGCAGGAAAATAAATCGATTCTGTCAGCATTGTCATTCAATGCGTGCATTCAGTGGCGCTTTACTGAGCAAGTAAAAGATTATTATGAGAATATTTATGTTAGTAAACCAGCAAGAATCAAAACAATATCAGTTTGATACAGATAAGTCAATATTATGATAACAATATTGCATTGTGTATTTTTCCCACATTAGTTTAAAAAACAAAGCAAGCATTTTTTAAACAAAAAACTGATGATTAACATTCTTAAGTCGCGTATATGAGATGCTGTATTATTCAGAAACTGGGCTACAATAACATCATTATTAAAACAATTGCTATGCTTTGAAATGTAAGGTATGTAATGAACTGGGTGGTTGCCATGATAACGAGATACGTCCGGATACGACTTTAGGCGTGCAGGTTTAGAGCTTAAAATCTTTTAAAAACTTTGTAAACTCTGTCTGAAAAGGACGTGCTAGTTTTAATTATGAAAACTTCAAGTGTCTCTTGCACTATCCAGAAGGTAGTGTTGGCAGTTACGGTTGCAACTATCAGTACCCTTTTTTCGGATAGGAATCATCAACTACAATCAACAAACACATCATCAAAAATAACTCGCCAGCTCTGTGCGGACCAGAAATGTCCCTTATTTTGCTCTTGGTATTTCCGGGCCGCAGTATCTCTTTCGGACCATGAACACAGTGGTACGTTTTGTCAAATACGTTAGAAGTTTTAAGTACACACGTTCTTATCGGAAACATTTCGAATTCAAGAATCGAACCGCGCGCCCAGCAATTGCGTTTGCAACTAGACTAACTTTTATACAATCCTTATTAATATAATTAGAACAATTTGCCCTGACTCGGGAATGGAACCTTGGACCTCATGCTCAGCAGACGGAATTGCGACCACTAGACGAAGTCAGTCATAGGAAAAAAACAGTTATTATATATACAATAGTACTGAACTTCCATTAAGTATAATTCACCACACCCTTTTAACATTCTAAACAATATTAGCAATGCTCATTACCCATAATCTGTAAAGTTATGCCCATTATGTGAAGCTGATAACAATATGTTGATACTAGAGGTTTTCAAGTACAACTTTTTTTTTTTTAAATGTATTTTTTACTGTTATCGTATTTTTGTGGATATGTTGATGTTGACTTAACATTTAAAATTTCCAAGCTTACAAAACTCACATATAAAACTGTTAATCGGTCAAAACCACTTTGACTCATTGCAGTCAATACCTTTACCAATTTAAAATTGGTTTCTTTATTGAAAATATATTATTTTTAGAATGCCTCATTCCTAATTAGGTACCTAGAATTACTACTACATGAAGTTTTGATATGTTTTGATAGGTCAAAATTAGTTATGACTGATAACAGTTTTGACTGTGACAAATACAAGGTTACTTACCTCGCCATCTTGAAGATGAAATATATCTGTGGCAGTAGGATCTTCATCCCACGGCAGATCTCCTGTAGGATCCCTCAGGAAGTTGCATAATGAATTAACTGACTCGTTCCTGTCATAATCTTTATGAAATTCGCCATCTTTGTAGTGCTTCAGATAGTATGGTTTGTCTGAGGATATCTTCAGTTTTTTGCAGAGCTTCCTGCCATCACTAAAAAGTTTTTATATAATTATAATTATTGTTTCATTGACTTGACTTATAAAATGGTTACCAAGTGTGATTAGACAGAACCAATAAGACGGGATCTGTACTTTTATAAGCTGATCAATATATTTTGACTGTGTAACTATTGCTCTTTTATAGTTAACATAGTTTATGTGGCATAAATATACATACACCCTGTTCACATTTATTTATATAAGTTCTACTTAGTGAACAGAGTTGTAAGACAGTGTTGCTGGGAGTTTGTTCTACTACTTCTTGCCCACAGTAGAAATCTTAGAAACTGGTCAAGGGTAGGTTTTATGGAGGATTATCTTATGTAATTCTGTAGTTTAAAAAGTGTTAATTTTAATAGTATAATCTACTTAATTTTGTTTTTCTTAATGTCTTGAAATTATTAACTTACCCATTATTGCAATCTATGATAGCAAGAGTTGCTTGTCCTTTCATAGAATCAGCAGTATCCTTGAATACATCAGTTATTGATTGTGAATTTTTCGGCTCATTCACAAACAATATTAAAACATTAGTCTTAGTTCTTAATAATTTCTTAAATTCTTTTATATCACCTATATCTGTTACAACTGCAGTTTTTTGTTTTTTTGCTTGCACAGAGTTTTGCACTAATATTACACATAACAGCAACAATGTCTGGAAAGAAACAATAATTTAATTTTATCTATATAAGGATAGTGTGAGTAGAGTGGACCAGGTAGTTCTAAAATATGGGAAATAATAAATGAGACAAAAGTATATGGTTGAATTAAAGACTTCTTGATAATTTCTAGGAACTGATAAACTCGAGGATGGTCAGTGACGCTGACGCCAATCTTAGTTGGTTGATTAGTTATACAGTTGATTAAAAAATTCACAGAAAGATTCCAGAAAAAGTGCAATTACTTCAGAAGTATGTTCTACTAGTCACAGGGACATTTAGACACAAAAGTGTTACAGCAACTGCTTGCATGGTTACTGTGAAATCTTAATAATAAAGCAGCTAGTACTATGACAACTACCACAAGAATTTATTTGCAACCTCAGTAATTTCCTATATGGCTGAAAAAGAATGCAGCAGGAGCAAATTCAGCAAACTAGCTAATTACCTACATTTCAATGTCCCCAAGCAATCAGTCAGATTTTTGCTATTATGGACTTTTTGCAGTCATGACCAATTAAAGATCTGGACTGGAAAATGTATAAGTATTTTTTTTCTTTATTATAATGGGGAAGATATACACACACCTTTTTATATTTTAATATTTCCTTTCATATAATTCCTTTCATATCAATTTTTTTAACAATTCAAGGTTTTGTTAATAGATAAATCCATATAACATAACATAAAAATATTATAACAATAAAAAAAACTTTAATTTGATGAATCAATGTCCTACTTTTTACCCTCTCACTCACTAAAAGACATTAAAAAATAATTTGTATAAAAATATGTGACAAATTATTTACAAAAATGTATGTGGAGGGGAGGAAGTGTCTTATTGTGTAAGGTACACTAGAAAATGTGTATGTAGTTGTACAGAGGAAATAGCAAACTGACCATAGGTATATGACAGGATGCTAACAAGTCTGACCCTCGTCTACATTGTCGACGTGGGTTCCTTGATGTGGTGATTTACTGATATTTTTACTTCCAGTTCACCTTGGGTCAGATAGAAGACAATATTTGCAAGTTAAAACTAAATGTATATTATATCACAACAGGAAACACAAAATTAGCGTCGTTCGCGCCGCATGGTGCATGCCGCTGATAGCTCGCCGGCATAGTTTCACACAACGCCTCTACACTTATAATAGCTACGTAAATAACCTGTTTTTGTGACAAGACCTAATTTAATCCTGCACTTTTTATTATTATCATAATGTCACTTTAAGTTGCGCCACATAAAACGTACAGGGTTTTAAAAAAATAAAGAATATTTCTAACATTATTTTAGGATTATTATTAGTTCGAACTAGAGTAAATTTAACTTTTAAAAGCTACTTACTCTCCAAAATATTTTTCGGTCCATGACCGCTGATTGCAGCACCTTTTATAAAATAATTACTCTTTTTATATAAGCCAAAACTTGATTTATTCTATTTTTTTGTTGTTTTATCGTAACATCCATTTACCTAAATGACATGACTGTCACTCAACCACACTCAACTCAGTCAGCTAATCGGAGACAGGCAGTGCGTTCCGAATGACAATAATAGCGATGTTGGGGAACATGGAGCTAAAACGTGTTCCGAATCAGATATCGTGTTAGTTGGGCCAACAGCGATATTTCCATTCAGAAAGTTTATGACTCTTTTGACGGTTTTCAAAGCGTTTAGCTACGAACTAGCTCGAACAGAAGAGGCTTCTTGTTAGCCATATAATTATATTAAATTTGGTTAAAATGTGGGAAATTAAAATAATCATTGGATTGAAATCACGGAGGGTTTTTTCAAATTGTAATAGATGTTTTTTCTGTCCTATATATAAATGAATTGCTGTGCGTTAGTCTCGCTAAAACTCGAGAACAGCTGAACGGATTTATCTGATCTTGGACTTGAAAATGTTCGTGGAGGTCTAGGGAAGGTTTAAAAGGTGAGACTAATTCGAATAATTGTCGGGAAACCCCTCGAAACAGTCCTTTTCTATTTCCCATACAAACGTTTTCTAAATAAAATGGAGAGTCAAAATCCTTACTTGATAGAACCAACTTAGCTTTACCAATATGACTGAAAATTGGTGAGGAGGTAGCTTAGATCCAGGAGACGGACATAGGATACTTTTCTACATACTTTTCATCCCGGTAAGAGAAGTAGGGTAGGTAGGGTGGGTAGGTTAGTAGGTAGGTAGGGTGGGTAGGTTAGTAAGTAGGTAGGGTGGGTAGGTTAATTCTTACTAATAAAAGCGAAAGTACTAGGTTTGCATTAATTCTTTCTCAGGAAAATATAACTTACTAAATTCGAAAATCGGTTTATTATTTATTGCCTTTATGGCGGAACAGAGTTCGCCGGGACAGCTAGTATTCAAATAGATTTCTTTGTCCTTTTTCTTAGCCATAATAGTTTGATGGTGAGTGAGCCCCACCCGAGCTTTCTTTGCACTCTTGCTCTGTGCCGACCGTCGTCGCCAGAAGCACCACTAGAGCTACCGAGCACTTGTGGCCTGTTTTTGTTTGCATTTGTTATTAGGAGGAAAATAGCAAACTAACCCACAACGCTCGTCTAATATGGGTGCGCAGTGAGCCTTTCAGCTCGACTTTTGTTTGCCATCGTTTATGCTATTACTCTTCCACCCCCAACCGAACTGATAACCTTCACTGTTAGGTATCAGTTTTTTCTCTCCTCTCTGGATGTTCTCAATCCGACAATTTTATTATTTGCTTTTTACATTACTACGGGGTCTCTCCGTGGACTGAACATTGATGCCCGATTTGTCATGCTAAGGGGGTTAACAATTATGTAAATCTGTAAAACATCACTGAGGCTAAAAGACTGGATTTCAGAACTGATATCCGTTTTGTAAAAAAAAATCTCAATGTCACAGAGGTCATCCCTTTTATTGTGTTCTCTTTGCCAAGAACGATTATGTGGATAGTTGGTATCTTGTGATTGGTGAATGAAAACTCTTTGGTTAACGCTCATAGAATATTGTTGGTTACAGGTTTTAAGAAACCAATGCTTGTGAGATTTATAATTTAAAAATACTTTCGTGACAAAGAGAACAGGTTTCATATCATTCGGCTACCGATTACAGCATTCCGGTTTCCCGCTAGCGGCGAAGTGAAGAAGTTTGCGGAATCCAATAATTCTTAATTTATTTAATCAGGTAAGTGATGAATAGTTCTAATGGCAACAAATTGACTATTGTAGAAAAAATTAACAATATTTTGCTTGATTTCGTGACTAGGATGCAATAAGTAGCAATTTCTACTGTTGTACGTAGGTAAATAATAGCTAGAAATAAACAGAAAACCTACTCTTAATTTCTATAATATTTAAAATAATACGTTGCGACCGCTTTATTTTACCATAAGGAACATGAGCTTTCTAAGGTTCTAATTAGAAAAATAGTTTGCTGAAAAGACCTATGAATAACCCTTTGAGAAAGGATGTGGACGGGAAGAGAGTTCGATAACTTTATATTTACTTTTATACCTGTACTTGCTGTACATACAGTTTTGTTGATTCGCCTGTACTGTCAATGCAGTGCGGTCAAATAGGTCATAATGAGTCAATGCCGCGAGGGAGGCGGATCAAGCTTAATGATAGCGCTATCACGTATTTCTTATGTAAAAAGAAACAAGGTACTGATAAAGTCAAACTAATCTAGATATATAAAAATGGATTGCTGTTCGTTAGTCTCGCTAAAACTCGAGAACGGCTGAACCGATTTGGCTAATTTTAGTCTTGAAATACTCCTGGAAGTCCAGGGAAGGTTTAAAAGGTGAGAAAAATTGGAATAATTGCCGGGAAAACCCTCAAAAGTCCTTCTTTATTTCCCATACAAACGTTTTCTAAATAAAATGGAGTCAAAACCCTAACTAATACAAGCGAAAGTACTAGGCTTGCATGAATTCACGGTGAAATTCCCCATACAATCGTTTTCTAAATAAAATGGAGTCAAAACCCTAACTAATACAAGCGAAAGTACTAGGCTTGCATGAATTCACGGTGAAATTCCCCATACAATCGTTTTCTAAATAAAATGGAGTCAAAACCCTAACTAATACAAGCGAAAGTACTAGGCTTGCATGAATTCACGGTGAAATTCCCCATACAATCGTTTTCTAAATAAAATGGAGTCAAAACCCTAACTAATACAAGCGAAAGTACTAGGCTTGCATGAATTCACGGTGAAATTCCCCATACAAACGTTTTCTAAATAAAATGGAGTCAAAACCCTAACCAATACAAGCGAAAGTACTAGGCTTGCATGAATTCACGGTGAAATTAATTCCAGCAGTTTGATCTGTGGATTCAAGTTCTTGATAGAACCAACTGCGTTGAGATAAAACTACTAGGATCGCATGAAATTATAGCAACCTTTGCCAAGGTTTGGAAATGGATGGGTTACCACACGGGGACAAGTTAAGCAACTCTTGCCAAGGTTTGGAAATGGATGGGTTACCACACGTGACACGGGGACAGGTAAAGCAACTCTTACTAAGGTTTGGACATGGATGGGCTACCACAGGGGGCCAGGTTAAGCAACACTTGCCATGGTTTGGAAATGCATATGTTACCACACGGGCCAGGTTAAGCAACCCCCACCAAGGTTTGGAAATGGATGGGCTACCACAGGGGGCCAGGTTAAGCAACCCTTGCTGAGGTTTGGAAATGGATGGGCTACCACAGGGTGCCAGGTTAAGCAACCCTTGCCAAGTTTTGGAAATGGATGGGTTACCACAGGGGACAAGGTTAAGCAACCTTTGCCAAGGTTTGGAAATGGATGGGTTACCAGACAGGCCAGGTTAAGCAACCCTCACCAAGGTTTGGAAATGGATGGGTTACCACAGGGGGCCAGGTTAAGCAACCCTCACCAAGGTTTGGAAATGGATGGGTTACCACAGGGGGCCAGGTTAAGCAACCCTTGCCGAGGTTTGGAAATGGATGGGCTACCACAGAGGGTATAGGTAAAGCAAGCCTTGCCAAGGTTTGGGAATGCATGTGTTACCACAGGGGGACAGTAATAGAGTTTTATTTAAAGTGCCTTCGATCCACGAATTCATAAACGATGATGAACACGAAAACGATGTCCTTTTGGTAAATCCACAATGAAACAGAAAAATGATGTTTTCAATGACATATTTAGTACCTATCACAATCTGTTCTTTTCTGCATATTACTCTTACAAAATAATGTCGATGTTTCACATCTGCCAGGCGACCCGTGACGGCTCACATTTTTATGATTATTTTTTATATTTATCGTTAATCACTACAGCATTTTAGTATTTTTTTTGTCTCTACGCCAAAGAAGTATAACTTCTAACGCGTGTACATAAGTACACACACTTTCTTTTTTTTAAACTCCTAAGATGTGCCTGGCTTACCACCGCACAATTTACGCCTAAAGGTTGGCTCCGTAGTAAGCTTCGAAACATAAACCAACCAAAACGGCGCAAACCAGTACGCATTTGGTGGTTAGAAAATTGATGAACAATGTAATTTACGCGACGTATACTGAAAGGAAAATTCAAAGGTGAGGAAGTCCTCATTCTGACGATCCCGATGATCCCAACCGATTTGCCGTTCGAATTTAAAAGACTTCAATATCCGATCCGTCATACATTTGCCATGACCATCAACAAATCACAAAGCCAACCCTTAAAAGTTTATGGTTTGAATCTAGAACATCCATGTTTTTCCCATGGTCAATTATGTGGCATGTTCACGGGTCGGAAGACTATCTGCGTTGTTTTGTAGAAAACCAAAAAATGTCGTGTATCACAAGGTACTTAAGTGGAGACCAACCTATGTACTGAAATGCAGAAACAATAATAAATGATTGATAGGTATACTTAACTTTTTAAAAAAAAAAAAAAAAAAACTTAATAAATTCGAAAATCGGCTTATTATTTATTACCTTTATGGCGGAACAGAGTTCGCCGGGTCAGCTAGTACTGATTAAAAACAGACTACCAGTGCGAACAGTGTTTCTGAAATTTCTGCAGCTACCTGTTTTTTTTTTCATAACATCTTAATCTGCCTAGCTGTCTCTAAACAACGTTAATATTGAGTTGCAGCCTAACTGGATGCCCATTACCCCCACAATCCAGTCAGTATCGGGTATTACAACATCCCTTGGTAAGACTGGTTGTTAGACTTTCTGGCCACTGAGTACCTGTGACAACTGTCAAATGACAGTCAGGACAAGCCTTACATGCTTTAAAAGGCTTGGAGTTAAACTCTGTATGTTTAATCACCTGGTATCCACAGACTGACTTAATCAAGCACGGGCTAATCTAAAGATCAACCCTAGTAACAATAATTATTTAGCCACAACCTCCTCGTTTTTATTTATACTGTTTTCTCTGTAGCACAGTGCAGGTGACATTAGATGAACCAATTCTTTTCAATCTAAACCGCTGGCATATTTACAGTCATAACAAAATATTTTTGCATTGAGTGAAACTGCGAGGTGCAGCTATGGCCATAATTATAACATTACGTTACAATACTTAGGAACTGAGCAGCGGGTAAAACCGCTCAGCACAGCTAGTATAATATAAATAATATGTTCCACCTACCTTCTTCTTTGTATTTGAATAACATAAGTGAACCCGGTTCTCAAATGCCTTGTAAAAACCAGAAAGATATGGTAGTATTGAGTGCATGCCCAAATTACAATTATGTGGAGCTGTGATAGCCTAGTGAGTTGACTATTAGACTGCCAAATAGGGAGTTCTTATTTGTGTTCTTGGAGTTTGAACCCAAGGTGCATGCTGAGATATTTATTGACAGCTTGTAAAGCCACGTCAAAGAGACACCAGATTAGACACTAGCCATGTGATAAAGCAAGAACATCCACTCATAATATGTGATCCTATCTATTATTTTTGATTTTAGACTTAAAAATCAGCATCATGAGCCGCAAATTTGTTGTTGGTGGAAACTGGAAGATGAATGGAGACAAAAAACAAGTGAATGAAATTGTTGACACCCTGAAAAAAGGTTCCTTGGACCCCAATGTTGAGGTAAAGTGCAAAATATATCTGTACTGATTCAGATGTCAATGGATTCAGCACACATAACTGTCCCACTTTTGGTTAAAGACACACACTTCACCTAATAAAACAATAAACAGACCAAATAAAACAATAACCAATTCTAAGACCGAGCAATGGTTTTAATTTGGTAAAACTATTGCTTTGCATGAAAAGAGGCCTGTATCGGCCTGTACCGTGAACCTGGTGTTGAGTATAAAAAAAAGCAAGTGAAAATATTAAGTTGTGTCCATGTTTATTAACAATGTTGTTATTCTCCTCAGGTTGTGGTGGGAGTCCCCGCCATCTACCTTGAATATGTTCAATCCATCCTTCCTGGTACAATCAGTGCTGCTGCACAAAACTGCTGGAAAGTTGCAAAGGGAGCTTTTACTGGTAAGAAACAATCTGAACATCCACAAATATATTTGTTTATTTTTTGTCATTGGAGTGTAGACACATTTATTTTTTCTTCAGGTGAAATTTCGCCAGCTATGATTAAGGATATTGGTGCAAACTGGGTTATCCTTGGGCACTCGGAAAGGAGAACTATCTTTGGGGAGAAAGATGACCTTGTGGCAGAAAAAGTAAGTTTAAAACAACATGTCACTCTTACATCATCAACTTGCAAGATAAAAATTATACCTAATTAAATTAATGCTTTTAGGTGGCCCATGCTCTTGAAAATGGCTTGAAAGTCATTGCTTGCATCGGTGAGACTCTAGAAGAGAGGGAGGGTGGCAAAACTGAGGAAGTAGTCTTCAGACAGACAAAAGCCCTCCTACCAGCTATTGGCAACAACTGGGCCAATGTTGTTCTTGCTTATGAGCCAGTGTGGGCCATTGGCACAGGCAAAACTGCTTCACCTCAGCAGGTAAACAAATGTTTATTAATATTACTTGTATTGTTGTATTGTATAAAGGCAGGTGTCTGCAACTCCACGAGTAAGGCGCGTTTTTTGCGTATGGAATTAAACAATTTTAATATCACTTACAAAAAAAAAAATGACATATTTTAAATTCTTACTATTATTTTTCATTGAATTTATCCAATGTAATGTTTCAAGGTCATTGCGGCCAGAATCGTAGTTGGCACATCTCTAATAATGTATCTGCGAGTTTTCTTCAACAATTTATACAACCGTGTTGTTTTATCAATCAATTGCGCATGTGCACAAGTTCTTATCCCCCGTTATATAATACAGCTGTACTATCCAACAACATACATATCTTTATTAAATAAATATTAACTGAGAACTACAACAAACAAGACCTTTATATGGGCACTCCTTTTGCCTGTTTTTGAGGCTAACTGTAAATGGAAGTAGTAATATATTTTCAGACTGATTGAATATGATGGGTATGATGTTTTGTTTTACAGGCACAAGACGTCCATGCTTCTCTGCGCAAGTGGCTAGCAGCTAACGCGTCAGCTGACGTAGCAGCCTCTGTGCGAATCCAGTACGGCGGCTCTGTGACTGCCGCCAACGCTAAGGAGCTGGCAGCCTGCCCCGACATCGACGGCTTCCTCGTCGGAGGGGCCAGCCTCAAGCCAGAGTTCATTGACATTGTCAACGCTACCAAGTAGACACATACAGTCTGCTTGTGCATTACGTATACCACTTATTTTATAATTTCGTTGTAAGCTTATTTATGATTATGAAATGTTATCAAAATCATGGACTTTTAAGGATAATTATTTAAAACTTTGCTTTTGCGAATCTTTTTTGAGATTAATCAGAAAACCTTGAAATAAAACATTATTTATTTGTTGTTCTACTTTTGTAAAAGTTTATTTTTCCACAAACAAATCAAACTTTAAAATATATCGTATTTTATTCATGTGCTGCGTTTTAATCTAATCCCAGTTGTTATAAAAATTAATGAAAATGTGTAGGTCGTGTGTGTGTCACTATAATATTTGATTATAATTGCATACTGGTTTGAGAAAGTGCAATGTTTATTAACAATATTAATAATGACCAACACATTTTTATCACGTGATTTGAAGTTGCCCCTTGTATGCCGGAACGTAAATCTACGCGAGAAACAATGCGTTTTTAATTGTGTCTGTAATTCCGGTATTCAAGCGGTTAATGTTGACAAGTAAGCATGTGCTGTATAATGCTGCCATACAGTACATGTTTGCGATACCAGGCTGTGTGGAATATGTTAATGTAATATTAAGGCTGCTTAGTCACCGGAGCAGAGAACAGGGGACGTGGAGCCGTGCTAATTTTGACCAATAGAATTGCATAAAATATAAATTACACTCTGCTCAGCTTCAATGAATTGATTTGGATTTGGGGAGTAGAGTAAAAAACATACATTTTAAACACGGAGCAGGGAAGCGGAGTGGAGTTGTCCATGACTTTGTATTGTATTGTATTGTATAACGGGCTGGTGTCCGCAACTCCACGTCTGAGGCGCGTATTTTGCGTATGGGTGGGAATGTTATTCGATCCACCCCAGCTCCGCGAGAAACGTCAGTCAGTTGTCCATGACATTTCGCTTTGAATGACTCGTGTGCTATAGGCCAATCCGCAATCCGCTTCAATGATTAAGGAGTCAGTCAGCTCCTTGTACGCGAAGCGGACTGACTAATAAATGGTTTCATAAAGGCCTGTCAACATATAATTAAGTCTAATCAATAAAATACATTGCTATTAGTCTAATATCTGGTCATGAGTTGAGAATTTCAGAAACCATTTCTACTATGCACTAAAGTACTTAGGTACACGTATAATACTAAAATGACATTAAAAGTAACCATCACAATTAAACAATGCTGAGCTTTTTAAAAAAAATTGCCACAATCTCTTAAATATTCTAGGGATAATCTAAAGAACTTTAAGCCCTTTTTGCACCTCGGGTTGCCTAATACCCGACATAGTTTTGCCTTGCAGGTTATTGTGAAAAGGGTGTAACTATGCACTTCTCTGCTTGCTATCGCTAGCGTTGGGGCACTTGCCAAATTTATTTAGTTTATTTAGGTTGATTTATAACGAATTATGAAGCCTTTTTATTAGGTTCCGAGGTGAATACTGCCCCCCGCAGACTCCCGCAACGCCCGCGGAGTCGCGGTTGCGTTGCTGGCTTTATAAGGTGTAGATTTTAATAACTACACCGATAATCAAGTAATACTTTTGGAAAAGCCCTGGTTTTTAATAAAGTACTGCCCTCCGTTTGGCATCAGCTGTCGTCATCAAGCGGTTGCATGATGATAAAAAAAATCATTACTTACATATATTTGAGATTATCATTACAAAAAATTAAATTAAGTATCTAACCTTTCTACCGGCCGTTTTGCGAGTAAAGTACTAGCTACTAGCTATTATTGCATTAAACATAATCTTAGGTCCTTCACCAGAAGCAACTAGTTAAGAGATATTTGAATTCATAAATCTTCGTTTTTGCAAACTACTGGTCCCAAGAAAGGCAGATGCTTGACAGCTGGTTCTCCATAAGAGAATAATGTCTTGACAGGCCGGAACCATGATGCCAGGAATGAGAGTACTAGAAGCCAGAACATGATCTTCACGAACCAGTCAAGTACGTAGAGGCTGGAAAGAAGAAGAAAAACATTTACTTAAGTGCATACTGATGAAATATCACAAGATAACATGAGTAACAGTTTAAATAATTTAAGTGATGAACTGATGATTCACAAAGGTATGAGATTATGAAAACATCAGTAATACAGTCGAGTGCCTTATGAGTTTTCATAGTGAGGGCTTATTCCTGGTTTTTGTTTTTGAATTAGTGATTCATATTTTTGACGTTGACGACATTATAAGTTATAGTTGTAGGTAACTTCCAAAATCTAAACAAAGACATGATAACTTTATAGGTAGGTGTGTGTGCTGAGCATAGACTAATGAATTTATAAGCAAGTGTGTAGCCACGTGCTTTCTCAATCACAGGGAATGACATCGGGATCTAATTCTCGCAATACTACAATGTCATGTGGTAATGACTTGTTGACTTATTCACCTGATGAACCCATCTTATTTATTGTTAAGCAGCCTTTGGACCTGGCTTTTCTAAAACTGCTTAAGTCCATTTTTTAGAGGTGTCGCTAGTTTTTTGAAAGCCTTGCTTTTGATAAAGAATAAAGTGGTAACACTACGCATAATTTGTAAAAGAGATAATCAGCTGCTTTTAGTCCACGTAGCCTAGGACAGACAGAAATACTTACAAATTATGGTAACTCCTATTCATAGTCGTTTTGTTAGGGTCTTCTTTGAAACAAAAGACACGGCCCCCTTCTACGCAGTCCTTCATATAATCGTCCCGGTCGGCATCGGTGATGTCTGTGTTGAATATTTCTTGCTCCTCAGGACTTAGTTTAGTTCTGACAGCGTCGTAGTTGGCACTGGGGAAGTTCCATGGTCGCATTGTAAAATATTGAAGAACTTCCAGTCCTTGGGATATTCTTTCTTGGATTCTTAGCATACTGTGAAAGAAAATTGAAAAGTTAGAATGGTTCGCAATAAATATGGTAGTTATTCTTAAAATTTAGTATTTTTTCTTCCTATCTGAAATCCATAGGTGTGGTGTACCTTACAGTACCTACACCCGCATTACGCTAGTTATGTACAAGGCCTATGAAATGGTTTGCGAGCCTATTACCAACCGGTCCCAAATCCAGATACCGGAGGTGCGACTCAAAAATTCCTGATACAAACATCCAATATTTACCCGACCCGGGAATCAAACACAAGATAGGTACTCAGCAGTCGTGCATACGACCACAAGACCAACGAGTCAGTAAATGTAGTTAAGTTAAATCCTCAAACAAAATCAGTCTATGATCGCTTTTGTTGCAGCCCATAAGACTCATGCTGACTAGCTGAAGCCAATTCCGTATCAACAAGTACCTACTATCTTCTCTAAAAGATTTATTCGATTATATACTCACATTCTTTTTTGTCCTAATAAAAACAGTAGTAAGTCGATGATGTACGCAGGCACTAAGTGGTAGCAAATTCTTCGGTACTCGTGCAGAAAGTGATTGGTGGTGATGTCCCCGTTGGGGTACCACAGGGGCCAAGACAGTGGATATTTGCGGCCATACGCCTTGGCCACGTTCAGCACGTCACCCCACGTTGTCGGCTTCTGATGACCGTTGTTCACATTGTACACGGGTAGTGATTCTGTTCTGAAAGTTAATTTTGTTTATAAGTAATATGCTTCTTAACTCGTGTTTGGGTGAGGCTAGCTAGAATGGCGACACTTGGCCTTTGAGTGTTAATTCAATTTGAACTTGATTTTGACGGGTCAGATTGCTAGGACTACCCTATCTTCCTCTTCAACAGATTGGAGA
Organism: Ochropleura leucogaster; assembly: GCA_958449745.1. Taxonomy (NCBI): domain Eukaryota; kingdom Metazoa; phylum Arthropoda; class Insecta; order Lepidoptera; family Noctuidae; genus Ochropleura; species Ochropleura leucogaster. Next base: position 11,412,346 of record OY288200.1, read on the forward strand.
GTTTTAGCTCATTTGGCAAAGCAGCTGCAGGCAGTGCATACAAAGTTCAGCATGGAACTTATATTTTACCCTATTTTGCCAACAATTCATTCCGATGGCAAATCGTATGTACGTGTAGCGACACAATGATGCAAGTGGCAGAAAGTACTACAGCGCCATCTATCCAACCACTGAAGAACTAAACGGCAAGATTCCTACATCGCGCAAGCAAAGTTGTACGCAAAGTTAGCATATATACGAGCACCCGACTGACAACTGTCGGGCAGTAGCCCACCAGACACAACACCCGTCCATAGAGGATGGAGAACTTTACACCCTGTTCTTCATTCCTCTAAATACGTAAATGGTTTTTAGAACTGAACCGAATTTCATTGACAACGATTTAGGCAGACGCAATGCATGCCATGCAATTCTGTTCTTTATTCAAATTAAATTGAACCCTAACGCGCGTCGCCCACACGACCAACACTCGAGGCGCGGGTGCATTAGGCGCGTCGCGTCGCCCACAAGATTAACAGTCGAGGTGCAGTTGAGGTGAAGGCGCGTCGCCCACACGACCAAGAGTCAAAGCGCGGGCGCGGTAGGCGCGTCGCCCACACGACATTTGTAAAGAAAATCTCACATCAGAGTCACGCCGCAACGAGATTTTGTTTACAAATGTCGTGTGGGCGACGCGCCTAACGCGCCTGCGCCCCGTCTGCGCCTCGACTCTTGGTCGTGTGGGCGACGCGCCTAAGGGTTTATTCTAATGCAGCAAAGTAAACAAACAAGGACAAGTGATCTGATGGTGAATTTTCAGTTTCCATTTATAGTCTACATGTACTCTTTGCGAACACCTTGTTCTATAATGTTGAGTGACAGCATTTGCCATTTTATCGGTCGGTACTGTCGGCAAATAATATAACTGCCCTAATGGATTGACTATGTGTTTGTTTTATGAATGTGCCTATTTTTTTGGAAAACTCTAAAACGCCGTTTGCTGTTACCTTGTTTTACCACGATTTTCAGAAATAAGTAGTTATTGTTAACACTTACTTTTCAGTCCTGCTTCCTTCAAGCATCCCTATGGCAATTATAGCATTAATAGCGATGTCCACTGGGGTGACCTGCGCTACGAGTGAACCATTGCACAGCATGGTTCTGATGACGCCTTTGCCGGCCCCCAACATCACGCCAACTGGCCCATTCAGGTTGTCTACCCAGCCAGGTGTGGGTTCCTTTAGTGCTGGACACACTGGAATAAAAGTACATGCGTATAAGTAATATTGGCTATTCGTCTGCATCAATACGGTTTCGTTCCGCTAGTAAACAACTGTCGAATTTAAAACTAGGGCTGGATGTGACCTATATTTTAGTTACAAAAATAGCTGTTTGGCGGCGTCAAACCTTCATGTTCATTCTTAACACCTAAGTTATAGGACGATTGTGAAACAAGCCCTTAAACTTGTAGCCATACGTTGTCCGTTCTAGCCCTGCTAATAAAAACTTTAGCAGCTTAAAAAAAAACAGACATAATAAGCCTCCCCAAAGATCGATATCTGGAGAATAAATAACTTAGCATTGTGTCAGTAACGTATCGGTCACGATTCATGCAATATCTCGCGGTGTTTTTGCATGTGGGTATATGTAGGATTAATAGGGGAGATTACTAGGTACTACTTAATGTATGAATTTTATTGTTTTTAATGTGAATAGACATTTTATTAAGTGTTTTGTTCAGTGTTGTTGCAGTGCATCAATTATTTGGTAGATGACTGGCTGATATTTTAAGGTACGTGCATCCTTTGCCCAACAGGTCTTTTTTCTTTTAGTCTGACTACTTTGGTCTTCAGAATACTGATTGTACATAGATTCAACAGCGTGTTTTTATTATCACTCTATAACTCATAATTATCTTTCGCAGCTACAATGTTGGCATGCCTCAGCCTATCTCTACGGTGATTACAGGTGTAATGTTATGTTATGTGTCCCATAAAAAAGATAGGGTCAGTTTGATGGTCCAACGACGACACTTTTCTGTGAAACTCTGTAGAAGTATTTACATATGACATGCAAACAGTTAGCCGTAGCATATCCCTTATTACAGTGGGATAAAGTTGGGAATAGCGACGGTCTTCGCGTGGTAGCTGTCAGTAGGTTAAGTGTATCCGAGGAATCAGCTGTAAAGAGGCTCATACCCAGCAGTATACTGCTGTACTCAAAGTAGATGTAGGGCAACATTACCAATGCTGGGACGCGCGATGACTACAGGCAAGTCTTGGTGTGCTTGTTCTACAAGATTTTCGGCGAGACGTTTAGAGAACGTGTAACAGTTGGGATGTGGTCCCAGCAGTGACGGGGTCAATAGGGCTAGTTGCTTGTCGTCCAGCCACTGTATTAGCTTCATAACGTTTTCTGGCTTAACGGGCGGGGCGTGACACTGAGGACATAGCGGTAGTCAATTATTTTCTTGACAGATGGTTCATTATTCCAAACAACAAAAATCTTCAATATGAGAAATTTAATTTATAGTGCAAATTCTTTTAAGTTGTTGCCGTAACCGCGTAGCACTACGTACTGGCATCGCGTATTTGCCGCTGATATTGATAATAATACTATAATATACTATATCTAGAAGAGTTAATTTTTTCAAGTTGTACTACTACTACAACAACATTTTTCACTATAGCTACGCAATGCTACATGGCTACGTCCGTATTCATGTTTCTGAAAAGTATGCCTCTATTCTAAGAGCATCTTCTGTAGCAACCGTGAGGTTTAATTTCAATGTGTACGATTAAAAAGTCTTACCCTCTCGTCCAACACTTCGTAGTCAGGGTAACAGAATGCTGTAGACAAGTGCACAAAGACAACAAGTTTCTTGAATTTCTTGGCCATGTCTAATACTCTCTGAGTACCAACAGTATTCATACTGACGTTATCCTTCAAAGGAGCCTCCAGTCTCAAAGTGGCGGCGAAGTGAAACACCATCGACACTTCATTCGATAACATTTCTATATCCGCTTCAGAGAGTCCCAGTTGGTCGAATAGAACGTCGCCTTGTAGGGGCTTCATTTTCTTTAAGGCGTTAGGATTTTCGGTTCTTAAGCGATCGAATAGCTGTAAGACAAAGTATAGGTAAAATATGTTTTAAGCTTTCACGGAATCTAACTATATTTAAACTGTCACTGTTGGGATATCGTCCGCGTAAAATCGGGAGCTCACAGTAATAACAAATCGCGGATGTTATCAGGTAACTGACAGATTCAATAGAGTATTATAGGTAATACTGAAACGTAATACAAGCAGATGAGCAGCACCTCCCCAACCATATTTCCCAAGTAGCAGTAAGTACTATCACGAATTTTGACATTGACCACATTCAGTTTTGCCGTACGTGGTGGGAATGCTTTCATAAAGTACCTACTGGTCTTAAAAACACTCACTGTGTGTTTAACGGCAATGAAATTTTATAATTCAATTTATTTGCGGCCAGTCTTGTGAGGTCATTTTTTTCAAACTGGTTATAGTTATTTTTTAACTTAACTAACTAGGAATTTCTCCTGTGTTGTGGGTGCGTATACAAACATTTAAACTCACATGCACAAACAAATTACAGCGTTGGGGATAACTATTTTAAACCATAGGGTTTTATTTACAAGTAAGTTTATTTAAGTTAGTTTAATTTGTTTTTGTTAAACAAAACTAACTTGCAAAGCAATGTGGAAGGGGCAAAAACGCAAAACTTATACAGTATATTATTCTGAGAAGGGGTTAAAAAAACTAAGGGTTCCGTACAACTTTTTGACATAAACGGCCATGTATTTTTCTACTGCGTAAACTTAGAGAGTTGATTTCACTGCTACAACGGACCGCAAACTTGAGGAAGTTTTTAATTTCAAGTCGATACCTCAAAGGGTCTTAACAGACAGACAACCAAGTTATCCTCTAGCGGTTCAGTTGTTTCCTTTCGTGGTGGGGAACCCTAAAAACAGCTCTTGAATTCAGAAATGGGGGTTCAGAACGATGTAAACGTTTTAGCATCGATGTCCCTTCCAAGGTGTATTATGTTTTAAATTACCTTCAACCGTTGCATATCTTCAATTCGTTGCCCAACGGACTTCCCTCGTTTGGGCCTCATGAGTATGTAGATGTTGCCGACGTCGGGGACTGCGTAAAGTACTTTCTCTATCAGCACTTTACCCATGAACCCGGTCCCGCCTGTCACCAGGATGTTCCGGCCCCTGTAGAAATCTCGGATGGACGGCGACGACATTTCTGAAATAAATAAATTGGATTTTTGATTAGCATCTAGACTATAATTTAGTATGTAAGGATTGTCATCCATTGGGTTTCCACACACCTATGAAAATTCATTCCATGCGTAAGGACACTAAATCTTTAGTTATTTTAGTTTCGTTTTAAGTAAAGGATCAGGAGTTACCATAAGGTTATGTCAAATATTTAGTCCCGCATCCAAGAAAATGTTTTGCATGACATTTAATTTAGTTTAGGTAATAAATTTTGTGATATTATAACATATCATGATACTCATTGATATATTTTGATGTGTACACCATACAAATATCAGGTAACAGTATAAAATCTTGGTAGAAATTGGCCATTTATTTTGGCATACCTAACATCCTGACAATGAACTGACCTTAGAATTGCGTAAAATTAACTACTTATTTTCTATTTAAAAAAAAAATTGACATAGAAAATAAGTAGTCTCATATCTACGCGCCGGCGGCGATTTGACACCATCATCATCTTTCTAGCCATTTTCCAACTATGTAACCGGATGCAGCTACAATTTATATAGTACAACCGCGCGAGCTTCCTCTACCAAATGGAAAAGAAAACACATCAATCGGCCTATCGGTGTCCATACAAAGAAACTGGTAAAATACGTACGTTTGCAAAAGTCTTTTTAAAAAAGAGCCACGAGATCACTGACTTCTTAAATATAAAAAAACCCAGTTCAGCTTTTATTATCTGTTTATTTATCACCTGGTTTTTGTTAGCTGCCCACTTAGTTAAGCAATACCATTACATGAAGGTGAAGTGTGTGGGGACAATTTTGTGTAGTGGCGTTAAACTCAAAGTATGTATGCATTGTGTTGTGTAGTGACTTTTGCGTATTCAAGAAGATACGCATAAATTACTTATCTTAACGTCTCGTTTCTTTTGGTATTGCGTAGGAGCCCACACTATTTTATTCAAGATTTTTAGGCTTGTTCGTAAACTATGTAGTAATTCTTTTGTAACTAATACTGGTTTGTTTATGTTAATAAATTCTCGAACAAAATGATGAAGTGATAGTCTTTTTTTTATCTAATTTGCCTTTAAATCCTTACTACCAATTAATATTTCAACGTGAAAGAAGAAGATACCAACAAACAGAGTTATGTTTGCTGGTATCTTTGTTACCTTGTCACGGTTAAATAGCTGATCAAATCGCGATCGTAATGAAATTCGGCAAAGAGATAGATTTCTATTTTCAGGAAATCTATCTCTTTCGTATCGTATATATTTTCTTCATTCTATCTTCTTTTTGTATCGTATACTAGCTGACCCGGCAAACTCTGTTCCGCCTTAAAGGCAATAAATAATAAGCCGATTTTCGAATTTAGTAAGATAATTTTTTCTTAGAAAAAAGAAATGAAGTAAATTAATCATTTATTATTGTTTCTGCATTTCAGCTATACCTACATAGGTTGCTCTTCACTTAGGTACCTTGTAATACACGACATTTTTTGTTTTCTTATCAGGCGCAAAAACAAACAACGCAGATAGTCTTCCGACCCGTGAACATGCCACATGTAATTGACCATGGGTAAAACATGGATGTTCTAGATTCAAACCACAAACTTTTAAGGGTTGGCTTTGTGATTTGTTGATGGTCATGGCAAATGCAAGGCGGATCGGATATTGAAGTCTTTTAAATTAAAAAACCGGCCAAGAGCGTGTCGGGACACGCTCAGTGTAGGGTTCCGTAGTTTCCCGTCCGTCACAATAAGTGTTCCCAGTTATGAGGCCAACCGAACAATTCGGTAATACCCGATCCAATGTAATAAGTACCTACAGCGCCATCTCTCGAGGAATTGGGTTACTAATTAATACAAAGACGTGCAATTTTGGTGGTAATTCAACAACAATTTTTTGTTTGAAAAAAGATACGTTTAGGATAATAAAATATGTAAACAAAGTTACAAAAAAAGCTTGCATATACGATTATACTACAAACTTAGTCCAGAAATTATTTTGTACAACTTTTTGTACAAAAACTGTTGTGTCAATCAAGTTGAAAATAATTTTCATAGAAAGTTCTAATAAAGTTCTACTTTTCAGATTTTTTTCATATTTTTTAGACTTATGGTTCAAAAGTTAGAGGGGGGGGGACACATTGTTTTTTACTTTTGGAGCGATTATTTCCGAAATTATTGACATTCTCAAAAAATGATCTTAATAAACCCCTATTCATTTTTAAATACCTTTCCAACAATATATCACACGTTAGGGTTGAAATTAAAAAAAAATCACTTCCCACTTTACATATAGGGTGGCTACCCTAATAAAACATTTTTTTCCAATTTTTATTTTACCACTTTGTCGGCGTGATTGATATACATATTGGTACCAAATTTCAGCTTTCTAGTGCTAACGGTCACAGAGATTAAGCGAGGACGGACGGACGGACGGACGGACGGACGGACGGACAGACAGACATGGCGAAACTATAAGGGTTCCTAGTTGACTACGGAACCCTAAAAACGGCAAATCCGTTGGGATCATCGGGATCCTCGGAATGAGGACTTCCTCACCTTTGAATTTTCCTCAAACCTAGGTAAGGGTTGCTTAACTTGGCCCCCTATGGTAACCCATCCATTTCCAAACCTTGGCAAAGGTTGCTTAACCTGGCCCCCTGTGGTAACCTATCCATTTCCAAACCTTGGCAAGGATTGCTTAACCTGGCCCCCTGTGGTAGCCCATCCATTTCCAAACCTTGGCAAGGGTTGCTTAACCTGGCCCCCTGTGGTAGCCCATCCATTTCCAAACCTCGGCAAGGGTTGCTTAACCTGGGCCGTGTGGTAACCCATCCACTTCCAAACCTTGGCAAAGGTTGCTTAACCTGGCCCCCTGTGGCAGCCCATCCATGTCCAAACCTTAGCAAGGGTTGCTTTACCTGTCCCCGTGTCACGTGTGGTAACCCATCCATTTCCAAACCTTGGCAAAGTTGCTTAAAATGTCCCCGTGTGGTAACCCATCCATTTCCAAACCTTGGCAAGGGTTGCTTAAAATGTCCCCGTGTGGTAACCCATCCATTTCCAAACCTCGGCAAGGGTTGCTTAACCTGTGCCCGTGTGGTAACCCATCCATTTCCAAACCTTGGCAAAGGTTGCTATAATTTCATGCGATCCTAGTAGTTCTATCTCAACGCAGTTGGTTCTATCAAGAACTTTGAATCCACAGATCAAACTGTTGGAATTAATTTCACCGTGAATTCATGCAAGCCTAGTACTTTCGCTTTTATTAGTAAGGATTAACCTACCCTACCTACCTTCTAACCTACCCACCCTACCTACCCTACTTCTCTTACCGGGATGAAAAGTATGTAGATAAGTATCCTGTATCTCCTGGTTCTAAGCTACCTCCTCACCAATTTTCAGCTAAATCGGTTCAGCCGTTCTTGAGTTATAAGTGGAGTAATATATATAGAAGATATGATATTTGTATAAAAATAAAAATATACAAAAAAAAATCAAAATTCCTTTATAAACTTACTTTTTTTTGAAACCCGACGCAAAAAAGAAGGTTGTATGTGTGTGTGTATATGTACCCGTGCGAAGCCGGGCGGGCCGCTAGTGTAATAAATAAAACAAAACGACAAACCTCGATTTTGCTCGTCTGCTCATTCCAAGGTACCAGGAAAACATAACCCGCTGGAACCTAAGCACAACCTTGGACTACCTACCCTACCTACCCTACTTCTCTTACCGGGATGAAAAGTATCCTATGTCCGTCTCCTGGTCCTAAGCTACCTCCTCACCAATTTTCAGCTAAATCGGTTCAGCCGTTCTTGAGTTATAAGTGGAGTAACTAACACGACTTTCTTTTATATATATAGATATTTTCATATTGCATTATTTCCATATTCCTAAACTGTTTAACAACTGACAATATCATGAATTACAATACTTATTATACTATTGGAAAGTAGTCGGGTTATAGGAAAATTTAACAACTTTAGAGTGGTAATTCATTGTAAAATATTGGTTCCTGTTTCATCATCAGAATCTTATACATATAGAGACTGGTTGCAGATTGTTCGAAAGAGTTATCGCCGCGCCGCCCCAGAACCAAAAGAAGAAACATGGGTGGGTTTTAGTCACTAACAGTCTGATACCCCCCCCCCCGCTCCGGCCAGAGAGGGAAAAGTTATTTGATGATTTCCCATCCGCAAAAAAGGAGCCTATAAAAGGTCACCTGGATAATAAACTACACCAATATCTTTACATCACATACTTTAAAACACAAACATTGGCTCTGCCTAGCCTAGTAGAGAGCGGGAAAAAGATGGAGCTAGACAACCTGAGCTCTGACTCTTGCCCTCACTGGCATTAGACCACTTTAAGACGTCATATTTTCTCTTTTTAGGGTTCCGTAGTCAACTAGGAACCCTTATAGTTTCGCCATGTCTGTCTGTCCGTCCGTCCGTCCGTCCTCGCTTAATCTCTGTGACCGTTAGCACTAGAAAGCTGAAATTTGGTACCAATATGTATATCAATCACGCCGACAAAGTGGTATAATAAAAATTTGAAAAAAAATGTTTTATTAGGGTAGCCATCCTATATGTAAAGTGGGAAGTGATTTTTTTTTTAATTTCAACCCTAACGTGTGATATATTGTTGGAAAGGTATTTAAAAATGAATAGGGGTTTACTAAGATAATTTTTTGATAATGTCAATAATTTCGGAAATAATCGCTCCAAAAGTAAAAAACAATGTGTCCCCCCCCCCTCTAACTTTTGAACCATAAGTCTAAAAAATATGAAAAAAAAAGGAAAATTAGAACTTTATAAGGACTTTCTATGAAAATCATTTTGAACTTGATTGACACAACAGTTTTTGTACAAAAAAGAAAAAAAGGTGTACAAAATAATTTCTGGACTAAGTTTGTAGTATAATCGTATATGCAAGCTTTTTTTGTAACTTTGTTTACATATTTTATTATCCTGAACGTATCTTTTTTCAAACAAAAAAATAATTATTAAAATCGGTTCTCGCAATCCAAAATTACCACCGAAATTGCACGTCTTTGTATTAATTAGTAACCCAATTCCTCGAGAGATGGCACTGTAGGTACTTATTACATTGGATCGGGTATTACCGAATTGTTCGGTTGGCCTCATAACTGGGAACACTTATTGTGACGGACGGGAAACTACGGAACCCTACACTGAGCGGGTCCCGACACGCTCTTGGCCGGTTTTTTAACTTTGCCCCACACTAGGAATTTCTCCTGTAGTTTATATCGTGGGTGCGTTTCACAGACATTTAAACTCACATACACCAACAGCCAGACCCGGAACTGTACTATCTGTAGGTCATACAAATATTTGTTCCGTGCGGGGATTGAACCCGCGACACGCAGCGCAGAAGCTGATCGCTTAGCCACTGCGCCAACCGTGCCGTCAAGGTTTACCTAGGTTGTTCTACTCTACCTACCTATATTTGCGGAGGCTGTCTTAGCAATATTACGTGCTAAGAAGGGCTTTCTGTGTCACTGTATTAAGGCCGTGAATATAGAATAACAGAAGAACCATTAGCGACAATTAATGAGCATTTGTGTCAACATTGTGAACTATAATAACCTGCATAAAGTAAATAATGTTGCTACTCAAGGTTACAATAATGCTTGTAGTAGGTACGTACGGTATAAATCATTAACACCTGACATAGCATGCATGATATACTATATATATGCATGAATTCCTTTTAAGTAAGGTATTATATTAAAGATTCGATCAAATATCTTTAGTAGATACTTTAAAAAATCTTTGAAATATGATGACACGGTTGGCGCAGTAAGCTAAGCGATCGACTGCTGAGCCGCGTGTCGCAGGTTCGATCCTGTTGTTGTTTCGGGTCTGGATGTTTGTGTATGTGAGTTTAAATGTTTGTAAACTCATCCAAGATGCAGAAGGAATTTCTAGTGGGTAAAAAAATGGAATACCATTGTGCAAATTCTAAATAGATGAATAGATCTAGGTCATTTCGAACAAAACATGTTAAAGACTACTGCAAATGTCTGCCCGCTTTCAAAAGCAAAAAAATAATAGGATATTAATCCGTATTTAAAAAAACAAACTGCTGTTGCCTACAAAGCGACAATAATTATCATAGCTGTTTTAGAAGTTTTGAAGACTTAAAAAAATGTGCGTTTAGAATTATGTAGGTAGGTACTGAATACGCCTTAAACGGTTTTTTTTGATTAATATTTCAATCAATAAAAAAATGATTTATGGGTTTTCAAAACAGTATTAATTTCGATGAGCGTAATACAATCAGTCGCAATTATTGATTCAACAAGTTTGAAATCTAAATAGTTTTATTTTACGGAGAAGGCCATCTATTCACTAAAAAAGGGTCTAATGCAAAACAGAGTTGTTTATGGTCCAAGTCATTGACCTCGGTTCACGTTCACGCATATTTGAGGCTCCGTAATCGTAATGTAATCTAAAACACCGCGAAACGCAGGTTTCTACAGTAAGATTACACAACAAAAATATTCCATGGGCCGCCCAACTGGTTATTTTTTATATACCGACTAAACTATGATTACGAAATGATTCAAATGATTCTATTTTTAGTTTTAGAACTGTAAAGGTTTGTTTGTCAAGTGCAATTATTGGCCTTAAGGCTCCAATTGCACTTGACAAACAGTTCACGGCTTACTTGCCTTGAGTTACTGCGAACCGTACCTACCTAGTTTTAAACAATTATTTCCCATAATGGTCGTCGATTACGATTATTATTCTTCATTAATGTCAAATCAGTTCAATTTATGAATGTTACTAGGTCTTGCCCGCGGCTTCGCTCGCGTTAAATTTGGGGTAGCACAGTCGGTCTCCAGGGTCTCAACTATCTTTGTACCAAAATTGATCAAAATCGGTTTAGCCATTTAGGCTAGAAGACGTAACAACCAAACTCACTTTCGCTATTATAATATTAGTAAGGATTGTCGTTTATTCATTTCCTTAATATTTTTTTTTTACTTTTTTGGGTATTTCTTATAAAAAAAAACAACAAACAAAAAGCATTTAAAAATACAAAAAAAAAGTAGCCCGCCGGTATCGGGAACAGGGTCCAAGATTCCTGTGGTTATTAATGTTTATTATTAACGGACTTTTTCATGGGACGGGTTATTTTGTTAGCATTTATGTCTACACTGTTTTTGCTAGATAAGTTTTTGTGGCTACGGATTATTTAGTTAGTGTTTGTGACCCTTCATGACTTAACGGATACTTTTTTGCACAGTGTGACCACATCCTAAGGCTGTAGTGGACGCAGAACACACTGGGGAAAAAATGAATGATTAATGAGCCAGACTACATAACCGTTTCAAATTAAGTAAAAATTTATTATGACATGTGTTGGTAAAATATGTTCATTAGAACTTTATTTACTTATCACATTGTGTTGATAACTCATCTTAGTTGGTGTTTCACCTAGCCCCAGAGGCCCAGATCTGTAAAAGATTTGTGGAGGAAATTCCATTCCAATTCTAAGTTATTTGCAGAAAACAACAAACGTGACTCGTATTTAGTCAATTCTATGGATAATGTTTGGACTTTTGCTTTTTAGGAAGTGACAAACTCAGGCTAGAGAAGTGTGGAAGTAGAAAGGGAAACCTTTGGGCCACAACGTAGACTAGTAAAAAATGACTAATATTAGGTAAGTATTTAAATTGGTATAGCGGTTGTTATCTACGGATGTAGGTAAAACATTATAAGCAAGTGTTCAGACGGCAATTTATAGGCTAAAAACCTTTGAATTACTTATAAAAAACTTTATGTTAGTTGCCCATTAATTTTTTGTACTGAAGTAAGTAGGTAATTTGGACATAGACAATGAGTGCTGACCAGTTTCGAAGCCTTAATTTAATACAAACTAAAGCAAGCAATATATATTACTCAATTACGAATTTAAATGTATGTGACCTACTTATTTAGAATAATTAATTAATTAACGGAATAAAATTTTTATTTTTGGGATATTTTACAACTTTTGGTGTAGATAAACCTTGAGGCTCTGGACTGTCGTAATGATTAGTTGTTTTCAGGAAAAAAGACAAGGATAAATAAGGAAGGACAGAAACCTTTCGGGTAAGGATCCACAGGGCCTGAAAATTGTGGCGGTCTGCCCAGTTTGGCCGGACACTGCCGTGGCGGCGATCGCTCGCTTCCGGCCCTGGTTTAGTCCATGTTCCGGAGCGAGAGGGAATGGGAAGCGGCCACTTTCTTCTGCGAAACAGTCATGCTAGCGAAGAAGGTGGCCGGGCGCAAGCACACCGGCTGTACGTTTATGAGCAGTTATGAGCGGAGATGACAGCAAAGCAGAGGGACCTACCGGGGCCACTGCCTGCCAGGGTGGCGGGTTGTTCGAAAGAGATACCGCGACCCCGGAACATAAAGGGCAAAAGAGAACATGGGTGGGTTTTAGTCAGTACAAGTCTGACACTCCTCTCTACTCCGCCCATGGCGGGGGAAGTTATTTAATGGTTACCCATCCGCAAAAGAGGGCCTGAAAATTGGCATATAATTTGGTGTTTTCTAGTTGAAAAATCTCTGGATTATGTATTGGGATTAAGCTTCAAGATACAGAACCCTGAAAACTAATTTAATATTATTCCATTAATTGTGTCTGTTAAACCTGTTTGTAGAACTGCTGCTTAAAATTCAGACGTCATCCATCGTTAAATGGTTTAACAGTGTTTATTATTTTCTTTAAAATGTATTTAAATTATGTTTAAATTAATTTTGATATCTGCATCCTAGTTGCCTACAGTGAAAAATTGCAAAACTTTATGAACTAGCACTTGCATAGGAATGCAAGAAAACTTTAACGCAGGATAATGTAGTTAATCTGCGTGGTTTTACAACCACAAAATTTGGTATGACAGATGTTTTGAAAACGCAGTTAAATGGTTTACCACAAGATTAGAATTGCTAGACTTTGGCTTTTAAAATAAATATGTGCTACTGGCACTATGTCTCAAATCAGTATAATTTGGCCAATCTATTATCATTAACGAGCTAATCATAAGGTATTTTTTTCTGTTGGATAATCGTCAACAAATTGTCCCGCTATGGGCGGAGCGGGGGGAGTGTCAGACTTTCTTGATTAAAACCCATTCATGTTCCTTGTTTTGAGTTCGAGTTCCAGGGCCATGGTATGTCTTTCGCACAACCCGCAATCCCGGCAGGCAGTGGTGAGTGGCCCCTTTGACCCGTATCATATTAAATATTATAATCCTCTCCTATTATTATTTGGAAACGTATGATCTACAAATTAATTATTCATTTTACAATTGCATGCATTATACATGTTTTTTTATATAAAATAAAGTTATTATATTGATTCACACAAATTGTATTAAATTAGATATTTTCTAAAATGAATTCATATGAGTGAATTCGACAGATTGGCGATTCGACTGAGTAAGAAAACACTTGTTATAAATAAAAGCAACAGCCAATTGAGAGCTGTCCTGCGACGCTCTCACGCTCGATTATGACTGCGCAGTCGTACTGCGCAGGCATAACCAAGTGGAAAATATGTATGTATTTCGATATACTCGAAGTTGCATGTGCAGGCCAGGGTGTTTTCTACTACATACGTGTTAGCATGATTGAGTGTACAAGCATAACATCTCGTTTAGCCGGCTTTAGTGATGTATCAGAATGATTTTTTTTTATTAATAATTAATTTTGATTATCAACCAAATTTTAATTGAAGAAGTTGTGTTTCGATGTTAGTGTACAATACAGTATCGTATTTTCGTTTCTAGACCTCAATATTATGTTTATTCAAATATGAATAGTCGTATGTGTACTTCCTTTAAAAATAAACCATAGGTACCATACGACCATAAGTATTCCTTTAAATAAGTTACCTTTAAAGGTTATGTAAGCGTTAAGTATTGACATGAACAACAACAAAAAAACAGATACGAGGCTGAATGTTTATGTTATTTTAGCTAAGGATACTACAAAAAAGTATTTCTTGTTCTGAACATGATTCATAGCTATTTAAAAATAGAACGAATCTCTTTAGCCATTAGTAAAAAAAAAGAATAGGATTGGAATGAATGGAAAACTACACTCACGATCGGCACCGGGTCGGAACCGGTAACTTGCAAATTAAGAATTGTTTGTGATGAGAAAAAACCCTGTTATCATTTATTTATAGTCTTTATATAATATAGTTTTAAATAAAGGTGGTGCATAGAATTTTAATATCGAGGGAAATAAAACCTTAAACAGTTAACAACGTGATTAGAATAAGTAAAAAATTTGAATTTAATTTAATACGCAGTAGTTCCTTCTTTTCGCTCTTATAAGTATTTTATATCGAAATATAAGGTGGTGCTTTCCTTATATATAGGCGGTCATTGTCGATTTCACAAGCATTATTTAAATTAGTAGCATGTCGCTAACACCAGAAGAATATGCAAATATCGTCACTATGTGTGAAGATGCCAGGGAAGTTCAGAAAGAACAATACCAAGCTAAATACAAAACAAGTACAGGTGTATAATGACGGCACCGTAGGCGCGTGGTTAAGCAATTGTCTGCAACGCCGCGTGTCGGGTTCGATCTTCGCCCGGAAAAAGATTTGTGCCACTGACAGTTACTTGTTCCGGGTCTGCCTGTTTGTGAATGTGATTTTAAATGTTTGTAAACGCACCCACGATACAGGAGAAATTCCTAGAGTATTGCAATTCTTAAAAAAAAATCGTGCATTTTTCTATAGTCAAGCAAATCATTCAACGTTTTCAGAAACCGGGACGGGCTACCGAGATGTACTTCGACGACTTCGGATCGAAATATTGTTGCGATCATGCTCCAAAATAACCAAGAAACAACTTCAGGAGACCAGTAGAGACCGATTCATGAAGATTATTTGATAAAACTAGAATGGTCTAAATCTTAACGTACGCCTGCGAACACGCACAATAAGGAGAAAAGAAATGGGTATTTTTAATGTTTTCTTACGAATTTGATTTATGTTCTATGCAGACGGTGAGCAGCGAAGATTCCACCCGAACAAAACAGCTAGTTGGTCATATTGTACCGGTTAGATTTGAAGAAAAAGTGCCGTTTGTCTGTTGATCTGTAATAGTTGAAGTTTGAATCTCTGCAGAAGACGCATGAAGTTAGTGCTGATAGAAAATGGTGCGCTAACTAGTGATGAGCAAGATAAGTGGAAGACATTTTTGATGAGCATGAAAACGGTAGGCCCTATACAACTGAAATTGGAAATCAATTCATTCAGGACGTTGTCCGCGATAAACCTGCGATTAACAATACATTGCATTCCTTGCTTTCGCATCACATACTAGTATATCAGCTGGATTTGCGGACTATTTTAACGTTTGCGATCTTGCTGGCCTACTTGATGCTATCGGTACAACGGAAGGGCTTAGTAAAGTCTACGTGAGAACGTGTCTTCGCGGACTCCTTCCGAACGGTTCCGTGACCAAGGTTTAAGTTCTCGAAGTTGGGTTTGAAGCTTTACAGCGACAAGCTTAGATTACTGTATACACTGTATAGACTGTATGACCGTATATCCTTACTAATATTATAAAGGCGAAAGTGAGTTTGTTTGTTACGTCTTCACGCCTAAATGGCTAAACCAATTTTGATGAATTTTGGTACAGACATAGTTGGGACAATGTTGACGGCCATAGGCTATTTTTTTTTAAAGATTTAGTTATGAGGGCGAAAGAGGGAAGAAAAGGGAAAACTTAACATTGCTATTACAATAAGGCGCAAGGGCAAACCTATTAATCAGGAAAGGGGAACTGTGTTACCCCGAATTTAACGCGAGCGAAGTCGCGGGCAAAAGATAGTACTGTATACATACCAGCTGAGTTTTCATCTATGCATGCTCTTTGTTTGCTCAAACAAGTATAGGTGTAATTAGCGAGGAATTCTCATTACCATACCCCGATATTATTTTAAGAGCATTTATAGTTTTTTTGCTGACTCGTACCAATTCTTTGTTCGAGTGTAAGTAGGTACCTATATAAATTCTAAAATAGGTTTGGTCATTTGCTTTCCTCAAAATTAGGTTAAGCATTCAGCCAGCATCTATTTTTCATATTTGATTCAGAAATAAGTATTAAAGCCTGGATTGACCGCATAAATCAAATCTAATGTATTAAGCATTTTAATCAAAATAAAATAGACTAAAAAGAAACATGCAGCAAATTAGCTGCTAACTTTGCAATTATACCTAAATATTCCAAAAAAAATAAATTTAAAACTTAATTTAAATAACTATTTCATAATACTTTTCTAGTAGTTTAAAAACTAACTACTTAGGAATTAAATATAAACCCAGTAGTGCTTGTACGAAATATAACCGAAGCCACGGGAAAAACTAGTCCATACTCAATGGAAACATCCATGAAATCTCTTACCATATTATGTTCTCCTGGTAGCACAACTCTGTCAGCGCGCTCTTTTGTATTGGGACTCCTCCCCATAGTACTAGCACTGCAGACATCGAGGAGGTGGGCGGCGGAAAATCAATACCGCGACCGGCGCACATTGAAAGTGAAAGGGTTTTGTGACGTCACTTTGCGCATAGTGCGGGAACATTGTGTCATACGGCACGAGAATTTTCACGCTTGTTATCGAAGGGCACTCAGTGGAGTTTTGAAACATGGTTTTGATTTTATTGTATGAAAACGAACTTGTGAGAACTAAAGGTTGTAGCAAAATCAAATGAATAAAAAAATGAAAATAAAAAAATGACTTTTTTAGGGTTCCGTACCTCAAAAGGAAAAAACGGAACCCTTATAGGATCACTTTGTTGTCCGTCTGTCCGTCCGTCTGTCAAGACCCTTTTTCTCAGGAACGCGTGGAGGTATGAAGCTGAAATTTATATCAATTACTCAGGTCTACTGTCCCTTGAAGCTGTGAAAAAATCAAACTTCTAAGCCAACGCAATCAAAAGATACAGCCGTTTATGCCGCAAATTTTCGACACTTGCAAGGGATGCAAAACCTACAGGGTGCTTCCCGTGAACTCAGAATCTTGAAATTTGGTACGAAGCAACGTCTTATAGCATAGATAAAGGAAAAATTACGAAAACCATAAATTTTTAGTTACATCACATAATATTTTTTTTTTAATAATTTTAAACTTACTACCCATTTCCTCATAAACGCGTAGAGGTATTAAATTGAAATTCATACCAAATACTCAGGTCTATAATACCTTTAAGCTGTAACAAAATCAAACTTCTATGTCAACGCAATCAAAAGAAACAGCAATTTAAGCTGCATATTTTGAAACTCGCAAGTACTCGCAAGGGAATCAAAACCTAAAGGGTACTTCCAGTCGACCTAGAATCTTGAAATTTAGCATGAAGCAACGTTTTATAGCACACATAAAGGAAAAATTCCGAAAACCTTAAATTTTTAGTTACATTACAAAATATATATTTATTTTTTATTTAATAAATATAAACTTATTACTTTTTTCCTCATGAACGCGTAGAGCTATCAAGTTGAAATTCATATCAAATACTTAGATCTAATTGCCTTTAACCCGTGAAAAAAAAAATTCTAAGTCAATACTTAATTAATATTTTTGAACCAGATTTCTAAATAGTGACTAAAAAACTTAGTAAATAAATAACTTTAATAAAAGAACTTTCGCAAGTCTGCTGCAAGGCTAGTATAAGTGTTTCAGTTATATTATAGATAAATGATATGTGTTAATATAAAATAAAGGATTACTTAAACGGTAAAGAGATCTTTGTCTTAAATTTATGCTCCTCCATCTTTCCCCATTGTAATGTTATGAATTTCATTTTGCAATAAAAATACCATAGTTATGACTCGATTGTCGTAATGAACGAACTTTGTAAACCTTGCAGGTTTGTACGGAACCCTCGGTGCGCGAGTCCGACTCGCACTTGGCCGGTTTTTTATTTTCTTTTCTTATTTTTGGCATCTAGATGATTCTAGACATCTTTTTTCGCCAAAACAACTCTTCCTTTTTTAAAGTCGGTTTATAAGAGTCATTCCCTAATCAACTTAATGAAACCCGCAAAACGACAAACTTTCATTTGAGGTCAAAAACCTTGTTCTTTGTTACGTAGAGGAAAAATATTTTTGTAGTGTAAGAAAATGAATGATGATAGAATAAAATAATATTTTGAAAAAAAAAATGGAATAATCAAATTAAAGTGCTACCTTGAAATTAATACATATTACTACAATGAAACCTAGACAAAATAATTTTCATTATATTATTGTCGTAATTAAGTATAATTCAAATTATATTATCAATTTTATAATCAGCAATTATTTAATCATATATTATTGCAATTTTAAGTAAACTTGTGTACCTAAATTGTTATTATTACCTATATATTTTAGTTGGACGGCATTTTCACATCTTTTTACTATAACTACCGCAAACAATTTCAAATTCATGAACAACGGTTTAGCTGGCAGTACTTTATAAACCTAGGGAACTGACAAAATGATAAGCGTTTCATTGACTACGGTACCCTATACATAAAAGCAACCTCGTGAGCTGTAATATAAGTTTCCATTGCGGAATTGCGGTCATCAATAGGTTGAAATCATTGACCATGAGTTTAAAAAAAAAAAACATTAATTTAATTCAATTACCAGTGCCATTAGAAGGTAGCATTTTAGAATAATCACGCTTATAATGTTAAGACTACACTTTGTATGTTTGTGTGTATTTTTGTTACTCCTTCGCGCTCAAACGGCTAAACGGTTTTGGTTCGAATTATGTAGATGGCTTATAACCTGGATTAACATTTAGGCTATACTTTTTATATCCCGGGTGATACCGCGGGGCGCAGCTAGTACCTACCTACATTATGGTCAACCATAAGTAGATCTTTCGTTTAACCATTGGAACATTCTAAAAATAGAATATAGATAGTAGAACGCACTAAAAAAGGTTTATTTTTAATTTTAGTGTTTTCAAGCGCTACTGCTTAGCAAGAGATGCTGGTTTTGGCTCCCTGGTTTCATAAACTTTTTTGAGATTTTTCACTTAAATAGCTACAAATTCCAGATTTGAGCCGGTTGATGGCAATAAGCTCGCCTCTAAAACTACGTCATTATGTCAAACACAAGTAGGTACATAATAATTTATGTATGAAAAATATGCTAAAAACCAGAATTATGTCAGGTAAAAAAAAAGATCTTACCTTACTTTTATTGTCAATTAACCAACGCAAAAAAAAACCTTACATAATGCCGAGAGAATGGCGCCGAAAATATTGCTTTACTTTCCAATCATGACTGATCGATATTACTGTCTATCTGTGGGTTCTTTGGAAAAAGTTGCGACACCAGTTTTTCGGGGTGTGTGGGGGGTTGTGTCACATACTAACACAGTTTAGTACATTTTGATAAAAGTGAGGAAACTTTGCCATTGCGGTCGAGTCGGAATAACCGAGTTTTGGAGCCTGGAAAACCAGTGAAAAAATCAACATGTGGGGAAAAGCCTGGGAAATATTTCTCGACGGTATGTTAAGCCAAGTCCAGAGGCCTATGGGGTAAAAACTCTGATACTAGGCAAGGCCAAGTAACCCCAAGGTAAAAAAGAAGGGGAAGTCACATGCTAACGCAGAAAATGATTTTTTATAATCAATTGTCAAGCTAATATTTTTATTTTGGAAACACATACATAATTTTCTTGATGAATATATAAGTACCTACATAAATTAAAGAAATCATGAAAATTATAACGTTCTGTTAAAAAGGCTTAAACAAAAATGTGTTGATGAATTGTAAAAAGAAATTGACACCATGAGACAAAGGTTCTGTATCTAAGAAAATTTTGTTGGTCCGTTGCGCGTCGCACAAACAGTTTGCTAAAGTACTAAAGTGGTATACCTTGCTCTTGCGAAATTCAAAGTAATGTAGTTCTAGATAAAATAAAACTTTATCAACATAACGTTCGGCCTTGACCGTTTCATAAATAGCTCTAGTGAATCAGTAGGGCTACTATGACATCTTATAGCAATTCTTATTCCACTGAGTGAAAGAGATGGTGCTAGACACCCTGTATAGCTCTGTCTCTTTCCCTCAGCGGAATAAGAATTGCTTTAAGAGTTCATAGTAGGGCTACAGTAGCCCTACTATGACCTCTTAAAGCAATTCTTAATCCGCTATACAGGGTGTCTAGCACCATCTCTTTCACTCAGTGGAATAAGAATTGCTATAAGATGTCATAGTAGCCCTTCTGTTCTACTTAACTTTCGGCAAAGGCACGCATGACAACTGTCAAATTGACAACGACTTTTTTGACGCTCAGCGCTGCAATGGTTTGACGCAATTCTGTTATGTTTTTGTTTTATTTTAACGTATCACCAAAGCGCCGTCAGACTGCATTTCCACAAACACACACATTATTTTTCCTGTGGGGTTTGTTAGTTTTTCTTCTACCTCTAGGTAGGATGCTAAAATCCGGTTGAAAATTCGTAATCCTTCACCTCCAAAATGGCTTGACCGTTCTGTAGATTACTTTAGTGTGCCTATGGACCGTCTGGTAGGTCCTTAACTATAATAAGGAGAGCTAGAAGCGCTGTTGTTGGCATTCAAAATTTAAGGCGGCCGAAGTCGGGGGCGAATAACTAGTCAACATAACTTAATCAACCTCGACCCTTACACTTTGAGTTGTTGGTAAACAGGCTTTGTTCAATAAATATTGATAAAAAATGTTAAAGCCCATTAATGAACACATAACTTTTTACTTATGCTGAAAGAACATACATATTACTCGGATCTCATTATATCGTATTTATATACATATACCGTATTTCACGTTCTACAACGACCAAGATCCTTTACCATATAAGTAATATTTAAGATATTCTTAGGCTGAAATTTCATTTTAGATCTTTTTGTGTGGTGTGATTAGTGCCTAACCAAGATAAAATAATACTGAATAGATTGAATTGAAATAGAATAGTTGTTTTAACGTTTATAAGCGCGTTCCGAAACAGTGGTGTCTTATTTTTTTTTTAATATTATTGAAACAAGAAATAATATTTTCCACGTTAAATACCAGTTTTATTTGCTGAAATAATAATTGTTTTCGGATAAAACAATAATAAATTTTAAGTTCAATAATTCACATAATCTGATTTACAGTCGCGTTTTTCCGAACTTAACAATGAAAATAGGCGGTTTCTTCGATTAAAAATGAAAAAAATCTTGTCCTCGGAACTGTGAGTAAAATCGCAATTTTAATGTAACAGTTAGGTAAACAGTAGGCCTACTATGACATCTATAATAATAATAATAATAATAAGTTTATTGATGCTTCAGTTTACAAAGGGGTTTAGTGTTTGGAGCCTCCTTTTAAGCAAACAATGCCTGTGTTAGGAGACTCCGCTCTTCCATAGATTAGCATTTATACTTATTCTAGTTTCGTAACTTAAAATTTTGAACAAAAAAATAAATAATAAAAAATAAATATAACATAAATTTTATAATAAAAACTACAGATGTTAGTGAGATAACTATGTTTCAAGTGCGTATTGTGTCTAGAGAGAGTGTGTGTGAGAGTGTGTGTGAGAGTGTATGTGAGAGTGTATGTGAGAGTGTATGTGAGAGTGTATGTAAGAGTGTATTTGAGAGTGTATGCGAGAGTGTATGTAAGAGTGTATTTGAGAGTATATGTGAGTGTATGTGAGAGTGTTGTATCTACTACTTTATGTGCTCCAACAGTGCCTCTGTGTCATCATATGTAAGTGTTTTTATCCAACTGGTTAATGTCTTCTTAATTTCATAAGTCTTTTTTGTGTATATATTAATAGTTTTATTAATTTTGTTATAGAGTTGTGCAGACCGTTTATTCAATTGCCTACTGGCAAACACAGTTTTAGTATGTGGAATTTGTGCAACGTTGTCAATCCTCCTCTTCCGTAATAATTTTGGATCATATGGCAGGGTTTTGTGTTTTTTTAAGACAGTTTGTATAATGTACATTTTTCTTACGGAAAGTAGATCGCTTATTTGGTATAAGGTCTCCGTAGGAAATCTTTTGTTTTTGAAATACATGATTTTTATTAGAGCTCGCTGGGCTCGCTCCACGTTAATAAAATAAGTTTTCGCTGCACCACCCCAAACAGGGATGCAGTATAGTAAGACGGATTGTACCAAAGCCATGTAAATTTCATTGAGAACATTTCTGGGGGGGTCTCGCTTACTGGTCATACTTTTTGGTATAATGTGACGTAGAGTTTTAAAGATCCAGCTTAATCTCCTAACCCTATTTGAGACCTGTTCAAGATGTGGATGCCAAGACAATCTCTGATCGACTATCACGCCTAGATATTTAGTCTGTGTTACCTGTTCTATGCTTGAACAATTGCAGTATAGACTGTTATTACTTTCTCCGCATGTGTGTATTCTTAGATTGAGATCCATGGTTGGTTGACTATTTTTGTTAATACTAAAGCATATGTAGTTAGTTTTTGATGTATTTAAAGTGAGAAGATTGTTATTAAGCCACTTGGCTACTTGTGCCATACCCAACTCAGCTTTGGTTTTCACATCATCCCAGGAGTTCCCAGAAAATACAACAGCGGTGTCATCGGCGTATGAAAAGACTTTTGCATTATTGATATACATGTTGCAGAGATCATTCAAATATACCAAGAAAGTATACCAAGAAAATATACCAACATCTTAAAGCAGAACTTATTCCACTGAGTGAAAGAGATGGTGCTAGACACCCTGTATAGCTCTGTCCCTTTCCGTCAGCGGAATAAGTTCTGCTTTAGCACGTCATGGTAGGGTAGCAGTACCTACCGTTCTGTTTTTAATTTCTATGGTTGGTACTCAAGTAGTAAGCTGGTGACTCTAAACATAAGCAGTCAAACCAGTGTAGATGTATGTACATACATCCTATTATCATACATACTATTAATGATTTATTTGCTGACATTAATCGACCTTACATGTTGACAAACCTTTGCTTGCAGGACAATGTGAAGTGTTAATTTTTCTGATCTTCTCAGAAGAATGAAACATTTATGTGATAATTACTTAAGAAATTCACGGACAAGTCTAAATTGAAATCCAAATAACATATTTTTTAAATGGCAGAGATTTCTTACTCAATCAGCCAAAACCTGGTATCTATAGGAAGGCATGAGGAAGCGACTTTCTATCGGCTGTTTTGTTGTTGAAGAAACAAGTAAGAAACACGAAATGACGTGCATACGTAATAAAACAGTCTCACATAATGAAAACAAACACCAAGGCTATTCCAGCTTTTTCCGTCAACATGTAAAGTATATATTTATACAGGACTTCATATAACAACAAACAAGTAATTTATACGAAGCATTGAAATCACTTGTTGTCACCAGAGCACTGTTAATTTGTATGGTTAGGAAATCATCAAATAACTTGACTGTCATATTTTTACTGAATAAAACCCACCCATGTTTCTTTGTTTGCCCTTTATGTGTACCCGGCCGTCATCAGGGCACTTCAAGATTCGAATAATATAAGTCTCATTTGCAATCGAACCCGTAAAAGGAAATATAGGAAAACGAGTTTACAGGCATTGTTTAGAAAACAAACTAGTGTTCAACAGGAAAATCCATGAAAAGCGTATTAGGTGGCACGGTGGCGGTGGCGCATTTAGCTTTAATTACACACAATTTATTTTTCTTTAATTATATTATTATGTAATTAAGTAGGCACTAGTTTGTATTTTAATTATTTTCATGTTCGTCATAATAATTGGTAGGTATCACAATCTTGTTACCTTGTCGTCGTGATAATAACTTTAGTAATAACTTGTATTTATGCAGGTTATTTAGAGAATGATACAGCAGCATGTGACCATAGCTGGGTTTACAGATAAGCATGAAGATATAAATAAATACTTACTATTGTCTCTTTTTTTTAATACCTCATCCTTTTTGTAACTAAGTTAGCAGTGGCATTTAGAATTCTTTCAGGATTGTTTTAATTTAAATGTATTTTGTTTTGTGCCAGACATTTTGTGTATGCAAAACGATCATATACTTACCTACACTTTTAAATAATTGAATGATTAGTACACAGACACAGACAATCAAACTAAACAATGTATGCAAAACTTCAGCTTGAATCTGAAAGCAAGAGGTTGGACAAAATAAGAATAGTTTATTTACATATTTAGTCAGTTAAAAACTTGTCAAAAAGAGCAAGGGGATTGTTCGAAAGAGATACTGTGGCCACGGAACATAAAGGGCAAACGAAGGAACATGAGTGGTTTCTAGTCAGTACAAGTCTGACACTCCCCCCGAAATTATTTGATAATTTCCCATCCGCAAAAAAGCGTGTACGATTGTGTACAACACACTGCACTTATTTAACCAACTTTGAAAAAAGGCTGACGTGACTTGCAGTATGTGATTAACACCGTATACTTATTAAAAATAATTGTAATGCATATCTAGTAATATCGATGAACAATAACGTCGTTTCGTTTGATTGTATTTGGCATTTACGGTTATGTATTTTCATCGATCATTGACCTATGTGCTTAGCTCAGATAATAATGGTTTTTCTCGCGGTTTTGTGCAGGTATTATAACGTAGTTAGGCTTAGTAGGTATAATAATTTAAATATAAGGATGTATATTTATGAATATTTATCTAAATACGAGGATGTGTACTCGACTACGCGAGTCGTGCGTACGAGCGTGAATAAGACGCGCGAAAAAAAATTATCCTATGGGTTATTCCAGAACATAATCTACCTCTGTGCCAAATTTTTCAAGATCCGTTCAACCGTTTTGACGTGAAAGAGTAACAAACATCCATTCTTACAAACATTCGCATTTATAATATTAGTACTTAGGGACTTGTCTTGTGTCGTTTTGAGTTACTTATTTGTTGTTAAGGTTTGGCTAGCACATTGTAAGTGTAACAGATTAGAGAGTCCATGGAGAATTCGTGCATGCATTTGTCAATTGTTGTTGTTAAACTATTAAATAACACTTACGAAAACATTGAATGAATGGAATGGTCTAATGCAGCCATGGTGCTTTGTAATACTTGTACTTTCGAAATTATTGTAACGCAACGTTGAAAGCGTACAGTTTACAGAGTTCCCAGTTCGAGTGTCAAAAAAACAAATCTTGATGATCAGCTTGTTATGACCAAAGTTTTAAGGCGAGCAAAAAAGTAAAGAAAATAAAAGATACGCAGTAATTTAAATTTCTTAAAATAGCGGGTAACATGCTTTTGGTTTTTAGGGTTCCGTAGTCAACTAGGAACCCTTATAGTTTCGCCATGTCTGTCTGTCCGTCCGTCCGTCCGTCCGTCCTCGCTTAATCTCTGTAACCGTTAGCACTAGAAAGCTGAAATTTGGTACCAATATGTATATCAATCACGCCGACAAAGTGGTAAAATAAAAATTGGAAAAATATGTTTTATTAGGGTAGCCACCCTATATGTGAAATGGGAAGTGATTTTTTTTTTAATTTCAACCCTAATGTGTGATATATTGTTGGAAAGGTATTTAAAAATGAATAGGGGTTTACTAAGATCATTTTTTGATAATGTCAATAATTTCGGAAATAATCGCTCCAAAAGTAAAAAACAATGTGTCCCTCCCCCTCTAACTTTTGAACCATAAGTTTAGAAAATATGAAAAAAATCTGAAAAGTAGAACTTTATAAGGACTTTCTATGAAAATTATTTTGAACTTGATTGACATAATAGTTTTTGTACCAAAAAAAAAAGTTGTACAAAATAATTTGTGGACTAAGTTTGTAGTATAATCGTTTATGCAAGCATTTTTTTAACTTCGTTTACATATTTTATTATCCTGAACGTATCTTTTTTCAAATTAAAAAAGAATTATTGAAATCGGTTCTCGCAATCCAAAATTAGCACCAAAACTACGGAACCCTACACTGAGCGTGGCCCGACACGCTCTTGGCCGGTTTTTTAAAAAGTGCAACTGCTCTTGGGCACCGCGGTTGCAAATTACCACTTTTTTATGTTTTTAAAACTTATAAATCTGGCGATTGTTTTTGTGCAACCACGGTTACCAAAAGCATGCGAGCAGACAAGCATACAAAACATAAAATTCGCAAAAGCATTAGCTAAGTTCTGCAAAGCTTAAAAGTACCTAAATTTATACTATTTATTTTAGAAATATAATCACATCATCAATCACAAACGATACAATAAATATTCAAAAGATTAAATTCGCGTTGCCAAGTTTTACTTGTAAATGAGAAGAAAAGCTGGTTAGGTCATAAAAAAACCTATTCGTTTCGACAATATTTAGTATTTTATTATGGGTTTGTTCATTGCAACACAATTAAAAACGTTTGTTCATTACAATTAAAAAAAAAACTTTGTTTATGCCTACCTGCATTAAGCAATTAGGCTGCACACTATCATAAGGGTTATCGGAAAATCCAAGATGTCAGTCATAATAGGTCAATTAAAAAAGGTTCCATCTCACCTAATTGCGTGTCAGCGGTGTATAATAAGATCGTTAATTATAGTTTAAAACGAATAAACGAGGAAATGGGTTGTTTTGTAACGTGTATAATTACGTTGCAGCATAAATAGTGCGTTCGTCTTCTGATTTTTATAAGTGAACAATTTTTTTATATTTTTAAATGTGTACTTTACTAATTGTCTTGATTTATTTAATCAGTCGGACATACAGTTGGAAATATTAATAATTAATACAAGCTTATAACTGTCCCACTGGGCAAAGGCCTTTTCTCATAATATGGAGAATTTGTAGGAGGCAAAGTAAAGAATAAAACATAAAGAATCACTATACAGGGTGTAAAATAAATAACTCCAACACCTTGACCAAGTGTGTATATGTTACTGTAAAAGCTCGAACTACGGAAAATCTTAAGATTTTCCAGTAAAACCTAAGATTTACCGACATGACTTGGTAAATGTAAGTATTTATTTTATAGGGACGATTATTTCGGACTTTTGCCATTCCAATTCAGTACATGCTAGATTTTGCCAATGTAAACTGGTAAATGTTGGTTTTAGTTTAATACATCTCTAATATTTACAACTGATTAGGTACCACCTGCCCTAAGATAGGTCGACGGAGCAACGCTACGCGGGCCTCCTATTTCTGGGTGGTTTATAAAAACACCACGAAGGCTAAGATGATGATGATTTTTTTCGACATTTACCGTTCCTTGAATGCAAATCCTAAGATTTACCAAGTGAATGATGAAGTTCGAATCCCAAACTTTTATGGACATTTACCATTCATAGTCGGTAAATCTTAGGTTTTACTGGAAAATCGTAAGTTATACAACTATATTTTATAATTATTATATACAACTTTTGTTCTATGACTTTTGAATATCAAAACTTTTTTTTGGTAATTACTTAATAATAAAACTAACAATGATTATAAGAAATATTTAAAAATGTAATTTTATGTTGAAAAATAAATAAATGTACGAAAAACTAACAACAGACCATAAAATGATATCAAAAAACTCGTCCTCAACGCTGTCAGATGGTACTAATGTACCTAAGAGATGCATAGCGACACTTAGCCTATGGCCAAGGTAGAAGCCAGCCCTTGGGTCGTGAGAAGCGTCAACTATGCGATTTGACAAGTCCTTAAAAAGATTACTTAATTACCTAGTATATATATGTATATGTAAAATTCTCGTGTCACAATGTTCGTTCCACTCCTTCGAAACGGCTCGACCGATGCTTATGATTTTTTTTTATGCTTATGCAGTAAGTCTGAGAATCGGCTACTATCTATTTTTCATAGTCCTTAGTGATAAGGGGGATTTGGGGGACCTAGTATATAAATAAAACTATGTTTTCATTAATAAAAATTAAGTATGCAATAAAACGCGTAATTTATTTCATCACCGCTGTCATTAAACGGTGACGTAAAACATCATGAGAAAACCGGCCTGTTCTAGAACCATAGATACAAAAACATGTGACATCTACCAAGCCACACTGCCCCCCACGTGATGGATTAAAGCCCTGTCTCTCTTAGAAGAAGGATGTAAAAAAAAATACAGCTGTGTTGCCATACTCCTCCGAAATGGCTCTACCGATTTTTATGGTGGCTCTCTCCAGAATTGAAGCTGAGCAGCAGGTGAAACCGATGGGCAAATCTAGTTCGTTATAAAAGGGTTCTTCAACTAAAGTTTGGGAGTTCATTGTCTTAAAATTTACAAATAAAAACTTAGGTACGGTCATCACCTTTAGTCACTTTACATAAATTATTATTTTTTTGATCACTTTATCTTTTTTGCACCTTGTTTGCAACAACGTAGTAAACAAAATAATTAGCGTTACAGAAAAAATATATATTCGTTGCGTTATAAACATATCGATGTGATTATCGAAAGCTTGTAGGCATACGTTAAGAACGATTGAGTCATATACGTTTGTCAAGGTAACACAACCTTGTGTCGAGTTCTAAATACACTTGCAGTTTGATGTTGTTTGCTTAACGTCAAAGTTTCTCAGCGGTTATACCCACATACATTGCCATCAGGGATAGTCTAGTACAGAGATGGCGAACCAATGGCACGCGTGCCAAAGACGGCACGCGACAAAACGAATTGGGCACGCAAACAATTTTAATCATATTTTTATCTTACTATCATTTTTTAACTCGCCGGAGCGATTCATTATTTTCAGAGATGAATAAAATTAATTCGCTTACAAACCGTTTGGCGATGACTCTACTAGTCAGTAAACAAAAATTCGAATTGATAGTAATTATTTTCCTAATACAATCACTTAGTCAAAATTATTTGATGGCACGTCTGTGGCGTCATTCAACATTTATTTAGGAAAAATGGCACGTTGGTTCATCAAAGTTCGCCACCCCTGGTCTAGTAGAATGACTGTCAAAGGTCTCAAGTTCGAACCCAAGCTACGGAACTGGTGCCGGGGATGCGGGTTGTTCGAAAGAGATACCGCGGCCCCGGAACATAAAGCGCAAAAGAAGGTTTTAGTCAGAAAAAGTCTGTCACTCCCCCCCGCTCCGTCCAGAGCGGGTGAAGTTATTTGATGAGTTCTCATCCGCAAAAAAAAGGTACGCGGCTCGGATTTTTCGTTATGACGTGCGTGTTGATCATTTTTTTTAAATAGTATTTTCGTATTGTATAATTATCACCTGGAGGTTTAAAATGCCCATTTTATCGGAATCATAAAAAGTTACCATGTTAAAATGACAATTCACAATATTAAATGCGTCTGTGATCATAGTGATTTTCCTGCCTTGTCTCATTCTATTTGGGGTCGGCGCAACACGTTTTCTTCTTCCATTCTCCCCTATCAGACGTCACGGCATCATTTACTCCTTTCTCCTTCATATTATTCCATAAACAATCTATCCATCTTATCTTTGGCCTTCCTCTCGCTCTCTGTTCATCAACATTCCGATCTTGACGGCTTGTTAACCCAAGTCAGAGGCCTGTGGACGCCATAAAAACTCTGACACCAAGTTTGGCACACACAATAAAGTAAGAAATAATTATACAGTGTTTTGGTGTACTTAAGTATTATGGGCAAAAAATCTCAGCTTTCGTTTTAAGAATCGTCACTATATATTCCGATCTTAATCGAAATAAAATTATGTGTACCTAAGTATTTCTCTAAAAAAGTTGTTAATGATTTATTATGGCGTTGCGTTGAAAGAAATACCGCGGCCTCGGAACGTAAAGGGCAATAGAAGGAACATAGGTGGGTTTTAGTGAGTACAAGTGTGACAGTCTCTCCGCTCCGACCAAAGCGGGGGAAGTTATTTGATGTTTACTAATTCGCAAAAAAAATGTTATTGCCAACCGTTATTCACCATAAACTTTGCCTCTAAAGTAAGCAAGTTTATTTTAAGGTTTTCAAGGTTATTCTAACAAGTTGTTAGTAAGCAAAGTTTAAGATTTAAATTAAGACGAGGAAGGTTGAAGGTCCAATGCCCTTTGCGATTCTTTTGCTATTTTGTCTTTGTATACAGCGTGATCTTTTAAAGACACAACTATAAGGAAAATTCCGTTTCTATGGTAGTTAGTTTGAAAAAAAATTGCTTGTAAGTTAACTGGTTTTATTAAAGCACTCTTTAAAATACCTACCTACCTAAGATACCTTAACACTTCAATGTTTGATAGAAATGTCATAAAAATATTGCCATTTAAATTCAATACTCTCAAAGTCATTGATTGTACTCATGGTGAGCAGTTTTTGTTTACGCGGCAATCAATTAATTTGCAGAATAATTTGTGTGTACTAAAGATAAATAATTAAGTTTATATAACAGTCATCAATAAACTGCCAAAGTTAGTAAATTAGTTACGGACCTTACGCATTTAACAATAAATTCCGTTATGTAAGTTATAAAACAAACTTACTGTTTTATTTGTGACGACGAAGTGGAGCAGTTAAATTATGCCAAGAAGCGTGACAGACAGCCTCTTTCGCGCACCTGTCGTTGCGGACTGAGTCTAACCAGCGCCGGCGCACCGTCGCGGGCAGATCACCGTCTTACAGATATGGCACACCGTCACAAAACCACCGTGTCTCGCTTACAACCACGCACGCATCGGATATCGCGGCGTCTGCGCTGGAGTCTCCGGCCCACACCTCTCGCCACGCATGTGCGAAGCCTACTCAACGGCAGCTTCTGTTAATATTGGTCTTATACGTGTTAATGGCATCAAGCACGCAAACAAAAGTTAAATACCGTAACGCAGAGGGCGACCAAATTAAACAAGCCTGTTTGTTTATTTTTTTCGTGTCTACGACATGTAAATGATTTTCTTTCTTTTTGGTTGTTTTGTCGTGCTAGCTGTTACTCGTGACTCCGTACGCACGCGTTAAGTTCGCCATTTGATTAAAATTTGTTTTTTAGCTAGGAGTATTTTTGTTTGTTCCATTTTTTGTTTGCATTCGTTATTTCATATCTCCTGAACTACTCCACAGTCATACGGCTATAAGGCAAGGTAGATGCCTTATAGCCGTTCTATTCCAATGCATGTCATGACAGTCAGTTGGTATACCATTAAGGAAAATGGGCATAATTATAATATATTGCTGAGCCCCTAAAATTATTACCGTGATAATATATATAACCTGTCCTTCAGAATGAAGTGTATCAACAGCCATATTTCATTACGACATCCGACCAGCCGTTTTGCCATAAAAAGGAATTGCTTTCTGTTTTGACAAACGAGGTTTCTTTCACATTTATATGGATTATGACCAATACCTTTTACTCGTACTAGTCTGACGTAGGTTTAAGCAAAATCTGAACACAATTATTTTACTAAATAATTGTAGACGTGTGTGAGACGTGTTAGATCAAGAAAAACGACGAAATTATTTGCGAAATTCGTTTATTATCACTCAAAATTCAAAATAAACTCTTTTTACTTTAACATAGTTGATTAAAATTGATACGTAGTTTTTGTTAGTTGTATACTAGTAATATATAAATTAAGTATAATTTTAAGTAGGTAGGTATACATAGATGTAAAATCAACAGTCAAACTTAAACTTACGTATTTTGACATTCCAGTGAAAACAACTTTAATTGGCTACGTAGATACAGTTGCAACTTATCTGAAAAGCTGCTAGAGTTAACCATAGATAAATAAACTAAACAAGTGTGTCTTTTTGATCGCTGAACGTGATCTTTTGCAGAACCTGAATTTTGGAAAATATTTTAACTTGCTCAAAAGCTTAGGTAATTTATGCCTAACTATTTAAATTTATATATTTTTACTTAGTCTATAGTGTTAATAGTCAAATATCGGTTTTCACGGACTTTAAATAAATGGCTAAATAAAAATTAAATAGCACTTTTGTTGGATTTTCTACTGTCTGCTATAATTTAATCTTTCGGTTCAGCACCGACAGTTCAAAGTATAAATGAAAAATCTTTCTGTAGACGTTTCTTAGTTTTCACGATAACGGTTAACTTACTTATCTACGCTATACTGTTTTTCTAAAATGTTTAATCTAAGGTTTGTTTTACGTTTAGAGAAGATTCGGTTCATAATGTTTGGATATTTCAAGAAATAAATAATGTATTAGACACTTAAATTGTTTGAACGGTTCATAAATATCTTAATTCGACCTTGTATCCGTCTAACACATAACAAGGTAGAGGTACCTAGTAAACAATGAAATTAAGTTTTATCTACATATTAATTTATAAAGTAAGTACAGATATACCAGGATCATCGAAAGACATTCAGAAATGTATAAATCTTAATAATTATAACATAAGTATACTTAATTATGTACCTATATACAAAGGTGTGACTGGCGTTAAAATATAATGTGTGTAATATTTATTTATATGCATGTGTAGATGTCTTGTTTACATGTATAAGTGGACAAGCAAAAGTTATGTATTTTAGCTCTCAAGTTTATGCAATCCCCCAAATTTTTTAAGGACATTACCCCGACCTCGTGAATATAAATTAAGATTCTTATCCCCATATTCACTTTAACCAACAACTAAATGAATGCTTCAATGTTATTGTAAAGCTGGGATTACAACATTTACAACTCTTGGCGCACTGCCTAGCGTACAAAATTGAACGAGTGATTTTATAAAGGCTTTTATTTAGTTGTCGTTTTGAAATGAGAAGACATCTTAGCTTAACTGCACCAAATAACCGTTGATTCACTTTTTCTTCGTTCAGAGTAAGCTTGGCATTTCGTTAAAGCAACAGAATATATTATAAAAAAAAATACTTAATCACAATTCGTTTATCCGTTCAAAAGCTGTGTCACAGAAACAGAAGTACACACTTTAAAATAATAAAAAGGGAGTTCTTCTGTTTTGTTCGGGGTTTTAGAAACAAAGTACTAAATTGGAAAGACCTTACTAAAAGGGTAGAAATATTGTTTAGTGGCGACCATGAATTCGTAAGAAGGGTGGGTAGTATCCGCAGGACGAGAATCGAGATAAATCGTACGATTGGAGAACTTTAATGATGCTAAAGAAGGCAAAATAGTTAATCACTTTTTAGTCAAGTTTCCAGTACACTGGTGTTTGAAAGTGGTCGGATCTATCACTTGGTTGTCCTAGTGTTCCAAGCTATGATACCAGGACACAGACCAGGACTTGTCGGTTCCTACACCGTTTTTAATGTTGTGGTGATTAAATAGTTTACTCAATAATGGTCAGTGGGTGAAATCGGGATAAGATGGTGATTAAAGTATGTGTTTGGGATCGAATTCCTTACCACTGCGGAAGTAGATGGGAAAGATATATAAACAAGTATTCTGTGTGTTAAAAGTATATACGTACGTCTAAGATGACACGTCATTTAGTTATATCTGTATTAATTTTCATATAATTACACAAGAATAATGACTAGGTAACGATAATCATTTGGTGCAACTAAGTATGCCTTGATGATTAGAGTCGATTGCACTTAAAACTATATTCTGTGTTGTAGCGGTTAGTAACATACAAATTACGCAGGCAGAGACGTAGGAAAAACATAATGTTTGATTAAACATCATATTGTATCAGGACGGAGGATCTGCAGGGTTATTGCCCAACACACTAAAACATCGCTATCCCGATGCTAATGCTATTTAGCATTTTCTTCGAATTCCTTTAAAAAAGATTGTGATGCAGAAGTGTGTTACGCAATTGGGATTCTGATCTTCTTAGGTTTTTTTTATACTCGTAAGTTCATGTCTCCCAGGCGGTGAACAGGCCACATGCATTCGCATCCAGCTGGGATCACCATGGTACTGGTTTCCCAACAGTCACTGCAAATAGAATTCGGTTGTAAAATCAAGGAAGATAAATCAGGTTTTCAATATAAATAGTTTGGAACGTCGACGTAAATTACTATATGTAATTTAACACGAAAATACTAAAAATCACGTGTTACCCTTAAGTATGTTTTTTTGGTCTTTTTTTTTTCTAAAACAAAGAACGTCAGTCTAAAATCCCACCAAACGGGCCCTAAATGAATATAATCAATAAACAAAGCAAAGATACACTGATAACACTGATTTGAAATGTAAATTGCTTCTTCAAATTTTTAATAATTAGTGTCCTTTTGTTTTTCCATCAAAACCAAAAGCATTAATTCAGTGCCAAAAATCAAAGTACATATTTTTATGTAATTAAAAACTGAAGGTGCTCCCTGGAAATAAACATACCAGAGCGTCCAAGTTCTTTACCCTCATCACATTGCTAAAAAGAATAATTTACTTTGTCCGCGTGAGTTATGTCTTTTCCGGGACAAAGGTATCATACGTAAATTCAGGATAAATAAGCTACATTCAGAAATCCCTTAAGTGGTGTTAAAAAAACTAACATCCCTTAATTTTCATAAAATTTCGCCTTTTAATCTAACCTGCGCTGGTTAGGCATTTAATTTACCTCTGGTACATAGTACTCACACAATTGGGGTATTTAATTATTGAATAGAAAGAAATTGTATCTATACAATGCAAGGATAGCTGCACAAGCTTCAGCAGCTCCAATACTGTTAAATGCCGTCAATTTATTTGCCCCTCTCACCTCTCCCTCTTGCGGAGCAGGACTGGCATTGAACCAAGCATTTTTGTTAGCCATATAATCGTTACAATATGCTTGCTTACATTTTACTGCATGTTTTAAATATCGAGCAAACTTTCCGGAATTTTATTTTAACACCTCAAACAGGATCCCATGAAAGATGTCTACCTGGTCTCCCAACCAGTGTTTACGAAAGGCTTAAGGTCATACAACTCAAACAAAGACTGTTTGAGTTGTATGACCTTCTTACTTTTTCCGATTCTTCCGATTATTAAGATTAAATGGTAAGCGATATCGACTATTCTGCCAAAAGGGAATCTAGGAATAGGGCCTTTTACAACACGGTTAGCGCAATGGCTGTGCGACTGGTTGCTGCGCTGCGTTTCCCGCACGGAACAAATATTTGTACCTATGGCCTACAGGTTCCCGTTCATGGTTTGGCTGTATGTGTATGTGATTTTTAATGTTTGTAAACGCCACCACGACACAGGAAGAGAAATCATAGTGTGGGTCAGTTTAAACCGGTCAAGAGTGAACCTTTCTTTTGACTGCGTAGACTTAGAGGGTTAGTTTTTTCATAGCACAAAGGGACCATATTATAAGGTTTTAAATTCAACTCGAAACCTTCACGTGCTCCCGAGATTAAGGGTCTTGACAGACAGAGAGAGACGGACAACAAAGTGATCCAATAAGGGCTTTGTGTTTTTCTTTTTGAGGTACAGAAAATATGCTTTTGAGTAAATTATGCTTAAAATTCTACTACCTAAATTGGACGTAGTTACACGATAAGGATCCAATCCACATTAAGCTAGTTTTGAGATATTGAATTTTAAAGTTTGCATCGGAATTCTTCTATGATGCAGTGCTGTAAATTTGTTGGTTTTATTGAAATTATAAGGAAAACTATTTATATTTTAACTTTAAATAAAATTTACTAAGTTTAATTTGATATTTCAAATATTATTCAAGAAAATATGGGTTTGGATCCTTTTTGATAAATTGTATTCTCAATAAAGCCAGCATAAAATGATGTTTCGCAATAAGGAACCACGTCATGAACTGTTAACTTAATCTTGAAAAATAAATAAAACTACTAATAATTCATTAAAAAAGTAAAACCTGTAGTGCTTGACACTAACGACCGCAGGTTATGGCAGAGTAAGGAGCTTCACGGACGCTTTTTCCGGACCCTACATGGACCCGATGTAGATCAATCAGCGTCCGTAACCTGGCTACGTTCCGGGGACCTCTTTGGAGAAACCGAAGGTTTTGTCTGTGCAATTATGGATGAAGTTATGATGACGAATAACCACGAGATTTATTGTGAAGGACGGCACGGTTGACATATGTCGGGAATGCCACCGTCCGGGAGAATCAATACACATTATCTCCGGTTGTTCTCGTCTAGCTAACGGAGAGTACTTGCATAGACACAACCTTGTAGCCAGGATTATCCATCAGCAACTTGCTCTAAAATACAACCTTGTGGAATCGGAAGTGCCGTACTACAGGTATGAGCCCGACCCAGTTCTTGAACAATATCACAATATCACATTGTACTGGGATCGCTCCATCATCACTGACAGGACTATTGTTGCCAACAAGCCTGATATAGTGGTGGTGGATCGATTAGGGCGGCGCGCAATGATTGTTGACATAACAGTCCCGCATGATGAGAACCTCGTGAAAGCCGAGAAAGATAAGCAAATCAAGTATATTGACTTGGCTCGCGAGGTTGTCGACATGTGGGACGTGGACTCAGCGATCATTGTGCCGATAGTCGTTACAGCCAATGGCTTAATTGCTAAGAGCCTCGACCAACACCTGAGAAGGCTCTCGTTAGGCAGCTGGATCAAGGGCTTGATACAGAAAGCGGTACTCCTGAACACGGCTCGTATTGTTAGGAGGTTCCTTTCTCTGGGGCCCTGACCGCCGGTAGCTTGGATCCTGTTCTCGATACCGGTGGGCTACTATTTTTATATTTTTAAATGTTTTTTTATTGGTTTTTATACATATTATTACATTTTCAATATTTGAAAATGTAATAATATGTATAAAAACCAATAAATGAACTAGAAATTCACTAAAAAAGTTTTATTCATATATTCGCCTATGTATCGGTTTTTGAAGTAACAATAATTATCAGAAAGGATCCAAGTGAATTGGATCTCTTTTAAGATTACTTATTTTATACTATTACCAATAAATATTGTTTCTCACTAATGATCCATGAGGATTGGATTTTTTCAGTGGATTCATAATAAACGCCCGCCATACATGTGGACTGGTACCTTGTGTTTATAACAATGTCATGTGTTCGTATTTCACTGGGATCTTTTTGCTGACTGAAAATATCGACCTTTACGGTCTCTTTGGTATAGTTAACTCAATTTTGGTAGTTTTGTGGATTGGATCCTTATCGTGTAACTACGTCCAATTATGCTTTTGAGTAAAATATGGAACGAAACTACACTTCTATAATACTGGAAGGGTATGCAGAGTAAGTAGATAACTAGCTATAGTACACTTTCATTTGGCACCGTGATGGCGTATCTATTACCATGGCGGGCACACTTCCTCACGCCTACTACACCGGTCTAATCTAAATAAGTATATATATATGTGTTATTCTAGACCATAATCTACTTCTGTGCCAAATTTCATCAAGTTCTGTTCAGCCGTTTTGACGTAAAAGAGTAACATAATATTAGTAAGATAGCTGGCCCCCGCATCTTCACCCGCGTGATATCGAAAAAAAAGTTTCCCATATGTTATTACAGACCATAATCTAGAATTAATATTTGACTTAATTTTATCAAGATCCGTTCAGCAGTTTTGAAAGAATAACAAACATCCATACCTACATATAGTAGGATTAATCTGAAATATATTTGGCTTACACATCATTACCAAGAAGAGGTTATGATATTATATCATAATCTAACTACATATTTGCTTTTTCTCTAGTATGTTAGGCTCGGCTGCCAGCATCCTCCTACGTGACCTCCACAACCTGGGTAACATGATGCCTCTTTGAAATACTGGCTAATTAATTACTGTGCATGTATACAACCGTGCGACCGCGCAACCGTCGTCCGTGATATTAAGGATTCATTATTTTAATTATGTATCAAATTATTCTTGCTTTATTCTGATAAGTTTTTTAGTCCTTTAGCTCAGTTCAGCCGCATGGCTTACAATTGCACTTTACCTTTGACATTTTTTAAATGCTGATTCTGATTTTTTCTCTGCGCCTGAATGGATAATGTGTAAAGTAAAGTGTTTGGTTTAACTTACACATTGTTGGATAACATGAATAAACACTCTTCAAGTCTTGGCAGTTTCATTATTAATTCAAAAGAGCCAGGCAGAGTTTTTGGTTCACTCTCTAGCTGTTTTTGGGGCTAAGTTGAGGGTAGCTTCTAGTCAAGCACTGGTTAACACTACACCCCTTTGTAAGAATCCTTGTCAAGCTTTTGGGATTAATGCTAACAGTTTGAACATTCCAGTAGGGTCGGGGTTAGAAGACGCCTCGATAGAAGATTGATCGATTGTTTCTCTAATGCATTTATTGTTTCACGTTCATCGGCACTTGCCAATAAACGTGACAGTTGCAGTCTATCAACGCAAACACAACGTGATATCAATTCTCTAACATTGTAGAACACACAGCGGAGCCCGAATCAGGACGCCAATATGTTCGAGTAGAAATGAAAATAGTGAAAAGTTATAGTTACCTGGTGTATCGTCTTCTGGTCAAATGGATGGTTTTGTTCCATTGGACACACGCAAATCCGAGGCTGGAGCAGATCTGAAACAGATTAATGTAGAAGAGGCATTATTAAATACTAAATTATTATTTACAAACTATAAATATACATAAACTAATTATAAACATGTGTACAAGTATAAAATAATTAAGCAGCGTCAAAAAATACGTCCGCATCGCAGTCAGCAGGAATAATAGTGCCCAGAAAGCTGTCAAAATAATTAAATTATTATACAAGAAATAGTCATAATATGGTAACATATTATGACTCTTTCTTGTTCTATAAATAACATGGTAATAGAGTTGTGTTACGTTGCCTAGTCATCGCCATTCGGCAATCGTTGTGTGTTCCCCCTTCAATCTCAACGTTCTATAGTGCAAAGTCCAGTACTTGATAAAATGTAATATCAGCTGGCTGATGACTAAATAAATATAAAATACAGGTCAATGTGCGTAACAGACCTTGATTATAAATTCCAACGGTAAAAAAATTGAATGTCTGTCCTCAAAAATTCAAGTTGTTTGCTTTTGAATTACCAGCCGAAATTTGCATAATGTGTTAACAAATGGTGGAAGACAGTTGAAGTTAATTGTGGTGCTCTCTTTGTTAGGTAAATACACCAGTGACTGGCCGTCTAGTGACGTAGGCGCAGTTATTGTCTAGGTCCTATGAGCTGACGGAGATTCGATAGGAGGACTTACCTCATTGGTGTCTCCGACAATGTCACTTGACGTCATTATACAGCGAACCTCTTCATAGTACGCTGGTCGGTATTCGTATTCGTTGGTATTCAGCTTCTTGATCTTCCTTTCTAGATGGCAGATTGGGTAATGTTTCTAAAAAAAAAATTGTCAGGATGGTATAATTGTAAATTAACAAAGTTGATTTGATATCTGCTGTATTATGAACATCTTAATTATTATTAGTAGGTATCTTGTTTTTGTCCTCATCAAAACATCGATCAAAATATACGTTCCCTTTTCAAGACTCAACTGGATTTAAGTCTTCTTACTCTGGGCATCTGACAATTATTAGTTCTGTAATCCTATGTTTTCGCTACAGAAAAAAATTTGATACGGAGTTTATTAAAGTTGAAGCTTCGATATTTTTTTTCTTAGTTAATTCATTGTTTACTCATTTCTAAAAACCTTTTCCCATCTATGTTAGGGTCGGTCTCCAGTCTAGCCAGTTGCAGCTGTATATCAGTAGCCTTACTAATATTATAAAAGCGAAAGCGAATTAGTTTGTTTGTTACGTTTTTACGCCTTAATGGCTAAACCGATTTTGATGAGTGAAAAAAGTTAGAAAAACTGAAGAAAAGGAAAGAGAAAGAAATTTTATTTTTGATCATCAATCGGGTTAAAGTTAGCGATAATCAAAAGTAACTATGCCACGCGGACGAAGTCGCGGGTGGAAGCTACTTAGTTGAATCCAAGGCAACAGACTATTTGACTTCCCAAACTCAGTATGCATTGGATTTTCAGGATATTGACTTTCTTTAATTAGAAATGCGTAACCTGTGTATGAACGAAAACATATAATTATAATTTCACAAAACCCTTTGAAAGTTCACGAATTAAAAAACAAAAAATATTTCTTATTTATAATTTGTCGATAAAATTACCATCGCGAAGTAGCACGAAAGTAGATAAAATTCATGTAAATGAATGTTGTATGTTGAGGTCAACGCATCCGTCTAGCTTTTGGTAAATTTCCATGTTATGGCTATCCATGTGAATGCTTCGCCCGTTTTGCCCGCTTCGCCCCGGCTGACAACATTCTATCGCCCAATAAAACAATCGTTGGATTGCCCAATGATTGCACGAATAACGGCGGTAATCACGGGCGCGTTCTAAAAATAGACACGAATGTGGTTTGGAAACGTTCACGCATTTTTTTTGGGTTCCGTACATCATAAATAAATAAACAGAAGCCTCATAGGATCACTTTACTGTCCGTCTGTCTGTCAAAGCATTTTAGCTCGAGAACGCGTTAATGTATCAAGTTAAAATTAAAAATATGTAGTCAGGTCTGCGGGCCCTTGGAGTGTTGTGAAATCAATAACCTTATGAGTTTATGCAGTCAATAGATATGGCCATTTAAGTCGCATTTCTCATACATTAGAAGCATGAAATTCGACAAGAAGCAATATGATATTACACCAGTAAAGGGGAAAATATTCTTTTTGTAGATATATGACCAAAACAAAATGTGATATTAGAACAAAAACTTAATTGCACTTAATAACCTAACCGCGGCCTATGTCGATGTATGCAGACAACAGTTTCTTAACGGCAAAGTTAAGTTTGTCCTTTAAAACAGTTTCATCAGAAACAATCTTTTCGTTCGGTAGTTCCATTAGTTACAAGTTTGTACGGAACGACTACGAGTACGACTCGCACTTGACCGTTTTAATTCTATTTTTGGACGGTGTTACATCAGACTAAGATAACTGTTTGATTACGAAGTACACTTAAAGCAGATTGTTCTTCTTTCCTATAAATAAATGCTCATGGGGTCTTCCGCCACCAATTTACTGCTTTAAGTAATTGTATCACTAAAATGTCGGCCAAGTGGGAGTCGGAATCGCGCAACGAGGGTTCCGTGCAAACTTGCGACACAAATAGTCATATCTTTTGACTGCGTAAACTTAGAGCGTTGACTTTATCACAGCTCCACGGGACATCAGACTTGTGTATGGGTTTTAATTTCAATTGGATACTTACGCTTTCCCGAGATAAAGGCTCTTGCCAGACAGTCAGACAGACGGACAAAGTGTTAAGGTAGAGTATCAAAAAATTAAATCAAATTATCCTTCCTTCCTTTTTCTCTGGGAAAAATAATTGAGTAATGTAACTTACCGACTTAAATCCCCATGGTTTCTGTTACCTGCCCAAGATCGCAAAATACCAGAACCGACTTTTCGAGCATTTCTCTTAATCAGTGCGGAGATGGGTTGCCATTAATTATATTCAAGCCGTAACTGGTTTGTGGGGTCCGACAGGCAGTCGCTCCGTGGAAAATAAAGGATTTGGCAGAATTTAACAAAACAGGAAACTAACCCCAAAGTACACAGTTGGTTGGTACTATGATTTCTCCTGTATCGTGGATGCGTTTACAAACATTGAAACTCACATATCTACACAAACAGCTAAACCTGGAACAACTATCTGTAGGCCTTACAAATATTTGTTTCGTGCGGGGTTCGAACCCGCGACACGCGGCGTAGCAGTCGATCGTTCAGCCCCTGCGCCAACCGTGTCGTCAAATACATCATCATTTGCTATTTCTCAACAATTTTAGAGTCGGCTTCCCGTCTTACCAGATGCAGCTGAATTCCAGTGTTTAACGTGGAGCGACCGCCAATCTGACCTTCACAACCAATACTAATTCATGAATTGATGAAATGTGTTATGATGAACTGGGTAATAGGATACCTATTGTTGGGAGTGGTTGTCAGACTTTTGGGGTCCTACTGACTATCTTGTCAAAGATCTACAAACGACAGCTTAACGTATTGTCCGAGGTA
Organism: Ochropleura leucogaster; assembly: GCA_958449745.1. Taxonomy (NCBI): domain Eukaryota; kingdom Metazoa; phylum Arthropoda; class Insecta; order Lepidoptera; family Noctuidae; genus Ochropleura; species Ochropleura leucogaster. The sequence goes on from OY288200.1 coordinate 11,454,460, forward strand.
CGGATGAAACTCGGTACGTAACGGGTTACCCATCCACAGACCAACCTTGGCAAACGCGGCCTAACCTAAAGGTCGGACGTAGCGGCTGCTATTGCTTAGCCACGACCCCTTCAATGGAATAAAATGTAATACATAGTTAAAGAAAACCCGTTGGCTGGTAGTCTTATCGGCAATCCTATTCATCCGACACGTATCGGCATGTATACAAAACCTTAGTACGCTTTTTTTTTGGGAATTCGCTTTATTTGATTTAGAATGACGTTATTTATAATCTTAACATGAATAATGTAAATACGATTTTGTAATGTAGTTTCTTGCCCATTCTTCTCCATAGAGATCAACGCTTTGGCATTCCAAAGCGTTGATCAATCAAAGCGTTGAAAGTACAGTAGTTGCCCATTGGCAACTACTGTACTTTTACAAGTTATTATGCCTTGTGACTGGGACTGTAGCTTGATCATTTTGTTTCATGACATTCAAAATTGTCTGTAGTGGTCTATTTGAAATAAATGCTTTGAGTTTGAGTTTACCTAACCATGCCAACAAAACATGTATGCAAAACAATTCAATCGAAAACCGTATGGGAGATTTCCAAAACAAATCGTAAATTATCTCAAGAATGACATGTGAACGATATGAGATGTTCCCAGATACTTCAAATCTTAACAAATTTTTAGAATGTCAAGTGAGGGCTAAGAGAGATTTCCAAGTACCTATAAATCAGAACCAATCCCAAGAATGTCAAGTGTGCAAAACGCCATTATCGACATCGACCAAGCTAAGTTACAGTTCATGGGAAAAAAATGCAACACTTGTAATTTATAGATAACATGCTAAAATAGTTATAGCCAATAGAAGTCGTTAGTTTTATTTTTGTATTTTATTCTCTGTGTTCTCATTGGTTAAGGTTTTTGATTTGTTGATTAGTTGTAGCCAATAAGATTCTGTTTCATCCTAAGATATATAGTTAAGCTTTTGTAAAATAAATTCATTCAACCTTCTGAACTGGAGTCTGCCTCATCTCTCTACCACATATCCTTACATCGGTAACATACCCTACATTGGTGACCACCCGACATTGGTGAACCGTCGACGCTGAACAATGGAAGGACAAATCCCTGCTCAAATCGCTGTTGAGGAGCCTAAAGAAAGAAATCAGGACCACGTCGAGCTCACCCTGGCTGGAGTATCCGTGCAATCAAGATTTCTTCCTTTCTGGCGTGAACTACCGAAGGCCTGGTTTATCCACTTCGAAGCCACCGTCAACCCGCTGCACACATCAGACGCACAGAAGTTCACTTACTTGCTGCAACAACTCCAGAGCATCGACCTACAGCATCTCACCGACATCCTGTACAACCCGCCGGCCACAGAAAAATACAACGCAGCTAAAGAGCGCCTACTCGCCGTGTATGACACATCAGACGCGAAGAACTTTCAAAAATTAATTAGCGGTCTCGAACTAGGCGACCAGAAACCGTCACAGCTGCTACGAAAGATGCGACAACTTGGTACCGGCATGATCACAGAAGAGGGACTGAAAATCGAATGGCTTAATCAGATGCCAGCCCAAATCAGAGTCGTGTTATCAATCAACACAGAATCGTCGCTAGACACACTCGCCGCAATGGCTGACAAAATGGTTGAATACACCGATTCACCCAACATCGCTGCAGTATCAACGCACACACCGACAGAGTCATCAACTGTTAACAATAACGACGCGTTATCAACGCTAACAAGACAAGTTGATAAGCTCTCTCTTGAGATCGCCGAATTACGCCGTGGCTACAGTCGTTGGCCACACCGAAGGTCTCGCCATCCCTTTCACTCACGTTCGCGTTCCCGCTCGCATTCCAATAAGCGAAATGTGCGCCCACTTAAGCCAGGAGATACAACGTGGGAATGCAGATACCATTTTAGATTTGGTGATCGAGCAATAAGGTGTGAGTCACCGTGCAGTCGAAGAAAAAGTACAGAAGAAACACACAAGACGCCCGTCATACCGTTAAACTAGAATCGACATCGACTGTGGCGAGCGTCGGTGTCTCCAGTACAAGTAATCGCCTATGCATCCACGATCGCAACACTCACGAACGTTTCCTCGTGGACACAGGCGCCGATATCTCCGTGTTAGCAGCAACACCTAAAACGAGAAGATTAAAAAGCAAGAGAGACGACGCCTTACAACTCTTCGCAGCCAATAACTCTCCGATCGCAACATACGGAGAAAAAACAATCAACTTGAACCTTGGGCTACGACGCAATTTTCAATGGACATTTATAGTCGCCGACGTAAAGACATCCATACTGGGAGCAGATTTCCTTCGGCACTACAAGATACTCGTCGACCTACACAGTAAGAAGTTAATAGATAAAGTCACCGAGTTATCCGTCAGCACCATTGAAATTACCACACCTGCCGAAACCGTCTACATTATCAGCTCCGATCAGGACTATCATGGCATCCTAAAAAAACATCCAGATGTGTTGCGACCCATGTCACTGAAGCAGCCATCAAAACACGAGGTCGTTCATCACATCGAAACATCTGGCCCGCCACTCTACGCACGTGCGCGCCCGCTACCGCCCGACAAGTACAAAGCCGCTAAACAAGAATTTGACCGCATGATAGAAATGGGCATATGTAAGCCGTCAATGAGTCCCTGGGCTAGTCCACTTCACGTGGTTAAGAAAAAAGATGGAGGGCTACGCGTTTGTGGCGATTACAGACGCCTTAACGCAGTGACACAGCCAGACCGTTACCCGATACCACGCATACAAGATTTTACTTACCAGCTGCAAGGCAAGAAAATATTCTCCAAATTAGATCTCAAAATGGCCTACTTTTGGATACCTTTAAACAGTGAAGATGCCAAGAAAACCGCAATAATAACACCGTTTGGCCTTTTCGAATTCAATTGTATGACGTTTGGCTTACGTAACGCTAGTCAAACTTTCCAACGATTCATGAACCAAGTATTACATGGCCTAGAAGGAGTTTTCTGTTTTATCGACGATATTCTTCTGCACGCTGATGATGAAGAAGCAATGAAGAATATTCTACATCAAGTTCTGCAACGCCTAGAGAAGTATGGCGTAGCACTCAATGTTGACAAGTGCGAGTTTGGCAAACAGAAAATTAACTTCTTGGGCTACGAAGTATCGGCCGACGGAATTAAACCTACTGAAGAGCGCATCCAAGCCATATCTACATACCCAAAGCCGAAAACCATAATCGAGTTACGACGTTTCCTAGGCATGCTAAATTTCTACCGGGACTGCTTACCACATCAAGCCGATCTACAAACCGAGCTCAACAAATACCTACACAACAAGAAGAAAAATGATAAGACACCGATTGTATGGACACCCGAAGCAGAGATTGCATTTAAAAAATGCCGCCAAAGCATTTTAGACGCGACCACGCTAGCGTACCCGTCAAGTAATAGCGAACTTGTTATCATGACAGACGCCTCAGATAACAGCCTCGGTGCAGTACTACAACAGAAAGTCAACACAGTTTGGAAACCACTGGCATTTTTCTCCAAAACCATGAGCGCGGCGCAACGTCGATATAGCGTGTACGACCGCGAACTACTAGCGATCTACGCGGCTATAAAACACTTCCGCCGACTGATAGAAGGCTGTGACGTCACTATTTACACCGACCACAAACCTCTCTCTCACGCTCTATTGAAACCAGCAAGTAGCAGTGACACACCGCGGCGAGAGAGACAACTACACTTTATTAGCCAATTCTGTACAAGTATCAAATACTTAGAAGGAGAGAAAAACTCAGTCGCCGACGCCTTATCACGCATAGAAGAGATACAATGCCCCACTTTGATCGACTACAATCAGCTGGCCATCGATCAAAATAACAATGAAGAACTAGAAAAGCTCAGATTACAACCGAACTTAAAGTTTAGCGCCATACATAACACTACCCGGAATGATACGACCAATCACGTGCGAAGTATCCTTATCTCCGCCTCGACCTTTTTTACCTGCAGCATATCGTTACGCAGCTTTCAAAGCGCAACACGAACTATGCCACCCAGGGGTGCGAACAACCCGCAAGCAGATGTCGTCGAAATTTTTTTGGCCCGATATGAATAAACAAGTCGCCGAGTGGACGCGAGCATGTATCAGTTGTCAGCGCGCAAAAGTTAACCGTCACGTCATTACTCCGTTATCTACTTTCCCGCCGTCGCAACGTTTTGAGCACATACACATCGATATAGTTGGTCCATTACGTTTATCAAACGACCATCGATACTGCATCACTATTATCGATAGGTGTACGAGTTGGCCCGAAGCAATCCCTGTACGAGAAATTACCGCTGAGATCGTCGCAAAAGCGCTGTACGAACACTGGATAGCGCGTTTCGGTTGTCCACTACGCATATCAACCGACCAAGGACGACAGTTCGAGACGCAGCTGTTCAACGCTTTAATGAAAAAGTTCGGGATAACCAGAATACGCACTGCAGCTTACCATCCACAAGCAAATGGAAAAATCGAAAGGTGGCACAGAACGATGAAGGCAGCGCTCATGGCACGCAGCGCCACAACTACATGGACAGACGAATTGCCCACTGTATTACTTGGCCTACGTAGCGCAATACGGGACGACAACAACCTTAGTCCCGCGCTTATGACCTATGGAACTACACTGCGGATACCATCTGATTTCTTCGTACCTACACAGTCAAAGATTGAAGATGCGGACTACGTACGACAATTAATTCAAATAATGACGTCATTGGCACCTACCGAGCGTAAACAAGCACAACAACGAACGTTTGTGTACAAGGACCTCGCAACATGCAAACACGTTTTCATACGTAACGATTCCGTACGATCCCCGCTCACTCCGCCTTACGATGGCCCATTTGAAGTACTGCAACGTCACGAGAAGCACTTCAAGATACAATTACCAAGTCGAACAGCCATAATATCGCTCGACAGACTAAAACCTGCTTACGTTTTTAACGAACAGGCGAACGATACAGTTTTGCATACACCCATAACGCATACCGCTAATGTCAGGACAAAGAGCAACACGGATACCGAAACTCAAGTGCCGCAGAAATTTAACAATAGTGCGACCAGTCCACCCTCTGCAAAGTCGGACGCCAGTCTCCCATACGTCACACGTACCGGACGAATAGTTAAGAAGAAGGTACGCTTCGCTTGAGGGGGAGTGATATGGGAGATTTCCAAAACAAATCGTAAATTATCTCAAGAATGACATGTGAACGATATGAGATGTTCCCAGATACTTCAAATCTTAACAAATTTTTAGAATGTCAAGTGAGGGCTAAGAGAGATTTCCAAGTACCTATAAATCAGAACCAATCCCAAGAATGTCAAGTGTGCAAAACGCCATTATCGACATCGACCAAGCTAAGTTACAGTTCATGGGAAAAAAATGCAACACTTGTAATTTATAGATAACATGCTAAAATAGTTATAGCCAATAGAAGTCGTTAGTTTTATTTTTGTATTTTATTCTCTGTGTTCTCATTGGTTAAGGTTTTTGATTTGTTGATTAGTTGTAGCCAATAAGATTCTGTTTCATCCTAAGATATATAGTTAAGCTTTTGTAAAATAAATTCATTCAACCTTCTGAACTGGAGTCTGCCTCATCTCTCTACCACATATCCTTACATCGGTAACATACCTCAACAACCGGAATGTGCGTCAAATTACACTAATAAAGAAAACGCATGATTAAAATGATTTTATCACAAATATTCTCAACATTAACTTCATAAGAACAATCTGCCAACGTACAAGATTCAGTTCTACGTCTAATTAGCTTGATTACTAATTAAGAGGTTAATTTCAAGCCAAAGACGACAATTAGTAGAGTTGATTGATTAATCCGACCTACGATATGGAGAGAAGGACCAGACGTGCCCTATAAGCTCTGCTTTAGTTTTTACTAGATATTTCGTGATACGATGGTGTCAATTCTGTTCACAAACTAAAAATCACTAAAATTAATTTAAATTTATTCCTGTGAAACAACGTTTCTTATTCTGAAATTGATTGAAGTGACAAAACTTAACTATATCATAGTTTACTCGCATTAATGATTGTTCAGTTATTCAATTAAGAAAAAAACGTAATCTCACTATTCTGAAATTGACGGTTTTTCACCAAAAATAGTGTTGACAAACTAAATCGGACTATCTTTTATTGGGCCTAAAATTTTGTGGAATAAAATTAGATTGAGTTAGTTTGCCATTATAATCTTAGTCTATAAGCACGGCCAACGAGAAGCGATACGAAAGGTTATATTACGAAAGGTTATATAATTAACCTAAAGAACAACTGTGGCGTTGACAATCTAATATTTAGCTATTTCCATCTTGTGCCTTTGTCGTAATGTCTCGTTCTCCCGGCAAAAACATGACAACGTTAAGACGGGTTCGCCAACATTCGGCCATTTTAGATGGGGTTTTAGCATGGGTTTTGTTTACATTTGGTATCGCTTCTCGTTGGCCGTGCTATAGTTTATTTCGGTGGTTCATCAAAACCTGCCGATTCTGATGAAACTCTTGGGAATCCTTGTCTATTCGTGGAGTAGTATTTGACATGTAACATTAACAGCTAAAAGAAAGAAAAGAACACTCTTCATGATATTATTTTTTCTCAGCATTATTGCAGAGAGTTTTAATATCGTCTTGTTAACTTTAGATAAAAGCCTAATTCTATTTTAAAGTTTCTTTGCCTATAAGAAAATGTGGAATTCTTTGTCAGAAACATTATATTACAGTAGGTACTGATATTATGTTTGTTAAAATACTTTGTTTTTTTTTAAGTCTTCCATAATAGGGGGCAAGCCTATTGCCATCAAATAGGCACAAATTCGAACTCTAGAACTGACAAAATTCCTAATGGAAATACCAAGGACACATCGATCGAACCAGGTATGGAATTTAGGACCTCTCGAGGCAGTCAACCAAAGAATTCTTTAACCAGTCTGAATTTTATCGTAGATTTGAGAAACTCGACTTAAACCGTTTGTCCTGTGAGTTGTGTGTTGAGTCATCTTATATGGATTGCAATGTCAATTGAGTGATTCATTTTGATGTTGACCTAATACTGAAACTAACCTGCATTAAATTAATGGCATTGTGCAACTTGACCTCGCTTCCCGTTACGTTATTCTAGATAAAAGAGACTGTATAATGTCAGTATACGACAGTACGGTTGGCGTTGTGGCGTTGCATGTCATTGTATAATGATAAAAGCTTGTCGAGAGGTTTAATTACCTATCGGTACTTAATTAAATTAATATTAAAAATATAATAAATTTACCAGATGAATTTACGTAATTAAATTGGTACTACTTTATTTTTAAACTGCGCGACAACCTTTTATTATCATTTAAATTGTACATAATGCTTTTATAAGTTTATAGTTATTATTTTTTAAAGAAAAATGTTTTCTTCTTTTTAGAGCGTTTATATTTTTTTTTTACAAAAATTGTTCTCAATATACAATTTTGTTGGTATAATTTCAAGGATATATTGGAATATATTTAACCCATTCTTATAATATGCGGTCGTTAGAAGGTGAAAGACATAGAATGAGGTTTATAAACATGTTTTGGACCATAGGAATAGTAATTTGTGGTTCAAGTGGGCCTGACCTGAAGAGAACGAGTTAGACTTGCGCTCTGGTTTCGTACAAACTTGCTACGTAAACGGCTGTATCGTTTGACTGAGTAGACTTGGAGGGTTGATTTTTCACAAAGAGACCATAGACTTCAGTATAAGGTTTTGGTTTCAATTCGATACCTCCACGGATTCCCCAGATAAATTGTCGAGACAAAGTGATCTAATAAGGATTCCGTTTCCGCGGGAGACGCCCCGGACGGTGGGCGCCGCGAGATGACTCCCGGCCACCGTAGATGCGGGCCTGTGGACGATGAGCAATGGGTAGCTCACCCGTCCGTCCGTCTATTGCCGAGGGCCGTATCGACGGCGCGTTAGTGTTTGCTCAAGGAGATGTCAGCAAAGCAGAGGGCCCTGCCAGGGCCTCCGCCTGCTGGGGTTGCGGGTTGTTCGGAAGAGATACCGCGGCCCCGGAACGTAAAGGGCAATAGAAGGAACATGGGTGGGTTTTAGTCAGTACAAGTCTGACACTACCCCCTGCTCCGTTATTGAGTTATTTGGTGATTTCCCACCAAACGGGTTCCGTTTTTTCCTTTTGAAGGACGAAACTCTAAAATTCCAGTATACTATTGCTGGCCAGAACACTGAGGAACAGCATAAAGGCCTTAACACTTCGGTCCAAGGTAGCCAAAGAAAACCGTGTAGTTTTTGTCACAAAGAGACTGCCAGACCCTTTAAATTTATCCACTTTAGAGTATCAATAAAGATTTCCACAAGCAAAAACCAAAGTAAAGTTACCTGTGCTCCTAACTGCCTCAACTCCCGGGATCCCTGGAGTGCGGCCGTGTATTCAGGTAACAGCTGAAAAATACAATCAACCTTAATATTCAAGACTAATCTATGATATATGCATTTATTCTACTCAGATAGTTACGTTCGCTTAACTCCCAGAGCCGAGTCTTCTGGCAGCGGACAACTATTTCTACAACGGCTTCCATTAATTTTCCTTACATTCCTAATGAGGAATGACGTAAAACTGTCGCTGCTTCACAAATTATGTTAATCTAATTTACTATTTCAGCATTGCTGTTTTTTTTTTCATTTATAAATGTTGTTTTGCCTCGAGTCGCAGTCTTCATACAAATGGAGTTACTGTCTATAAACCAATTTAGTCAGCTATTTAGAATGCAATTTAGAAGAAAAACAGACCAAGAGAAACAGAGGTTCCGTACAAACTTGCCATATTTTTTGACTGCGTAGACTTGGAGGTTTGATTTTTTCACAACACAAAGGGATTATAGATTTCATACATGGTTTTGACTTCAACTCGATACCTCCACACGTTTCCGAGATAAAGGGTCTTGACAGACAGACAGACCGACAACAAAGTGATACAAAAAGGGTTCCCGTTTTTTGCTTTTGAGATACGGAACCCGAAAAAATATGTGTAAGTGTCACTACCTCCGCAGGGTCCTCACAGTCGGCATCGGAGTCCATGCGTTGTCTCATCATCTCCTGCTGTCTGCTTCTCTCGAGATAGCCACGAGCTGAGTTCAGTATCTTGTCGGGGTTAGGGATCCTCAGAACGTGTTCTATGAACTCTCGAGCAGACTCTTCGTTGGATGATGGCGAGTTGTAGGCCAGGCATAAAGTCACGCATAGCGCCTGAAAAGAAAAACTGGTTTTAGCGAACTAATATCAGTTAACAACGTGCCCACTGCTGGGACTCCCTTCTAGACTGGCTTCTCTTCAATGAGCTGATACATTCCTGTCTTACGCGAGGAACCCTTTAGTTCAATTAATTCTGACGACACGCTTAGCGCAGTGGCCAAGTGTTTGACTGCTGCGCTACGTGTCGCGAGTTCGATCCTCGCACGGAAAAAATATTTGTATGACTTACAGGTAGTTGTTCCAGGTCTGACTGTTGTATGTGAATTTAAATATTTGTAAACGCAACCACGATACAGGAGAGATTCCTAGTGGGGTCAAAAGTTTATAAAAAAATTGTTATGGCCTTATTGTGTAAAAGAGTCCACATTGATACATAACCTTTTAATGTCATTGTGTGCAATACCTATGTGTGGCATTGATTCTGTATATATTGTAACTGATGTAAGTTACATTATGTAGGTGCATTTGGTAGGCTATTGATCATTGATGCGATCACAGTCCACCAATTATGTACAATCTGCAGTAGATAAGAAATAACCGACTCTTCAAATACTACATCTTTAACTAGATCGGTACTAAATCTTTAAAATTGGTATTACTTTTAAAAATAATCAAGTTTGAAAAAATAAACAATTTTCTTTTATTTCTTCATTCCAAAAATCACAATGTATAGATATCAATTTAATTTATAATTTTTCTTCTTATCCTTACTAATATTATAAAAGCGAAAGTGAGTTTGTTTATTTGTTTGTTACCTCTTCACGCTTTAATGGCTAAACCGATTTTGATGAATTTTGGTACAGAGATAGTTGGAAACCAGGAGACGGACATAGGCTTATTTTTATTTTAAAAAAAATGGGATGTGGGGGAGAAAGAGGGAAGAAAAGGGAAAACTTAGCGTTACTATTACAAATCAATAAGGCGCAAGGGAAACTGTATTAGTCCAATTTTAACGCGTGCGAAGCCGTGGGCGAAAGCTAGTCTTCTATAATAAATATTTTTCTTCTAATATAAATATAATAGAATATTAATACTCAATAAGAACTGGGACTGAAATGCCTGAAATAAAAAATTACACTTAAAAAAGAAAAATCAGTTTACTTCCGGAAGTCGGTGGCAAAAAAAATTATCTAACAAGTCACCAACTTCCGGAAGTTTTTTTTCCCGTCTTTGTATCTGTCTACATTTATGTATATAAAAATGATGTCTGTCCCAATCAGCTAAAAACCCAAATGGGCTACGTGGACAGTAGTGCAAACAACCTCTACATAATATATGTATTATATTCTTAACCTAATGTTTAAAATTTAGTCATCATTCAAGGACGCTAGATCATGCGAACACTTTATACGTAATGATATCCACTCTTTCAGAATTGATGTTCAGTCCAGATCTTCAGATTCAAGTGCGCTTTGAGCTAGACGTCAATCTATTTGCTTTTAATCTTATAACTCTTTGCTCCAACAAATTGAGAGATGTGTTTTTAAAAGTGTGTGTTTTGACTCTAACTGATAGCGTTACTGGGGCACACAAATAGTTATTAATTAACCCTCACATACTTTGCTAAAGAAAGACTCCTATTATTTTATTAATTCTATCATCACATATTTATCAATTATATCAACCGAAATATGAACGTTGGTATAACATCCTGCAAACATTGCAAACGCTGCAGCAGCGTTGGAAATACAAAACACGCATGTGACTGGGTGGTCAGATTTGCTTCATGTGCATTATTGCGGAGATAAGAAGTTGTGATAATGTGTGTCTAGTAGCGTTGCTAGAAACGAGCAAGCAGCGAGTCACAAATAAGAATTTATTCTCCTGATTAGGCGAGAGCACGACGCGCGCACTCTGATTGGCAACCATTCGTGGACATCTCGGCTACTGCCGCATTATGCAGCATCCCAGAGGTTGCAAACATTGTTGCGAATTCGGGCATTTTGCAGGATTTGGTTTATTTGTGTCATTGCAAATAGTCCATATTAGTTTTCGAAATTTTAAATTAGATTAGATAGATTCATGTTTTTTTTTATGTAAGGCGCGGTAAGAAGCTAATCTTTAGGTAGGTTCTTCGAAGAGGTGAGGCTAGCTGCAGACAGGGCGTGGACTGACACCAAGTATACATCGAAGTGCATTGAAAAAAATAAGGTCGTCATCGCCAAAATGTAAGTCATTTTGAAGTATTAATTGTTTTTTTTTTAAAAACGTTTTTAATAAAAGTTTTAGATACGTCTTTAGTCATTGACAAAAATCTAGACGTTTTACAAAGTGTTTGCTATGTACAGCGCCTTAAGTTAGTGATTAAGTTGATATTTTAACACAATTGTGTCTACGTGTTTTTTTTTTCTATCTCTCCTATCGCAGGTCTGCTGGAAGAGATTTCTTTATGAAATAAGCAGTACCTTAGAGCTCTTTTGTCTGTATGTATTTTTTTTCTCATAATGTTTTGTGTGTAGTGTGTACATAAATAAATAAATAAATGTCTTACTCAAAGGTTGATTCGTAGAGAATACCCTGTAGCATCCTCCTATGTATGATTTGTACATGAAGTTTAAATTAATAAATAATAAAAGAAAAGGCACTTTTCTAGTGTTTTGTTTTTCGTTATAAAGTTTGTACAAGAAACAAATTGTTAGTACCTAAAGGATATATAGGATACTACAATATTTTCTTCCAACGCTCTAGGGCTGAGATCAACTAAAATAATATGTTTTATGAGCAGTTTCTAGTTTTGTACATGCATGAACTAAACCGATTTCTTCATTGTTTTTAAGATGATAGTAATTTCTTTGGTTTCTTAATAACAACATCAGACCATACGTTTCTCAACTAAAAAATAGATCAAAATATTAAATTGGTGAATGAAAGAGAATGATTGTCAAGCCCTGCGGTCACAACTGTGGCCTGTGGTGGTACACTCTGGTCGCATTACGGACAATAACATGCCTACGAGATGACACCTTGCCTGTGTTTTTGTTATTATTGACTACATTAGCTGTGTGTGAGTGAGAAAGTTAAGGACTCTGACAATCTACGCTAAAATTAGTGTTGAACGCTGAAGATTTTTGTGCTGAATTTCACAGCAAACACATTCCATGTCGGCGGAAATAGTTCGTTTTTTACCGCCACCGGTTGAAAGGTGAGTTTTGTTTTTGATTTGAAATTATTTCATGTTTTATTATTATTGTTGTATTGAGAGCTGCCACATTATGTCGTATCTAAATATTATTATAAAAGTGTTGGCTTTGCAGCAAGCGCGTTTGTTATTTTTGCCATAGCTTTGGCTTGTTTTAATGCGCCATATTTAAAGGTTTTTTTTTTAAATTGTCGTTAATAGAATCCATGTAACACTTCCTCAATTATATATTCTTTTGCACGTAGATATCATTGGAGTAGAATATAAGAATAGCAAAACGTCATTTGGCCTTCACAACGGGTACACAATACATTTTATTGTGGTACAAAAGGGCGCTAATTTTTAACACAATGAATTGAATGGTTCTATGTTATATTCTAGCCCAATGACGAGGGACCTCATATCCTGCAAAATACAACAAACCAAGGGGTACCAGCCACACTTCGTGATATCTAAATTTAGCACAGATTATCCTGCCAAAAGGACAGCGATATATTTTTTTAAAGTTATGTGTAGATATTGTACAAAAATACTATACTATACTTCAAATTTACAGAAGTAAAAAGCTAAACCAAAAATTTACATTAGGCGGTCTAGTATAACTGACTGTTATAATTTTTGAATCGCCACAATATTGTTAATTACTTCTACTGATACTGTATAAGCTTGCGACATCCCACAGCTGGGCTAAGGCTTCTCTCCATGACCTCCAGTTGTTTCGATTCAGGGCTTATGTAAACCACAGATCGTTGCTATGCCGAAGCTGAAACTTCTGCGACGTTTACCGCAATGTTTTCAGCCTGTGTCTGGGCTCCATATAGTGGCTATTTTTGCCCACACCTCATTGGGCATGCGACAGCTGTGGTCAGTCTAGTCTTAGTCTTAACGGCTTTTTCAGCAGTATTTATTGTTTTCGAGCACAGTTTGTTATTGTGCACACAATCTGTTAGTTTGATGCCTAGATTTCTGCGCTCCATAGCACGCTTGGTCACCTTGTCTTTGAAGTTTTGGCTTGTAGGTAGAAACTAGCTTTTGTGTTTACGTTCTCAACGGATATAATAACAGCGTTACATATCGTTGCGACATGATTTGTTTATGTTTCATTCATTTAGCTGAGATGATGGGATGACAAAAGATTTCTGTATATAAACAGTTTTAGTTACCGTGTGGGGCGAAGCTGGGTGTGTAAGTTATTAGATTGGCAGTTTCAACGTTGACTGGGTACCATTCACATTTTTAAACTATTCTCTCAAAATAGATATTATTCATAGGCAATATTTTGAAGCAAGTTGCCGAGAGTTCACAAAGCAAGTGCAATATTTTTATAAATTGCGTAGGAATTAAATTTTTACTCTGACGTAATTTGTCATACTACCCACATTACGTTCGTTTTTTCCGATAAGACGCTTCACGCTAAGATACGCTTATTTCATTAGGTATGTATTGGTTTTCTTGACGTTTGAAACTACGTACTATTATGGTCGTAAACCGTTTCATAAATCCTTTATAAGTGTTAAAACTTGGTCAGTGATTTTGATTTGGTTTCTTGGTTTTTTAGGTGGTAGCATTTTGCTAGTGATATTATAAGTGAAAAAGTGACGATTCTGTACAAGAAATGGGACGGCTACTCAGACGGTACTTACATATCGAATTGTTTTATTAGTTTTGTTTACATAAATTACTGTATTTTAAACACGATTGGATTTGATTGTATTTCTACAAAAAATGTATTTCATAATGTGTTATAGAATGATTAAATTTAGTAGTTAAGAACGGATAATATTATCCGGACCGATCACGATTCAAGTTTTTATTGTTGCTTTGTTAAAACCTGTAAGGGTTGCGTGCAAATGTAAAAAAATGGTAGACAAAAGAGATAGAAGCGTATACCAAACGCAGCAATAATAGGTAATTGATTCAGATTCACTCCTTTGATTGCTGCTCAACAATAAGAAAACTAGTGTCAATTTAGGTCACTGTATGATTGAATACCTTTTATAACGACTTCCATATTTTCTATAAACTTTAATGTAATGTGAGCAATAAGACTAGCTGTGCCCGTGACGTTGTTCGCGTGGATGTAGGTAAGCAACAATATTTATGTCGTTTAGAGAAGGTGTACCACTTTTTCACCCCTGAAAAACGGGAGCCCGCCTGACGCATATCCTTACCGTAAACTGAAGTTTCAAGAAGTAGGAGTGGAAGTTGTGGCACGAATCCAGTCACTCCCCAAAACCTCTTATCGCCAATATTGTGGCGTGCCCTGAACGTGGTTGCGATAGTCACTCTTTCCATGCCACCATGAGATCACACCGGAGATCTGTCCGCTGACCGATTTGTGCGGACTGAGTTTCCCCCCGGTGTGGTGTAGTGCCTCTGCTACTCACACAGGCCGATCTCACGGTGGCAATCCGGTAAGGCAAATATATTTTGATGGGAAGAGTCGTTTGTCACATTAAGAATTATGTTATGTGGAAATCTTTGTTTGCAAGCAAATGTGAGAAAAGAAATTGTAACAAAGTTATAAGGATATAATTACGGAATACAAGGTTATAGAACCGCGAACAAAGTGACAAACTCTCACGTAAATTAAACGACATTTTCCAATACACTCACGGAGAAATTAAATAGCAGAACAAAAAGTACTTAAGTCATCAATCAGCATGAAAAAATGATTTAAGTAGGTAATTATTTTTTCCGCGCGCTTTGTCACATTAGGCTGAAGGAGACACAACGATATACAGACGAATGTTAAAAATATAAATTCAAATATTTTTGAATTTAGAACCCAGATAATAATATTTTTAAAAGATTATGGCTGTTTATTTTCAATACACCTTCTCGCAAATTGGCTTTTATTTCACTACCATTAGGTACATGCAATGTATTTCACACGCGTGCTTTTTTCTCATTCATCACAACGTGGACTTTAATTTTTCTGATTTTACCACAGATAACAATAAACAACTGCTCAAATTCCCATAGTGTTTTTTTAGAGCAAGGAGGCGCATATTTTGAAGGCCTTCATACTGTATAAAAATAAAAATGTATTTATCAACAGAATACCACAAATAAACATGATCATTTGTTAAATAATTTGCAACAAATTGACATTAATTTGAGTTCCAAATAGAAAAATGAATTTCTTATTTTTTAAATTAGGCCGAATTGAGCGATTTCATATTTTTCTTTCTCCTTCAGTCTGAGAAGACAAAGCGCGGGAAAAAAGCTAATTAAATCATAGTTTTATATTAATGACCAAAGAACTTTTTGTTTTGTCATTTAATTTCTCCGTAAGAATCCAAATTTATGGTTCTAGGAAATGCCGCTTTCCTCTTGTTTGCATGCAACGACAAACTGAAATCGACAGTCACCTACTTACACTCAAAATAATTGATTAAATTAATAATTTCGTTTTCAAGTGTCATCATAAAATGAACTAAGTAAGCAGTACGTGTTGGTACCTATTTGAATTAAAGTTTTCTTTTCAGCACCTGCAAATTGGAGAGGCGACGGAGAAACCGTGGGACCTTCCGCTTAGAGTCGGTACCAGAAGCCGGAAGACTGTTCAAAATGACGCACCTAGAAGATGGGTATGTCATAATAATCTATTACTTTTTAGGGTTCCGTACCTAAAACGAAAAAAACGGAACCCTTATTGGATCACTTTGTTATCCGTCTATATGTTTGTCTGTTTATCAAGGCTCTTGATCTCGGTAACGCGTTAGGGTATCAATAAAAAGTCAAAAGATATTCCTGTTTATGTCGCAAGTTTGCATGAAATGCTCAGTAGGGTTACCATGACATCTTATTGCAATTCTTATTCCTGTGTGAGAAAGAGATGGCGCTTGACACCCTGTATAGCTTTGTCTCTTTCCATCAGTGGAATAAGTTCTGCTTTAAGACGTCAGGGTAGGGTAGCTGTGCGCGAGTCTGACTCGCTCTTGACCGGTTTTTTCATTGATTACGTAATGTTGGTAAACGATACGTAAAACTTATCTATATTGCTTTTGAATCGAAAACCCTTTAGCAGTTCAGTGAAATTGTTTGCAACAAGCACACCCAGTTACATCCATAGATATGAATTAATTGTGACAATATACCTATATATGATTTTTTTTTTTCAAGGTAGTCGGATAGGGCTGAAACTATTCGACCGTTTGGTTTTAAAACATAATTTAGATTTGACGTGATGAAATTACAGAAATAAACTTTATCTGTCATCGAAGTAGCTATCTTGTGCGTTAACACTAATGGAAAATGAAATCAAACTAATAATATCGTATATGCTCAGAAGATCACTTTTTCTTACCTAAGACGATCGTTTGTATTTCATTCGGATATATTTTAATGAAACCTATAACATTATAGTTATTAGCAACTAAGCTTGTCTGCATTTTCAGGTTCTTTGTATTATATTACTACATTACATTATACTATTTCATTCGGTCCACAGTTTCATGATCATTCGTTAAAATCGATCACCTACAAATTCTTCTAATACTGTGTTTTATTTTAAATGGAATATTGAGGTCAGTGGACAAACAAAATTAGGTTCCTACTATAAGCTTGTTTTGCACTGGTGTAGAAAATGCATACTTAGCTGCTTCATAAAGTAATACTTGCAGTTTGGTATTTAAACACTTCATTAGACTATTTGCATTCATGTTTTATTCGCTTTACTTGCTAATAAACATAAATTCTACTTAGTTAAGACTGGACCAATGTGAAAGATGAGTCAGAAACTGACATTAATTTATACATGCCCAATTAAGGTAATCTGTACAAAGATCCTTGTCAAACATCATATGTTTATGAACCTACAGTTTAAGCAAATAACATTCTAATCTATTCTACTTTAAAGTATGTAATAAAGAATCTGCCGGCAATAAGAGCCAAGCTATTCAAATAAATTTTTAGCGATCCCTTTTTGTATTTTATTGGTCTGCATTTCTCAACCCTGACCTATAATCTCGCAGACTGCAGTCAGTATTATCTAGTTAGATTTGTACTTGGCCTGATCTTTAGACCTTAACCTGTCAGTTTTAATAATGAACAATTCACTAGTTCCCGTCTTTTGGATAAGTCAGGTCAGGGTCTAGAAAACAAGCAGTTCATGCTCATAGTGGCCAAGAAAAAAGATTGGTCATTTTGTTTATGAATTCAAGAGTCACTATTATGTATGAATAACGGTATATTAATTTCCTCCTTGTAAAAACGAGACAGTTAGCAAAGCAAAAGCATTTAAAGCACAGACTAAAAAAAAACTAAATGTTTAAAGTTACCTTAATGATGAAATGCCTGACTGCCATCTTGAATGCGGTGCTTTTCTACCGGAGCAACAACTGTCGGTTCTAGGGTAGTACCCGAGCAACAACTGTCGGTTCTATGAATAATTTCCATCGTCCGAAACTCTTTTTATATCACGAGTTATCTTAATCCTTACCAACAGTCGAAGTGTTTTAATTAAATCATCCAGGTAAAGCTTTGCGTTGAGAATAGTATGGCTCGCTATTTAGGTACTGGAAAATTAAATAGAACTAGTTCAAGTTCTTATTTGTTATTGATATTTACATGTCTATAGTACTACAGGATTAATGTTAGAGATCCATATGACAATACAGGTACAAACTAACTGTAGTACCGTAGTTATCATCATACCATATGTGGCACAGTTTATAAATTAAATGTCATAGCACTGTCCTAGTTTTGAAATAATTCCATTCACAAAGGTGACAAGTTATAATTCACATTTTAATAAATTACTATCTGCGCCCGCGGTTTCACCCACATCGATTAGGATATTACGCATCTTGAATCACTCTGTCTATTGCTGAAAATTGCATTCTAATCGGTTGAGTAATTTAAAATAAAGATCTAAACCAACAGACAGTGGAAGTGACTATCATTTTATTTACTAAATATGTAAAGATTTTAATCAAATAATTCGTTACAAAACTATCCCACCAGTTACAACGGCTTAAAAAAATTAACGTTATTTTATTTAACTAACATATAGTTTGAAAAGAGGTTTTTATCCTGAGTCGTAGTTTAACATATCATGGGATTTCTACGGCGTAGCACTTTGTAGCAGCTATAATTATCTTAACAGTAAAATAATTCCAGTAAATTATAAGGAATATTTAACGAACAATGACATACGTTCTGCCGCTTGAAGATCTGGTTTGTTTTTCAAAGAAGCATTTTTGAGATCGGTCCAGTAGTTTCGGAGCCTATGCAATCCAAACAAACAATCAAATGTTTTCTCTTTATAATATTAGTGTAGATTTTTTCTCAGGGTACTATTAATTTATGTAACAACATTGTTACTTGTATTTTTGTACCAACTGTTGGTACTTTGCAAATATTACAATATTGAGAATTTGTTTTACAAATTATTTAATGAATAATTTGAAAATTACGTTTTATTCAATATATAGTTAAAATATATTAGACATGTAATGTACTCTTATATGATTCGGTAGTTGTTTCAATATTTGCTATGTACCTATAATGTAATTTTGAACTGAACATGTAGGTGTACTAAGTATATAATATTGGCCATGCCCATTACATAAGTTTATAATTTATATTATAATAATGTTTTGTAGTAACTTATATACTTAGGTAATTATTTTTATTATACTGAATGATACAATTAAGTTCTGAAAGAATTATAATATCAATAATACATTAGATAAGTAAGTGGCGAAGATGTGAAAACAATAAAAGCCAGTAATTATATGTAAACTACCTCCATATATTAATAAATCGCACAATTTTCACACTATAGCTTTGGTTCAATATCACTATTTTGTCAAAAACCCAAACAAAAGATTCGAATATTTACCTTAAAAACACGCAAAAACTCAGTCCCATCCACAATTTCCAACGTCAACAAAAAAACCTATATTAGTTCCCAGTTTTAACAGAGAGATTAGGACAAAGATAACACTGGGATGCTCTCTGATTGTTTCCGACAATAATTGTCAATCACACTAAAATGTCAGCCTCTGATAATAATTCAATCTGCGTTATTAACTACATCAAACAGAACAAGCGTATATTTACATAGACTTACCCTTTAGACAGTAATAAAAATGGTTTCTTTTCTTAGAACTCTCATTTTGTTAATGGAGATAAGTATAAATGGAGGGATTTTTTTTGGACGGATTTGTGACCGGCAGCTTATCTTAGATGGTTTTAGGATTCCGTTTTCAAATTGCAAAAACGGAACACCTTAATAGTCTGGCTGTCTCAATATTACAGCCATTCGACTCCGAGATTATTAGCATCACACAGTTGAAATTTGGAGAGTAGGTGCCTTCTATAGACTCTGCCAATAGCGCGTTCGTGTGCCAAGCGCGTCTGAAAGTAATGCCAGAAAATTTGAGGGGCCCGTCAGTGCCTCTGCGTGCGGAGACTGCGGGTTGGTTCGAAAGAGATATACCGCGGCCCCGAAATACAAAGGGAAGAAGAACGAATATGTCAGTACAAGACACACACTTGAAAAGAGCCTTTTTGAACATTTCCAATTCTAAAAAATCGCTTTCTTCTCTAAACCTCTACACAAATGTGATGTAAAATTGTAAAAAAAATGAAAATATGTGGCGTTCCATAATTAATATGAAGGTTAAAAAATATATAATTATGTAATCTATGGATAGGTCTTGAGATATTTTTCTTTGAATACGTATTTTTGTTAAATTAATGGTTTGAGACATTTTTTTTTGCTTCTTATGTCTTAGAAGTTCCAATTTCTAAAGTAAGAGAAAGAAAATTCTTAAAACAATGAAGGTTTGACACTTCATGATCAAAAACTGCAGCAGTAACTTCGTTTTCATTAGCATGAATGACAAGAAAATAGTTTTGCTGTTGAGTGTAAAACATGAAGTGCTTGAATAAAGCTTTAAAGATATTGTAATTATATGTTTTAGTGCTACGGAACCGTGTGTGGTACGACTCGCACTTGACTGGTTTTTGTCTAATAGATCTATCAAGCTTTTTGTTGATTGCTTAAGTTTTATTTAAAGGTGGTTTTATGAATGATTCAGTGCGTAAGTATTCCTATTAACAATGGTTGAAATTGCTGGAAATGTCTTTGAACTTTTGCGTCGTTCACACTTCAGCAGGACTGCAATTTAATTGCAAAAAGGTTGTAATGGTTTTACTAGCAATGGTCTTTGGAGAAACCATATTGTATTTCGATGAAGTCTTTTCATTTACGTTTATTTTTATTTGTTGCAAATTCTATAAAGGTGTCCCCCTTTATAGAATTTACAACAAATTAAAAAGAACGTAAAACAAAGGGAAAAAAAGGGGAGAGAAAGATATATTTTCTCGATCATCACGCGGGTTAAAGTTAGCGTAAGCTCAAAGTAACTATGCCACGCGGACGAAGTCGCGGGCAAGCTAGTTATATTATATAATTAAACAAGTAACACAAATATTACCATCAGTAGGTACTGCAACTATTCTGAACAATGGATTGATGCAGGTTAAAAGCAGATGAGACCCGCTTGAATTAAAAAAAAATGGAATGGTTCCCGACGTTTCAACTTTTGTTCATTCAGTGTAGTTTTTTTTTGTTAGTTTTTAATCGCGTATTAAAAGTTAATTTGTCTCATTTGCAGAAACATGCAGAGCGATATTATTTCTCCTGGAGCGCAAGGAGTATTTAGACAGGTAACTATATTCTAGTCATAACTAAACACTCCTAAAGACTAGAAAGTCTTTAGGAGTATTTGTAGATAATATAGTCGTAGTACGTATAACTACCGTATGATCATCAATCCTCCCTTCCGACCTTTGTTGAGCTGTAAAAACGTTTTCCCATACATTTCTAAGGCAGCAGCAACCTGTGACGTCACTAATTTACCAAGTACTTCACTCGACTATTATATATTATAAAAATATTCTAAATCAAAATTTACATTCAATTGAAAATATTTTGGATCTAAAATAATAAAACAAAATAAATTGTTACATCTAT
The DNA here is from genome assembly GCA_958449745.1 of Ochropleura leucogaster. Classification (NCBI taxonomy): domain Eukaryota; kingdom Metazoa; phylum Arthropoda; class Insecta; order Lepidoptera; family Noctuidae; genus Ochropleura; species Ochropleura leucogaster. The sequence continues at coordinate 11,475,896 of OY288200.1, forward strand.
TTTGTGAACGCACTAATCTACAATGCGCTCTATTAGTTCTAAAGAAAGGGTTGCATCTACGCCGTAGCACTTGACGTAGCAAGAGCCTACGCCAACGGTACCACCGCAGGCACAGAATTATAGCGCAGGCAATTATCCCAGTTTCTACGATTGTGAACCATGTTCTTCTATTACTAATAACCACACTGTTTTTTACCTCTACTTTACAAAACTGTGTAAACCACAGCGGTCTTTAAGTTGTTTGAATAAAGTTGCAGTTCGTTTGCTTCCACTGTCAAATTGTATCTGTGATTTTCAAATTATTCTCGTTGCATTATAGTTATTGTTGAATTGCTGTAAATAGTTTAAATAACTATGAAATGTGTCCTAGTCCTATCTGTAAACATCAGCAGTTATTGGGCACCCCCAAAGGAAAATTAAACCATCTGCATAGCCTTTATTTACTAAAACGTTGCCTCACACTTTTTTTCCATCAGTCAGTCACCATAATTTAATATATCTTCCAGAAGCACTTCACTGGAGAAAGCTTTTTTTCTTTTAAAAAAAAAGTTGCCTCGCAATAAGAATTTCTCCTGTATCGTGGGTGCGTTTACAAACATTTATAATCACTTAATCAAACAGACAGACTCGAACCTACTATTTGTCGGGCATACACATTTGTTCCTAACGTGGATCGAACCCGTGACACGCAGCGCAGCAGTCAATCGCTCAGCCACTGCGCCAAACGTGCCGTCTTTTCCCAACTATGTTGGGGTCGGCTTCCAGTCAACCAGTATTATCATAGAGTGACTGCATATCTGATCTCCACATCCCAGTAAGCGGTAATGCGCAGTAGTTAATATAGCTTTAATGCGGGGCCACTATTTAGAAAATATAATAATATGTATTGATTCCTTACTCAAACATATCCTTACTAACATTATAAAAGCGAAAGTGAGATTGTTTGTTTGTTTGTTACGTCTTAACGCCTAAGTGGCTAAAGCGTTTTTTTTTAGAATACACATTACTTACATACTTACAAAACTGTCATGTTTCGAATCTCACTGTCTAATTTTATTAAAATATTTGAAATACGAATGATACGTACTTAGGTATTATAGGTACACTAAGGTACCTACAGCCACAGCTACAGCCTAAAGTATAAAGTAAACAGCATAAAGTGAACACAATATAATGCAGAAGTAAGTTGATAAATAGGTAAGGTTATAATATCGATGATTACTATGATCTCATTCATCAAATATGTTTATGATGTGATTTATATTTCAATGAATGCAGCATGCTGACTATCGATATTTGTAAGAACCTGCCTACTCGTCGTAATCGGATATCTCAACAGTGTAGTAGGTACCTACAATCTAATTATTCTACCTATTATTCACATTATAATTATATACATACTAGCTTTTACCCGCGGGTTGGCTTGCGTTAAATTCGGGGTAACACAGTTCCCCTTTCCTGATTTGCAGGTAGTTTTCGTTGGTAACAAAGAGTGTGTGTGCCGAGTTTAGCTTCCTACCTTGAAAACTGCGAAATGCTCCATACAAACTTCCACCCCCTATTTTAGGGAAGTAGGGGGTTAAAAAGAGACAAACAGTAGCCTATGTATGTCCGTCTCCAGGGTCCCAACTACCTATCTCTGTACCAAAATTAATCCAAATCAGTTTTGCCATTTAGGCGTTAGGCGCGAAGACGTAACAAACAAACAAACTCACCTGCGCTTTTATAATACGTATGAATATAATATGTATGATTATTCACATTGCCGTGGATTTGAATTCCGTGATTAATGCACAAAAATACATTTTCCTGGTAGGTAGTTACCAAATTGTTGCACATAATTATGTATCTACGTACTAGCTGGGCCTTTCAGTTTCAGTTTCACCCGCGTAGACAGAGGTTGAAAATAACTTATGAGTTAATCCAGAGTATAAAGCTATGTACTATCATCATATCAGATTGCTCCAAACTTTTTGTGTGAAGGAGTTACAATCAAACACACTCATACAAACTTTCACCTTAATAATGTTGGTGTGATCACCTTCTGCCCAGGTTATGAACTGTGTGATCATCTAAACAAAGAAAACACATCCAAATCCGTTCAGTCGTTTATAAATAACATAATTGAAAGAAATATAATGTAAACCTCTAAACATGTTTAACGCTTTTACTTTTATAATATTAGCAGGATATTTAAATAAATGTAAAAATGTAGCAAGTACCTACCTACCAATAATCGATCGATGGGTGGTATGCCTCTGGGTATCTCTTTGGAGGTTACCGGCGTGATGTTTTATCATCATCATATTTTTGGATGTATAACAATAGTTGTGATCAAATCAAATCAAATCATTTATTTTAATTAGACCATTACAGGCACTTTTGAATGTACAAAATGAATCTAGTCCCGGTCACAAGGCATAATAACTTGTGAAAGTACTGTAGTTTCCAAATCCAAAGCGTTGATCTCTATGGAGAAGAATCGGCAAGAAACTCCATGGACACTCTTCCTGCCTTGATACCTACTAGTATTCAGGCAAGTTAAAAGTAATCACCAAAAAACTGGTGTCAGGGTGCAGTTGTGTCCATAAAGCCCTTCTGTCCGGTGCAACGTTGCGCCATCAACGCAATAATGCTGTCATTATTAAGTTGCAACGCTGCATTGGTAACGCAGTTATCTAACGTTTCGTCTCCTGTAGCGTTGAAAATTGCGAAAGATACTTTTCAATACATATCCTCGACGAAACTGACTCTTATTGCTCTTACTGACACGATTAGGTTCGACATAAAAACAACGAAAGGAGGGTTGGTTTGGACAAGTGGGGCCCCATTTTACGCGTGGCCCTTAGCAATTGCAACTCTTGATAGATCATGGTTATCCGGCACAGTCTGAAGTGACACAAAATAACAGTAGCTGTAAATTGTTGAAAATATAAAACAAATAGTTTACAATTCAATTTCACTATCAAGTTTTGTCAGGTACATTTCATAAAACGTAGAAATAGTGTTTTTTTTTTTAATTTAACGTTGTAGGTACCTAATTTTTTCAGGTAGTTTGTTAAATATAATTTGGGCCATACAGAAGGTGCATGCATTCAATAATGCAGTTTTGCCATAAGTCAGTTCAAGTTCTGAATTATTTTTGTCGCGTAGTTTTCTATAGTAACTTTTAGTACTTAGCTATTTTACATCATGAAATGTTCTATTAATACTATTAACATTAGATGCATAATGCGTATATTGTTATCTTTTAAGTTTTAGCCTAAAGTGTTGTTTGTGGAGGAAAAATAAAGATTTTTTGTATTTGTATTAGATTTGACAAACTCATTCGTTTCGTTTATTACATACAACGATGGCAAAGTAAGGATTTTCAGACGTTTACACAAGATTTAAATTTTATTTACATGCTACATTTCGTACCAGAAACTAGGAGAAATTTCGAAATTGCAACAGCAGCACTAATTACTTCTAAATTAAGTAGTAGGTACTATTCAGAATAGAATACCTATGCCATCTATTATTTAATTGTTGTAAACTTTTTAAACGTTTATGACGCTCGCCTCCAAAAGTTGTGAACACATATACATAGATGACGTTAGAGCGGGGTTTTAAAATACCTTTAAAAAAAATACCTATTCATCTCATCTCTCACTGACGCTAATAAAAAATGCATTTGCTACTAACAAATTATTGTAATACCTACGTTAACTTTGTTTACTTTGCGGTTTTCAGAAATCATTTGGGGCATGCGATCGTCAGAAAACCGCATTGTCGTCATATGCGCGAGCCGCTCGCCTGTCGATCGGAACAGCTGCGGCAGGAATCGGAAATTTATTCACTCGCAAAATGGCGACTGCTGCTGCAAACAACTTGTGTCCATGGCCCAATAGTGAAAAAGATTATGAATTACGAGATGTTATCGGTAAGTTCTTTATTGAACCATATAATTATTTGTTCATCGGGCTATTGTTTGATGTTTGTGTAATGTAAATAGTCTCAAAAATCTCATTCAAGGTGACTGCTTGTATTTGGTACCGTCTGTCAAATTCCATATGATCCACGAAATGTCAATGGTTTTCATTGAGGTTTCGGATTTTAGCCTAGATTTATGGAAATATAGTACCAAGAAACTCACTAAAAATAGCTACAAACATTTACATGCCTGTAACAGTATACAAATAATTTAGCTAACGTACAAAACATCAGTGTCCCTAAAAAAAACATTGTCGAACCCCGCCACAAAGTTGAGTGTATATTGTTGATTACAGGTGTTGGGGCTACGGCCGTCGTTCACGCGGCCTACTGTGCACCCCGCGGTGAGAAATGTGCCATAAAACGTATTAACTTAGAGAAATGGAATACATCAATGGATGAACTATTGAAAGAAATACAGGTAAATAGATAAATTTTATCTAAAAAAATATTTTAAAATTTTATGAAATATCCATAAGTATATGGGATATGTGTGTTTAATATTTTTTTTGTTTGTTTATAGGCTATGTCTAGCTGTAACCATGAAAATGTAGTGACATACTACACTAGTTTTGTAGTACATGATGAGCTGTGGCTGGTCCTGAGGCTCCTTGAAGGTGAGAATTTTCTCATGAATTATTTGTACAGATTATTTCTAAAAACTTAAACCAATTGTTTGGAAATAGTGTGTTGCACATACTTCTGTGTAGTTAGTCAAATATAACAGGAAATATATGCTCTAACAGGGACAGTTTTACCTGTTATGTATAAATGTAGGCCACTATAATCTACATTTTATTTATTACTACACTACATTTAAATTTATGTTTAGTTTTTGCATAGGTATCAATGAAATATCTATAAAATCTATAAAAGTGTCTGCCAAACATGTTCAATAGCTCAAAGTACTTTTAGGTATACCGTTTCTGTAGTTAATTAAATAATATAGACTTGGAATTTGCTGTCTTTGATTTAATAGGCCTCATTTTATTATTATTGATAATTTTATTTTAGGTTGGTTTTTAATAAATCAACTAGGAACCACAGGTTTAGATTAGTTAATCATTTTAGTTTTTGTATTAAAATGTTTCAGGAGGCAGTTTACTTGATGTGATAAAACATAAGATGAAAGTAGCAAACTGTAAGCATGGTGTATTTGACGAGGCAACTATTGCCACAGTTCTCAAGGAGGTTCTCCGAGGATTAGAATATTTTCATAGTAATGGACAAATTCACAGGTAAATATTAAATATGTTTTGAAGCCCAAAACAGTTACATTATTGCTTTGATTCATTCTAGATTTTTTTTTATTCTGTGTACCTATTCTGTAGATTCTCTGCCTATGTCAAGATGCAAATTCATTTTGTATTTTAATGCGTGTGTTATTTGCTGTCTGCATGTTTTAAATTGAATGATATTTTAAAAGCTTTTATTTAGTTTGTTTCAGTAATCAAATCATGTATGTTAATTTTGATCCATTCCAATTTGGTTTTAGGATAATTTGACAAAAAAATATGTCATAGCCTGTTTTTTGCCATTTCAAGCAATTATTAAAGACAATTTTTAAATCAAGTTTCACATACTTTGGTTTACTTTGGGTACAAGACTTTTTCATAATATCAATTAGTTTGAGCCCATTGTTGTCATTATTATCTTTTTAAGGTTCCATATTCAAATGGTAAAAACCCTAATAATTTTGTTACAATTATCTGCCTATTTGGCCATATGTCATATGTGTATAAATTGGTTTTATGCTGGCGTATAGCCCATGCTACCACATGCGATAAATTTGTGCCTTGCTGTAAAAAATACGGTACTGAGCGATGAAGCGTAGCCAATGCGATTTTGTGATGGTAAATAAGAGTCAACCCTAAATATACATATTGCCTATGGCCAAAGCCTTTCATATATTTGTGTCAGCGTTTCTTATTTGCCAGTTTGCAAATTAGTTTTAAACATTATGTATGCTTGCTTAGTAATGCTTTGCGAATGCTAGCAAATCTTTTAATGCTGTGTGTGCAATCATATTCCAAGTAAAATAGAAAAATGCCTGCAAAATAGAATTCTGTGAACTATGTATCTATATTGAGCATTGATGTTGTTATTCAGATCATGTTTCATCCAGTTGCTATAACTATATCACCAATAATATTATTGCTTGTATTTAAAACCGCGAAATACTCCAATAATATTTGATGATGTCAAATATTGCGCTAGTTTTCTGTTCACTATTTGCAATGTGTTGAACGTAGTTTTATATCAAAACGCCATTTTTGTGTTGCCTGAAATATAATTGATGTCTTTGATTATTCTGATTCTTCTAGACTAATCGCCCCTGAAACATTGTTGTAGATAGTCACAGTCACATTCTTTTCACAGGGATATAAAGGCTGGAAATATATTGTTAGGTGAAGATGGTACAGTACAAATAGCTGATTTTGGCGTATCCGCGTGGCTGGCCACTGGCAGAGATATATCCAGACAAAAAGTTAGACATACTTTTGTGGGTACGCCATGTTGGATGGCCCCAGAAGTCATGGAACAAGTGAGAGTTGTATGATTCTAACACTACTAATACCTTTTTGTTCTGTTTATTTTTGTTTTACTAACTCTTACATTTTGAAAGAAATCATTCATTAGTAACTATTTAGGCATAGCAGATATTTAGACCTCACTAGCTTCTATAACTGCTTGCAATGAATAGAAAATTGCACTGCACACTTCATAAAGAAAGTCTTTAAAAGTTTCAGTGAACACATGGGAATAATGTAATAAAACCCAAACATTTTATGCAATTTCACCGTCATGCTATTATAGAAATCTCCATCTTTTACAAAGTCGTAAAAACCATTCTTTAGAAACAGAGTAGGTTTTTAGATTTGCACTAAGTTTACCCGAAAAGCAATTATTACACCATTCAATCAATTTCAGGACCATGGATACGATTTTAAAGCCGACATCTGGTCTTTTGGGATAACTGCAATAGAAATGGCGACGGGGACGGCGCCTTATCACAAGTATCCTCCTATGAAAGTGTTGATGCTGACGTTACAGAATGACCCACCGAATTTAGACACTGGTAAGGTGAAAGCTTAGTTGTAGAATAGTGTCTTTGTGAAAGAGTTTGTCTCAGGAGTCCCTCTTTCGTATCTATGGTACAACTTATTTCAATTTTCTTGGGCCAGTATGTGGCTACGCTAATCCCGGCGTCTGTGGCAATCAGTAGTACAACAGCCTTCTATTACATAAGTGTTTTCGTTAAACTTGGCGGCCTTTACAGGTAGTTGTTGCGGGTCTAGCTGTATGTGTATATGACTTTAAATGTTTATAAACGCACCCACGATACAGGACAAATTCCTAGTGTGGGGCAACGTTTTATCTAAAAAACCATACCTTGGCTTATCATAGCTCCAAAGTTTGGACAGCAAAATTTATAGCTTCTTATACATAAAAAAGCCTTACAACTGAAACCTTAATCACACGAAAAGTAAAAAATATAATTTAAGAATCAGGATGAAGATACGAATAAATTACGATGTAGTGTGTATGATGGCCTATCAATCAAGCAATATATGAATTCAACATTTCTATAAATACTTTGAAATGAGTGTGTTGTTGTAAAATATCCTATCAGAACATCTGGCAATCTGGCAATAATTTACATTACAAAGGTTTGTGACATAGGCTTGATAACATGCTCAATGTCACTTGACTGATGTATTATAAAAATGTACTATGTTTTTATAAATAAAAGAATTATCCTTTTAAATATAATTATATTATTTATCACAAAATTTTCCTCAAACTCACATACTTCAATGTTTTTATTTACAGGTGCTGATGAGAAAGAACAGTACAAAGCATATGGAAAAACGTTTAGGAAAATGATTATAGATTGTTTGCAGAAAGATCCATCAAAAAGGCCAACGGCTACAGAATTACTTAAACATCCATTCTTCAGGAAGGCCAAGGACAGAAAATATTTAACACAAACTCTAGTCGCTATTGGGCCTAGTATGGAAACTAGGGTGCATAAGGTAAATGATGTGCTTTATAATAACACTAGCTGCGCCCTGTGTACCACTCGCGTAGACAGGGATTAAAAGTAGCCTTGGTATTAATTTAAACATGAGGGACACTCACATACAAACTTTAAAAAAAAATAGTTGTGTTTATTGGCATTTTTATTGCTAGGAATCGCTATAAACTCAAATAGAGAGATCAGAATAGATAAATAAAAACAGCTAATCTAACCTAATACAAAATGCTTTTCAGGCAAGTAAACATTCGAAGGGTGCGTCAGGCAGGTTGCACCGCACGGTGACCGGCGAGTGGGTGTGGAGTGAGGAAGACGAGGAAACTTCCGTGGAGGCGCCTGAGTCTGACGATGAGCCGTCGTACAGCGACGACAAGCGGCCTATGAACCAGCTGCAGAAGGCTGACTCCAGCGGCAGTGATAATGAGGGGCATGAGGTGAGAATAAGAGACATTTACATTAAATTTATTCCCTACCTTGAGGCTGACCCTACATTAGACGTGCGCAATCCTCGGGCGTGTGTATAGCGCGGGCGCCGCGCGCGAGTCGCGAGCACGCTGCGAGAGCGTCGCGTGTTGCCAACGTGTGACGGTTGACACTTTCTTGTGAACAAGAAGACCATAATGTATCTTGCCAGAGGCGGTTGGGCTTTTTATTACGTGTCTTATTTATTTTTAGTAGCATAGCTAACAGTAGTGTTTCCTCGTCTGAGTCCATTTTGTTAGTAATAGTAAAACAGCAACGTAAAGACGTGGGCTGACACGATACTGTCACAAAATGTGACTGACTTGACTGAAGGGGTTAAACGTTAAGGCGAGCGACGCGTGCGAGCCGCGCGCTTTAAATAGTCGGGACATAAGTTAACCGAAGCAAGGGAAACCTGTTCCGGTAGGGATTCATAGATCATTCTGCTTAGGGTGTAAATGTGGTGTTGAGACAATGAGAAACTTGATAACCTACCTACCTGTCCCGTTATTTGCACATTTCAGGAACTTAGAGACGTTACTCAAAACGCTAAACTCGTAAATTAAATAAATAAAAAAGGGTAAATTTTGGGCAGACTCAATTTAGATTGTCTGATCTATTTAGTGGATGATATAGTTAGAAAAGAGAACTGACTGCTGGGATGACGAGAAATAGAAGTATGGAAGAAAAACATATTCTAAGAATAAATTGGAATACTGGTAGAAAGAACTGATAATGTGTAGTGTAGGTAGCCGTCTTTAACCGCTAAGGGACGGCTGGTTCAAAACTTATACTCCTGACAACAGTTTGAGAGATAATGATGATAATGTTGTACCATATAAAATAGTAGTAGTTGGTTAAACTGGAACCTGATTCCAACATGATTGAGAATAGGGTGGGCAATTTAACCGTCCTGACAGCAAGGACCAGTGGTTTATAGAAGACCTGACTAGAAATGATAAATATGAAGGAAATGAGAAATTAAGTTGTAGTCAGTTTGATCATGAGTGGGCCGTTCAGAGTGATGATGTGTGTGGTGTAAAGGTGAGTACAAGATGATTTTATAAGGGTGACAGGAAAACGATGGAAATAAAGCTTCGGATCATCATCTGCCTAGTCTGTTCTACGTTCTGCCCTCGTAACAGCAAATGCAGTACTTGCAAAATGGCGGTTTCGAGAAAAACGCGGTTAAGTGTTTTTTTTTGAATCTCTACTAAAACTGATCAAAAAACTCAATTTTTTTGTTACAGAACAAGTACAAAAAATACAAGTTATTATTTAGTTTGATTTTGACAGTATTTTATCTAATGTAAGTCTTTATAAACGTGAATACTGCATTTATACCTTGTGTCGCCATTAACAAATAAATCAAAGTAGTGCAGTAAAATGCAGTACTCGTGTTTGTTACTGCATTTGTTTCTACGAAATACATTAACTGCATTTAGTATTAGCAAAGTTAATAATTGAAGACGACTGAAATAATAGACTAAAATGCAGTGTAAATAAGTCTTGTCCCATAATTTAAAAAAATAAAATAGGAAGAAAAAGGAAATACCTGGGTATTATGAAAATCTTTTATTTTATAATAAATTTAAACAGTCTTAATGTTACGACATAGAGTAATAAAAATATATTGGACGTTGTTTAACTAAAATAATAGAACATGTATCTTTTCGTACCACTTGCTCAAAAAAGTGACATTCCACAAAAAGCGAACATATGAATAGTCATTTTTAATCTGTCAAAAACAGGGAAAGAAAATTGTACTAATTTCATTCATCCCCTAGGGAGAGAATGTGATTTAAAATTGGAATACTTAATACTGAACTACATCTGTGTTTACACCATTGAGTTTGTAGGTATATAAGGCATTAAGCATCTTTTTTAAAAAGGAACACGCAATTAATATGCAGTTATGATTATTAAATAAAATTACCAAAACCGACGAGGTCATATGAGCTTGATGCCTTTGCTTTTCCGACAATAGTAGATTATTAACCAAGGGGATAAAGCAGTGTCTTCTGTCGTGGGTGACGATATAAATCGCGAGTGCAACGAAGGACTCGAGGTTTACTCCCGAACGTAGCGAGGGTGTTAAAAACTTAAATCACGAGCGAAGCGAGGGATTTAAGACGAGTCCTGAGTGTAGCAAGAGATTTAAGTTTTTAACACCCTCGCTACGCTCGGGAGTAAACCTCGAGTCCTTCGTTACACTCGCGATTTATATCGTCACCCACGACAGAAGACACTGCTTTATCCCCTTGGTTAATAATCTACTATTGTCGGAAAAGCAAAGGCATCAAGCTCATATGACCTCGTCGGTTTTGGTAATTTTATTTAATAATCATAACTGCATATTAATTGCGTGTTCCTTTTTAAAAAAGATGCTTAATGCCTTATATACCTACAAACTCAATGGTGTAAACACAGATGTAGTTCAGTATTAAGTATTCCAATTTTAAATCACATTCTCACGAGCGAAGCGAGGGATTTAAGACGAGTCCTGAGTGTAGCAAGAGATTTAAGTTTACCCAAGACTAAGACAGCTTTATCACCGAGGAAAATACTCTACTTTTCGTACCATTTACGAAAAAATTAACACAGTAATAATATGAGATAAGCATTTATTAGAGATAATGACATTAAAAATAAAAGTTAAGATTCGAACATTGGTCCAATTATTTATAGCTACATTTTTGTTTGGTACATTTATTGTTGATGAGTATGATTACGGTAGCATTTGCACTGATGGAATCCGACAATACACTGTCACTGTCGCTTTGATTTAACAATGTATTTTATAAAACATTAACTTATTTATAAAAATAAACTTATCGTTTATGTATTTGAAGAAAACAAAATCGCGGCAAATTCCTAGACTAATATGTTTTGTCGGAAAAGCAAAGGCATCAAGCTCATACAACCTCGTCGGTTTTGGTAATTTTATTTAATAATCATAACTGCATATTAATTGCGTGTTCCTTTTTAAAAAAGATGCTTAATGCTTTATATACCTACAAACTCAATGGTGTAAACACAGATGTAGTTCAGTATTAAGTATTCCAATTTTAAATCACATTCTCTCCCTAGGGGATGAATGAAATTCAGTACAATTTTCTTTCCCTGTTTTTGACAGATTAAAAATGACTATTTTTATGTTCGCTTTTTGTGGCATAGAATGTCAATTTTTTGAGCAAGTGGTACGAAAAACATATTATATGTCTAGAAATTTGCCGCGATTTTGTTTTCTTCAAATACATAAACGTTAAGTTTATTTTTATAAATAAGTTAATGTTTTAAAAATACGTTGTTAAATCAAAGCGACAGTGAGTATTGTCGGATTCCATCAGTGCAAATGCTGCCGCAATCATACTCATCAACAATAAATGTACCAAACAAAAGTGTAGTTCTCTTTATAAATAATTGGACCAATGTTCGAATCTTAACTTTTACTTTTAATGTCTAATAAATGCTTAAAATCGTTAATAAATGCTTATCTCATATTATTACTGTGTTAATTTTTTCGCAAATGGTACGAAAAGTAGAGTATTTTCCTCGGTGATAAAGCTGTCTTAGTTTTGGGTAAACTTAAATCTCTCGCTACACTCAGGACTCGTCTTAAATCTCTCGCTTCGCTCGTGATTTAAGTTTTTGACACCCTTGCTACGCTCGGGAGTAAACCTCGAGTCCTTCGTTACACTCGCGATTTAAATCGTCACCCACGACAGAAGACACTGCTTTATCTCCTTGGTTAATAATCTACTATTATTGGGGTCAGCCGCTGACAATTCAACATCTTCTTGATACAACTTTCGGGCTTTTTTGTATCTTACTTGGTGGTTTATATAGGAAATACAAACATCACAGGATACTGGTTCTTTGCAAGTAGGTTGATGTAACTTATACCCTTCGCATTCTTCACATTCTTCGTTTCCCAATTGCGTAAACGAAATGTTCATGTCAATCCGTAAGATATTTTTATTGCAGGATGTTTTTCTTTAAAATCATTAAACATGAAAGTTGCGCTTAAGTCGCTTGGAAGGTATCTTCTGTTGGGTGCGTGTTTTCTCCTGTATCGTAGGCGTATGCACGCGCGGCTGCTACACGTCCCACCACTGCGAGTGACGAGCACAGACTGCGGCACTAATGTAAAACGCAGTATGCTCTATAAGAATGCAGCAATTTGACATAATTTTGTTTTATAATACTAGGTTGAATCGCAGTATAAACCAATACTGCATTTCACCTTAGAAAGCAATGAATAACCAAATATACGAATGTACTAAAATAAAATGCAGCCAAAATGCGAGTACTGCGTTTCTTACTAGTATTTAGACGAATACTGCATTCTAACTTGGTACTAAATACGTGATTACTGCATTTTAGTCTAGTTTATGATCATTGCTGCATTCATACTAACAATATTAGATAATTTCACAGGAAATACTGCATTTTTCCTTGTTGTTTCACCATGTTCCTGTACGACAAAAAAAAAAAAACGTGTAGCTGAAAGCATCCAGATTGATTTTTTGAAAAAAACGAGAAACCAAAAAAATGTCGATTACTGCATTTGCTACTACGAGGGCAGCGTTGAGGTCGGCTTCCGTTCTACCCGGATGCAGCAATATCTGCATTTTACATGGAGTGAATCTGACCTCTACAACTCAGTTTGTCAGTCTCTGTATAGATGGTCTCTGCTCCGACCGACTCGAGTTAGATGACTGTTTAGAGATTTTTATGTCAGTCACGACAACATGTGCCCAGGTGAAAGGTTATCTGATGGGTCGATGAAGTTATCAAAGGTTCAAACTGTTCTCATCAGAGGTTGCATCTTGCTGTGGAGGCATTGATAAGAGTTAGGTAAGCAGGGCCCATGTTTCCTATAAATCAACCATAATTTAATAAAACTCTTTTTACAGGATCCGCCAAAGCAGCCGCAACCAGCGCCAGTTCTACAGGAACAGTCTGTACCGAATAATTTGGCGGCGAAACCTGTTGAAGCAGAACCAGCCGTCATCAACTTAGTTTTACGATTAAGGTGGGTGTAATAAATAATTTAATATATTCGTCTGTATGAATAGTTGTTAAGAAACCTTCATGGTTTGAAGAACAGAGTAGTATCTTCCGTTAAGAATCTCTGGTGAGCTGCCGCCCGACAGTTGATGTCGGGTTCTCCAGTTTTAGGTCGTGGATAATTGGCATGCGCTATATAGAATTCTGATGTAAGTTCTTCATTTGTGTCGTAGATGTCGCTGTAGCACTTATTGTAGAATATCAAGAATTCCCCCCCTGCCCCCCGGAAACTGAGTTCCATAGTGAATTAAGTTGCATGGTTCTACTTGGAACTAAGACACAATCTTGTATATTCAATACAATTTTCACAGATTTTTTACGATTGTTAAACAACAGCTCCTGTTTCGTCAATGTCATTAATGGGTCGGAACCATGCAACATTTTATGAATCTACAGTTCAGCTAACTTATTAGTGCAGGCGGGAAAACAGAACTACAATAAATGTTTAAAATATGGAGACATATTTTCTTGACAGGTAACGCCACCTTTTACTACACAATTAAGTCTTAGTGTATTTATAAATATTAAAAAAGTGATTCTGTCTGTTTGTTACTTCTCCAAACCTTGTCGGATGAGCGGATCTACATGAAATTCAAAGTGGATCAGAACATCGCATACGTCATGTCCCGGTCGTTCGTTCCTGTTAGATAATTTCATACACCTCGCGGGTGGAGCCGCGCGCAAAAGCTAGTAATCAATGTGCGACTGAAAACTAATCCGCTTGCACGGCAGAACTACAATGAATCGATTTGATCGATACAACTGCCAACTCACTGCACTTATTATAACTAACTAACTATTATTCCTTAGACTAGTACCCTAGTGAAATGTGATCGTATGTAATTCCGCTGAAACCCGTCAGGCGATACAACCCTACTCCAATAAGGGATTTTAAACGTCATCATAATTATAATAAAGTGTATTTTTGCTATGGCCCCTACCAGTTCAATTATAATTTTGGATTAACAGTATTACGACACATAAGTTTTTCAGATTTGGAAGTGACAAGGGCAGGACAATGAAAAGTGTCGTTACGAACCTAATCTACCCATCTAAACTATGTTTTACGAATATTACAGGAATTCCCGTCGCGAGCTGAACGACATACGTTTCGAATACATCGTAGGCAAGGACACGGCTGAGGGCATCGCGCTGGAGCTTGTCGGCGCAGGCCTTGTGGACCCGCATGACTCTGTGCCCATATCTCTGAACCTTGCCAAGTTGCTGGACGCGCAGGTCGCGCTCCAAGCTGCTCTGCCGCCCAAAGCTGTTACATTCCATTTGGTAAGAATTCTTTAAAAAATATCTTTGTCTATGGACTGTTCAAACCACTTAAGCGAATCCCGCACAGGAACCAAAATGCGATTCCGCCAGGCGATTGTTTTTATGATTTAGTTGAACTCTCGCGACACGACGACGTGCGCGAGTTTTGTCTCGCGTCCTTTGCGGGATTCGCGGAAGAGCCTTATATGATTTTTCTCGGGTCTGCTGAGCTTCACGTATTATTTTGTAGAGACTGCGAATCTACATAGATACTGCAAATCGTATAGATCCGATTCAAGCTAGGTTAAAGGTTAAGCAATGATCTTTGCAGAATCAGGTTGGATTAATGTAAGTGAGACTCGTGTGTGGAGTAGATAACGTTCAGCAGTACACTGCTATCCATCTATGTGTACTTATGCGACACTTACGTCAAAATAAAAAATCATTAATTCAAAATAGACTGATAATCAGCACTTTTTGGACGTCACATTACAAGAGAGTCCCACAAAAACGCCCTGCCCTTCTCCACTTCCTAGTGTTTTAGCTAGGAAGAAGAAGTGGCGGAATAAACTCCACCATTTTTTAAACGTTGCTTTTGTGTTGCAAATAGCAAGATTAAAATAAAAGCGAATTACATACCAGCAATATTGTGATATTCAAACAAATACTTTTATTTTGTTTGTTTCTATTACAGAACTCGGTTGGGCCCAATGAGGACTTCGACGAAAAAGCACTGATAGGATTTGCGCAAATATCAATAATGGAGTAAATACATAAAAAAGTCGCATATGAGGCGTTGTGATTGGTGGTTGGCGTCTAGCTGAAAGTACTTGGATTTGTTTATGGTGCTAAATTGTAAAGGCTTCATAAAATGACGGTAATTTAATTTCCATTGGTATATTATAATTGGCCATTTATTTTCCATAGAGCCAAAGAATTTTAGTCTTAAAACTTAATTGACGTTTTGATGAGTAGTTGGTAAGATATTTGTTGTTTTGTTACTTCTAATGCGTTTGCATGTTCGTAAAGTTGAAATTGTTTTATTGATTTATAATTATTACTGTATGAGTAAGTCATCGTTTAAGGCCGTAAATTCTGGTTATTTTTAAGAGTAGTTACTACTTTTACCTAACATATCTTCGCGTGTTCCTTGCATCGTAGATTTAGACAACATATTGTATTTGATATTCAACTGGTTGAATTATGTAAAATTACATCCATATCAGACTGTAGGAACTATAACTATAAAGACACTTCGTTATAAATATAACGTACATAGAGTAAAAAACTAAACGTGCACGTATGCACAGAAAGCACCGCGAAGCGTCGCATCACCTCATATACAAGGCGTAACAGAATAAGCGCAAGACCTGAAAATAGTTTGCTCAGAATGGGCTTCTGAATCGATTTTCGTCATTATTTATGTGTTAATTGTTTACGAAAAAAATCTTTCATCTAACTGAAATTAGAACCACCGCGCCATAACAAAGTAAAATACATTTTGTTTAAAGAAATGGGTCCTTTACTCGACGACATAAAGACTATTCAAAGGCACGACTGTTTTTGTAATTCAACTTGAACTAGTTGAGTTTAAAAACATTAGTTGCGGAAATCTAGAACTTATCTTAAAGTATACGCTTAATTAAACGCATGGCTCTATTTGGTACCCGTAAATCGCATTCTTTCCTTGAGAAATCCATTAATATTAGAAAATAGTGGTACGTTTTTTTGTTTTGCAAATGGTAGGTTAATGTAATAGAGGGAGACGCAATAATTTGTAGGTATAGTCCTTTGCTTTCTTTGACATGCCGCCATTACCGCGCGCCCAACGCGTCGTCTCACATCAAATGCAATTGCCCGCGGACCGTAAGTGCATGTGTTCATTTGCACAGTGCACAGTCATTTGTTTACGCGCGCGATGACATTCCAGTTTACTAATATTTAGTTCATGCAGATGACGAGAACTAACTAACTACGTTTAATTCGGGGTAACACAGGTCCCTTTTCCTCATTTACAGGTACCTGCTACTTGTAGTTTTTGCCCTAGCGCCTTATTTATTGTAATAGCAAAGCTAAGTTTTCCCCTTTTCTTGCCTCTTTCCCCCTCAACTCTCAATTTAAAAAAAAATAGCCTATGTCCGTCTCCGGGGTCCCAACTCTTTGTATCAAAATTCATCAATAAGCTTGAAGACGTAACAAACAAACAAACGCACTTTCGCTTTATAATATTAGTAGAGATATACTGTTTATTACTAATTGGGGTGTATGGGATGTTACGCTTATTCCGTTACCCGTTGTATATCTATCATACGGTCTCTACAAATGGTGTAACATTGATTTAGTACTCTTGCCATATTTAAAATAAAGACAGTTTTTAAAGTAGGAATTTACACTTCAAATAAGTTGACTGAATGCCAACTGAAATAAGGTTAGACAAATACAAAAATATAACATTTATTAATCTTTAGCACTTTTGTATTTTTACGAATAATGATCTGAATATTGAAATGTAATTCTAAGTTAGTCCAGTGGTGGTCAAATTAAATTACCTTTACATTCCTTCGTTATCGTTGCTACTTAATACATATTAGTGATAGAGGCTTATTATCAAAGATAATTATTAGGATAATTTGTAAAAGAGCCATCAACCAATTCTTTTTTGACAAGAAAATGTAAAATTAATTCTTTTTATTTACAGATTAGCTAAATTGTGAGACTTTTGAACATTTAAAGTTAATCTAAATGGCTTAAGAGTCAGAAAAATGATCCTTGCGAATGTCTCCTTTATAGCAATAATTTTAAGGTCCAATATTTTTTACTGCAAACGATCAGTATTATTTTTCACATGAATATGTGAACTTTGTCGGTTGCATCGAGTCAACCAGAATACAATACTGGTATCGCTCTTTCTAAAAAAATCTTACTCGTTATGTTGCGTTTAGAAAAGTTCCTACATTTGTGTTACGGTCACCACTGTAATAGTATTATAATAATATATCGGTAGTCTGTATTCTGTATTATTGATAAGTTTATTATAGCGCACGATACAATATGTTCTAATATCTGCACATTTATGTTAAGGTGTAAACTAGTACTGAAGTAAAATTGCTTGTTTGCAGAAATTATCGGATGCTAAAAATAGGAAACTACGCTCTGTCGTGATGGCGCGGGCGCCATATCGACAAAGTGCATGTGAAAAGTATTTACGAAATACTTATTTTAATTAATTTTAGATTTCAGTTAAATATTTGCACCTTGTGTTACTTGTATCCTATTATTGCTAATTTACCAGTAATGTATTTTTTACGTGCAGTATTAAGACGCAAAATATGAATCTAAAACGGCCATATTGGAAGCTAGGAGTTAAAGTATTTACTAAAATAATATAGATCGAACACAAGCGGTCTTCTTGGCCTCCAGAGAATTTATTATCAATCGTATCGTAGAAGTAAATACTAAATACGGGATTTTTAAGTATTATTTTGTATGATTTATAATTACTATATATGTCTGGTGTAGTTCTAATTTGCAGATACACAAACAGGGTTTAAAAATAAAAAGAAAATATATTGTTTGTTATATTTAGTTTGCTTTTGGTTAATTCAAGATTCAAAAGGTTGCAATCTTTGTTATCTAATGTTCCAAGCACAGAACAGAGAAAAAGGTTTGACAAGATATTGTTTTTTTTTATAGTTCCATTGCTAACTGGCAAAAACGGAACCAATATAGATTTGCCCAGATCGTCTGTCTGTATGCCACAGGCATTTTACTCCATATTCTATTGGCACCACATTGTTGAAATCGAATTTGGAGAGTAGATGCCTTTTATGAACCCTTACACAAACATGATGCGCAATTATAAATATAAAAAAAATAGGAGCGACCGAAGAAATTATTTTTATTATTAAAATATAACTGGTGTGGTTTCTCTTGATAGTTCTTAAAAAATGATATCGAGGTATCTTATATACTTTTTCAAGTTAACGGTTGATGATAAATTTACTTCGGAAGTTGTAAAAAATTGGAAGAGGATGAAAATTTAAAAACAAAATGGTTTAGTAGTACGTATAAAAAACCTCTAACGAAAATTGGTTTGAACAAGATATCATATATATGTAGTACTTGATATATAGGACTTTTTCATCCAAAAAAAACAACCCTTTGCTTTGAGCCCGCTATCGCTAGTTGCACACATAAATGACAAGTCATACTTTCAGTAAACTAAGCATTTATCAGGCATGGAAATAAGAAACGCCATCAGTATTATTAAAAAAAAAAACATGTTCAATGGAGAACTTCCTTGTTTCTTTAGTTGGTTAAAAACCAACCTAACATACAGACAAATTAATTTGACCAGCCAGGTAAGCGTCATTGTATTTTAGCCTGGGCTGCCTCACGGTTGGGCAAAGTGCCATTATAAACAAAAGAAGTTCACCCGAATTGAGCCATATATAAATATGCTATATTCAAATAATAACTTTATTTTTGTTGGAAAACGCCCTAAAAATGTATGGGGGTGGGTGACCTCCTTTATTTTGTTATCACCGCGATTTGCGTTGAAGTTATGAGCACATGCGCATGCTCAAAACTCGGGCCTGTTCCACCCAAATAGCCTTTCTAACCTTTTTACTGTTCTGTGGTTCAAGTATAAAAGCAATCCTAATTTAGAGTTCTAGTATTATGTTAATGAACATTTGCGATGAATAAATTAGTATTTAGTGGATTTTTAAATATGTTTAATGTAATTTTATAGTATCATTTCACTTTATTAATATTTTATTGTTAGTTAGTAGTGCCCCTAGCTGTAACTTGAGGATTTAGTTACAGCCTGGACCTTATCTCAATAGGATCGGTATTTGTATTTAGGATATACCATCGATAACGCTGTTAGCGATGACTGCACTATTTTTAATAGAAGTTCGTGCGAGGGGCACTGCTTTGATGTAGCTTTGTAAGATATAGTAAAATGTATGTACACTAAGGACTCGACAAGACCTGGTCAGACGGATTAGCATGTTCCCTCTGAAACATCTTTCTCTAGAGTAAAAAATGAGAGCCACACAGATAGGGAAAGATATTACTCAAGCAAGAAAGAAAACAACTTTCACTCTAAGTAAGGGAATCTGGCAGACAGGTCTGGTTCAGCCCTAAACAGGCTGGCCTAATGTGTTAGTAGGTAAATAGTGTTGCATCAATTAGTTCGTAAACGTTGGTAATATGATAACATTGCGTGAGACGAAGACTGTTTGAGCAAATTGACTGAAGACAATTGTTGTTTGGTGATGTGATCAATAGATGTACGATTTGAGTAAGCCGCGAAAGACCAGCCATTAAAATTGGGATAAAAAAACGTTGGAATAAAAAAAACACAGCTGAGGCCTACAAATCATTAATAACACGATCAAAATGTTTTAACCGACGAAAAGTTTTATATTCGGAGAGGTTGAGAATAACGTAGGTACTGAATAAGAGGAAACCGTTTTCGGGTTAATGTACATTCTAACCGTATATATAATAATGAACATAGTAGTTTCCCCGGTACAAATGTTATTAAAAATCCGAAAAATGGAAAGTCTTCAATTCTGGTTACAGGTAATCGCATGTTTTTCCTACACTAAAAAGGCTTTCTCATCTAGAGACAGAATAGATAGTAAGTCATTTTGAAGTATGTACGAAGTCGTTTGACTTACCTATATCATAATGAGATTGGTGTTGTTAAATATCATATCGTATTAATAGTATTAGGTTATTGCTGCTTTAAAAAGTAACCTTACACGTTTCGTCTACACGCTAAAGTATGTATACCATGGTCCATTGGTAATTTTGTTATAAACAATTCGTAGAATTAGTTCTACATTATACATGCTCAGTTATTATATTACTATTTGAATTCAGGATAAACTGAAATACGTCCACAAGAAAATTACAATTTATAGTTTTATGTCGTTATTTTGTGAACAAAACAAGCTTTGGCCACAATAAAATTTATAAATAATGAAAATGTGCATTGACTTAAAAATGGAGATGACTTAGATCTCTCTAGAATAGTTTTCACAATATGATAGTATTTCCATAATGTATTATTTTCCCGTTTGTTTAAGACGAAATTCATCAAACGTATAGATAGGTACTACATACAAGCAATGATAATAATCATTTCTGAGACTACAATTTATTTATTTAGGTCAGTATCTTTTTGACATTTTGTTCTATTTTCCATCTTCCCCATTATCGTACTAACAGATGTAATTATTGGTTTTTTAATTTACGTTGTCAAGTCAACAAATACAATTTTTTGAAGCGCCATATACTTCGCTAATGTAATAAAGAAAATAAAAAATATACAAGTTTGTTTACATTGCAAACCTTGGCTTGTGCTTTCGGTAAATACGTCGGCATAATTATTGTTACCTATGTTAAGTAATATTTTTTCACAAGCCGAAAGATCCCGGAGCTGTAACTTTAAATAAAAATGTTTATCTCATTTCTGATAACTAATGACGCTTGTATATTCCAGCAGATATAAATGCGTTGTTATCTGCGCTTGGAATATAATAAATATTAGATAAAACTAACCCCGCTATGTATGACTCATGAGGTCGTGACGCATGCGATAATTAGATATTTGATATGATGACGCAATCTCATCACAATCCCTTCATGGAGATCAACGTGAATAGCAATTGTTGTTTGGCAAAGCACTCACAACTAACATTTGCAGTTATATAATCTTAATATTTGCATTTGCAATGTTAGGTCCAAAGAGTGTTCCGCAAAATGAGCGTTATAAAAGTTATGATCTACTCGATTTGAATATTCTTACTCCGATTTCATTGATAATTGCCAATGGTCCTTTGTATCTGGCAATTATCACCAATATTATTTGTTTCATACAATTGGTCTAATATTTTAAAATTCGTCATCCTCCAAAAACGTACACGCGTTCAATCATTGCTATTTATAAAACAATACACTTGTGTTTTTAATTATCTTGAATACGACAGTGCGATAACGTGATGTTTTTTGTCCTTGAACTTCTTAGTTATGGCCTAATCAAAACTATTGAAAAGAGGTTTATAAAAGCTTTGCTCCACATACAAGGCAATGCGTAGCTCTGAGACTGCCTGAACTTTTAGCCAACGATATGCTAAGAAGATGAGTGATTGCGTGTTGTTTACACTTAATTTGGACTTTCCCATAATCCAATATACATCCGTTGTTCTTTTAAAAGATCTCCTATTTGTATATTCAGTTTTATAAATACAAATTTCTTTACTATAATTAATCGCACACGGAGACAGTATTCGACAATGTATAAGATTGGAGTTTTACCTTTCGTCATGGCTTAAATTTCAATATGCTCGAAATGGCTCGTTCGATTCCGATCGACTGCTCTAAAAATATTAGATGTTTAATCGGGTTGTCTTGTAGGGTAAGGTAAAAACCCAGAATAATGGTTAACGAGTTCATATTTGTACACAAAAACGTTCAAGGAACTGACGGAGTTAGCTCGCACTCGGTTTCTTATCTCTTTCATTCTGGTTAATCAGCAATATTTAAATGGTTGACCCATATATTATGAATATGATATATAGGTCAACCAAGGGTTAATTCGTATAATGGTTAATCACGCATGGGTAATAAAGTCTGACAGATTAACCTGTTAACCCGATTAATTAGCCCTTGATATTAAAAGGTGGCCACTCGCCCGAATCGAGCTAGTTTACTTCGTGCGTCTTTTCACATCGCCTTAATCATTAACTAATGTCACATGTACCTACAAGTGAGCGAATAGACGTAGTGGGGAATTCCCTCATTTATTTTTGTACGAGTGAAATGAGACCATCTGCTGACTATAGCTAAACTTTTATACTAATCTAAACTTATTTGTAATGGTGAGTGAAAACTGATTCTAAAACTTTTGCCTTTGCATTATAAATAAGGAGTAAGGATGATTAGAATTAGAAGGAGTTTGCAGAATTTTTGTTTTTTCACTGAGCTTTGGTTTAAAAAATGTAAAGGTAATTGTTTATCATGATGATCATGTATGTACGCGAAATTTTGATGTCAAATTAATGCGAAAATTGGTTCTAACGAGCCCCTTATAATATACGTAAGTTATAATTAGTATGCCATTGTAATTATGAATCTCTTAAATGCACTGCTCTTAATCTCTTTCCACTGTAACTCAATGATTCATGTACGTGGTGCCTGAAAACGCACAATATTAAGTTAATTACGTGTCTGCGTCGCATTCAATATTTCAATATCTTAACGCATATAATATGTTACTTACTTTATGATGTAAAGCGAGCAATTACGTTATAAAATACCTATTTGAAAGCAGGGCCGTAGCCAAGATATTGGTAAAATAAAATCGCTGAACGAGCGAATCGAGCTTGATAATTTTAGAACCCTCCTTGGAAATATTAGGGTATTTTTATCCTTTCAATTTCAGATATGAGAATAAAAGTTACATACCTATTGATTCAGACTCGGATACCTTATTTGCTCATAGTTATCCGAGATTTCCGGGAGGTATAGGGGGTATCCATAAAACCTTCCCTCTGTTTCAGCTGGTTGCAAGTATTATATAAGGTGGAGAAGACAATAAATAATAATTAAACTTCATGTGTGCATACGTCATACCATTCTCAGTCTGCATACAAAATTCAATCGAATATGGACATATACGGTTAATTTTGAATGACAGGATTTTCATTAACGTACAGGACATTTCCACAGCCAACTCGTTTCTTCAAAAATCTACGCTAAATTAGTAAATTATTTTTGTGCCTGAAATCAATATACATTACTACCTATCTCAAAGGTGTCCTAATTCATTTTATACTGATGTCATAATTATTTCATTGTTTAACCTTTTGACCGCCAGAGTAATAACGCTTCGCCGTGCCCTCCACGCCAAGCCACAAATTCAATGAAATCAAATGTATCAATAAAACACGTTAAAGTAATGATTTAATATGTTTATTTTGTATTTTTCTATGATCTGTTTCTTGGCATCTATAGATGTCGGTGGCGCACAGGGCACGCTTGCGCATGGCATCTATACATGCCATTGGCGGTCAAAAGGTTAAACATACTCTTGTGAACCGTTATTACATTGCTTATATTTATTGTCGTCTCCACCTGCCGCACTGAATATGGTTTGTGTATGTAGCATTTCGGCAACAAATGTCCTGCAATGTGCCTCCAGAGTATTCGCGTCTGGGATTGTTTATGGAATCACCCGACAATAGTTGCTTGCTCAATAGGAAGTTTTATTGTATACAATCAGTATCTGTAAGTAAGTTGAGTTGTTGTGCTGAAGACAAAATTCGTTAATAAATAAACTGTAAAAAGTACTTATTTTTTATTTTATTTCTTACTAGCGACCGGTGAGAACCTTATTCTTATTATTATGCTTTGCACTTATTTTACTTTTAGGCAAAACTAAAAGAATAACTGTTTTAAGAAAAACATTTCTGGAAAATGAAAATTAATCATAATTAAGCTGATGCTATCTCCCACCCACTCATTCAAGAAACTACCAGGTGAATGTTAATAAAACACAAAATGTTAGTTATTCATCCAAATTTATTTTATCGCTTTCAAACTATGCTTCTTTAGAAACGTCAGAATAGTCCAATCATCAAAACATTTTTACGAGTTTTCCGGAATTGACTTCAGTTCTCTCGGCACATTCTCCTTTATCACGTCTTTTATCGAACAAAAATGTGTAATTTGACTTTAGGAATAGAACGAAGTCGGCTGGAGCTATGTGTAGTGGTGTAAGCTGTGGTATTTGTTGAGTTTTTGGTCTAAAATTCGTTCACAATGGCCTTGTGCGAATGCGCAATCTCGTAATGCAGAATGCAATATTATTTATTTGCAAAAATACGAGAGCACAACACGCGATAGTCAAGGAAAACAGTCAAAATGATTTTGACTACAAAGGGTAAAACGGGACCCTATTACTAAGACTCCGCTGCCCGTCTGTCACCAGGCTGTATCTTCGACGGTACACAGTAATACATTATCTGTTAAAACTTTTACAGATAAAGTATTACTGTTGCCGCTAAAACAACAAATTCTAAAAATATAATAAGGTAAATAGGTACTTAAAATCATGTTGTATGGGAGTGACCATATCTACAGCAAACTTGATTTTTATAAATAATGGTACGGAACGATTCGTGCGTGAGTTCGACTCGAGCTGGGCAGCTTTTTTGGTTTAGGTTCAATTGGAGGGGGCGCGGCGCCACTCTGAAGCTTGTTGACTAGTTTGCATGCAAACCTCGTAAATCCACGTCTCGTCACCAGTGTGTCGGGTCGGGGGCCTGCCGGGGTTGCGGGTTGTTCCAAAGAGATACCGCGGCCGGTAAAGGACAAGAGAAGGAATATGGGTGGGTTTTAGTCAGTACAAGTCTGACACTTCCCCAATCCGCCCCGAGATAATTTTACGAGCGAAGTTATTTGATGATTTCCCATCCGCAAAAAATAAATTTTACTCATTCTATGCATGTCCTTAGCGAATCTTTGCGATTGAGTTTTTAGAGAATATTCAAGTCTTTTAGGACTAGCCGAGCGGCAACATGTTTCATACTCAACTGATTATTTAAAATAATAGGTACTGATCAACTCGTAAGACACAAAAAGTTCAACGGCTATCTCTCTCAAACTATAACGAGGATTTTCAGTCACTATTTCCTTCACTTTTGCGATGTTAACTTCAGTTGAAGACGTCACGTCAGACGTCACACATCTCGACCGCTTTTGAACGCTTTGTACCACTCTACACGTGTTCTTGATAAAGTCGATTCACCATAAATCCTTCTGTAACAATTTCAGTGACTCCGAACACGTAATTCCTTTGGCGGTACAAAGTCTTTGTTCCATGTTTTTGTTAATTATGAAATTCAGCAGCTCATGATGTCTTAAAAAATATTCAAATAACAAGTTATCAGGCAGGGTTTTTTCTTAGCCTATTTTGTCCCACTACAAAAGGAATGGAATATCCGTTATAACTTTTATATTTGTTTATCTTTTTACATAAAGGTATTGGTACTAGCTACGCGCGCGGGAATCACCAGATTTGAGTTATTAAATTATCCTAAAGGAATACTGCAAAAGTATATTGATACTAAAATTCATCCAAATCTGTTAAGCCGTTTGAGAGTGAAGAAGTAATAAACATACAGATACATACAAACTTTCGCCTTAATAATTTAAATAAGTGTGATGATTTCTTCAAAGAGCATCAACATGGTATGGAATGCTGTAGATATTATTAATACTCGTAAGCCAATTGCAGGCCAGGGACACGCGAGGATATCTTTATAGTATCGCAAAGAAAACGGCATAGTTGGCGCAGTGGCTGAGCTATCGACTGCTGCGCTGCGTGTCGCGGGTTCGATTCTCGTACGAAACACATATTTGTACTTAAGATTTACAGATAGTTGTTTCGGGTCTGGCTGTGTGTGTATACGAGTTTAAATGTTTGTAAACGCACCCACGTTACAGAAGAAACTTCTAGTGTGGGGCAAAGTTTCAATTATTTTTTAATCTGCTTCAAAAATAAACACAAAAAGTCGACTTTTGAAGTTAAAGTTATTTTCCTTGTAAAAATTATGGGGACCACGTAGTTTTTTCTGTTAAACGAAAATAAAACACTTAAATCAGATAAGTATGTAGGAAATCACGTAGTTTGCAAAGGTGCATAATGGAAGAAGACGAGGTGGATAACTGACGAAACTGTTAGATGTCCGTGTGTCTGTCTATCCCTTCGGGGATTAACAGGGTGTAACTAAGGCGAAAGAAAAGAGCAAAGAAAACAGCTTAGGTGGAACACAAGCGCCTTGCCAACAATAATCTGGGATCCTATGAAATGGACGCTCTTTTTTACGGATAACTACCGCTCTGGGCACGGCAGAGGGAGTGTCAGACATTCACTGCGTAAAACCTACCCATGACCTTTCTTTTGCTTTTTATTTTCCGGAGCTGCAAAATCTCTTTTGAAAAACCCGCAACTCAGACAGGCGGTGGCCCTAGCAAGCCCCTTTGTTTTGCGGACATTCCTGAGAGGCACGTACACGCACGAAACGGCAGATATGGACGCTTTTTTTTCGGGTGGGGAATCATCAAATTAATTCCCCCGCTCTGGGCGGAGCGAGGGGGCGTGTCAGATTTTTACTGACTAAAACCCACCCATTTTCCTTCTGTTGCCCTTTACGTTCCGGGGCCGCGGTATCTCTTTCGAACAACCCGCAACCCTGAAGAAATGGACGCTCACAGAAGAAAACCGACCACTAATACTACCGGTAATAAGAGCCATTGAGTGAGCCATGCTGGGTGCAACCCAGTCGAACGCTCAGCCCCTGCGCCAACCATTCTGTTTTTCTTTGCGACACTGAAACGTTGTCCCTGGGCCTCTAATTACCTTACGAATAAATAATAATAGCTACATCATTTTTAAACCATATTGATGCCCTTTGAACAAATATCATACTTACTTAATAAAATTATAAAGGTGAAATCAAGGCTGTTCATGGAGAGATCAGCAAACTGTGTTTTTTTAGATTCATGTGTCGTCGCGTGTAATGTTCACCACGTACATACCTACTTAGTAGGAAATTAAATTTGATACATTAATTTAAAATGAAGTGTCTTATTTTATACTGGATTAGCACAATTCACACGGTAAGAGTGAATGTATGCAACGATGTGAGGCTTAATGGAAGACGATCTTAATCCAGAACCTATAAGTTCAGAACATGAAAACTTTACGCTGACTATTTTAGAATTTTTTTTTTTATTTTACATACTTTATCGTACACCAAAAGTGAAACAACTGCTGATTCTATGCTCGCAATGGCGGCATATGGAAACCTTTTTGGTCGGATATCCGCTCTATGACTATTCTCGAATAGCATATGGTTTAAGATAAACTTTCTATACCTATACCTTCATCATCTTATTGCGTTACACTTTATCACAGGACCATAAAATTCTGCCGGGGTTGCGGTTTGTTCGAAAGAGATACTGCGACCCCGGAACTTAAAGGGCAATAGAAGGAACATGGGTGAGTTTTAGTTAGCACAAGTCTGAGACTCGCCTCCCGCTCCGCCCAGAGCGGGGGATGTTATTTGATGGTTTCCCATTCGCAAAAAAAGGACCATAAACTCATTTAAATAGCTCTCACATGAGTGTTTTCAAAAATTTCAAACGACCTTCAATACCAACATGGAATAGTTATAATAAACAATGGCAGTCTTTCCCTAAACACTGTTCTTGAAAAAAACCCAAGATTCTTCTCCGAAACTTTAAAAATAATTTGTAGTTTAGTTTATCTTTAAAACCGTGACCTAATTACTGGACGAAGGATTTTCGCAGCGTTTTGTAAATATTTGATACAGTTCGCTAACACAGACTGAATGTGGCCGGCACTGGACGATGCGTCCACGTAGTGTACCGACACTTGATACCAAATAGTTCCCGGAATGATATTGCGAGTCGCATACTTAATCTACACTGTATACATATAAATTGATTAATAAAATCGTCACGTGAGCGCTAGGTCACAGGTCACCCCAAGCCAGCGACAAACAAATTTGTATCAAGGTCAAGTGCGAGCTCGACCAATCAAACAGTTACCTAACATTTTTATTGTTTTCACATGTCTTTTATACACACTCGTACACTCGTTGTACACTCTTTTAAATCCAATAGGTACGGTTTTCCACGAACCGTGAAAGCTGCAGACTTGTTTTCAAAGCGAATGCACCGCACTCGGGCTCCTAAACTCCTGAACAGCCTGCTCGTGAAAGCTAGACAAAACTTAGAACATCGTGGAAACTTCAAACAGAAAATTATCTAGATAATTAAAGTTGTTGAAGTGTTTTCATACCTGTTCATAAAGCTGCATCAATTTTAACAACAAATATGTTGGTAAACAGAAACCGTGATCAGCAAAGATTTTTCGCGAAAGATTTGTTTCTTATACAATCAAAATGAGGGCCGTATTTTGACGAAAATAGATTAGAAGATGTCAAGGATAGTGCAAATCGGAATGTATCCTGAAAGAAATAGTAAGGAGTTTATGGCCGAGTCGAATGCGCATATACATAGTACGAAGTGTGTGGCGGCGAATTGTTTATCAATGCGGGTCTATATAAGCGTGCGAGCGGACCGGCTTGCTCATACATTATCGGGATATAGCACGCTAGTATACTCACGAGAAATAATCAAGTTCATTAAAAATGAAGATGCTGAAAGTTATTGTGTTTGCGTTGGTCGCTTTACTGCTGGTGGCTGTCAGGGCAAGCCCGGTGCATCAGAATTATGAAAGCTTTCAAAGTAAGTTTATCCTTGATGCGCTGCGTTAAAACTACCTCAGGTACTTTTTTAAAACTAAAGCATCTGAGATAGTTTATCATATTTATTTCCCTTTATAAAATTGATTTTGGTTTTCTGTTCTGTGCCTAAAAAAATAATATTGAAGCATTGATAAATCCAATGCTTGCGAATTTGTTTACCTATCTGCTGATGTATTAGATGTGAGAATGCTCTAGAACAAATTAGTTATTTACTTACGTCGAAATTGGATACCTGCATGACATACCTACAACAATGAGGCATGTAGTAATGTATATTATGTAGCGCAATAGATATCTTTTGCACTAAATGCAAGCAATGCAAAGACAGCAGGGTAGGCACGTCCGTACTTTTTGAATGACTTCATGTGTTAGGTGAAAATTATATATTTGTACACATTTTAGTTTTTAAACCTGTGTTAATCTAAATAAATAAATACACGTAAGGGGGCAACAGAGTGAAATTAATACCTACTTGCGTACTTGTTTCATAAAATCGAAGAAAACGGCAATAGAAAATCGATAAAGCCATTACTGATCGATTTTAAGATTAATTTTGGTTAATAAAATATCACTATTATTACAAAGTATAGTTACCAATATAAACAAGCGAAGTAGAACAACTTGGAATACTTATTCCGGGATTACCTAATAAAAAAAAAACAACCAACGAATAATGTCTTAATCCTCTAAGTTTAAATAAGCTGCCTTTAAAGCTAGAATAGGTATATTTTTTCAGCTCACGTATCTATTATTTTCGCGAAAATCGTGTCATCTAGTTTTTTTTCGGCTTATTTTTTTACCTTTGAGAACCTGTGGGATATACAGAAATACACCACACAGAAAGGTGTAAACCAACCATGCTTTATTTACATCAAACTAAATAACTACGCAAAATGGTGTCTGGGAAAACAATCTTACTCACCTAAACATTGTTCTGACGTAATAAATAATGCGAGGGACGGACGATGTAACTAGAATGTTTCCATTTTTGGTCTAGAATAAAATAATATTGCAGTGACGGGCGCATCAAGTTCCTTTTGACTTCGTTAAGGGTACTTCTACATCCTTTATATTAGGCTAATTATTGGAATTGTTAAGTGTTTTCAATTATGTTTATTTTTAAGCGTTAAATATCTAGGTTTATTTCGTTTAAGAAAATTGAAGCCGAATAATTTCTTAATAAGCGGCTAAGGGATCCAACCCAGATCTTCCAACAAAATCTTAATATTTTATTCCACATAACCTACATAGGCGCTTGCTCATGGAAGCCTCTCATTTCTTACGGTGAACAACCATCAATAAACTTCATGGTTTACATCCTGATGTCACCTTATCCAACCGTCTTCCACAGCGGGTCGAAAAGTACTCTCCCCTTGGAAAAAGTATTTTGATGAACCAAGTCTCACATAAAAATATTAATAGGAATCTTTAGATATTAAAAAACATCAAATTATTATAAAGTACCTACTAAAAGATCTAGGCGGTATTGATTAG
The DNA here is from genome assembly GCA_958449745.1 of Ochropleura leucogaster. Classification (NCBI taxonomy): domain Eukaryota; kingdom Metazoa; phylum Arthropoda; class Insecta; order Lepidoptera; family Noctuidae; genus Ochropleura; species Ochropleura leucogaster. Next base: position 11,506,574 of record OY288200.1, read on the forward strand.
GTCTTCTTACTACTTAACGCGTCTAATCACAATACTGCACCCTCAACGTCATCAAACTATTTGTTCTTAAACCGATAACAAATTCACTGCCTATGCGTACTTACCTACTGTAATATAAATAGATATATTTACTTATAATAAATAAGTAGATAGCACTTATGTCCGAACGCATCACGTGAAATTATTTTCGAATAAACTGAGCCACTGATGAGCACTTATAAATGTACTGGAATTGCTTATAAGACATTTATTATATGCGACGCACGTGAGAACATAATTGATAAGAATGAGTTATTATCGAAATTTAAACTTCGTCTTGCGTACTTATTTTGCGTGCTTGACATTCCTGGAACCGCTACAACGATTGTAATAGATTCGAAAAACACAAGCAAACACTATTGTTTAGTTGTTTAATGTAGATTTCGTATTGTTTTAAATGTTACCTAAGCAATACAGAAAATACTAAGGATTAAAACAAAACACTTAAGACTGTTATTTGAGTACTTAAGTTCTACTTTACAAAACAATTCCAAAATCCTCTAACTATATGTTCTTTAGTGTGAACTGTAGCAATAAAAACAGAGAAAAACAGCATCATCACAAAACACAACTGATCTAGTTTATTTTTTGCTTTCACATTGCCAGACAATTTCACGATATTTAGGGATCAAAAATATTTGTTGGGCATAAAAAGCTCAACTGGAAAATGTGTTAAAAAATAATATGTCTACATCCAGGTTTGGCGACGTGCATATTTTTCGCCAAGGCCGACTTTTTCATGTAAATAGAAGATAGTGATTTATGATAAATAAACAGGTCAATGTCGACTGATTTATATGCGTTTTTATAACATCCGATGGATTTGAAATAAGCCAGATCTGACATTGACCTGCTTGCCACAAATAAAGTCGAATGTTATGACCGCTCTACTCTAAATAACGTCGAGTACGGAGTACACTTTAATTTCTCTTACGTCATTGGCCAGTCTGGAACGCACGAAGATTAGAACATCACAAAAACAACGATGAAAGAAGTTTAGACATTGAAATAACAAGCAGATACATTACCTACTACTGCCGAAAATAAATCAATCGTGCCTTTAAAATTACGGAACATGATCTTGGCAGAACGTTACGTAGTTACTTGTATGTATAAATCGAAGGTTACAATTTGATATTATGATTGTTATAATGAGAGAATGATTTGTTAGGTAGGCACAGTCGACAAACCTAATTAGAAAACAGGTACGGTCCCTCTACGCAACGATCCGAGATTGAAATATTTCACAAATTCAAAATGTTAAGGGACAATATCCTATACATTATTTTCTTCTTTTTAGAGGTTACCACGTTCTGAACAAAACCAACAGTTTTTATTTAAATAATTGACAAAATATTATTTTGGAGAAACAGAACTCGGTACTAAATACGTAGTTTCTGTATATACTTTGGAGACCCGTCTACAATCAAATGCCAGATTAAGCAGGCGTGGGGCCCTTAGCAAGTTCAATTAAGAAGCCCTTGATCTACCAGAGAGTGTACATCCCTAATAATACTTTGCAGTGTGCCCGGAAACTTTTAGAATCCAGTGAAAATTTATATGTTTTGTTGTGTAGCTTATATTCCACACTACCATCGATCCATTGGCCAGTTATCCATTTTATTAATATAAGGTTACCGCAAAAATGACGCTCACACGGTAGTGGACTGACTTGGACACACGGGGCGCCATGTTGCGAGGGGTCCGTAACAATCTTTATTTTACTAAAAGGTCCCCTTTGATGGTTCTCTTTACACCTATTTAAATTGGCTTTTTTGCGGATGGGAAATCAGCAAATAACTTCCCCCGTTCGGGGTGGAGTTGGGGAGAAAAGGAGTTGGGTGATGAAAGTTTTTGTTGAAACAATCAAAAAACATAGCAGTCGGGTACCAATCTGTAGAATACCTGTAGAATGCTTTGTTGCATAAAAAGTCCTCCGACTGCGATGAAATTTTTAGTTGTAACTAACATCTTGTTTTTTTCTTTTTAGTTCATCTTTTTGACACGGCGGTCGTGTTTTTTAATAACTTTTTCTTAAGGGTTTTTTTTTGGGATTGATTTGTTTTTCGAAACCAAGCCAACAGTTGAATAGCTAAATAATAACAGCCGCTCGGGTCAAGTTTTAGGCTAATCCGCTTTTGCCTAGGTTGGTCTGTGGATGGGTGAGCATGATGATGGGTTACATACCGAGTTTCCTCCATACCTCTGTTGATAACGACTGTCGTTTGTAAAACATTGACAATCGTTACTGATTGTCAGTGTCTCTAAAGTCTGACAACCAGTCTTACTCTTACCACGGGGTATTAACCAGTGCTAACTGGGCTGTGCAGGTCAGATAGGAACTCGCTCCATGTAAAATACTGATATTCTGCTGCCTTCAGTTAGATTGGAACGCGGTCTTTAAAAGGCTAAGCCGAGAAAGATTCTGGAGAGAACTTCTGGTCGATATAAACTCTAAAATCCAGCGTCTGCATATAATGTACGAGCCTTTGTACCTACGAGTAAATATTGTGCATTACATTGTGCAATGTTAATTAAAATGTTGTTTGGAGAAAGTTGGATAAAATTGTTGACATGAAAGGTTACTTATATAGATAACCCCTTGCGGATTATCGAGTAAGCTATTTGTGACTATAATCTCTTAGTTATCTGTCTACTAATTAAATCAACCACTGTTTATTATTATACGGCTAAACTAGAAAGATTTTAAATTAAATCTTCATCCAACTTTGGCCAAAATGTACCTTTTGGCCCTTTAGCTAGAACAGTAGTTGTTTTGAAAAGCATACGTGGATTGGATGGCAAGGGAACATTTGAGTTGGAAAGCCGTCAGGGGATGCTGATCTTACACTGACTGCGTAGTACTACTTGGAACTTGGCGGGCACATGTATGAATGCGGACGAAGCAAAAATGAGGGAATGTCAGGAGACGAGAGTTGAAGTTGGCGTTATGTGGTCTTTACTTTTTTTTAAATCTTTGCCCCTAAGAATTTCTTCTGTAACATGTAGCCAAACCCGATAGGTCTAATAGTCGGTCACAAAAAAATTGTTCCAGTTCCGCGGGATCGAACCCGCGCGTAACCGTGCAGTCAGAATGTTATATTAATTGTATAATTTTATTATACAAAGTACATAACCTCTCGTCTTTTCCCCTAGGGGTAGTCAGAACATCCTTCCAGACTTCTATTGCTTCAACCACTTTCATATTAAGGTCACACAGGTTGCCGGTTGAATAGTATTAAGACGTTAGCGAGTTAAACTGCGAGTAGACCTGTAGAGTCGGACACCGAGGGTTCTGTAAACACAAACCTGCAGGTAACCAATGAAAGCACCGAACATTGCTCTAACGAAATGATAAACTGTATTGAAGGAATACGTCGACATAGCTCGCGGTGAGTTTACTTACAAACATTAAGTTAGTAATCTATTTTATTTTTGTGATGCATCTACACAATTACCAAATTTCATGATTCTTTGTCACGTGATAGCCCTATAAGTTCTGGTGCGCTTTGCAAATGTATGGGAAATGCGATAAAAACGGACATTTCTATGGATAGACTTAGAGTGTTGATACTTTTACAACTCAAGAGGACCGCACACCTCAGTATTTGGTATTAATGTCAACTCGATATCTCCACGCATTCCTGAGATATCGGGTCTTGACAGACTAACAACAAAGTGATCCTCTATGGGTTCCTTTTCACATTTTGAGGAACGGAACCCTAAAAGAGCACGCCGTGCTGGCTACGAGTACTACAGACTGTACCCATCGATCGCAACTAATAAATTTTATATTATACTAGCTTTCGCCCGCGACTTCGCGTGGCATAGTTACTTTGGGCTAACGCTAACTTATACGCGCGTGATGATTTCCCCTTTTTTCCCTCTTTCTCCTCCTTTTGTCACTTTTTATTATAAAATTAGCCTATGTCCGTCTCCAGGGTCCCAACTATCTCCTTACGTAAATTCATCAAAATCGGTTTGGCCATTGAGGCGTAAAAACGTAACCAACAAACTCAGTTTCACTTTTATGGTATTAGTAAGGATATACCAGAATGTGTGTATAAATGATGTTGTGGACTAATAAATTATATATGTATTTTGTTGTTTCAGTAATTCAACTAGAGGAACCGTGTGTGCGACAAGGGGGGCTGTGCGTGCGTTCTGAAGACTGCGAACCCGAGAACACTCCACAGTTGGGCGCGAGCCTCTGTCCGATTCAAAAGCATCTAGGCGTCACTTGCTGCTACGTAAGTATTTACTTACTGTACTGTAAAACTAGGCGAACAGAAACGCAGGGGAATAAAGAATCGAGACAAAAAGCTTTGAATGAGTTTCTTTTTTGCGAATTGGAACCCGAAAAACTTCCCCCGCTCTGGGCGGAGTAGGGGGGAGCGTCAGACTTTTACTGACTAAAACTCACCCAATGTTAATTATTTTGCCCTTTACGTTCAGGGGCTACGGTATCTCTTTCGGTTCTCCTCAATCCGCAACCGCGGCAGGAGATTTTAACATTGAGTTAACATCTAAAAGTAGTAGATTATCTTCGAGAGCAAAACCGCGGGACGCAGCTAAAGGCTATATAATATTTGACGGCAAGGTTGGCGCAGTGGCTGAGCGATCGACTGCGGCGCCGCGTGTCGCGGGTTCGATCCCTGCACGGAACAAATCGACGGTCCCTACGTACATAAGGTTAGATAATCTACAGCCAATGAGACAATAAAAAAATACCATTTTCGACATGTCTTTATGTACGTAGGGACCGTCGAAATATTTGTATGGCCTACAGATAACTGTTTCGGGTCTGGCTGTTTGTGTATGTGAGTTTAAATGTTTGTAAACGCACTCACGATACAGGAGAAATTCCTAGAATGAAACTTTGCCCGTTTAAAAAAAAAAATAAGGATCTATGCAGCGGGTGAAGCCGCTGGGCACAACTAGTACGAAACCTATACAAAAATACAAAAGTTTTAAGCAGATGAACGTTTATTCCTATCTTAATTTTCCACTATTCTTAGCGAAGCACGAACTTTTGATCGGGACTGGTGGTCGTCTTTAACAAAGCAAAAAGCAATTAAAACAAACTTATAAATTTATTTTCTATTTCAGCTATGAACCTGACGCCGGCGACGGATGCTGCCCTTTGCTTGTACTTATAATTAATTGTTAAACTATAACTTAACTAGTTTTAAGGTAGTCTAAGCTCCAGTAAGATTTTATAATTACCTGTTCCGTGCTGATACTAAACTTGGAAAAAGGATTTCTTGTGAAATCGATTTGGTGCCCTTCCGTCCGTCTGCCAGGACCAGTCTGGCAGAATGTTGTTTGCTGGTATATTCTGGTACCAATAAAATAATGCTTTAGAAGACCTCTTCTAAGGCACTATTTTATTGGTACGATATTTTATCGTATAGTAAGCAAAAAATAATTTCCAGACTATCAAACTGTTTCAAGAAAAATATGAAATGTGGAATAATAATGTATTCAGTATCTATGAGTGTTTTTCAAAATTAGTAAAGATTTGATGTATTATTTGTCACTTTTGTACAGACAGTTTCACTGAAAAAAAAACAAATCGTCTTAGTTATTGAAATAGAAGCTTAAAGTTAACTAAAATTATTGTTATTGGTATTCCTTTTTGTGTCATCATTTACCAATTTCATTTGTTTTTACTTTGTACCTCATATGTACTATACAATATCATAATGTGCATAAAGCAATACAAATAAAACAATACGGAATGGATCACTTGTTTTGCAAGTACAACTTGCATTTTCAGGTTTTTTATTTAATAAATACAAAACAAAATTATGTTACTTGTAATCTAGGTATTAATTTAAGTGACTAATTACTTAAATAAATGTAAGTTAATAAACCATTTTGCATTATTTTACTTTTCTAAATTTTGCCCTCTCCCAACTAAGTAGGGCTTAGTTAGTTAAGTTGGTCTCTAGTCTATGCAGAGGAACTAAAACAGAAACAACATTATCGGTAAGCTGCGAACTAATCAGCGCTTGTGTCTTGTGACTCTGAAGTGCGAATTTTACAAGTTTAAAATAGTAATACTAACAAATGAGGACATACCAATATAACAACGAACAGGATTTGACTTAACCATAGGAGAGCTTCTGGATACAAATTAAAATTGAATAAAAAAATTCCTCGACATTATGTTAACTCATGATGTCAGGCTTACCACGGTAGAAATTTTATTTTAACCGTATAGTTCGGTACGGACCCCTTCGGGGGCTCGACATTCAAACCTCCGCTGGCTCGGTACTGGCCCCGAAAGGGGTCGGACATTTAAGTCACATGACCTCCTCATTATTTTTGTAAATATTTTATTTTCTGGTTAATAAATAATATGGGTGTGCATTCATTAAGATAGTAGAATAAAAAACTCATATGTAAACGTCATTAGAAGTTCTTTAATTATTGAGGAAGTTTCTTAATTAAGTCTTATAAAATCCAAATGCGTAAATTACGATCATCGTCATTTTGATGGCAGTGTAGGTCGACGCTAAAAATCATAAAAAAATAGGTTTTCGGACATTTCAACTCCACATTATTGGGCATGATTAACGTGTCCTTTTATTACGTGAAGAAATCATTCGTAATTGAACTTATATTAGTAGTGGCATGGGGTCTCATTGCGAAGACAGAAAAAGTAGTTCAAAAAAACCTCAATAGATGGCGTTATGTGTATCGATTTGTTTTTGAAGTTTGTGTAACTGTTTAAATTTGACCATGGAAGAAGTATGTTCTTGTTTTTAAAAATCCCCATAACACAAAAAACAGGAATAATGGGCTCCTAGTTCCAAATTCCATGATTTTTCTAAATAATATTATGGTGTTGGCTCTGGTGAGAACAATTTGTACTACGTTGTGGTTAGGTAACTCATTTACTGTTATTTCTATGAATAGATGGCGTTGTTTTCATTTTCTGAGTTTTACTACACAGCTCAATATTACCATTTACCATACCTATTTTGATAGAATGAAATATTATGAAATACAAACTATCTATACCTACTTATAATAAATCTGTAGAGAGGTCAATTTTGTACATGAAATATATTTCCAAAATAACTATCAGAGGGTGATTAGTGATTGATACTGATGCCAAAAATGCAATCAGTAATATTTTTGTCTGTTTGTCTGTATGTTCGTTATAGAAACAAAAACGGATTTTAACGAAACTTGGTCAAATTATTCTTTATACTCCTGGGCAGGTTATAATATACTTTTCATCACGCCACGATCAATAGGAGCAGAGCAGTGAAGGGAAATGTTGGGAAAACGGGAGAAGTTACTCCATTTATTAAGCTTCTGTCGCATGTGTAGCCTTAATGGTTAAAGCTACACAGAAATCATGTATGACGGAAATATTCTCCTTAAAATTATATAAAAAATAATCATACGACAGCATATGTCTATCTTTAATGGTTAACTCACAATAACACGTGTAACTCCCGATAGCTAAGCAGTTCGGAGCTTTCTGATTATATTTGTCTACTCTTACGTTTAATAACACTCTCACTCATCTCTTATTAAAAATAGTTAACATTATTACCTATACAATAAAAAAATAATCATATATATCGGTAATTATAAAGCTGAAGAGTTTGTTTGTTTGTTTGAACGCGCTAATCTCAGGAACTACTGGTTGGAATTGGAAAATTCTTTTAGTGTTGGATAGTTCATTTCTTGAGGAAGGCTATATAACATCACGCTATGACCAACAGGTGCTGAGCAGCGCGGGTGAAACCGTGGGGAACAGCTAGTCATATATATCGGTAAAGAAACACCAAAGTTATACATGAAATACGCTAATAATAAGCCATCGCGCATGAATGCTGGATCATGCCATAAGGATTATTTTTGTGTGCGCTCGACGCGGCGTAATATTTGGCTGTTGATGCGAATAGACGTTCAGAGTGTTCGGCCTTACTGACAGACAATGCTTATCACCGCGACTTTTAGTCTTTAAATAATTTATTTTTAGATTTCTTTTGTTGTTATTTAATAAAATAGGTACTTATTAGTTATTTTGGTAGTGTTTAAATAGGTAATCGTTCAAATTACGAATTATTAATAGTTTACATTTAATATCTTTTTAGGTAAAGTAGGTAGGTACGCATAGATTTTTAGATAGGTAGGTACCGAGTTTTGGTTAATTTAAGTTAAGTTTTTTTTATATCAAGTAGGTAAAAGCGTAGGTAGGTACTTTTATTAATTATATTAAAGGTATTATTAATTAAGCATAGTAGTGATAGGTTTTTATCACAGTTTTAATTTTTAAGTGATGTAGGTATACCTATACCTACATCACTTAAAAATTAAAACGCCTCTCCAATACTATCTACCTAGATAGTATTGGAGAGGCGTTTTAGCTTTATTTTCATTTCTTTTTTTGTACAACACGCAAGGTCATCCGCACTCTATCGTCTAGCGCCCAAGATTCGAGCCGGTAAGTATACTTACCTACTTTTGTAGGTACCATCACAACATACAAATATTACTACCTACTTAGTTAAGTAACAACTTGTATTTAAAATAGAATAAAAATATTCTACACACTCCTGAGTCTGTTAAAAAATAACTCCCTGCTTAAAATCATCTAATTTGCAGCAAATATCATTTCAAGAGCTACCTACCTATTTCGATATTAAAATCATCAGCCTAGCCTTTTCCCAACTATGTTGGGGTCAGCTTCCAGTCTAACCGGATGCAGCTGAATATCAGTAGGTACCTATTTTATATGGAGCGCCGTGCGACTGCCTATCTAACCTCCACAATTTGAGGAGGAGCACAACCCAGTTAGTACCTACCTACTGGGTACCTAATACCATACCCCTTGGTAAGACTGGTTGTCAGACTTTCGGGACACTGACTACCTATAACGACTGTCAAAGATCTACAAATGACAGCCGGAACCAACGGCTTAACGTGCTTTCCGAGGCACGGAGAAAACTCGGTGGTCACCCATCCACAGACCAACCTAGGCAAGCGCAGCTTAACCTAAAGAACAACCCGAGCGGTTGCTATTTTTTAGCCACGAGCTCCTCTATTCGCTATTTCGATATTATAAATAACTTTGATTGACTTAGATACTTGATACCTAATTATCAAAATTTGCGTTGACTTTTACGCTGAACCTTACAAATACCTCAGTCTACCGAAAAACATGTAGCTATACCCCACGCCTCAGATAATATAATACTAGGCATGAAAGAACGTGAATTTATTAATGGCGATTGCCGAGTGACTGACGACGTAAGCTTCAAGGTCAAAGGGCTATATACCTACCTTAGTTAACAGTACAAAAGTATAGTTTGGTTTTATCGCCATCTATTGGTTCTCTGTAAAATAAACTGAACTTGAGCTATCGCTGCAAGCACCATCTAGCGCCGTTGTGAGTAAAAAAAAATAGCCCGGATAGCCCGGTGAAATGAGCAAGTTATGGCGGTCGCGTTTCTTTGTATGAGATGGAGTATCTGTACGTTAGTATTATATTATCTGTGACGGGGCGTAAAACTATCCGACCGCAATAATGCAGTTACTGAATTGGAAGATTTTGAAGAGATAAATACGACTGAATAGTTTTCGGTATAGTTTAATTAGTAGTATGAATGGCTGCCCATTATGTACTCATCAGCGTGTGTACGAATTGTTTAACAACTATACTCTACACCCCCCCCCCATCCCCTCTCTTATGTAGGTGTATTTATATTAACTACTCTCTGTAGAAAACAGTGTTATCTATCAATGTACCACCAGTGCCCATTAGATATTGTGCTGATTAAACATAAACACTAAACAGTATAATCTATAATTATTCTTTTACATTCGCCTGTTCTTAAGAACATTACCATTGTATCCCCTTGGATACAGTTCATTCAAGTACATGAGGTGGTTCCATTGTTGGGGTTATGCAACTACAGCTACGAATATTAATTCTTTACATGGAGCGACTGCCTATCTGACCTCTAGTTTATTTTACTAGTCGACATGAAACCCTTGGTAAGACTCAGCAAAGCAGAAGGTCCTACCAGGGCCACCGCCTACCGGCGTTGCGGGTTGTTCGAAAGAAATACCACGGCCCTGGAACGATAGAAGGAACACGGGTGGGTTTTAGTCAGTACAAGTCTGACACTCCCCCCGCTCCGGCCAGAGAGCGGGAGAAGTTATTTGATGATTACCCACTCGTAAAAAAAATACCCTTGGTAAGACCGGTAGTCACACTTTCTCGTTTCTCACTAAACGTGACGTAAGACGTGCCCTGATGGCTAAACGCATTATTTGGTTTAAAAAGTGGGAAATGATCCCGAGCAAGAGGGAAGAAAAGGAAAAACTTAGCTTTGCTATTACAATCCATAAGGCGCAAGGGCAAAAACTACAGGTAGCAAGTATCTGCAAATCGGGAAAGGAGAACTGTGTTACCCCGAATTCAACGCGAACGAAGCCGCGGGAAAAAGCTAGTTGTTTTATAATACGGACCTAAGCTTATATTCAGTACTAACTGGGTTGTAAAGGTCAGATATGCAGTTTCTCCATTTTAAATCCTGGTTTTCAGCTGCGATCGGTAAGACTAGAAGTTAACCCCAACATCATTGGAAAAATGTTTAGGCAGAAAATGATCTACCACAACAGATTCTGAAAGAAAACACCATTAGGAATGTCGTCGTTTTATAAGTATTAAGCGCGTTGATCAATTCTTTTTCTGTTAGTTCCTATTTTTTTAATGTTGTGGGTACTTATTTTTTTTTTATTCAGAAGCCAAAGTATTCACGTGTCTGATTTGCATCCTCGTATCTATGTTGTATTTCCCGTCACCAGGTGTCGCCTAAACTCATTGAACCATACGGCGACACTCTGACCCAATTATTTGTTGAGCATCAATGTTCACAGTTTTGTTAATCTACCCTCTCACATCCAAATGGCGAGTTACCTAATGGATACTGTTTTTTTTTCTATTCTAGCAGGGTTAAAACTTGTTCTAATCAGACACATCATCATAAGTGATCGATACCCGGTATATATGACATTAATCCCAGAAAACTTAATTACGTAATTAACCGTGGTAGACGCTGTAACTACTGACATGGCCACATTTTCACAATGAATTCGTATGCAATTGAAACTACTTGAAAGTACATAATGATATTAATGCTTATCTAGACAGGACCCAAGAGGAGATTATTTTTTTATAAACACTTAAAATAAAAAGTTCTTTGTTCAAAGTCACGGGGGAGAAAAATCTGTTGATTTGGCAACCCCAGCTGCGCGGGAAATCATACGAAGATGTAGTGTCACAATGAAGATGGATAGGGCAGAAAGCCAGCTCCACACAAGGTCATTCGGACATTTATTCACTAAGACATTCGGTAGGCTTAACGATCTAAAGGAAATAACAAAAATCTAAACGATAATGGATCTAAACTAAAAAAAAGGAAATCATATTTATTGTTAAAACATTAAAAAAGTTTTCTTTTCCTTTTTTGTCGATGGGAAAATCGTCAAATAACTCCCACCGCTCTGGGGGGAGAGGGGGGGAGTGTCAGACTTGTACTGACTAAAACCCACCCACGTTCCTTCTATTGTCCTTTACGTACCCCCCACCCCGAAATAATTTTTCCTTGGTGCATAAATCCATGGGTTGTAACAAATGAAATAGAAATTGTTCTGTTCAGGTTTTATTCTTAAATAAATGACCGGATAAAAAAAAATTAAATACGCGTAGGTACTTAAAGTGCAGCCTATATTGTGATGGTTATTTTCAAAATGTCATTTGTGTGCCAAAAAACATGATAGTGTGATTTTTGAGCCTTAGGTTGGCAAATCAGTCGTCAAAATATTATTGCCTTAGTTTCAATGTGTGTTTTAAGTGTTCATTTTCCTAAAAAATTATCAATGAAATTGACTAACTCGATCGATCAAAATTTGTAACCCCAAAGTCAGTTTGCATTCGCTATACGCAATTGACAACAGTGTGTATAAGCACAATACTAATTGTTTCCTATTCTTGAGATTAAAGGACCATGGGGGATTTTGTATGAACCCCGTCCCCACCCTTCAACAGACTTGGAATGCGTCTCGATTTGTTCACTGGGACCCAGAAAAGTCTAAAGTACCTGTGTTGGTTTCGAAATCAATTGGGTTTATTTTAAAAAAATATTTTACTTTAAAACAAAAATCATTATTTTCTACAAACAAAAAGCATATTTTCACGTAAACAAATGACGATTCTATACAAAAAAAACTTGGTTCTCAAACAGAAAATCTTTGAAAAACATTAACAGTATTCAGTTGATTAATATACATTTTAACTTATTAGTAAGTACATCTAAAGCATGTCAAACGATACACTTCTAACTTTTTATTTGCGGATGGGAAATCATCAATTAACTTCAAATAACCGCTCTGGGCGGAGCGGGGGAAGTGTCAGACTTTTACTAACTAAAGCCCACCCATGTTCCTTCTGGGCAATAGAAGGAACTTGGGTGGGTTTTAGTTTTACGTTCCGGGGCCACGGTATCTCTTTCGATCAACCCGCAACCCCGGCAGGCGGTGGATCTGGCAGGCCCCTCTGTTTTGCTGACATTTCTTTGAGGCGCACGTGGAACGCTAATGCGCTGTCGACACGGTTTGTCGTCAATAGACGGACGCACAGTGAGCTACCTATTGCTCACCGTCCACAGGCCCGCATCTACGGTGGCCAGGAGTCGTCTCGCGGCGCCCGACGTCCGTGGCGTCTCCCGCGGCGGCTGGGTTGGTTTGAGGTTCTCTCCCTCAAACGCCCGGCCACCTCCTTTACTAGCATTACTGCTTCGCAGAAGGAGGACTGCTTCCCATTCCCTCTCGCTCTGGACCATAGACTGAACCGCTCCGCCCAAGTTGGGCAGACCGGCACTGTGTCCTCCGGGTGATCGTCACAATGGTGACACCCGGGAGTTTCGTTTTCGCCCGATTATGTGCAGGAACCTCCTGAAACTTCCGTGTCCGGTGAGGTCCGTCAGGCGGTAGGTGAGGACGCCATTGCGCCTCTCCAGCCACTCCTCAAAGAGGGGACTTACCGCCACTATTGAGGCGTGTTGCGACAGTCGCTCTCTCCATGCCACCATGAGATCGCACCGGCGGTCTATCCCCGGTGTAGTGCCACTTATACAGGCTTGCAAGGACTATCAACTCCAAATCCCACGGTGAATACGCCAAGGAGGCTCGCCGCCTCGCTGGAGATCGTGCAGCAGCGTCCAATTAGCCTGATGACTACCATCTTTTGGGGCGCGTTTAGGTAGTGGGCGGCACGCCGCCCTAAAGAACGCGTCCATACCGGGACCTCGTAAAGGTCCATGGACCGCACGACCCAGGCATAGAGCCCACGGTAGGAGGCTTTTGGCCCCCTCAGATTTAAAATACTATTATGCATTTGTGCTGGTGCGAAGTATTTATGTCGCCCTAACCCCATATACCATACAATGGATATAATGTGCGATTGATCGTAGACAATCGTAAGCTTATTATGATAGCTCCCTCTTTTTTGCTGTCGGGGGGAAACTTTCAAAAGGCGACCGGTCTTTGGGGACAAGACCGGAGAGTAGGAGTTTTACCGCACTAAAACCATCCCGGTGATCACCATCTGCACATGAGAGGAGGCCCTGTATCCTCTTAATAGACCGGTCCAGAGCCCCCTTTGTGCTACGCCTGTTAAGGCACATAAATGTAGCGACTACACATAGGTCACCCCTGACCACGGTGCTGCCGGTCATCTGTGAGGTCTCTCACTGAACGCTCAGAGTCCCCACTCTGAACGCCCGTGACCCCAAAGTCCTACCTGCTTTAAGTGTTGCAGGTGGGGTTTCGGCGTGTTAAGCGGCGAGACGGTTGCCTCCTCGACTTCTTCTCCTACTGCGATCTGCCCTCTCACGATCCCGTTCGGCAGCCTCCTTCTGGACTATCTCTGTCTCGCCGCATGAGGTTACGCCTCTCCAGTTGTCAGAGTTCGCCAGCATAGCCCCAACTACAACTGGCAGAGACAGATCTTGCCCGATTCTAGCGTCCCTTCGTTCCAAGTCGAACGTATACTGCGCAGAGTCCAAACCGCCGCCACAATGATGACAACTTGCCGTGGCCTCTCTTCCAATCCTATTCAGGTACTCACTGAAGCAACCGTGATTCCCTGTGAATCCTTGCACATTATCACCACTATGGCGGATGACGCAAATTCCACAGAAAACCCTCGCGTCCATATCTGCCAAGATCTATCCAGCGGTGGGAAACGTGGCAGGAGAGTTATTACTTTAAAGGATACAATACGGTATCTTCGTGCCATGCGGAATGCTCTTTTCCGCTGCAGACTCTTAATTTTAGTCCTAGAGCGTCGGACGTCTGACAGCCTATTTAACCAAACAGGCGCCCTATAAAGGACCATCGATCGCACAACCCCCGCGTAAAGGCGGCAAACTTCTTCTCATTGCCCCCCAAGATTGGGAACCAGTCTGTGCAAAGCGCTTACTACCTATCCAACTCGGGTAACTAGGCGCTCGAAGTGCTCTTCAAATCCCCACCGAACGTCCAAAGTCAGGCCAAGTGACTTAATAAACTTAAAAACTTTATTTCGTCCCTCCTGAACTTACGCTTCTCCGACTCTGACTGACAAGCTGGGTGGCTCTCTGGTCCTTGGCAGTTTATGGAATCAAAGTGCCTCAGTTTTAGGTGGCGCTATCTCTAGACCCACTTCGCGGATCGACGCCACAACCTTTTCTAGTCCCAGCTTTGCAAGCTGAATAGTCTCTTCAGCAGTGTCCCCGCCAGCTAAGCCCAGGGTGTCATTCGCGAAGCAATTAATATTAACGCCAACGGGGAGATCAATACGCAGAACCACATCGTAAGCGAGGTTCCATAAGAGAAGTCCTAAAACAGATCCCTGCGGAACTCCGCACATAATCTTCTTGCGACGAATGCTACCGTCCCGATTCTCATAGCAAATATATCTGTCACGAAGTTTAAAACCCTATATATCGCACACTAAGGAAATGTGTAAGTAAAAGAGAAATAAATATATAAAAAAACAATATATCATAAAACCTAAACCCCACGTATTTGACATTTGTCGCCATAGTAAAAAGTTCTCCATTCGAGTAGATCTTTCAAATGACACGTGTTTCTAATCTGTTGGTTGGTGGGGACGTTTCTTCCCATGGTCCTTTAAATGAATTAACTAACTGTGTAAAAACATTGACTGGTTAATCTATGCATGGAGTAAACCTTCTAGACCTTTTTTGTGTTATGCACCACAAGCTCCACCACCACCGCTAGCTCCCGACGCCAACGAACCGCACTCGGCTGCCTTCACTCCCTCAGTGCTCCCTGGCCGGCCGTGAGGTACGCACGCGACCCTGCCCTCTCGAAGTTCCGATCTTCCACCGCTGCAGTTATTTCGTTCCACCCGTACGCGAGAAAGGTGAGCATTCTATATTTAAATCCTTTTTGTTTTTTTTTATTGTCATGTGTAAACTATTTTATTGTGTTTTGGATTTGTTTAGGAACGGCTTGTTTTTTTCAGGATTTAAACTCGCGTTGAAACATGTAGGTACGTAGGTGGATTGTTAAAAGGGTATTGAAATTATGATAGAGAATGACATTTAAGTTATCGGCACTTTTATACGACGGTGCCTATTATATTGTATTTATTTTTCACCATAATTTTGGAATAGCATTAATCGCGACGGGTGCATTATTTACCAAATTTGTGTTTTGCCGAGCAGTTATGTTTTAACAATATGTGATGAAGCAAGTCTTTTGTCATCAAAATCTAAGCCAGTTGGCTACTTGTTTGGCTAAAAGTTTTAACTTCTGGCTTTTAAACTTTAGCCAGCCTGGGACACGAACCAAGAAGCACGTGCTCCGACCATGTGCTTGTGACCATAACACATCGATGTTAGATGTTTGTATACATAATAGGAGTCGAACATAATATTTATTTATTTATTAAAACTTTATGCACAAGTAAAAACAAAGGCGGAATTAATGCCTTAGGCATTTTTTAATATCACGCTTACATTCCCCTGAAGGTTAGACAGAGGTCACAATACTTTGAATACTTATTTACTGAGTTAGAATTCTGAGGCTTCAGCCAAAGTCTACCAAAGGTATTTTGTTTTGACAGATTCTGATGCCTATACCGAATGTTGGATCGCTAACAGTCACATTCAGAAAATGTGGGTACTTAAACACCAATTTCTGTTGACGACACGGTAGCGCTCTAATTTTTTTTTTTCATCAATTAAGTATAACAATAATTAACAGCTGAAATTACTATAGCCAGCAGTGTTTTTTTTATGGTCTTTTATTTAAAAAAATGGGGTTTTCAACATAGAAAATAATTTAATTTAAAACAACAAATTAACAGATAAGTAAATAGAGTATTAAATTCAAAAATATTTGAATTTCTTAATTAAAAATTGGGCTGTACAGCGACGTCATGCTTTTGTTTCTTCTTCAATATGACAATACAAAGCGGGAAAAACAAATCAAGTCATAGTTTTATATTAAATAATGACAATAAGTAGTTAATTTTTGTTATGTTGCAATTTTTTTTGAAGTATAAGTATTGAAAAACGTCGTATGATTAACGTGAGAATTTGTCACTGCTGTTCTCGGCTCTATAACACCCTCGCGTAACCCGCGCGAATCGTGTTAATCCGCCTCGTCTGCAATGACACACTATTAACATTTATATACATTCACACCACTTGCTCGTAAACGTCAAATTATGTTTTACTAACCTAAAGTAAAGCAAGTTATTAATGCCGTGGCTCAGCCGAGCGATAATATTGTACCGAATTTCATTACTGTCCGCTGGTCTATTATAATACGATTTGAATTTGGAACTTAAAATAAAAATAGCATGAAAACATTTACCAAAGAGTTTTAATTTCGTAGGTTTTAGTTAGTAGTATTTTTTTTAATTGTAGGGGTAATAGCTTCAAATTATCACAACTGCTGATCCGCTGCTGTAGTGCGCACCCCAGTGTTGTTAGATTGAGTTTCAGAATTTTCCCCATATTAATCTATCTTCGCAACTTTTTTCCCCCTGGTTGGTTCATAATCTACTAAGTTCAAACCACAAATTTAACAAAACCTTAAAAATATTAGTTTTGAGCTGGTAACTTAACAGCCCATTAAACATAACGGGAAATTCATCATAACGAGTGTGAAATACAGCCCATATTGAAGCTCCACCATATTTGAATTCGGAAACGAGACATGTTTGGCTTCAAATCAGAAATAAACACTCACGTGATTTGAAACGAGGAAAATAGAGAATTGTTTTTCCCCCTCTTAATTTATAAGTTTAAAAAAGTTTCTAGGGTTTCTTTAACAGAGTTTTCTTATTTTGTATTGTAAAGTTAGGAGCTTATAATAGAACAATAATGTTTTCACAACACCTGCTCGTAAATATCGAAATTAATGTCATGTAAATCCAAAGTAAAGCAACTCATTAATGCCCTGAGCCAGGCATACTGAATTTCATTACTGCCCGCTGGACAGTAATGTATTTTGAATTTGGAAGCTCCAATAAAAAAAAAAGGATAATGTTTTTAATAAAGAGTTTTCGCTACATAGGTTTTTAGTAGCCGTCGATGAACAAAATAATTAAATTAAGCATGTACGCAGAGCAGAGTCCTGCTGAGCCACTGCCTGCCGGGATGGCGGGTTGTTTGAAAGATATACCACGACCCCGGTACACAAAGGACAAAAACTAGGAACATGGATGGGTTTTAGTCAGTAAAACTGAGACACTTTCTTCTGCTCCTTGTTAGAAAGAAAATAAACGACAGAACTAACAGTTATTAAAAATAATTAACCAAGATTGAGACAATAAATAGTAGGTATTTGTTTCCGTAAAATTTGGGTAGGCCTTTAGTGTAGGACGCAACATGTGTCGATACTCTTGCGCAATCCCATCTTCCTAGCCCTTTGTGGTTCGCAGGCGCTGTTGCTGCGGCTGCAGAGAACCTCAAGCAGTGTAAATATATCATTTTCGAGCCGTTAGGGGGCGAAGCTCTGGGTCCTTGTGCTCATAGCCTTTTTGAGGAGATATAAGGAGATCAAAATTTTTAGTTAACACTTCCCTTGACCCAAGGGGTTAGTTTTTACCTAAGCATTGCCATACAACGTGGAAACGCCGCCTATCTCTTGGGACATTGTCATTGTCGTTGAGATGGAATTTTCCGACGCTATTTTTTATAGATTTTAATAAGTTGGTTTTTTTTTAATAAAAAACGAACTATATATTATATTTATTTATTACAAGCTTTTGCCCGGGGCTTCTCTCGCGTTAAATTTGGGGTATCACAGTTCCCCTTTCCTGAGTTGCAGGTACCTGCTACCTGTAGTTTTTGCCCTTCCACTTTATTGATTGTAATAGCAAAGCTAAGTTTTCCCTTTTCTTCCCTCTTTCTCCCTCAGTCCGTCTTCAAGGTTCCAACATATATTTGTACCAAAATTCATCCAAATCGGTTTAGCCATTAAGGCGTAAAGCAAACAAACAAACTCACTTTCGCTTTTATAATATTAGTAAGGAAAGGATTGTAAAGGGTTTTGAAATCATTTGTTATAAAGAGTAGGTATTATAGTTTATAAAATACTGCAAACAACACGCTTAGCAATGATATCGATTTTTATTATGCTGGTAACCTTATTTTATAGTCAATGTCAATTTGACTGACATAAATGCATGTTGTATTCATTTGAATGTGTTTTGTTTCGAGCCAGACATTTCATAACTTGTAGACACAAATAGGTCATAGAAGAACATACTTTTTCGCCGGAGATCATAGCGGGACAGCACAATAATTGGAGGAAGGAATGACGTACAACCATGCATTGTCATCCCAACTATTTGAATACAAAATTTTGGCCCAATCACAAATCGGGAAGTAAGTAGGTAAAATTTAACTAAAGAACTTATTATTATCTGGTTAGGCGAAAAGGCGAAGCTTATTAAAATAATGTTAAATAGTAAACTGAACAAAAATCATTTTACGCATTCTACAAAAGATGGAAATAGGTAAGTATATAGGTTCATACAGAATTAGAAAGAAATTAAAAAAAATGCGCGACTCTTTCTGATAATTCTTTGAAATATTTATGAATTGTATAGTATGTTTATTGTATAACCGGAAGCTAAATTATTTAGGTGTGTCAGGAGCTAAACTTAAAACGTTCCCGTTTAATAGTTTCCGCGGCAAACAAATAATTATCAATAAAAGAAGGCCCCACTTATGGCTATTTCTTTGAATACATTTTGAAAGTTAGTATTTTAGGTACGGATATTATAAAAGACCAGTTAGTTACTATGCAAAGCAGTCGTCGATTCGATGCCGTAGGCTTAGAACGAGCACGTCGGTAGGTGTGGGTGGCGCAGTACGTC
Organism: Ochropleura leucogaster; assembly: GCA_958449745.1. Lineage (NCBI taxonomy): Eukaryota > Metazoa > Arthropoda > Insecta > Lepidoptera > Noctuidae > Ochropleura > Ochropleura leucogaster. The sequence goes on from OY288200.1 coordinate 11,526,051, forward strand.
ACAGTAGCCACAAAGGTTTTGGTATACGGCATCAGTGCATAGCTTCAGGCTGCAGCTATTTTTGGTGCTCCGCCATCAGCACATACCCGTGGGTGAGAAGGATTTAGCACAAAACTTTTTGCAAAATAAAAATACAAGCAAATTCGTACATTCACACATATTTTCGTTAGTTACATAATATATTCGTTAGTTACATTTATTCCAGCCATATTTATGTCGTATGAAGGTCTCACAACAAATTGCTGTCGATTTTTATTAAAACTTATCCTCAGATTATCCACGTAGAAATCTATGTAGCAAACGAAAAATGTTCAAGCAGTGTTAACAAATTTACCCTACAAAGTTTTATGAGACCACCATGCAAGCGTCTTCTATCAACAAAAAAAAACAGAACTACGTAAATCGTATCAGTAATCACGAATTTGTAAGAAGGAGAAAATTTATAAAACCACCGAATAACCTCCTCGTTATAACAAGCCGGTTGAAAAAGAAAATCACTCGTGTAATAGCCTGCTAGGTGATCGTTCGTAGCGGTCGGCGTAGAACCCCTGGCACTTATTTGTTGCGTAGCCGTAGGCGCAGATCCTTTGGGGCATTTGTTGCGTAGCTGCAGGCGTAGGCCTTGACGCGTACATTGCCGAAGCATCTCCACGCAGTATGTGTACAAGTATAGTCTCATATATATATTCAAATTAAAGAAACAACTTGAATTTAAACAAACTAATAACCGTTAAATTATGAAACGCCAATAGTTCTAACTTTCTAACTTCAAATAATGACTAAACAACAGATGACTCAAGTAATCACTTCAACTTATTTATAAATACGGGTGTACTCTTAGAAGTAAGCTTATTGACCCTTTTTGCGGAAGAGTTATCATCAAATAACTTCCCTTGCTCTGGGTGGAGCGCGGGGGGGGGGTAATGTCAGACTTGTACTGACTAAAACCCACCCATGTTCCTCCTATTGCTTTACGTTTTGGGGCCACAGTATCTCTTTCGAACAACCCGCTACCCCGGAAGATGCATAGTGTAAGACTAGTCGCGCCTAGCTCGTAGACCCAAGCGTAAGGCCACTCGGCACATCGAACACAGGTGTAGCAAATGGTAACTACGAATATAAAAAAAAAACAAGTATTTGTTGTTCTTAAGCTGGTAGTATTAAGTAATTTAGGGCATTAAGTAAATAAGCCTAAATAATATTCATTATCATATACTTAGCATTTTGCGATATCAGTCTAAAACGACATATTTATTTTGTCTATTATTATTTCTTATTCCTTTTATTTTGCATATTAGTTAAATAGTGTGCTTAATTTGTATTTTTTTGGATGCCAACGCCTAAAATAAACAATTTAATTATTAATATTTTTCCAAGTGTGTTGGTATCGACTACCAGTACGATTTCGTTCACATGAAGCGACTACTATCTGACCTCCTCAACCCAGTTAATAACTGCGATACTTTTAGGTAAGACTGGCTGTCAGACTATCAAGCCACAGACTACTTGAACATTTACGCAATATTTTCTTAAAACACGAAACTATATCCTATCCTACTATTTTTTATAATTACGAATGTTTGTGTTTGTGGGGCTGTATGGATGTTTGTTACTCTATCACGTCAAAACGGCAGAAGGGATCTTGATGAAATTTGGCACAGAGGTAGTTTTTTTTTTTTTTTATATCACGCGGGTACAGCCGCGGGCGCCAGCTAGTACATGTTAATATTCACTTGTTTGGGATTCTTATTGTTGTGTGCTCTGTGGTGCGCTTCCCAAAGGCGTCGGCCTAACGTGCTATGCCTAAGTATAGTCCCACAAAAAAAAATACAAAATGCTGTAACACCACAATACTAAAAGAAAGCTCGAAAGCTTCGCTGTAAACTTGCTTTTTGTAAGCAATGCCTAATTTTACGCCTAAATATAATAGCATTGTTAAATAGTCTGTTTTAATAGATCGACAGAATCTTGTATTTTGATTCAGTTAATAAGAACGGACATTAGTATTTATAAATGGCAATCAGGTTGTTCATAGTGTAACATTGTGTTAGTAGCAAAATGTAAATAAATTGTTATACGTTAGCTTTGGGCTCTTTGCGCCCATGAGGGCATATAATGGGTACAACGAATACCTTTAGAATTATTGATTGGTATCTACTTCGAGGGACTAAACCCTGGAGCTACGAGTAGTAAATTTTGTATTGTATGGAGCGACTGTCCCCAGGCGATGCCTAAAGACACTTACCCAATTTTAAATCATTTTCGGAAAACTAGATTTGTGAGATAAGATTTTAGAATGACTGGCAAAATAACTACAATTAATATTAATAGAAAATTGTTAAACAACAAAGTGTAAGATGTCACTACACTTATGTCACGCGAAAAAAAACCTCTTAGAATGAGTGATCTCTCACATTTATCATGGATCAGTATGCTAGTTCCAGATTTTTCTATGTTAAAGTCTGTGTCAACGGAGCAGGGGGTCTACTCTTATTCTACGTAAAACGAAATTGCGGCCGAAACTTCGAACGTTTTCTACCACGGTTTCGTTTCATTTCATTCATTTCGAAATTTCGGACGTCCGAAGTTTATTTGACATTAAAATTTTCTAAACCTACTCTAATTCACGCAAAATGATATAGAGTAGGGTTACAAACGTAACTACTTTTGACTTTCGTTCGTTAACGAAGATACGTTTCGGAGAAAGAGAGTAGACCCCCTGTAACGTAAACATTTTTTGATGCGGTAATTAAATCTTCGTTCAACACCAATTTTATACAAACAGCTAATTATCTATATACAAAAACCTTTGATTATTAGGAAATCTAAGAAATAATACGCTTTTTTACATTTTTTACATCAAAACTTTGCCACCTTGTTTCACCTTAGGGTGCGTTTACAAACATTTGAACTCGTATACACAAACAGCCAGACCCGGAACAATTATCTGTAGGCCATATAAACATTTGTTCCGTACGGGAATCGATCCCGCGACACGCAGCGCAGCAGTCGATCGCTCAGCCTCAACATTTAAATCTGACAACCTGAAACTGACCAGCAAATTTTAAAAAATATTGAATTTTGAGCTACCCTGGCTCTTCCACCTTCAACTTAACGGTTCAAGTAACAGATTTCTAAAGAATCGAACATACATAAGTTTTGCTTATACAAGTATAATTTAGATGCACTACTTTTTTCTTTTTTTTTCTTTTATGTGAACAATAAGTACCAACTAATTCGGCTATTTAACGCTTTCCTAATTTCAGTACTTAATATAGAACCGTTATCAAAACCGCTTATCGAAAATATGTAATTGTCTCTTAGGCTTAGTTGTTAGTGCGATCAAATCGAACTACGATTTCGGAGTCAACAAAGTACTATTGGGGTTTTTTAAAGATAAATTTAAATTTTAATAGGGGGCGAGGCCCCTATTAAAATAACAAACATAACACAATGTTTAAACATAATAGCCGACGTATATGTTATGTTGTGTATTAAAATTTCATTAGATCTGCTAGGAATTATAACATAATATTATCTTTAGCACAAAATATAATAATGGCTCGGAAACATTTTAGTTATACCCCTTAAATACAGTTTAAATATTCGCCCAGTAAAGGTAACCATCACGTACTTTGAAACATGGGCACACAACATTCCCCTGTACGGCTCCGAAGCTGCAGATTTTCAGAGCACAATGGAAAATATTTCAGTTTCGTTCGTGTGTGTTTGTACTCGGTGCGAGGCGACCGCGGGCGGTCGTAAGTCGATCGCTCAATGACTTGCTCTCGAAGGCTCCAGGCACTTTCAAAATAATTTTCGAAATGATTGTTCTGCAGATGAGCGCCTCGAGTAAAATTGCCGGAGGTATCAAAAGCAGAGCTACGAATAGGTGTGCTTTAATATCGTCGGCGCCGAGCGCTGCCGGCGGCGCCCGGGGCACGGGGCTCACCCCCTTCGCCCCACGAGCCCACGACCCAAACCGCTCCACATTATGCCCCGCTTATAATATAAAATAATCATATCTGTATGTACGCTTCGCAACCGATGTGGCTAAATAATAATTTATGACCTCAGTGCGTTTTATATGTACACAGAGCCGACGGCGATGAACGAATCGTGATGTGCTGCATGACCACCGCGCGCACTGCACATGCACTGCGTCAATTTTGGGCATTCTATACAAAAAATAAATCTCCAAATTGTCTTAATTTCGAGACCAATTTCATGTTATTAAGTAAGCGAACTTTCACATTTTGACATATATTAAATGTTACTTAATTTTGCCTGTAATCAATCAGTTTGCTCACGTCCTCTTACCGTTACCGGATTATGGTGGTTATGACCTCATGAATTATGTGGCTGTATTTTTAGATGTAGTAAAGTGGAACTTATTCCTGGTCCATAGAGTTCTTACTAAAATGTTGTGTATTAACGTAGTGGGTAGTGTTAGTGGGTAGTATTAGTAAAGTAAATGCGGTGTGAATAGACGCTTCAGTGGCTACTGGCGCGACTATTCATAGGCACACATGCCTTATGACGGATCACTGAACAACCTGTGACTCTGGACCATAGAGTGAATGTAGTTGTAGAAGAGCTATATTAGCAACTATTATGTTTAGGGAGTCAACTTTAATAATGGTCTCTCGAGTCTTCTTTGGCCCATTTAATTTTTCTTAAAAAAAAAACGTTGCCGCACACTAGGATTTTCTTCTGTATCGTGGGTGCATTCACAAACATTAACACTCACATGCACAAACAGCCGGACCCGAAACAACTATCTGCAGATCATAGAAATATTTGTTCCGTGCGGGGATCGAAACCGCAACACCCAGGCAGTCGATCGCTCGGCAACTGCGCCAACTGTGCCGTCATAAACAATATCATCATACTTTACTGAACTGGTTATATTTTCGCAAATAATCACCTGGTTAAATGTTCCTCTTAACATATATATACACAGACAAAAATAAAATATATATTAAGTAGATAATATATATAAATAATAAGATTTTGAAGCATAATAATATCTAACACTATTTCCTTTTTATGTGAAGCCATTGTTTAAACAAAGCCACAGCAAACAATAATAGAACACCCGCTGACTTTGATAAGCGTTCACGTCAATGGAATAATAGAATCCAGCTCTAACTCTAACAATGCATTGCTGGCGTAACGCTATTTTACGTTCTCGGCTAGTCATGTAGATAACCAGCAAGCAAATCACATGAGGCACACCTAATTAGGCATCCTATATACTCGTTATGTGGCCACATAGGCTGATCTATTTCAATAAGCACGATCGATGAAACTGGAGGTTGCTGCTGAGTCGTTCATAGAACAAAGTTGGTAAATAATATCTGCGGTTATATCCTGGTGCTAAATTAAACTGGAGTCGGACTCCGTATTAAATTGATTTATATGAAAGAGTAAAGGCATGAGTAGGGCTGGAAAAAAATGTTTCGTGCTGTTTAGTGTGGCTGGCGCCTTAGAGGCAAAATCGCCTGGGGCCCAAACATAAACTATTGATAAAACGGAAAGGGTGCCTACAGGCAGCGGGCCGCTGAGCCGTGGGGCCGCGGGGCCGCGCCGCCGGCAGCCACGACATTGTACTAGCACCGCTCTATTGTGTGTTGAGTTGAGTACACACCAATAATTCTCTAATAACGTACCTGCTCACTATACTTTAAATGAAATCTACTATAAATATAATAATAATTATATTTCCTTTGTTTTAAACTCGACATTATTAATGTCTAAAATGTGGGCTTATTTCAATGTGGATTCTCATTAAAAATTATAATAAAGTTTCGATTTTTTCGTTATTTTTTCTGGTCAATGAATATATTCCGTTTATTCATTTTTTTTTAACTTATTATATTATATATTTCTACATATTTCTTAAAAAATAAAACATAATAAAAATTCAAAAATAGGAGCCCACTAGTATCGGGAATAGGGTCCAAGCTACCGGTGGTCAGGGCTCCTAACAGAAAGGAACCTCCTAACAATACGAGCCGTGTCCAGGAGTACCGCTTTCTGTATCAAGCCCTTGATCCAGCTGCCTAACGAGAGCTTCCTCAGGTATTGGTCTAGGCTCTTGGCAATTAAGCCATTGGCAGATATGACTATCGGCACAATGATAGCTGAGTCGACATCCCACATGTCGACAACCTCGCGAGCCAAGTCAATTTACTTGATTTGCTTATCTGTCTCGGCTTTCACGAGGTTCTCAACATGCGGGACTGTTATGTCAACAATCATTGCGCGCCGCTCTGATCCATCCACCACCACTATATCAGGCTTGTTGGCAACAATAGTCCTGTCAGTTATGATATATTATTATTATTAGTAACAAATTTTCATATTTCATATTCATTTATTTGCTTACCATAATGTGTGTAGTAGGTGTTACAAAAGGCTTAAAGCTAAAGTACATTTATGGACAGCAACAGTGTTAAAATTAAATATTATTTAAATGTTAAAATATAACAACATAACACATTTTTAGTTTGTAACCTATGTATTACAGTTACACTTGACATTTAAACTGACATAGTGAGATCAGGTATTTTTAAATATTTATACTTTTTATGGAACATGGGATAAAACATAAAATATAATAATTGAAAAATATGAGTGGTATTACAATTACATCATAAATATATTTAATAATCATTTATTACTTAATTAAGTAATCACAAAGTTTATATTTTTTCTGACTTTATTTTTACGAAGCCTCCATTCTGGTTACGATTATGAATGACTTTTTCTTCTCTATTAAAGGATATTTGATTTACTGGTCTACCTCGTTGGTATAGTGGTCTCTAGGACGACTGCTAAGCGTTAGTACCTTGGTTCGATTCCAGGTTCAGGCAAAGTGCAACTGGGTTTAAAAAAAAACGCAGACACGGGGTGTAAATTTGTTCCCAGTGGCAATAAACTTGATCGGCATTACACAGGACTTGAACATAATTGGTGAGCGTACTAAACACTTGCCTACACATTGGGGGATTACAGGCCTGATAAATAGAAATGCACTTTCACGACTAAATGCTGAGAATTGAAATTCCAATACAGCGTTGAATATTATTTGTTCATTCGTTTAGATATCGCTTAGTGCTAATATATCGAGAAAATGCCCAATAATTTGTTCTACAACTAACTTTAAGCCATTCTCCTAAGTGATTTCTTAGAAGAATGACTTGAAGTTAGTTGTACAACAATTATTAGGCATTAGTTAGGTACATGGACACTTGGAGGGTTCTGTACCTTGGTTGATTACTGTTAGTAGGAGATCTGTCACTTAAGTTCGAATGGGCTTTCCATTGGACATCAGCGAGACTGTTCTCGCTGAGATACTCCGGGGCAGGGCAAGGGTGTTGCTTTCTTCATCGTACAACCCCCTTCTCGCCAGCATCGCAGTGAGTGTATAGTAACCGACAGCAACAAAGCAATGCAATCGGGGAGTGTTCTAGATTTGCAATAGTTGTCAAATCACATATTTATATAACCCTTGTTCTGAATAGTTACAGTACAGATAGCACTGTGTGACTTGTCCCATAGTTATTATTTTTCATTTTGCATTTTTTTTTATTCTTGTACAGATTCTTTTTTACCAATTCGTTGTGAATGAGTGGACATGGTTGGCTTTGTAGATTCATAGACGCTTGTTAACGTATTATTTTATTTTACGTTTTGTAAAGTAAGCAATGACTTATTGTCGGGCCTACGCCAGAAATCAATGATTTTAAAAGAGTAATGATTAAGTTTCTTGTCGGTTCTTCTCCATAGGAAACGACCAACCCTAACCGTGCATCTTTTCTGGACGTTTTATAAGTGCCCATGTAGGCCTAAGTGAAAAAAAAATAATGTTTTTTTTAATTTAGTTTTTTTTTTAACATTATCGTGTTTCAATAGGTATCGTATTAGCCAGTACTTACTGGGTTGTGGAGGTCTCATAGGCAATTGCTCCATGTAAAATATTGGTATCCAGCTGCATTCGATTAGACTGAAAGCCGACCCCAACCTCGTTCGGAAAAGAGTAAGCAGAATATTTATCACGTTTGAATACGTTTGGAGTTTATTTATTTATTTATTTATAAATTTATTTATTTGTTATATACCTAGAAGATTAAACAAATAATATTTTAACAATTATGTTAATTTCTGTTTGCACACTAAACTAAAAAGAGGTGAAGTTAGTAAGTTTGGATGTAGGGGTAAACTTTCCAATGACTGGGGGTCTAAAATGACCGCTGTAGCAGAATCATAATAATATTAATTACTTACGTTAAAATTCTTAAAATGGTCACAAGGTTAATTCATATTAATAACCTATTATAATACTGCTTAAACGGTCATTTTAGACCCCCTGATCCAATTCCGAATATTCTTTAAAAACATTATCATAGAGTGTAAAGCTTGTTCCCGCGAAATAAATTCCGACCATAATTGGCCTGAAGCTGCGGGCGAAAACTAGTTTAATAAAAATATATTAAATAATATTTCATAAAAATACATGTATTATGAGCAGTGGTAGTCTAGTGGTGTGAACGATGGACTACCGAGTCACAGGTCTCGAGTTCGAACCCAAGGCACGCACATCATTTTGTGGATTCATGTTGTATAATAATAATCAATTGCCTCGGTGAAGGAAAACATCGTGAGGACATCAGCATGCCCGAGACATATTTCTCATTTTTTTGACAGCATGCTACGCGGCATCGTCATTTTCCTGCCCTTGTCCCATTCTATTTGGGATCGGCGCAACACGTTTTCTTCTTCCATTCTCCCCTATCAGACGTCACGAGATCATTTACTCCTTTCTCCTTCATATCATTTCTTACACAATCCATCCATCTATTCTTCGGCCTTCCTCTCGCTCTCCGTCCATCAACATTCAGATCCATCACTCTTTTAGTCACATGTGCTTCGTCCTCATTACATGTCCATGCCAAAACAAACGACTCCCTTTCAATTTTTCTGTAACAGGCGCCTTTCAAACTTTCTCGAATATATTCATTCCTTACTCCGTTAATCCATTCTTGTCACTTCACACATCCATCTCAAAATTCTCATATTCGCTACATGCAATCGTTTTTCATCTACCTTTTTTTACAGCCCAGCATGTTACGCGGCATAAAAACACGAGATAATTCGTTTACTAAACGACAAAGAAAACAAAAAAATATCCTATTTAATGTTTTTAACAGCGTCAGAGACACTGTAGTCGCGCAGTTCTAACAGTGCATTATGTTCTACGTAGGTTGGCCCAGCAAACTTTTAATTCAGGTTATTCTGTCCGCGCACCTCGCCGTAGGGCAGTAATTACAGTTAGAATAGAAGGGCCGGCCTACCCCGGGGCTAGCCCGCCAGCACACTGCCGCCCTTTGAACAACTTTGTACTAAAAAATAAAAATACCTCAGAATATATAAAATAAGATAAGTTCTTCAACATTTTTCTGTACACCAGCTAACAGAGCTAATTACGCCTTTCTACGTTTGGTTGTTTCTGCTGAAATGCAATTTTGGTTATGCTTTTTGTAAATTGTTTTTGAAACATGGCCATTTCATACGTTATTCATGATTTCATAAACAATTTTAATGGCTTCAAGCTTGTGAAAATGTGAAACGATGATTAAAAAGTGAATAAAACTACTTACATTTTAATGTGGTTACTCTTTTTAAAGTAGACTACTTAATACCCGCGAATTCCCCCATGTGGAAGTCAGTTATTGCCCCTCAGGATCGTACTACGGGGAAAAAGGAAAAAAAATGAAAATTATGTGTGTGCTAAACATCCAAATCCGTTCAGTATTTTTTCCTTGAAAGAATAACAAACATCTATCTCCTCTATCCTCACATTCCGCATTCATAACAGGACTCCTTGGTACATATATAAATAATTGTGTAAAACGCAAAACGCTATTTTGAATTATCAATTGCAAATTAAGTCGCAAAGCCACTTAAAAATGCATTCAAGGACGGTTTAGTAAATGACAGTGACGACGTGCCTGTTCACGAACCAAATCGTGCATTCTGCGACTCCGTATTTTAAGTTGTACTACTTAAGGTACAATATTACTAACCTCTCACATTCTGACTCAATATGAGTATATAAACTTGTTGCAATATCAATTGATATTCAAACAATTGCAACAATTGCTGTAATGAAAATTTAATGACCTTTCATCATTGGCTTCAAGATTAAGTATCTATATACAATTTAGTTTTTGTTTGGTTGGTACATAGTTTAAATTTCAGCATTATATAAAACTAAGTAGGTAGAAAATAGACCTTTAGACCATAATTATTTGCTTACACTTTTGTAGTAGCTCATGAGCAAAATATACAAATATCTTGAAAAATTAAGCACGCCGTTTTTGATTTTGCTTTTCGTCAAAGTCCATGTTTTTTTTTTTAAACTGCCCTTTTCTTACGCAGCAACTGTGTAAAAGACATGGAAAACTATCACTGGCAAGTCCTGATAAACGCAGATTTTTTCATTTCACAACCAGAATTTTACAGTGGAGTGTTAGAAAATATACAAAAAAATAAACACTAGATCCATTTGTACAAAAAGGGTGAAAGTCATATATCGCCCATTTCAAGGTATGAACCCAAACACCAATCAACCTATCTAAGTTAATATTGATTATCCAATTACACACTAGTAGTACTTGAATAATTATGTAGATTACTTAACCCAATCACCACCTGAGAGAACTGTGATCCAAGATCGAATATTCTATCGTTCTAATTAAGTACTCCTAATGATGTATAAACATTAGTAATAACTAAAGACCGCATTACATGCATATTTGCATATAATAGCTGGTTTTAGAGATGATGAATATTTTAGCTAAAATCACTATCGTGTCATCCATTTACCTACTAATCCTGAATTGCTTAATGTCTGGACCATAATATGAGTATAATTAAACATCATCTGCTTAGCCCAACTTAGCTTTTCCCAACTATGTTGCTGTCGGCTTCCAGTCTAACCGGATGGAGCTGAATAGCAGTATTTTTCATGGAGTCACTGCCTAACTGACCTACTTTTATTATTATATATTTTTTTATCGACTACAATGTGGTTTAGTGTGTTGGTGACAATATGACTTAGCCTATGTTAGCACTTAATAACTAGAAGATATCGAGTGCGATTAGTTAGCACCCACATTAACGGGCTGTCTGCCCGGTCAGCTATCGATTGCAGGATAGTGTTGGGACTGCCACGCCGCCTGTGGAGTAGCGAGGCAGACGTTTTCGCCACAACGCATCAAAGCTTACAGTGCGTGCGTCAGCAAACATTGCTGAGGCACTATAGAAGTGTGGCAGACTGGCAGTTGCATAAGTATAAGTGAACCACACAACTAAGTTGTTAATACTTGGTAAGACTGGTTGTCAGAAGAATTCGGCACGTATTGTGAGGTTCCTCTCGCAGGAGGGTCTATACTTTTTTGTTTGGTTGTTTGTATCGAATAAGCTCCAAAACTACTGGACCGGTTTTAAACATTTTTCACTAATAGGAAGCTACATTATCGGGAAGTAACATGGGTTATACAACATCAAGTTACTATCCACGAGAGCGGGACAGCAACTAAAGACGCGGTCTCAACCGGGCAAGACAGCTAGTTTGTATTATTTTAAACTAGCTGGCGCCCGTGGCTTCGGCCGAGTGATATCGAAAAAAATATTATTCTATGTATTATTCCAGACTTTAATCTACCTCGTGATAAATTTCATCAAGATCCGTTCAGCCGTTTTCACGTGAAAGAGCATCGCATTAATAATATTCGTAGGATGATTTTTTCCTAAATGTTAATAATGCATATAATAAGAATAATGACAAAATAAAACTGCTACATAAAACATATAAAAAGGTTTGATTTATTGTAACAAGACATCATCCTCTTCATTCTAAAGAATCAATTGGTCCAATTTGGCTCATTACTCTTCGACAACATATTTATTGACCCGTGTATCAAGTAGGACTGATCAATATACACTTGTTACAGCGCTTACAAAGTAACCCTTGACTATTGTTTTTTATCATGAAGTAGCTGCACCCCGCGGTCTCACGCACGTGCTGATATACTATCTGTATCTATATCTTTATGAATTGAAGCCTGATACCTGCTATTCTGATATGTAAGCTATTTTATTGTGAAGTTTCGTCAAACCATTCAGTAGTTGAAAGAACAACAAACATACTCGCATACATCCTTATAAACTTTCGCTTTTACAATATTATATAGTAGGATGTACTTGAACTTGATAACCCAAATATTATACAGGGTGTAAATCAACCCTTCAGGAAGCCGTCAACTATGCATTCTTGACATCAAACTAAGCAACTCTCGCCAAAACAATGTTATATTCTACCTGTTTTTACATTAAAAAAAAACGTTGCCCCACACTAGGAATTTCGCCGAACTCGAACTTTTCATAAAAATATAAACCACTTTTCAATTTTCAGACTTTTACTGTTAGTCCAAAGATGCCATTTTGAGCAAACCCTACATTTGTTAAAGACCTAAATAAAAAGTTGCTGATAATTGTGGTAAGAGTACGTTCACAGTAGTATCCTCGGGCAGTGCTCCTCACTGCCGGAGGTGGTGCGGGTACATATAACATCGCAATGGCTACACCAACAAGCATTTTTGTTCTAAGGCTAACTTTTCACCCATTGCTAGTTAAAAGTTGCAAAAACCGTGATAGTTCTTTTAGAACCGACGCCGCACACCGCTGTTTTTTTTTCTCCTTCTTGCTTTTACAACCGGAGGATGTCACTGTAGGGTTGGCTACGAAGGTTGGATTAGAAAAGAATAATATATTACTAGCTGCACCCAGCGGTTTCACGCACTGCTCAGGTCCTCTTCTCACTTAAGGGTATGAAAAATAGATGTTGGCCGATCTTCAAACCTATCTGCTATGCACACAAAATTTAATACAAATCATTCCACATTATATCGAAGGAGTTTGGTACCAGACACGAGAATTTTATATATTACATTATTTGCTACAGTCACAAATAATGTACATAGTTTTTTTTTTTATTAAAGTCTGTCTATCCATTTCTATGCTATACCCACATACTCTAATTAAACATAGCAAGACTGTAAACTGTTTTTTTTAATGTTGCCCCACGCTAGGATTTTCTCCTGTATCGTGGATGCGTTCACAAACATTTAAAATCACATACACAAACATACAGACCCGAAACAACTACCTGTAGGTCTTACAAATAATTGTTCCGTGCGGGGATCGAACCCGCAACACCCGTGCCGTCAATACTGCATCTTTCACAATTAGCGATCTTTAATATTGAATATGCTGCTTTTTAGCATGTTATGTTTAAGATAGTATTTAATAATATTTGATATTATTACTGATAATATCAGTGTAACACAGGTTCCAAAGCAATACAAATATTTTTGCCCATGCAGTGAGACTGAGATTGAACAATACGTAGAAGCGGCTCAGACGTTTCGTCTGCCAAGCCGTCAAGTTAACTACAGCTTTTTTAATCTATACGTATATAGTTATGTACATAACTGGTGTCGTAAGAAAAATAATCGTTGGATGACGGACGACGGCGACGCCTCAGGCAGTGGTTTGGCCCGGAGGCGACGCCGAGTACGCACGAGCGGCCAATCGCCGCGGGCGCATACGGCTTCGTCACTGCCGTAGTCGCTGCCCCAATAAATATGCCAGCTTTTGTGTTGTTCTTCTACTTGTTTAAAATGACTGCTAGCATGCAGGCTTGTTCTTATGGCGTTTAATATTTTCATTAAATTCACCAAATCAAGTAGCGCCATCTATAATAGTCCAGAGTTTCTATATACTGATTTTATTTTTTGCTATTACAAAATTGCTCAAACCCAAACATGTGAAAGTTGAATGCGTTTTTAGCAAATTTAAAATCAATAAAACAAACACCACTATCAGACATTGATATCAACCCAATTGTTTGGTTGTCTAAAAAAAAAATTACGAATGTTCCGGATTAAATCTGTGTTGGGAAAATCTTCATAGCCAATAACGTTAACAGCTTTAAACCAGCAGCTTTTTCATTCTCTCACTGAATGAGTCATTCATTTGCGAAATATCAGTGGATTATTTTATTGGATTCGGATAAACCTTCAGGATCGTTTTTCGGTCAGATCGTATCATAAAATTATGCTTGCAGTAGTTAAGTACTATCCACACATATCCAGGCCGTGCACGGTCCGTGCTAATACCGTGCATCCGAATCCCGTCAGGGAGTTTCAGTTTACAAATGTCTGGGACTTAAACACACCGCGGATAGGCCGCGATCATTTTGTTTATGTATTTTTGTATTATTTAAGTGAGAAAAATCGCACAAAACGTTATATGCGTACCGTCTCTTTAAACAACTCGTTATTCATATTCTTTTTTAAAGAAATATTAAGTACTTAATGTATTTTTTTAAACATTATTTAGTTACTTGTTTAAAAAAAGTAGCTAAAAAGTTAAAAACAATTTAATAGAAATATACCATTTTATAGATACATCATAACCAATTTTTTAATAACAGCTGGTAACGTTATGTTTCTTTATTTCTCTCCGAAATTTTGATTTTTAGTATAATTCATGCATCCAGCAAGACAATGACCAAATTGATGAAATCGAAGTACATGGAACAAACTTATTCTCAAATTTTATGGTGTTGCATATGGATATTATCTAGGACCAAAGTACTTATCAATAGAAATCAAACGAGATCAAACTCGATAGGGTTATGTCGTTTTATTCCTATTGCCACCTTCCAACTCCATCATCAGATCACAATATTGCATTGTGACTCAATATACATAATTATGCGTGTTAAATTTTAGCTTGTGAAATCGGCAACTTGCAACGAAAACATTCGGTACACCCGTGCACGTCACGGAGTCGGTCCACGGAAGTTTTGTCTACTGGCCGAGCACGGACGTGTGTAAACAGGTTCATATAAAATGTAGACATAGACATATTGTGTTTTTTATCCCGGACACGACCCTGATATGTGTGGATAGACCTTTACAGTGCACTTTTGTCACTATACAAATATTTTTTAAATGTCTATCCAAAATACAATGTTCATTTAAAGGTATATTTATACTGTTTACTGTTTATTAATGGTGCCTAAATTACCCAATTGCAAATATCCTGTCTGTGTTTTTATTTGATGAAGTCTATAGAAAACTGTTGAACTAGATGAAACGAGCTAAAGTTTGAACGCGAAACCAATTTTCAGAATAATGCTTACTTTACCTATCATTTTAATTTTCTATTTTGTTTTATCTTTCGCGCCGCAATATAATCGTATTTGTAATATCATTGTAGTGAATATTGAGGTTATTCTCATCGTATTTTATGTTACACACACATATCGAAAACCTAAGACTGTTCATGTTTATTGCGTTGGCTGGTATCCAGTGATTAGGTATTTGGGCTGTCGCGGAGCAGGCAAACAGCCTGCGGCATATTTATAATGAAACCAGACAGGTAAGAGTGGTGGCTTGCTTCGCGACGTTACGCCCTCTAGCGTCGCGCTACCGTAACTACAAGTATACAGTAGCCGACTTTACTCGCTTGATTTCCAACTCGTTTTTCAACCTCTATACTATTTACTGCAGGCTGTGCGGTTACGACGATGACGATTTATTTTCTTTTTTTTTTGTGTAAATGACTGTAGCTGTCAGCAATTAAAGTTTTTAATAGCATGTGGTTTTAAAAACCATTATGCTGTGGCAGTTCTTTAGAAATCTTGCAAGCTTTCGATAGGTGTCGACATGTGTGTAATTTAAAACGTTTTTTTACTCTTTTTACTTTTATGAAAACCTGGCAAGGTTTACGGAAACAATTAGATAGGTAAGTACCACAACTTAAGAATGAATCAGAAAAATTAAAGCCTTGATATTGTTATATTTCCTTTTACACTTTTAGGAGTTTACTTATTCAACTTTACCGCAACCACACGGGGCTCGGAACGAATGCACTTTACTTTACAGAAACATAAGTGCAGTCACATGAATAGGGCGTCAGGTGTGAAACCAGAGAGATAGGCCACGACTGCGCCGGAGATGCATTCAAGCGATAAAAATAATTGAAGTCGGACTTGGTCCGGTGTGTGGCCCCAGGCATCCAGCCAGCCACACGACATCGCAAATGACAATTTTCATGGCAATTTGTTACTTGCGTCCTGGATATGTAGCGAACTATTATGACTAAACACATGACAGTTGGCACATGCTCAGTAGTCAGTAAATTGTTTGTACGAGTATTTCACAAATTATTTTAACAATTAGAAACTTCGAATATTGTTAAAGTTAAAGTGAATTCGGTGTTGATTTGTTTTGGTATGCATTTGGTTTCCGTGAATATTATCAAATTAAGTAAAATTATCGATTGATAGATATTCGGTGAAGGGTGCCGCGTGGCGTGTGCCGTGGGAGCGCAGCCAGTGGGTCGGCTCCGCGGGATGCTCCCACGCTGACGGCGCCTCCAACCTCACGTCTCTTGCACTTTTACATTTTGAAACATCAACGAGATGGGTACCTACAGCTCAATGCAACGCTCCATTCGTGATTATGAATACGTTGGCTCACCTCGCCATTTCCTACATACCGATCATTTTCACTAATGCATTTTAAAGTATGTGTTTGGTGATTTCTCGTTGCACGGACAAAACTGTATAGGTATCCTATTTCACGTTTTGCGCATAGGCGTACTTATAAATAGCTCATCGTGCCCTGTGTTCAAATGCTCTCACTGTTGTTGGGAATGTGGTATACATATTTTTTTTATCATCCGAACTCTAATTCCGCACCGCCGCCGCTTCCCGCCGGCGCCCGCCGGGGGCTGTGAGAAGATGTGGTCCGGAGGGCGCCCGCAGCATCCCGCTCCGCGATATCCCCCGGCACACTACCATTATGCGATGAATTAAAATTGTATATACTACACTACAACAAAATTGGAGTCACGTAGAAGTAAAAGAGGCTTTGAATAAACTTTTACAGAAAATATACAGCAGGTCTGTTACTACGGACAACGGAAAAGGACCATGTGTATGATTAGGTACTATTGATTTCAGAAACATTATATAACTACGTACATTGCCTTACTGGTTAGTGAAATGATAACTATTCCACATAACTCAGATCATCAATCACATCTCTAAATCTAGAATAATTTCAGGAAACGAAGCGTTAACACGCAACGAACAAAGATAAAGTGTGCAGACTGCTTGTCACACAGGTGTGTACTTATGCCCCATATCCGTATGCATAACGCATAAACAAGTGTATAGTGTCCCACTCCTAGACTGAAGCTGAAATATGTTACCGTCTGCATATTATACAGCGTGTTTCCGAACGATGTGGATATAATCAAAGCTGTGCTTTAGAACATCAAAACATCATCGAAGTGAAAAGCTTTCTCCACGGGACCACAACTGTCCGATACATTTGGGTCTGGAGATTATGGCCTCACTTCTCATACACGAGCTTGTGGGTTCAAATCCGAATAGGTATAGTTAAGTAAAATAAAGTTTTATATGAGACAGCTGCATGCTGTATAATGGTAATGATTCATACTGACGTCGCGTCTGGGCCGTGACCGGCAGACGCATAACAATTGATCGTTTTTTAAAAGTTGTGCATTCGTTGTTCAGCTCTCATTCTTCGGGTGGACCTCCATAAGCCAACAATTTTGAAAAAAAAAACTGTAATCTGTCTGTGTATATAGTGATCATGTTCTTTATTAAAATGATTTCAGGAGTGATTCTTTATGTCCACTTGTTATCATTCATTTATAATATTTTCTACAAATACACCAGAAATG
This sequence comes from Ochropleura leucogaster, assembly GCA_958449745.1. Taxonomy (NCBI): domain Eukaryota; kingdom Metazoa; phylum Arthropoda; class Insecta; order Lepidoptera; family Noctuidae; genus Ochropleura; species Ochropleura leucogaster. The sequence goes on from OY288200.1 coordinate 11,543,907, forward strand.
CACAGCACAAGAATCAAAATCACTTGGTACCTATTTTTTGTAAAATACTGACATTATGTCAATTACTACGTAAGCGTAATCTGTTTTAAAACTAAATTCTCTTTCCTGTTCTTAGATGCTGCCCGTGAAGCCAGGGAGCCCTCAACCCGAGGAAGGTCCTATGGAGAAGAAGCTGATAGTGGGAATACCGCGAGTGGCTCCGACCACCAAGTACAACGCCCCGGTCCACATCGACGTGGGTGGCACCATCTACACTTCGTCCTTAGAAACTCTCACTGCGTAAGTGCATTTTAAACTTATTATTGCGTTTGTATATAAGTAGGAAATGCGTTTTGGATGCGTACTGGACAGACATGTATTCCTAGATCATTATTGCCTACCTAGCCTTTTCCCAAATGTAGAGGACGGCTTCCAATCTCAGCGGATCCAGCTGTTTACCAGAACTTTACATAGAGCGACGCCTATCTAACCTCCAGGTTCCCGTCAGTTAGATTTACGTAATATTATATACTTCATTATTCTTCGTGTGCATTATACCATTTTTCACATGGCATGGCCAGGCAGAGGACAAGCGTCCATCCCTCGTCCCTGTCTGCTGTTTGTGTTAGGATTCGTTTACTGTGTATGTGCTTTGCGCCTCAATCTTCTCTTCTACCATGACAAAATGCTGCTGCGAGTCGCGAAAATATGATTGTTGTCACTATGTTGGTAGCATGGCTTCTTGGCTGCACAGCCGAAAGTTGTGTAACTCTTACCGTATACTACAAGTAAGGTGATCAGGTATAAATAACATCATCGTCAATACCTGAAAATTTATGGCCGCGGGTTGTCCTTTGCCTTGTCGAGTATATTTTTCCATTGTGATCTATTTCTGGATTATATTTTTCACCAGTTCGAACATAACATAGTCTCTTTATACATATACTAGTTGTGCCCAGCGGTTTCCCCGGTTGATGCGGTTTGATGATATATATATAAAGCGTGATATAACACCGTTACTTACTGAAAAATATACTTTTTACTAACGAAAAATGGTTAAAATCGGTCCGGTAGTTTGGGCGCTTATTCGGTACAAACAATGAACACTACCTGCGGGACTAAGCTCTTTTCGGGAGAATACGAATTTTACCAGTTAAGATACCTAGCTAGATTAGTTTTCCGCCCCCGTTAACTCATATTGCAATTGTCATCAAAATCATTAAAGCCGTTTTCTAGAACGTGATTACAAATAACACGTTTTTTTCGGAAATCTAGCAAATCAATTAATTGGAGTAACATCATACATAACTTTTATGTTCTAGCACGAAATGAATCGTGTCCGTCAGGGAAACGCACCGTAGCTACGGGAAACTCGTTGCAACGGAAATTCGCGGACTGGGAGAGGCGAATTATATAAGTCAAGTTTGGTTACTTATCTCCTACGCTGACTGTATATTTCTTTATATTTGATCTAGTCGCTAAGTTTATAAGCAAATTTCACGACACCTAGGCTGTTAACATGATTTATGAATAAATTAAAAAAACCATATTGAAATGGCTAGAGATACCAATATCACTTCTTTTCGATCCCCGTATTTGAACTTAATAATTTGAATAAAAACTGTTAGTGGCCTTAACTATAATAGTTAGGCATATACCATTGCAGACTACTTCTGAGCGATCATGAGTACCTACTAGTATCATGTATAACTATTTTCTATACCTAAGGGCTATAATTTTTGAAGATCAAAATTTTAATAGCTTCCGTTAAATTATTCCAATTTAGGTAGAACTCTAATTTAGAAATATAGTAGCTGGCGCCCGCAACTTCGCCCGCGTGTTATCAAAAAAAACGTATCCTACGTGTGATTCCAGACTATAAACTACCTCTGTGCCAAATTTCACCAAGATCCGTTCAGCCGTTCGTCGTGAAAGAGGATCAAACATACATCCATACTCACAAACTTTCGCATTTATAATATTAGTAGGATATAGCTCATGTAACTCGGTAAAGGGGTAGCTTCCTAATAGTTAAAAAACATATAAAATCAGTCGAGTAGCTGTTGTGCCCTGCGAGGTTTCAACCCGGTCTTCGGTTACTGCCCCACTCCCGAGGGAAGTCGCGTGATGTTATAGAGCCTATATTGTTCAGTAATAATGTAGCATTCTAACAATTTTTGAAATCGGTCCAGTAGTTTTTGAGTTTATTCCTTACACTAAAACATACATCTCTTTCCTCTTTATAATATTAGTGTAAACAAAAATTAAATCTTCCTTTATAATATTACATGGAATAATTATGTTGGTCGATATGCTTAATGCCCGGTTGTTTTTCTGTTTGAAATTTGCCTGATTCAAGAGTGTTTTTAGCTATGTTTCATGAAAATCTGCTCAGCCATTTGAAGATCATCAGTTCGTATTTAGCGGTCCGAAAATATAATATTAACTACTTGCGTCCCGCGGTTCACCCTTGTATACCAGAATAAAAACTTGATTATGTCTTAATCTAGCTATAAACTATGTACATGTGAAATTTTATCTAAATTCGTTCAGCGTTATGGGGTAACAAACATACACACGCATACAAATTTTCGCACTTTATAATATTAGTGTGATTTGTCATGTGCGTATTGTATTTGTACATCACACGATAAAGAAGACCTAGATACTGTGTTCTTTCTGTTAACAATCAGGGACTTTAACTTTGTGACTAACTACACTTTCAGCCTTATTCAGCAATGTGTCTGGTCATGGAGTAGCGATTACTAACGATATTCTAGATTATGTAACGAGTGTTTTAATATACTATTACGATACACACTTGATCAAATACTTATCTCAAAGTTTTGGTATTATTGAGACGAAAATAGGTTTTTTCAGAGGGTAACAATATTGTCTATCGCTTAAATTAAGAAATGATGAGCTTAAATATAAATTTAATAGGAAGTATTGATAATACCTAGCCCAATTCCGCGTTGCATGTTTTAAAAATGAATCGGGAAAAAATAATAACTTTTCCTGTATCATGCACCCTATGACAATACCGGCTGCTGTCGAACGTTCCCGGGACAATAAACAAAGAAGCTCTCTTGTGGATAGAATTTCTGGTATGAGCTTTATGATTTGAGATTCATGAACGAGAGATATTAATATGCAAATACAAAAGCGCTCAGATATTCTAGTAGACAAATAATACTAAACAAAAATATTTGTTCCCCTATTACACTTTACCGGAGGTTAGTATACCACTACTTTGTTGGGTTAGGAGGTGAGTCTAGATACAGAAATAACCGATTAGCTATATGTGATTTAATAGACCGTTTCTCCTGTACAAAACGTTATTTATCAAATTACAAAGGAAAACTACCAATAAATTGAGGCAACCAAGCACTACCAACGCCCATGATACGTTCAATTACATACACTAATATCTAGTTATTAAGGTATGCAACTAGCGACACATAAGTACTAATACATTGTTGTAGTGCATGGAACTTTCGCGGTGCAGCAAAACAGTTGACGAAGAGGACACGAGGCAGGATACAAGCTGTCGCGTTCACACTGCAATTTGCAGTTTATTGTAACTGCGTTATGTGATTACATAATGAGTGTTATATTCGCAGTTAGTTGGCATTGTATAAGCTTGTTTTATCTGAACGCGGCGTGTTATATCTCGGCGGGAGTGTCGGTCGGAGCGGCCGGCGGCGGTGCCGCGGGGCCTGCGGGATATGCAGTGCTCCCACCCTGCCCCGCGACGCCGCCTTCGCCCCCGACACTTTTTCTTTAATCAACTCACTTGGAGGCACAATATAAAATATCTGCCCTTGGAAAATTATGAATATTCATAACTTGCACAGCGACCGGTTGCTAGGCGCAAATTCTTTAGCAACAGCCTTTAATATGGGTAAGTACTTAGTTGAAGAGCTCTCAATCTGGAACCATTTTAAATCTAGTTCAGTCGAATCAACGAATATAATATCAACGAGACATGACGCACGAGCAATTTGCATCACTCGAGAATTGAACGTTCGAGATGTTAAACGACGGATGCATCGACTTGATGAAATGTATGTGCATGTATTGAGAGCAACTATTGTGCACTGTGCAGCTACCCGGAGTCGCGGCTCGGCAAGATGTTCAACGGCACGATCCCCATCGTGCTGGACACGCTCAAGCAGCACTACTTCATTGACCGCGACGGTGGCATGTTTCGCCACATCCTCAACTTCCTGCGCAACAAGAAGCTGCTACTGCCCCCCGACTTCCCCTACATCGACCTGCTCATTCACGAGGCGCATTACTTCGATTTGGACAGTGAGTTTTATAATTATTTTATAATTTTATACTTCTAGTCCTGCAACATTTTTAATTCAGAGTAAAATCCTGATCCTAAAATAGGATTAATTGTTATAAAAAATATTGTATAACTTTTCCATTTTACTTTGAGGATATTCATTTAAAACTAAAAAATCTATATAATTTCTTGATTTCTAATGAATGACGAATATCCTGGCATTTACTAATTTGTAATCGAATTTGCATTTCATAAATAACTTTAAAAATAAGTCCCAGTTTTTGATAACTGAATTTCTAGATGAACAACGCCAGCGCAGTAGTTAACACGAGTGTTCTCCTGAAATAGCGCTGTAATCTTAGCGGCCATACTTGAAGAGAAACGATTAAGATATCCTAATTATTTAGTAGCTACAATATTTATAAACATTGACCTCGTTAAAACCGGGAGGATTAAAATACGCTACATTAAGATGCAGTTGAGAACCACTTGTAGATAATTAGTAAATATCTACAATTCTACGCGAATTATTATAATGTAGGATATTTAATTTCAACCTTTGTTATGCGCAGGAATGTTTTTGATGGGACAATTTTCTGCTCCAGCTATTTCGTGTGACCAAGTATTTATCATAATAGGTACAAATGAATCAGGTGCGAATTAATTATGGAGTGCAAATAATATATTTTGAATTATTGTTGTCGTAAACAATTGGTGCTTTGATGTCAATCTGTGCATGATTTTATTTGCAAAGCGAACTGTTTTTTTACTCCTTATTTATGAAAAGTTTTAACAAAAAGCTGAAATTCTCGTTTATTGGTGTTACTAATGTATTTATTTTACATCGCTTTGATTAATTTCTGGCCGCTTTTACAGAATCATAATAGGATAATAATATGGGTTGCTTTAAAAATCCTGAAATGGTCACAGACGCTTTTATTTTACAATTTTCTTGTAGGTAATTCAAATCATTAACCTATTATGATTCTGCTAAAACGGCCATTTAAACCTCCTGTTTGATTGTCATTGATTTTGATGATTTACTGAATTTGAGAGCATTTCAAATTCATAAAAGTACAGATGAAAACAACGCAGCTGTGCTGACACCAAATAAATTGTGATGTGAGTGGAAGGATGGACTTGGTCTCAAGTGTGCACGATCGCGTCGGTAATTCATAAGTCGGGTTGTCAACCCAAGTGGGTACTTTTGGAAAAAAAAGCTTTTGTGCTAAGTGAAATGTATTTACTTAATAAACTCTTAAAAAGAATATTTTACGTTTAACGTTTACATGATCAACAACTTAAACTATTAACAAGACTTGGACTTAGTGAAGTTAAATCTAAACACAAAGTGCTGGGTTGCGGGTTGTTCGAAAGAGAATCCACTGGCGTGGAAAATTAAGGTCAAAAGAAGGAACATTGGTGGGTTTTAGTCAAAGAAACTCCTAAAGATAGACAAATCTGCATGAGAACAAGAATTTTAGCTAAATTAGCAAACATTTAATTAGTATCTACGAAGCCAACCTCTAAAATAAACTTAAGTTATAAGACAATGTTTATTTGTAACTATAACAATAAACAGACATTAAGAGTGACAACAAAAATAAAACATTACTGATTCTATCATCGCCACAATGGGAGGTTTTATTTTTTAAGAAATCAATGTGTGTTCCGCGATTCTTGATAGTTTTGAAAGAAAAAAATATTGCATGTTGCAAATACAACCAGCACACAGAATAACAAAAACAACAAACATTCAAGTTCGTTTTTGGAGTCAGTTCCTTAAACATATTTTGGAAACCACTTCAAAAAATACATAGGAGCTTTTTCAAATTCTTTGACACTAACTGCAGGCATTTTCTAATCTAATTAGAAAACTAATAAACATAAATAAAGACAATGTTTTAATGGCCAATTCAATTCACGCAATACATTGTAACCATACCGGGCTTGGGACTTTATGGACTGGACACCGTAAACATTTTCGTGCTATGACATGATTCTTGATCGTCAGTCCAAGACTTATTCCGAGAATAACGTGTTCCAGACATGGTGTACGCCCTGACCAAGGTGAAGAGCGAGCGCGAATGTATGAAGCACGACCGTGAGTGGTTGAGCCAGGCTACCGAGCGGCTCAAGCAGGAGACTGAGGTGCTCATGCAGGAGAGGGATCGTCTTCAGCAGCGCTGGTCCTGAAGCGAGGTGTAGTATACCTGCTGTTTGTGTCTGTACGTCCCTTAAAATAGTATCATCGTACTGCGCTGATTGATGCAGTGCATAGATCATCAAGTGCATAAGTTATCGGGCGTGCGGCGCTAGATGGAAGGTTGACTGTTTTGTGTGAGGTGACGCCGTATACGCACTTGAGATCTGAACCGTCTATATAATAAACCCCTGCCTGTTGAGATTGTCTTTCCTCTGGCCGACCGGTGTCGCAGGATTGGAAAATAAAGTTTCGCTTGCTATGCTTAATTAAAGTCTTAAGTTCCTAGAGCACTTCGCGGCCATGACCACTAGTTTTGGCCGCAGAAGTTTTGTCCAGGAGGTCAGTTTTGTCGCACTTGGTCTCCGACAAGTTTTGCTCAAGATGGCGGCCAGTCATCAACAACAGACAGGCTACAAGTCGTAAACATAGTCCCCATAACATAACAGCACGCCTGTAGTCCCCGAAGGGATAGGCAGAGGTGTACGTTTACCCATTTGTAGTATTGTAGTAATAATATTTTTCTTATTTTCAGCCTCACTTTTCGGGAGCTACTTTTGCGGAACCGAAGAGAACTCGCTTTTAAGTCGCTATATTATTATATCACATGTTTACACGTAATATTAGTAGCATTCCAAAGTAACCTATATTATCATTCTTAGTTACTAGATTTTCTTTAAATCATGTTAAATTGTGACAAGATTTATACGAAAATATCATTTATTCGTCTGAATCTTGTCATATTATGTTAAGTATCGTTTCTTTGATTTTCCAAGTCTTGTTAATAGTTTAAGTTGTTGATCATGTAAACGTTAAACGTAAAATATTCTTTTTAAGAGTTTATGAAGTAAGTTCAGTTTTCCGCTGTGTGGTTCCGGCGTAGAATAGGCCACCCCCTCTCTTCCCGTGGGTGTCGTAAGAACCGACTTAGGGATGGCACAGATGGTTGTAAACTATCGTCCTACAACCATCTGTAGGTACCACTATTACTGACTTCACACAACACACTCACGTATCTTTGGGGGGGTCGGAAAAGTAATTACTCAAAAATGCATGTAATGTTGTCATTATTTTGACAACCTTGTTTGAGCAAAGTCGACTTTGCCGTTGTTTCAAGGAGCGGCCGGCAATGTTTTGCTGGCCGCTCTAGCAGGCCGGCAATGTTTTGCCGGCCGCTATTTTGACGTTTCAACGTTTTAAAAAATCAATTCCAAAAAGATTTTATTTAAAACACAGCTGTTTGTACGTCTAAAGGTAAAAAAAAAAGATTTAAAAGATTTTATTCGATATTAGGCTGTATAATTCCAACTACCATTGATAAAAAAAAACAAAGAAGTAACAAAAGCGCGGTTCAGCGAAAATGTTGATTTATTTACTGACTTTTTTGCTAAAAATGAGCTCTCAAAGCGAAAATTCTTCCGATTCAATGTGTTTAACACCGCCAGACATTAAAGATGAAGCTAAATTAGTGGTTGAAAATTTGATACCGCGAAACTCAAAGGAAAAATATAAGCTTGCATATGAAAAATTTGTGCAGTGGAAAATCAGTAGGAAATCTAAATCTTTATCCGAAAATGTTTTTCTTGCGTATTTCAATGATCTTTCCAACAAAATGAAGCCTTCGTCTCTCTGGAATACCTATTCAATGTTAAAGTGCATGGTTCTGATAAAGCACAATTTGAACATTAAATATTACCACAATTTAACGAGTAACGAAAACGACAGTCAAATTTGCTGGTTTTATTTAGATCAGGTACTTGCATTTTTGAGTAAAGCACTATACAAACCTTGGCCCACAATGACTGCTTCGCTGGTCACGCTATGATTGCCTCGAGCTAGCCTAGGCCTACGCTCTAGGCCTTTCATCTTGGCCATCATTGCAGCCCTTGCTGTCCTCACTGTAAAGGCCTCGACCTACGGTCTCGGCCTTTATCTCAGCTCGTCCATCAAGTGCTGCACGCTGACCGCGCTGTGTCGGCCTGGAGCTGCGCTACGCTGCGCTGTCGGCCATCATCAGCGCGACCAGCAAAGTAGTCATTATAGACCGCGGCAGTAATGTACTATTTCCCTTCATTCCTAAGCAATATGGTCGGTTATGCACCGTTAAGATTACCTATATCCATTTCCCCTTATAGAATTAATGATGGCCCATGATTTTTTTGAAACTTTGCCCCCACACTAGGAATTTATCCTGTATCGTGGGTGCGTTTACAAATATTTAAACTCACCATACACAAACAGCCAGACCCGAAACAACTATCTGTAGGCCATACAAATATTTTGATCCCTGCGGTGATCGAACCCGCGACACGCAGCGGAGCAGTCGATCAATCAGCCACTGCGCTAACCGTGTCGTCATGAGTAATTCTGTAACCGGGTAATCACTATTTGTGTTTATCAGTGTCGCATCATTCTTTTAGCCCGTGGTCATAGTCAGAACTAACGCTGTCACTTCGTTCTTTCAACCATTTCCAGTATAAGTTTTAAAATGTTCAGCGCCCTTTTGTTGATTTAAGATAAATCTACTTTCTTGTAGGCATTTTAGTCAGGTTTTGTTTAGGCTATAAAAGGTTAGGTAGGCTTATTATTTGCGGAATGTATTTCGGAAACTGTACTTCAATGATAAACCTAGGTATTTCTACAATTGTTTTAGTAGGCAACAGATCGGAAATGTTCAGTTAACATTTTTACTAGTAAAGGAGCTGCAGTTTCACATAATCCGGTTGTCGAGTCGAGTATCTATTTTTACGATCTTTGATCGGATCGATATTTATGGTGACTGTGCGCAAGTGCGAGAGCGTACATACGAGCGGTCTTGTGGCCTCTGTGTTCCTCAACTAGCTGTAGGTACACTCTCCCTCTCGGAGTCTCTCAGCAAGGATATACAACCACCTTTAGATAATTAAGTCAAGATAGAACAGTTTTCTCAGGAGTTGCAAGATCTCGAGTTTGAGTGGGCAGAGACTGCCGGATATTTAGTGGACCCGAGGGTCAAACTCAGAACATGATCTCATAGTTTTTAAATTCACCATCTTTTATTTCTATCTTATGTAAGTTGTAATGAAATTATTAACTGTATATAAATTTATAGTAAAAAAACAAGTCATACCTACCGGTTAGGAATGTCTTCTACTACATTCTTAGATATAAAAATATTCTCTAGTGTATCTTTCGAATTTCTTACGGATAAATAAATGTCTATTAACGTCTTATTTCTTACAATAAGATAGATCCATGTATGATACCTACTTGGAAAGGGAAGAACGCGAGCACAACTCCTGAATAGACTGCGTGATTGTGATTATTTCACACACCATTTCATTACTTTTGCTAATTCAAAGTTTGAAACTTTAGACTTGCTAAAGTAGACTCATCTTTCATGGTTTAAGGTGCTATAATAAAATTCCACAAAGTATTTTTGAACTGAGTGAGACAAAATTTCAAGCATGCATTAAACGCAAGCTATAAACAAGCATATTATAAGTCGGACGATTATATCGCTGACTAAAATGCTTAGCTCAATTATGGTCTTGCTCCATAAGGACAAGGCGCATAAATTGACTGTATTCGATTGTATTGCTGGAGCTGCTGAAGATTGTACAACTATCTTTGAATTTTATAGATTCAATCTCTTACCATTATATAATCGCATAGCCCAAATCGTGTATGTACTACAAATCTGTCATTCGATGGAAACCTACGTCTTTGGCGGTTGAGAGCATGTCATGCTCACCCAAATGTCTTGCTGATGATGGCGCGTGTCTGTGACCGTGTACGTGAGTGTGTTGTGTGACTTTAAAATTCGCAAACCAATTTTACTACTTACTTCTTGTTATCCGAATTATCTGGAACTTTCCAAACACCTTACGTGACTTCTATACTATTGCCGACGAGATTGGTCCTGCAACCAATTTCAACTGAAACGCGTTCAATGTTAATAGATGATATTTTTTATGTTAAATTTATTGTTAGAAAATTTTCCCGGATAAACTCTGTGACATTACGCTAGATACGTATGTGTGTGATCGATACATACACTTAGCTAAATATAAAATGGAGTTTCCCCAGAAATAACAATTGATTAGGGATTTCTGGGTTGCAGCACCATCAAATTAATACCGCTACCGTACCTACGAGATAATGTGTCATGTAGAGCATGACACATTATCTCGTAGGTTGTCATTGCCACCATTTTAGAAATTGTTAAATTGTGTGCCTTCGGTAGTAGGTAAGTACATATTTGGGCTCCTGACTATGCGCATGGTGTATCATAATATTGTCACGATGTTTTACCTACCTAGCGTAATGCCACTGAGTTTAGCCATATTGGAGACTGCACATTCAATAGTTAATAGCCGGGTTAATTGTCTAACAATAAAAACATAAAAAAATTTCATCACTAGTTGAAACTGGTTGCAGGACCAACCTTGTCGGCTACACCACACAAGTCACGTAAGGTGTTTGCAAAAGTTCAGTTAAATCGGATAACAAGTAGTGGTCCAATTGGCTTCGGATTGTTGGCTCCTCGGCACGCCACTGGCTGTACCTACCTAGTATTAAGAACATTTTCAGAACTGTTTAGGTAAGTTATTTATAATTACAAATATAATAGCTATAAGTGTAATTTAAAACAAACGAATCTGCGGTTATGTACCAGTTGGAATGTAAAAGCTTTAATTTGTAGGATGTTTAAGTTTTTTTTTCGACAAGTTTAAAGGTGTGCTTTGTTATGAGTTTATGACTAAATTAATTATCTGTAAACTGTATACCCAATGATCCACTTGATTAAATATAGGTAGAGGAAATGTTTTCAAATGATCTACAATTTTTGGTTTAGAAACTTTAGAATAAACCAGTACCTTGGGCGATAGAGCCCGGAGTGCATTCGGTAGTCTTAAAAACTATATTCAACTGGAAGTACATTTAGTATCTAAGATTCACTATTATTAGGATTTGTCGTGTGGCCGCCGCTGTGTGACTCAACTAGCTGTACCCCATCCCTCTCAGGGTCTCTCAGCGAGAATTCACAGTCACCTTTAGATAATAAAAGGTTAGTTAAGTCAAGACAGAACAGTTTTCTCAGAAGTTTCAGGAGCTCTAGTTTGAGTGGGCATTTATACGAAAATATCCTTTTATTCGTCTGAATCTTGTCAAATTATGTTATCGTTTTTCCAAGTCTTGTTAATAGTTTAAGTTGTTGATCATGTAAACGTTAAACGTAAAATATTCATTTTAAGAGTTTATGAAGTAAGTTCAGTTTTCCGCTGTGTGGTTCCGGCGTAGAATAGGCCACCCCCTCTCTTCCCGTGGGTGTCGTAAGAACCGAGGGATGGCACAGATGGTTGTAAACTATCGTCCTACAACCATCTGTAGGTACCACTATTACTGACTTCACACAACACACTCACGTATCTTTGGGGGGGTCGGAAAAGTATTTTCCCTTCATTTCTAAACAATATGGTCGGTTATGCACCGTTAAGATTACCTATATCCATTTCCCGTTATAGAATTAATGATGGCCCATGATTTTTTTGAATTTTGCCCCCACACTAGGAATTTATCCTGTATCGTGGGTGCGTTTACAAACATATAAACTCACCATACACAAACAGCCAGACCCGAAACAACTATCGGTAGGCCATACAAATATTTTGATCCCTGCGGTGATCGAACCCGAGACACGCAGCGGAGCAGTCGATCAATCAGCCACTGCGCTAACCGTGTAGTCATGAGTAATTCTGTAACCGGGTAATCACTATTTGTGTTTATCAGTGTCGCATCATTCTTTTAGCCCGTGGTCATAGTCAGAACTAACGCTGTCACTTCGTTCTTTCAACCATTTCCAGTATAAGTTTTAAAATGTTCAGCGCCCTTTTGTTGATTTAAGATAAATCTACTTTCTTGTAGGCATTTTAGTCAGGTTTTGTTTAGGCTATAAAAGGTTAGGTAGGCTTATTATTTGCGGAATGTATTTTGGGAACTGTACATCAATGATATGCCTAGGTACTTCTTGAATTGGTTTAGAAGGCAACGGATTGGAAATGATTAGTTATAATTTTTACTAGTAAAGGAGCTGCAGTTTCACATAATCCGGTTGTCGAGTCGAGTATCTATTTTTACGATCTTTGATTGGATCGATATTTATGGTGACTGTGCGCAAGTGCGAGAGCGTACATACGAGCGGTCTTGTGGCCTCTGTGTTCCTCAACTAGCTGTAGGTACACTCTCCCTCTCGGAGTCTCTCAGCAAGGATATACAACCACCTTTAGATAATTAAGTCAAGATAGAACAGTTTTCTCAGGAGTTGCAAGATCTCGAGTTTGAGTGGGCAGAGACTGCCGGATATTTAAGTGGACCCGAGGGTCAAACTCAGAAAATGATCTCATAGTTTTTAAATTCACCATCTTTTATTTCTATCTTATGTAAGTTGTAATGAAATTATTAACTGTATATAAATTTATAGTAAAAAAACAAGTCATACCTACCGGTTAGGAATGTCTTCTACTACATTCTTAGATATAAAAATGTTCTCTAGTGTATCTTTCGAATTTCTTACTGATTAATAAAAGTCTTTTGACGTCTTATTTCTTACAATAAGATAGATCCATGTATGATACATACTTGGAAAGGGAAGAACGCGAGCACAACTCCTGAATAGACTGCGTGATTGTGATTATTTCACACACCATTTCATTACTTTTGCTAATTCAAAGTTTGAAACTTCAGAGTTGCTAAAGTAGACTCATCTTTCATGGTTTAAGGTGCTATAATAAAATTCCACAAAGTATTTTTGAATTTAGTGAGACAAAATTTCAAGCATGCATTAAACGCAAGCTATAAACAAGCATATTATAAGTCGGACGATTATGTCGCTGACTAAAATGCTTAGCTCAATTATGGTCTTGCTCCATAAGGACAAGGCGCATAAATTGACTGTATTCGATTGTATTGCTGGAGCTGCTGAAGATTGTACAACTATCTTTGAATTTAATAGATTTAATCTCTTACCATTAAATAATCGCATAGCCCAAATCGTGTGAGTACTATGTAATACAAATCTGTCATTCGTTGAAAACCTACGTCTTTTATTGACTTTAATTTGCTCTGGCGATTGAGAGCATGGTCATGCTCACCCAAATGTCTCGCTGATGGTGGCGCGTGTCTGTGACTGTGTACGTGTGTGTTGTGTGACTTTAAAATTCGCAAACCAATTTTACTACTTACTTTTTGTTATCCGATTTATCTGGAATTTTGCAAACACCTTACGTGACTTTGTCGTCTAGTCCTGCCACCTCTCTGCGGCAAAGGAGCATGACATGAGATAATCTCTCGTAAAAGGTTCTTTAGTGTATCTACTTAAACCGGTATTAGTGATTCTGACTGTCCTAAATTATGATGAAGGTCCTGCGTAGGTCCCGGTAATTCCATAGAAGCCTTAAAGGTGGTCTTGTTACTCTTCATGATGTAAGGGTTTGTGAACAATTAACTGGTGGGTGTGATTTATCTATAATATGTATGTATTTATAAATTATATAAGTATGTATATCAGTTGTCTGGTTACCATAACACAAGCTCTGCTTAGCTTGGGATCAGATAGCCGAGTGTGAGTTGTCCCAAGATATAAAAAAAAAAAAAAAAAACTTGCCATTAACGGCAAGACCTCATGGTCTAGTTGGCTTCGTATTGTTGGCTCCTCGGCACGCCACTGGCTGTACCTATCTAGTATAAAGAACATTTTCAGAACTGTTTAGATAAATTAATTACAGTTGTAGTAGAGCAGCTTTTAGTGTAATTTAAAACAAACGAATCTGCTGTAATATACCAGTTGGAATGTAAAAGCTTTAATTTGTAGGATGATTAAGTTTTCTTTTTGTTCAAGTCTAAAGGTGTGCTTTGTTATGACTAAATTACTTATTTGTGAACTGTATACACAATGATACACATGATTAAATATAAGTAGAGGAAATGTTTTCAAATGATCTGCAATTATTAGTTTAGAAACTTTAGAATAAACCGGTACCTTGGGCGATAGAGCCCGGAAAGTACTCGGTAGTCTTAAAAACTATATTCAACATATAGTACATATTTTGTAATAGTATCTAAGATTCACTATTATTAGGATTTTGATTATTTGTGACACATGGTGGCACTCTAATTAGTATATTATTCACTCTCTGTTTTTCTTTAGTATATTATTCACTCTCTGTTTTTCTTTAGTATACTTATGTTCATTTATTAAGCATGCTTATTACACGAATGAAACATTTGTAACAATATCTAAGATTCACTATTATTAGGATTTTGTTTATTTGTGACACATGGTGGCACTCTAATTAGTATATTATTCACTCTCTGTTTTTCTTTAGTTTAGATATACTTATGTTCATTTATTAAGCATGCTTATTACACGAATGAAATATTTGTAACAATATCTAAGATTCACTATTATTAGGATTTTGATTATGAATGAACACATGGTGGCACTCTATTTAGCACGTTATTCACTCTATAAGCATGTGTTTCTTTAGTTAGGCATACTTATGTTCATTTATTAACCATACTTATTACACGAATAAAACAATAATACCGTTTTTCATTATTTATTTGCTACCCACAAAATATTAGGACCATTGTTTGTTCACAGGTGTCGATTCGAATGTCGTTTTGTAATAACCAATAAAACATTGTGATTTGCTGTCTACAAGAATATCGTGAAAAACATAAACATGCAATACATAAACATCAAGTTGTAGGTAGTTATTTTTTTAACATAATATTTTTCATTTTTATCTTTTGATATCCACACGTCTCATGATTAAAACCATAAAAAGATTTTTCCAGAAATATTACATTTTCTTTACTTTTTCATTTCAATCTTTCCCTTCCACTACGTAGGCTTTTTCTAAGGGATGGGTCGGGATGGTAATCATCATATAACTTTTCCCGATTTTGGTGGAGCGGGTGTGAGTGTCAGACTTTTACTGACTAAAACCCACCCATGTTTCTTCTTCTGCCCTTTATGATCCGGGGCCGCAGTATCTCTTTCGAACAAACCGCAACCCCAGCAGGCGGTGGTCCAGGCAGACTCCTCTGACAACCCAGGTTTTGAAGCGTTCATTTAAAACTATTACGGTTTGGGTTCGCAATATTTTATAATTTTATCAAAGTATCAAAACTAGTGTTCTCTTTTTAAGATTATTACAAAACTAGAGAATGGAAAAATGCAAAAAATTACAATTCCTTAAAAAAACACCTAGAAATGCAAAATTTTGTAAAAAAATACCAATCTTTTCAACACTACAATTCATTTTTACGAAGAAAGTTTAACAAAGCTTTCCATTTCTACCGCCAAATTTTACAAAAAATAGAATCATACACATGTACCTAAGTATTATGTTTATGGCTATAACATCATATTTTAATCATTGAAAACATCAAGCGGTTTGTTGATAAGGTGTTTAATTTCCCATTTTTTTACAACATTTATAATTTAATTACAACACGGCTCCCTACTTGCATTGACACCGGACAGGCGGACATACTAGGACTCATTAGAAACGGTAAAAATACCTTACAGTTGGTTCATAAATACAATTTCCGGACTCGTCCTAACACTGTTAGTATTATGATCTTCTCTATGACTATAAAGGTTAAATTACGTTGTCAGTCGCGAACTGTACGAGCAAAAGAAGCAAATCACTCGAGCATGCAGCGAGGGAAAGTACTACTATATCCCTTTGTAAGAAATATCATGTACATACCTATGACTTATTAAATCTGGCGTAGGTACATATACTATCTACAGACAACAAAGCCTTCAGTGAAGTGATTGACACAGATTGCGATTTTGAATAAGTCAGACTTAAATTGTACGTTTTATACAGTTAGGTGTCACCCAGTCTTAGTTAAAAGGGACATAGCCGTTTTGAATGGACTTGGGCATAAAAAGTCTAACCTGTTCGAAAATTGCTGACTATATTGGGCTCGAAAAGATATTGAGCATTGAAAACACATACTGACAATGATGTATGTAAATTAATACCAATTTAATAATTTAGATGCCTATTTCCTATGAGTTCTTTGGAGGAAATTCATTATGTATTTTAAACTTCCAAAACATGGAGAAATATTTCATACGATTAAAATAATGAGTTGGTATGAACAGACAGGTTACATTAGGTATATAAAAAAACAATGATTGGCACGATATAATTAAATGAAAACTTAATCCATCTTCCACCACACAAAAGTTGTATTTACATAATATCATATTACAATTTATGCCTACAACGACGTAAAGTCTAGTCGCAAAACAAGATCTTAACTAAATCTGAGTTCGCTTATACGTAATACGATTAATTTCAAATTTTAATAATCTAATAAAATTAATAAATAAAATACGACGTCGCTACAACTTGTCAGCATTGACGCGTTTTATTAAATGAGATCTAATTGTGTGAAGACTAACGAATTAAAATGGTATATGCACTTACAGGGATTCAACTCAACAACATTCGGTAGGTACCTATGAGTAGATACTTAGCCAGTGCACCTAATCAATCGTTTAGCAAATGGACTACCTACTTAATTTGTCCGTATATCCAAATTACAACGGTTATTCATTGACAGGTGTCAGAAACGGCTACAACACAGCTAATTTACGTTGTGAATCAATTTGCCAAAAAACTGCAGGATGTATGGGAGATTTCCAAGTATTAATCTCAAGTGTGCGTACAGGTGATATTGTCCCTACCAAGCTACGTCACAGCGCGTAGTTCATTACACAAAATGCAACCCTTGTTATTGGTAGATAATACGTTTAAAAAATTATAGCCAATAGGAACCGTTGGTTAAGGTTTTTGATATTAGTGAGTTGTAGCCAACAAGATTCTGTTTTATTCTAAAGATATTTATATAGGTAGTTAAGCTTTTGTAAATAAACTCATTCAACCTTCTGATCTGGAGTCTGCCTCATTTCTTTGCTGCTATACCCCTACAGAATAAATGCCAAAATTTTAGTAGATTATGTCATATTTTTGGCATTTAGTGGCCACTTTGAAACCATAAACATAACGCTTACGTTCATAGGATCAACATGGAGTTGTCCTTAAACAACAATTTGGGATACCAAATTGTTGTTTAAGGACACAATGTTAATGATAATTAACATTAAAAAATAAGATTTGTTTTTATCTAATGTATTGTGACGGGCAGATATATGGCAACATTGAAACGATTAATCAAATTGTCTTGTTATGCATCACCAGGCTTCATCGATACGACGAATGGATTCCTCTACAGTTTAATTCTTAATTATGACATGCGCTTCATAAATTTGCCTTCTTTTTCGAAGTCGGTTAACAATACCCTGCTCTCGGCGCAGTGATGCATATATAGACAACGATGCAATAAAAACTTAGGTTCCCTACGGAACGCACAAAATCAACTACAAAATGCTGAGATGTAAATCTAAATAAATCACTTAAACATAACATTTTGAAATCCAACAATTAAAAATACTCAGTCTTACGATACGTCAAAAGTAATTAGACATTCTAAGTTCCGTTTTACACGAAAGACATGGATTAGGTCAGGATTTTTTTCGACTTTATCTAAAATAAAAAAGTTACAGGTTCACATGACTAGGCATATAAGTTTAAAGATTTATATTTTTGTTTAACTTTGGCAATATACATTCTTAAATTAAAGAATATTTTCTTATCAAATATTCTGCTTGCTGTTACATTTAGTGGTTATTGGCTCCAGTAATGAACAAATGAAGCAATCAGTGAATTTAAAAAATAAGAACAGAATAGTCTAATAAATATTTTATTTAAATATAATAAGTTTCTGGGAAAGGATACATTCAAGAGTTATTTTTAGGTTCTCTCTCTCTCGGGAAATGCTTCAAACATATTAAATTTTTTAGTACCTAAATAAATAATGTCAGACAAGTGAATAAACACATTTTTTCTTTTAGGGACTAATGTATAGGTGACTAATTGGACAGCGTTATGTAAGAATAGATTAAGCGACACTAGAGAGAATTTGAGAAAATGAGCTTCAAAGATTTTAAAGTTAAAATTGTCGTTGTGCGCTCATTATTTATGTTATGTGTATGTTTTTATTACTGTAAATTAAGATGTGTATACAGTTTAGATTAATGCAGTATATATTACAGTGCAGAATATATTTTAAAAGATATAGCCATTTTTCCGCTAAATTCGTTAATGTATTATAGCTATATTCAGATTGATTAAATTTGTCAATAACGTACTATATGACATTATTGTCGTTTGATTCTTTAATACATTTTATTTTGAGTAAAATAAAGTGTAGTATAAGATTAAATCCAAATATTTTAATGCAAATTTCTCAAATTAAACAAAAAATATAGCACTTTTCTAAGACGATCTTGTATGCCATTACTGATTACGAGATACACATATATTTGAATATTTTTTTTATAGGCAAATACCTCAAAACAACAACATATTTGCTTATCTCGCTATTCTTTATCAAACTAAAACAGTCAATGTGATGAAACGTGAAAAAGTTTTCAATCTCTATTTTGAATGAAACTTATAAAATATTGTTTATCGTAATCATTAAACTTCTTAATAGCGTTCAAAATAAACATCTTGTAATAAACTAAAAATACCCTTTTTAAACATAAAAAAATCTAAAAACCTAATGCTGTTACATAAAAAACATGTATTCAATTTTTATTTTTCTAATCTTCATCTTCTACATCAAAATCGAAAGATCCGTTAAAACCTTTAACATTTTCTTCTAAATCTTGGGATCCTGTTAAATTTTCATAGTATTGTCAAAATAGTAATAAAGTCATCTTGATGTTGCGGCTTTGGCCTCCACATGAATCTGACCAAAGGACTAGCTTTTTGGCTTTTAAGTCTAGATTTAAAGATAAATGTTTGCGCAGAGCGGATCCGACTTCCTGAGCTCCTCTGCCTACTGTACCTTTCACCCACACATAACAAAACCGTTCACCAGTTTTGCCTGAATGAACACCGCAGTTGTATAGCCATAGTTGGCGTTTGTAAAACACTATATTGGTTAGAATTCTTGGTAACGATAAGGTGTTTTCCCTAACGAAAGTAAGAACTTCAAGATGGTTACAAGTCTTAGCTAAAGCCATGTCCAGTTTTCTTATTGCTTAAACAAAGTAGGTATTAACAAAGAAGTTCAGTTGTACATACCTGCCAAGAATCGTTTTGCATAACATCATTTTTTATTTTCCTGCCCTTGTCCCATTCTATTTGGGGTCGGCGCAACAGGCTTTCTTCGTCCATTCTCCCCTATCAGACGTCATGGCATCATTTACTCCTTTCTCCTTCATATCGTTCCTTACACAAGCCATCCATCTTTTCTTTGGCCTTCCTCTCGCTCTCCGTCCATCAATATTTAGATCCATTACTCTTCTAGTCACATGTCCTACATCCCACCTTATTACATGTACATGCCAAGACAAACGACTCCCTTTATTTTTTACTGTAACAGGCGCAACTTTCAAACTTCCTAGAATATATTCATTCCTTACTTTATCCATTCTTGTCACTCCACACATCCATCTCAACATTCTCATCTCTGCTACATGCAATCGTTTTTCATCCACCTTTTTTACAGCCCAGGTCTAATCACGGACTTTTATATTTTCCCCTTTAACTTGAGGGGCATCCGTGGGTCACAAGTTGTTCCAGTGAACTGTCGCCATTTCATCCATCCTGCGTTGATCCGGTGCCTTACGTCCCGGTCTACTTCGCCATGCCCTTGGACAAGCGACCCGAGGTACCGGAAGTTGGAGCAGATCGGTATAAGCGTTTCGGCAAGGGTTATGGGCACAGGACTGGAGAGAACGCCGAAATCGCAGAACAAGTATTCTGTTTTGGTTCTACTTAATTTCAGGCCAACGTTCACTAGTCTTTGTCACCACACTTTTAATCTGCTCTGGATCTCTTGACCGCTCTCGGCAACCAACACAATGTCAGCGGCATACAGCATGCACCAGGAAGCCTCTTCCTGGATGTCCGACATGAGAGCGTCCATTATCACCAGGAAGAGGTAAGGGCTAAGAGCCGACCCTTGGTGCAGACCGACAGCCGCATTGAAGGTGCCGGTAGCATCATTTTTATTTAATGAAGCAATCAAACGGTAACTACGCGTATTCTTCATAAATCCATCCATATTAAAGACTTCTTTTCAATTCACATTACAAACAAACAACAACAAATGACAAAAAAAAAACATCCTGAAGGCATTACGTTACACAAGCTACTGCGACTCCAGCCACCTCGCTCCAAAAAACCCGTGCAATGTAAATTGTAATAACGAATCAAAAGCCAAAAGTTGGCGCTTAATTCTTAATCGAGTGAGAGATCGCAAAAGTAGTAATATGCATGAACGAATTATCTGCCATTTTAGGCGGTTAGTTCGATATTGCGTTTTTAATAAATAAATTGAAACGGATTATCTCCAACTTTTGTGGATATAATTCGTTTATGCATTTTAAAATCCTGTTTGTGTATTCTGTAATAGTAACTTAGGCGCATAATTCTTTATTACGTAACTAATGTGTGCAAAACATCTAACAAATTTTGACATGTCGCTTAATTCACCCCTTATTACAAGGCACTAGGATTGACTTTTGAACACAAAATTAGCTGAATACATAGTTAATAATGTTTGGAACCGATCTGCATTCAAAAATCATTTTTTTCAATTTTGTCGCCTAATTCGTTCTTACATAACGCAGTCCAATTATAGGTGACTAATGCGTGTTAAATCATCAATTAAGACAATATTCGTTATTTTTTTTATTTAAACTGCATTTTGTTCACTTACTGGAGCAAATACTACTAGTTATGAGCAAGCAGCTTTTCAAACTTTCCACTTAGACTTAACTTGAAGCAGCAGTATCAATAATTGATTCAAATTTTTCAACAAAAGAGTTCTTAAAAATAATAGCTACCACTAAATAAACAAATAACAATAAGTTTACCAACATTATCATTACGTACTAACAAGGAAAGCTAATAGTTCTTCAAGTAGATGTTATAATGAATATCCACACTGAGCTGATTCAATGAATTTTAATAGATATATAGCCACCGCGTTTTATAACAAGCCAAATGCCAATGTATACCTACCGGGGCTTACCGGCTACCCTAGCACTTAACAGTGACCTAAGAACCCATAATAATTTTAACATCCTGAAGTTGGGGTGAGTGAGTTACACTACATCCATTGCTAGACATATTTTACATAAAACCTTATCGTCTACCACTAATATAAATTACACTGAAATAATATTTTCCGAGATCTTTGAAACTCGACTTTAATCCAAGCACTTTTGTTGACTAAGCGTGATGTCGGAGACGCGTCGGCGGCTTCCACTGGGGACAATTGCGTCAATACTGTCCGTACGAAACAAGGGTGTCACCGTACTACGACACGAATGACTTAAAAAACAGTCAAGAAGTAAGACGAGAGTAAAGTCAGTCGCTCAACGCACTTTCACTAGCTATCACAAATTCATAAGTCCTGCAAGTCCTGCCGTATTTGACGTAAGCAAGGCAGCCGGTGCGTGCTCCGTGCATTAGTTAAAGTACTCTGGTCGTAAACCATCTTTTTGGACTGTCCGAAACGAACGAAAAACCAGTTCTATTTTGATTTCTGCAACAGTTCCGAAGACCTTAGCGGTGAACATCTCCTGTTTTTCAACAAAACAATTGAATTTTGAATAATCTACCACTTTGGTAGCTTGGTTCCAGGTTCCTGATCGCCGTCAGGATTGTATGCTGACTATTCATACTCCGATAGATCGAACCCGTCCCGGAGCCTCTGTTCCAGCTCGGCTTCTAGTTCTATTTCTTCTAAAATTTTCTTTACGTCTGTCCGTATCTGGAAATATTACGAAATGTTAGAAATAGTAATATTTAATGTTTCTTTAATTTCTGTGCTGTGTTAAAATTTATCTACATATTTTATCCTGTGAATTATTGTGTGGTTTATTTGTAAAGTACTTACTAGTAAATCGGGAAACGACGGATCAACGATTTCCATTGTACTGATTGCTAATTCTATTTGATCACCATCGAAAACTGAAAAAAATACAAAATTAATCAAACTGTCGAATAGTACGCTAGTATGTTTAGTACAAAGTGCCTTCAATAGTTTTACATAGTTACTTACTAGATTCATTAAAGAATAGGTCCAAGGGTGATTCTAAAAATTCTTGTTCTTCTAAATTAGGTGCAGGTTGGTTTTGTCGTACAAATTCATTTTCTGTTATTTTTTTCTTGTAAACCATATCGAAGTCTTCAAACTCGCTGGGTCGCTTGGTTCCACTCGGAATTTGGTTATCTTGGTTCAACTGGAACTGATTTGTACTCGTACTCGCCTGAGGCAGCGCCTGGAATACGTCCGGTTCCTCTGCGTACTGAGGCATTGGCATGTTCATTGCTGATTCCTCACCATATTGTTCATATTGCTGCATTTCAGTTACTTGTTGTTCACTGAACAGTTCCTCGCCGTTTTGAGTCAAATTTGCAAACATTGAAGATAGACTAGAGAAAGGGTTTTCTGAGACATCAAAGTGTCCTATTTCGGGGGACTCCACAGCATTAAGAATAGCATCCGAATTGTAGTCAGAATCGAAAATATTGAAATTCTGCGGATCAAGAGAGCTATCGGGAGCCTGCACGTAATTCGATACATGAGCGCTTTGGTATGGAACTATCTGCGCTTCCCGCGGAGTGGGAAAACTGTTCATTTCTACAGTTTCTACAGGGTGTTCGTATTGGGGTGTAGTGTGGCTTGACCCTGCACTACTGCTTCCTTCGTAATTGTTCTCTTCGTGATTAGAATCTTTTTGGAAAGTTTTGATGACGCTGTAGATCTTTTCGATAGCACTAACGATCCTTTCCTTGTTGGGTGGGATGATCGTTAGGCGATGCGGCGACATGCTCTTTCTGTCCGGCGACGTAGATGCGCTTGGCTCATCCTCGCTTTCCTGCGACGAAGGTGATGGCAAGTTTGTTACTAAATGTAAAATGACCTGTTCAAGGCGCCTCGGGTCTTCTACAGGAGCCGGCTGGTCTTCGTTTTGCTGAAAAATGTAACAAAAATCTATGTCAGTATTTTGTTTCACTTGGATACTAAAAATATTGACTACTGGGTTTTGGTATAAACAAGTCACTGTGTCCAGCCAGTTTAATTACGTTGTAGCCTTCTTTATCAATTTTTTACTGAATGTACGCGATTTACGCGAAAATATGTATTTGTGGAACAATACCTTACCGAATACTTATCAATAACACATATATAACATACGGTTTAAAATTCTTTAATTCTCAAATATTACAAATCACTTACGAGGAGAAATAAAACATAAAACAGAACTTAAATAATTAGAAGAACAGATGCGCGTTGACGGTATTCTTGAAATATTATTTTCTTGGATTGGTACGTAATTTCAAATAATTTTGTCATTCGTGATACGAATGCGGGCGACACTGTAACATCGCACCTGTAATTCCCGTAGGGTTAGGCAGAGGGGTATTTATTAGTAGGTACGTAAATGCACATTTCACCAATTAAGTTTTAGTCCCATATCATAGGGGGAGACAATATTGTCATCGACCGGGCACGAATCCAGACTCCGCGGCTGTTTCTGAGAATTTCATAATGGAAAACCCAATAACACTTTGCCTGTCCCAGGAATCGAACCTAGGACCTCATGCCCAGCAGTCACGATTGCGACCACTAGACCAACGAGGCAGTCGATGATCAATTATTGTTTTGAAATAGTTATCAAAGAAAACTTAATACACAAGGTTGATTACTTTGAGTGATCATGAACCTTATTGAGTGCAGAAACTTACTTCTTCATCATCACGTGTACTGTCTTCTATTTCCTCGACAGTCGGAGATTGATTGTTGTTGACCAGTAAAGTGAACTTCCTCTTCATGAGCTTGATGAGATGCTTCCCTTCATCCTCATCCACCACGGTGTTGGTGCACACAAAACTGGTGACGGCGCGCGAGTCCCGGTCCACATCCAGGCACCCACGGGTCCTCATGTATATGAATTGACCGTTCTTCGTGACTAAGCGGTAACAAGATTCCCCAAACAGCCTATGCTGATCGTACACTGTAAACAAAAAAAAAATGAACGTTAAACTCCGATTTACTAATCGATTACATAACAGTCGTTATGTAATCGATTAGGCTCAGCAATTCTACACATAATAAAATATTAAAGCCATTTATGATTGTAAACATTAGCATTGCATGTATTTTGTATTTTTGCATATTTCAACGAATACTTCGCTTTTACTTTAGTAGAGGAAAATAAAAATTATCATTGCACTTAAATACCAACCCATAACGAATCCTAAAAATATTATAAATGCGAAAGTATGTTTGTTTGATTGTTACCTTATCACGCTTAAACCACTGAACCAATTATCCCAAAATTTTGCATATTACGTTGTCAGGTGTACAGAAACCGGGGTTGCGGGTTGTTCGAAAGAGATACCCCGGCCACGGAACACAAAGGGCAGAAGAAGGAGCATGGGTGGGTTTTAGTTTCTCCCACGATTACCCATCCGCAAAAAGAATGGTTGCGGCTTTTTGGAAAGAGATAGCGCGGCGACGGAACCCAAAGAGCAAAAGAACTGTATGAAGAGACACTCTGCTAAGAGTGGAAAAAGTTATTGGATGAATTACCAGCCGAAAACAAAAACTGTACAGAAACGGACACACGGTACGTTTTATCCTCAAAAAAGTACTGTTCCCGAGGAAAACAATGTTCTCATGTTACTAGATGGCGCCACGTGTCTTTCGATACATTATTTAAAGTGCAAGCAGTGTGCGATTCGCATTTATTATCATATTCTAAATTGACACGCGAAAGCCGTGCGCAAACCCTAGTTTTGAATATACATATTTATCAAGTTAAATTAAAAAAATATATCTTATAATATAAAATTTAAATTGTTACGACAAATTAAAGTTAGGTGGTTAACCACCTAACTTTAATTTGTCGTAATTTGTAGTGAGATAAGATAAAATAAATCAGTCTTAAACATTAAATCGTGCTAGGTATTATATACTGTTGTCGTTATGTGGTGTAATGGAAAAATATAAATTAGTTATCTCGAGTAATAGCAATTTATAGAAAAGCGATAGACGTGGCAGATGTGCAGGCGGTAAACAAGTGCTACTAGATAATACTACTCGTCAGATTAGGTACCTACCTACATATTTACTTATAGAAGCGTTAAGTGGCATTTTCATTCGCTGTTCACGAGAAAATGTACTGATGTTACAAAGGAAGTATTCTAGACGTTTTTGGAAATATGTTCGAATATATTTGGGAATAAATAGAATTACAAGTGACATGGCATATTTGCAAAGAGCATAAAATATAAGTACACACAATAGTAACATTTCAGAAATATGTTTTCACGCAGACAATTCGAGAATCGATAATAAATCATAGATCATACAAATAACTGGCAAGTCATTTCTACATTTTCCAGGAAGATATGTTTACGTACTTATTATATTGTTAAGCCCCACATTTGATATTATATACTACTTATATTATAAATGCGATAATTTGTGAGGATGTAGAGATGGGTCTTTGTTACTCTTTCACACTCAAACGGCTTAACGGATTTGGGTGAAATTTGTATCCCAGTTGCAACTTCGGGGAGCATATGGAGATGAATAGGTGGATATGTGTTAGTCTTTCACGCAAAAATTATGGAACTGATTTGGATGAAATTTGGCAGAGAGATAGTTTATAACCTGGATTAACACATAGGTTTTTTATTTCGGTCTACACGGGTGAAACCGCAGGGCGCAGCCAGTACCTATATTTATATTATTTCTATTCTTTCTATTTATATTATTTTAATGGTTTGTGATTGTTTGTTTTATTTAGTTATAATTAGGTAGGTACTTTCCCAAATAAACGTTATCCCAGCATCACTCTGTCTCACCTCTTTCAGCAAATACTAACTATTTTATCGGTTAAACAACTTTAGTTTCCATTGTTAAGTCCATAAACCTTGTTCCCGTTATACTTTATTCCGTTACCGGATTCTGTTATGCAAATGTTTTGAAATAATGAACACGTCAGTGTTTGCAATACAGAGATTAAATCCGCGAGAAAATCAACAATTTTATTGTTCACAGCATCACCAAGTATTTTCTTAATTTTGCATTCTATCACGGAGCTGTATTCAATGTGCAAGCGTTATACATGTATGTAACAGTATCAATAAGCTAAGTTGATAAGGTCGACTCACACAAGTCACCTGTTGTTAGTTTATGTAAACTGTTTTAATCGCATAACCTAGACTGAGAGGTCGATTCAAACTCAATTAAACCGACACGGAAAGGAATGATGTAAAAACTCCACAGTTATCTCAAACGTAATCTTTTCTCTTACGTTTATAACACAGACCTATCACCTAAGTAACCCTTTTTGCATGTATTTACTTTTCGATAGAGAAACAATTCCTTCTCGAGCAGATAACCTTCCTACATTTTCAAAGTTATCTTTATTAGGTCATTTACTTGTAATTTTAGTGTAAACTTTAGTATTCCTTGATTAGTTATTTAATGTTTGGAACGTGTCTCCCGTTGCTGTGGAGAAATGATTTCTGATAGCCGTGTTTATTGGCGCCATCATGCTTCTGAAATGTTGCTTAACGCAGGACACAATCGAATGTTCGCGGTAGCACTTACTCTCTCGGAGGGCAATGATGACCCAGCGGACGTCGTCGCGATGCATGAAGTTCATTGCGTTGACTCCGCTAACTTCATGCGTCATGTATCCAGTGACGAGCGCGATACGCGACTCGCACTGGATGATCTCTCCGTCAATCGAGTGACGGGTGCGATATTCCATGCGGTAGGAGTCAAGAGCACTCTCGTTGATGAAAGTCTCGGTCGTTGGACGTACGATACCTATAAACACCTGGAAAAGATTTCAATTATAGTAATTATATAATCGATTAATTGGATGATGAAACAGTTTGTCAGACGTTTCTAGAACAATGGGCGAGAGAATTCATTTTATAAAAAGCGTCATGCTAATAGCTTCGTCCTTGAGAAGTTGTAATGCGTTGACAAGATTTTAATAGGTAGTTTTATGAGTCAGAAACTCAGAATATAAACAACATCAAAGCGAATTCTATAAATGTTTTCTCCTTATTTGTTTGTTCAGGAATAATGTTGTCAAGTTGGTATATTAAGATACCTGCCTACTATGGTTTAGGTCTAACTAAATTGTTATATTTCTGATTAATTAACTTACCATGAACATTTTAAATATGCTTTACCAAACGTTTACAACAAGTGCAATACGAAATGGTTCTTTAACAAACATCGCGCCTGTAATCCTCGCTGGGTTAGGTACAGATGTATCTAACAGTACACCCACATTTCGCCACTTATGTTTTTAAATCCCTTGTAATAGGGGTGAGTCTGCCGACAACCGGACACAAACCTAAACTCCGTAGCTATTTGTAGAAACCTTAATACAAACTTATTAGCGTGATTTTCATAGATTTGCCATTATTTCGTAACTTACATGGCATGGGTAAATAATCCAAATACTAAAATAGTTAATTACACAATAATCCTACACATACGTTTGACGGCATGATCGACTGCTGCGCTGCGTGTCGCGGGTTCGATCCCCGCACGGAACAAATATTTGTCTACAGATAGTTGTTTCGAGTTTGGCTGTTTGTGAATAACAGTTTTAATGTATGTAGGTATAGGCAAACACGATACAGGAGAAATTCTTAGTGTGGGGTAACGTTTAAAAACATGTATGGACGTTGATATGTCTAGAATCAGTGCCTAAACTTTTAATACTGTGAGCTGATAAAGTTATAGTTAGTACTTAGAAACCTAGTACTGTTGATGATGCACAGTAGGTAGATACTTTAAAGCACTAAGAACAACAAACGCAGCAAAGGCCAGGAAAACCACACAAGAAAAGTTTGCATTTTAAGATGGCGTCGTTCGTGGGGATTCTGTCATCTGCATAAGCATAGCCTAATTTCTTGGAAGTTTAAACATGTATAATTATGTTAATTCATATTAGTATTAGTTTGATTTTTCTGAAACGCAACAGACGCTACGTCTTATGGTAGATAAAGCGGTACTAGTCATCTACGAAAACTTCACTAGAGTTAAGGAAATATTAGTTTTATACCAAAAAGTGCAAAATAACTTTACTTCCGGAAGTCGGTGACATTTGTTGACTTTTTTGCCACCGTCTTCCGGAAGTAAAGTTATTTTTCACTTTTTAGTTTATTTTTTGGAAGTCGGTTTTAATTTTTACAAAAATGGTTTTTATTTCAGCATTTTTAGTTTGGTATAATATTTCTTACATTTTTATCGAGTTTTCAATTTCCATTTTAACCTACTAAAAGTTTAGCAGATCGCAAGACACAAACTACCTAAGCAATATAAATAAAATGGATATGGAACCTCCTGAGAGGTAGTATATATTATCAAACAAAACAAGATTTTTGCAAATAGGTCAGGCGACTTGTAATTGGTGAACATAAATTGAGCACCTTCTTTTTTTGAAGTCGGTTAAAAAGGCACCGTTTTTTTCGGATGGTAAATTGTCAAATAACTTTTCCTGCTCTGGGCGGAGCATAAGTGACTGTCAGACTTGTAATAATTGGAACCCATCCATATTTCTTCTTTTGCCGTTTGTTTGCCGCGGCCGCGGTTACTTTTTCGAACAACCCAGCGAAAAATCATGACCTTTAAGTGACTACAAGGTTTATGACTTTTATCGTCGATGGGGCACTGACTGATGCCAGTCAGGGGTGAGCGCCAATTTACTTGCATCTCCCAGGCATGGTAATGGTAGATACACTGGGTTTTTAGTATATATGGTAGAAAGATAATGATTTTCCCACACAAAAAATTAAAGCCTGTGATTAAGGAAAAATGCAATAACTGTTCGTGCCAAACAATAAAAATTCGGTACCAACTAAAACCTTTATACCTAAACTAAACAGTACCTATCTAATATATAATATTTTGTAGATCAAAATGTTTTCGCAGTAGCAGGGTGCGGGTGACATACCTAATGTTAAATGAACCCTCTTCAATCTGAAACATTACCACGATTAACTTTTAAGACTGAGTATCATAATCGTAAAATCCTACCCAAGATCTCAATAAATCCTATCACATAACATGTATCCAATCAGTCAGTCACCCGCACCATCCTCCAGCGAAAACATTATGAGTGCCGTTCCAAAACTATTTCCTGACAACAGCCGTGATCAATAAGTATCAAAAACCGGTGTCAATATTTCCCTGCCAGCAAGTGGCGCTCTCGATTTACTCCGTAGCCTGACACCGACCTGTTGCGTCACTTCGCAATATGGCGTATACATCAGCACCTAAGTTAGTATGTTCATACAACCTATTGCTGTAACACGTGGCGGACTGTCTGCAGGAAGTGTGTAAGTCAGATATGTGCTCTTAAGGTGAAGATTTCTTGAGAACGGCCAAAAATCAGGTTTTTTAACGCAGTGTATCTCGTAAACCATACGTAATTTTAATCACTGAAAAAAATATGATATTTTTAAGGCTTTTTTGCATACATTGATGGAATTCAAATTATAATTAAATATGCGAAAATGTGTAAAAAAAATATTCAAACACACCTCTAAATTCTCTTTTAAAGCAGTTTATCTCTTCAATATTAATCGTAATTATAATCAAAAGTATACAATGAAATATCCAATGCCAAACTGCGTTCAATGATGGATTGTTTTTGATTGAATAGTTAATATTTAATTTTATACAAATTTATTTGTATTTTTTCGACACACGTATGCAGTAAATTCCAACGTCAAAATGTATGAACAAGGTCAACGACGTAATACTGCGCCTTAAATATCAGTCACCGTATATGTGTACACGTTAGACGAAAAGGTTTTACAACTTTTATATAAAAACGACCGTACTTAAAAAAATTGCCTTACGCACGGGAACTGTGCGTATTTGAAAGTAGCCTAACCCTTTGAGCCCTTTATATTTCGCTATGTAGGTGAATACTTAAGGTTATTAATAGTTTTTCAATATAATCACTTTCAAATGACAATTTGGTAGGTACTTTATTACAACTACTTGCAGTATCTGATTATTATGATTGGGAAACAGAAAGAGGCAGGGAATTCCACAGACCGGCATTACGCTTAATATCTCAATGTACATCGTTTCGTACCGGTCGCTGGAACTTCTATATAGCTGTGATGCTTCGCCGTATCTCTGCTCGTTTTACGTTTTATAGTCATCAAACTAAGAAGTAAATGATACCGTGACGTCTGACAGCGGAGAATAGAAAAATAAAACGTGTTGCGTCGACCCCAAATATAATGGGACAAGGACAGGAAAATGATAATAAAAGGTAATAAATGACTTACAATATCATTCCCGCTGGAACATGGGTTCTCGGAGCGGGCGCGCGCGCGGCGTACGATCTGGCAGCAGCGGCTGTAGCCGCGGCAAGCTCGATCTGACTTCCTTAGCGAGCCTTCCACGTGGCACGTTACGTACTGGCTCGGCTCAGACCGCTGGCCCAACTTCTTGAGCCTGCCAAGGTTTAAATAGTCACATGAAAAATGTAGCGCAGCAAACGATTACGGAAACATCGAAAGCAAAAGCAAATCGTGATAGTCGCGAGCTTTAAGTCTTCGCAGTGCAAGAATATTCTAAGGAAAGAGCAACGATAAAAGTGGCAACAAAGTTGCGATATCTGAGACTGCGATGGGCTAACTTTGCTACAACTTCAGTTAGGAACTATTAAGAAATTATGAATCTAATTGAGTTTAACAGTAATAAACGAAAGTGATCTAATCTAGTAAGAATTTTCAACTATTTGGTGCTAAAATAAATTGATATAAATGATTTTGAAACACACGAAAAAAATACGACCTTTTAATAAAAAATAAATCAATTGCCTAACGGAGGATAGTTTTGTTTATAAAAAAAAAAAACACTTTACCTGTTTTTCTGAACGGTTTATCTTTTTCGTTAACGTTGTTTTTCTTTTACCCTTATGATAAAAAATGGTAAGAGTATATATCCTTGTTTAGGAACCTTCCTCGTTGGAGTCAGGAGCTCTAATGCCACTGATGGTTCTATGAAGTTACCATTTCGCAAAACTCCCCATTTTAGTCACGTGCTCTACCCCAGCTATTCCTCAATGTTTTATTATAAAAATGTTACTTCAGATGAGAGAGCAACCAATCAGGACCCAGGAATTCGAACAATACACGAAAACAAAAATAAGCGAAAAGTTTCCTGGACACGTCTTTGCTTTTATGTAAAATTGACGATTTATCATTTCATATTATTTCGAAACCTTATGAATATAATTATTTTTGTGATAGTTCTGTTTGTCTGCCGGCAAAAGTGTTTGCTAAGTTAGCTTCCTCCGTTAGATTCCCTCGAACAAAGGTATTTTAGATAAGGCTAGAATCCCTCATTTACAGTCCTTAAAATCTAAAATTAATTAGATATAATAGAATGTTTTATATGTAAAATAGAAGATATATTGACAATGAGAAAGATGTTTTCCAAGTGAGATATTTTTCACTGAAAGTGGACGAGAGTGAATTTTTTACAATTAAAAAACTAACCAGCATATCTTTTAAGATTCGATTACTTGGAGTTTAAACGATATGAGGAAGTGCGAAAATCCGTTTTATTTTCCGGCCGGATTAAACAGAGTAACAATGAAATCACAGGTCATGATTTTTGAATTAGATATTTGTGATGCATGTGTTGTATGATGAGTTGAATGGAAAGTCGCATTAGCATCCTTTCCTAATCCTAAAATTCGCTTCCTGCAAGATCCATTCGCAGCTTAGTAGTTTTATTTATTAAAAAAAACACAGTTCAAATATTACCATGACGCCTGTGAACCGTGCGGGTTGAGCCTTAGTTGACCTGTATTATCGGCGAGGGTAGGTTCACTCAGTACGTGGCTGGCGTTAAATAAAGTTGACGTCTGGCACATTATGCAAAAAGAATAAAAGCTACATTAGCAAGTGCACAGACGCGTCAAAGATACGGAGTGAATGATACTCTATAGAGCGGACATACTCTGCCTGTAGTGAACAAGGTTCTATGACTTACTTAATTTACTGACCCACCTTATTATGAACCGCCTTTTCTCCTTAGCTAAAACTTCTTCGACTTTGCGAATCGCATCGGGTTCGTCTGGTATCATGAGTTCTCCGTTAGGACCCAGGTTTTGGGTCCTAGGCATCAGCTGTTCGCGCAGCATAGCCCGGTCGCCTTCGTGAGTAATGGTGAGAAGGTTTTGACCGAGCAAGTCAAGCTGTTGGGGAAAACGACATTCATAGTATCTAAAAAGTGTATATATATAAATAGCCACATTTTTTTTATTTTCAATGGAAGAATATCATCAAGTAGCTGCCCCCTCTCTGGGCGGGGTGGGGAGTGTCAGACTTTTATTCACTAAAACCTATCCATGTTTCTATTGCCCTTTGTGTTCCGGGGCTGCGGTATACTTTTCGAACAACCCGTAACCCGTAACCAACCGATAATTCTACACCATGACTGATAAACTACATGCATTGGGAAATGCTTTTGTTAAGCACAGGTATTTCACGGCTACGTTATTTTATCGCCTGGAAACTAATAGTCTTTTGGTCACATAGATATTTTTGATCAGAAAAGGAAATGATGTAAGGAAAACGCTCCTTGAAACGACATTTCATCATCGGTTGCTTTAAACGTGACCGGGGAAAGGAAAGCTGTTACAGAAGTAACAAACGAAAATAGTCTTACTTCAAACGTGACTGTTAGGGGAAAGTGTGCAAAGGGTTCGAAAATAAACTACTTAGAGACCATTCATTTATTACGTAAGATGATTTAAGGAGGTAGGTCTTACTTTTTTTTACAAGGGAATCGGAAGTCAGATTAAAAAAAAAGCAAAGGACAACCGCATAAACATAGTACCTTTGATTAATTAACATTGAACAAAACAAAAACGTGCCTTTTTTGTTTTATTCTAGGTTCTTATGCAATAAATATTTAATTAGACACAAAGAGCAAAAGAAAAAACTTGAATGGGTTTTAGTCATTAAAATTCTGACTAAGCCTTCCGCTCCGCCCAGAGCGCGAGAAATTATTTGATGATTTAACATCTGAAAAAAAAGGACCCATCATATTTTTTTATATAAGGGTATGGGGGGGGGGGGTGTTCAAAACTTTAGAAAAATAGTCTTACGTAGTAAATGAATAGGAGGTCCTTATTCTGAAAGACATCGTTATCTTGGCGCAGTCTGTCTTCGTTCAAATATTGAGTTAGATCAAGTTAGATGTTATGTGATTTGATAAGAAGACATTATGGAGTAGTCACATGCACATAATGATAATAAATTTAAGTAATTAGTTATGAATAAGGCCATTGAATGCATTATAAGCTTAAGACCTTTTGAAACAAGAGATTAAAGGACAACATTAAATTAATTTAAGCGGTTATACTTACAAAGGTATAGATAGGTTAAAGTTTAGTTTGAGTTTTTGTAAATAGTTTTCTTTATTAGTTTAACATATTTATATCTTATTTGCATTTCATATTGTCTGAAGATATTAAAATAGGCTTTAAGCTAAGGTAAGGTACAATTACGGACCGTGTAAAAATAATTTTGAAATGATATTAATCCATTAACCAAATAATAAGGTAAACAACCCAACTCCAGAAAAGAGAAACTATTATATGTTTTATGATTAAAGATGAGTCCTTGAAGGAAAACTAGAAACGACGATCAATATGAAAGTTCAATTTACATTAATTTCGATTCTAAAGCGTTAAATTCTGTTCTAACAGTTTATTTAGGATCTTTGAGGAGCTGTTTAACAATAACCTTATTAACATGCTCACCTTGTGCCTTTGTCGAATCTTTACTAACTAAAAAAAAGAAAAAATAAACAAATCAATTTGTAGGTACCTCTGTGTATCCAAGATACTGGTTGACATTCTGTGACACTACTACAATGATGCCCCTGTATGTGGTTGTGATGAGAAATCCGTTGAATAGACTCTGGACCTTCATGATCGAAGCAGGACTAAACTGCTGCGCTGATTGGCCAATTGAGTCACCGAACACTGAAAAATGGACTTTATTAGTATAATAATTAGCTTCTCGTTATTTCCACTTTTATATGTAACTAGCTGCACCCAGAGGCTTTACCCGTTACTCAGCTTCTTAAGTGTTATAGCGTGATGTTATATAGTTTATTAATATCGCGAAAGAATGTCTTTGCAAACTTTCAAGTCAATCCGGTAAAGCGATTGTGTTCTCCCAAACAAACCTTGACACCCTGTTTCCCCCCGAATTTTACAAAATCACGTTTAAGTGAGCACCTACTTCTTACAAAGATTTCTCATGCAAAATTTGGGATTCCTAACACTTGTAGTTTCTGAAGTTTGGTAATAAAATTAAGTCAATGATTTTGCCGTTTATATATAGCCTAGCTGTGCCTAGCAGTTTCACCTGCTGTCCAGACCATCTTTACCAGTTAAGCGTATGGAAAATAGATGTTGGCTATTCTCAGATCTACTCGATGTGGACACATAAGTTTATACAAATTGGTCCAGCCGTTTCGAGGAGTATGGGAACGAATGTTGGGACACGAGAATTTTATATATTAGATGAGATGTTCGTTCTTATGATGCGTTATTGCCAGGTTGAAGGCAAAAGCAGCTTGTAGTGCCTCGCCGTCAGTGTTTAGGTCTTCGAACCTCGAGCCGCTATGCACTCTTTCATATCTATTCTTTACTCTTCCAACATGGCCGTTGAAAATACCCCCACTTTAATTTCTTGCATATACATCATCACTGGGTAAAAGTCTTCCGAGAACTCCTCTTACTCTACGCTGCCGTACTTCCTGATTCATGTGACACTAACACAAATACCTACATCGCTTTATTCACTTTAGAATTGTCACTTTTTTAACATCCACCACAAATTCTTTCAACACACTATCAACTAAAAACAATACCCCATAGCATTTCGCTTTCCATATCTGCCACTTAATAAAACTTTATCCTTTTCCCATCTCTATCGCCTTTTGCCTGATTTTATTATACCACCATTCTCTTGGGACATTACTGGTTGATAGCTAGCATTGAGCAGGAATTTCTCAACCCTGTTATTTTAGTTTGTGGTGAAGTCACTTCATTAAAAAAAAAACATATTTCAAATAGCACAGCCCGCTTCAGGTAGCCTTTTAATTGCACAGGCTTGCACTGTAAATAAATATCGGAATAACCGCGGCTGAAACTGAAATGGCTGAATCATTGACAGCTCTCCCGCTTCAAACGTTCAAAACATGATTCGGTTTCGTCGAACTCATGTTGTGTTCTTTTCGTGTCTTTCAAACGGACTTCAAACTTTTGCAAAAACAAAGTGAAGCGGACAGTTCAATTTAAATTTGAAATTGAATGTTGTTTCAGCAAAACAATGATGCTATTTTTGTGCAATCAATATTGAATAACAAAGAATTAAACATTGAACGTGCGGACATAATAAAACGCCAATAGAATGACAATTAAAGCTTGTTTTTTATACAACAACTATTCATGAAATAGTACTGAAAAAGCTTTTGTGGAAAATAATGGTAATAAAATTCAAAGAAAATATGGGTCTCAAGTGATAATATTTTAACTTGATAATTTGTATCAATTATAAAAAACAAAAATTTATTATACGGCTACGTTTTGGTAACCTTTTTGGGGAAACTGAAGGTCTGTGCGATTATGGATAAAGTTATGTTAACGAACAACTACCAGAAATACTATGATATTATGATGGACAGAACGGTTGACGCGTCGGGCGTGCCACCGTCCGGATGAGACCATCAGACATTTAATTTCTGGTTGTTCTCGTTTAACTAACGGCGAGAACTTACACAGGCACAACCTAATAGCCAAGATTATACACTAGCAACTTGCCTTGAAGAAAAATCTTGTGGAATCTAATCTAATAGGCTTGTTTTGCATTTTATTTTATTTAAGTGTGGTATGACTGTATGTCACACAAATTCCTATCGAGTATTATTTATATCATATCATCAATGTACTTATAATAGAAAACAATATGTGCTATAGAAGATAACTCATAAACTACCGGAGTAATTTAGATAAAATTGATAGGGGATCTCTTCGAGAATATACCTTTTCGATTTAAAGATATTTTTGAAAATCGGCTCACAAATTGTTGACGGAGAAATCGTGTAACAAACAACAGAACAGTAGAGTTGAGAAGGTACTGCTTTGAAGAAAAAGGTGCATTACAAAAGATGCCAGGCACAGTCAGTGTTATTTAATAATAGTACCAGACCAACAAAGGACTAACAAAGGGCTCTTCCCATACAAAGAAGGCAGGAGTTACTCAAGACTTATTAGTTACTAGCTTTCGCCCGCGGCTTCGCCCGCGTTAAATTTGGGGTAACACAGTTGCGCCTTATTGATTTGTAATAGTAATGCTAAGTTTTCCCTTCTCTTCCCTCTTTCTCCCTCACATCCCACTTTTTTCAAAAAAAATATTAGCCTATGTCCGTCTCCTGGTTCCCAACTATCTCTGTACCAAAATTCATCGAAATCGGTTTAGCCATTAAAGCGTGAAGGGGTAACAAACAAACAAACAAACAAACTCACTTTCGCTTTTATAATATTATATAGTAAGGATAGTAAGGATTTCAGAACTATATTTATCACAAGTCTAGATTTCCTTACGATGTTCTCCATTACCAATGTCAGTGATGTCCAAGATATGCTTAGAAAGTACATAGAATTAAAATAAACAAAACCAACCTCCGGAACAGGCTGGTTTTCGTTACGGCCTATCCACTACAAACCACCTGCACTCTCTGAATCAGCTGATTGAAAAACACGAAGATTTTAATTTGCCGTTGTACCTTGCTTTTGTGGATTATTCGAAAGCTTTTTACAGTATTTCACACGAAACCAAATTAAATTAAAATGTTTAATTACTGGAACGGATCTATCGCAATAGTACAGCTTCCCTACTCTTACACACCACTGGCTCTTCTTTTCTAATCTAAGTAACTCTTCAATGCGACCCTTGAAGTTTTTCAAAAATTAGTTGCACCTTGGTGCGACAAGGGCATTGTTGTAGGGGAAACTTATCTTCGATTCGCGAGCGCAAACGTGGTCTTTAAGAAAGCGTCAAAAGTACGCACTCGGGGTATGCCAGCGAGCTATGGAACGAAACATACTAAAGGTCAAAAAATTTCTGACCGTATAAGAAACAGTATGCTTCGTTCCAAGACCCAAATAGCAGACGTTGGCAAAACAGCCGCAAAACTAAAGTAGGAACTGGGCTGGCCACATCTTATGCATGGCGAAACAACATTGGGCCAAAGTAACAACTGATTGAGTTCCGAACAACAGGATCCGATGACGCGGTACGCCCAGAAGGAGATGGCGTGACAAGCTGGATTTCCATGAAAAGGATTGGACCACAACAGCAAAGGACAGAAAAAAATAGAGGAAGGAAGGGAGGCCATTGCCCTGCAGTGGGAGACATCTGGCTCATAATAATAATTAATAAAATAAACGCAAAAAATATATAATAATAAATATTAAAGTACTTACAGTCCCGCAAAAAAGCATTTTGGAATAAATATATAATCGAACGAGAATTTAAAAAAATAAAAAGATGGACAGTGTCTCGCTGCGTAGTAAGTAAAATCATTTCTTTTTTCAAATTAACCTTAATTCAACACGCTCAATATGTAACACTGATTGTCACATGTTTTCAGCTTCAACTATTTTAGTAGAATTGTAAACATTATTCTTAAAATTGTGATGTTCTCATGTTGTATAAGGTTATGGCAACATTACGCAACCACGTAATGACATGTCCACGTCGTCTACGGTGACATTGAAACTAAAATAACTGAATTCGCAATGCAGTGTGTGGAAGCCCTTAGCGGAGGAGCATGGCGCCACACGTGCGCGCGCGCACTCACGTTACCATACACGACCGGATTTTATATTGATAGACAAATATGTTACATTGCAATAACTAATTGTACTAAATCCTATTTAATATAGAAATGTTTTGTATTTCTTAAACACCATTATTTCTACTGCATTGAAGTTATTTCAATGTAGTCGTACTAACTACAGACGCACTGAAACATATAGCGAAATAATAGTTTTAAAATCAAATGACAATACAACCAACGATTTGATAGCCAAGAATCCGTGACGCAATATTTTTAATGCATTTGAATGGAGTACTTATCATAATAAGCTATAATATCAAGAATACAAATTAGACTAGCAGCAGATATAACATACCACACGTATTATTATGTAAACTGTGGTTAATGAAATGCATGTTTCATTTCTCGGACAAACTAATAGTGACACGAATGTGTGAGCCGCTACTATGAATAGATTTGCACTTTGCACTAGTTTAT
Organism: Ochropleura leucogaster; assembly: GCA_958449745.1. NCBI lineage: Eukaryota > Metazoa > Arthropoda > Insecta > Lepidoptera > Noctuidae > Ochropleura > Ochropleura leucogaster. The sequence goes on from OY288200.1 coordinate 11,582,951, forward strand.
TGGCTTCGTCCAGTTACCGACGGATCCTCGGGCCACCGGTACTTTGTAACTGCAATACTCAAATCATCGACTTCAGACTTCTCTAATTGAGAACGATCTCCATCAAATTTATTGGAACTACAAATATCTGAGCGAAGAAGTGTCACATTGTAGAAAACGACGATGCAACAATGTTGCTTAATACATATTGCACTTTCACGTCAGAAAATCAATACACTACAGTAGGAGAAGGTATTGCTCATGTTTATACATTAGCTTCATCAATATTAAGTCCTAGCTCGAACCCATTTGTGGATGTTACCTTAGTAGTTACTTTGCTAACTTTGTTGTTGTTATTACTCCTGTATACGATGCTTTGCCTACCCCACCACTTCTTCCTTTTATATGAAATTAATATTCTTATTTTGTGAGTCAGAGTTTATACATTGCTAAAGGTATGTACAGAGATACCCGTTCTGCGCAATAATTATAGGTACGTAAGATTATGAGTTATTGTCAGTTGTATAGTGTTGTCCATAATTGGTGTCTGTACCTAGGTCAAGAAACCGAGAATGATGGATTTTTGTACAATTTTGTTTGTTGAAAATAAGATAGTTTCAAACACGTTTATTGGTTCTAGTAAAATAACAGAAACATGAGGTTATTTTTAAATTTTAATAACTTTAATATCATTGAAGTCATTGGCAATTTGCGACCTAAGTTGGTAATACATTAGTAGTTCCTATTACATTTATAAGACATCAAATTTTTGAGAATTTACTGCTGTCTCCTTATTTCATCAAAGTTATACGTCTCGTATGTGGAAAATGACATGCCAGTAATAACATGATACAAAATGTGCGCACCTGCATCGTCGGTTTATTACCCTTCTTAAGCGAATTGGCCATTGTTTCAACACCATTATAGTGCAAACTACAACTCTTCAATTCGGTCGTGTTTGCCCATCGTAATTGGTATGGGTGGAGTTTGCATTCCAACACATAACAATTACTGTATGGAATGTGGTGAAACTAGAAAATATTTGCAAATTAAAGCGTAGAACTAGATCACTCAATTGCGTCTTTATTATCCATAAGGTGAGCAAGATACACGAGTCTGCGATATGCAGAGAAGACAATAAAAAGGGATACATAGGATATAGCGAAAAAAATAATGAAGTTGAAATGGAGAATCACTTTGATCTAGTTAACAAAGCCTTTATCTAGAAGCTATACTTGAAGCTTATTTATAAAGAAAACTGCGGTTTATGAAAACTGTAAGTCTTGTAGATTTTATTTTTATTATATAAAACGTTGTTAACCCGTGACTCGTGAACGCGATTATACGCGTGAACTGTGGAAGCTAGGAAAATGAAACCCTTCAAATTCGATTTTCAAAATCACTATCACGAGTAGTAAATGCAAAGAGAGTTTCATGTTTATACTGTGAACCTTGGTTTTTATTCTTTTGTTTTTTTGAACAAGGAAGGTCTGCATTTACATCTAATATATAAAATTCTCGTGTCACAGTTTTCGTTCCCATACTCTTCTGAAACGGCTGGACCGATTTTAACGAAGTTTTGTGTACATATCGGGTAGGTCTGAGAATCGGCCAACATCTATTTTTCATACCCCTAACCGAGCAGCGGGTGAAACCGCTAGGCACAGCTAGTGATAAATAAGCTCATGTATTTTTCCCAAGGGTTTAGGCAGAAACCACAGATACACCACCTGTTACGATTCTTGTACACTTCTTTTGCTTCGTCTAGGTCTATCTATGTATACCAATATTTTAAAAGGAAAGATTTGTCGGCTCCAAAACTACTGGACCGATATTAACTATTTTTCTCTAGCAGGATGTAAGATAGGATACAACATCACGCTACTACCCACGGTAGCGAGGCAGCAACTAAAGACGTGGGTGAAACCGCGGAAGACAGCTAGTATCTACATCTATATCATCATGAGCTTATCTATTATTCCACAGAATGTTCTTACCATATTGATGTGCTCGTAAGTAGTGCGCTGTGAGTCGCAGTACTGTGGTCTTATCGATCTTCCTCCTGGCAGCCACCACGGGGGGCACCATGGAAGCCAGCTCTGCCACAGACTGGTTGAGTCTGTCTCTCCTCATCTTCTCTGCTCTATTACGAACTTCCCGGGGATTTTCCCTGCAAAACAGAATGAATCACTAAGCAAAATGTCACTGAACCAATCTAGGCCGACAGGCTGACATACATTCCCTCTAACTCATTGTGCTTGTCTGTTAAAGTGACCAATCAAATGGCGATAGATGACACAAGTTTGTTTATTTATTTCCAACTTTCGTATTAACTATCCATAATTTTATTGATATCTGTTTACTACCCGATTAATAGATAGTTTATCCCGTTTCATTTGGTTTCGTAACAATTTCGGTAAGTTATTGTTAACTAAAGAGTACACATGTATAAAGAACATGAACTAACATCTAGGAATAGCCTAATTGAAAGTTTACAATTCATGACTTTTGTATAATCAAACATCCTGCGAGTGGAACAGATTACATTGTAGCGTTCTGGGTTCGTCAACATAATTACGCATGTAGGTACACACTAACGCATCCTGAGTTAGTATGGCAATGATGTTCACACAGTTGTGTACTAAAACTAGGTAGCTAGTAAGCTAGCATCCATTCAATTAGGTTAAATAAATTCATTCAATTAATTAATTTAATTCAATTGAATGACTAGGCAATCGTAAGCGATTGATGTATCTAGTAATTTTATCCAGAAAATTACCAGCACAACAAAGAACAAACAATTGAATGTTGTCATGTGCAGTTTCTCAAGACACCACGGGGCGCTTATTTTTATAATTGAAGAGAAAAAGAAGTCCTTTTTGATTTTGATGTAAGTTACATAGTTATAAAATACTAGCTTTTGCCCGCGGCTTCGCTCGCGTTAAATTCGGGGTAACACAGTTCCCCTTGCGCCTTATTGATTTGTAATAGCAACGCTAAGTTTTCCCTTTGCTTCCCTCTTTCTCCCTCACATCCCACTTTTTTCAGAAAAATATTAGCCTATGTCCGTCTCCTGGTTCCCAACTATCTCTGTACCAAAATTCATCAAAATCGGTTTAGCCATTAAAGCGTGAAGAGGTAACAAACAAACTCACTTTCGCTTTTATAATATTAAGGCGCAGTATTATGCCGTTGACCTTGTTCATACATTTTGACGTTGGACTTTACTGCATACGTTTGTCGTAAAAATACAAATAAATTTGTATAAAATTATATAATAACTATTCAATCAAAAACAATCCATCATTGAACGCAGTTTGGCGTTGGAAATTATATTGTATACTTCTGATTATAATTACGATTAATATTGAAGAGATAAACTGCTTTAAAAGAGAATTTAAAGGTGTGTTTGAATATTTTTTTACACATTTTAGTATATTTAATTATAATTGGAATTCCATCAATGTATGCAAAAAAGCCTTAAAAATATCATATTTTTTTCAGTGATTAAAATTATGTATGGTTTAAGAGATACACTGCGTTAAAAAACCTGATTTTTGGCCGTTCTCAAGAAATCTTCACCTTAAGTAAGGATAGCAGCTTACCTTGGATGGTTCGGCACTAATGATAGGTATATTATAATTTTATCTTAATTAGACTTAGTCTAACAATTGAAGTTGGATTTTAAGAAAAAAAAAACAAAGTTGGAGACGACAATTAGTAGTGATATTATATATATGATAGATTCGAAATTGGAACAATTCGGAACTTGTTTTTGTTACAAAAAAATATTTGTATTATTCTGTAGAACAGTGCATTCCTTCTAAATTCGAATTTATGGGTTATCTTAATAGTTATTATTAGTAGTATTTAAATTGCAATTTGAACTTTAAATGAAATGTCAACGAGTTGGTCTGTTAGTCAGAAAGTTGGAGCTAGTTCCACGCTCACCCCGATTGAAATCCAGCAAGCTTGGCTGTCATTAAATTGAAATAGTTTCAAGATAGCCGTATTTAAAAACCAGAACATTTTCTAAGTTTCTTCTTATTGGTATTAAATAGAACGTAATTATGCTTTCCTGAGGATCTAGATACATTTATCTGTACCTACACGGCATGGATGGCCAAATCCGAAAATATAAGGAATGGCGAAAAATTTACAAAGAAGCATGGAGCCTAATGAATTTTAAACTATTATTACTAAAACTGTATCATTGTTTTTTTTAAACTACTTATTATTCTTAAACACATTCTATATTTTTACACCTTACAATAGTGTAGCTCTAATATGGATAATTTCGTGGGAACTAATGTCATTGAAAATAGACACGGTTTAAGCGCCTAAAGAGAATATGAATTTGCTTTTGCTACAATAACTCAAGAAGTAAATGTTGACATATTGTGTAAGAACGGTTATTTCAGTTCAATTAACATTGTTCATAGTTTCCTTTGAAATCACTTATCGTCCCCATGTTCGATGGTATGACCTCAATTAAAATGACCAATGTTATAGCTCCGTTACAGCCAAGAAAATACCTTCCTATTTTGTGATAACATACTTAAAAAATATGGTAGTAAATTATTTCCATGCGGTTTTACTACTGTTTTAGATGTGCGAGTGAGCGAATCCACGGTCACAGCCAATTCACCCTAGATATGAGAAAATAGTTTACATTAAAAATGTTACCAACTCACATGGGGATCTATTTCTAAGACCTATATAAAAGTTAAATGAAGCTTGGGTAATAAAATAAACATGGAAAATTCTATTTTAAGTATTCAAATGGCATGGGACGCATCCCAACAATATGGTGACGAGTTTATTACAAAAATAAACTCACAATGTCAACAGACACCAATGAGAAAATGTTTCAATTCAAAATGTCCAATTTAGTATGGAATCCAATAAAAACTTTTTGATACAGAACCTATTTTCACCTGATGTTAAAAAAAGTTGCTAGCTTAGGGATTCACTCATAGACCTTACTAGTTAGACGCTCCGGGCGTCGGGCGCCACGAGACGACTCGCGGCCACTGTAGATGTGGGGCTGGGGATGGTGAGCAATGGTGGCAAGTGACAACAGGTCATGTCGACGGCGCGTTACTGTTCCACGCGGGCCTTCAAGAGATGTCAGCAAAGCAAATGGGTCTACAAGGGCCACCGCATTGGGTTGCGGGTAAGAGATACCGCGGCCCGTAACCGGCAATAGAAAGAATATGGGTGGGTTTTCGTCAGTACAAGTCTTACACTCTCCCCCGCTCCGCCCAGAGATTTCAGAGGATTTCCCATCATATTTATATATGTATCATTTATCTTTTTGCGCGCATCAATTTTGACGGCACGGTTGGCGCAGGGGTTGGGCGAACGACTGCTGCGCTGCGTGTCGCGGGTTCGATCCCCGCACGGATCAAATATTTGTATGACCTAGAGGTAGTTGTTTCGGGCCTGGCTGTTTGTGTATGTGAGTTTATATGTTTGTAAACGCACCAACGATACAGGAGATATTTCTAGTGTGTGGCAAAGCATTAAAAAAACGGATACTTTCGCCACCTTATTACCATTATTTTCAATACATATAAATTGGAATAATTTACTGTTTGTAAGTCTCGCTGAAATTCAGAAACAGCTTAACGGATTGAATTCTATAAGCTTCAATACTGCCGTGACGATTTGATTATTCGTTCCACCCTGGTTGGTCCAAGAAGGCAAAACACCGACTACGTTGAAAAGGAATGGGGAGAGCCTTGCACAATTGTAGTGGTTTAAAAATATGAAAATAAAATAAAATGAGGTAGGTACCGTAGTACTACCCCAAGGCTGTCGTACGTAGAAAAAGGTGTTTACCTTATCACAGTACAGAATAGTATAACAAATATTTACCAACAAAGGGCTAGGTTAGCTTCACGAGATCTATAAAGTACTAGAATATTATTATTTTGAGGTTTGAAAGCACTAATTATGCTATTTAAATCGAAATAAATTAGAAACATTTCACTTTTTCTAATTTATTTAGAATATTATTTTCTAAATATGCTTTTTTTCGTTTTCTCAGAAGCGGCCCCGAAATAGTCTTGCTCTCCTACTACCTGTGCCTTCGAGAAGTGGATGCAATTAACGCCACTGTGTTTATTAAATTAAACTTTCTAATAGATTATGTTATGTAGTACACACGTTGACACATCAACCTATACAAAACCAGTTTATGCGGATATCTCATCGTACTTGAAATCTATGGTGTACGATCCGTTGTTGAGAGAGCAGCATAAACTGGTTTTTTATAGGTTGATGTGACGTCGTGTGTACCTAGGACTGTTTATCGGCGGGAAGTGCGAATGCCTAACTTGTTCTACACAGGAAAGTGTGGCACAAATGCTGGTAAACGAGGTCCTCTCCGCATATCGGGAACGCGCTAGGGAAAGTGACGTCAGCTAAGTTTTGAGTATGAATGTGGTATAGTAGAAGAGGAAGACCAAAGAAACAATGGATGGACTGTGAGGAAGTCCCCAATGAAATGAAGAATAATAGAGGAGTGTAGAAGAAGAACACATGCTGTGCTAACCCCAAATAACTTGAGATTAGGACAGGAGAATGAATGGATGATTTTCACGCTTTAACAAAAGAACGCTGAAATTTTGCTGGCTGCTCTCTCTATCTTTAACCATGACTGTTTCTTTATACTGGGATTTATGTTCCATGTTTTAAAAGGGCACTCTCCTTTCGAGAATTGGTTAGTGTGACCTTTTAGGTTGTTTTTTTATACTTTTACAGTTTTATATACTTTAGTTTCTGTGGACAATAGTTATGCGTATTTTATTTGTCTTCAGAGATTAATTTTGGTTGATAGTCTTAACCTTAAAGTCATTTATTGTTACTGAACTTCGATACCCACATTGATTTATTCGTTCATCTTTATTTTGGACTAGCTGTCCTGCGCGATCTGTTACGAGTCTTTGGTTACCTCCCGTTGGTAGAAGCGTGATGCTGTATAGCCTATGTTACTCGGTAATAATGTAGCATTTTATTGATGAAAGTTTTTTTTTATATCTATGTCCGTTACAAAAACAAATTATTAGCTTATAGTCTAGTCAACATGTTCAAAAACGTGTTAAATAGAAATAAAGCTCCTAAAAATATGTGCGATGGCTCATTCGATTCGGAATGACGTCTAGAAAAATGTTTTTTAAGGGTATATTAGCACATAAAAAATTGCGATTGTTATTAACAAAATAAGTAAAAAAAAAAAGGTATTTCGTTTTTCCTTAATAACTTTTAGAATAATAATATTTAAGGAATTTTGAAAAAAGATCCTAAAAGAGGAGAAAATTTCCAATAAAAAAGTCCGTACTCCCGGAACTCTATCTATATTATTTATAATTTTTTTTTAACGCTGAAAATAAGGCTCCGCGAGGGTGTTACGGCATAGGCGCGCCGCCTAAAAAGCCGGTATATCACCTAAAATAATTTTTTTTTAATATTAAATGACAAATTAAAAATTTGAAAAAATTATGGTGTAATGTAGACACTTGAACGAAAAAAACCTGGGCGAAAAAAAAATTTTTTGTCGATTTTTCAAAAAGTTACATCATTGTTAATTAACCAATTTTTTTCCAATCTCTGTTTTTATAAATTACGGCATAACAATTAAAATAATTGATCTATAAATTTTTCGCTTCGTGGAGCTCTTTTTATTTAGGTACTTAATAAAGTTATGCAAAAAAAATTAATTAAAGTTAATTATTTTGTTAATTATAATTTTTTTAAATTAACTAAAAATGAAATTTCTAAAAAATGTTATTAAAAAAATATTTTTTCTTTAATGTATTATTATTGCTGTTTTCGCATCTAATATAGCTATTAATTAACAATGGAAAAAAAATTTTTACGTCATTTGTTAAGAAATTGTTTATAAACAAATAGACTATTTTGGGATTTTTAAAAAAAATTTTTTTACTATCTTATAGCATAGGTGGAATACTGATTTTTTTTAAAAAAAAATTTTCTCAAATAAATTTTTTTATTGTTTATAATCGTTTTTTTCATATTTCAATTGTTTAAATAATTAGTTAAGAAATTATTTTATTCTTAAAAATAATCATTGACCCTTTTCAATGGAATGACAGAGAAATAATTTTTTTTTATAATTAATTTAATTGTTTATTAACTTAACAATTTGTTATAAACAAATTATATTAACCGTTATATTTTTTTTCGAAAACTTCAAAAAATTACAAAAACAACCATATATAACAAAGTTTAGAAAAAAAAATTTTTGTATTTTTTACAACACTTTTAAATATTACATAATAATGAAATTACAGCCAATGATAAATAATAGTTACAGAATCGATTTTGAATTCTATTTTAAGATAATTAAATCCTTAACAAAAATGATCTGAATGTTCTTTACCGTATCTCTAATAGTTTAAAAGTTATAGCAATTATTAACTTGACAAATAATGTAACGGCTGTAATTTCATTATTATGTAATATTTAAAAGTGTTGTAAAAAATACAAAAAAAAAATTTCTAAACTTTGTTATATATGGTTGTTTTTGTAATTTTTTGAAGTTTTCGAAAAAAAATATAACGGTTAATATAATTTGTTTATAACAAATTGTTAAGTTAATAAACAATTAAATTAATTATAAAAAAAAATTATTTCTCTGTCATTCCATTGAAAAGGGTCAATGATTATTTTTAAGAATAAAATAATTTCTTAACTAATTATTTAAACAATTGAAATATGAAAAAAACGATTATAAACAATAAAAAAATTTATTTAAGAAAAATTTTTTTTTAAAAAATCAGTATTCCACCTATGCTATAAGATAGTAAAAAAAAAATTTTTAAAAATCCCAAAATAGTCTATTTGTTTATAAACAATTTCTTAACAAATGACGTAAAAATTTTTTTTCCATTGTTAATTAATAGCTATATTAGATGCGAAAACAGCAATAATAATACATTACCAAAAAATATTTTTTTAATAACATTTTTTAGAAATTTCATTTTTAGTTAATTTAAAAAAATTATAATTATCAAAATAATTAACTTTAATTATTTTTTTTTTGCATAACTTTATTAAGTACCTAAATAAAAAGAGCTCCACGAAGCGAAAAATTTATAGATCAATTATTTTAATTGTTATGCCGTAATTTATAAAAACAGAGATTGGAAAAAAATTGGTTAATTAACAATGATGTAACTTTTTGAAAAATCGACAAAAAATTTTTTTTTCGCCCAGGTTTTTTTCGTTCAAGTGTCTACATTACACCATAATTTTTTCAAATTTTTAATTTGTCATTTAATATTAAAAAAAAATTATTTTAGGTGATATACCGGCTTTTTAGGCGGCGCGCCTATGCCGTAACACCCTCGCGGAGCCCTATTTTCAGCGTTAAAAAAAATTTATAAATAATATAGATAGAGTTCCGGGAGTACGGACTTTTTTATTGGAAATTTTCTCCTCTTTTAGGATCTTTTTTCAAAATTCCTTAAATATTATTATTCTAAAAGTTATTAAGGAAAAACGAAATACCTTTTTTTTATCTTATTTTGTTAATAACAATCGCAATTTTTTATGTGCTAATATACCCTTAAAAAACATTTTTCTAGACGTCATTCCGAATCGAATGAGCCATCGCACATATTTTTAGGAGCTTTATTTCTATTTAACACGTTTTTGAACATGTTGACTAGACTATTAGACTAGCTCATGCCATCAGAGATTTGTTAATCGTTACTCGGAATCGTTCTACTGGTATAAAAAGTAGGTTTTCTACGTATTAATCCAGATTATAAAGTATTCGTATGGCAGATTCCTTCCTAATCCGTTCAGTAGTAAATGCCTATTACCAATTCCTTCAATAGAGTCTGCGAAATAATGCTTTATGCAAAAACACAGCAAACAAGATCACAATAGTATAAAATAATTAAATTGACGGCTACCGCATAATTTGCATGTATACGGGCTGCAGTTTATTCACGCACACCACGTATTCAGCACAACATTCTGCAACCTCTACAATATTGGTATTGTGTACTATACTATGCTATATCCATATAATCCATACTCATCTGCCTGGCCTTTTCCCAATTATGTAGGGGTCGGCTTTCAGTCTAACCGGATGCAGCTGAATATCAGTATTTTACATGGAGCGACTGCCTATCTGACCTCCACAACCCAGTTAATACTGGGTAATACGAAACCCCTTGGTAAGACTGGTTGTCAGACTTTCGGAACACTGACTACCTGTAACGACTGTCAAAGATCTACAAATAAAAATGACAGCCGGGACCAACGGCTTAATGTGCTTTCCGAGGCACGGAGGAAACTCGGTATGTAACGGGTGCTCACCCATCCTCAGACCAACCTAGGCAAGCGCGGCTTAACCTTAAGATCGACCCCAGCGGCTGCTATTATTTAGCCACGAGCTCCTCATAATCCATATAATCCATACTACAATATATAAATGGGTAAGTAACTCTGTTTGTTACCTTTCACGACTAAACGGCCGATCGAATAGTAAAGTAATTAAGCAAGAGATAGATATCAACTTGGAAAAGAACATAGGCGATATATTATCAAGCTCAATCTTAGAGGGGTAAGCGATACTGTGTTATGAACTGTCATCGCGAACCTATCGCGATGTCGCGGTCGCTAGTATTATTTTTGAACCGCTATAACATCGATTCCTGTGTTATTGCTGGCGAGTACAGGCGTGTGGCAAGAACCTACAAAAAACCATTTTAACTTGATCTCTCTACTACGGTGTGTGATCCGTAGTAGAGAGATCAGGTTATAACAGTTTTGAATAGGTTAACCTGCCGTCGTGTGTAGGTAGCATAGAGTTTAAAACTTTTTCTATTTGCAAATAAGACGAACATTACAATTCAATGAGTAACATTTTGTTTATGTTTGTTTTGATTACGAAACACAACTAGTAATTTTAAAAAATATGATACCATCTAAAACCCTAAAACTTTCACATGAAGACTTCATACATTGTAATATTATAAAACCAGTGCACCACTACAATATAATTCTATATACTAATATTACCGCTGTAGAGATTAAACTGTCCACTAATCTGAACAAGTACTATTCTTGTCCACGTCTTAGTGTTCGCCGAGCGCCCATAATTCCGATAGTTAACTGCCGTAGCTGTTGTACAGATAGTGTATCGAAACGTTCATATTATACATCCCTACGATAAAATTGTATTGCTTACAGAACATAGCAGTAATTGTGGTCCGATGTACGCAATACGACTAATCAAGCTATACAAAATCAGTATAAACGGATCTCTCATTAAGCATACGGAAAATCTGTACAAAGCTAGGCTATGTTATGTTTGACATGTGTACTTGTATAGATCGATGTGTCGCCGTGTGTTATGTATCATTGTATGATTACGAAGGAAAAGTCAGTTATAAACATTGAATCAGGTAGTGTCTTATATGTATATAAACAGTGAGCGAAATGCACAGTATTAACTGCGTCTGTGATTATTTTAAGATGACATTATTAGATATGTCATTATTATGCTATTATAATTCTGCTAAAGGGGCCGTTTAGGCACCTCAAGGATGTAAACGTAAATACGTCCATATTTAAATTAAAAATATACACATAGCTATATTTTCTAAATCCTTACTAATATTATAAAAGCGAAAGTGAGTTTGTTTGTTTGTTACCTCTTCACGCCTTAATGGTAAACTGATTTTGGTGAATATTGGTACAGAGATAGTTGGGACCCTGGAGACGGACATAGGTTAAAAACAGTGAGAAATGAAGGAGAAAGATGGAAGAAAGGGGAAACTTAGCATTGCTATTACAATAAATAAGGCCCAAGGTCAAAAACTACTATAGGTAGCAGGTACCTACAAATCAGGAAAGCCGCGGGCAAAAGCTAGAATTATTATAAAAGCGTAAGTGAGTTTGTTTGTTACGTCTTCACGCTTAAATGGCCAAACCGATTTAATGAATTTTGGTACAGAGATAGTTGGGACCCTGGAGACGGACATAGGCAACAAAAAAATGAGAAAAGGGGAGATAGAGGTTAGAAAAGCGGAGAGAAAGATAAGTTTTTTTCGATCATCACGCGGGTTAGTTAACGTTAGCCCAAAGTAACTATGCCACGCGAACGCAGTCGCGGGTGGAAGCTAGTTTTATGTATCTACGGATGGTACTGACTGCGCTTACAATTTTTTTTTTCGTATTTTCGATTACAAATGCCCCTGGTCTTGTTTTCACAGGGTGTAAGACCTGTACTCCCGTAATCTAGAGACAAATTGCAGAAAAGGGGAGGAGAGCTTAGACTCAGCAGTTGGTAAAACAATGGTACGTGTGATGACGATGATGATGGCAGTGGTGACAGGTTTTATAAAATACCTGCTGTACGTTTTTGGGCCTTGAAGGATAACTGTTTAGTTACCGTAACGTTAACAAACATTCGTACATTTCGACGACCATACATTTTCATTTCAACAACTGAATTTGGTTGTTTTTGTAGTACGTATACATTTATATGTAGACTATTCTATACTTTTGTTAAGGTACTTATACGTTTTTAGGCCTGACCTGAAGCACTAGAAACTAGAACTGACGACACGATCCGGAGAAGACTACAAAAAAAAAACTTTTATACAGGTACGTGATAAAGTTGTACTACTAGTCCCAATTGTAGTACACAGTACTATCGAGGTTTCTATTAACTTAAAAATCCGTTTTATCTAGACCAGGGGTCGGCAACCCGCGGCCCGCGGGCCGCATGCGGCCCGCGAACGTTTTCCTTGCGGCCCGTGAATGTTATGCAAATAAGTTTAATTATTACCAAAATCAACGCATTAAGAGGGGTTAAAAGCGCGCCTTTTAACCCCTCTGCTCGGCAACACTTTGCAATATGTCATACTAGCTGATAATATCACAGCTCTTTCTATGAATCCAATGATCTTGTTAAATGCCATCTGATTTTGACGAGTTAAAAAGTTTGCTAAGCAGTTCATTACAATTTTATAATTGTCAATAATACAAAAAAATAATATGCTTCTCGTCTCACAGATGAGCATTTGAACACTATGCTACAGCCAAAAATACCACCCCGGGTCCCAATGGCATGCACGGCAAAGCCTGGGTCCTGGCCTTGGAGGCTCTCGGGCCCCGACTACTAGGACTCCTAAGATGCTTGCATGCTTGGAGAGGGGCCAGTTCCCACTTCGTTGGAAGACGGTTAAGCTGGTCCTCATACAAAAGCCGGGGCGGGGCGCGTTGCGGACTCTCCATCCGCATTCCGGCTCATTGTGGTCGAATTGCAAACCGCGTCGTCGGGTACTTTGTGGGGACGGGGCCGGATCTTGCGGAGCACCAGTATGGTTTCTGCGGGATGCGCTCGACGCCATCATGCATCTACCCTGGTCGCTCTGAAGAGTGGAACCGGCGAGACATGTCGTGCGGTGTCCCACAGAAATCGGCCTTGGGGCCGTTCCTCTTCTCCGCGTCACTCCTCGAAACAATGACACGCGGGGTTGCGATAGTAGCGGAGAGGATCCGGCTACTGGGTTCTGAGGTGGCATTGCACAAATCCGAGGACATGGTCTTTTATGGCCTCGGGAATACGCCACCGTCGGGATTCCAGCTGATGGTATGAGGGGTTCGCATCGGTGTCGGATCGACGATAAAGTTCCTGGGAATCGTCCTCGACAGCTGGTGGAATTTCGTGGAGCACTTCTGGCGGCGGCGATCTCTCGCGTCCGGCCCTGGTTTATTCCATAGTCCGGAGTAAGAGGGAATGGGAAGCGGTCACCTCCTACTGCGAAGCAGTAATGCTAGCAAAGGAGTTGGCCGGGCGTTGGAGAGAGAGAACCTCAAACCAACCCAGCCGCCGCGGGAGTCGCCCCGGGCGCCGGGCGCCGCGATTGGACTCCCGGCCGCCGTAGATGCGGGCCTGCGGACGCAATGCTCACCGTTCGTCCGTCTATTGACGACCGGCCGTGTCGACGGCGCGTTTGTTTCACGCGCGCCTCAAAGCGATGTCAGCAAAGCAGAGGGGCCTGCCAGGGCCTTCGCCTGCCGGGGTTGCGGGTTGTTCGAAAGAGATACCGCGGCCTCGGAACACAAAGGGCAATAGAAGGAACATGGGTGGGTTTTAGTCAGTACAAGTCTGACACACCCCCTCGCTCCGCCCAGAGCGGCGGAAGTTATTTGATGATTTCCCACCCCAAAAACAAAAAAAAAGTATTACGTGTACGAATTAAATTCCCTATGTTTTAATTTTCAATGGCATTCTAATTTTTTTATTATGGAATATGACCAATTATAATGAGCAGGTATATTGTGCTTCTTGAGTTAATACGAGTAAAATGACTGCGGCCCGCCTTTAGTTTAATTTGTCACCTTGTGGCCCTTGCTTGCCAAAAGATTGCCGACCGCTGATCTAGACCAACTGAGGTACAATGGACTGGAAAAATCCATGGTTAGTAGTTAGTGAAGTGAGAAACGGCATCTACTTCATTTTCGGAAACTTGAACTGAAACGTTCACAGGAAAACAGACATTAAGGTATCCATGCAATTTTGCAGATAAGTGTACATCTCTTCGTTATTATGAAATACCTGTCCTACTAAGCGAACGAAGCACGAGCCATAGACGCATTTTAATTAAATTTTATTTCCTCGGTACTGTAGTGCGTTGGGCATGTTCGCTGAAGCGAGAGTACCGGACTTTTATAACGTTACTAGCATTCGCCCGCGGCTTCGCTCGCGTTAAATTCGGGGTAACACAGTTCCCCTTGCGCCTTATTGATTTGTAATAGCAACGCTAAGCTTTCCCTTTTTTCCCCCTTTCTCCCTCACATCCAACTTTTTTTGAAAAAAAGTTAAATCAGTTTAGCCATTAAAGCGTGAAGAGGTAACAAACAAACGCACTTTCGCTTTTATAATATTAGTAAGGATTAGATCGCGAATAGCTTCGTTCTGCAGTATCCTCCGAAAAACGACCAATCACCTGCTAAAGGTCGTTGGTGAGGATTGGCTCGAAGTCCATCGGAGTTCAAATAGAAGATAGGTAATAATTGTTTGTTTAATGTCGTATTCAATTTAATTATTTAATTTGTATTCACAATGGTGATGTATTTTATAATTATTTTTATTTGTGTTTTGTATTGGGTTTGATGCCTTTTATAATAAATAAATAGTTCGACAATTATAGTCTATAATCTAAACAGTCCAACTTTCTTTTTGTTTCATAACAATGTGCTCAATATTGCACCCCTTCCAACTGAATTTAAAGTACATACTGGATCGTGTATGTATCAAATAGCACAATCTCCTATTTGATTGCTATTTGTTCAAACTGTATACTTCAAATATAAAATTATATACTTTGTCAGGGGGAAACGGAACTTACTCTGAAACGTAATTCGAATTTAAAACGACTGTTCGATGTTGATAGTTTGTTAAACATGTTGATACTTTCACATTTATGTTTGTACTAGTTAATAAAATGTTGGTACTTTTATATTAAACTAGCTTTTGTCCGCGGCTTCGCTCGCGTTAAATTCGGGGTAACACAGTTCCCCTTTCCTGATTTGCAGTGTACCTGTAGTTTTTG
Source organism: Ochropleura leucogaster (assembly GCA_958449745.1). Classification (NCBI taxonomy): domain Eukaryota; kingdom Metazoa; phylum Arthropoda; class Insecta; order Lepidoptera; family Noctuidae; genus Ochropleura; species Ochropleura leucogaster. The sequence goes on from OY288200.1 coordinate 11,598,538, forward strand.
CCCTTGCGCCTTATTGATTGTAATAGCAAAGCTAAGTTTTCCCTTTTCTTCCCTCCTTCTCACTAATTTCTCACTAAAAAATAGCCCATATACGTCTCCAGGGTTCCAACTATCTCTGAACCAAAATTCATTAAAATCGGTTTAGCCATTTAGGCGTGAAGAGGTAATAAACCAACAAACAAAAAAACTCACTTTCGCTTTTACAATATTAGTAGGTAAGGAAAGTAAGCATTCAGCTAATGGAAAAAAATACATGTTTTGTAGCAAAATAGCGAGGTGGTCTCATATCAATTTTATTTAGGTATATTGCTTGGGTAGTTTACGAGTTATCGCTATAATACATTTTTTTTCTTTGTCTATGTGGATGATCATTATTATATCTTTTAGTAACAATGGACAATTAATATTTGACAAAAGTTTGTGTGAGTTAGGCTTAACAAAAAATGCAAAATAAAAAAACGACAAATCAAATCACTGCATAACAAAGTCTATCGCTACAGTACCTGCATAAATGATTCAAGTTTGGTTTTTCAGCCACATAAAAAATAATAAAAACCGAAATACACGAGGTACCCGACCCTTAGCATAGTTAAAATAAGGATTACAACAGCGGTAAAAATTAAAAGCGTATTTTTTTTTAATTTAATTTTTTTTATATATTTTTTTTTATCCTATTGCGTATGTCAAGCAATAGGATAAAAGTCAACAAACAATAGCGCGATATATTGAGTCGCTTTAATTTAACCCTGCGTAGATTTTACGTTTGAATTATTTTAATGAATTCTTAACACGTATTATCAATGTTGTCAAATACTGAATTGGTTTATCATTTGCTTTTTCGTCGGTGACTGAATACTTTTTCATTTTCCAATAAACGATGTCGCAACCCATACTAATCGGTTGTGGTATTTATCAACTCAAAAAATTTGGTACAAAGAAGACTTTGAAATCAATAGAAATATTGGTAAATAAAATAAAATGCTTCGTTAGTATTGACTGAAAAACTTCTTTCTGTCCATGTTTTTGTAAATTTTCGAGGAATTGGTTTTTGTTTGATTTGGGGTGAAGTTTCCTTTAGGAAAGTTTGTAATTGTTTCATTTTATAAGGAAGAACGAATTTAAAAGGCTTTCTGACATTCCCTTGGCAGTCTCTTTTTGTCTTTTTTTTTTAATATATTTCCCTACAGTAAAATAATTTAACCATTTTATTGTGACTTCATCCCGCAGTTCTTTTCTTAACTAACAGCGTCTGTCACTTGAAATGGCTAATTTCTTAGAGCTAACGCGTTTTCCCGTTCCGCGTGTTGTCAATAAAAAAAGGTCAAGCATTGTTCCAGCTAAAAGCACGTTGAGTGGTTGACTTTACTTATCTGTGTCCAAGATAAGCACTAAGAACTCTATAATACTAATCTATAGTACTCTTTGAAAAGGAGATTTACTTACGTTGCGAAACTTGTGTCAAAACATCATGATTATGTCCTGCTTTGTCATCGGAAAATAGGATTTCAAAAAGTATTTATCTAATTAGTTACCTATAATTTTCCTGATACTGCCTAAGTTACAATCGCGACTGCTAAGCAAAGGGTCTTGGGTTCGATTCCCACGTCAGGCTAATTGTAATTGGGTGTTTTCAATCAGATATTTTTTTAGTAGTAGCCACGAAGTCTTGATTTCTGTCGTAATTCTACCGACTGGGTAGGCTTCAACGATATGACGACATGGCTACCAAAACGCTCCATGGACGCTGAAATATTCGCGATTTTCTTTGACTTGTAGTTCATCATTCATCAAGAAGAAACCACAGGCATAAGTACTTACTTAGTTTAAAACTTAAGATTAATCTTAAAACTAATTTGTATGTGGTATTATTTTTGCAAATAAAAGTGCATGAAGAAAGTAGACTAACTTTCGTCATACGGTTTTTATTTTAATATATATTTCCAGAACAACAGACAACTGGCTTTTGATCAAAACTAGAAAGAAGCCTTTGACGAGCATACTAATCTACAAAAATGAAGTTTTTTTTGCTTCATACTGAGTGAACTGAATATATTTTGCTTTTCTTTATTTTTCTACAAGACATTGCAGATCGAGAGGACGGGAAACTTAAATAAATATGAATCAACTGAACCAACCAGCCGGCAAGTGCCACGGGGACTGATAGCAAACTAAGACAGGGTTATAATTTCTCCCATTCAATACCATACTTTATTTTTAATTAAAAGCTTTAGCTTGCGTTTTATTCAGTTCGTTAGATTGAGTTTATAAATATTTAGTTTGGAACCGTTTCTCTCCGATCATCAAAAATACTTCTAATCAAATTTAATTCAGGCAATCAATCAAAGAGACTTTCAAAATGAGCAAGAATTTTGCTAGTTCACAAATTGATTAGTTTTGTTAGGTTAAAAAACGTATTTTGCTGTATTCCATCTAATATGTTATTTTAATGTTTGCATTCTGTAGGAACCCCTCTGCAGGTAAAGGCCTCCTCCAGACTGAGCCAGTTTTCTCTAATTTGCGATGTCTGCATCCAGTTTGGGCCCGAGGTGCATTTAATTTCATCCTCCCATCTCTTGTAGGGTCTCCCTTTCTTTCTTTGGCCCACTGGCCCCCTCCATTCTATTATTCTTTTTGTCCACCTTTGATCTTGCAATCGGGCTAAATGTCCAGCCCACTTCCATTTTAATGCAAGAGCTTGTGCTAAACCGTCTGTTGCATTTGTGATGTTGCGTATTTTTGTATGTCTTATTTTATGTATTCTTCTTATGTTTAGCATACTACGCTCCATTCCTCGTTGGCACATTAGGATTTTGTCCATGGTATTTTTGTTGAACATCCATGTCTGACAAGCATAGATCAAGCATGGTATACGGCATGAATTCATGACATTAGTCTTCAGTTTGATTGGCATGTTGCTCTTAAATATTTCTTTAAAGCTCCAGTACTTGTTCCATGCTAACTGGGCCCTGCGCTCAATCTCCTGGCAGTTGTTTGATCTGTCGAAGCCTATTTGCTTGCCTAGGTAAATGTATTTATTGGTGTATTGCAGAGGTTCGTTGTCGACGTATATTTGTACCTTAGTGCTGTTGGTTATTACCATCGTTTTAGAGCGGTTTAGTTCTAGCCCGGCTAGCCTGCTAGCTTCGTCTAGTGATTCTACCAGGTGTTGTAGTTCTTTTCCTTTCTCCGATATCAGCAGTAGGTCGTCGGCAATACGTAGGTGACGAAAAGTCAACAATAATAATTATTAAATTACCGATCTGCTCAATAAACCTACAAATGAGAAATGTGTTCAGCTGTTGATGTGGTTTTTGGCACTGTGCTTAATATCTCGGTTGGAGGAAAGTGACTGGTAACCACCACTCGATAATAGCCACACTTTGAATAACGAAAACATGTACCTACTTATTAAGGTTTCTAGCTAAATTATTTAACATATGAAAACACTTGTACCTATCTAAACTTAAGATTGACATTGTCATTTAATATTTTGTACACCATATTTTTGTGGTAGAATGTTTTAGGACTAAACGCAAATGAACATCATACTATGTAAAACTACATTCTTACAAATAAATTTCTGATTTCACTCAAGAATATAACAGGATTTCAACTTAGTTTTTTTTTTACTTCCTTTTTTGCACCATTTGCGTTATCATTCTAATGAATGATATTTGTAATGTTTCGCCAGTTAATTAAATTTGACAATGTTAGTGGCCTATGTGTATGATCATAGTATGAATGTGGACGAGTACGAGTAAACGGAGCATGTGAGGATTCCAGCAACAATGGCGTTCAGTGGTTTCTGCCGAGGCGTGAGTTTATGTACGTATTAAATAACTATACTACCTTCTCTAGGAGTCAATTTAGCTATACATATAATAAAGTATGAAAAACTCATTAATTTTCATACAAAAAAATATAGATTATGAATATCTATGCTTAGAACTGAGGGAGGCCATTGCACAAACGCATTGCACATAAGGGATTTCAATAAAGTTCATAGACTAATCATATATGTAAATGTATGACGTAGTGCTGTTTGCATGTGCTCCGTGATTCCCAGATTGTGCCTACTTCAATAACAAATCCTCCGAGAATCGGTTGGTTTGTTTGTTTAGAAAGGTCGTGATCGGTTCTATATGCAGATATATCTGACCAACGCAACGTCACGGTTTCAAGTTAGATTGGCTATAAACACGCAACGCCACAAGCATTTAGAATACCCATCCTAGAAACCAAGCTTGGTATCCGTAATATAAGACTTACGATATAAGTCCCGTATTGAGGGCGTTGAAAGCAAATTTCTACATGATTTAGTTTATAAAGTACAACAACACTTCCTTCCCCCATAGATGAGACGATATTGGAGACATAAATCTACTTTTGGGGATCGCAAATGGCTACATTGACTGTTCTGAACTCGTTGCTAATTTGACATTTCGCGCGAATCAAATGGGATGGCGTCAACGACCAATATTAAATGTTATATAAAATATAAACCTTTCACATTGACCAATTACTTTTTCAATAAGAAGTGTACTTAGTTTTAATAGATGTCCTGGGGACCTTAATATCGACTTGTTCTGCACCAGTGCAGCGACATTTTTTTTTCCGGATGGGAAATCATCAAATAACTTCCCCCGCTCTGTGCGGAGGGGGAGCATCAGACTTTTACTGACTAAAACCCAGCTATGTTACTTCTTTTACCTTATATCTTGAGATGACAGCAAATCAGGCGGTGGCCCTGGTACTGGGCGGCCGTGTCCACGCGCTCCTCTGAGGGACCCTTTGAGGAGCGCGTGGACACGGCCGTCGACATGACCTGTCGTCAAAAGATGGACGGATGGTGAGCTGCCCATTGCTCACCTTCCACAGACCCGCAAAACTGTGGTCGGGAGTCGTCTCGCTGCGCCCGACGCTCGGTGCGTCGTGGTTGGTTAAAAATTCTCTCCCTCAATGGCCCGGCCACCTCCTCGTGTAGCAGCCTTAAGACGGCTTTTATCAAAGTTATTTTACAATTATAGTTTTTGAGCAACAACTTCTTCCCCCAGATATGGAAAGAGGCTACTGTTATCGGTATCCCCAAGCCAGGCAAGCCCAAGTCTGAGCCCACGAGCTACCGACCCATCAGTCTCCTGAACGCACTCGGCAAAATCTATGAGAGACTTATTTATAAGCGACTTAGAGATTTCGCCGAGACTAAGAGTCTCATTCCCAACGAGCAATTCGGTTTCAGGACCGAACATTCGTGTATCCAACAGGTCCACCGCATCGTCGAACACATGAGCGCTGGTTTCTAGCGCGGGGCGATGACGGGCGTACTATTCTTCGACATAGCGAAAGCTTTTGACAAAGTCTGGCACAACGGCTTATTATACAAGCTGTACTCACTAGGAGTGCCGGATCGTCTCGTGCTCATCTTACGGGACTTTTTGTCGAACCGCACCTTCCGCTATCGCATAGGGGCCTCATTTTCTTCCCCTCATCCTATTAGGGCCGGTGTCCCTCAGGGTTCCGTCTTATCCCCCCTCGTCTTCACGCTGTTCACTAGCGATATTCCCAAGAGCAAAAAAGCTCAGTTAGCTCTGTTCGCGGATGACACGGCCATTTATTACACTGGCCGCTGTACAAACGCTATCGCCCGTACCCTCCAGACCTCAGCCGACGTCCTAGGCGCTTGGTTCAGGAAATGGAGAATCGAGGTGAATCCCGGTAAAAGTCAGGCGGTTATCTACTCCAAACCGCGCTTTAATCCCCCGATCCCCAGTCCGATCACTATGTACGGCAAGCCTATCCCCTGGGAGAAGCAAGCCAAATACTTAGGTGTCATTCTCGACAGTCACTTGTCCTTCGCGGCACATATCAAAGCGGCTCGTTCGCGCGCCGCCTTTGCTATGGGTAGGCTTCACTTTTTAATTCAGGCTAAAAGCAAATTGTCCCTTAAATGCAAATTGCGTTTATACACCGCGGTCATTCGTCCCATCATGACATACGCATGTGTCGTGTTCGCCCACGCCAACCCGCGTTTCCTTCATAAGATGCAGACCTTGCAAAACCGATTCCTTCGTAAAATCACGGGAGCCCCTTTTTACGTCCGTAACGATAGTCTTCACTTAGACTTAAGAATCCCCACCGTCGTTCAATTCATGAAGCGCCTTACCAAGCGCTTCTTTGACTCCGCGTTAAAACATCGCAACCCCCTTATCGCATCGGCCGCTCGATACGATCCCTCGCGAATAAGTAAAATTCGTCGTCCCCGTCATACCCTCGTCACTCCGGACGATGCTATAACCCTGCTCCAGGAGAGCAGCAGGGAGACTAGCACTCTTCGTAAATTCAGACGCAAAGCGCCGTCATTCCGTCCTCGCCGACGAGGCCCGTCGCGACATCCCGGTAACTGCCCCACCCGTCCCTTGCAAGAGCCAGCCCGCGTTGCTGAGCCAGTAAGTCAAAATAGTCCATAAATAATATCACTCAGATCCAGCCTGTCCCTTGCTGTCCCTCAGCGACGCCCTAAGCCGAGGCTCGTACCCCACAGGGGGTGCCCTTAGCGTGTAGTCGCTTAGTTTGTAAGTTTTTACCCTGGCTGGAGTTCTTAATTTTTAAGGCACCCACAGGATTCGCCCGGTTAAGCAGACGACAACCTCCTTGGTTGAACTGCGAGATGCCATACATAAAAAAAAAAAAAAAACAATTATAGTTTTTTTAAACTTAATTGTATGTACTGTCTTTTTATCGACTTCTATTTTATCTGTGTATGTGTTGGAGGCTTGTAATTAGCTATGTGTTAATATTACACTCTTTATAGTATTGGTTTGTTAATCAGTGAGCTTTTTGTAAAATTAAACAAATAAATACAAATCTAAGAAACTAAACGACACAACTATAAATGTCGACAATTCAGAATGATATGGTGCAGCTAAAGTTAAGCCTATGTCCAGCAGTGGACTAGGATTGTTTGATACATTCGACAGAGATGGCCTTTTATGTAACTGAAGAAACGATGACCTAGCTCCTAGAACAACTCACAATACGGAAGACCTATTCTACAGTCTACAGCGCAGCGTACCATTAGTTACAAAAACACATTACATCACTAAGGTAACCTTAAAGGAATTTTCTAATCTGTATTATAAATAGTCGTCAAGTATTAAAATTCTCACCTGTTTTAATGGCCTATCGCAAACTTGTGTATGACAGGTGCGAGCTCGTTGTTATAACTTTTTGTTCTGTGAGATACATGTAACTGTAAGGCGGAGTCGTTGGGTATTGTGGAGACTGTTCGGTTAGTTAAGAATAAACTGAATGTTTTAACATTCCTTTCTTACATTTTTATTTGTAGGGTTTATTTAATTAATGTTTTTAAAGTTATTGAACTGTTTTAAAATTACCAATGTCGCATGAATGAATTGCTATTATTTTTAACTAGCTGTTCCACGCGGTTTCACCCACGCTGCTCAGCACCTGTTGGTCGTAGCGTGATGTTATATAGCCTATAGCCTTCCTCAAGAAATGGACTATCCAACACTAAAAGAATTTTCCAATTCCAACCAGTAGTCCCTGAGATTAGCGCGTTCAAACAAACAAACTCTTCAGCTTTATAATATTAGTATAGATTAATGTTATTGATTTATTTTGAATTATTCATATTTCATATATTTGGATATTTTTTCTTAATAAAAATTTCGGAACTTTATTTAGATATAATATTTTTACCCATATATTTAGAAAGTGCATGGGTGTTAGCCTGTAAGTGATATGATAAAAAAGTTACTTATTCTAAAATATAATATACATGTGCCAAATTTCATCAAGATCTTTTCAGTAGATTTTTCTAAAAGAAGAAAAGAGAGGGAAAGAGGATCAAATATATATCCATACTCACAAACTTTCGTATTAATAATATTAGTAAGATGCATAATTACCTGTCTGTAAAACTTTTTTGTAAACTATTCTACTTACCAAAATAAAGGCCATAGGAAATTACTTCGAAGTTTCACTTCATAGCTACTGCTATAAAGCGACAACAGTTTGGATCTGGGTAGGTACTGCCAGGCAGTTCATAACTTATGGCATCCTCATATTCCACATCATTCTCCTGCCCTTTTCGGAGCAGCATGATTTTTTCTTCCATACAACTATATTACCTACTCGTCATCTTCATCCTTCACCTCATGTTCTTGCCATATCATCCTTCACACAGACCATCCATAGATTCTTTGGTCTTCCTCTATTCTAATCCACAGTAACACTTAAAACTTCCTCACGAGATTTTTGTCGCGGGTTATTTAGGTGCTTATCCTTGGTTTTAAAGGCCCCGGCCTCTAAAACCTAAACGAATCATGAAATTTGGCAAGAAGCAATATTATAGATTACCAGAAAAGTGAAAAAAAATTGTAGAAACACCACAAAAAATGTGGTCGTAAACTTACCTAATTGCAGTTGGTAAACTAACTTCGACCTATGTATGGGGACAAAAGTTAGTCCTTCAATTAAGTTTACCTTTTCGTTAGAGCAATATTTGGAAGTTTCATTAATTACCTACAAAGTACGGAACCGAGCGCGAAACTGAATCGCACTTGACCGGTCTTTAATAACACATTATGGATTTATTTATTTATAAGGATTTGCTTAAATAACATTGTACACTCAACGGCAGGTAAACCTATTCTAAAATATTATAACCTGATCTCGTGATCTCTCTACTACGGATCGAACGCCGTAGTAGAGATAGCATGTTAAAATGTTTTGTGTAAGTTGATGTGCCGTAGTGTGTACTTTACAAAGTCGGATACAGCCATTGAAATTGTAAAACCTTGAATGTATAGAGGTTTCATTCATTCTAACCACTGTAAAGTGTAGTGGCAGCAATCCTTATCTTGCTTCATAAGTACTAAAACCATGTTAAGTGTAATTATTGTCTACGGTTTATTATCTTTATATAGATTTCTATATATTTCCTTTTCAGTTACAGTAATCTGTTATGGAACCGGCTGAAGAGTTCGTGCCTAAATACCTACTCAAGTGTGTTTCCAGGTTAAGTCACGCTTGCCTAGGTTGGTCTTTGGATGGATTCGAATTTTCTCCGTGCCTCGGTAACCACAATAAGCTATTTGTCTCAGCTGTTTTTTTAGTTCTAGAAATGATACTCGTTACAGGTAGTCAAGTAAAAGTCAGTGGATTTAAGCGCTGCCAACTAGTGTTACCAAAGGTTAATGTATTACTTAGTACTAACTACATGTAAAATACTGACCAACAGAAACGTTTTTTAGAGATTGTCTGCTTACACATTTAACCCATTTCGGTCAGTCTTTTGAAAACGTCAGAGACAGATACATTTTAAAATACCACTTTACTAAAAGTAATTTAATAGTGTAAGCGGGCTTTAATCCTTAAACAAACCTCTTACAATAAAACTATCAAGAACCACTCAAAATGTGCTACACTGTCTGACAACAGTGGCTAGCTAGAGGCCCTAGCACGAGTGCGAGGTGTAAGCGTAAAGTCCAATAGTTACGTACTCAATTGAAAATAAAATTATCATACTACTAGTTTTCGCTCGGGACTTCGTCCGCGTGGCATAGTTACTTTGGGCTTACGCTAACTTAAACCCGCGTGATGATCGAAAAAAAATATCCTTCTCTCCCCTTTTTCTCTCCCCTTTTCTCACATTTTTTTAATTAGCCTATGTCCGTCTCCAGGGTCCCAACTATCTCTGTACCAAAATTCATCAAAACCGGTTTAGCCATTTAGGCGTGAAGACGTAACAAACAAACTCACTTTCGCTTTCATAATATTAGCAAGGATACAATATTACTATATTTTGATATAGGTATACAATTTTTTTATGTTTTTGCATTTATTTGCAATAAGCAGTCATCATACATAAATGTAACAAAACCTTAATATTATAAATAAAAAAATAAGTATGAAAATATTATAACGTGTTGCGGATATTTTAAGTTAAAATCGGCTTATTTACGGCACAGTGCAGTCGTGTGAGGGACTTTCTTTTGCAGTTGGGAAATCATCAAATAAGTTCCCCCGCGAGCGAGGGGGAGCGTCAAACTTGTACTGACTAAAACCCACCCATGTTACTTCTATTGCCCATTACGTTATGGGGCATCGGTATCTCTTTCGAACAACCCGCAACCCCGACAGGGCCAGAATAGCTCATGTTACTATCAAGTAAGAATACCCAAATAGAAATCGCGCTTATTCCGAAGAATGGACAGTTCCCTCTGTTTGGTTCATGATTGGATCTGTAAGCCTCCCGATGACATTTCAGTACACGTGTACCCAACTACCTTCATCTTTTCATAATAAAACATAAAGCTTATATAACTGTATTAAGTCTACCCACATCTCACGTCTCAATTATGAAAGCGGGGTTGTTGGAGAGAAACCCGTTTGTTTATTATTGTTTGTCGGTTTTCGCAGCTCATCCCCGGTGTCAGTATAATAATGGCTAAATAAATCCTTATTTATATTTCAAACGCAAAAAGTAGAGATAACTATGCGTTAGTATACTTAATATTTACAAATTATAAGTACAAAATAATAAAAGATGGATGGATTGTGTAAGGAATGATATGAAGGAGAAAGGAGTAAACGAGTGGAGAATGGAAGAAAAAAGCGTGTTGCGCCGACCCTAAATAAAATGGAACAAGGACAGGAAAACGATGACAAAATAATAATAAAAACAAACCCTGACCACTGGTGGTCCTGTCCCCAATGGCGATGGGCTACTTAAGAAGTATTATTTATATGAAATATAAAAAGTAAAAATGATTGAATAAAATTCGAATTGAAAAATATATTTACGTTGATAGAATTTAAAGAAAATTGACCTATTTTTTTTATAAAATCTCATAAAAGATTGATACCGTTTTTAAAACGTTTGTGCTTTCATTACATAATATGGGGGAGAACTGGTATACTTTTGCAGAAATACAAACGCATTCTTTATGTCTGTCAGCAATAATTTAATTCTGAGTTAATAAACAAGTAACAGACTAAGATCTGGCTACAATGTCATCTCAACATTGATTATATTAAGAGATTAATCTATCTCTACGTAAGCGCTAAGCTTGAGAATTCTAGAAGCGCGTGCGTGGAGCTTTCGAGCTAAAACAATAATCTATGCTTGATTAAATCTTGACTTGTTAAGCAATAATAATAATTGAAGTATGTGTTCTATTAAAAAGTCCTGGTAAAAATACAACGGACACAATGAGAAGGTGATTTAAGGAAGACAACCAGCAGGTGTAGTAAGTTAACGAAATCAAATAATAAAATTTGTAACTCTTAAAAATGTTTCTCCACCGTTCAAATTGCTAAGCATATAATGTTAAGACTAAGTAAACACAAGTGAAAACCCGGGCAAGTGCGAGTCAGTTGTGCGAGGGTTCCGTACAAGTTTGCAACATAAACGGCCGTATCTTTTGACTGCGTCGACTTAGAGGGTTAATTTCTCACAACTCCAGACAGACAGATAGGAGTATAAACTCCTATCTGTCTGGATGGAGTTGTGAAAAAGGTAAAAGGTATAAAGGATCCAGATAAAGGGTCTTGACAGACAGACAGGCATACAGATAGACGGACAACAGTGACTTACGTAACCCTAAAAAATGTGTTGTCATGTACAACATTATAAAAAGATGTCTTATGGCCGTAAATGTATCCGAAAAACTAAAATTTTATCGAAATATTGCAGTCAGTTTAAATATTTATAAATATAATTCACTATAACACTTATAATGTACTGCTGGCAAGTCGCGTAATGTCAATTAATTTATATATTACCCGTATTATTGTTGTGTTGGAGTTGATATATGTATGGTAGGTATACCTATGTATGTATATGCAGATATGTACATAAACATCTATCGGTGAATATTCAAAGAGTGCTGAACATCGACCTGCCGAGTGACCGCTACATCGCAGGGTTACACTGACCCACATCACCAAGGATGTCACAAATGGATGATAGCCATTTGTGACATCCTTGGTCAGACCACTTGTTTAAAAAAAAGACAACACGTTTTATCAGACTCTTGAATAATCATTTAGCTGACATTATTACCACGGTAGATTGGATAGCTTTTTTCAAGTCAGACACGATACGAAAGTAACACAAAAGTTTCCTTTAATTGTACACTTGGCCGAATCACGTGGCAGACACTAACCATCGACATTTCAAAACTTCCTTTCTAACTTTCCATAAATAGAAATTGTTATTTTTGTCATTTTAACATTAAGTTATTTTGAAATGCCTAACGTCATACTTCTAGAAAGAAAGAAAGGTAGTTTTATTTGGGCAGAAATGTATATGTCACTGTAAAAACTCGAACTACGGTAAATCTTAAGATTTTCCAGTAAAACCTAAGATTTACCGACTATGAATGGTAAATGTCCATAAAAGTTTGGGATACGTCGAAAAATATCATCATCACTTTCTCTCACTCACGACTCAGAGTACCCCGACTCGGATAGGTTAGGTTAGAAGGCTAGCCTTCGTGGATTTTTTTTAAAACCACCCAGAAATAGGAGGCTCGCGTAGCGAGGCTCCGTCGACCTATCTTAGGGCATGTGGTAATCAGTCGTTAAATATTAGAGATGTATTAAACTAAAACCAACATTTACCAGTCCACATTGGTAAAATATAGCATGTACGGAATTGGAATGGCAAAAGTCCGAAAAAATCGTAACTATAATAAACTAGCTGATCCCCACGGTTTCACCCGCGCTGCTCAGCACCTGTTGGTCGTAGCGTGATGTTATATAGCCTATAGCCTTCCTCAAGAAATGGACTATCCAACACTAAAAGAATCTTTCAATTCGAACCAGTACTTCCTGAGATTAGCGCGTTCAAACAAACAAACTCTTCAGCTTTATAATATTAGTATAGATACTTACATTTACCAAGTCATGTCGGTAAATCTTAGCTTTTACTGGAAAATCTTAAGATTTTCCGTAGTTCGAGCTTTTACAGTAACATATACAACATCATACAAACAAAAAAAATGAAAACATTATATTTAAACCAAAAATAACCTACTCATAATTGACATACATTAACTATTGCCTACTTTTACAAGGGGTCATGATGCAAAAACAAAATATGGCCTAGACAAATAGACACCAACATTAAAAATGTATATAAATGACACGTTGACTCATAACGCATGATCGAAGCACATTACATTTAATGCAGAAGTAATTAATAAACTTGGACACTGAAACACGCAGGGAGAAGCTCTCATAAACAGTGCTCGCACTAAATTATCCGCCGCTAAACATGTCTGTCTCAACAAGAATTATAATGGCTATGCGGAAATATTTCCATAATCACCCTAGTTTGGCAAACGGATTAGTGATCGCACAATGTTGTCATCGCATTTGGAGGGCTTTGCGTCTGTACAGTTGAGGTTCTTAATCTCCCCCAGGCCTTTATTTACTACTGCAGTGCACCGGGCTGTAGGCGGGGCCTATTCTTTTCTCACACAATTAGTTGGAATACTAGACTCGTTTGAAAGTAAAAGTGCAAGTAGGTGATTACGTTAAAGCTGACATAGAGTGCATCGCGTACGCCATGCCAAGTTTAAATATAGCGTCTTTCGCTAGCCAGTAGTACACTGTATCACAGTCGACAGCCAAGTCACATGGAAAAAAATGTTATACGTATAATTTATTCGTTTTTGAGAAAATAAAGCTTATTTTTTTACTTGGAGTGAAACGTGTTTACTACCTTTGTTATAAATAGGCCCTCGTTGTGGGGTTGTTTTACTTCACTTTCACAACAGCGCACGTTGTATGAACGTGGCTCCCGAACTATTTCAACATTCCAAGTTACCCAACGCAATCTCTTTTATTACTTTTCCATACAATTGCCCGAAAACTGAGGCCCTACGTCAATTGTTAAATTTGAAAATACCTAAGTACTTCACAAAATCTTTTCATAGTTTTAAGAATTTATTATCATAAATGTGGCTATCGACGATATTAAGAGGAGCTCTTGGTTCTCCCTCTCGTGGACCTCTTAATAATAGCAGCCGCTCGGGGTCGAGCGTTACGTTAAGGTAAGCCGCGCTTACCTTAACGTAACGCTCCACAGACCAACCTAGACAAGGTTGGTCTGTCGATGGGTGACGCTCCACAGACCAACCTAGACAAGGTTGGTCTGTGGATGGGTGACCACCCGTTACGTACTGAGTTTCTTCCATGCCTCGTTACAGGTGGTCAGTGTCGCATAAGTCTGATAAACAGTCTTACCAAGGTATCGTATTACCCAGTACTTAGGTTGTAGAGGTCAGATAGGTCGTTTCTCCCTGTAAAATGCGGGTATACAGCTGCAATCAGCTGATTGCAGGTTAGGCTGGGAAAATACTAGGATAATCGTGATATCTTATATATAAAATTCTCGTGTCACAGTTTTCGTTCCCATACTCCCCCGAAACGGCTGGACCGATTTAAAAGAAATTTTGTGTACATACCGGGTAGGTCTGAGAATCGGCCAACATATATTTTTCATGCCCCTAACTGAGCAGCGGGTGAAATCGCTGGGCACAGCTAGTTATACTATAATACAATCTTAATGACTGTAAAATTTTAATAACACCAGGTTTTACATACACTCAATGAACCTAGTACCAAACAGAGTAAACATTGGGAAACAATACGTGTGTCCATCTTCACATGATTAACATTTCTCAGCTTATTGACTATGTGCGAAGCGGGTGGTGGGGAACGGCAAATCGATCGTAGCGCACGACGTGGCAGAAATGTGAATTAATCCTGGGCTGTCATGTGTCAAATTGCTTTATTTTCATAACTTCCTTTATAATTTTAAGCAAAAACGTAAAAATTTGCGATATGGGTAGTATATGCTGTGTCATAAATTGTAAAAACAATGAGAAAAACAGTTCGTTCAAGTTTTATTCGTTTCCAACATCAAAGTGGACATTACAACAAAGACAAAAATGGATAGCTGCTCTGAAGAGAAAAAAGTAAAAAATTTAACCTAGTACACTATAATAATAATAATAATAAGCGTTCCAAAATTACAGTCCTTTTTTATGTTTTTGGTCCTGATGGGTCTCCATGGCACCCAAAACGACATGATACAATATGCAGTGAACATTTTATTGGAGGCAAAAAGTCAGACGCAGAGGCGAGCCCTAGCTATATTCCAACAATATTCCCGTCAATATATCGGTGTAGGAAAATTGACCATTCTCAGGTTACTGCTAGATAAATTTGTTTTATGACACGAATATATCCGGATCAACAATTTATTGGAAAATACGAACAGAATCAGTTACCAATCGAAACAGTTACTAAAGTAAATGAGAGGGAATTTACTATGATGGCCGATAAAGGATGCCAAGCATATATATATAATCAGTTCGAGTTGAAAGAAACAACATTTATTTGTAATAGGTATGTTCAAAATAATAACTGTGATGCTGAGATCCAAGTAGAAATACCAGCTACTTCTGACAAGTCCTGAATAGTTGTGGCCACTAGGGGCGCTGTCATCGCGCACACAACGAATAGGGCGTCCTAATGATCGCTAAATGATATTCCTGTGACCACCATGCGCGTTATACGGAATATTCAATCCTTTATGTTGCTGTTTAACATTAATATTTGTTGCGCCCTGAAGAACTCAATAATGATGGGCGACCTTTGATGAGTTTATGCATGGACTAGCGGCTTTGCCCGCGTGATGATTAAAAATAAGTATCCTATGTGTTATTCCAGACTATAATCTAACGCCGTGGCAAATTTCATCAAAATCCGGTCAGCCGCTTTGACGTGAATGATTAACAAACATCCATACATCCATCCTCACAAGCATTTATAATAAGTATACAGGTTTTTTGAACATAAATAAAACTTCGTTCCATCCGGGTGTGTCCCTTGACACCTCTCAAGTATTTTGAAACTAAATACATACCTACAATATTGATACAATGATCTAACACAATCAAACAGCAATAAAATGAAGTCGAACATTAATGATAAATTTAAATATATCGTAAACTTGAGAAAACGTGATCTTAATTAAAATAATGAATATTTTAAATAATTCTAGATCGATACCTCATTGCATAAGATTAAACGACATGTTATTGTAAGGGGATTTCCCCGCATTTTCCAAGGCTAATAGAACAAAAATCTAACTACATTCTGTAAAGTTTTTGTGCATACAGTTATAATAAATAAATAGATAATTTTATAAGTATATAAACCTAATCGTTAAAGCCTGGTTAGCAGAAAAAAACGCTACTCTATTGTTTAGGGTTTGTTTAAATGAGTAACTAAAAGCAGTATTTATAAATAAATCCCACCATCTGAATCTGGAATCCATCCATTTTGATGGAATTCTGATTAAAATATCGATTTTATCGCTAAGATGGTCTCAAGTCCCTATCTTAAGACCATCTGCTCGTTAAAATCATGTTTGACAGTTGGTTGACCTGTGTTGGTTTGTGTACGGTGGGTACCTTAAAAAAACACTTTTTTTTGTGACGCTTCGCTTGTGCGCAGAGTATCAACACTAATTAATAAAACATTAAAGTTCAAATAGAAGATTTTTTTAACAGAGATTTTCTTAAGGATAGTTTTTTTGACATATCAGATTTTTATTAAGTTCTAGATTCTGGCAACTTTTGATTGCTCAAAGGACCAATTGAGCATCAATATGACTGATTCTATGTTATCTGTGGTAAAAAAGAGATCACATTTCAAACTGTCTATTAATTTCTATCAAATGAGGTGCAATGTGTCAAGATCTTCTCAGTTACATACCTGGGTATGTATTAATTTATCAGCGTTTATTAATTAAGAAACATCTTAAGAGCATGTTCTTAAGACAGAGTTTTTCTCAAGTCACGACTGAGATTTGATCCTAAATACTGCCCTAAATTTAAGATGTGAGACAAAACTTGATTTATTTAAAACTTGACAGCTTAGTTTAAGTCACTACAAACTCAAAAACTGCTGTGACATTTGTGTCCGACCTAGCACAACTTTGTAACCACATTCCCGAACCCCGCCCTACCAGCTTACTTTGAAATTGTACACTTTACGCCACAGAATTAAACAAACCTGAAACATAAAGCGTCAAGTTTATTGCTTTAGGGACGTCACAGATGTAAGACTAGTAAAATATTTAAAAAACAGTGAGTTACGTACCATGACATTTTAAAGAAGTATTTATTTTAGTGTGAGATAGAGATGGCGCTAGACATCATGTATAGCTCCGTCTCTTTCCATCACTGAAATAAGTAATACTTTAAGACTTCATGATTGAGTAGTAGTACGTTGTAAAATGAGACATTATTATGTGACACGGCAGAAGCACAAAGGTCCCAGCACGAGCTGCGGCGAAAACGTAAACGTTACGTAACGTTTTAAATTAAAGACAATATTATTGTTTTTAGAAAATAGAAGTAAAAAATGCCGTGACGTCTGATAGGGGAGAATGGAAGAAGAAAAAGTTTTGCGTCGACCCCAAATAGAATAGGACAAGCGCTGCCCAGCGTTTTCACTCACTGCTCCGCTTCTTGCTGTCGTAGTGTGGCGTTATAGTAGCATGTCATGTACCTTTCCTCGATAACACGGCTAACGCGGTTCCTACGCGTTCAACTGTATACCTAGCTTTATAATGAGATAACATCACGGTTGTAATCCCCGAAGGGGCAAGTTTATTGCCATCAACGGGCACAAACCCGGACTACGCGGTTGCTACTGACAAATAGAAATTCTCATAATAGATAGAAAAACCCAATAACACTTTGTCATATCCGGAAATCGAACTCGGGTTCTCATGCTTAGCAGTCGCGCTTCTGACCACGAGGCAGTCTTTTAAAATACTTATTAGTATAGATTTATTTATATCTATAGATGATACCGACTTACCCTTATAATGAAACTTCATAACGTTTCAACCGCGCGCTCGTGTTAGGGTGCCTAATACAAGTTATGTGTTAAACCAATGATAATATGTGTTCGCCATGTAGATATGTAGGTACCTACTTATTATAATCACAGGATATTATTTTGCATGCTATCTCGTTCATAGATATTTATATGATCAAAGTAATGAGTTTTAGTTCAAGAATACATTATACATTTCTTCTCTCACACATTAGCTACTGTTTTGACGGTTGGCGCAGTAGCTAAGCGATTCACTGCTGCGGTTCTTGTCGCGGGTTCGATCTCCGCACGGAACAAGTATTTGTATGGTCTACAGATAGTTGTTTCGGGTCTGGCTGTTTGTGTATGTGAGTTTGAATTTTTTTTAAGCGCACCCACTATGCAGGAGAAATTTCTAATTGGGAGTAACGTTTTTTTTTAAAAAAAAAACATGTGTGGACGTTGGTATGTCTAGAATCAGTACATCAACTTTTAATACTGAGAGCTGACAAAGTTATATAATTATAGTTAGTACTGTTGATGCTAAAAATATGTACATAATTATACATAATACTGTCTAAATTTATTTTTATAAGATTAATAATAGGTATCAGCACTGACATTATACTAAGTACTGAACCTTAATTTTAAGAACAATGTATAGTTTGCAGGAAATAAATGGCTTATTATTAACCGTATAGTTCGGTACGGACCCCTTCGGGGGCTTGACATTCAAACCTCCGCTGGCTCGGTACTGGCCCCGAAAGGGGTCGGACATTTAACCGTATAGTTCGGTACGGACCCCTTCGGGGGCTCGACATTCAAACCTCCGCTGGCTCGGTGCTGGCCCCGAAAGGGGTCGGACATTTAAGTCATATGACCTCCTCATTATTTTTGTAAATATTTTATTTTCTGGTTAATAAATAATATGGGTGTGCATTCATTAAGATAGTAGAATAAAAAAATCATATGTAAACGTCATTAGAAGTTCTTTAATTATTGAGGAAGTTTCTTAATTAAGTCTTATAAAATCCAAATGTGTAAATTACGATCATCGCCATTTTGATGGCAGTGTAGGTCGACGCTAAAAATCATAAAAAAATAGGTTTTCGGACATTTAAACTCCACATTATTGGGCATGATTTACGTGTCCTTTTCTTACGTGAAGAAATCATTCGTAATTGAACTTATATTAGTAGTGGTAATGATACATTTTGAAATCTAAAGTCGAAGTTTCGCGCCAATCGTGCTTGTTTACATTTTTAATTCCACATTATATCATATATTCACGAATAGATTCTATAACAACTGACACTAATATCATTTCTAATATTATAAATAACAGGACAATGCCCAGATCTTATCGTAATTTGCAATAATAGGACCAATAACACGGAATATTCATAACCACTACTAAATTCACTTTCGAAATTGGCGTCCATTTCTTTTTTTTTTATTTTGTGATGTGTAAATGCGATTATTTCAATCGATTATTTTCTTGTAAATCAATCAACTCGAATAATTAAATTAAGGAATATCAGAAATTGATAGATGAAAATAAAAAAATATTTTGTATCACGTGTAAAATACTATAAATATTGATTGTAATATTTTTTAAGCCACTAAAACCGATTCAACAACAAACAGTACAAACTGATCTATGGCTAAATTCGCGCCAATTTTATTTTCAGATAAAAATTCAAAAAAGGAATGCGCTCGCTGCTCTAATTTAAATTAAAATGTTTATTTGCTATTTTATTAATAATTTGGTTTTGTACCTACTATTTGAATGTGAATTGCAAATAGAAATTGTTTGGTTGGATTGGTTATTTGAAAAGCGTATTCATTTTTTCCTAAAACATGGCTCGTAGGCCAAAGTGTTCTTGGAGTGGAAGCCTTGGGGTAAAAATGGCCTATAGAGGAAGAGCACAATTGAGATGGAAACACGACACCAAGAAAACTCCTGGTTCAAAATGAGTCCATTTTGAACCTAGATTTTTCTTGATGTCGTGTACCGGGGTTTTTTTTTTGGGTGGCAAATTGTCAATTAACTTCCCCCGCTCTGGGCAGAACGGGGGGGAGTGTCAGCCTAGTACTGACTAAAACCCACCCATGCTCCTTCTATTGCATAACCCTGACATTCCCCCCCGCTTCGTCTAGAGCGGGGGAAGTGAGGCGCTCCTCAATCCAAGCCGCTACAGGCATCGGGCGTCGGGCGTCGGGTGTCTATATCAATATTTTAGGGCCCCGATGTGTGCGGAGTCCCTGTCCGTCTAAAACAAGGCTCTACTGCGGAGGCATGGCTTTCTAGGTGCGGTACGGTATGGCTGGGGTGCCTGACTAGTTACCTACAGAATTAGCATGACCTCCTAAAAAAAGGGCCGCCATTTTCATTCATCGTCATTCAAAAAAACAACCATAATCTTTTACCGCGAAACCGTTTGACAGCAAAATGTACCTCAAATCTTGGCGCATAAGAAAATAATTATAGCATAACAAAAAAGCACGTGACAAAATGTTGTTGTCTTTCTTTTCTTATCGATATCATAGATATTTTAACAACTATAATATCAATAGCAGAATAATATGCAATCTCCATAGGTAAATTCCTCAATGGTCCCAAAACTTTTTTTTAAAGTTTACTCGATAACGATTATCGATTAGGTTGAATGCAACTTTTTAATCGTAATGATGAAACTTAGATTTACGGTCAGCACTAAGAAATGTCATATTGCAACACAGTTTTTAGTATTTTTGTCGAGATTTGTATCGTGTTTTATTTTGAATTTATATGTTTAATGGCAAAAATAAGAATGCAGATGGAATGTCAATATTTTTATTTTGGATTTCCGATTTTATTATCAAAGGGTTGTCTTGTGTATGTGCATTATTTCCAGCGTTTTTAAAGTACCTAATTTTTGGAAGGGTGTAATAATATGTATTTTACACACATTTTACAATAGATTGACGCCGTTTTATCGACCTTATGAGGTTTTTGGAAATATAAACCTCAAACTTATCATATGAAACAGCCCCGGTGACTTATTTTTAATAACAAAATTGAATGCTGTAAATTGATGAAAATTCTTGAATTTCATGACAATTCGCGTCACCCCACCGATTCAGCTGATGTGTCATGTGTCAAAATTCTGTCGTGCAGAGTGGTTATATTAATTACTAGCTTTTAAGCCGCACTGACACTGTCTACTGAAACCTTAATTATTGTAACTCGGTTGTAAAGACGGAACAAAAGAAAACCGGCTTGTCGGACCCGCACTCCAGAGGTCCCGTACAAACTTGCGACATAAACAGCCATTTCCTTTACATATTATTTTTCCACAACTCCCACACACTCGAGTAGACGGAGATTACAGACTGGAGTATACAGTTTTAATTTCAACTCGATACCTTCTCGTTAGAAATTGATCCAATAAAGTTTCCGTTATTTCCTTTTGAGGCACGGAACCACTAAAAACAATAAGACAAAAACATCGAATAACACTTAGCACGACCTGTGAATAGAAACCCGGACCACGACTAAGAATGAGTTAACCGTATTAATTTTAAGCAGCTCCTACTTAATTACAAAGCTTAATTAATATAAGATGGGTACGAATCAAAACTTGCACTTAATTATTACTTCCGGGAAGGAAAACGAAGCGACAAATTACATTTGTTGCATAGTCGGCGAAACTCTTGAGTAAAGGAGTGCGAAGTACACACGACGGCACATCAACCTATACAAAACCATTTTAACCTGATCTCTCTACTACGGTGTGCAGTCCATAGTAGAGAGATCAGGTTATAATATGTAGTTTGGAATAGGTTGACCTGCTGTCGTGTATACCAACTACCAATTATATTTGCGTTAGAATGTCGCCATAATTAAACCAAGTTATGATAAATGCTAAATTCTGTTTATTGTAGGTACAAGTAGGTATAAACTAACACAATTACACGTCGTTTTTTTTAAACTAGACGAGGCCGTTGTTTCGTACCCGACTACTCTGGGAAGAAACAGCCGAAACAAACTCAGAGGTCATAAGCTCAGCTCGTGAGCATTTAATGATCTGAATATGTTTGTTGTATCTCCAAATGGCTGGCGCCCGCAATTTCGCCCGTGTGATATTGAAAAAAAGTATCCTATGTGTTTTTCCAGACTATAATCTACTTCTGTGCCAAATTTCATCAAGATCCGTTAAGCCGTTTTGACGTGAAAGTGTAGTAAACATCCATCCATCCATCCTCACAAACATTCGCATTTATAATATTAGTAGGATATATTATGCATGGTGTAAAAGTACACTTAGCAAAGTCAAAAGGTGTCAGTGCCGTTTTCAGCATGTTTTTGTGTAAAGTTACCAAACCGAATGGATGGTTGACGGTTATCTGAAGGGCTGGGTCATCACCAGGAAGCTATGTGGTGAGGCACTTTATAAATATGTAGATTTTACACACATGTTTTTTTTTTTAAAGTTAACCTGCTATACATGTCGGTGTAGCCGAAGCCATAAGTTTAAGTTAGGCAGTCACAGTTTGATAGATATTTTCACGCATCTCAGGAACCTCATGGAAGTCCTTATCCACGGAGGAAGGCTTCCATTAAAATTCCTGGTTGTAGGTTAGGTTTCACACTCTCTAATTAAAAAGTTACATACATATGTACATATACAACAGAAACAAGATAATAATCACACCATTCCCAAACCAACTGCAACTCTTGAAAGCCAGAATCAACAGATGCGACCACTAGAAAAGCTTCGAGACCATGAAGCTTGACATAGTCCTGGACTGTATATCACTGACTTAGATCCCAAGGGCGGAAAAACAAATAAAACAAAACATCCATTTCACCACAGCAACAGGAGACACAACAAAACAAGGTCAATATGTCTGACGACACTGTTGGCGCAGTAGCTGAGCTCTCGACTGCTGCGCTGCGTGTTGCGGGTTCGATTCCCGCACGGATCAAATATTTGTATGGCCTACAGATATTTGTTTCGGGTCTGGCAGTTTGTGTATGTGAGTTTAAATGTTTGTAAACGCACTCTCGTTACAGGAGCAATTCCTAGTATGGAGCAAGGTTTTTAGAGAAAAAAAAATATGTCCAAGAAAACAAATATAAGACTGCTATAATGTCAATGACACTAACAATTGCCATTTAACCCGATACAAGGTGGATAATTATTATAAAGGGCATCTGTGTTACCTAGTATGTAACCCAAGACTCCTAACGTTACATTGTAAAAAGAAACTTCATTTATTTCATAGAAGCAATCGACTTGAAGTCCGATATTATTATATGAATTTAAACGGAATCCTGTTTGTTTTGCTTGGTAGCTTGCGATAAAGCGCGGGACAATGTACACAGGAGAAAATCTAGTTTTATTTTTTATTAGAACAACTTATGTACGTACACACGACGACATAAGTCATCAAGCTGTAAATTTCTGGTGTAACATGGCCTCGCTTTGAATAGATTGCCTGTACAATACGCAATGGATGACGACGGAACGGTTAGCGCAGTGGCTGAGCGAGCGACTGCTGCGCTGCGTGTCGCAGGTTCGATTCCCGCACGGAACAAATATTTGTTGTTCCGGGTCTGGCTGTTTGTAGGTATATGTACGTTAAAATGTTTGTAAACGAACCCAGGATACAGGAGAAATCGTAGTATGGGGCAGGGTTTTATTTAAAAAATAAAAAATAAGAGATCTGCATTTGAACTGGTTTCGTATAGCTTGACCAGTCCTCGTGCGTGCTGCTTACAAACATTTGAATATTGTTCAGCTGACAAAACAATCTAAGCAATTAAGTTACTTGTACCACAGAATGGAAAATAGTTGTATTTCGTTCTACTGTACTGTACTGTTCTACATATTGGTATGGAAACTAGCGTAGCATGAGTGGTGTCGTCTAAAAATCTTACTATCCTACTTCCTACTTATAAATGCTAATGTTGGTGAGGATGGATGTGTAGATGTTTGTTACTCTTTCACGTCAAAACGGATGAACGGATCATAATGAAATTTGATACAGAGGTAGATTATGGTCTGGAATAACACGTAGGATAGTTATTTTTCGATATCATGCGGCGGAGCCGCGGACCCCAGCTAGTTACCAATAAGGCACATACCCGGCTAAACTACTACTAGAGTAGGCATAGGCTAATTTGTTTCAATTGTCCGCCTTTACCCGTGCATTTCTGTAAACGCGACTTATTACACCATATCGATCAAATAAAATGTCTTTCTGTCTGTCTATCAATATTTTAAAGCAGTTATCTCATGAAGTAACAGATGCTTTCAGTTAACATCTACTATTTTTCGCGAAAACGTAAAACAATACAATAAAGTAGGAGAACTACTCTTTGTTTATTTTTTAAAGTATATTTCGTTATTAATTTTATTGCTCGGGTCTTTACCTACTTATATACCGCCTGCGACATAGTCTAACGCTATTTTTAACAAAAAAAAACAACTTTATCCCCCCTTTTATTCCCTCTTTCTCCCCCTTTTCTCACTTTTTTTTCATAGCTTATGCTCGTCTCCAGGGTCTCAACTATCTCTGTACCAAAATTCATCAAAATCGGTTCAGCCGTTTAGGCTTGAAGACGTAAGAAACAAACACACTCACTTTCGCTTTTATAATATTAGTAAGGATATAGAATACAGTATATAATACTATGTACTATTAACGTCTAATGGCACATAAGATTGTATACAATACAACAATTAGAACGAGTTAGTTCATAGAAATGAAAATAAACACGCGATTGTCTGCAAATTAACATTTAATGAACAAATTGTTTAGATACCTATGTATCATTCAGTACAATTATTTATTAATTGGGTGTGGACATACAAACAAATTCTATATAATTACTGTGAGATAGCCGCGATAGACATACAAACCTTTATAATGTTGCTAGCTGTGCCGATACGTCGCAATGTTTTATTTACTTAAAGTTTTTTTTAGAGTTTGGAAATCCAAAGAGTACATTTTCTTTGAAGGTTGTTCTGTCCTCGAAAAGTAGGTGTTATATAGTTTATAAATGTATGTAAACCATCGCTAGGAGATAGATTTAGATGAAGATCTGCTTAGGGGTTGGGGCAGCTAGTATAAATAGTTATTCCATTTATTTTGACCTTGTAAGTAATTACACTTTTGTATGAAACAGCATTATATATGTATATTTTTTAGTTACCTGTTATTTCTTTACACATAAAAGATGTTTAAATTTTGAAACTCATCAAAATTAACTTTTGAAGTTAATTACAATTTTTTAAATTAATTACTATTTACAAACTAAAAATAGACACAAACTAATAATAACAGGGCGTCAAAAAGTTCGTCCGCATCGCAGTCAACAGATAAAGTGCCCAGAAATGTTGCCCACTAATGCTGGCCCATTAGCGCGTTGGATGGCAATGCTTATTTTTTGTGCAAAAACAGGCCAGCCCTCTGGTCACGAGAAGAGTCAAACAACTGCTTGGTGATTTCTCGAAATATTACATGGCCACTAATTATATAATTCATTAATTATTAAATAATAAATTTGTGATGGGTTAAAAAAAAAACACTTTTGAAGTTAAAAAATAGTATTTATGATATTACTAAATGAAGTTAACTTATCAATGAACCCTTAAAAGTGCTAAAAAATTAAAATCCGACATCCATTGTGAACATGTATGATAGGCTATGCAATGTTGATAGCATGCTAATTTCTACAGAATATCTCGATATGATATGCTCCTCACGTTTAACTGTGATGCTGTCCGTTTGTTTACACAAGGACGTGCAATGGTACATTTGAATTTGGCTACTGCAATAGAAACCTCGCGTTTTAATTTCATTGTATCCTCTATATTGTTAGTATGACAAATGGTTATAATTATCTATGAAGTCTGATTTCGCAATTCTGTGGAGATTATTTTCCATTATATCATGATGTTGTTGAATGCCAGTATTGAAAATCCCTTTCTGCCTCGAATAATCCAGTAAATGGGTAGCAAGACACGTCTTGGCAAAATCGGGTGTCATCTTATTCTTTATGATAATCCGTAACTACTGCCTATGGTTCATTTATTTATCTACTTTCAATTTTGGCGATGCAGAATGAAGTGGCGAGGAGCCCAACCTCGGCAAGGGTAGCTTAATCCTGAAGCTTGAACCGTAAGTCGTAGACATGTTGACGTAGTAAACTTAGAAAAAAACATCACCGAAGTACTAAAATGCGAGGCATTCGTCTCGTATTTTGGACGCTACACACAAGGCCGACGTATCGGCGGCGGCACGTTAACTGAACGCGTAGGTACGACAGGCCCGTCGCAAAGTGTCTTGGTGCAGGCTTTGGTGTGTAGATTCCATTAGACTTACTGGAAACTGGACACGTCGACGTTTAAAATCCAATTCCATTTAAAACAAAAATATATTTTATAGTATCTTTAATGGTGCTGTAACCGCAGATTTTATCCCATGGCTACTTCGTGAAGGCTTGAACTGAACAAAATCAGTAGCCGGAAAAGTTTTCTTAGTGACGTACAACAAAGTTTCCACTAAAGACGTTCTTCATAGAAAGGCCAGACAAGAAGCACTTTAAAAAATCAACAAAAAAAGTGAAGTTTCTTTCATAAAGGAACATAAAACGTTGTGCACACAAACAGTGCAGTGAAGTACCTATACAAGTTGTACTAAAGAAACCTAAAGGACTTAAAGATTGATGTTCTGAAGTACTTTCTAAGTAGAGTGACGGGAGCTGGTTTAACTTTCTTCATAAATAAGTGAGCGCGTGTAACGTCGGCAAGAAAACATGCCCATTAATTTTATTGAAGATATTTGTTAGTATTGTCTTTCGATGTGAAAATTCTGCCAGCCTTATCGGCAATTTCAAGTTTGGCAGTGGGCCGTCCTTCTTTTAAATTATTTTACAAAACATTATTAAGTATTTTAGTGTAAGTTTACATATTTACTGAAGATATTTTACTATAAATACTTATAGTATCGTCACCGTTTGAATAGTAGATTACACATCTAGATTCTAGGGCTCCTGAGCGGAACGTACCTTACCTACCGTTGGCCTTCCTAAACTTTAGAAACTGGAACATGAGTTTACAAAGTTGAAGTGGTAATGATGGCGTCTGAATAAAAACTATTTGGTATTTCATATATTGATGCCAGCTGTTCATAATTATAAAAGCGGTTCTTCAAAATTATGCAACCTTATCATTGATGAGGGATTGTTCAGTGTTTTTCTAGTTTCCACGAGTTTGTTCAGTTGGTTTTCAGTTTAATTTGAAATACTTTCTCATAATATCTCATAATGTACATTTCTGATTCGCGTTTCTCTTTCTATTTCAATAAGTCCAGAGCCTGAAATATTTTCTAGCTGTTTGGGAAATGTTTCAGTACTGTTGTTCGTTGTGGAATGCGATAGGCTGTTGTTAGTCACTCTCAGTATCGGAATGAATTTTTCCGCGCCGTGTTATTTCATAACTCAATGAATACGATCGTGCTAATTAACCTGCCTGCAGTACAAATAATTGGCAAAAGGCCGATCGTTTTCTTAAAAAAATCTTGGAATATTATTTTTGTTTTTTTGTGATTCCAGTTTTCAGTTTAAATGGTATTGAATAACTGACAATGGTTTTACGGAACATCATTAGTTCAAGATACATTGTTTTTCAACTAATTAACATAGAGGTTAGATTAAAGTCATGTGTGTCTAATATTCTAATTGTCACCCTACTCCGTACGTCCCGTGCTTTAAGTCCCTTGGTTTCATGAGAAGTGCATTATAGATGAGCTTAAACGTTAAATTATAGAGTACCTTCCGTCATTGTAAATCATAAGTACCGACAATAATGGGCAATAAAAAAGCTTGACGGCGAAGATTAATGCTGATTATATTTTATCTTATCGCGAGTGTGACTGCTCGTATATATTTGCTGCATCGTGCCAGCTCGAATCACTACCCCGCTAGGCCCGCAAAAATCTACATACGAAAGCGTTGCATTCATAAGCATCAACTACGATCGAATGTTCCAAGAGCAGTTTAGGTGTCAACAATCTGTGACAATACTCAATCAAGTTCTCTGTTTACGGCAGCGTACGCCACAAAACATATTAACCACTCTGCACGACAGGATTTTGACACATGACACATCAGCTGAATCGGTGGGGTGACGCGAATTGTCATGAAATTCAAGAATTTTCATCAATTTACAGCATTCAATTTTGTTATTAAAAATAAGTCACAGGGGTTGTTTCATATGATAAGTTTGAGGTTTATATTTCCAAAAACCTCATAAGGTCGATAAAACGGCGTCAATCTATTGTAAAATGTGTGTAAAATACATATTATTACACCCTTCCAAAAATTAGGTACTTTAAAAACGCTGGAAATAATGCACATACATAAGATAACCCTTTGATAGTAAAATCGGTAATGCAAAATAAAAACATTGACATTTCATCTGCATTCTTATTTTTGCCATTTTACATGTAAATTAATAAAAAAACACGATACAAATCTCGACAAAAAATTCTACAAAATGTGTTGCAATATGACATTTCTTAGTGCTGACCGTAAAACTAAGTTCCATCATTACGATTAAAAAGTTGCATTCAACCTAATCGATAATCGTAATAGAGTAAACTTTCAAAAAAGTTTTGGGACCATTGAGGAATCTACCTATGGAGATGGCATATTACTCTAGTATAGATATTATAGTTGTACAAATATCTATGATATCGATTAGAAAAGAAAGACAACAGCATTTTGTCTCGTGCTTTTTTGTTATGGTTTAATTATTTTGTTATGCGCCAGAATTGGTAGGCACATTTGCTGTCAAACGGTTTCGCGGCAACCAATTTTGTAGGTCATGCTAATAAGGAGACTTTTGCGTAGCAGTAAGCGATTTAGCCTATTAAAAATAGGCTGGTCCAAATGCGAGTCGGACTCACGCACCAAGGGTTCCGTACAAACTGACGACATAAACGGTCATATCTTTTCTCTACGTAGACTTGGAGGGTTGTTTTTTTTCACAGCTTCAAAGGACCACAGATTTGATATTTGGGTTGTGTTATTTATTATGAGGTACGGAACCCTAAAAAGTACTTTTAAATAGTGTATCTCTATTTTGTGGAATTTAAGGACTTCTTTAGGAATTTAAAAGAGGCCTTCTCATAAACTTCTCAGGAATTCTTTAGGAACTTATTTATATCGGTCTTGCGCCACTTGGATGGGAAATCATCAAATATCCGCTCCTGTTAAACTTTTAACAAAAAGTCGTTGTCATCTCGCGGCGCCCGATCCCTGTAGCGTCTCCCGCGGAGGTTGGCTTGGTTTGAGGTTCTCTCCTTCAAACATCACCATATCCTCCAGGACAGAGCGGTGCTCCGCTCAAAAGAGCAGACTGCCTGTGTACTCCAACGTGTCCTCCGGGCGATAGTCACATTGGTGAAACCTGGGTGTTTCTTCCCGCCCAATGTTGTGCAGGAACGTCCCGTAACCTTCGTGCTCGGTGAGGATCTGCGACAGGTGGTAGGTGAGGATGCCGTGGCGCCTCACTTTCCCCGCTCTGGGCGGAGCGGGGGGGGGAGTGTCAGACCCGCAACCCCAGTAGGGTCCTGCCGGGATCGCGGGTTGTTCGAAAGAGATATCGCAGCCCCGAGTAAAAGAAGGAACATCGATCGGTGGACATTAGTCAGTAAAAGTCTGACACTCACGACATCAAGAAAACTCCAGGTACAAAATGAACCTATTTTGAACCTGGAATTTTCTTGATATCGTGTACCGGGGTTTTCTTTTGGGGTGGGAAATCATCAAATTTCTTCCCCCGTTTCAGGCGAAGCGGGGGGGAGTGTCAGACTTTTTTTTCATCTCAATTGTGGTCTTTCTCTAGGCCATTTTTACCCCAAGGCTTCCACTCCAGGCCTACGAGCCATGATTTAGGAAAGAATGAAAACGCTTTCCAAATAACTAATCCAACCATACTACAAACAATTTTGTCGAACAAATATTATTTATCTTGGCTGATTTTTTTTACTGACCAAGATCATAATAAGGTATATTCTATATTCAACCTTATTTATTTCTAATTGCAATTCACATTCAAATAGTAGGTACAAAACCAAATTATTAATAAAATAGCAAATAAACATTTTAATATAAATTCGAACAGCGAGCGCATTCCTTATTTGAATTTTTATCTGAAAATTAAATTGGCGCGAATTTAGCCATAGATCAGATTCTCTGTTTGTTGTTGAGTAGGTTTTAGTGGCGTAAAAAATATTATAATCAATATTTATAGTATTTTACGTATTACAAAATTATTCTTATTTTCATCTATCAATTTCTGATATTCCTTATTTTAATTATTCGAATTGATTGATTTACAAGAAAATAATCGATTGAAATAATCGCATTTACACATCACAAAATTAAAAAAAAAAGAAATGGACGTCATTTTCGAAAGTGAATTTAGCAGTTGTCATGAATATTACGTGTTAATGGTCCTATTATTGCAAATTACGATAAGATCTGGGCATGTTCATGTTTTTTATAATATTTGCAATGATATTTGTCTCATTTGTTATAAAATCTATTCGCGTCCGTGTGATATAATGTGGAATGAAAATTGTAAACAAGCACGATTGGCGCGATACTTCGACTTTAGATTTCAAAATGTATCATTACCACTGCTAATATAAGTTCAATTACGAATGATTTCTTCACGTAATAAAAGGACACGTTAATCATGCCCAATAATATGGAGTTTAAATGTCCGAAAACCTACTTTTTTATGATTTTTAGCGTCGACCTACACTGCCATCAAAATGGCGATTATCGTAATTTACACATTTGGATTTTATAAGACATTATTAAGAAACTTACTCAATAATTAAAGAACTTCTAATGACGTTTACATATGAGATTTTTATTCTACTATCTTAATGAATGCACACCCATATTATTTTTTAACCAGAAAATAAAATATTTACAAAAATAATGAGGAGGTCATATGACTTAAATGTCCGACCCCTTTCGGGGCCGGTACCGAGCCAGCGGAGGTTTGAATGTCGAGCCCCCGAAGGGGTCCGTACCGAACTATACGGTTAATCTGCTTTCAAGCGATAGTCCTCGGCACTGGAGCTCATATTCATGGCGGATCACGTTACTACAGCGCATTCGATACGTCCAGATTCCTGTCGTGTTCGAAATTTTGAAGTAAGACAAATTAGGATGTCTATTTTGCTTGGTTCATTTAAATCGTGAGTCCCGGATTTTAAACATTCGTTCAATCAGTACTGGGGTCGCTTAAACATTGTTGACTTTATTCGGCACATACTGCGTATGAACATTTGTCGCGCTATGCACTAGAGTTAAGTTACTCCCAACGTTAGTTTTACATCTATCGAGCTTCTTCTCAATAAAGTTCTTTCAAGAACTCGTAATTAACTAGGTACTTCACACTCGTAAATAACGTCATGGTAATTGAGTTCTAAAATACCTAGGATGTCGTATCCTTGGTATTTAAGAACTGAAATGTAAAAAACACCGTAACCAAAATTATATCAAGGAAGCCTTCGTCAATATTTGTAAAAAAAACCTGCAAAAATAATCACTACAACGAGTTTCGTTTGTTGAGAACAGAATCGAATTGTGAGTGACAGTGGAAGCGATACCGAGCGCAAAAAGAACCAATCAAGAAGAGGGTAGCCCATTTTGCCTGCTTACAAACACTCATCCGAAATAACACCAGTTTATCTGTGGACATAGCGTTTGCTTTTGCGCCGAAATATCGGAAACTCGAAATAAACAACAAACATTGTAAAACTTCCAATGAAAATTTTCAAATGAAATATTTTCTACAACTGAAGGCAAAAAGCTACGTTATTTTGTTTATTTAACAAAAATCAGTTGAATAAGTATGAAAAGCAAACATCTGGCAACGCCCGTCTTAGATACGCTTCTTCAAGATGAAGACAGATCACTGATAAAGAAACAACATTCAAACATGAAACATACATAAATATAATAAATTTCAGATGCAGTCGGAAATTAAGCACAGAATCTTGAAATATAAATTCATGTAACTATGATATAATATGTTATGTTATTCGTATCAAAGGAGATCGCAGACGACATTTCAAAAGTCTATGTAATAATATACGAATCAAATTGCTTTCAGTTTGTCACAAAACTTCGTAGTATAATTTCTTATACTTTTTTATAATAAAATACTGCGCATTGCACATGCATTTACCTTTAAGTTATATACAGAGTATAAAGCACACCGATACGAAAACAGTAACCACGTATTTACTACATCCTTTTGACTAGACCACACACAATTTTCTCTTCGGTTATTATACAATGTGTCCGGTCATGGACTACCGACCGATACTTTAGATACTTATGTAACGAGTGTTTTTCAGAGCGACGTACTATACTTGGTAACTTCCATCATGTCAAGTGCGCAGGTGTCAAAGCATGCAGCGCAATCGCCATCGTTGCGCCATCTACTTTTGTTTTTCGAATTTCTAATTACCCAGCACCAACTATATTGTGGAGGTCTGACAGGCAGACCACTCTATATATATAAATGTTATGTTTACGTTGAAATGCTTTCAGGCTTTTAAAAGTAGTATATTATGCAATTAGTGCGTTTCAAATAAACAAAACAAATTAGCGCATTTGCGCGAACTGGTAATGTAGGTACCTATATGTCGCAATATGTTACATATATACGAATACTCAACTATTCCATACTAAGCTCTGCAATATTTGAGGTATTGGTAATAATAACCCAATCAGTCTTTAAGCCAATAATTTAGACGTGTTCCAGATGGAACTTATAGTTGTTTTAAAATTCTGTCAAACGTACATAATTGTTTCCAAAACTTCAGGGCTTTACACAGCTCCAAGGGATCACAGACTTAAGTATATGGTTTTAATTTCATCTCAATACCCCTACGCGTTTTCGAGATAAAGGGCCTTGACAGTAAAGTAGACGGACAACAAAGTGATCCTACGTTTTTTATTTTATTTAAATTTCGTTTCTTTTCAGACCTTAGCGTCTTGTTCTAGTTCAGAATAAATATTTTGAATGAAATAGTACTTATAGACTGCCCAACAAAGCTGCCTTTCCTTAATGCGTTGCTGAGTTTTCAGCGGTTTTGCTGTGTCCATCTGTAAATAGGACGCCAAGCTCCACATTGCGCCCTCCAAATTGTATTTTAGATAATTACGGAAATCGTATCATCGTACCGAATGAACATAATACAATCATATTTTCCTTTACCTTTCTTATTTTTTATAAAATTTGAATCTGCTGACATTTTTAATCTTATCATAATTTATGGCATTTTATTTAAATGTAAATAATTTTATTTGTATGTTATGTAATTTATTTGTATCAATTTATCGCATTTTTCTGACATTATTCTAATTAATTGAAATTGGAATGCTTGTGTCTGATGTTAACTAAAAGGAGTGTTTACGATTCTTGAAATAAATTAAATTAATTAGATCAAGACCCAAAAGTAATTTTTATCAATGAAAAATGTAAGCATGTTTGTCTAGAAATTATTAATCGTTAGTAGTTATAAGTTAAATAATGATTATTTACCGTAATTGGTACTTTAAAATAATAAAAAAACTTAGAAACCTCAACGAAATCGATAACCAAACATTTTGTATATCAATTTAAGAAATTGTACGCAAAAATCTAAGCTGAGCAATGACTATTTTAGGATAATAAATCATTTGTTACTGTAGGACTGAATGTAATGCACACAAAATGTTGTGCTGATGGAAGCATTCTTTTGGGAATGGGAAAGCATCAAAAAACTTTCCCCGTGCTAGGCGGAGAGTCCCTTTTATTGTTCTTTATGTTCCGGGCAACAGTATCTCTTTTGAACAACCCCGGTAGGACTGATGGATGCATTGATTAAACCACTGTCGTGCACGCAGTTTTTTAAAGTTAAAACATAAAAAAGAGCGTTTTATACATTTTAACTTTGGCCACCAATATTTCATAAACTAGAAAGTTTCAGCAGTGGTTTTAAGTATATTTGAATGGGGTTCAGAACGCATTCTGTAAGTACATGATACATCACAGAATGCGTGCGCCGAGATTGACTCAAATAAAACCTGAAAGAAAACTTCTTACTAACTTCCGAAGGATCGTCAATTAAATAATCCTTACCAAATCCCGTAAAATAATATTGCGTTGAATTGATATTAAAAGGCTATGTCGAAAATGAAAACAAACAATGCAATGGCGGTGGGAGACTGAAATTGAAATTATGTCCAAAATACGTGTAGGTAGTGGAAAGCTCTCACTGGTGTGTAGTTCTGTTTCTCGGTATATTTTAAAAAAATATTTAATATTGAACAATTATTATCAATTTTTACATTTGAAAGCCAAATTATTATGAAAAAGATGCAGCCCGATAACGTTAAGGAAATAGATAGCGTAGAACTTTGAGACTATTTTGTATGATATGGTATCAACGCAAACAATGTAAAGGACGCGGCAGGATATGGTTTCTACTCCGTAAGGGTAGTTTTAAAAGCATTAGGAGATTACACCGCACTGTAGAAAATGGTTCTTTTATATTTTCTGGTAGAAAAGTACAAACAATGTGCAAAATGTTTTAGCTAAATTTGAAACCACACGTTTTTCCTGAGATTATTTAATTAAATTTAGAAAACTTAGAACGTTTTGTTGCAATCATAATATGCAGCCGCTGCTGGAACACTATCACTTCAAGAAATTACTTTTCTTTCCGCTCCAGAACTACACAACTGTTTATAATTGTTACTTAACGCAGTTCCTTGTCTCTTAAACTTTAACGACTAATTATAATAAGCATTAGTACATATCCAGCCGAGTCTGTAGTGTCATCCTCCACATGGTTCTGTAATATCATCCTCCATTTGATCTGGATCATCAGCTGCCATGGCGCGAATAATAAATAGCAAGTCCTACAATGGCATAAATGAATGTGGGTAGTTCGCAATCTGTGAAGACTGAATGAGAAATGCGAAAGGCCAACTACTTAGCGGACGCCGCAGTCAGAGTAAGTTAAGCGAAATAAGAGCTGGCGCCTCCGAGACGCGCTGCCGCTGCAGCGCCTCGGCAGCGCAGTGCAATGCGTCTGCCGAAGCTCGCGGACGGTGAGCTTTTAAATAGCCTTTTGGCGCGTCTAGATCTAGAAGTTACCAGACTTTGATTTTATCTTTGCTATTTCTATGAAATTGCATTGAATATCACAAACGCATACAATGAAATGTTTTTCACGGACCATGTGACTGTCTTAACCTGTTCTTACAAATGCATGCTTAGCGTTTTGTACTGGAGGAGGAACTGTTCCATATTTTGATAACACAAAAAGTATTGTAGTAACAGAAATTCAATTTTATCAAGCGCTATTTACTTTATTCACTCCAGACTACCCAGAACCCTAGAATTATCTATTTCATCATAAAATTCATTATGTCATTTAGTTAATTTGATGTGACCTAACAATTCACTTTTCACTATTGATTATGCTGTTAGTGTTTAGTTCAACTATTCGTCTGTTAATCAGTAATTAAATAAAATTTAGTTAAATCTTTTATATCAAGAAGTTTTCCCATAATAAGATCTACAAATTAAACAATATATTACACATACATAAGATTAAACAATACATTTTTAAAACTTTAGTAATGGCTGCGCGCTGTTAGGTACACCTCAGACTGACCCTTTGGGGGATTTAAGGTGTGATGTTAAGTGATATATTCACGCTAAAAGCTCTCTTGGACGTAAAACCTGGGTGTCATAATTATCTTAAAAGACTAATGGAAACAGATCATATCAGTGGGTATCTCGAGTTCTGCGAGACGAGCGTGAGTTATTCTGTCTAATAATTAAGTTGTGAAACGAATGTAATTGGCGAATATCCGTTGTGTCCAACACCGTCAGTATATTGTTTGCTCGGAAAACGTAATATGAACGATATGTGTTTATTATTCAGAAACATTTTCGAAATGATCGAACATGACATACGTGCGTACTGTCAACCTCTATAGAACACAAGCAAGTATCGGGGTGGGTTTGCGAAGCGACCTCCATGAATATGTATTAAGTTGCTGGCTTAATTTAGAAATAAACACTATTTCTGCATATATTTAGAAAAGGAAAGCATTGAAGCTCGGAAAGCTTTACAGTGCACGTTAAAAAAGCAGTTCTTTGGAAGAATACGCCTTTAGTATTTTAGTGCAAACTTTAGACTAGATTTCAATATCAAATTTCAGAACTTACCTAAGCAAAACTGCAATTATCACACTAATGTTATCAAAGCGAAAATTTATATTTGTTTGTATGTTTGTTACTCCTACGCAATCAGATTTGAATGAAATTTGGTTTCAATATAGCTTTTTTATCAAATAACTTCCCCGGGGAAGTAATTTCATAAAATTGGGGAAGTGTCAGCTTTGTACTGACTAAAACGTACCCATATTCCTTCCACTCTCCTTTATGTTCCGGGGCCGCGGTAGCTCTTTTGAACAACCCGCAACCCCGGTTTCAATAATAGTCTACTTTTGATCCCGGAAAAATGTTGCCGTGAGATGATCAAATATGACGGGCCTGTTGGTCTAGTGGTTAGTGGCCCTGACTGCTGAGCCGGAGGTCGTGGGTTCGATTCCCACCCAGGACAAACTTTGTGTGAAGAGCATGATTGTTTGTTCTGGGTCTGGATGTGATTTATCTATAATATGTATGTATTTATAAACTATATAAGTATGTATATCAGTTGTCTGGTTACCATAATACAAGCTCTGCTTAGCTTGGGATCAGATAGCCGTGTGTGAGTTGTCCAGAGATATTTATTTATTTTTATTTTTAAATATCTCAAATGTGGTTTTTCGCTGGCAAAACCGCGGGGCGCAGCTAATTCCAAATAAAATGCTTTTGAACGAATACGAAACAACGGCATACAGGATCGTAGCAGGTAATATTCTGTTGTTTTTGTATGTAAAAGTTATGTATAGAAAAAGTTATGAATTTATGTACGTTATTTTAATTGATATTGAATTTATACGTAAACACTTCAAGTACACTATTAATGACTTCATTATCGTTTCTGGATCGCAGTTCAGGTATCAAATGAATGAATAATATCCACGTTAATTGATTTATGACAAATCGATTAATATAATAAATATGTACCTATTCATTCCAATTGCAAACAATGTAAGGATAATGAATGTGTTGGTTTATTTTTCTGTCTGCTCGGAAAAGGATTCATTAGTATGCAGAATGCGTTTGAATTAGTGATTATTTGTATATAGTAAACGATGGATGTTGATTCACTAACGATTTGAAACTTAATCGATTAATTTCCAAAGAACTTGTAGTAAAGATTTTGACCTTGAGCCGGCAATTTAAAAGTTTTATTTATTACATATATAAATCAAAAGTATAATAAAGCTTTTATTTAATTTGTCTTGTTCGTAGTGGGTTTCAATTTCAAACCAAATCCAAATTTCAAACCAAATCCATTAAAAAAAAAACCTTTTTTTATAAACGTTGCGCCACACTAGGAATTGCTCTTGTATCGTGATGCGATGACTCACATAAACAAACAGTCAGACCCGAAACAACTATCTGCAGGTCATACAAATGTTTGTTCAGTGCGGGAATCGAACCCGCGACACGCAGCGCAGCAGTTGATCGCTCAGCCACTGCGCCAACCGTGTCGTCATTGGTTGCCTTTCTGGATTGGGCTAAAATTTTTCACATCCACACCAGGCACTAAGAGCCAAATTGCTTCATTCGATACTTTTTCATAGATA
This sequence comes from Ochropleura leucogaster, assembly GCA_958449745.1. Classification (NCBI taxonomy): domain Eukaryota; kingdom Metazoa; phylum Arthropoda; class Insecta; order Lepidoptera; family Noctuidae; genus Ochropleura; species Ochropleura leucogaster. Next base: position 11,636,315 of record OY288200.1, read on the forward strand.
CGGGACGTGTATCACACATGTCCGTTATCTTCGTCAACGTACCGAATCAAATATCGGAGGACTGTCAGTGTTAGTCGGATATACTAAATACTGAAAACTAATAGATAATTTACGACCCAATAAAGAAGGACCGCACAGTGCTTTCGTTTAGTTTAAAGTTTGAACTGAAAAAAAGATATTATATATTAAAATACATGCGACAAAAATAATATTTCATTGAACAGGACGTGTACTTGTAGTTTTTCTAAGACCAACTTAACGCCATTGACAAGAACACGCACCAAAATTTAAACAACTGCACAATTTCAATTTCTATGGTTATCATGCCTACCTTGATACCTTGATATACCAGTCAACCTTCGGATTCTTGGATTTCTGCTGATTTCAAGACGAGTCTACAACTATTGTAGACATGTGTGTTATTTTTCTTTCTTGTGTCTATCAACAAGAAAGACAATTTTCAGCTCACCAAAATTGTCAGACAGCTCTTGTTGAATACTTTTAAAGGGTATCTAGCAAGAAAAAAACGGAACTCTTATTGGGTCACTTTGTCGTCCGTCTGTCAGTTTTTCTGTCAGACTGTCAGTCTGTCAGTCTGCCAGTCTGTCAGTCTGTCAGTCTGTCTGCCAGTCTGTCAGTCTGTCAGTCTGTCAGTCTGTCAGTCTGTCAGTCTGTCAGTCTGTCAGTCTGTCAGTCTGTCAGTCTGTCAGTCTGTCAGTCTGTCAGTCTGTAAGTCTGTCAGTCTGTCAGTCTGTCAGTCTGTCTATCTGTCTGTCAGTCTGTCAGTCTTACTGTCTGTCAATAGGTCTTTTATGTCGGGGACGGATGGAGGTATCGAATTGAAATTAAAACCATGTACCTACTCAACTCTGTGGTCCGTTTGTGCTGTGAAATCAACCCTCTAAATCTACGCACTCAAAAGATATGGCTCTTTATGACACAATTTTGTGCGGAACCCTTGGTGCGCCAGTCTGACTCGCTCATGGCCGTCTTTTTTTTTTGAGGAAACTTGTGAATGAGAAAGATTTACAAACTCAGTATTCAGTGAAACATGAATATTCATGAAATTTGTTAGTTCCATGTGTTGTGCGCTGTAGGTATTCCATTCAAATGAAAAAGTTTAAAAGAATGAAATACGGATCGGGGGAGACATAATGGGATGGGATGCTCCAGCACGTGTATGAGATAAATGCGTGGAAATGTTAGCCGAAGGTGCCACTGGAAAATAATTGTATACGTTAAAGGTTGTTTTTTTCTTATATCGGGTTAGAGTACATACCTAATCGAGTTGAAGAGAGTGAAATTTTTGAACAATGGGGTAGTTCAGCCAGGTTTTAGGCTAGCTAAGGTAGACTCCACTTTTATGGGGTACTGTTTAAAATGTTACAATAAAATACCTCCACACATCCTACAACTGAATGAATCGAAGTTTAAATCTTGTATTAAACGCACACTATGTAGGCAAGCATACTATAAGTTGGGGGATTACATTAATGATATAAATGCTTGGCTCAATGCCGGTCCTGCTCCACAACCATAGGGGCAAACTAACTATCATTAATCAGCATCTGAAGTTATTGTGGCAGCTGAAGAAGATTGTAATACTATCATTGCATTGTATAGACTCAATTTCCTAATATTGTATAATTGTAATGCCCATGTGTGAGTTCTATGTAATTTTATTGACTCGACGGTTGCCCTGGTGGTTGAGAGATTGTCATGCTCACTTAAATGTCTCGCTGATGGTGGCGGGTGTGTCGGGTCATTTAGCTCCCTTCAAAATGGTCGAGCTGAATGGGGCTGATCCATACGTCATGTTCGTGAACGGGCGCTGTCGGTTGGGACTGGTCATCTCTTAGCTACCACGGTTTGTTTTAATTCTTCTTTTAAACTCGTGATAATTATTGCTTTTACTCTGGACGCTCTAAATGTGCTCGTTTTTCTACATCGTTCTCACATTATGAATAATCTCAACATGAATGATGTATCCATGATTTTATAAAACATTATGATTTAAAAGAGTGTCCATGGAGTTTCTTGCCCATTCTTCTCCATAGAGATCTACGCTTTTGAATGGGCAACTACAGTACTTTCACAAGTTATTATGTCTTGTGACTGGGACTGTAGCAGCATCATTTTTTTTGTTCTTGTTTTTATGACATTCAAAAGTGCCTGTAATGGTCTAATTGAAATAAATGATTTGAGTTTGAGTTTGAGTTAACGAATTATCTGACATAGTGTTTTAAAATATTACTGACATAGTGTTTTTGACGAGTCGGTTTGCGCAGTGGCTGAGCGATCGGATGCTGCACTGCGTGTCCTGGGTTCGATGCCCGCACAAAAAAAAATGTATGGCCTACAGAAACTTGTTTCGTGGTTCTGGCTGTTTGTGTTTGTGAGCTTAAATGTTTGTAATTGCAACATACTGCCAACTTTGCAAAAAAATTGCTTTACAATTCGAACTTCTAGTTTTCTAGTAGGAAGTATTTATTTATTTATTTATTTATTTAATGATTTATGTACACACAAGAGAAAACACAGGAAAACATCATAAAAAACAAAGAGTACAAAGGCACAGCTTATTTCTAAAGAAATTTCTACCAGCAGGCCTGCGAGAGGAAATATGAAGAAAGAAACGTAGACAATAGTGTGTGAGAACAGGAAGAGAATAGTAACTAAAATAAGAATGTCTTAACCTAAATATAAGTACACATATAAGCATTATAATATTTAACTGTAGACATACATATCACAAAAATATATAAACAGATATGTAAATACAATATTATAAATAATCACAATTGAGAGGAAAGGTAATGCTCTTTAATGTATTTTATAAACTATTTTCACTTTATTGTATGGAGTAAAAAAAATGAAAATAATTATGTAAAAAAAATGATTTAGGTACTAAGACTATTTAAACTAAAAACGAACTAATTGATTTTCTCAATCTAATTAAACTAAGAGGAAACTAATTGATGTACTTAAACTTTTTTGTAAAAAATTAAATCGACTTCATAAAAAGGAAGTACCTAGTAAAGGTAATAGTAAAGTAGGAAGTCGTTTTATTTTTACAAAAAAGTTTTTTATTCTAGCATTTCTAGTTATGGTATAATGAGATATCACGTATTTTTGTATCGAGTATTCGTTTTTCACTGTTAGGTTCTCAAAGATTAGCAGGTCATCCATATAGACATAGAGAAAATAATGTGTATTTTAGACGATAACTCATAACCTTCATAAACAATATAAATAAAATTGATATGTAGATATTTATACTAAAAAAAATAGGTTAAATAGGTATATATTTAAACAAAAAAAAAACAATTTAGCAAATCGGTCCAGGCTTCTTTGAGTAATCATTGAACATACTTACATAAAAAAGACACAGGCAAAATTGTGTATGGGATAACGAAATTCCTTGTTCGGATTGAAATGAAAGGATGACATGACCATCAACGGTACTAGTTTTTCTCATGCATCAAGATAAAAATTATATCACAATTATTTTCTTTATTATTGAAGACATTCTGCAATTAGAATCCCAATTTTGTATAGGGGTTTATTTTGTAAACTTAATAAGTTATGAAATTGTTTTGATAAAATGCTACTGCCGGCTATTCTGACGTTAAAGTGTTGTCATAATTAAAATAAGTAAATATATTGAGAACTGTAATCGATTTTTTTTGCATACGATTACAAATTAATATAAATGTAAAGTCATTGGAAAGGTAAATCGCGAGGTTTTTACAAATAATAAAGCGAGATGATACTACTGTGGTGTGAAATAATTAGTATTTCACACACACAGTAGTCGTATTAATATTTTGCTTTCAAAACCAATTTCACTTTCTTGGCTAACGATACAAATGAATGATTGCATAGATTTTTTTTTAATTATCTTGCTTCGGTTTGATATAAATCGAAACTTTTTAATAAATTAATGATTATAGAACTAAATCAGTCATTTGAAATAATTATGTGTCGAGTGTATTTATTCGAGTAACGATTTTTATTTAAAATCTAAAGTGGCAACATTAGTGTTGGTGTCTCACATTGAATTTGTCATTGTCAAAAAGTCCAATGACAATTGCGCGTGGTGCATGCTAAGTTTGTTCATTGCGATTTAAATATTACTTTTTTTTTGTTTTGATCGAGGCAAAGTACTGATTTATTTAAGTCTCTATCCCATCAGATATGCTAATTAATCTGCTCTCCAAACTACGACCTACAAACTTACCTCTATACACGACGGATATTTCTATTTTGAGGTTAAGTTACGTTTTCTAAAAAAAACTTGGAAATGCGGATTTTGATTCCAAAAAAGCAATTGTAGATGGTTATTTGGTTAATTTATAAACCATCTAAAACAACTTTGGAATTGATGCAACTCTGAACCGTGGTCCATATTGTCGTGGTCATTCTCATTTGCATAGACATTACCTAATTCACGAAATGAATAGACTATTTCACATCACGCTACAACACTAAGAAGCTGAGTAGCGGGTGATACCGCTGTGCACATCTAGTACTTTATATACAATTTAAATAACGTTATCTCAAGTTACTAAGTATTATACGCTTCTAATAATTTTTCATCACAAATGTTTTAAAACCTCATCGTACAGCTAAAGCCATAACCACAACCTTGTTACATTGATAACAAAATTACATCCGCGCATGTGTTGTAGAATACGCCCTTAATATCGTGCATTCAAGTTGTATGCACGATATTAAAGGCGTTTTTAAACACACAGGTAACGAACGGAAGCGCTTTCCCTTTTTTATATAGTATTTCACCATGTTCTCAAATACCATAATTAAATCGAGTTTTTGTAAGGAAACGTTGCATTTTTGTATTTAAGTATATTATTGTGGTAAGTACTTCGTACTGTGCCTTTAACCGCTTGTATGCCCGAATTACAGTCACAATTAAAACGCATTGTGTCTCGCGTAGATCTACGTTCCCGGCATACAAGGGGTTAATAATAGCGTAGTTTCCAGGGTCAATATATATATATATATATACATATTCTATTTAGTCCTTCTTTTAGATTATTTAAAACAAAGGGACATGTATTTAATTATTTGTAAATTAGACCGAAAATGACAAAGATATAGCCCATTAAAGTTACGTGTATTTTTACGCAACGAGTACGCAACGAGTCACAGGTAACTTTGAATCATTAAAATATATTTTTTTGGCCAATTTTGCCGATGACATATTCTTGTCAAATAGAAATCGTTCGATAAGACCTGTTACATCAAAGTTTAACTAAAACGGTCACTGAAGTGTCTGGTTTAGTTAAGTTGTAACTTTTTGAATCGGTTTATTTGTTTTTGTTTTACTCTATATTTCTTTCCAAACTTGAAGAATCTGTTCTGTTTATGTCATTCTGTCGTGAATTGTCTAACTAGAAATACTTTTACTTTTTTATTAAACTAGTGTTAATACTTGCTAAATATTCTCCAGCGTTTCCAAAAAAATATCATTATAACAAAATACTTCTCCCGAAGTGCAATATAACCTTTTTCTTGCAGCTCATAATACCCCATAGTACATACACTCGCACTTGACCACTTTGTTCCAAGCATCGAGTATCGAGACACAACAAAAGCTATTTTAAGCTTTTTAATTGATTCCTGCCAGAGAGAGTTATTAATTACTCTCATACTGATTGAACTTACCCACCCATGTGAAATATTTGATTCAATAAATCCTTCGTATTTTCAAGCTAATGTATTTGTGAGTGAATTGTATAAAACAGATAGCTAATCTAGATAGATCTAGATTAGTTTTCTGTTTAAGCCTTACGGCAAACCATTTTTATTTTGGTTACCTAAAGAAAATTAATATGACGACACGGTTGGCGCAGTGGTGGTGGCGTTTGACTGCTGCGCTACGTTTCGCGGGTTTGATCCCCAAACGGAACAAATATTTGTATGACCTACACATAGTTTCGGGTTTGTGTATGTGAGTTTTAATGTTTGTAGGCGCATCCACAATACAGGAGAAATTCCTAGTGTGGGCAAAGGTTTAAAAAAAAAAGAAAGAAAGTAATACGAGATGCGGGTGAGTAGAAAGAATGCAATATGCACCGTCTTAAATAGTATCCACCAAGCCTGAGAAGCAAAGCTATAGAATTATGCGCGTTTGTATGCAATGACTGTCTTTAAACCGCCTTCTAAATAAAAGAGATTATGTATTCCACCAGCACTTGTTATTCCGTGATTTTTGAGCCGAATCACGTGACTATTTTTCTTTTAGAGAGGAAGCGCGCGCAGTGTTCTCATATTAATTTAATTCACTTTGCTCGAGTAGTCTTTGAGTATTTTTCACTATTTGCGTACCTAAGTGAGATAATTATAGCAAGTTTAAATTAAAGCCCTAAAACGGGCAAATAAAAAAAAACCGTTATGTTCAATGAGAGTAGAGAATTCGAAAATAAATTTTCAACCCTCCGATGCGTGTATAGAGGGCCATTTTTTTTTATTAATTTTATAATTTCGCCTCATACTAGTATAGCGGTTTATAGAATGAATCTCTCTCCAAATATCGATTATGTGGTGCCAATAGTGTCGGAGTAAAATGGCTGTGACAAATGGATAGACAGACAGACTGACAGGGCCACTCTTTATGTGTATCCATATGTTGTTTATGTGTATCCGTTGTTCTAAAAATCAAACAAGAACAGAATTCCAAGAATTTAAAGACCCAACTTGTGGGATCAAAGACTGGCAACCAATTTTCTAACTTACCAAAAAAAAGAGGCAGTTTATATTTCAATAAGATAAGAAAAGCCTTTTTTTATCTTATTGAAATATAAACTCTTTCTCTCATTGAAATCGGAATAAGTTACGTCCCGTTCACGTTTTTTTTTAATGAATATGTCATTTTCTTGTTCACTTCACTCCACTTATTTATTTAATGGCGTTTGTGGAAAGACACAGCCACAATTTTGCCAATATCACGTAGGTACTATGGAAAATATGTCATTTTCTTGTTCTCGTGTAAACTGCTTTTTTTTACCAATCTTATAAAGTTGTAAGTAGCTAGTAGTTGATCAAAAGTATTGAGAATTCATTGTTGAAATTTCTTACTTTTATCGAATATGTAGGCCTGTTACTGCCATAATCCGTTTTATACGCCATAATACATTTGACACAAATATATCCTCATCCCTGTTCCACGCGCGCATCATAAAGATGTCAGCAAAGCAGAAGGGCCTGCCAGGGCCACCGCCTGTCCCCCGACAGGCGGACAACCCGCATCCCCATGCCGGCCGGTTGTTCGAAAGAGATACCGCGGCACCGGAATATTAAGGGCAAAAGAAGGAACATGGGAGGGTTTTAGCTATGGTAAAACCCCTACAAAGGCCTCTCAATACTCGTAGAAATAAGACTAAGAAATAGTGATGGTTTTAGTAGGATAGTGCTAAGTGCTGCTGCACTGGATGCTTCTAGATAATATTGAACGACTCTAAATAAGAAATAACTTGTTGAGCTGAAATTGGCGTCCGCGCAAACATGCCGAATTATTTTGAATACCCGAGCTTTTGCCAGCCAAATCCTTGGAAGATGAGATGCATCCCGATGTATCGAAGAATTTTATACTAGGAAATTTATAGAATATTGCTTAAAATAGCCTGAGAAGATTCTGGAAGTACTTTCGGAAGACCCTGGGGCGCTACACCACGTTAAGTTTTAAATAGGGTTAGACAATAAAAGCAAAAGTATTAATGATGATTTCCCATTCCTATAAAGGGCAGGATAACGTCCTGCCCTTTTCAGGGATGGGAAATCATCAAACAACTTTCCCCGCTTTGGGCGGAACGGAACGAGCTTCAGACTTTTACTGTCTTAAGCCCACCCATGTTCCTTCTTTTGCCCTTTGTGTTCCGGGGCCGCGACATCACCCGCAACCCCGGCAGGCAAGGGTACTGGCAGGCCCCTATGCTTTGCTGAGGTGCGCATGAAACAAGAACGCGCCGTCGATATGGCCTGTCGACGCTGGACGTTAAGTTACCCATTGCTCTTCAACAAACCCGCGTCAACGTGGCTGGGAGTCGTCTGGAGTAAGCTTAGCATTTCTTCTTCTTCCATAATTGAATATTATGTCGTACCATCGTTCTCACAGTCCACCGTTTCTTAGATCTTCCCCACTTTATAGCCATCCACTTTCATACCCAAGTATGTAGAATGATTTAAGGTACCGTATCCGTTACATATACTAAAAGTACTAAAACATTCCTATTTATAAGTACGTGAGTACTGGTTTAACACAAGTGAGGGCCCCAGGTCAGTGCGCCGGTTGCAATGCATCAACATTAGATAGAATAACATTGTTATTGTTAAGATCGTATTACGTAGCTTTCGACATTCTTTCGTTACTGCTAATTTCATATCATAAATACTTGTTCCAGATAAACATATGGCGTAATTAAGAAAACTGCAGGCGGTAACGCATTTTCACCCCATGTTGGTCACATTTTTAGAAATAATGGAAAATGGTTTCGATTCATGACGATAACTACTAAAAATAGGATTTAGAGATAATAGATTATCTAATTATTATCTCAGTAAGAGGATAAAAAGGATGAAAGATGTTTTTCCGTAACTACGCAATTTCACATTTCTAGTTTTATACTTTTGTGCTAACATACAAAGTTGACGACAATTAGTCGCGTCATACAACCTATAATTACATAATCATAAAACAACAATAATTTGTATCTGTTAAAGAATTGTTTTCTTTGGGCAGTGAAATCGGACTACACTTATCAATTTGTTGGTTTAATAGCACTTCATTTTCCAGCCGATATAATTTTCTTCGCATTTCTATTCAAGCACTCGACAATTAACAAACACTTATACGTGTATGGTAATTACTTGAATATAATCGTTACATTAGGTCAAGAACGTATCAGATCAAGTACATACAAAACTGTAGCGAAGATATCAAAGTCTCCCGACATATTAGAACAGCATCAATACTGTTTTGGCAGGATTAACTGAGCCTCTACATTGTATGAGCGTGGCTAATAATACAAGTTAGAATCATTTGATGCGAAACGACCATATTATTATTTGATTTCATGAAACAAATCAAACATTTCCTGAAAAGGCTTTTCTAATAATCGTGCAGGTAATCTCTCTAGCAGATTGTTTGCAAGCTTTTCACAAAACTTGAGAAAATTCCGTTGCGATGACCAGCTATCACGGTTTCACGATCTTAAGTCTTAATGCTGTTACCATAATGTCTTAATTACTTCATCACGTAATAAGTAGAGATAAATAAACAATGATGACGATTATTCAATTAACTATAAATAACCTATTCAACTCTTGCCATTAATTTAATTAAGTAGTTAGCTCAAGATTTACAACAGGGTCGCGAAAATGTTTTTTAATGTTGTAGCTTTTCCGATTTCACTTTTCACAATTTTCACTAAGCCCAAAGAAAATATCTCCATTAACACTCGCTTACCCTCGGGGCGGGAAGTGCAGCGCCATGGCGGCTCCTGTGACTGGTGCGGCAGGCAAGCAGGGCTGCGCCTGCGGCGGCGGCGGCGGGCAGCGGAGCCCTCGCAGCACTCGCGGCCCCGGCTCGGGGGGTCGACAGGGGGGATAGGTCGAGTAATGGTACGAATCCAGTTGGTTTATCGGGCAGTCGAGGTCGGGTAAGGACCACTCAGCCATGGTCTAATCATCGACGGAGACGACGGATTACTGCGCTAGACGGACACGCGTGCATCGGGCGAGGCAGCGAGCGCGCACTGACGCCCCGCCTCGCTTCTCCCGCCGCCGATGCAACGCATAAACAAACTGCAAATCCTTTATCTGGCCGCTTCACGGCATTCGGCGATGTACGTCGTTAGTCGACTACTGATAAAGGGCGGTCTTGAGCAGCGTTCACACTCAACTAATTAATCACTATGCAACTGCCACTATCCTTGCGATACGATTACAAAGTCAACGACTAATTTGAAAGGGTAAACGTTTCTTTTTTTACGTTTTGTTTACGTTATTACGCAGTTTTTGCGAGTACGATAATAGTTTTCGTCACAGTTTTACGGTTATTACAGTAACCATGTTAACCATAGTTTGTAACACAGATCGTATTTTATCGTATAACTCTAGCTAGATAAGGTTCCTTATAATAAATGAAACAACGGAGCAGGATTAGCATCGCTTGCATGGTGCGCACAAATTAGCAGTTATGATGACCTCGAGTGCGCGCGTCATGTACCTAGGAATACAGACAGACACACTTACCTCAGATCGGTTTAAGGTAAAGTGACATGACTGACGGAGATAATAACAAAGTTGCGGAACGAAAACACGCCTTGTTTACTCATAAATCTGCTGTCGCGAAGTATTAGATAGGTATGTAGAGTTGATATCAGCCTGTGAACGTTTACGGCTGAACGTTGGCCTCCAACCTACACGCCCCACGCTGCACACTGCTCCAGAATTACCACGCCACGACCGACGGCGACGGGCAATATTACCATTAAGTATTGTCTTCTATACTGGCAGACCAGCCAATTAGTCATTGCAGGTGGGCACTGCTCTGCCTGTGTATATCATTTGTCTAGAAGATTATATACACAGAGGGTGATAGTTACGTAATCAGTAGAGAAATATAATATTATGGCTTGTTAGAAATCATTGTTGTGCTGGTATTAACCGATTTATATATATAAATATTTTATACAGGCTAAATATAATAAAATAAAGCACTTGCTGGTTTTTGTTTTCGACTTTAAGGCATGCGGTGAAGTACGCAGCTTGCTTCAATAACTAAGTATGCGTAGAACGTGGATGAGACCGGCAATTGATTAAAATTGAACAAGTAATTCGTCTCCTTTATTATATTATAATATTTAAGTATTTCTACTTTAGTTATAACTTGTTTCCTGTAAACGTTACTTTTTATGTGGATAGGATACTGTAGGTACTGTTTGCTGTAAAAGCCACAGAAATATTAAAAACTCCATTCTGACATCTATGGTAAAAACTGTCAAAAAATATCATGTGTGATCAATAGGTGATGATCACAGGTAAGTTTATCAAGCGTGACCGTTACGGAATATTTCCCAGTTTGTTTAGCGGTGACCAGAGATTTCAGGAGTCTGTAAGTGATCTATCTGGTCACTTCACATTTTCATAGTAGGTAGTAGTCATGGGTGCAAAAGTGCCGCAAAAGTGCGTTCCTTTTTAACCGACTTCAAAAAAGTAGGAGGTTCTCAATTCTTCTGATTTTTTTTTAAATTATGTTCACTGATTACTAAAAGACGCCTGGACTGATTTGCAAAATTCTTTTTTTGTTTAAAATAGTAGGTAGGTATACTTCAATTAATTTTGTTTATATTTCTTTGGTAGTTTATGAGTTAGCGTCTATAATACATATTTTCGTCTATTACCCTCAACTCTATTTTTCAAAAAAACTTTACTTCTGTAAGGTGGCAAAAAAGTCACCGAAACCAACAAAACTCACCGACTTCCTGAAGTAAAATTATTTTCCACTTGGCAGGTTTGTTTTTGGAAGTCGGTTTTATTTTTTACAAAAAAGTTTTTTTAGGTTTATGACATATTGTTTCAAAAGTTACTACTGTATCACAGGTTTTTATTTAAAACCAGATTTTTAATGTTATAACTTTAATTTTAAGCCTCCCCGATTCCCGTACTATTGCTAATGCTTTCACCATCACGTGCATTACATTAAGTTTTAAACACAAACTCGATTTTTTACCTAAAAAAAAAAACAGTTTTTTGCCAGCTATATTTTTTGAGAATTAATAATGGTTCCGAAAAACAAATTATCCTCCAGCGATCTGTCTGTGGCCGACAATTTTTTTTTGCGTAGAGGTTCTTACTTAGTTTAATACAAAAATGGCGGCTTTGTATAGTTCTATTGTTTTGGCAAAAAATATCCATGATATTATGCAACCCGGGAGTTACTGATTGCGCAATATGTTTTGTTAATAGCTTCCTATTTATAATTGGTTGTTCTTGTTTATTGCGAACTTTCTGCATGGTCGACAATACATTTATATTAAGTTGTGATTGTTGTCTTGCTACGGTCTGTTTATCATTTATATTTATACTAGATTCCGCCCGCGACTTCGTTCGCGTAGAATAGTTAATTTGGGCCAACGCTAACTTTAACTGAGATTTGAGTAGTGATAGTTATTTTAAAACTATGATAACTCCTAGGATATTTATTGAAATTAAATGATGTTAAGGACAACTTTGTTTAAAATTAAATACTTGTGATGAATAACATATTCATTTTAATAAGGATTGATACTACATATGTTCGAAAGCAGAAAAGGTTATAGTGAGTCAACCTTAAAATATAGATATACACTATCGCAGATTTTTTAGAACTTTTTAAGAGCAATCATTTTGTAGTACTTACATATTTTTTGTGTTGCTATTACCATTTACCTACACAGCGCCCGCAATGTAAGCTTACAAAAGTAATAAATTTTCTCCGTTTTTCCAACATTTTTTATATAGGCTCCGGTCCTATTTATTCTAGCGTATTTTTTATAGCCTATGTTAAGTACGCAGCTTTAGATTTATGAAATAATTAAAAAAGTTGTTCCAGTAGTTTTGGAGTTTATCAATTACAAACAAAAAAATAATCTTTCCTCTTTATAATATTGTGTAAGTAGATATAAGTATTTATTTATAGTTATTTATAATTATAAATAAATTCTTATCCTTACTAATAATAAAAAAGCGAAAGTGAGTTTGGTTGTTACCTCTTCATGCTTTAATGGCTAAACCGATTTTTTTTTTTAAAGTGGGAAGTGAGGGAGAAAAAAGGTGAAAATGGAAAAACTTAGCGTTGTTATTATAAATTAATAAGGCGCAAGGGGAACTGTGAATGTGAACTGTGAACCCCGAATTTACAGCGAAGCCGCGGGCAAAAGCTAGATCTTACATAAAAAAAAAGTTTTATTAATAATTTATTTCAAATTTTGTTGGACCTACTGTGATTTGTCTCTGCATCACTCTAAGGTAGACTAATAAAAAATGCTTGGCAAAAAAACAACACTCTCTATACTCGGATCCACTGAACCTACTAAAAGTTCAGTGGATGCAAGCGCTACAAGAGCTAGTACTCTTATATTATCTATACTAGCTAACGCACGCGGCTTCGCCCGCGTGATATTAAAAAAAAGTATTTTAATGTGTTATTAAAAACTATTTAATAAGTTCTTAATAGTTTCTTTATAAGTTTAGTTTAGTTTAATAATTTTAGTTTAATTTAATAACACATAAAACAATATTTTATTTTCATCAACTTCCGTTCAGCCGTTTTGACGTGAAAGAGTAGGTAACAAACATCCATCCTCACAAACATTCGCATTTATAATATTAGTGGGATTCTCGTGGTATTAGTCTATGAACCGGTACTAAGGTTAGTTTTAAATAAAATAACTACTTAGTCGCTTTTATAGCACCCATGAGTAGACTGCAGACCGAAAGTTAACAAGTCATTAAGTCGGCCTTTGTACAGTACATAAAGTTTTAATAAATACACAAATATAGAAAGCTTGTAGGTTTAAGCGCTGCTGACAATAAACGTTCTAATATACGTCGTGCATGTTGATAGTAAGTACAATGAGAACACTCGTTAAGTACACACTATAGGTTAATTTCGAAACTACCGGAGCAAGCGTTTCATTCTATTGTCAATTTTCATAAACAATTATTGCAAATGTTGTTCCTAAACTATCAATTTACGCTAAATTGGCAATGACAAAGGATACGTTCGTTATACAACATGTTATTTAATGTTTTGTAAATTAATTTAATGCTGTGTTGTTGAAACGGTTAGTAGAGCAAGTTAAATGATAAGTGGTCCTTCTTCAAGTAGCTGCTGTATTCCAAGGTTAAAAAATATGGTTGAGTAAGTTAACTTAAAACTAGTGAATATAAAGCCGCAGTGATAGGCAAAGCAGAGGGGTCTGCCAGGGCCACTGCCTGCCGGGGATTCGGGTTGGTCGAAAGAGATACCGCAGCCCCGGAACATAAAGGGCAATAGAAAGAAAATGGGTGAGTTTAAGTGAGTACAAGTCTGACACTACCCCCGCTCGCCCGAGCGTGGGAAGTTATTTGGTGTTTACCGAATTCCAAAAAAAGCTAATGGCAACTTTTTATCGGCGGTCTAGTTGGCAGCTTCACTTAATACAAGTCGGAATATTTGGTCGGCGGCATGTCGGCGGCTTGAGATGAGAAATTTATTTGACAGTCAGCACAAAAGGTCGAGCGTGTCCGGGCAACTGAGCGAAGGCGTACCCAAGCCGCCAACATATATATTGTGGTCAGCCTTCAGGCTGATCGAATCCAGCTGAATACCAGGTTTTTCTACATGAAGCGACTGCCTATGTGACCTCCGCAATCCCAGGATAACACGATACCTCAAGCGGTTGTCTGACTTTTGGGACACTATTATTTGTAACTAGCTAGCGTCCGCAACTTTTCTTTGAAAAAAAAAGTATACTATGTGTTATTCCAGACTATACGTTAAGTAGACGTTCAATCGTTTTGATGTGAAAGAGTAACAAACATCCATACATTCTCACAAACATTCACATTTATAATATAATAAGAAGGACACGTCTATTTAAGATCTACAAATGATAGCTTAACGTTCTTTCCAAATCACGAAAAATATTCGGTACGGGTGATCGCCTATCCACAGACCACAGTCACTCACTTACTCACTCACTCACAGTCACAGTCACGCTTGCATCTACTAATCCTACTAAAGGTTCAGTGGATGCAAACGCTACAAGAGCTAGTACTCTTATATTATACTCTCGTGTTTTTTCAGTCTAAGAACCGATACTACAGCTAGTTTAATAACCACTTCATCGCTTTTATAGCATCCATGAGTAGACTGTAGATCGACACTTAACAATGGATTAATTAAACAGCGAAAGTAAAGAGAACAGATAAAGAAAAAAGCCACTCGTTCTCGTTGTCATTGCAATGTTTTTTAATCTGAAATTTCTTGGAAACCTTTGAGGTTTTTGTTTTTTTTTATTATTATTCAAACAAACGTTTTTTTTTACTTTTTGCTGTCCATACCTCAAAAGGAACAATCTATCTCAAAAGGAAAGCATCTTGGAAACGCGTGGAGGTATCAAGTGATATTAAAACCATATGCTCAAGTCTGTGGTGCCTTGGAGTTGTGAAAAACCCTCGCCCTCGTAAGTCTACGCAGTCAAAAGATGGCCGTTTAAGTCGCAAGTTTGTACGGAGCCCTCGGTGCGTGAGTTCGACTCGCACGGAAATGTTTTCATCACCACACTTGATTTTGAGTATTACTATAAAATATGATTTTTCACACCAAGTAAATAAGTCGTTTCCTAGCAATAATGTTTGCGTCGAGTTAATTAGTTGGATTAGCAGAATGCTAGGTTGACAGATTCGGACTACATTTGACTTAAACATAACTAGCGACATGTAGATTACACCTCAGCCTCATCTCTTAGGGGATTACAGGCGTGGTGTTATATTATGTTTCCGTTTATCCATTTATGCCGCAACCATTTTCAGCCGCGTGACATAGTTACTTTGGGCTAACACGAACTTAAAACCGCGTAATAATCGAAAAAAAAATCTCTTTCCTTTTCTTCCCTCTTTCTCCCCGTTTTCTCACCTTTTTTTAGACTATGTCCGTCTCCAGGGTCCCAACTATCTCTGTACCAAAAATTCATCAAAATCGGTTGGGCCATTTAAGGGTGAAGACGTAACAAACAAACTCACTTTCGCTATTATAATATTACTAGTTTTTGCCCGCGGCTTCGCTCGCGTTGAATTCGATAGCGCCTAATTGATTTGTAATAGCAACGCTAAGTTTTCCCGTTTCGTCCCTCTTTCTCCCTCGTATCTCACTCTTTTTTTAATAAAAATAGCCTATGTCCGTCTCCTGGTTCCCAGCTATCTCTGTACCAAAATTCCTCAAAATCGGTTTAGCCATTAAAGCGTGAAGAAGTAACAAACAAACAAACAAACTCACTTTCACTTTTAGGATATTACAAGAAAGGATATAACTTACATTATTTAATATCCTTACGAATAACTAAACACAACACATAAGATACTTTTTTTGCGAGAGAAGCCGCGGCGCCAGCTTGTGTAAAATAAAAACAGTGTGAAATTAAAACCAGAGAGATGCGCGTGTAAAGTGACCTATAGGGACCTACAACATTCTTAACTGCAAACCACAAAGTTTACCGACTGCGGAATTTAAAGTCTTGTAATTGGTGCGAGTCAGTTGCCATTTGTAAGGCTTTATTTTCAAATTATGACAACAACTTTACATGCAAAAAAGAGACATCGACTATTTTGTTCACAGTTACACTCACACAATATATATTTAGTCCCATCTGTGTTATTGTCGGTTTCTAATCTAACCACATTTGGTTAGACTACAAGAATACAAACGAATATACGAAGCTACATTTATCTGAATACCAGTTCTTAACAGGAACTATCATAATATCTAACTTCCACAAGTAACCCCTTGGCAAGACTGGTTGTGCAGAAACACGCTGGGATCTCATTATATGTACAATAGAGGGGCTCCCAGCCACGGAACAACTTTGGCAAGCGGTGATTTCCCTTGTAGATCGAGTCGTGAAAATTTTATTCCAGCATTCCAGGAGCTCGTTATATGTCAGGAACTACTTCAACAACAATTTCTAACAATACTCTTAACTTGAGTAATTCAAAAGGATTAAAGATCAAATGTTTTAATTTTGTTCTTGTTAATAGAATTAAATATTTTTACAATAAAATTAAAAAAAATATATATTGATTAATATGTATATATCTTATACATAAACATAATATAAAATTCTCGTGTTGCAGTTTTAGTTGCCATACTCCTCCGTAACGGCTTAGCCGATTTTTACGAAGTTTTTTATGTATATTCGATAGGTATGAGAATTCGTCGTTATCTTTTTTGTATAATTTTAACTGAGCAGCGGGTGAAACCGCTGTGCACATCTAGTAATGCATGCCTATTTGTATGCTTATCATGCGCTAAGGCATAAATAGTCATTTATCATTAAACACAGTAAGGAGTCGTGAATATGAGATTTTTATCAACATGAATCTTATAGCGTCATAAATGTAGGCTTTGAGACATGTTTCAACATTCTTTATGTTTTCCTTAAAAATAAAAGCTTACCAAATAGTTTGCTGAATGACTTGTAGACAGTGTATCCACGCGCCGCCGTTGTTAATTTCGTTACTTATGATAAATATTTCATTACATGTACAGAAAACTAATTGAAAGATATCAACACGCTTAAAGACTTTCATTTCTTTAAAGCAGGCCGCGGCAGACTACTAACAATTTATTAGTCCGACTTAAGTCTTCCTCCGAATAAACTTGATAATAAAATGAGAGAAACAGTGATCATGAGGTGCTTTTGCACCAAAAATAAAACGCGGAGTCACTTATAGAATAACACACCGGGCGTCCCGTCCTCAGGTCCCGTCAGGGCCTACCGGGGTTGCGGCTTGTTCGAAAGAGATACCGCGGCCTTGGAACACAAAGGGCAAAAGAAGGAACACGGATGGGTCAGTCGAAATCCGGCACTCCCTTCCGCTAAGCCCCGAGTGGAACAAAACATTTGAGGATTTCCCATCCAAAACAAAAAGGCAAGCGTCATCGTCATAAGTCATTCGAGTTGCGGCCAAACGGAAATTTAATTAAGTAGTATCAAAATCGCGGAAAATTAATTAAATTATATACACTCCCGGACTCCTAACTCGAGCCACCTAGCATAATGATTTAGTAACGTCCATAACTTTAAAAAAATGTATGAATGATCAAAAGGTTTTTATGCAATTTTATAGCTGGCATAATCAACATTAGGCTCATGTACTGAATTTGATTTTTTTTTATTTTAAATGACCTTCAATGACCTAAGTGTTGATTTTGCCATTGTACAGACTAAGACATTTGTTTTAATTTTAAAGAAAAAATGGTTTAGTCAAAACAATCTTTTTATTCAATAACTTGTATTGCCTCCTAAAGCATTAATGACAGCATTCATGCGATTTGGCATCGAATTAATCAATGTTAAAATCACATGTTGAGGGATATTCTCACATTCTTCTTCGATAGCAGTTTTCAGTTCCTGTAACGTTTGTGGGGCTGGATGGCGAGCTCGAACGCGTCGCTTTAATTCGTCCCACAGGTGCTCAATTGGGTTCATGTCGGGATTTCTTGATGGCCATTCCATTACGGTGATACCAACGTCTTGGAGATAATTTCTGACGATTCCTGCTGTGTGTGGTCTGGCATTGTCATGCATAAAAATGAAGTTTGGTCCTACAAACTCGACATACGGCATTACATGAGTCTCCAAACATTGGCGTATATAACGGTCAGTCATTTAGTGATGGCATCCGAGGCCGAGACACTAACTCAAGTGCAGTTTTGCCTGCGGCGGAAAGGCCTCCCCAAACCGTCCACGACCCACCGCCATAACTAACTTTTTCTTCTATGCAACACTGCACGAATCGTTCTCCCTACCTACGGTAGCCTCCTTCCATCGTTACCATGAAGCATGATTTTAGTCTCGTCACAAAAGAGCACCTGGCTCCAATTCCTTTGTGTCCAAGGTGAATGTTGGCGCGCAAATTGAAGGCACGACATTCGGTGAGCACGCTCTAATTTGGGCCCATTGGCTGGCTTATGCGGTCTTAGTCCACGTTCTGCTCACAGTACGAGCACTAACAGCTACTCCATGAAAGTCTCGAAGCTGTTCCTGGATCTGGACTGAAGTGAGGTGACGGTTTCTCAAACTGGTCGTAACCATAAATCGATCCTGTCGTTCTGTTGTTACCCGAAGTCGTGGTCCACGTAAACGACGAACATATCTCCCAGTCTCTAAGAACCTGTGGTACACTGTTTGAACAGTGGATCGACTTATGTGGAGTTGCGTACTCACGATTCTCTGGCTTAAACCGGACTGAAGAAGAGCCACAGCTTGAGCCGCTACTTCAGGCGAAGTATCCATAATTTCAAACCAGAAACGATAAAAAAATTTGCAAAAGCAATATAGGAACTTGTGCAACCCGTAGATACGAAAAAATCAATAATCAAAGCTCTTAATTTACAGTTTCTGTATTGTTCAGGTTTCCTAAACACAACAACAACTACAGCTCTTCATTCGTTTTTCGAGATTACCAATTTTAATTTAGAACCAATTGCATTTCAAATAGGCGACAAATATGCCAGCTACAAAATTGCATAAAAACTTTTTGAACTTTCATAAAAAATATTAAAGTTATGGACGTTACTAAATCATTATGCTAATTGGCTCGATTTAGGAGTCCGGGAGTGTATTAGTGTCTGCCCAAAGGAAATGTTGCAAATATGTCTGAGAAATCTTACCTTGTCGTAGATACAGTGGACGAATCATCATCCCCTGATAGAGTGGAGATGGGCGACTGCACGCGGGCATCCTCCGAGCCTTCAGGTGACTCTGGCGCCGGTGATTCCGATCCCAGCGACTCGGGTGCGAGCGAGTCTGGCGCCTGGAGATAGTCCTGTGTGCAGCGGATCACGCCCGGCTTGTGACTCTGCGTGTCCGCCATTCCTGTTAAATCTGAGGACAAAAAGTTGAATAAAATACAAATATTACTGGTCAGCCTCATTCACGTCCACAAGCGACGCGACTTTCTACACGTTCGTTTCCCTTCTTTCCTAACTCTGCAATGAAAAAACAGCGGGGTGCTCTTCTGGAGCTGTACTGCAAACCTCTGGTCCTGCTCTCTTCTGCTCTGTCTGCCCCAAAACATGCAGCGAAAAGATATCTGCCCTTGCACAGATGACGCAGTGGCAGTGGCTAAGTACTAGCTTGAATGTCAACGGCAACTGAGCCCAAACGCAATTCGCCGACGGCAAATATTGTGTGTAGAGCCCATAATCCGCGCGGGCCCACGCCGCGCGCCGTTTGACAGAAATAACATGAAACTCTGGTTGAAAGGTTTTCCTGCTATGCAAGCACAGATTTTATTTTTATCTGACTATTTCAATTGTTTGTTCGTCTTTTTTCCAATGTTTCAAAACCCTCTTCTTGCAATACCGTTTTCAGAGAATACTGAACTGTTGAAATAAGCATTTGCATGAAGTTAGCATGACTGCCTGAGATTGAACTCGCCACATCGGTGACTACACATTGTATTTAAATATGCAACAGACAGCAAACTTATTGTTTTCAGACTATAAGTAATACAAAATTATCTCCTGAGAATAATACCACCAATGTAATAGACCTAAGAATCAAACCCTACGCTGTCTTACTTGATCACGATTCTGACTAATAGACCGAATATGTATATGTAAAAATACAAAAAATATGTGTTTAAAATGAATAAACGAAAGAATAAGCTTTTATCGGATTTATTATCAGGAATATCCAGTAACAGATATGGGCATACTTGTGCCCCTATGTTGTGCTCTGTTAGTGATAATATTCTCGCCTTCTATTACTTGGGACTTAAACATAAATGACGAAATGCTAGATACACCTCTGCCTACCCCACGGGGAAAACAGACATGATGTTATCTTATGTATAAGTTATAATTATACATTGTCATGTTTATCCTGCAGCGAACCATCTACGCACAAAACAGTAAACATTCTGACATTCAAATCTATCATTTGGCAGGTGTACACTATCTTTCGATAAAAGATTTGCAGTCTGCCGTGCCTCTCAAATGTCACATGAAAGCAATAAAGTGACGTCACACAATAAGTCAATCAGTTCATTTGCTTTATTCGCGGAGGAAACTTGCGCCTGTACTCTGTGCAAAAAAAACTTGACCGACTTTCAAAAAATCACTAATGACTGAAAGTCGAGACTTGTTTGATTATTAACTTTTACAGCCATAGGTACAGACGCCCTTATATTGCGCCCGGGGGCCATCTGTAACTAAGAGTAATTCATTAGTTTTGTGGAGGCGTCTATATAGGTCAAGCTGCTGTCAGAATGATGCTTCAGAAAATGTTTCGATTTTCAACTGACTTCAAAAAAAGGCAATTTAACTGTTTTTTTTTTTATATGATTGTAACGCGGTTTCTTCGTCATTTTGTAACCGATTTTCATAACTATTAGGGTCCCATACCTGAAAATGAAAAAACGAAATCCTTATTTATAGGATCACTTTATTGTCTGTTTATTCTCTTATTATTCACTTTTTAGTATTTTTTGGGAAGTTGGTTGTGTTTGCAGAAATGTTTTTCTTTCAGCCTTTTTGTGCGACACCAGCAAAATTTATGGCAAGTAAAAGATCGGCGCCTTCACAAATGAACTTATTGTTTACTAGCTGGCGCCCCCGGCTTCGTCGTGTGATGATTGATAAAGAAAGTATCCTATGTGTTATTCCAGACTATATTCTACCTCTGTGGCAAATTTCATCAAGATCCGTTCAGCCGTTTTAACGTGTAAGAGTAACAAACATCCACACATCCATCCTCACAAACATTCGCATTTATAATATTAGTAGGAAAGTAGGATATAAGTAACGATCCACTTACAATAGGGTAGTTTCCTGGGTCAAATAATTACATTCTATTTAGTCCGTCTTTTAGATTACCTATTCAAAAATAAGGGACACGTATTTTTTATTTGTAAATCCTTACTAATATCCTTACTAATATTATAAAAGCGAAAGTGAGTTTGTTTGTTTGTTACCTCTTCACGCCTTAATGGCTAAACCGATTTTGATGAATTTTGGTACAGAGATATTTGTGACCCAGGAGATAGACATGGGCTACTTTTTTAAAATGGGATATAAGGGAGAAAGAGGGAATAAAAGAGAAAACTTAGCTTTGCTATTTCAAATCAATAAGGCGCAAGGGCTAAAACTCCAGGTAGCATATTATGTACCTGCAAATCAGGAAAGGGGAACTGTGTTAAATAACGCGAGCGAAGACGCGGGCAAAAGCTAGTTACTTAGACCATAAATGACAAAGATATAAAGCATTAAAGTTACGTGTGACGTCACTCGTTGCGAAAAATACAGCAACGCGTGACGTCTAATATTCTAATTTCCAAATAAAAAATACGTGTCCTTTATTTTCGAATAATCTATAAGACGGACTAATATATATGTAAAGAAAACTTCCCTTGCTCTTCGTTTTTCGTAATCGTTTATAGATTTCACTTTTGGCAGTGACATCTAAGAGAAATGAAAATTCGCCTATAAAGGTTAAATAAGATAATATTCTATTATAAATAACTAAACCTGAATTAAAGACATTAAATGTTGTTTTTTGTATGTACAGGTAAGTAATAAAAGTTATTTATATGAAAAATGTGTAGATAAACCTTTGTATAAAAAGTATTTTTATAATGTTGTATGTAATTTACAGAAAACGCAATTATGCTTTAATTTCATTCAATAGAGTATAATCCTATTATATATATTTTTTTTTTGGAAACGACCAGCCTATTCCTTTAAGTTCCACTTAAAGAAGCTTAAAAGCGAAAGTTGTACTTTACAGTCACATTATCATGGTCACAAAAAATACAGTAGGTAGGCTAATACTAACGCACTACAGCCTAAGTCCTTAGTAATGTCATCTTCCGATCTTAAAAAAACTTGCAGAGAACTCGATCTAAAATGAACACGTGCCGTTTAGGAGTTCCTTGTACAAATAACGTTGAGCTGTGTTGTTGGACGCTTCGCGGTCGCACGATCACAGTATCACTGTATTGATTTAATGCAACGCATAGTGTTGTTATTGGAGACTTCGGGTGCAGTACTTCGGCAAAATAAATGCTGGTAGACATTATTATGTCCGGGTTGCGGGTTGTTCGAAAGAGATACCGCGGCCCCGAAACGTAAAGGGCAAAAGAAGGAACATGGGTGGGTTTTAGTTAGTACGAGTCTGACACTCCCCCCCGCTCCGCCCAGAGCGGGAAGAGTTATATGATAATTTATAAACGAACGTATATTTTCCAATGTCGTCCGCTACGACGGACGCTAATCGACTCGACTGTCCCTACTAAGAGAATTGTTGTGACAGGCGTGCCATTGTGTTAGGATAGTCAGGACATTTTCTAATTATAATTAAATCTTTGTTTATTTTTAATTTATTTGTCAATTTTCATTCATTTAAAATTAATCTATAATTTATTTGTCATTGATTTTAAATTTGGTTTTTGCAATAGTCATTTATGATAATTAGTTTTATTTTAAATTCTGGCTGGCTAATGAAGAATAATACATAATTCTAAAAAAGAATACTTAATTCTTTTATAATTGATTTTATTATTGAATCTTTTATAATTGATAAACCTGAATTAAATGAATTTTATTTATTTATTTATCCTTATAAACAAATAAGTAATATATTTATCATACAATATACTTATCAAAGAAATGCATAATAAAGAAACGGCGCTTTTTAATGACATCGCTGGATCACCGTGTAATGTCGTCCAAACTTAAAAAAAAAACTGTTCATTCAGAAACCAAACTATGTAACTACCTGTAAAGAGTGTCAAAGACTACATTATCTATATCCGAAGATCTACTAATGACAGCCAACTTTTTATCTTTATATTGTCACATTGGTCACCCACCCACAGAACGACCTTCACAAACGAGGCTTTGCCTTGAATATCGTCAAGTGCTGAGGTAATTATTAGTCACAAGCCAGTTATTTGTCTATTATCTCGAATTTTCATTTGTTTTCGTTAGGTCATTAATTGGAATTATCAACACGCTACGCCATCTGTGATTTGTTTCTGATACTAGTATCTCAAGCATCTTTCATTAAAGTTTAATTTTTATCCACAAAGACACTAGCGCCAATTAAAAACTTAAAACAACTCTCGAGAAAAGAGGGGTGATGTTTTGTTTTAATCAATGCTGAACTATGATTTTTGTAGAGCGTTGCCGTACTGAAACAGTGCTTACGTACCTACCTAGAGTAGCTGCCACACGAGTATTTTACTCATCGACCGGTCACAAATCTTTGTAGCAGCTACTGAGAAACCCGTAATGGTAAAACCCTACACCCATTAACTCTTTTCTCGAATAATCGATTCCCAGAATCGAATCCAGGGAAGTTCAGGTTACTCAGCAGGTACTTGCGACCACTAGATCATCGAGGAAAACAATAAGATGCGACCGACGCAATGCACACAAATGGCTGAAGTGAAGTGCTCTGCTTTTTTTCTATATGGCATCTCGCAGTTCAACCTAGGAGGTTGTCCTCTGCTTAACCGAGCGATGCCTGTGGATGCCTTAAAAATTAAGACCTCCAGCCAGGGACAAAAAACTTACAAACTAAGCGACTACACGCTAAGGGCACCCTCTGTGGGCTACGAGCCTCGGCTTAGGATTTGATCTTACTGGCTCAGCAGTGCGGGCTGGCTCTAACAAGGGACGGTTGTGCTCTGCTAAAGCAGTACTTAATTATTCCAGTGAGGGAAACTATACAGCATGTCTTCTTGTCAGCATGTCAATCTTCTTATTTTTTTAAAAAAATGTTGTGCCTGACCCAAGTGAACTGTATTATTATTTAAGACCCTGTAAAACACAATTTAATTTTGTGAGATGAAATAAATAATTGAATTGAATGTCTAACGCCATCTCTTTCTCGCAATGGTACAGGCATAACATGATAACCCTACTGATCTTTGACCGGACTGGCCATATAACCAGACCACATGGTTTCTTCTGAAAAAATCCTGATGAAAAAACCCAATAACACCTTACTCAACGTTGGAATTAGACCTACTAACTCGTACTCAGCAATAGATCAACGAGACACACGAATTCAGTTGGTTGTCAAATTTTGAAGACGGGTTCGAACATAACAAAAGATGGCGATTCTTTTACAGACGAATAAAGATCTTCGTGTAGGAAAATACTTGCCACAATAGTGGCCGGGCTATGTAACCTCTTTCCAGTGAGCATATTCAACGGTGCGATCGACTGGTTCCAAATAAAAGAGGAGCACAAAAATGTTTTGTACTCCTCTAGGTCTGACTGGTCGTAATACACTTGTGCTAGACTAAAATAGTTTATATTTTTATAGTGACCTTGAGGATCACTCTGTGCGTTAACCCCAGCTTAATTCAATAATTAATTGTAATGTGAAAGTAGCTGATTCTAGGTTATTTAGTACCGATTTTTAGGCCAAATGGCAAAAAACGGGACCTTTATAGATTTGACCCGTGCGTCTGTCTATAGGTCACAGGCAGTTAACTCCGAGATTATTGGCAGCTCATAATTGAAATTGGGAGAATTGATGCATTCTACGAATCGCTACATAACTATGATATAAATGAGCCAAAATGCTCAAATTCGAGATTTGTTAGCGGGCATTGGAGCATAGTACAGCTCAGCATGATAGGTGTTAAGGAACCACCCCTGCGCTCCATAACTCAGTGACGCACAGGCTGAATGATTGTTAAAAGAAAGAAACGTTCCACGGATGCACCAGGAGAGATGGGCAAATTACGTTACACACTGGATGCCCGGCAGGCGTAGCTAGCGTGACGATCTGGTCATCTTTACGGGGCTTACTTAGCCAGAGATAGTA
Organism: Ochropleura leucogaster; assembly: GCA_958449745.1. NCBI lineage: Eukaryota > Metazoa > Arthropoda > Insecta > Lepidoptera > Noctuidae > Ochropleura > Ochropleura leucogaster. The sequence goes on from OY288200.1 coordinate 11,661,928, forward strand.
CAGGCTTAAAAGGTGTGGAAGGAGAAAGAGAAGGCGTATGCCTAGCAAAGGGAAAGGACAAATACCTACTAGTCAAAATGAAAAATAATACCAACTGCCACGGGTGCTCCCACTCTTTTCGATATCACGCGGGTGAAGCTGCGGGGCCAGATATTTTAGTAGGTAATATTATGTTACTCTTTCACGTCAAAACGGCTGAACGGATATAGATTAAATTTGGCACAGCGGTAGATTATGGTCTGGAATATCACAAAATTAAATAATACGTTTTTTTTTATATCACGCGGGCGAAACCGCGGGCGCGGCTGCCGGCCGCCTCCTTCACTAGCATGACTGCTTCGCAGAAGGAGGTGACCGCTTCCCATTGTCTCCGCTCCGTACCATGGACTGAACCAAGGCTGAACGCAAGAGATCGCCGCCGCCAATCGCCTCCACGAGGGCAAGGCGCGGCGGTGCTCCGTCCAAGTTGGGCAGACCGCCATTGTGTGCTCCTCCGTATCCTCCGGACGATCGTCAGATAGCCCGATTATGTGCAGAAAGCTCCCGAAACATCCGTGACCGGTGAGGAGCTGCGTCAAGCGGTAGGTGAGGACGCCATGGCGCCTTTCCAGCCACACCTCAAAAAGGGGACTTACCGCCACTAATGTGGCGTGCCCTGCACGGGGTGTGTTCCAGGGCTTCGGTATCTCTTTCGAACAACTCACAAACACGGCAGGCAGAGGCCCTGACGCGCCCCCATAGAAATTCTGATACGTACGCTCCTCTGCTTTGCTAACATGTCTTTGAAGCCAGTGTGGAATACGAACGCACTGTCGACACTGGCGGATTCGTAGCTATTAGATTTTAAAATAGATTGATTTGAAATTTCTTTATTTTTTAACATAAACAAAACATTGAATGATATTCAGATCTTATTCTAAAAGCTATGCCATGGTGCCTATAAAAAACATTTAAAAATACAATTAATGGGTACTTATATGACTTACCGCTTGCAACATCCCTACAGCTCTTAGGATTTCATCTGCATTCAATTATCGTCGCTCCATGACGTAAAAAATGTTTCAAAATCCAAACGCGTTCAAAACGTTTTTCAAATTATTGTTTAATTCATAATTTTTTTATGTACAGAATACTTAATTTTAATAAGCAAAGAAAACGCTATAAAATTCGAACAAATGCAATTCGCTTTTGAATTTGTGAAATAACAAATGAAACCTACTCGATTTTTTTTTACAATATGCCAGTATGGGCAGTATGTCCTCTAGATCAAAAAAGTTTACATACCTACGTACCTACCTAGTGTATAAACCTACTTGGTAAGAATTTAAGAAATTATAATTACTTATAGTACTTATTAATTGATTAATAATTTAAAATACTTAGGTACCTATTAGGTATGTTATGTAGTAGGCATTGTGTTGCTTAGACTTTTTTGATGTGTGTAAAATAGATTATTCGATACCTATGAGAAAGGACTTTTGATTTCTATGGTTAGGAAATAAAACATTGCGTTCCTCAACATTTTTGGTTTAACTACCACCTCCAAATACCTATACCTGTTTTACTTTGGTACCTACCTGCAATAGGTATACACATAAACCTTCGTAGGTATAATTAGTGCCCAATTTCCCGACCCGGTATTCGCTAAGATATAGTATAATCGGCCGGGGGTTCGTTGCCTTGGCAACGGAGTGCACCGCGCGCTCTAGACCTATACTCAGATATAGAGTAAAGGTCGTTCACCCCGCGCTGCACCCAAATAAACACCAAATTCTTAACATATTTCCAACATCAAAAAAAAACTTTACAACGCTTTGCTAATAGATAGATAAAGCTATGTTTATGTTTAATTATTCTAAGGAATCAATTAGGTTGCTATTTTATACATACCTTAACGCGGCTTAGAAATTTGGTCATCATAACTATTGTGATTAGGCATGAACCGAGTCTAAAACACCATTTAGAGCTAAGTTGTATTTACAAACAATTTCTCACACACGTATCACATATTCTAGCACAATTCTAACACATTATCATAGTTTTTAAAGAGATAAACTCTTTTGTACATTACATATTTACTTATTTCAATGTTTTGAATGTTTATCTGAGAAAACTAACAATAACAATAAAAGCGACGTCTAGTGAAGTGAATAGAAACTGCCAGAGGTTGTGAGTAAGACCGTTCAAAAATGATTCTGAAATTGTGTGCAAGATGTCACTAGTGATGGTGACGGTACAGTTCACTTTTTACCATGTGTTTCATTTTTTATTATTATTAGACACTAAAGCCATTTTTTATTATTTATTAATCATAATACATAACAATAGAATATTTTACACACATGTCAGCCGTTAATTTTTCAGTGTTCCACATTACCACACTAGATGGCGCGGTGGAAACAGTAAACGATTCCAACATTACTTCATAGATGGCGCTGTTCTTCAATTATTGAAGTTTTATATTTTTTCTGAATGAAAACAATCTCTCTCATCTTAAATCTTCCAACAAATTGGATTTTCAGAAGTCGGTTGCTTAGGTCGACTCATCGCAAATAAAACCGAAATAACCCGTCGTTCTTTTGATGTGATGAGTTGATGACGGTTCCGCGTTATTTAATAAACCTAAAATCATTACGAACTGATTAAATAAAATAATTACAACATTTTAACTCAACCTTTTACCGTTATTTTTTACATCTTTAGCACTCTAGATTACACATATCCAATGACAATTTAAACTTTGAAATATGTTCAGTTATATACCTACCGTTCATTCATAAATACGTAATGTTACACCCAGCAGCTAAGCTATGTATGGTGACTGCTCGGCCATGGTCCGGAGCAAGGGAAATGGGAAGCGGTTACATTCTTCTGTGAAGCAGTCAAACTGGTAAGGAGGTGGCCTGGCTGTCGCGGGAGACGTCGCTGTCGTCGTTGACTCCCGGCGTCGTCGATTACTCTCGGAAACCGTAGACTCGGGTCTGCGGACGGTGAGCAATGGTTAGCTAGTCGTCCGTCCGTCCAAATGTGTTTTTTTCATAGTGGGTTTGTTTATGAAAAACAAAGTTACTGTTACAGTTTGATTAAAAGTCCCATAGTATCTCAAGAAATCAACTAAATATCAAAGGGGTATTTAAAAAAAAGTATTTTACAAAAAGATTTCTATATATAACCTTCGAAACACAACGTCAATTGTTGACTAAAAAGAAAACGTTCAATGGATACCCGTTAGCTCAGTGCTCAGTGTGTAATGGTCATATTTATGTATTTGTCGATCAGCACATCATCATTTTGTTCGTACCGTCCGTATCATTCGTTATGATGAATAAGGACTAGAGTAAGCGAGAAGGGTGTTTCAAAATTGGAGTCGGGACGGTAGGGTGGAACACACACGATTGTTGTCGTCTGCATCGCCACATCTGCGCGTACACGGTGTCTAGCTTAAATAACTGGCAAAGACGAAAAACATCGGAAATGAATGACGCAAAAAGGTTAGAGATTTGTTGGACTTAAAAATGATGAGCCGTGAGAGTGAAAGCATCAGGGCATCGGCCAAACAGTCATACGCCCCTGAAACGTATCAGGAGAAACAGTCAGTATATTGCTCGATATCAGCTGTCGAAGTGCGAGGTAACCTTGACTAGATGTAGTAGTTCCTTTCACGTTTTCAAGTCACAAGTCATTTGGCACAATGCAATACTTTTGTTTTAAAATAGTTTTTGATTTATTAACACAATTGAGTTTCCGGCGTACAAGGATCAGTGACATTCCAAATATTCACCTTTTGTCTCCCAGACGTGAACTGCAATGTTAACCTGCCTACTTTACTTTCCTAACCTTCCTACTTTTCCTTACTCTCGCCCTGGTACCTTAATCACTCTTCTATCCTACCGGTCTACCTTTATCGACTGCACTGATTAAGGTAAGCACCTAATAGGTGTCACTGTAGACTACAGTGACATATTCAACTTAATTTTTACAGTGCAAGACCCTTGCGCGTGCTCGCCATCAGGATGGTCTCCTAGGCTATCAAATCAAGAACTGTACTCTTGAAGCCGTCAAACCAACTCTTAGACTTCATCTTCATCTTCACTTACTCGCGGTTTGACATTTAAACAAGCGACGCTTTCCAAAATCAGACGAACTCATAATCTCCTCCTTTTGGAAGTCGGTTCAAGTGGCGTACCTACAGTACAATGCAGTTAAATGAACTCTTGGTCACGAAAAGGAAAAACTGAACACTTATGAAAATCCACAGTTTTCTTTTTTTTGTCATTTATTTTCTCGTCTGGGTGTTTTAGAGTAGACAAGCATTCGTAACCAAAGACAATTCTTAATTTTATAACATACTGTTTTTAGAGTGACCATCCATAGCTACGTATATTAATTAAGTGTAAAGTAAGCATAGGTTCTACACTGAAACACCAGGGTAGTTCTCCCCGCACCCCTCTGCCCGCCTCCACATTCGAAATGATGAATGTGTCAGCCGGAGCTAGAAACCCACTTAAACCTACAACATACTTGAACATAGCTACCTACAGTAATGTGGGAGTAGGTATTTATGGGCACGTATCAAGGGTATGATAACGAAAGCTGAAAATCAGGAGAAAAAAATTGAGTGCGTTCAAGTAGGCATCTATATTAGGGTATAATAATTATATTGAGTAATACTACTTTAAAGATACCGGGTTTTGTATTTTTAACTGACTTCTACAAAAGAAGAAGGTTATTTGTTGGGATTTATCTTCTATCAGACGATCTGCAAATAGTTTTGGTGAAAATAGAGAAAGAATACTCAATAATTGTTGCTTGCAATAAATGTATTTTATTTATTTTATCATATTTATCATATTATTTTATCATATTTATCATGCAAAAATACTGCAATATAGAAATGCAAAAAACCGCCTACATTAGGTATTTATTAATTTGAAATTGGAAAAGGCTTATTTTTACAAGTTCACTACATGTGAACGTACAAGCAAACCAAATCGCACCGATAAAAGCAGACTCATAAAATGGCCCAATGGAAATAACGTTCAGAATGCGCCATCTTTTTTTTCGCCAGTGTGATTGTTTCAGGCCTTTCCGTTGTTCTAGACATGTAGGCAGAGTTGCCACGCTCGAATACGTAGCCAGTGCAAAATGTTATCTCATTTCCTCTTCACTGAAGGCTCAACCTGTAGATACCGATCTACCGACAAATAATTAGTTCATTGACGTTAATTGAGTTCTAATATTTTGTAATCAAGTGTGTTTTCTAACAATACTACATACAGGGTCATAACTTTTTTGTTTTTGAATGTAAGGACTTTTACTTTGTTAAGTTTTGAAAGAAATTCATGCAACTCTGTGTTTTCAGTAATATTGTATGTATTGTGATTGGTGTGTGTTGGCATGGCATATTGTTATCAAGTTTAAAAAAATAATAGGTTCTACTCTTGACATAAAACCATACTCTTGATATCCTGAAGGCAGAGATGAGGTCGAAGATGGAATGAACAAAATTTAAAATAAGGCTTATTATCTCACATAGAAATAGATCCGGGCATGAACTCAGTAAAACACGCAGTACGCGAAGTAACGGCAGAAATAAGAGCAACACTATTTCGCCAATAAATGTTGCATACGATTTATATTTTTTCAACTGACTGGTTTTTCATGTTGTTATCATAGACGAACAACACATTGCATCATGTTACAAAATAGTGCACATAATATACTGCTTAAACAATTTGGTGAGTGCATTCAAATATTCACGAGTGATAAACGGGACAAGACGGAGAAAATCGTAATGAAAACCTCCTTGTTAATTACACTCATACGGCCAGTTGCATTAGGGTGTAAAAAATGAAAAGTTTCGGGATGAAAATAGATGGCAATTTTCTTAATGTGCGCTGCATAGTTCTACATGATGCACTAGAATGACATTGACAATAAAATTAGGCGTCGGGCACTGTGGAAATAATAATCATAGATACAACATTTGACTCACGGTCTCTCGAACAGTGCGTTGTCTTTGCCTCCAGTCAGCTTGTCTATGGAGCTAATCAGTTGATTTAAGATATTGCCATGGGCTGTTGCCCACACCAGCCATGTAATTGACCACATCATTACATAGATTTATTGCAGGGACCTAGCAGTATTGTTCTAGTCTTAAATCACAATTGATGTATGAATTGAAGGTAATAAGCAGGCCTCTTATTTGACTTAAACATAACGGAGGCAACGTGGGTGTACGATAAGTATACCTTTGCTTAACCCTGCGGGCAGTAAAGATGTCTTGACATGTTATGTTTTATCCAGCCTTTCATTTTGTAGACTAATTTACTCTAGTTCAGAAATCTGGCACAAACTGGTAATCAGAAAGAACGGACTCAATTACAAATATAATATGACATCTAAAGCTACAATCATTGCAATTCCAATAGATATCCAAACAGTAGATAAATTATACCTAACGAGAAATCAGGAAACTATAAATATTTTTTATTGACATTGAAACTGTATAAGTAGGTCATAATTCTGTGCTATCCAAGTGAAACTAGCCAAAAGTTATAATTATTTATCTATTACTAGAATGTACCGAATATTCGAATCTTCTTGCGATTCTATTTGCGTCAACGCAAAAGTGACCTCATATCGTTGGTAGTCAAAGTCACACATAATCGTTACAGAACAAAATTCGCCTTGCAAACTTTTTTCTTTGAAGGTTATATTTAAATATTTCCTGATATGTCGACATCAATGCCAAGTATTGCGCCAGAAAGCAAGCTCTGGAACCGGCGGCCTGTCTTCGGCTCGAAGGTTATACCTCCAACGGTTTTCCTGGATACCTGTGAATGATCACGTAGGCCTAGATGAAACAATCAGAGGCTTTGAAAAAATGTTCTGATTAGAAAATGCTCCTCATGAAATGTCTACGTCGGGATTCGCTTAGATACGAGCATGTTATTTGGCCATCTGTTTGTCAGTCTGACTGTCTATTAATATTTTTTACCCAACTGACCCAGGAGGGTAATATTTTGCGGGCGCCTCCTTGGATAAAAATTGTTGTCAGATTCGACTTGCGCAAGTGTTCCTAAAGTACAGTAACATAAAATGTAAAATACAAAAAAGGCGGATCTAGATCACCGGATTTCAATTACACAAATATGAAGGTAATTGAAAATGAAAGAAAGTTTAAAAAGAGAAAAATCCTATAGTTAGACCAGTAAAATTGTCTGCAAACCGTTTACATAAACGTACAAAATAAAAAAACTGGAAATTTAAAGTAAAAAACCCGACGGAAAATTCAAATTCAAAGGGAGTTGAGTATTACAATATCTTTTTTAATTTAAAATTTATTACCTATTTTTAGGATATACTTACTAGACTGGCATAAAATAAATACCTTCCTGGGATTAAACACGTTACAGTGATATAATTCAGACCTTAAAGCGGACGAAGCTGTGGGCAAAATTAAGTCCATGGCGGGCAAATTGCTTGCTATCGATCCGTGATTTTTAAAAATCAAATCAAATGAATGTAATATTTTTTAAGAATTATAAAAAAGACATTAGTTTTGCTTATTCACTTAATTAATATTATTGTAGTCTTATATTAAAAGCGAAACATGAAGGAGGTTGACAAAAAATGATTATGATGTGACCAAGAGTGAGTCAGACTTTATCGTACAGTTCCGGCTATAACATACAGGGTGATTATCATGTTCCGTATCCATATCCTTTACGATAATATATGTATTATTACTATGTCGGCAATGACGAGAAATGGATCGCAGAAAAACCAGATAGTAAAAAAATAAATCATAAGTTGTATGTTTAAGTCGTGACTCTTAATTGCCAATACTATGCTTATTATTATTTTTACTTATTGATAGCTCGGCTCGACCAACGGGTAAAACTGCTATTGCCCATTCTGGTTTGTTAATGGCGTGCCTCGAAAAACACGTTAAAGACTTTGGCTTCGGCTGGCAATTAAAGCTCTTTTCTTCTTCTAAAAAAAACTTTTCCCCACACTAGGAATTTTCCCCTATATCGTGGGTGCATTTACAAACATTTAAACTCACATATACAAACTTCCAGACCCGAAGTAACTACCTGTATATGTCATACAAATAAGTATTAGTTCCGTGCGGGGATCGAACCCGCGACGCGCGGCGCAACAGTCGATGCGCGTGTGTGTGACCCGAAAGACTGACAACAAACAAGTCTTATCAACGGGCAATGTATGCCAGGGCCAACGCTTTCCGGGGTTGCGGGTTGTTCGAAAGAGATCCCCGCGGCCCCAGAACATAAAGGCAATAGAAGAAACATGATTGGGTTTTAGTCATTACAAGTCTAACACTCTCTCCCGCTCCGCCCAGAGCGGAGGAAGTTATTTGATGATTTTCCATCCGAAAAAAAAGGGTTAATGTATTTCCCAGTACTAACTTGGCTATGGAGGTCAGATAGGCAAAAGCTCCATTTAAAATAGTGGTGTTGCATTCGGTTAGACACGAAGCTTACCTAACATAGTTGGGAAAAAGCTAGGCAAGTGATAATGATGTCTCTACTTAAATTAATTTATGAAGAGAAATGAGGGAGAAACAAGGACGAAAAGGGAAATAATAGTAAACTATTACAATAAATAAGGCGCTTAACCGGTCCCCTTTCCTGACTTGCAGGTACCTGCTACAGGTAGCAGACATTTAACAGACTTTTACCCCGGATTTAACGCGAGCGAAGCCGCGGGCAATATCTAGTTTATCATATTTAAAACGGGATATTTACCATACGCTTACGATTATTTGTGAGTTTCCTACAATCAATTCAATGGTCAGTGACTAATATCAGTTTAAAACTGATATCTCGCCTGTGATCCCCAAAGGGTTAGTCAGAGGTATACCTAATTTCGACAGTTTTTAAGTCCTTTGTAATAGGGGGGTGATCCTATTAACATCAACCGGGCACAAATCCAGACTCCGTGGCAGCCACTGAGAAATTTTTGATGGAAAAATCGAACAACACAGCTAGACCCGGGAATCAAACCTTGGGTCACTTACCTTTGACCACATGTTTGGCAGTTGTGCTTGCGACCACTAGAATAACGAAGCAACACAAAAAATACACAATGAAATACATCCATTTTCCTGCCCTAGGTCCATTCTATTTGCGGTCGGTGCAACACGTTTTCTCCTTCCATTCTCCCCTATCAGATGTCACAGCATTATTCACTCCTTTCTCCTTCATATCATTCCTTACACAATCCATCCATCTTTTCTTTGGCGTGCCTCTAGCTCTCCGTCAATCAACATTCAGATCCAAATCTCTTTTAGTCACATGTTACAGGTTTTGACAAAATATTTATTTTTACAAAAAACAAACCGACTTGAAAAAATTAAAAAGTGGAAAACAACTTTACTTCCGGAAGTTGGTAACTTTTGTTTTTTTCTTTAACTTTTTTGCCACCTACTTCCGAAAGTAACTATAACTCATAAAATATCCAAGCAATATAAATCAAATTGATATGGGACCACTCCAGAAGTAAAAAAAATAATTATGAAAATGGCTCCATAGTTGGCGGAGTACTATGTGAGCATACACAAAAATTAAATAAAAAAAAGTTGAACATTGAACCTCCTCCTTTTTTAAAGTCGGTTAGAAAAAGAAACAGATTTTCAAAAGGTGTTCTATTTATTTATCCAAAAACAAGCAAAGATTAATAAGGTAAATAAAAATTTTATATAATATAATTACGATCACTGGTTATGGTACTTACTCAAACAGTTCATTCAAATAAGTTTTTTTATCAAGCTGGATAATATGTATACCTATTAATAAAGTAGCAATGATTGATTAGTCATTAAACTAGTTCGGCTCACTTTTAGTTTCATTTGATTTGTCGTTCAAGTATCGCTTGGTTCACAAACCGGATATAAAGCCGGTATTACACTTGTTTCGTCATCCGCCATCAAATGTTTTGTTTTACAACCTTACTAAAATTAATACAGATACTGGAACTATTTACTTTGGCTCGGTCAAAACGAAACGAAACAGTAATCTTCCTTATATACAAAATTAGCTTCCGCCCGCGACTTCGTCCGCGTGGCATAGTTACTTTGAGATAACGCTAACTTTAACCGGCGTGATGATAGAAAAACAATTACTTTCTCTCCCCTTTTCTTCCCTCTTTCTCCCCCTTTTCTCATTTTTCGTCTATGTCCGTCTCCAGGGTCCCAACTATCTCTGTACCAAAATTCATCAAATCAAATAATTTATTTCAATTAGACCATTACAGGCACTTTTGAATGTCAAGAAACAAAATGAAACTACAGTCTATTTTTTCCTAGTCACAAGGCATAATAACTTGTGAAAGTACTGTAGTTGCCCATTCCAAAGCGTTGATCTCTATGGAGAAGAATGGGCAAGAAACTCCATGGACACTCTTTTAAATATAATATTTTTACAAAATCGTATTTACATTTTTCGTGTTGAGATTATACAAATATGTGAGAATCATCAAAATTGGTTTAGCCATTTAGTCGTGAAGACGTAACAAACAAACTCCCTTTCGCTTTTATAATATTAGTAAGGATTCTCGTGACACATATTTAGTTACTATATTCCTCCGAAACTGCTTAACCGAAGTAGGTCCTCTCAAGAAAAGTAGCTAAACTGAAACCGGTGTGTTGCTGATACGGTGTTATTTCATTAAATCTAAAAGCTTGCCGTATATTGCATATTATCATGGTTTATTCATTTCTGATGGTTGACAGTCCCGTAATTATCATAATCTCACTGATAAATGTTTACTACACATTCATATACTTATATCAACAATTTAATGCGCCCTGCCCGGCTCCCATTGTCTTATAGCGTCACTATAGATTTCAGTTAAAACTGTAGGCAATAAATTATTGTTTATTGAGTATACACAAAAAAATATTGCACTGTTTATTTAAAAGTTAAGTGTAAGAACTATCAAAAGTTTGAACACAAGAATGTGAATTAAGCAAACCAAATTTCATAGCGCCTTATCTCTTATCTTAACATGTAACAATGCAGTATATTCGTAGGTTCAAACCGTTGAATGTCGTTAAGTTCCTATGGGGGAGCGTAAGACAAACTGCCACGAATGTCTTAAGTACCTACCCACTGGGGAGCTATCGGTTTAACGGTAAAATCTTCGTTTTTCTGAAGCCCTACAGTTGAAAAGTTACTCATAAATTCGACGATTTTTAGTCGAATTTTCACGCGTTTTTAGAACATGCAATGTGACATGGGTCAAAAACTCGAAAAACCCCAGCCAGTTCCTGCTTCTCGATGCGTCACCGATCGTTAGATGTTTACTAATATTAGCTGGCTGTTAATTTAGTTTTAATTTCAATCAGTAATCAGGCTTGAACCAGTAATCTACCGTGAAATGGAACTCAGAATTGACATTGACACTGTAGGAGCACCTCGATACGCCACATTATATGTTCTAATTACAACATTGGATTGTGGAATAACTTTCCTAGTTACCTTTGCACACAATCATTTGCTTTGTTTTTTTTTTTAAACGTTGCCCCACACTAGGAATTTCTCGACCCGCAGCAAATATCTGCAGGTCATATAAATATTTGTTCCGTGCGTTAAACGAACCAACGACACGCAGCGCAGCAGTCGATCGCCCAGACACTGCGCCTACCGAAAGGTTCCTTCGTATCATTCTACTGCTTTCATCTTAATTTATTTGTGTTTGGCAGCTTGTCTTTTGTCTTTTCCTTCTGCATTACCAGTCATCTGAACCGACGTCTCCTTTCTTGCCATATCTTCGACACACAGGTCATCCATCGTTTCTTTAGCCTTATTCGCATAACTCTGTTACACATAAATAGAATTTCGAAAAAATCGTATCGTTTTTACTTGTCCCATATATAAACTCACGTGTTTTCCCATAAGGGTAAGCAGAAGCGGACCCTACGTCTTTGAGCAAGCCTTATTAAGCCTGTTAAAGAGAAATACCTGATGGAAAAACCCAATAACACCTTGCCTGACCTAAGAATAGAACCCAGCACCTCTCGTACAGTAGTAGCGTTTGTGACCACTAGACCAACGAGGCGGACTCTTTCAATTTTTGAAAAAAGCTTCGTTGAACTCTTTTCTTCCAAATATAAGCTAAGTTACGCTGTAAAAAAATATTCTCTTAGTTTAGGTCTACTAGTTAAGGTCACGCAACACGCCTTTTTCGATCCTTTTCTATGATTGGTTATGGTGACTGAGGACCTCCTTTTTAGCCATACAATATTTTATACAGCCATTCTATAGTTTCTTTGGTGTTCCGCTACTCTTCACAAAAATTGCAGTGAACATAAAAAAATACTTTACAGGATAGACATTCATCGCTATCTAGCTGAGCAAATCTCTAATGAAAACACGCATCTCTATACAAAACTGGTATATTCTACGCAAAAAAAAAAACTGAATCTAACTGAACAAGTGTGGAACCTGTAAAATGGCAATCTACAGGTAACGTAAAAGAAAAAAAGTATATTTTATTATTAACCCAACACTCATCAAAAATTATGGTGTTATTAATTGGTATCCATTAGTAAACGATAAACGGTTTTTAATTAGCATTAGTATTATAAATCAGCATACTATTAATGGAGATATTTCCCCGCCTTATCTATGGCACGTGGCAAATTACTACAGAAATTAGTTAAGTAGGTAATCATTAATCCAATTTCGTATAAATAAATTATATGGAAATCAAATTATGTATTGTATTATGTGAGCGCATTGGCTCTGACTTATTTCATGAATCTTTTTCTAGCTATTACGTTTTTAATAGTCCTAAGTACCTTGAACTGCACGGTAGATGACGTCATTCCTTTCATAAGAAATGAATTAACAGATAAAAAAAATTGTGAAATGGTTTATTTATTTTCCTTAGAAAACAGAGTAATTAAGAGTATTAAATATGCGAAATAAAACAAGAGGACTCAAATAAAATTCAACTTGTAATCATTTTATGTTTAAATTAGTTCGTCCTTTCTGTTCTATGTGATTGCCGAAGTGCATTTAGCACCCGAGCCACTAGGCGAGGATATTATTGAAGAGAATCGAGACACAATAGTGAAAAATTCTCATGTGAATCGAAAGAAGTTTTTCAATACACTTTAGAAAAAAATCTTGCTGAAAAAAAACACTGCCTGGTTTTCAGCAGTGGTTTATTGTTTTCCATGATGAAATCAGAAAAAAAATCCCTTGTTGCGATAAAATAAGAAAAAAGCACATTGAATACAGTTTTTAAGTATGTGTATTGAAACAACATGTTTTAAAACACGGTAAAAAAATAATCAGGTACAGATGTAATGAAGAAATTAACTAAATCAATAAAATTGGTACCTTTGTAAAAATATGGGTAAGTACAATTTATTAGAGGCCCAGCTTATTTCCAAACATTTTTCTACCAACAGGCATGCGAGAGGGAATATGAAAAAAGAAACGTAGACCGTAGTGTGTGAAAATAGGAAGAGAATAGTAACTAAAATATGAATGTAAACCTAAACAAAAGTACACATATAATTATTTAATGTTATTTTAATTATGATCCTGCTAAAGCGGTCTTATGAAAAGCATTATTTGCATGATGCTGCTGTTTTAGGCCCCCAGGTAAGAGGATAACTCTAATAGGAATTTTCAACTAACCCGTTTGAAGAACCGGTAAAGCGAGTCACTCATCTTGAAACCTTGAGACAGTCATCAATCCCATCGTCATAATTCCCCGGGAGTTTTCCTGCTACCTTGACTAAAAGATTAATCACTAGACAGGTTCTAGTTATAAAATGTTCCTTGGGTATGCGGTAGGACTTTCCCGTCTCATTCTGGTATAATTTGAGGTAAATGCTGCCCACCCATGTTCTTAACTTTCAAGAGGAAAACCGCATAAGCGACCGCCATTTTGTGACCCATTGTCACCGCAGAGAACCGTTGGCCGGTTTATTCCCGACCACAAAATGGTCCATTGATTTAATTGGTTCAGGCGACTTATTTTATTGAAGACTAACCGCTTTCTTATTTGTTGAGGAATTCTTGAAGAACGTGCTTTTGCCCACAGCTACACAAAACAAGGAGAATATTCCCACATTCTCTTTTTTTTTAATTTACTACGGAGTTATTATATATTCTTTATCTTAACCTAGGGCATGCAATAACCTATTATATATATATATATATCTGCCTAGCCTTTATCCCAAATATCTTGTAGTTGGCTTGCAGCATCCCCATGATATAAAACAAGTCTCTATTAAAAGTGTTTCGTTTTTGTTAACATAAATTTAAAATCAAGGGAAAATTAAAAAAAAAGTGGTGGAAAAATATTTCCAAAATAAACTGATGTCACTAAAGTTAAGTTGAGTTAGAACATTGTATTTAATCACACACATCAATAAAATTTATAACATAGTAAAATTAACATGATATCCCGAACTGTTAAGATGCGTACCTTACGTGCCAAACCTATAATAGTACTCCATACCATAAGTTATATTTATGATAATGGCAGGAGAAGTGGGTATCAAAGATATAGTTCCGATTTGTTAACTGTTCCTTTAGTTATTTTATTGCACAATATTTATTCAATGATCAACATATTAAAAAAAAAAGCGTTGCCCCACACTAGGATCCTTCTGTATCGTGGGTGCGTTTACAAACATTTAAACTCACATACACAAACAGCCAGACCAGTGACATATTTGTTTCGTGCGAGAATCGAACCCGCGAGTCGCAGCGTAGCAGTCAATCGCTCAGCCACTGCGCCACCCGTGCCGTCATTTCATTATTTTTTATGATTCATTTTTGAATACTTTACCACTAAGATTTAATTAACGGATTTATAAATATATATGCAATTTTATAATTTGATACTTACTAAAACCATTATATAGAACTGCTGCTTTAAATCACAACCATAAATAATTGTTACGACATAATAGCAGGCAATGAATTCATTATTATCGAATACGACATCTTATTTAAAAATAGAATAAATGAGCATAATTTTGTGAGATTGGACAAAAAAGAACGAACCAAAAATACTCATGAAAATTGCTTAAATGCGCGTTGAGTTAAATTACATTATTAGATGGATAATTTACGTGATATGGAAATGGACAATTATTTTATGTGGAATATTATTATATGCTTCCAATTAAAATGAGCGGACATCCTCCAAGTAAAGGTAGCATCGAAAGGAGGGCGAATTACCACGGTCTGGCGAATCCTGACTGATTGCTGTACCATCGTAATAACAGAATGTAATATAGTAAATCTTTTGTTATGCTAGTTGATTAACTAGCCGTATGTTTGTGTCATCACGATATTGTAGTTATAAGTTTATTTGCTCCCCGCAGTTTCAATCGCGTGGTTATGGAATATACTTTTATGAATTGTAGCCTATGTGTAAGCTGTATTTTTGTGAAGTTTCATCAAAATCCATTCTGTAGTTTTTGCGTGAAAGAGCAAAAAACATACTTACCTACAGTATACATCCTTAAACCTTTCGCTTGTATAATATTAATAGGATTGGGACAAGCACGCCACAATATTCCCAAACCATTCCAACTTCTGAAAGCCAGAATCTACAAAAATACGCTAGAAATGCGTCGAGACAATGAAGCCTGACCAAGTCTCGAAGAAACGATTTAACTGTCTTAGATCCCACAACAAAATTAATTAGAAAAGAATAGCGGATGAGTTAGAAAAACATAATTTCGCCTCAATCAGCAGGAGACAGAACAAAACAAGGCCAATAGGCACAAAGGGTTTACTTATTTATTTATGTTTGGGTTTATAATTTCATATTCATATCTTTATAATGTCTGAGGATCTTAAAATAGGCTTAAAGCTAAGGTACAATTATGGACCCTGTAGGGCACAGCAAACAAATTATACAAATTTTTAATATCAATTTGGTGTTAGCTGACATGTGCCAATAAATAAATTATTCTTAAATTTACCTTGTGATAAACGACATTGTATAAAATCTGGTTCTTCTAACCTGGCAGACAGGGCTGTGTTGCTGGGGAGTTAGTTCCGCTACTTCTTCTTCCCAGCTAAAACACTAGGAAGTGGCGAAGGGCAGGGTGTTTTTGTGGAACTGTCTCTTGTAATGTGACGTTCAAAAAGTGCTGATTATCAGCCTAATTTGAATAAATGATTTTTGGTTTTATTTGATTACAACTAGGATGAAGCCAGTTGTCTACGAATAAATATTATTATTATCCTTACTAATACTATATTATAAAAGCGAAAGTGAGTTTGTTATGATGGCTAAACTAATTTTCATGAATTTTGGTACAGAGATAGCTGGGACCCAGGAGACGGAAATAAGCAATTTTTTTTAAGTGCGATATGAGGGAGAAAGAAAAGGGGAAAACTTAGCTTTGCTATTACAAATCAATAAGGCGCAAAGGTAAAAACTGCAGGTAGCAGGTACCTGCAAATCAGGAAAGGGGAACTGTGTTACCCCGAATTTAACGCGAGCGAAGCCACGGGCAAAAGCTAGTGATGACATATAACAAGGAGAATTTTCCCACATTTTTTTTTATCTACTACGTATATATTATATATCCCTTACTTTAACCACCATACAATAACCTAACGTACTCATAAGAGTACGTTATCATGGCGGGATGATTAATCAATACCTGCATGTCGAGGCCGAGTACTTACCTACGTACACATCACGAAGTCCCGGGACTGATTGAGCATTCTCTAAAAGCTGAATGAACGCATTTGACCATTTAAAAAAACCAGCATTGGCTTCAACGCGAACTATTTCTTTCAATTAGAATATTCAGGTACTTCTTGCCTTACTTCACTTATTTTGACGAGACGAAGGGGAACAATAATTGAATCTCAACATAACGACTGATGTCCTACTAATAAAGTGATTGCATTTTGCATTGCCTATAACCTCTTTTGATAGTATTATGCTCTTTTTAAGTAATATTAGATCTAAAAGAGTCTCGAACAAAAGTATAACGGCGCAATCTTGCTGTGATGACTTATCTGAATTTGTGTTTGAATTTTCCACCATATTACGAAACAGGTAAACTTCTAATTTCTAATAAAATAAAAAAAAAAATCTGCAAAAGAAAAAAAAAACATATTTATACATAAACAACCAGCCCAATTATAACACACAAAACAAAAAAAAACACACATTTAATAATTCTACCCAGCACCCTTCGCTAACGAGCGCAAAGATTCTCGTACCGTACGACACAATGTTCCCGCACTATGCGCAAAGTGACGTCACAAAACCCTTTCACTTTCAATGTGCGCAGGTCGCGGTATTGATTTTCCGCCACCCACCTCCTCGATGTCTGCAGTGCTAGTACTATGGGGAGGAGTCCCAATACAAAAGAGCGCGCTGACAGAGTTGTGCTACCAGGAGAACATAATGTGGCAAGAGGTTGCGTGGATGTTTCCATTGACATGTAGTAGTTATTTCCTGTGGCTTCGCTTACATTTTCATGTACCATAAATAAAATTAATGTACCTACCATATTAAGCGAATAAAGAGACCAAAATTAACAGGCAGTAATATATAAATTTTTTGTGTTGTCGTATAGTGATGAAAAACAAGAACTTTTAGATTGCAGATAGGCAGGGTGGTTATTATTCATTAGTATACAATGTTTTTTTTTTAAAAAAAAACGCAACTCAATTCTTATTTCTCATGTATCGTGGGTGCGTTTGCACGTTTGCATTTAAACTCAAATACACAAACCGCCAGACCTGGAACAACTATCTGTAGGCCATACAAATATTTGTTGAGTGGGATTCAACCCGTGACACGCAGCGCGGCAGTCGATCGCTCAGCCACTGCGCCAACCGTGTATTTGGGGTCGGCGCATCATATTTTCTTCCACCGTCAATTCATCGAACACCTTATTTTTCTCGCCATATCTTCATTCACACAGACTTTTTCTTACTCGTACCTACTATCATACAAAAATAATCATTATTGGTGATTAGTGTGCAGGGGAGAGACCGATCGCCACGGAGCTTGGGACTTAGGGGCCAATCGTTACCCGAACCGTGTACCCGCTGCCGGTGATTGTATGCAGCGCATAAGATAGACTCTATCCTACCAATATTGTAAATGCGAATGTTTGTGAGGATGTATGGATGTTTGTTACTCTTTCACGTCAAAATGGCTGAACGGATCTTGATGAAATTTTACACAAAGGTAAATTATGGTCTGGAATAACAAATAGGATACAGATTTTGATTTTTATTTCGATATCAGGCGGGTGAAGCAGCAAGTGCCAGCTAGTCATTAATATTCTGAATGAATATCTTCAAAAACACAAATATTATCAGAACCTATTGTAGTAAGCCAAAGCCTAAAATTTAAGCCTAAAATATCTGCTTGCTGATTCAAGATCATAAACACTCACGTTATGCTTCATCATCCCAATGCTGGGCAATGCTTTATGTGTTCAGAGAAAAGTTTATGAGCCTTCTCATCATTTTTAATACACTCGTACCCATAGCGACATTTCAAGCTATAAATTTCCACTATAATATAGCTTCGCTTTGTACAGATTCCTCGTGCTATGAGAGATCCGCTTGAACTGGTTTTGTATAGCCTGATTGATCGTCGTGCGGTACAGGTACCTACGTTAATAATTTGATGACCAATAACAATACTAATGATCTAATGATATTCATTAGTTAGCAACAAGGATAGCGCGGCACAGAAACTCAGCACCGTTGGAGGTAATTGCAGGCATTGTTCATCTCGCTATTGATTTGTCCAACTGCTTACTTTCAAATATTGAGCTCTTCGTAATAGGTATATGAAGTTGCTGATGAAGGAAAAAGCAACAATAAAATAGTAATCTGATATGTACTTTCGATTCAATACACAGTGTTATCTTGATTTTTAAAGGAGAATTGTATTGCTGACGAGTATTTAATTAAAGCGGTTGAACATACCGTTGTTGAACGCAACATCCCCTATAAAAAGTGGCAAAATATCGCAGCCGTGCAAAATGTACCTTGCTACACAAACTTGTTGAGGTGCTTATCAAACTGAATGCTGTACTGAAACAGTAAATACAATCACTACATTTAAAGTCAGTCAAGATTCCATTGAAGTCGAATAATGCATTTACGTGACCGAACGCGTGGAACATAACAAACAGTTGAATGTAGATCAGACGGAGCAGCGCGGGTGTCGCTGGTCGAGATGGCGCGTACTTGACCGCGGAGGAGGCGCAAGCCGCCAGAGAGACCTTAGCCTGAATGTGCATGACTCGACTTTTTATGCGAAGGAACCTCGCCCCAGTAAGCATTGGACACGACTCGTCTTCCGAACCGACGCCGTGCCCAACACGACATCAAGCCACCTCACACGCACTTGACATTGAATTTAATCAGGAGATTACGACGATGCTGCAATAGGCTCCGACCTCACCTCAAACACTCACAGTAGCCTAAGCTCTAGCGCCTTGATGACAAACATTACCTGCTCACAATGAGATGGCTGTGCGCGTCGTACATTATCCGTTCATTAAAGTTGCGCTACATGACCGGCACAGCATTGTTGTTGGAGGTAAACCGATTACGTAGTTAGGCTCTATACAGTTAGTTGTTAACTTATAATAATGGCAAACGTACTAGCGACTGAATCGCCTGCGTGACGGAGGGTCCGTGTCACTTCAAACACATATTCGCCTTGATCCGTTTGCCCTGACTCGAGTCAAAGAGGACAAGGCTACACTTTTCAGTTCAAGCCACGATCACAATCTGAATCATTTGTGGCAGCCGCGTAATTATTCAGCTTTTGCAATTATAAGTAATTTTTATGACTCCGCAATGAAGGATTGGTGATAAACAGGGTTGAGTGCATTGTCCAGGATTATTAATTATAAAGTGTTGAGGACGTTCTTTGTGGCGGCAAATTGCTGGAACAATTTACTGCAGGTAGTTAAAACAATAGATTGTTAAAATAACTACTTAAATCCGTTGTCTGTACGAGTTGCAGCTGTTTGTCTATGAATATTCAGCAGCAGGTATTATTAGCAGCCTCGACATTGCCCCGGATGGCAGTCGAACTGTGCGAAGCCGGAACACATACGTGTTCTTGAAAGGGTTACACAGACTTGTAGACGAGTTAATTAAACTCATAATACATTGTGTAAACACATGGAGTAATTACGTCAAGTTCACCAAGCATAGCTGTGATATATTGCAAACACGCGTAATAATTTCAATACTAAACACATTTCTTGTTTTTAAAATAAACTTGTGGCAAGTGACGTTGGTGTGTCGTTGATGATGTAGTAACAAAAAAAATGGGATAGTTTTCTCTTTAATAACTTGCTTACATTTATAAATGAAAAAAACACAATTTAAAGGTCTTCTAACTACCTTCATATATCTAAGTATACGACGCAAAAACTAGGCCTTTTTAGTCCTCAAAGTGAGTACAAGTCTGCCGCACCCTTGTGTCCATCCAACCGTACGACGCAAAATGACACGTTACCTTCATTCGTTTTCAAAAAGTTATCTACCGAAAATGTCCCCGAGAGAGCTTGTAGTCTTTTTTGAGTTTTTAGAGACCTAACTACACGATTATAATCTGTCATTATGCTTAATCCGCTGTTAAAATTAAACTTATTTTTTCCAAGCAAGGATGATTCGGTTTTTAAGGATCATCAACAACTTTTTGTCATTAAGTGCCACTGAACCTAATATTATTAATGTGCACAAAGTGCAGTAACTCTACTATGTGGCGTTTCACAAGTGACTTTTCATTGAACTCAGCCCATACTTGTATTCCATCCCTTTTGTTAGAGGATAAATGTATGTTTGTCACGCCCCGTTCGTAGTATTTATTATCAAAACAGTTTCATTAGCATAGCACGACTCAATCACGAAAGAAGTTATCTCTGATGAGCTGTAAGAAAAATCCTTCATAATTATGGTTTTTGTTACTTTTTTTTAAATTTTTGTTTACCTGATTTGTAATTTAATTTACAGATTGCTGTACCCAATTTAGTGAGCGTTGTTATAATAATTTGTTTTGCAATTTCATAATCAGAAGCGTCATTGCAAATTCCGGTAGGCTGTGTGCGTCAATGAATAAATCATATTAAACTATCAGGTTACATTTAAATGATAACCTTTTCTATCAGTCTGTCAAATTGTCTATCAAAACTGTACGTATACAGCCTACGGACGTGCGGGTCAAGTCTATGGTCTTTGAACGACGCTGGTGGCTGACAGAGGCACTTTAACTGAATAATTGCATAACGTGCAAATAAACTGGATTACTTGAATACGTTGCTCGCTTTGAGCTGGTACTTTGAGATGTTTCGCGGTAAAAAGCTAGGTAATCTTTAGGTATTCGCGAAGGTGGGCTAGCTGTAGACTGGGCGTAGACTGACACAAGTATACGAAAGTAGTGCATCGAAAGAATAGAAATAAGGTCGAAAATATTTTGGCGTTTGATTTTAATTTTAATTGAATAAAAAAATAGTTTCAGATATGTCTTTAGTCTATGAAATTTCCTTTGTTACAGATATGATGTTTAAAAAAATATGATGTTTGACGCTGAAAACAGAGCATGGTTTTTAAACATTTGATTTTTCGTAGTACTAGACCACTTTGGTAAACTGTTTTGTTTAAGTCTTTTCTTTATGTATTTGACCATACACTGTATTTTTTTACAGATAGGTACGGCTAACTTTGCGATGAAAATCTAGACGTTTTACAAAGTGTTTTCTAAGTACAGCGCCTTAAAACTCAAAGTCATTCAAATATTTACATGTTATAGACGGGACAAGACGAAGAAAATCGTCCAATACTTGTTGTTGTACGCAAATATTTACAATATCCGCTCTAAAACTCTTTGTTATTATTTTGTTCGTTTATTTATTTTTACACATATTTCATATTTTTACATTTATCCTATTCATTTAAACACAATGATCTCTGAGGCT
Organism: Ochropleura leucogaster; assembly: GCA_958449745.1. Lineage (NCBI taxonomy): Eukaryota > Metazoa > Arthropoda > Insecta > Lepidoptera > Noctuidae > Ochropleura > Ochropleura leucogaster. Next base: position 11,683,919 of record OY288200.1, read on the forward strand.
GCTTTGATTATTATCCTTACTTCCTTACTAATATTATAAAAGCGAAAGTGAGTTTGTTTGTTTGTTTGTTACCTCTTCACGCTTTAATGGCTAAACCGATTTTGATGAATTTTGGTACAGAGATAGTTGGGAACCAGGAGACGGACACAGGCTAATATTTTTTTGAAAAAAGTGGGATGTGAGGGAGAAAGAGGGAAGAAAAGGGAAAACTTAGCGTTGCTATTACAAATCAATAAGGCGCAAAGGGAACTGTGTTACCCCAAATTTAACGCGGGCGAAGCCGCGGGCGAAAGCTAGTATCCATATAAAACAATAAGTGTTTGTTATTAATTTGAATGCCAGTTTAGTTTTTATCTTGTGAAAGTGTAGAATTGTATTCAAGAGGGTTTTATACAAAATATAGAAAAACAAAAACCTATTTTCCTTATCATTTCGAATTAAAATATATTTATTTCAATGGTTTTCTTCATGAAAACTATTTTCTCCATGCGCCATTAAAAAGACAACCAGTTTCAGACATGGTCATAGGATTACGATTTGTTTGAAAGAGATGCCTTGGCCTTGGAACGTAAAAGGCAAAAGAAATGTGAGGGTTTTAGTCAGTAACAGTCTTACCCGACTCTCCCCCCGCTCTCCCAGAGTTGGAGAAATTGTTTGAGGATTTCCCTTGCGCGAAAAGGCATGGTAATAAACAAGTAACTATTATGAGACTCAAAGCTTGATAATTAAATAGAATATTCTACATTTATACATGTGTGTCCGTGAAACAGCCAACCTTGCAGGAACATTCAATTATGAACCTTAAGAACGCCTTTGATGCTGTATGAGTCTTCAAAGGTTTAAACCAAAGGAAATCTAATGACCAAGGCTAGGAGAGGTTATAAGGTGCCACTAGTAATTGGGTTTGAAGGGGATATCGGATTAGTCCCTATTCATCTTGAAAATGATACACTGAGTAAAAGATCAAGGAGAGCCCATGTTCATGGGGGTTTAGTAAAAGGACTAATCAATGGAAAGCTTTGAAGATTCTCGTTAAATAATTACGTTATGCCATCACGTTTGTAGTCTCCAAAGCGTTAGGGAGAGGTGTATCTAGTGGTACACTCACATTTTGCTACCAATGTTTAAGTCCCATAAATTAAACGGCGAGTTTGACATCTACCATCTACCTACATCACTGTGCTACTTAGCGGCCGCTAGTCAGAAATTTCTGGCGGAAAAATCCAGGAACACTTTGGCTGACCTGGGTATCCAAGACACATGATCAGCAGTGGCGCTTGCTACCGCTTGACCAACAAGGCAGTCAGTAATTTGATAATTTTAAAACGTCCATAGTTCCATACTCATATTATTAAAAAAATGTGAAATAACTCTATTTGTTTATTTGTTCCCTTTTTCACAGCTAAACGGTTTACCAGATCGTAATCGGTTGGCGCAGTGGCTGAGCGATCGACTGCTGTGCCGCGTGTGGCGGGTTCGAACCCCGAACGAAACAAATATTTGTATGAAAAATGGTTTCGGGTCTGACTGTTAGTGTATAAGATTTCAACTTGGGGAAGGTTAATAACGTACTTATATAAGGCAAGGCGAGTCGAGAACCTAATGCCCACAGCTAGTGTAATATAAAATTACATACATACGATGATAAATACAAGTCATTTTCCCATAAATGGGGCAAAAACTTTGGGACGACACCTTTCCAACCTAAACCCCTTTTTTTGGTTACTATAATTAAAGGTATGTGAGTGAGCTGTGCAGGTGTATATTATATACTGTTTTTAAAATATGAGTTTCTTCAACACGAAAAGAAGAAGAACCGGGTGTAAAAAAAAAAACGTTACGTCGCATTTCTTGTATAAAATTATCAAATGTAAACATTAATCGTTGATGAAGAACATTCCAGAAGGAGTTAATTGCAAGCGTTCAAAGTTAACTGAACCAACCATTTTAACAACAAAAAAACAACGAATCGCAATCGGAGGTCCTATATTTAGAATAATCTTATAGATTTTAAAACAATAAAATCAAGAAGCGTGCATATTCACGACTGGCTGAGCAATTCTTTAAATTGCTGTAACAATCGCAGCTTTTATCGAAAATTGATCGATTACTGGTTACATAATGCATGGTGTCCATTAGATCAGTGTTACGTGGGACCTTGACTTTCACCTTCGACATTGTGTGCGCGGGCGGCGGCGGTTGCGCGTGCGCTGCAACACCGACGTGATTCGGGACGTTACGTAGCAACCTTGACTTCGCCCAAGGTCGTAAAGTTCAGTGTTGAACACCATTGATTCCATTGGCCGACGAACGGAGTCTGCTCGTTAGCGTTCGGTGTGTCAAACTATAGTGCGGGCCTGTTATGTAAGTTGCTGGGTGCTGTGCTACTAATGGGCATTTTTATTAAACTATTAGCTTTTGCCCGCGGCTTCGTTCGCGTAAATTCGGGGTAACACAGTTTCCCTTTCCTGATTTGCAGGTACCTGCTAGCTGTAGTTTTTGCCCTTGCGCCTTATTTATTGTAATAGCAACGCTAAGTTTTCCTCTTTTCTTCCCGCTTTCTCCCTCATTTGTTACTTTATTTAAAAAGCTAGCCTATGTCCGTTTCCCCCAACTATCTCTGTACCAAAATTCATCAAAATCGGTTTAGCCATAGGCGTGAAGTCGTAACAAACAAACGCACTTTCGGTTTTATAATATTAGTAAGCAAAGTAAGGATATTTTCAAATCCTCATCAAGAGTGTGAACGAGATGATGCTGCAGTAGTTTAATACCCTCATATAGAAGCAAATTTCCATACAAGAAATTTAAAAGGTAAACTAGAGAAAATACGCTGACGAATATACCAATAGAATGAGGAAACTCCTGCATAGGAATTCTTGCACTCCATGCAGTGTTATACAAGTCGTGATATCAATTCGTCACGATATTGCCAATATAGTTCCGTAACAACGTAACGACTTAAACAACGATGTATTACGCGAAAGTTGATATTATGCCATTGCGAATATGCTTTTAAATTGTTCTACAATGTAGAGCTTTCTGAGAGTCGCTTTCAAAGTGGTTCGTATTTCTACAACTAATATTTGACGCTGGCAAATGTCACTATATCTGCCCTCTGATCTATCTGACCTCGCTTCGGCAAGCATTGCAAGCTGACTTGCAAACCGGAATGTTGCAGCTGGCCAACAAGCTGGTTTACTACGGCAAAGCTGCTGCATTGGGCCGGGTACTGGGCTTATGATTCCTTTTCACACAGTGGAGGAGTGCGTCCCACAACCATTCGTGGGACACATTCGTTAACATTACTTCATTCCTCCAGTTTTTTTGTTGCCTGTTATGTCTATGGGGACCCTAAAAACTAATTACGTGTGCTGAGAATCTCATTGAAAAAATATAAAAAAAAACTATTACATTGGTTAATCTGACTGACATCGGATTTTCGGAAAATTGTTTTACCAAATTGAAAGATAAATTTTATCTCATTCGTTTCAGTGTCTTTCTAGTCGTGTAGTTGCAAGTTTTACAAATAACGAGTTTTATAACTACATACAAAGTAATCGACAATGAATCTAATTATAATTATTTTCCCACGTGTTTGTTTTGAGCAAGATAATTAAAGCATTTTGCATTTACCAATTGATTCTTAATACACATTCGGCTGTAACACATTTCCGTCAACAAAAAATGCCGGATATCATTTAAAAATAAGTTAACATGTCACGGAATTCGATACACTCGTAGATAGATCGGACTTATTAAGATACTTATGGAAATAATGAACAGCCAAAGTCCGCATGGCTAGAGCCGCTTTTTACCAACATTAGGTGGCACATAAACGATTGCTTATATAATCAGATGTGTCTTTGTTTTATTTGGTTTATCATTAAACGATGCCCTGTACATGACTATAGTTCCTGTATTGTGGGTGCGTTAACAAACATTTAAATTTACACACCCAAACAGTTAAACCCGGAACAACTAGATGTAGTAGGGATCTAACCTGTGACATGCAGCGCATCAGCCAGTCACTACGCCGCTGAGCCAACCATGTGCGTGTATGGAAGAAGTGAATAAAATTATTGTAAAAAGAAAGCAGGTTTTATATGCATTATTATCACATAGTTTATAATGAAGTCGCTTTCGCTGTCTGTTTTCTTATATTCTTTGAAATTACTCAATGGATTTTAAAAGCAGTTTTCAGCAATCAATAGAGTGATTCAAAAAAGGGGGTTTAAAAATTGTTATATTATTATCTACATCGCACACGTGCTTAACCGGTGCGGGTCACTAGAATCTTATAACCTTCACTTGACCGGGGTAGCATGTCATCTGTTTCTTTCTCTATTTGTGGATCTTAGCTGTTGCTAAGTAACAGTCGTTGCAATCTACAAATTTAAATGACTGATGAAATCGATACACTTTTTGCATATACCACCATTTTGATACAGTAAACGAAACCTATCAATCGAAATCGATTTGATCTATAATTAACACAATTGTCTTGTCTCCTTTTTATTTTGGCGGGTACATAGCAGAGGTCAACACTAAGCATTTTGACTAGAGTTTGGCACAATTACCTTCTATTCCGGATCTAAACATTTATATAGTACTTACCCACCATATAGTTTTTGTGTTATTACTGACAGCTATTAAAGTACTTGAAGGTATAGCCTCTACGTTAATTAAACTAACTAGATAATTTTCTTTAATAATCATAAAAAAAATATGATTGGAACTTTGTTGAGTTAACTAACTTAATTGGTGATCTGGGAACCGATGGAAAATCTGAAGTTATTATGACATAACTGAATAGTGATTACGTAACTTAACATAACGCCTGTGTTCCTCCCATGGGTTAGGCAGAGGAGTAACTATAGTACGATTTGGTACATATACATTTCGCCAGTCAAGGTATATGTAATACGGCCCTAATACATGGCTATTGCCATCAAGCATGCACATGATGCAACTGATTAGAAAAGAGGCCCGGCCTGGACATTTATCCCAGAACGTGGGCAGCTGGACGAAAATAATGTGGCATCTCTTTAACACTAATCCTACTAATATATTTTGTGAGGATGGATGTATGGATGTTTGTTACTCTTTCATATCAAAACGGCTGAACGGATCTTGATGAAATTTGGCACAGAGGTAGAGATTTTTATTCGACATCACGATGGCGAAGGCGCGGGTGCCAGCTAGTAAGTATAATAATAATTCCAGCCTATTTGTAACCTCTGGGTCATCACTACTTTTTAGAGAAATATCGGTAAAAAACGGAACCTTCATAGATTCGTCTCGTATGTCCGTTTGTCAGACACTTTTCTCTGAAACTTTTGTCGATACACAGATGTTTGACAAGCAGGTAACTGGGACACAAAAGTTAATTGAATGTATCATATGATTAACCAAAAAAATAAGGTTGGCTCTCCGTATCCGTACATGTATAAACGGACGGTTGAAAAAAAAAATTACGTTATTAATTAGGTACCTATATAAATGTGTGAGAAGCCGATCGACAGTTCTGGGGGGGGGGGCAGTATTTGAGTTTTCTAATTAAAAAAAATATTTTCGGCTATAGTTGTTAAAGTTTAATAAATAATGGTCATTTTGTAGAACGTCAGTTTAAGTTTAAGTTGGATATTTAGTTTTGGGCAATTGGAGATTTTTGTAGGACTACAACAACTATTTTGTGGAGTGACTTTTTATCTGACGTCCACAACCAAGTCGAGTAAATAAAAGAAACTGCTTGGTAAGACTGGTTTATTTATAAAAAATAACGTTTGGGTACATGCCATACTGGAGCTTCTGAATATCCGTACTCAAAGTATTTAGTTTGGAATATGTCCGTGGATTTTAAATAATAAAACTGTAAGCAAATTCACAAAAAAATATTAAAACAAAATATTTATAAGAAAGTAAAGGCACGCTAACAGGTAAAAAATACCGGCAAAGTACGAGTCGGACTCCTGAAGCCGCTGTCGCACTGAAGGTTCCGTACAAATTTACTTGCTACATAAACGGCCACATCTTTTGACCGCGTAGATGTAGAGAGTATATGGTTTTAATTTCAATTCGTTACCTCCACGCGTTCTTGAGATAAAAGGTCTAGACAGACAGATGGACAACAAAGCGATCCTATAAAGGTACCGTTTTTCCTTTTGAATTACGGAACCCTAAAAAAGGAAAAACAACTATAGTATCCCAAAAAACTTAAATTAAGGTGCTCCTACACCGGGAACATTCGCTTGCAATGTAACAATCTAAGATTTGATTTTGTACAGAAACAAGTGAATCTCAAACGTTACATTACAAGTTAAAGCTCCATGTGTGGGAACACCTTTAGATACATATCCAAAACTTATTTTTGACCAGCCTACACATATTGAGACCATCAAAGTGCTACTTGAATATATTTTCTAATACTAAGTAAATAAATAAATAAATACAATTCATTTATTTCGGATAACTCGATCCATATTAAAGACACATTAGATTAGACAAAATAAATTAGATTAGTTTAAAATAAATAAATTGAATAAGTGCATGCCTAACTGCATTAGCTGCTTAAAACAATTTCAACAAACGTTAAGTTCCGAAGGTCGACTTAAAAGCTTATAGTAATACCTAATGTAATAGATTAGTAAGTTGACGCTACTTACGCATTTAGTGATTTCCTAACGTTGTATTAGGTACTTGCGCCATTTACTCAGTGGCATGAATTTATGGTCCTTTTTTGCTTATCTAAGCTAATTATTATGCACATGATAATAATTCTGACTTTAAGGACCTTTTTGTTGTTATTGATTAATATACCATTAAGTTTCCGAATCTCAGATTGGGCTAAGTGCTTTTGGGGAGCATCTTGCAGACTGTCTCAATAATAGCTTGTACTTTGGATATGCCTGATTTGTGACAATGGTCTTCAAACGGACAATTTTGGTAATCTACTACATACTAAACTTGTCAAAATCAACCATTATGCGATCATTCTGACACCATTGTAATAGCAGATTTAGGCCCCTGGCGTGGTGGGTGTTTATGTAATGTACCTTAGATTAGTGTACAGTCAACAAAAATGATTTTTTTTAGGGCTCTTTAGCTCAAAAGGAACAAACGGCTTCATTATAGGACCACTTTATAGTTCGTCTGTCTGTATGTCAACAAGACCCTTTATCTCGTAAATGCGTGGAGGTATCGAGTTGAAATTAAAAGCCTGTGATCCCTTAGTGTCCTGAAAACATCAACGCTCTAAGTGAATTTATTGTCTAAAGATATGGTTGTGTATGTCGCGATTTTGTACGGAATCCTCACTCCGACTCGCACTTGGCCGGTCTTTTTATACTTTGAACTATAAACCCTCTCAATTGGGTCTGAGTATGGGGGTATTTTTAATCACCATTTATCACCATCTAAGATCACTTGGGTAACCAAGAAAAAAATAACGATATCTTAACTATACAAATCCTTTCAGCGGCTTAGAGAAGAGGTTAAAAATAATATTACACGCATTCATTCAAGATACGCGAGATAAACATATTCCTTCCTTGACAGTATTAGGGTAAAAGTGGCATTAATATAAATTCAAAACCACAACCTGTCTTTATAAAGTCAGCCCATAAATAATATCACTCAGATCCAGCTTGTCCCTTGCTGTCCCTCAGCGACGCCCTAAGCCGAGACTCGTACCCCACAGGGGGTGCCCTTAGCGTGTAGTCGTTTAGTTTGTAAGTTTTACACCCTGGCTGGAGGTCTTAATTTTTAAGGCACCCACAGGATTCGCCCGGTTAAGCAGACGACAACATCCTTGATTGAACTGCGAGATGCCATTCATGAAAAAAAATGTCTTTATAGTACACTAGATCTTTCCCATGATTTCGGTCGCGTGGAAATTGATGTATGTACTTTTTCCGGGATAGCAAGCCTATGCTATTTAAGACTATAATTTATCTCTGTGTCAAATTTCATTCAAATCCGTTAAGTAGATTTTCCGTGAAAGAGTCACAAACATCCGTACACACCCATATTTCTAACAAACTTCCGCGTATAAAATATTATAAGTAGTAGGATAGTATACATTTTCCCCTTAGTAATAACAGTACAGATCATCGCTTGTCCTACAAAAAGATCAATTAAGTAGTTCTTAGAACCAGACAAAGCCTCACATAGCCTTTGTCCTTAGTCGGTTGCGAACAAATCGGTGCACTTGATGAACGTAGGCTGATAGTATGACCTTAATATTTATAAGCTGCTTTTCTCAATACATTAAGTTTATAGGTCGTATACAATATCCTAGTAAGTAAGTATAGGTTTTGTCTTACCGCATTTTCTGCATTGCACGACTAAGTTGTGGTACTAGCTCCTGGTTTTAAATATTAAAATAGGAGGTTATTATAACCTATTAAGTAGTGGTTACAAATAAAATGTCTCCTTAAAAGTTTGGCTATGCATCGATAATTTTTTATCTCTTATTTAGTTGTGAAAAGAATGATAATAATGGCCGCATTAGTTTATACGTTGTATTGCTTGACTGTTGAGTATGTAATATAAAGTATTGTTTTCCATCAAGTATTTCTCAGTAGCCACGTAGTTTGGAGTTGTGTACGGTTGATGGTAATAGGCTCACCCCCTTTTAAATAGGACTTAAGTATAACTCGCGATACGTAGATGCTCTATTAAATACATCTCTTCCTACCCCTTTGGGTAATTAACTCATGGTAATAAGAGTTTGTGTTGTATAATTAAAAAAATATATAAATGCAAGAACGTCAATAATGACTTACAACGTTATCAGAGGTATTAAGTAACTAAATTAATATTGTAAATTCTAATTTAAGAAAATATTATCACGAAACCACTCGCCAGAAAAGGTTTAATCTCACCTGATTAACATGTTGAAGACCGTCAGTTGAAAAGGGCTATGTTTTACTCGACTTAAGATACAATTTTATTAATATTGATAATGGTGATGACGTCAATTGGTTTAAACGAAAAAGATAATTGAAATTAATATCTAAAATTGAGCATTTTATTTATGCCGCAAATCCTAAGAAACCAGGCTCCAATTACTTCATTATCTTACTTTAATTTCTCGAACGTCAAACAAAAGTAAAAGATGATCCGTAACGACTGTAACCTTTTTCTATTAATCTCTTTGTATCTGCGACCACGCAAACAATTGACAATAGTTATTTTTACCTCAGCAAGTCAAACACGTAGGCTTTGCTACATGAAAACACTGGGAAAAATGTGATTTTGCTCACTGCGTGAGACTAAGTAACTTTTTAATTTTTCAGCCAAGAGAGCCGCGCAGTCTCATTAATACGTTCGGAAATGCGTAATAACCTAAAATTGAAAGACATGTCGTAAAATAGATGATTAAGTTTTTTTATCAAAATTAATCTAAAACTATCATATTTGAGCTGTTGAGGTGAAAAATAATATACCTACTACACCAAATTGAACAACAAAAAGTTCGGATCAATGCCTTTTTGTCTCTGTTACCTTCAAACATTTACTTAATCAGTCCTATAATTATTTTACATTGAAATACGAACTGCGAAAAGAAACTTCAAAGACTGGGGCCAAATATAATCAAAGTTACACAGTTAAACTATTTTTATACGTGGGTTTAATGTGGAGATTGGCAAGACACTTGGGGTGTTGGGGACGGGAAGCGGAGTCCTTATTGAATTATTACCGAGAGATGGTAGAAAAAGTGTTGGCAGCCACATGTCAACACACGAATGACATGTGGTGCAAGGGGAAGTAGGCGTCTACCAAACCCTCAACCGTTAACAAGAGTAGGTACCAGTAATGATGAAGATGTTGTTTATGCTGGTTTATAAGCAGTTAGACTCGCGTTCATTGAGTTCTGTAGAGCAAGAATGCATAAATACTAATAATGACGTATAATGTATTAACTGGTAAATAATGATTATATAGTTGTGTTCCGTGTCATAATTGGATTGGTATCGAGCTTATGTATGGCACCTCTTTGTCTAGTATCTGCAATGCATCGTCAGCATCAGAGCTCAACATAAAATAGAAGAATTTCTTTTTTTGAAAAAAATATTGACAAACTGCACATAAAATATGGTTCGATAAGTTAACATTTTTGTCCGATATATTGTACTTAGAGTTTCTCTCAGCTGGGGAAAGGCCTCCCGCATATCCTTCTAGCTGCTCTTGTTCTGTGCCACCTCGAACCACTTTCCAGGCTGGTCCCTCCACCCACAGGCACAGGTCAGCGGTCGTTACGCATATACTACCAAACTTAAACCCCGAAAATGTAAGAATAATCTGAAGGTTATATAGTTTTACCTTTAGTTCTTGCCTTCAGTTCAAGCTTTCCTTCCGAATTTCTGCTTACTAATGACATCCTAGCACTGACCTTAGTCTTTATTCACAAAGTTGCATAACCAATTGTTACATTTAACGCTTTTTATAACATAGAACTATCGAGAGTGAGATGTTAACTGTGTTACCTCTAAACTATTATTATTACCACAAGTTTTTGTAATATTAAACTGTGTGTGTCTTGTGAATAATCAACTAGTTGGTAATTTAGCTTAAACACACTGCATTTGGCTTAACTCGAAGGGCTAATACCTGTCAGGTACAACGTATAAATACATGATAAACTATTGTTCTGAAGCATAATAATTGCACATCTGTTTATTCATTTGTCCGCTTCTCACGCAAAACATAATATATGCAATATGGGTCAGTGTTGACTATAATTATGACATCTTTGTTTTCCTCCGCAGCGATACAAACCTTTTCCAAATCAAGTTTAGATTAAACATTGAAACAAGAAAAATGCAGGCAAATATTACTTTAAAAATAAATTGTTTGTGATTCCCTATAATTAACCTGGTTGGTTGAGTCGACATGCTGAATAATAATAATTCCTCTTTGTTTAAGTTAATAAAAATGTATCGTGTCCATAATCAGTTTTTTATTACAACTTGCAATTTCCTGATTTGAAACTGGTTTATGGATTGCTCAAGTCATTCGGAAGTGCAATAGACTCTGTATCAATATTCATTTTAAAACAAACAACTTAATGTTCAAATAGATAAGGATCTTAGAAATCGTGCTGATATTGGTGTTCCCACATAACAAAATCACACTTTATTTGTTTGTGTTTCAAGGAGTTTCTACAAATACATATTTATTCATAAATGTACCATTCGTTGGTTTCATGTCTCTGTTTCGACTAATACACACCAAGTGAAACAAGCAGTTGAGGACGATAACATAATGATTACGAATCTCATCACCACATCAACCATCATTCGACACGGCTTTGGAAAGGAAATTTTGAGTTACAATCTTAAAAGTTGCCTAAATACAGTGTCCTGTTTTTAGTTATGAAAGGAACAAACCGGTACGGAGAGCGCAATGTGCTCCCCGGCTCGAGCAGCCCGCTCCGCCATTCACGCCCGCAGCCAGCCCATTGCTTGGGTCAAGGCGACGTTCAACTTTATTGTTAAATTGCTGCAATTTATATTATTTGCTTTTTTAGAATCGCGATTACGATAGATAAGGTTAAACATAATGGTTGTTGCCTAGACATTGGAGCATCTGAACGGTTCGTGTGCAACTCAATGAGATGAATTCTTTTATAACAGACATGCAGTTTACATTCTTAGCGACACTTATAGATGAACTGCAAAAAACTGCGCTTATGTTACTGTGCCATATAAAACAAGGTTAATAAAATGTAAACTGAGATTAATAGTCTTGTTACTAATTGAATTACGAGTAAGTATAAATTAATAACATAAAATAAATTGCTTATTAAACTTTTGGCGGGCACGAGTTACGAAACAAACTAAACGTACGAACTTTAACGTTGAACAAAGCGAGCAATTGATCGATAAAATTGTAAGGCGATTTGCAATAAATCGTCGGTGGTCCGCGTCGGAAATGAGATCGCTATGTAGCTTCGTGACCGGAAGGTGCAGGGTCCTTGCTGTGACCACGAACAGCACCGCCTCTGCAGCTCCCAATGGCACGAGATTGCCATTTCCTTAAATCACGATACATTATCTGTGTACATTACATCATAACTATATCAAACTGAAGCGAAGCTTAGTCTTGAACGAGGTGATTGTATTTTACAGACTGAAAGCATTCCTCTGCGAGCATTAGCCTGAACCTTGACCGACAGACACGTTGACTACTGTATTGTCTACTAGGTTGATGACATGTGATCTTTCAACACTCAACTCAAGGCTCACTCGCATTTCAATCCGTATCCAAGATTGGTTTTACGTGCCGATTAGGACGATATTTTTTTGTATTTATAAAAAAAAAATTGGTTCGACCTTCGGAACAGGTAAACGAATAATAATAACAATTAAAATACTAATTAAAGTGTTAATTACCGGTCTCATCTATTTCGTGTCAGGAATAGATAACCACATTATTAACGTATGAAAATAATATAAACTTCATATTAGTAAAGGCAGTTATAAATATCAACTTCCGCGGTTTTTCAACCGTAATTACATGTAGTACGACAAAGGCACGATACAGACTGGTATATTTTGCAATTTACCTTTAATGGTTTGCACTTATTTAACGTAAGAATGTACGTTATGTTTTGCTTGTCCAGGTGTCTGATCTGATTCAATCTTGCAGTGCCGACGTGACTTGGGATAAGATTATTAATGGCCGGTCGCATTCCTTATAAACCTGGTTTAATTTGTTACTAAGAGCAGGATCTGGCTAAGATATGGTGACATTGTATTCTTTCTTATATGGAACGAATATATTCCGTAGTCTTTTTAGATTCCTCCCGTACCTCCCGTACCTCAAAAGGAATAAAATATCTATATTGGATCAGTTTGTTGTCCGTCTGTCTGGTGGTGGGTCGGTCGGTCTGTCTGTCAAGGACTTTTATCTCGGGGACGCGTATCGAGTTGTATAACATATGTTGTCCCTCTGTGCTGCGAAAACCAATCGTCGATGTCTACGCAGTCAAAAGATATGGCTGTTTATGTGGCCAGCTTATACGGAACCAGGAAGGAAGTAGGTAGGAAGTGTTCGACTATCTCCTTCTGTCTTATAATTTACTTTTGTTTTCTTCGTCCATGTTCACAAATCCTGTATTTAATACACGCACACCAGATGCGATTTCTATTATAGTCTCTTGATTTGTCTGAAGTCTTCCTAACCGTTTTTAGGTCACGGCGGCCAACCTCGGCAGATATTAGCTGTCGGCGCAGGAGATGTGCACAAGTGTTTGGGCAGGCGCAATGTTCACTCACTCTTATAGTCCGATGAGACGGCAGTCCGACGCGACCGGAGAGAGATAAGGCGCAGGACCGAAGGCTTCCAAACTCTGGACTGTTACTAAGAAATTTGTAATGGAAAAATTCATTAACACTTTTCGTACGTCTCGAAAATCGAATCCAGGACCCATTGTTCAGCACTTGCAACCGAGAAATCAACGGAGCAGTCATAACTAAGAAAGTCGTGTCTATACGTCTGTTATCGACGTTACATCGTATACCCGCCCTATAGATGTGTAGAAACAGTTTGTGTGTAGTATTGTTGCTTGTCATTCCACATGATCAAATCAACTCTTTCCAATTGATTTTCTACTATTGTTTAACAAGTCAAGATCCGTTTGAGAGTTTTTATTGCAGAAATTAAGATTTTATCTGAAAAAGCATCATTTAATTAGAATAAAATCACGTAATCGCATCTAATGATCTAATCAGAATATATAAGTATCATATATCATGCTTTTATTAAAAATGATGTTCAGGAAGGTTGTTGAACTTTGTGCAGCAAACTGTTTACTTTTCCTGAAAGGAAAAGTTGTTCGTTTATTATATATGTACACGCTTCCCTCACTCGTTTATTAACCGACTTAGGAGGGCTGACTCCGAAAAGGAGGAGGTTCTCAATTCGTCGGATTCTTTTTTTTTGTATTTTCACCGTTTCCTCAAAGACGCCTGGACCGATTTGCAAAATTCTTTTTTCCAAGTGGTCCCAATTTTATGTATATTGCTTAGGTATTTTAGGAGTTATCGTCTATAATACATATTTTTATCTCTATGTTTATAGGCGATTTGCTAATATTTTATAGTAACAATGGAAAATGAAACCTCGATAAAAATTAGGTGATAAGTTATTTTCCAAATTTTAGTTTTTTTTTAACGATGTTTATTTTTAATTCTTCAGTTTCGCTGATTGCAGGCATATCTAGATCATCACCAACTTCCTAGAGTCTTCCAAACCATGCTACAACTGTAGCCGACGCAGATGAGTCATCTGCATAGCTTTTCCCAACTGCGATGAGGACGGCTTCTAGTCTAACCGGAAACAGAGTACCAGTATTTCACATGGGTGATATTATGAATCTGCTTGTCTGATCTCCACATCAGTTAATGGGTAATACAATAAAAATCTTATTTTTAAAAGCTGCTTTATTTTTGTAATACCTAAAATAATTTCTACCCTGTTAAATGGTCGACCTTTGGGGCTGAACAAATAAAGAAATAATAAACCTGCAGCGGCTACTTTATTTTTATCTGTTCCATAACTAGGTACACCCAGTGATCCTTTTCACTGCATATAGGAGGTTTCGATTCCGACCCTGGCTCAGTCCATGGTCCGGAGCGAGAGGGAATGGGAAGCGGTCACCTCCTTCTGCGAAGCAGTCATGCTAGCGAAGGAGGTGGCCGGGCGTTTGAGGGAGAGAACCTCAAACCAACCCAGCCGCCGCGGGAAACGCCCCGGGCGTGGCTGGGGTCGTCTCGAGACGACTCCCGACCACCGAAGATGCGGGCCTGTGGACGGTGAGAAATGGGTAGCTCACCGTCGGCCCGTCTATTGTCGACAGGCCTTGTCGACGGCGGGTTAGTGTTTCACGCGGGCCTCAAAGAGATGTCAGCAAAACAGAGGGGCCTGCCAGGGCCACCGCCTGCAGGGGTTGCGTGTTGTTCGAAAGAGATACAGCGGGGCCCCAGAACCTAAAGAGAAGAAACATAGGTGGATTTTAGTCAGACCAAGTCACACACTACCCCCCGCTCCGCCCAAAGCGGGAGAAGTTATTTATTGATTTCCCATCAGCAAAAAAAATATGGTGGTCTCGGTAAGTAAGAACGGGTTAACGGATGGTCATCCTCGGAAACCGTAATCTTCAGATCAACCATAATGTCTTTTATTATTGTGACTCGACCAGAACCAGATCCGCTCTCGAACTGTTCCTTCAGGCACACAATTAAATGAATCCTAGGAACTTCTTGGCCGATTTTTTTTTCACCCATTGCCTGTATTATGCTCAAGTGATCAAACTCGTATAGTTGGATATATTTTGGAAAATAATTTAAAGTTATCGATACTTATCGCGGGCCGGCAGTATTTATATCAGTAATAACAATAACTGTTATAACATTATAATAAATGCCTTGTGTAGCTAGTCGATTAAACACAGATAACCGGACTGTAACGAAACACATAGTAATTATAAATAGTTATTTAATAGATGACGTGCTTTGCTAACTTTGTGCAAATATCGATAAGTCGCAACTAGTCCGCCTTGTTTCGGTTTTATGTACCTACACGGAGAGCATCACGAACATATATAGATTACATTACAAGGGTACTGTATTTCTCGTAGGGTTAGGTACTGATATACCTACCTATTGCCTGTTGGTCACCTGGTGTATTTATTTCCATGTGATTAAGACGAATCAGTTACCTTCAACTGAGCACAATCCCTAATTTAGGGCTGGAATAAGAAGAAATAACTATATACCAAACACACCACAACGGTCTCTACGGATCTAAATTTGGTTTTCATGGTACGTTAATTAAAAACAAAGTTACTAACTGCAGTTTGACGAAAAAGTTTCATTTGTCGTAACCTAAATGTCAAATCTTGTTTAAATCAATTTTAAGTTTTTGTTTTTGCGGTCTACACACCTAATTTATTTCGTTATTTCAGAAATAAGAGGAGGAGCGGACACAATTGTTACAACTTTAAGGGCAAACATCATCAATTCGTCAAAGAAAAAACAGGTTTAGATACCCCGACATCATTTTTAAGACCTACTGATAGTTACCCCATACGATTTTATACATTGAAGTTGTGTTTTCAACCGCTAGTTACATGTATGGAGAGTCACGCCATTTTTTTTCATGCTTTGACATAAAGATTCTTTGGTTTGGCAGCAACATTCTCGGAGTGACGTGACCGTGACCTGTGACAGAAACAGAATATGACAGAGCAAACCTGTCAGGGTTCTGAACCGTATTGATATTATTGTGTGTCCACATCTGGGGGTCTAAAATGGTCACTCAAGCAGAATCATAATAGGTTAATAATATGAATTCAAAATATTGTTTTCTGTGACGATGTGGTTTTAGACTTATATTGCGATACTTTAAAGGACGCGGACGTGGGAATCAAACCTAAAACCTGATAACCAACCTCATTATTCAGTACCTAGCGCTTGTGACTAATGTACAAACATGGGTTGTTTACAATTTGTCTTTTATTCATAAATATAAGAAAAACATTTACCTAATGCTAGTAATAATACAGACACGACTCTTGACACTGCTTCTGTTTTTCTCTTTCCTATGTATTCAGTGCACCGTAAATAAGTAGATCCGGGCTATTACTTTGAATGTCAGCTTTATATTTTATTCACATCTTAAGGTGCTTGCAGGACGAGAGATATGTAACTGTGATATTTTAACTTTGTTGAGCTTCGTTGTCAGAAAAGCACCGCTTTTCTAATGGTGGCTACTGCTGATTCTCGCTTTCAGTAGTTGCAGTGGGAAGAAAATAGTGTGGCGGGCTTGTCTCTCCGCTCGCAAACATGTCCAAAGGTCCATACGAGGTTCCTAAGAACCACGCAAACCGCTATTAACATGTCTTTTCCTGCTCAAAGTCGATGTCTAATAGTTTGCTCTGTTCCCTTCTGGCACGCTATCACATTATGTACGGCAAAATAGAACAAAATGGAAAAAATATATTATTCCGATTTCACGTGAAACGTTATCAGCTATCAATTGGCAACACTTTCGCAATCAGTTAATTATGTATAAATTCAACATAATAGATCCTACGTAATACCCACCCAATCTGTAAGTACTGTGTAACTTTAATAACATAATGTAAAAAAATATGTAAAATCCTTACTAATATTATAAAAGCGAAAGTGAGTTTGTTTGTTTGTTACGTCTTCACGGCTTAATGGCGTAACCGATTTTGATGAATTTTGGTGCAGAGCTATTTTTTCAAAAATAGATTGAGATATGAGGGAGAAAGAGGCAAGATAAGGGAAAACTTAATTTTGCTATTATAAACAGTAAGGCGCAAGGCAAAAACTACAGGTAGCAAGCATCTGCAAATCAGGAAAAGGGAACTGTGTTAACCCGAATTTAACGCGAGCGAAGCCGCGAGCAAAAGCTAGTGTTATACAAACGACAAATAACTAGTCCCACGCAAATTATATATTGGCAACACAGAGCATATGACATTGAAATATGGATAGGTACCTGTATGGTCGCCGTAACTATGGCAACTTCATCACCACAGCCTTATCCCTTATATGTTGGGGTCAACTTCCAGTCTCACCAGATGGTTGGATGTCAGTATTTGACTTCCACGACTGGTTGAGAGACTTTTAGGCTATACCACTGGCATAGATCTACAGATGACAGCAGAAAACAATGGTTTAACGTGCTTATCAAGGAATGGAGGAAACTTTGTATGAGATGGGTAGTCACATGTACTCGCCAAACAGCCGCGGCTTAACGTGTGAGATTGAGGCACGAGCTATTCTCTCTTATCTCATAAATAACTGATCACGTTATCATCGACCCTCAAGTATCTACCTAGCCAGCAGGCAGGCGCTTAGGGCGTGGCAATTCCACACATAGAACAAACGAATGAATCAATATAGTTTACAATGCATCCTGTACGTTTAAGTCTATAATTAATAGTTCCGTATCCGTCTAAATGATCATGTTAATAACAACGTTTTTTTTTTAATTTATTGTCCTTTGATTAACCGCTTGACTTCCTCGTATCATTATCGGAATGTTATAAAAAGTCTGTCAATACTTAATTTTATAAGAATAAGTTCGTCGATGTGGGTTTTGATTTTTTAACTTTGATATATGATGACATATTATTATCGATAATGCTCGATATTCATAACCGGAATTAATCTGTTCGAAAATGCTGTTGGTTCAATATCTTGTACCTCTGTACCTTTCCTGAATAGTTATTTAGAAAATAATTTACTATTCAGAGTAAACCTGAGAACCTCAGAAACCGGGCATTAATCAATCAACTTAGGCAGGTTCTGTTATGACATTAAATAATTTATTTGCAAGAATATTGATCACCTAAATATGAATAGCCAATGCTTACGAGTACGTTGCGAAATATCTAAAAATGTTACACCATACTATATTATTATTAAAATGCCGCTTCATAAATCTAATTGGCAAAAAAAATGTGTAATTGCCGATAGGACCTACCTACATGATAATTATGACGTAGGTACTTGTGCCGTTCGGGGCAGGACGGATATAGTTAAGAGATCTCTTTAGATATCATAATTATCCATTATCTGGCGGATCTCAATCCTGTTAGGCTCAGTATTGTGTCTAACAACATTTTTTCATAACTTTAACCGTCTTTTTACTACAGACAGTCCCGCCTGTCCGAACGGCCTGTCAGCACGGTCTGACAGTACGTACTGACAGGTCCATCTCTTTAGTCTTTTTACTTAGTGTAGGTTCACATTAACTCGAACTGTAGGCCTACTATGACATCTTAAAGCAGAACTTATTCCACTGAGTGAAAGAGATGGTGCTAGACACCCTGTATAGCTCTGTCCCTTTCCCTCAGCGGAATAAGTTCTGCTTTAACACGTCATGGTAGGATAGCTGATAGTTTTACCAGAACGAAAAGGGTGTCGGATGGATTGCATACTTAAATATGTTTTTAGCCGACTTCAAAAAAGGAGGAGTTTCGCAATCCAATTGGGTGAACCGCTTATTTTTTTATTTGAAAACTGGTGCTTCCCATGTGGTCCAATTTTAATTTGGTCCAGTTCTGTCAATTGGCATCCAAAATATACAAAACTAAACAAGTCTATTTTTTCTTCTAATGTATTTGGCCGATAATATCTCTTAGTACCAATGAATATGGTGAATACTCGATAAGGATTTGTGGCCGATACCATCAGATGACAACGAAAACGGGTGAAATTAAAAAAAAACTTCTTTTAACATAGCGCTGCACACATTAAGGCGAAATGATTAGACTGCCGGCGAAAATATAACAATTACCGGACGTTCAGCAACGATTTCTGTCGGGTCGAACATAATATTGGCATTCTGCATTGTATAGGTGGAATCCGCAACTTCTAGTGTGAACAGCAAGATCCAAAAAAAAGGCAAAACTGTCGTTCCGACATAATGTGAGCCTAGCCTACTAGGAAACACCCACATCCTGTACGTACAATCCGGTATGTATTCCCTGTCTTACGAATTTGCATGACTACCGGAACCGGTGGATAAACCGAGTTTAATATACTCCATGAGGTTTTTATATACTTACCAATAGCATTCTGACCATAGAATGCTGTGGAGAAGATGAATGAAAAACGATTATAATGTAGCGTAGATAAGAAGGTTTTGATAGATGTCTAGAGTGACAACAATGTAAGGAATGAGTATATTAAAGGAAGTTACAAAGTTGCGCCTGTTACAGAAAAAAATAAAGAGAGTCGGTTGTCTTGGTATAGATATTAAGCAATGAGGAGAGAGGAAATGTGATTAAAAGAGTGATAGGTTTGTAAGATGGCGAGTGTGGCCAAATACAAAATGGATGGACTGTGGAAAGAACGATATGAAAGAGAAAGGGCACAAAACTGCGAATCGGTGTGATACAAAATCACAACAAAGAAAAGTGCGACACAGGTGACATAAATCGTAAAAAAGAAGTGCGTACTTTTTTTTTTTTTTTTTTTCGGGTGGGAAATCATCCAATGACTTCCCCCGCTCTGGGTGGAGCGGGGGGGCATGTCAGACTTGTACTGACTAAAACCCACCCATGTTTCTTCTATTGCCCTTTACGTTCCGAGGCCGCGGTATCTCTTTCGAACAACCCGCAACCCCGGCAGGAAGTGCGTACTTCTGTTATTGCTAATTATTATTTATTATTATTATTGACTTATGCAAAGCCATTTACCAAAAAATCACAGTAACATTAATACCGAAAATATAATATTATATAAGAATCCATAAGGCATCCCGATACGGACAGGTTAAGTTAAAATATAAACCCTGCAAACAGGAAAAGGAACTACATCGTTTAGGCTTCATTACAAAATATTCATAGTATAGAATATACTAATACTATCAATATTTTGTAATGATTTTGTCTTTGGTCTGCTTAAGATGAGATTTCTTTCCGACTAATTCCGATCTGTTTACCGCCCACACGTAACTGCCTATTTAATTATTTGATTGCTCAATACTTATTCAATGATCCATTTCATTATTTTTTATCGTTAATTTTGTTTCCTTCAACACAAATTTTAACTGCTGATCTTGTTAATGTATATAAAAATAAAATGGAAATCTTTTATTTACAGACAACTTTGACCCACGTTGTGTTAGTATTATCATTAAAACCTATGTTAGTACTTATAGAAAAAAAAATTGTGTGGCCAAACTCAGCCCCTGGTAGATTTATCAAGGCTCATGTATATGCATTTTGTAATTATAAACTTACCAAAACTACCATATAAATCTGCTTTAAATCATAGCGTTTTCAAAGCGCGTGTTAGTAATGTAAATATTAATTGTTAACAATCTACGTCATATCGGATCTCCATAACATAGTACCGCTATTAATATTATAATAATGTTTTATAGCTACTTCCTCTTGCGACCGGCCTTGCGATATATCAGCAGGTGATGGACAAATATACCTACTACTATTACACAATGTTTACGTAATGTACTTTCTTGGTACCTATTACACTCGTTGACAAGGAAACAGTTAACGTTTTAGGAAAATCACATATCCGTAACATATTTTGGGTTTTTCCAAAACTGTAAGAATGTCATTTTGTACCCAAGTTTACAACTCAGCCAAAATTGTTGCAGTCGAAAGCGTAAATGATTACTTCGATACGGTATTCAATGCTGTAAAGTGCAAACTAGTGTTGACAAGTGACTTGTCTTCTGTAAACTGTTTAAATTCTACGAAATGATGTACTATTCTACGGTTTCCGATATAAATTATCCTGGTGTCACCATGCGTCATTTACTTAGAAAATTTGTCGGGTATTCACCTTTTTGGAAAAAAACTACATGGCTGGTCTAAATTTGTTTTGTTTTTCTGTTCAATTCTGGGTACGGGATCTCCGTATTTTTGTGTTGTCACCTTGGAGTCACTTCCCTGTTGTTCTAGTGAGTTGGCGGTTGGTTTCAGTCGTGGTTCCTCAACTGAGCGTCGCCTTGGCACGAGTCGCTTTCCCACCTTATCAGACAATATTACTGTAATGGATAAATTAATTCGTATAATATCAAAACTCATTTGTTGACTGATTTCTGATTGTGCAACAAAAGCTGAATGTCCAAGGTTTATGTAGATACTTTGTTTATATTTTTAAAATTAAAGCAGTCAGCCAGGTTTGACCAGGTCTTTCACGTTTTGTTAATGTGTTTTGTTTTGATGTAGGTCTAGGTGCACGGGTATTGATGATGATTGCTGATTATAATATAATATATAAAAACAGACCTACGATTTAAGCTGTTCAAGCGTCACCCGGTCTAGTTTTTAAGTATTTCAGTAAATTAACATTTTAAACTAATTTATAGCGACGTGCTTGAATAGTCTTGTTTAAATATTTAGCTTATCATTCAAATCGTTTAACTAAATTGTTTTTGAATTTTATATTTTGAATAAAACGAATGGTGTGAAAATACGCACATTCATGACAAATATTTCAAGGTGTTAATTAAAAATTCAAGTTCAAACATTTTTAAAGAGGAATTCCTTTTGGGATCTTTACTGAGTTGAGCACCCACGCTCAACTCGGTAAATATGTAAAAGGAATTCCTTCAGAAACTTATCCTGTAATGGAAAAACAAAAACATTAAACGGTATGATAAACCTTTGCAATTAACCAACACGTGAAAACTTTTCCTTCCTCGAGGAAAACTAACGGTTACCTTAAATGATGTGTTTTTTATTTACTTTCCGCAAACATTCATTCATTTGAGTCACTAAGCATTTTTTGTTGTTGTTGGTGACCTAACATAACAAAAAACAACTCTTGAAAACATGTGATACGACATATTTTTAACCGACTTCAAAAAAAGGAGGAGGTTCTCAATTCGTCTGTATTTTTTTTTTTTTTTTTTTTTTTTGTGTTTGTTACCTCATAACTCAGGTCTGAGTGAACCGATTTTGATGATTCTTTTTTTATTCGAAAGCTGGTGGTTGTCGTTTGGTCCCATAAAAAAAATATCAAGATCCGACAAGTAGTTTTTGAGTTATCTTTAATAATACGTATTAGATTGACTTCGTGTACGTTGATGATATACTCATTCGTCGATTATATTTTAGAAGTTGTCGAAGACAAATGATCAAAAAATGGTATGTAGGTACTACTATGGTTTGGAAGGTCATCGCAGTTTTTTGAGGTGATTGTATTTTAATTTGGTGATAGATCTTCAGTGATATACAACGGCACTCTTTAATAAATGACAGCAAATCTGCCGTGATTGCTGCAATCACATGTATAAGTATGGGTTTCGCCAGGGTAAGCAGGCGAGTGGGAGCAGGGTGACCGTATCCCCTCCCCACCCCTCACCTAGTCATTAAGAAACATAAACATCAGATCAAGTATCAGCTGTATCCCCTAGGGGATGATGCATATGATTTCTGAATTGGTTTAATACTAAAGCATAATATAGATACTTAGTATTTAATCTATAGCTTGATGTGGAACTAAAAATTGTATCTAAGACGGGACTAAAGCTAAAAAGAAAAACTTTTTAACCGTGTTTGCGTATTATATCATAATACTATAACTAAAAATGTTGAAATAAAAACTTTTTAGTAAAAAAATAAAACCGACTTCTAAAAAAAACTAAAAACTGGAAAATAACTATATTTCCGGAAGTCGGTGGCCAATTAAGTCAACGAAACCAACAAAAGCCACCGACTTCCGGAAATATAGTTATTTTCCAGTTTTTAGTTTTTTTTAGAAGTCGGTTTTATTTTTTTACTAAAAAGTTTTTGTATTTGTTTTTCTTGTTTTCCTCACTTTTTAGTGTGAAATTGAGTTTTTTAAATTGTTTCGACATGGGTATAAAGTGGTTCTTATCCCGTTAAGTCGATCTCGTGGGAGAGTTTATGAATTACGTACTTATTAATGTATCAAACGGTCAAGTCGGAATCCACTGTTGGGCCCTAGTTGCTCGGCAGTTTGCTGAAATGGTACTATTTGGTTAAGCTGTGAGAAACAAAAATTCTCTCTTTAGTTTAATGGTGTGTGCACTTGTGGCATGTGCCAAATAAATATATTTTTATCTTTCTTTCATACGAATAAATGTCATCGATTTCTGAAATTGTATTAATAAATAGTTTTACAGAATTTCATTGATCAATGGAAGCATATCAGAATCCACTACGTAGGTACAATATAAAATAAGTTTTTAATTTTCAACGAGATTATGTATGTCCGTGGATCCAAAATATAGAGAACTGCAGGGTAAATTTAATCAATATCCCTTGTTTTATGCTATTTACACAGAACTTATATTTTCGTGACAATTTCCGGACTATGTACATAAATTCTATACAAAGCTCTCGTGCATTTTTAACCGTGACATTTACGGTCTATCTAAGCTTTAATCGATGGAACGAAATATCGGAAAGTATTTCCAGCGGCAAGTCCTACAGTTGAATGCACATGATTTCTCTAGGGACGAAGATTCCGCTTACATATTGTGCACCATTGAGTGCGTTAGGAAGTAATTGGTATACGGACTGGAATACTAACTTTGTAGACATATATAACACTAGCTTTTGCCGGCGGCTTCGCTCGCGTTAAATTAGGGGCAACACAGATCCCTTTTCTGATTTACAGGTACCTGCTACCTGTAGTTTTTGCCCTTGCGCCTTATTTATTGTAATAGCAATGCTAAGTTTTCTCTTTTTCCCTCTTTCTTCTTCATATTTCAATCTATTTTTTTTTAAATAGCTTATGTTCGTCTCCAGGGTCCCAACTATCTCTGTACCAAAATCCTTCAAAATCAGTTTAGCCGTTTAGGCGTGAAGCTGCAACAAACAACAAAACATCACGCCTGTAACCCTTACGTCAAGGGTTAGGCAGAGGTGTACAAGCATTCCTTACAGTACGAGCATTCCCACGTTTCTTGTCAGTCCAATGTTATAGGGGGCGAAGATATTGCTATCAAACGTGAGCAAATCCAGCCTTCGTAGCTACTAACAAAAAATTCCTGATAGAAAAACCCAATAACACTTTATCCTATCCGAGAATCGGTACACAACCTCAAGTTCAGTAGTCGCGCTGGCGATTCCTTAATATTATTCCTTTGCCATTGGGTATGCCGTTATGTTTGTGGGCCCGGCAAGCTTGCCGGGGTTGCGGGTTGTTCAAAAGAGAAACCGCGGCCCCGGAACATAACAGGCAATAGAAGGAACATGGGTGGGTTTTAGTCAGCACAAGTCCACACTCCCCCTGCTCCGGAACTTATTTGATGATTTCCCCAAAAAAAGGGGTCGGCGCAACATGCCTTCTTCTTCCAGCTGTCTCTATTAGTAATTTCATATTAGTCAACTTCCTTGTAATCATATCACCGTTACACAGTCCATCCATCATTTGCTTGGATTTTCCAATCACCCATCCAGAGTCATACTCAAAATCTTTCCTCATTCCTCAACATCACAGTGTGTACGTCATGCGGTTCATTTCCTTCTTATTATTAACCGTTTATTCATTTTTACATATTTCTTATTAAAATTAAAACAAAAAACATTAAAGAATAGTCCTTTGATATCGGTAACAGGGTTCAAACTACCGGTGGTCAGGGTTCCAGATAAAGGAACCTCCTATCAATACGAGTCGTCACCAAAAGTACCGCTTTCTGTGTCAAGCCCTTGATCCACCTGTCTAACATTAGTATTGGTTGAGGCTCTGTGCAGGTATTTTTAACATTTATTAGATACTTATGTATCTAATAAATATTACCTATATGAAGTTATCTTCATCATCGTTTTCCTGCCCTTGTCCCATTCTATTTGGGATCGGCGCAACACGTGTTCTTCTTCCATTCTGCCCTGTCAGAAGTCATGGCATTATTTACTCCTTTCTCCTTCATAGATACATAACTTATTAGTATTAAAGCTGTGTTCATACAAGTAAACATTGTACAAAGGCTGATTGGTCATATTTTACCAGTCTACTTTAGGGTGATGCAGAATCAAAACTGAGTGGATGCAATGTAAAAGAAAATTTCCAGGAGTAAAATGTTGTTATAATATAAATTATTAAGATAGTTGACAATATAATGTAACCATGTAACATGAAAACGGTGGGTTACAAAACATGAATTACTTCGTCTCATCGTAGACTAATAAAGACACACTAAGACAACTTTCAATCAAATAAAAATTAAAAACGGATTATCATTAAATCGCTACTTACGCACGAGCAGTAAATACATCGAAGTAATCATGTCACTCCACATTTAGCACGACCGGAGGTCAACACTGAGAGACCTTGTCCACTTGCAATTTGGATTTCATGTCCCCTTTTGTTCAATTATTACGTAACCATTACTTGTCCACCTTATGCTAGTTAACCACACATGGTCAAGATATGGACATTGTGAATAATGTTACATTAATACTAAATCAATGTATGTTTTATGAGCTTGTTGTCTTTCAGTGGCAGATATGTGCTGGGGAAGTTGCGCCATTTCTTCTCACCAACTAAAATATTAAGGTGTATCAAAGGGTTGCCGACTCCCTGCTTTGATGGAATGTCTTTGCCATTATGATCAAATGAGCTAATTCGCAACCTAATTTGAATTAAAATTGCTTTAGATTTTACTTGTAACGGCAATTACACGTGGTTTTAGGTGCGTAGTTGCTATTTTAGGGATTTTTTTCTTGTATTTTATCATTAATTTAAATAAATTATTATGTAATGGTAATGATGAATTAATTTGAAGTATTACGTGAGATTTGTGGTATTTGTATCACATTTTTTTGCAAGAAATATAGTCTAAGAATACATAGCCGAAACAGTGGCAGGCGTGTCGGTCAAACAGCAATTTCTTGCGAATAAACCTTCAGGGTCATGGTAACCGGATATCAGCGGTTGCCATGAAAGCCGGCAGCAAGCTTAGGAAATGCGTGGACTATCGGCAGACAAGCCGATGGTCGTACTTTGGTTTATTTATAGAAGCGTAAACACGTGTAGGGGACATTAACTCAGTCAGTTCTTACTCGACTAGGAAATGTGTAGTAATTTTTTGTAATCAGTACTTTTTTAAATTTCATTTAATAAAAACAATTGAATGCATATGTCTTTTTTAACTTGTTCTTTGTCACATTACTAGTATTGTGCTCTATCTGAAAGCTACTGGAAGCTTCAGAACTTAGGCACATACAAAAGGCAAGGCACATGGTCATGATGATACAGCATCTTTTGTCAAAAAATATATCAAGTGTAATCATAAGTACCTCAAGAAATAACTCATCTGGTATTAAATTAAGGATCATGACTCGATAAAGTTTGAATCTTTAATGGACGAAACCGTAATATAAAAGAGACAAGTTCCAAAATATTGAAACCCTGCTGATACCTTTGATTTGTAAACCAGCAGTCAAAGATCAAAGATAACTTCCGAAGTGTCACACATGCAAGGTCACAATTCTTCGGTAACTAGTTATATGCAATCTATACAATCCTAATATTAAAAAAAATACGTACTGTCACTATGTTTGTACTCGTCAATCTCTGGTACCACTCAACTGATTTTTGTCAATGAGTTATGGTTTTTATTAGTTCTATTAGTTCTTTATTATTAGTATTGTATTTTATTAGTTCTAACTTGAAAAATAGCTATGGACGTGAAAGGGGCGCCGTGCAAAGCTGGGACGCGTCTTTTGTTCATTAGGAGAAAAGACACCCTTAACGAAACACAGAGGTACTGTTCTCCCAGGAAATTGCGATATGTTTGTAGTTGTTACGGGGTTAGCAACTGGTGCTGATCAAACCAAAGTGGTTTGGCCAAAGATCAAAGATAACTTCAGAAGTGTGACGAAGATATCAATTAAAATATCAAATTTTTACACACAATTATCCAATTACTAGTTCTGAATATTCTTATTTAATTAAAAAAAAAAAATGCCTACCCAAAGCCACCGCACGCTGGGGTTGTGGGTTGTTCCAAAGGGATCGGATACACTCCCAACCTACGTGGTGATTTCCCGTTAGTAAAAGAAAGAAAGTATTGAATCATCCATCGGCAATCATCGGCACAATATTTTGAGCGCGTTACATTGACTCCTACTGTAAAACGTGATTTTCCACCCAAAGAAAAAAAAATCGTTTTCTAGCAATAGTTTTGCGTAGAGATTTTTTGTATAGAATGCTTGGTGTGCGGTTTAGTGAAGGGTCTGTTTACGCATTTTATAAATAGGAGGTTAAATTTGTATGTTTGTAAACTAAGTATCGATGTAGGAGGTAATCTTAGAAACTATTGATCTGACAGAAATCCTTAATTTGTGGCAAATTATATCCCGGAGTATCATAGGCTATGTTTTGAGGCTTTTTTGAGTTTGGAAAATCATCAAATAACTTCTCCCTCTCTGGGTGGAGTGTCAGACTTTTACTGAATAAAACTAACCCATGTTCCTTCTTTCATCCTGTATGTTTCTGGGCCGCGATATCTCTTTCGAACAACTAGCCACCCCGGCAGGCTGGCCCTGGCAGGCCCCTCTGCTTTGCTGGCATCTCTTTTGAGGCGCGCATGGATCTGTATACCTACTACCATTGCCCCCGTCCACAAGCCCGGATCTACGGTGGCCGGGAGTCGTATCTCGATGTTTTGACGCTCCCGTGGTATTTCTCGTGGAATGGAATTTTGTTCATTATTTTCCGACCGAGCGCGCGCGGCGTGCGATGCCGGGGGCAAAGGCTAGTCTACAATAAATTAAATCAGCGCGAACATTAAAAGAGTTCTGCAGTACATAGTTGTTTAGCACCAAGGTTCTGTACTGCCTCAGGCCTACACAGATGATGATTGGCTTATCTCGACTGCATCTGTCACGATTGTTTTTGCATTGTCGGTGTTATAAAGCTTTTGTTTTTATTACAATAACCCAGTAATGTATTTAATTTGAAAAAATATAATACATCTGGTACGAAAGTTAGTAATGATTAGGATTTTTTAGGAAAACTACATTATATTCTCAATCTCCTGGCCACAAGATAGACGGTTTAAGCAGACAACAGCCTCTAAGGTAACTGAAAAAATATACTTCTTTTTAGGGTTCCGTACCTCAGAAAGGAAAAACGGAACTCTTATGGGATCACTTTGCTGTCCGTCTGTTTGTCAAGACACCTATATCTGTGGTCCCTTGGAGCTCTGAAAAATTAACTCTTTAAGTCTACGCAGTCAAAAGATATGGCCGTTAGTACGGAATCCTCGGTGCGCAAGTCCAGACATTTAAAAACATATCACAAATTTCCAAAAATATTTTTTGGTAACTCAAACTCTAGCCTTTAATAAAAACATAATTATATCGTCTATTATATTACAACGTGACGCTGACATAACTTTAAGTTCGATTGACATAAGTGCCACTTGACTTCGTCGGTGGCTACCAAAGAAATGTTATCTTTCTGTGGTGGCTATCTCTTGGCTGCATGCTTATCAAACTTGCGACGAAGTAGCCCAGATATGGGCTGAAGATGGTTCAAACCCTACAGAAAATGTCCACTAGAAACCTAGTAAATGATAAAATTGTGAGTTATATATATCTTCAAATTTTATTATAACTTGTGACTTTCCGTGAGTCACTCTGTCATGAAACTTAATGTTATACGCGGTAGTGACACTGAAATTAATGACGGTACTGGAGATTCAAAAAATTCCGCCCAATCACTGTACTGTAATTAAAGAATTATAAAAAGAAACATTGTATTCTAAAAAGTTTTCCCCACATGTGGTCGATTTTTTGTTAGAGCTTACAACTCGCTACTAATACAGAAGCGAATTGTACAGTCTCCGACAAAAGTGTGTCGGTTAAGAATATTTATCTCGGGAACGCGTGAAGGTATCAAGTTGAAATTAAAACCATATACTCAAAGCTGTGGTTCCTTGAAGTTGTGGAGAAATCCTATCTCGAAGTCAACGCAGTCAAAAGATATGGCCGGTTATGTCGCAAGTTTGTATGGAACCCTCGGTGGACGAGAACCGGTCAAGATCGAGTAGTGTTTGCATCTTGACCGGTCCTTAAGTATGTAGTACAACAATGACAGTCCAAAGTAGCTCACTACAGCACAATAAATACAAGAGCACTACGGATGAGAAAAAACATGCTGCGGCCGTCGTCCAAAATAAATTTGAATAAGAGAGAATGATAAATTATGATAATAAAATAATAATTACGATAATTTGGATCTGTAGAAAAAATTTATTTTAAGGTTATAAAAATCATATTAAACAATTAGCTATTACTGCCTTGTTGGCAATTTATAACTTGTATTATTATTTATTATTGTTTAGCTACTTAGCTAAACATAAAATTACGATCATTTTTATATTTGTTCTAGACTGTACCATCTGTTTCCATCAAAAGTTTGAATCATTTATTAGATTTATTTATATATTCACTAATTATAATGTTTAAATTAATCAACACTCTCATTTTCATGCAAAAACTCGAGGAAATGAATTAGTTAGTTTGTTATGTATATTTTTGAGTTCTAAAATAAGACTGTATGGGTTGTTTTATTGGTGTTTCCGCTTAGCACCTCCGTTTCATTGCTACAATCAGATAACATGCCCTTGCAACAGACGTCATGCGGGCTACTGGGCTGGCGGTATATTTCTCTGCAGCTTTTTGTGTATATGAGTTTAAATGTTTGTAAACGCACCCACGATACAAAAAAAAATCCTAATGTGGGGCAACGTTTATTTAAAAAAAAAGCCTTGTGTCTCGTGTTCAGTTTTTACTTATGATATGTATATAATTTAGCTCTGAAAGAAATTATCGTCATCAATTGTTGCTTCACACTAGTTAAAGTACGGATGCTGCATTCACTGGCACACAAACCTGGACCCATAATATTATGCCTGTAATTCCCAAAGGTTCAAACTCACATTTCGCGCCTGTCACGCATTTCAGAGAGGCGCTTAATGCCTTGAACCAGTCTCAGACCCAGTTTTTAGGCCGCCACTCGAAAAGAGCAATAAAACTTTGCAACTCTCTCATAGGTCTACTCTGCCAGCACTATTCTAGGTGGCAAAACCGTCCTCAGATATGACCCCAGGACCTTAGTCCCGGGTTCTATTACTAAGTCAAGCCAACTGAATTGGTTCCTTCTTATAGACGGCAGTAAGCTAGCCTAACTTAGATACACCTCGGCTTTGGGAGTTACAAGCGTCATTTTATAACACACAAAAACCAGGAGTCCCAGAGAAAAGGAAATTAGCAAAATTTCTCAAATTCGTCAGTCGGCCGATAAAATAACACACAATCACACACATCTTCTGCGTAACTTTTTCGATTCAACCTATGCATGCAGCTGGATCCCACTTTGCAGCAATTGTCTGTAAGAACTCCTCAACCCAGGTATTGGTTAAAAGATACCCTCCAGGGAGATTGTTTTGTCATACTGTTGGACTACGAACTATCAATAAGGACTAACAAAGATCTTTGAATGACAGCCAGGACTAACTATTGATAAGACACAAGATACCAAAATATTTTATTTGTAGGAGAACCCGTCCGTCCGTCTACTGACAGGTGTCGACGGCGCGTTCGTGTTACACCCCCCTCAAAGAGATGTCAGCAAAGTAGAGGGGCCTACCAGGGCCGTTGCAGGGTGTTCGAAAGAGATACTATACCGGAACTGGAACATTAATGGGTATTAGTTAGCAAAAATCTGACACCACCCGCGCTCCGTCAAAAGCGGGGGAAGCAATTTGATGATTTCACATATGCTAGTTAACTGAATATTTTTTAATTCTTTTTTAAAACCTATTCTAGGTATTTAGATTATCACAGGCTATATTTACTTAGGTTGGACCTAATTTCAATTTTACAAAGATTTGTTAGGGAATGTTTGTTCCCCTTTCAAGTAGAAATTTACTGAATAAATGTTTTTGGCACGGAAACAATAACTGAAAATAAAAAAAAATACTGCATCATTAAGATAAAATTAGAGTGATTTTTCTGTTACGTTTGTTACTAATCTCGAAAACGGTCAGTAATTCTTTAAATATTTTTCCCCGTGTATTTTATTTTAACGCGTGTTCACGTCTTATCAAACGATGTCTTAATTATCTAATATATAAAAATCTCGTGTCACAGTTTTCGTTCCCATACTCCTCCGAAACGGCTGGACCGATTTAGGGTCTCAGCACACATATGGGATCGGAAAGGGATCGTAACCGTAACGCCTTTCGCCTCGCTGTCAACCATGCGTCAACCTACCGTATGCACGTAACGAAAGCGTATCAGCAGCGCCTGTACGTCAACTCGGCTACGGCTAGGCGACACCGCGCTTACGCCTCGCCGCCCCCTGGCTGACCTGGTTGGCACCAGATCAGTTTGAATCCAAACGTTAAGTGTAGCGCACGGTTATGTCTTGGTTTACAATACGTGAGTTGGCTATCATAGCCATAGCACTTGATGAAGAGGAAAAAGAAAAAGAAAGGGTGGACGAAGAGATGTGTGCTCGGGTACGGAGAGACGTAAGCGCGGGGACGGAGAAACGTAAGCGCGGGGACGATGAGCCGTAAGCGCGGTAATTCAAGTTCGGAGCCTGTTCCGAGGCGAGGCGATTACGTTATTATTCCGATTAGTGTGCGTTGCAGTAGGGAGTTTAATACAAACCATTCTGAACGGCTCGAGGCGATACGGTGACGATCCCTTTCCGATCCCATATGTGTGCTGAGACCTTTAAACGAAATTTTGTGTACATATCGTGTAGGTCTGAGAATCGGCCAACATCTATTTTTCATACTCCTAAGTGAGCAGCGGGTGAAACCGCTGGGCACAGCTAGTAATTATTTACTTACTATTACTTTTATTTACTATTAATTATTATAAAATACATTCCTGCTTTCTTTTCCTTAAAAATATGCAACTAGCTTTCAAACAAAACTTTTACAAAAAAAATATTTATGTGGGGGGGGGAGGAGAAGTTAGTTGTACTGTAATTGACCTAAGTTCCTGACCACATAATGGCGTACTCAATATTCTGGCGAATCTGGAAAAACACTGAGACCACTTTGCCAGGCCGGGTCTCATGGTTTTTACCTGCTGTCGTTTAGAACGCATTTCGAAGAAGTACTTATGCGTAAAACGAATATTATGCCGCCCAACCGCTTTTGGGCCGTTATTTATTAAAATATTGATGTTTTATTTGTAATAATCGTTAAATTAAAGGACGAGGTGGTCTTTGGGTACTTTATTAAGCTCTTAATTACTAATAATAAGGAACCGTGTTATAGCAATTGAAAGATCTAAATATAATTTAAATGTGTCCAAATTATTACTTAATTAGGCAATTATACGTATTGTTGATAACCTATTAATGATATGGAAAACCTGATTCGTTTGGTCTCATTACGATTGGATAAAATGCTACGAGTTTGTAAGATGGTTTAGGTTAGACATTGTATTTTGTAAGACTATGCACCCCACGAAAGTTGATAGAAATTAAACGATAGCTTTTTAGGGTTCCATACCAATGAGTGACCCTAAGATTCCACTGTCTGTCCGTCTGTCACCACTCTGTATCTCATGACCCGTGATAGTTAGACAGTTGAAATTTTTACAGGTGATGTATTTTTATTGCCTCTATAACAACAAATATAACCAAACTAAAAAAATAATAATATAAAAGTTTAGGGGATCCCTTAAAATAAACATGTCTATTTGCCGTTTCTATAGATTATTGTATGGAACCGTGTGCGATATTAGTTATTGAGATATAGAACGTATTTTTAACAAAATGCAGCAGTGACTATGTTGTACCTATTATAAAAACCGATTTAGTTTTGCCGTTGTGCGTTAATTCACATGATAATAAGCGTGCAAAATATTATTATAAAAATATATTGTTTAGTGCTACGGAACCCTGTGTGTGCAGGTCCGAATCGCACTTGGCCGGTATCTTACTTTTGATTTTGCAGTAGATACACCTTCCCAAATCTTACCACTACCCCTATTTCTCATACGTACGGTTCAAAGTCGCTTGCTGTTTTGTATCTTACACTGTTTAGCAAGATGGTGCCTGTTATAGAGATTAAAATAACTGTTTAAATTTTTTTATTATTTTTCATGCTAATTTTTCAAAAGTTTTGATGGTCAGAAATTAAAACGGATAACGAACTTGAGACCCAAATTATAAACTGTGATAGATAAATCTCGTTTCGGGAGATTGATTGCACAAGTTCTCGTAATCATAATAATAAAAAAAAACTTGTCCGTTACGGCTATTATTGTTGTTAATTTGTGTATATTATATTTAATTAACCTCTTGATAATAAATCGTTAAGATATTTCCTGTCTGAACCGCAAGATTTGTTTAAACAAATAATAGTACGTTAACATAATCTAGTTTCTTAGGGTTCTTTACTACAAAAGAAAAAACGGAGCCCTTATTGGAATATTTTTTTAGTTTGTCTGTCCGTCTGTTAAGGTGAGTCTGTCAAGACCCTTAATCGACATAATAGACTCTCCAAGGAACTCGTGGAGGTACAGACTTAAAATCAAAACCTTAGACTGGATTTCTTTTTTTGTTTTATGTAATTGTTGTAATTGGGTAGTTGACACCATTAACCAATAATTAAAAAACATAATTTTTCTGAAAGAACACCTTATTCTAGACCTGAAAACTCCATTCATTTCAAAATAACTTTAAAATTCGATTTTTAGTTGCTTTTAAACCAAAAATAGTTGCATCATTGACTTGACAAAATAGTGACGTCATCGTTGCGAGTCTCATACAAAATCTATGGGGGAAGCGCGTTTTGACAGCTCATAAAAAGTATATCAATTGATTGGTGGTGTCATCTACCCTATTATTATACAGGTTATATGGCTGCTATTTCTTAAATCCTACTAATATTATAAAGGCGAAAGTTTGTACATACATATGCTTGTGTGTTTGTTACTGTTTCGCGCTCTAAAGGCTTAATAGCTTTCGATGACATTTGGTATTAACATAGCTTATAATTATTATTTTTGGATAATCACATAGGTTACTTTTTATTCCGAGTTTATCGGGTGCATCCTTGGGGAGGATTCACCCGCGTAATATTACAAACGACATTAGTTTTAACGACAATTAGTATTACAAACGTAAACGTTTGAATAGAAAGAAAGAAAGAAAAACTTTTATTTGGGACTCGCACAAAACAAGTAAAACAATAACCCATGAAATACTGAATATTATACACATGCCAAATTGAATGGATAATATATGAATGGATGTTTGTTACTCTCAAGCAAAATATACTCCACGTATTTAAATAAATATTTCTACGTGCAAGCGGGCAAAGTCGCGGGCAAAAGCTAGAAAAATATAAAGGTGAAAAGGTTAACAGGCTAAAATATACAAGTCTCTTTGGAAATAAAATGCCAATAACGAATAACTTCAGCGCAGCCTATTTTTTGGAGCTCGTAGTCATTTAGTAGCCACGAGGTTCGACGAGACAGTTATTCATATAATTACGAATATCTTTGCCCAGATGTGGAATCACGCGAGCTTGCAGTAACTTAAATAGGTATATCAGTGATATACTTAATAACTGGACAAGTTACACAGGTAAAACCTAATCGGCAAAAGTAAATTCAAGAATTCTTGTTATAAAAGTAGGGTGTTTCTAAAACTGCGACTTCCCAGAGTCATTTTACTCACTTACATCAGTTAAATATACAAACCTTTTTATAATTTATACAGAAAAAAAAACATCAATTATTCAAAATAACAATAAGTAAATAAATGATTGTTAAGATTTTATGTTACTACGTGCAAGGTCGGAAATGTAAAGACGATGAGTCACAATTTAATAGCTCAGTATTTTATAATTATTAAAAACAATAATAGACAAGTACGTTAGGCCACGCATAGTGTTGGAGCCCGCAGAAACACAAAATGTGCTTCTGTGAAATAATAAATGCAAAATTGGGTTACGTTCTCCCTGCTGGACAAACAAGCCTCTTCCGTGAAAGGAAGTGGTTTATAATCTACGACCTGTCTTTCATATTTGGTTTTAGGGTTAAACTGTTTTCCGACATGTTTTTTTTTGTCTGCACCGGTTTATAGCTGTAGAGATGAATTGTATTACCACAGTAAAAAATATACTGTGGTATTCCACAGTATAATTTTAACTTACAGCAACCAAGTAAAGTAACTATTGCTGGTGTTGCAAGTTATTCGAAAAATATACCGCTGCCCTAGAAAACTAAGGGCAAAAGAAGAGACAGGGATGGGTTTTAGTCAGTAACAGTCTGACCCGTCTGCTCCGCCCAGAGCGGGGAAAGTTACTCGACGAATTGCCATCCAAAACAAAAACTGTCTGACTGCGAAACATATTCAACCACATGACCTATGTCGCGCATGTCGAGTGTACCACTCCATTGCTCCTGATGAATAGAAACGTTTACAAAGATATATATGAATCCGCGTGACATTGATCAGCTTCCCTCACTCGTCAGTGTCCACGATTCCTCAGTTTCAACCAATTAGCCAGTCGAAGTACAGTGGGTAGTGAAATTGCACACACCTGTGCTAATATCAGTGTACTTATATTTATTTTTAACTCTGGAAAAAACACCCTTCGATACAGACAACACGTTATTCATCCAGCCGTTGAGAAAGGCGATTGAACTTTAATTACACAGATTCTTTTAACTTTTTAAAACGGTTCCGTACTTTACTACGGAACCCTGCCAAATGATAGGTACGTGTAGCAGTGTCGTGCCTTCATATTGTAGTCAATGTATTATGTGAGGTTATTAATCATGATATATTCAATTAATATTATGTAAATAGTACGAAGATATGTTATCTACAGTCACGGACAAAAACGTTGGCACCTATTTAATATCTTCATGCATATGTATAGCCAATCATTATAATGATAGTGTCGACAATAATTGTAACATAAATTGATCATTGGTACTCAATATATTACACGCATTTTTAATGGAAACATAATCTGCCTATTGATTATGTAAGATATTTAATTAATTATTCAGAATGTAATTCAATACTTCTGTTTTACAACATTTTATTGTTATTTTAACGCTTTTGAAATCGATTGTACTTGATGTCTTTATGTTTACAATGCTACTATTTGGTCCATTTATTTGACTGTTGTACTGAAATGGTACTGAAATGGCTTCAAGCAACTAGGAAATGGAAGAATAGAACAATAAATATTTTCGAATGAGATTAAAGGCGGTTAATACGCGTGATGCCTAACCCAGTTGTTCCTAGAACACCTTGTGGTTGCCGAATAAGTTTATTTAGTTTTTGTAAATATACTTATGTCGTACGACAGCTTACAATAACTAAATAAATATCTTACTATTACTAACTAATATTATAAATGCGGATGTTTGTGACGATGGATGGATAGATGGACGGATATTGATGAAATTTGTCACAGAGGTAGATTATTGTCTGGAATAACACATCGATTTTTTTTCCGATAACACGCTTGCGTAGCCGCGGGTGCCAGCTAGTTATGTATATAATTTTACAAAATAACTTCTACTTTGTTGGAAAAATGCGTTGGAATACTGCCCAAAGATTCGGAGATGAAAGGCGTAATATTATGATGTAAATGGCAAAACACTCGCTGACCCCAAATACCATTGGACAATAGCAGGAAGATGATGAATGGTTTTATTAAAAATGTTAAGACAGAAAAGTTAATGACCCCGGCATTTTCCATACACGCAAGGTGTCAAAATGTCATTCATTGATACACCAGTATTTTTTGCTTCCTTTTTTGTATTTCTCAATGAAACTTCTACACGAACGTTAAATGTTACTAACTTGATACAATACAAACTTGAGATTTACACAAAAAATGTTTCGAATAGAATTTTCAATAGATTTCTTTCATGCTTGTTAGTTTTAACGATAAAAAATACATATAAGTACTGCTACATCTACTGTGATCTTAGTGTTGGATTGATGCACAATTGCAGAGAAAACAAGTTTTACTATGTATCCACTCACTAAAATATTTTTATCTTTAAGAAGTAAAATATCAAAACAGTTTTAGTTTAGAATGGTTTATTAATCTACTTATAAAGAAAAAAACGGGCATGTCCGCAAATAAGGCAAAATAATACACTGGTGCATCCCCGACATTTTATTTTTATATTTTTTTAGTCTTGCAACATTGCATTATGTTGTCAATTATCTGTCAATGTGGATGCCCTGCTGTATGATGGATCGTTGATTTCAATTAAAGAAGATAGCTGGCAGTGGATGAATGCAGCCAACATGCAAAAAATAACAGCAGTTCTAAACAATACATTATTTAAAAAAAATTGATTGCTTTTCAATTTTACAAATCCAATGTTACCTTAATACTAATTAGACTGAAGCCGATTCAAATAACTATTGCATGACATAATATTGAAGGCTGATTTAATTTATTACAGTAAATTTTCGGGAATTTCGGTGCGATAAAATGCGAAAAAGAATGGCTACAGGATTTTTAGAAGAATGTGCTTGGCTATATACAAGACCATAATTGGTAACTTTTACATTGACAGTAATTTCAGCTCGTGAATCTAAGCAACCTAATTTTACATGAAAAGTGTATGATATATTTTCGCATCTTTCAAGAAGACAAATTGAGGTTATTTTATTTAAGTATATGAACTAATGTGGCGCGATATTACTACTCTTATTAACCTCTTAACTAAGCCAATAATCTCAAATTTCAGTCTATAGCCTTAGTTAATAAAGGCTTTTATCAAAACCATGACCTTACCTCCAAGAGGTCAGCTGAGTTGTATGTAACAGTCATGATCAGACCCTATCTGTTGACACTAGTAATTTATTCACTGCATTAGTACTTACGTGGTGTTTATCAGCATGAAAAGGCCAACAACCTTGACGTTAGTCTGTCCTTATAAAACCATAATTTTCCAGTATTCTGTTCTACTTCACGGAAACCGCAACTTATCTAACCTTTATTTTATTACTTCTACGAAACATTTTAAATGGATGGAATCTCCAAAAAGCCAAGGAGACTGCTCAAAATACGACATGCGGATTTTTTTAAGTGACATTTTAGGATCCCGACTTGATTCCACTTTCATAGACATCTAGGAATAGCCATGATACGTATGAATTGTTTTAGGGTCTATTCTAACCAAAGATTTTGATTGTTGTACGTTAAATTCATCTAACGAAGCTGTACGGTGGACATTTTACTAGAGAACAAGTTGTTTAGCAAGCTATGGAAAGGAATTCCCTACTCCGTGGGTATTTTATCTTGAAGGAATTGACCCCATCTTATAAATGGACTGGATTGAAAAAAAAAACCCGGCCAGGAGTCGAACTCGCGTAGCGAAGGTTCCGTATAAACTTACGACATAAACGGCCATGACTTTTAGCTGCGAAGACTTAGAGGGTTGATTTTTTCACAGCTTTATGGAACCACAGACTTGAGTATACGATTTTTTAATATATATAATTTCAACTCTATACCTCCACGCGTTCTAGACGCTCCGGGCGTCGGGTGCCGGGTAATATTCCCCGCCAGCATAGTTGCGTGGCTGTGGACGGTGACCAATCGGTAGCTCACCGTCCATCTGTCTAGTGACGACAGGCTGTGCCGACGGCGCGTTCGTGTTCCACGTGCACCACGCGCACCAAAGAGATTTCAGCAAAGCAGAGGAGTCTGCGAGGGACGCTGCCTGCTGGGGTTGCGGATTGTTCGAAAGAGATACCGCGGCCCCGGAACAGAAAGGGCAAAAGAACGTGGATAAGCTTTACTCAGTAAAAGTCTGACACTCCCTTCCGCTCCGCCCAGAGTGGGGGAAGTTATTTGAAGATATCCTAACAGAAGAAAAGAGTTCCGTTATTTCCTTTTTAGTTAGGTAACCCTAAATACCCTACGATGACAGGTCTATGTCTAACAGAAGAAAGAAAGATGTGTGTTAGGTTATGTACTATCGGCAACAGCGATCATAAAGTTCCAGCAACCAGGAAACCTTTTTGCTAAGGACGGAGGTATAGAATAATATAGATATAATATAGAATAATATATATAGAATACCCACATATCGCCTGCCAGTTATCTTTAAGTCCGATTATATTATTTTATATTTGACGACACAGTTGGCCCAGTGGCTCAGTGATCGACTGCTGCGCTGCGTGTCGCGGGTTCGATCCCCGCACGGAAAATATATTTGTATGACCTGCAGGTAGTTGTTTCAGGTCTGGCTGTTTGTGTATGTGAGTTTAAATGTTACATTGATACAGGAGAAAATCCTAGTGTAGGGCAAAGTTTCTTTAATAAGAGAAAGAAAAGAAAGAGAAAGATTATTTAGTGGGACGAGCCTATTGCTATCAACCGAGCAAAAATCGTGACTTTGTGGCTGCTAACGGAAAGTCCCGGTGACACTGGCTAAGGAGTCGAAACTAGGACTTCAAGCTTAGCAGTATCGGTTAAAACCACAGGAACAACTAGGCAGCTTTAGCAAGGACTCCGTAGTAAAATACCGCTTACTAGTAGATAAACATAAGTCCCACGTCCACCAAAAAAATCCGCGTAAACTTGTCTTTAACGGCTTACTGAATTGTTTTAAAAACGTGTTCTACTCAAACCTGTGGCGGGTACCGAACCGGGTGTCCTTGACTGTCTGATCTAATTCGCGCCACCACGTGCGGTGCCGTGAACGTATGCTTAAAATTAACAGGTATATCACTTTGAAAGGCTCAGTAGTCACTAACCAAAGCTTAGGTTTTAGTTTCTGATCAACTTTGTTGCGGGATTCAATACAGTTATTATTATTAAATCTATCAGACAGTTGTGTTGCTGGGGAGTTTGTTCCGCTATTTCTTCTACCCAGCTAAAACACTAGGAAGTGGCGAAGGATGGCCGTTTGGCGTTTTGGCCGTTTAATAAGTGCTGTTCATCAGCCTAGTTTGAGACTGAATGAATGACTTTTAATTAGTTTTTCTCCCAGGATCTTGGAGCTTCAGTCTCCACCATCGATTCGAGCTGTCAGGCGTTGCAGTGTTTTGAAAATAGTGTGGTGAACAGTTTGAAAGGTTCAGTAGATGGTCACCAATAAATCTTAGGTTTCCTAAGTCATATCAATTTACATCCGCTTTGGAACGACGACAGGCGTCCTGAAAATAATAGTGGCCGTTTCATTTTGCTATCAAACGCTTTCGAAGACATAATTTCGAAAACATAATGGATCTACTACAGAATTTTTACTATCATACGCACAGAACATGATTAAGATAAGTTCAGTTTAAGTTGTTACTCAAACTGGACTTATAATCCATATCATGTTCAGGACAGGGGAAATTGTACAGGGAGCGAGCCTAGTGTCACTAGCCGGGATCAAATCAAGACCACAGATAGCTGCCACTGAAAAATTCCCTAAGAAAAGTCCTAATAACACTTTGCCCTACCTGGGCATCTAACTCAGGTTCTCAGACTCAACAGTCACACTTGCGATCACTAAACCAACGAAACTAAAATAATGATTCCATGAATTTTATATCGCTGTACCTTTTTCATTGGCACCTATGAAGTATGAGTTCATTAACTATCATAGCTTGCGTCAATAGTTTAATATTGTTCTCTCGATAAATGACTACAGCGGCTAAGTGTTGGGCTAGTCCCGCCGAGCACAAAAAGTGACTAATCTACACAATAACTATTTAACAAGTTCTTAGACAAAACCACAAATAGACATGTGATTATTATTATAAACACATATTTGCTGAACTCACGTTTTCCGCTGAATGGAAACTAACCACAAATTGTCATGATTGTGTCTCATTTCTTTTTTGAAACCCTCCAAATGTCACAAAGTTCAAGTTTTCACCTGTAGTGGCTTCTGTATGTGCCGCCATCTTGCGTTGATGACACCAAAATTTTGTTTCTTTTCCGAAAAACCCCCAATAGAAACAAAATTCAAGCATTGCAATTTGAAAAGCCTACATAACACTAATAATTTGTCTTTTGTTTTTCAGACGGGCCAGTCAGGGGATCCAAAGTTCAGTTTTCTGTCCAGTTAAAACAAGAGTATCTTTTCAGTTCTGTAAATAAATAAATCATGAGTTTATTTACTAGAATATCACTTATATGTTGACGAGATTTCATTTTCTACGTTTCACCTGCTATAAACGACATTTTCGTCGAGAGAATCAAAAGATACTGTGCTTATTCAGAATTGGCCCGAGAGGTCATAATGACCCAGCGAAATTCAAAACAACAACAATATTAAGGAAGGCAATGCTCCTAAAATGGTAATGTTCACATTTCAACCAGTAATTAAAAGTTGCGTACCTAGTAATAACTATGCAAACAAGACTAATAGGTTTATTTAAAGTTGCTGTTATACATTACAAACTATAAGTTCCTTAACAAAAAGGTAAATTATATGCAGTGGAATGTCCGTGCAGGCTTATCGTTTATGATAAATGAACCGGTATGGCGGGTATTTTAGAAATGTACTAAAATATTACGCGGCTGCTTACGATTGCTGATGAGATTAGAATAAATTATAATTATTTTAATAACCACTCCATTGGTCTGGGGATCAAAAGTGCGGTACACCTTAAATCCAAATTAGCCCAGGTGCTGTTTTAGTGACACGACTGAACTTCTGTTAATCGGAACAAACACGTTGGTGACGTCAAACTTTCAAGGGTTTTTTTTTTAATATATGACTTATGTAAAGTACTGACAGTAATATAGAATAGGTAGGAAACTTGATCGATTGTATAAATACGTTAATAGACTAGTTCCATTCATTTTGAAATACGGGGAAATAAGCGGCAACTATGAAACAAACCGCAGTGGCGCATACGAACAAAGACCTTCGTTGTTATAGTGATTCAGAGGTGGAAGAAATTCCCAGCAGCACGGCCATACTTCCTGGCGACCTTCTACTTCCATACCTAATTACACAGCTAATTAGAACAAATTCACTTTAATACTTTTTAGAGCGATTCGCAGTACCGGAGGCAAAAAAAGCGTGACGATTTTTTGTGGGTTTTTTATACCAGTGTTGATGGTTTTCAGTGTCCATTGATGAGTAACTGGCATTTTTTGCTGACGATGTCTAAATATAGTCTGTTATTATAGTACAATCTGTTGGTAATAGAAATCAAAATATTCCAGATTAGAAGCCCGGAGGCTCGCCAATATTCAAGCATTGATCATCGGCTTGATTATGTACTGCCAACCTATAAAATCTGTCACAACATTTGAATTTCAATCCATTCTTAAGTATGGTTGGTCCTGAGTTATAAAACAGATTATAATCAGCAAGGGTGGTACAGTACCTACGTTATCGTCATAGGCAGACAATGAATGTTGACCTCAGAGACCCAGACACAGCTCGTGGTAGGTACATATATAGGTGTCTAGACAGCGCGAGTAGGTCAATTTGCCTGCGAATCTTGCGGTACATTTTATTTTATAGACCTTGGTAAATAAAACTGGAAGTCCCACAGAACGCAATTAGCCCCTAATCTACGTTTTTTTTACATCATAGATCAAGTTTTCCCTCATGACACAGGTAGGGGTCGTCTTTCAGTCTAACCAGATGCAATTAAACATGGTGCGATTGCCAATACTACTTCCTACTAATATTATAAATGCGAAAGTTTGTGAGTATATCTTCTTTCAAGAAAAAACTACTGAACGGATCTTGATGAAATTTGGCACAAAGGTAGATTACAGTCTGGAATGATACATAGGATACTTTTTTTTATAATCCGCGGGCGCCAGCTCGTCTAGTCATAATCTTAACGAGACTGGACTTTCAGACTTATAGGTGTCTATTACGGATAATGAATGTACAGAATCCTCGTGTAATCCTTCATTGTTAAGATGTAGGTTCTCACTGTCTGACGAAGATTCGGACGAACAGAAGGATCGTGGTATGATATGCGTCTTTAGGTGTCATCTATCCAAGGAGCGACCACGGTAAGCTTTACTCAAGGCATTACTTAACTATGTTCAAGTACATACTAATTGATCCATCAAATTAGCTAATCATCACCTTTGTTTAGCCAAGAACATATTCAAGATGATTTTATCACGCAATCCATTTTTTG
Source organism: Ochropleura leucogaster (assembly GCA_958449745.1). Lineage (NCBI taxonomy): Eukaryota > Metazoa > Arthropoda > Insecta > Lepidoptera > Noctuidae > Ochropleura > Ochropleura leucogaster. The sequence goes on from OY288200.1 coordinate 11,727,553, forward strand.
CGTAGTTACTTTAAAGGAAATAATTAATTTAATAATTGGGTTTTAGCGAATAAGGGCTCAGACAGAATCATGTTATCCTTACTAATATTATTAAAGCGAAAGTGAGTTTGTTTGTTTGTTACGTCTTCACGCCTTAATAGCTAAACCGATTTTGATGAATTTTGGTACAGAGATTAGGACCCTGGAGACGGAAATAGGCTATTTTTTTTAAAGTGGAAATTGATGGAGATGGAGGGAAGAAAAGAGAAAACTTAGCTTTGCTATTACAATCAATAAGGCGCAAGGGCAAATCAGGAAAGGAGAACTGTGTTTCCCGAATACAACGCGAACAAAGCCGCGGGCAAAAGCTAGTTATGTATATATTTTTTCTTATTGTCACAGTCAACCAACCTTATCAAAGGGTTTCGTATTACCAAAACTAACTGGTTTGTGGAGGACAGACAGTCAGTCGCTCCCTGTAAAATACAGGTCTAAGCGGATGCAGCTAACTGTATCCGGTTAGACAAGATGCTAGTTGGGTAATATTTATGGGTCTTTTCAACAGAAATTTGTCAGTATTCCGGGGTCTAATTTTTAACTTAGTATATGGCAACGATTAAAAAATCATGCCATCAATTAGGTCAATATAAACAGTCATATCTGACTGAGTAAACTTAGAAAGTTGATTCATTCACAGCGCAAAAGGCCTACAGATTAAATTTTAGAAAGATTAAAAACAAATACATGTTTTTAATTTTACCTGTATACCTCCTCGCGTTTCTAAAACTAAAGGTGTCTGCACACAGCGGGCGCGGCGCGGCTGGACGCCGCCGCCGCGCCGAGCGGGAATACAAGTCAGAAGCGGCGGGGAAGGGCGCGGCGGGACGCGAGCGGCATAGGCAGTATAAAAACAGACAAATGAATGGGTGAATGGGCGCGACGGGACGGGACGTTATCGCGCCCGCAGTGTGACCGATGCCGCCGCGCCAGCGCCGCGTCGCCGCCCCGCCACGCCGCGCCCCGTCACGCTACGCCGGCTGTGTGCAGAGACCTTAAAGGTCGCTGCACACAGCGGGCGCGGCGCGGCGGGACGGGACGGCGACGCGACACTGAGCAGTTGTAATGTACTAGATATTACGGACGACGCCACACAGAGCCGTCCCACTCGACGCGACGGTGACCGTCGCGCCACGCCGCCGCCGCGCCGAGCGGGAATACAAGTCAGAAGCGGCGGGGACGGGCGCGGCGGGACGCGAGCGGCATAGGCAGTATAAAAACAGTATACGGTCGGCGTGAATGGGCGCGACGGGACGGGACGTTATCGCGCCCGCAGTGTGACCGATGCCGCCGCGCCAGCGCTGCGTCGCCGCCCCGTCACGCCGCGCCCCGTCACGCCACACCGGCTGTGTGCAGAGACCTTTAGGGTTTTGACAGTTAGCCAGACAGACGGGACAACAAAGTGATCTTATAAGGGTTCCGTATCGAGGTGCGGAACTGGTGAATTACTTGAGCCTAAAATTTGGTTTGACTCTACGAAGATTACCAGCTACCCTACCATGACGTCTTAAAGAACTTATTTCGCTGAGGGAAAGAGACAGAGCTATACAGGGAGTCTAGCACCATCTCTTTCCCGCAGTGGAATAAGTTCTGCTTTAAGACGTCATGGTGGGCCCACTGGTATAACACTTAATCATCAAACGTATCAGACAGTTGTGTTGCTGGGGAGTTTGTTCCGCCACTCCTTCTTCCCAGCTAAAACACTTGGCAGTGGCGAAGGGCAGGGAAGGGCTCATACACTTGTACGCAAAAGGGATAGGTGATCCCCGTTACATACCAAGTTTCCGCCGTGCCTCGGAAAGCACGGTAAGCCGTTGGTCCCGGCTGACATTTGTAGATCTTTGACAGCCGTTACAGGTAGTCAGTGTTCCAAAAGTCTGACAACCAGTCTTGCCAAGGGGTATCGTATTACCCAGTACTAGCTGGGTAGTGGAGGTCAGACAGGCAGTCGCTCCATGTAAAATACTGATATCCAGGCTAGGCAGAGTGCAGAGGCTAGGCAGATGATGACACTGGTACGCAAAAGTATGCTCTAGACATTCCCAAGTGGCGATACTTACACGTAATCTGTGGGCAGTCAACCTGCTGCCGTCTTGCTAACATGTAGGTATTGTATTTTGGTAGCATTTGTCTGTCTGTGAAACAAGTGATTGTTATAAACGCCTTCGCACTGTACCCAAAAATCTATTCGAACACAAATGCACGAATCTGGACTGTTTCATATCAGGCGAAAATTTTGATAATCTACCAATCTCTATGATTTAAGGCATCATTTAAGCTGGCTTCCAGTATTAACAGTTCCATCTGAATACCAGTATTTTACATAGAGCGACTGCCTATCTGACGATGTTAGTACTGAGTATAATACGATACCTTGGTAAGACTGGTTGTCAGACTTTTACACCACTGACTACCTGAAACGACTGAACTCATATCTTTATTTATCAACTCAACAATCAAACCATTTTTTATTAATCTAAAACCAATAATTAACCACAATACGGCATAATAAACCATCTTAACGTTCCTTTGTGTCTATCAATCATAATTAAGTTAAATAATAATTCCCTTACGTCATATTAAATAACACGCTGCCTCTACTATTATCCAAACATAATTATTATTATTCAATAGCGCCAATATAATAATACATAATAATTACATAAAACTTTATTGAACTTGACCGAATGGGCATTAAATCGAACGTACCCATACAACTAACGGAAAATTGAGGACAAACGTATAAACACTTAGTTTATACGTTACTAATGATCCGCCCCGGCTTCGCACGGGTGTAATATACAAATATACCTACATACATTATAAACCTTACTCTTGTCACTATATCTATCAAAATACCGCATCTAAATCTGTTTTGAAGATCTAAGCATACATAGGGACAGACAGACAGCGGGAAGCGACTTTGTTTTATACCAAGTAGTGTTGAAGTTCTGGTCTACCTACGACAACAGTAAAATCATTGGTGAACAAGTTTCTTTTTGATAAGCTTTACTTAACTTACCTTGTTGGTTAGTATGTATTGGACCCCTAAGTGTTATCAGTTAGGGGTCCAATACTCAAAACATGGGCCTTTGCCTAGCTTTGTCATAGCCTATGACTTTCCCAAAGCTGGGCAAAGGCCTCTTCTCAAACATAGAAAGCACGAGCATCACGCTTACTCACGACGTGTTACGGTTACAGACTGTTATTAATACTTTTGCAAATAATGCCCAAACTTACTTAAACAGCACAGATTGCCAAATTTGAAACATGACTGACATCACTTGCCTAGCCTTTGCCTATGTTTTAACTGGCTTCTTATCTAACCAGACCCAACAGAATACCACTATTTAACATTGATCGACTGCCAATCTAACCTCCACAACCCAGTTACTGGTTGTTAGAATCACAGGCGGCCCTGGCAGGCAGAGGCTCTGGCAAGCCCCTCTGCTTTGCTGACTCTCTTTGAGGCGCGCGTGAAACACGAACGCCTCGTCGACACGGCCCGTCGTCAATCGTCGGACGGACGGTGAACTACCCATTGCTCACCGTCCACAGGCCCGCATCTACGGTGGCCGGGAGACGTCTCGCGGCGCCCGGCGCCCGGGGCGTCTCCCGCGGCGGCTGGGTTGGGAACCTGCTAAACTTTAAAGGTCGACCCGTGGCAGTTATTTTAATTAGGTTAATATTTATTGTTTGGTTAGTTTGTAGGTAGTAGTAGTAGTATTTATTCGTTAATTATTTATTTAATATTTTATAATTGATTGGTTAGGCAATGTTCTGAAGCTTAATAAAGTTATTAACTCTAAGGTAATCTAATATTAATAATGTGGCTATAAAACCCTACACGTGTCATGGGTAAGCTCATTCATTGCAGAAGCAATTTCTAAGCATTTGATTGGTTCAAACGGCGGACGCATGACCATAAAATTTACAGGCGTTTAATAGCTTGATGAGTTTGGTTGAGTAGTGGAATAACTTTATAAGGTTAATTACGAGTGAATCTATAAAAAATGCTTGATGAGCTGCATTATAACTTGCTAGCTCCATTGAGTGTAAGACTACTCATTATCTGCGCAGCCTTTTCTCAACTATGTTATCGGCAAGTTCCAGTCTTACGGGATTCAGCTGAATACCAGTACTTTACATGTGGCGACTGTCTATCTGACTTCCACAACCCACTTTGTAATTAGGTAATACGATTCAATTTTGGTAAGATTGGTTGTCAGACTTTCGGGACACTGATAGTCTATAACGAGTGTCAAAGGTCTACAAATGACCACCGGGACCAACGGTTTAACGTGCTTTCCGATACACGTAGGAAACCCAGTGTGTAAAGGATAGTCATTTATCCATGGCTAATCCTAAGCAAACGCGGCTTAACCTTAAGATCGATCATATTATTTAGCCAGAATCTCATTGACTGGTGATTTTACAATATTTCGTTAGTATATTTTGTTTATATTTTTGGAATAATGTAATCCTTTTCAAATATAATAATCCGAGTAAAAACTACTTTTCTACAATGAGAGGGAACAAGCTTGAACATCGCGCTTGCCTATTTTTTTCGATTATATATTTCTTTTTTTCGATGGTTTAACTTTTAAGAATTCATGGGAGCTTTGTAATCTCATGAATTGTTAAAAATCATACCTGTACTTGTTAACTTAAATTCTACTTGGAGCATAAGAAGCGGATCAGACCAAAATGAGGGATCAAACTTACAACGCAGTTTCAGTTATCTTCAAAACACTGCCCGTATAACTGCAATTAAGTATTGTTAATAATAAACTACCATCATAAACTTTTTACGAAGTACTATGACATCACCTCGGTTTACTTTGCGCAGACGCAGCGGCTCGGTAAAGTACATTAAATCAACATTAACTAAAGCAAAAAAAGTTCTAGAACAATTCGTGAACAATGACACTGCATGACGATCAGAATATACTGCAAAAATAGTTGACAGGCGGGTGATTCTTTTGTTTTTGTGCGGACAGAAAAAAAAATAGAGCTGCATTGGTTGTCGTTGGTTTTCAAGGAGTGTCAATTCTGCAATTAGTTTGTTTTAAATATCGTGTGAAAATCAGGGCGTATCGTTGTATTGGAGCGTGTTGTGGGCCATTGTTGTGTCGTGTTCGTGACAGACACTTCAACCTTGTAAGTGTGACGATACCCGCGATAAACCCTTCATGATTTTCTGATTTTGATTTTAAATGAGAGAGTAACGAGCTTGTTAATAATTTATGCTTTTAGCTTTATTTCTATTTTTATAGTTGGTGATTAAACTGATTTATTTATTTATTGTTCGCGATTCTCTCAAAGACAATAGAAAATTAGGGACAGCATAATATGACAATAAAATGACCTTATCAAATATTATTTTTTTATCCAAACTTTGAAATGAATATAATAAATTAATAAAGTTAGTTATTATTGTAGTAATTAACCGATAACTATCTAAAAAATCTGAGAAGTTAACTTTGACCCGCTTTGCTCATGTTAAGTTTGATGACAATGCATGGTTAGCTAAGTGACTCAATTCACACAGCAATTCAATATGGCGGTCTGCAAAAAAAGGCGAGCTATTTTTTTTGTTGTTGTAAATTCATGATATAAGTAACAAATGAAAGGGTAAATAACACACATTCTTGTATTCTTGTAAGAAAGACAAGAATACATAAGAGTGTTATTTATTCGTTATATAACTATATAAAAAGTATTAATATTTATGATAATTGATTGTATGGAAGATGATATGACAGAAAAACCTACTAAGGTTCCGTACTATCTTGTAATTTAGACGGCCATATTTCATATTCAATTATTTGCGTACCATAATGTGTGTAGTAGGTGTTACAAAAGGCTTAAAGCTAAAGTACATTTATGGACCTGTTAGGGCACAGCAACAGTGTTAAAAATAAATTTAACCTAAACGTCAAAATATAACAACATTAAAAAAATTTGGCGACACGGTTGGCGCAGTGGCTGAGCGATCGACTGCTGCGCTGCGTGTTGCGGGTTCGATCCCCACACGGATCAAATATTTGTATAGCCTACAGATCGTTGTTCCGGGTCTCACTGTTTGTGTATGTGAATTTAAATGATTTTAAACGTGCCCACGATACAGGAAAGTATTCTAGTATGGGTTGCCCCCACGAGGAATTAAAACAAAATTAAAAAAAATGGTTTGAAACCTATGTATACTACGCAGTCAAAATACATAACTGTATATCTTTTGACTGTGTGGCCTGTCAGACACGTCGAGGGTTAATTTTTCACTGCTTCAAAGGATCATAGACTTGCTATATGGTTTTAATTTGAATGAGATAAAGGGCTTTGACAGACAGGCCGAAAACAAAGTGCTCCTATGAGGGTTCTTTTGAGGTACAGAACCCTTAAAAGGAGTAATTTATATTGAGGCGATTTTTTTTTAATAACAGAGGAGTTTTAAAAAAAAACGGGTTATGCCTCAAACAACATGGGACCGAGGTAAAAAAATGATGATGGATAATTTGGTTTAAGACAAGATTTGCCAGATGTCTACCTGATATCTTTAATTAACATATAACAAGCAATATCGACATTTACGGTCAGATACACTTTCCTTAATATTTTATACTTTTTGCTTCTTTTGTTCTTTAAAGAGTCGTTTGATTTACACTTTAATCATGCAGTTACGTAAAAAATAAACCGACTTCATAAAAACACTAAAAAGTGGCAATTATGTTTTATTAATTTATGATTTTTTTTTCCGGAAGTAAACTTATTTTCCACTTATTTTAAATTTTTATCGAGTATTCATTTTTTATTGAAACTGAAAGATATTGTCGTTCATAGACATTAAAAGAAAAACTATATTACAGAAGAATTTTAAAAATCGGCCTACATTCTAACAAAAGAACATGCAGTCGAATTGTGAACCTCCTCTTTATTAAGACGGCTAAAAAGGCTGAAATAAAAATTTATAATTATATTTATAAGAGACTCACAAGAGTGTCAAATATAAATATTGTCCGATAAATAATTACGATTTCAAAGTGCTGTGGGCTTAAAAAAGCCAGTGGGGTTATCTTTAAAGCCTTCATCACCCAATTGAAATGTCCCAGGTAAACAAATCGAATGGTACCGATGAACCTAAACATACAATGTATCGTTCAAAAACCAACATCTAAACAATTGAGAAAGGTCAGGTTATTAAAACCAAAAGTCTTGACCCATACCTCGCTGGTCGAGTGGTCCCAAGCGCGACACTTAAGCAAGAGGTCCTAGGCTCAAATCTCGAGTCGGGCAAAGTACTTAATATTGAGAATTTCCATCAGGACTTTCTTTGTAGCAGCCATGGAGCCCGGATTTTTGCCAGCTTGATGGCAACAAGCTCGCTCCTTATCACATGGGTCGTAACTTAAATATAAATGACTAGCCGGCGCCCGCGGCTTCGCCCGGGTTATATCGAAAAAATATTCTATGTGTTATTCCAGACTATAATCTACCTCTGTGCCAAATTTCATCAGGACCCGTTTAGCCGTTTTGACGTGAAAGAGTAACAAACATTCATACATCAATTCATCCACACAAACATTCGCACTTATAATATTATATTAGTAGGATGTAATTTTGGTATACTATTAGGGGCACGTCTGCCTATCTTTTCTGGAACTACAAGCGTGATGGCATGTTAAGTTAATACAAATGTTTTACTGGTCAAACCGATCAGTTCCCAAGTAATTTCCGTGAAAATTGTAGTTAATAGGCAATAGGGAGTGTCTATAATTAACTACAATTAAAACTTACACGCAATTAAAATCTTAATCTCGTGGTTTATCACAAACCAGCTTTGAGAGTTGTCACAGCTTTTCACAAAGTGTGTTAAAATCAATCTGAAATTAAGTTATAAATCAACGCTCTATTAGAGGTACGAGTTTTAATTACTTAATAAACTAGCCTGTGTGAAATGCCTCGTGTTTAAATTAAATAACCTATGTGAACCCAGTACTGGTTTAAAAGGAGTGGGCAATGTATCTAGACAACCGTGCTCCCTCTTACGCTGCATCATTGCTTCACATCGGGCGAGTTGCGTCCAAACGCAAGCCTCATCGCCTCATCATCTGCCTAGCCGTTACCCAACTATGTTGGGGTCGGCTTCCAGTCTAACCGGATGCAGCTAAATATCAGTATTTTTACATGGAACGACTACCTATCTGACCTCCACAACCCAGTTAGTACTGGGTAATACGATACCCCTTGGTAAGACTGGTTGTCAGACTTTCGGAACACTGACTACCTGTAACGACTGCCAAAGATCTAAAAATGACAGCCGGGATCAACGGCTTGACGTGCTTTCCTAGGCATAGAGGAATTTCGGTATGTAACGGGTGGTCACCTATCCACAGACCAACCTATTCAAGCTCGGCTTAACCTAAAGATCGACCCAAGCAGCTGCTATTATTTAGCCACGAGCTCCTCTCAAAAACAAACGCAAGCCTATAAATATAAAATTAAAAAACACAAGATTTTCATTCTTCATTATTAAAGAATGGCGTCGTTTCAATCATAAATCATTCCTGATGGACGACATCAAGCTCGTTGTTTTCGTCAATGAATACTGCAAAGTAAACCAAAACAAAACTATTAACATAAATATCAACGACCCCTTTTTTTGGTTCTAGTTAATAAATATTAGTGACAAGCCATTACGACACTCACGAGTTTTAACACCTGGTTTTTTATTCTAATAACCAGTTACAATAAAAATAATCTAAAACAGGATTTAACAAAAAACATTTTTTGTTAAGATGCACTACTACATTATAATTTAAATAAATGATTAATAAACATAAGGTATGCTAATACAAAAACTAGGTTTAAGAGGCAGATTTGTATTTATTACTACAAAAAATATACACACAAAACATAAATTCATTGTCTTATTTTTTTTGCTTTAGTAAATACCTAGCTAACTAGGCATTATGTTACAAGCATGTTGCAAGATTTGTACATGATTTAAAATAAGACATTGTTTGAAAGTTCACATGAGAAAAGAAATCATGTCACTGAAATAGTAAAAGCTATAATCTACATCTTTATACAAATTTAATAGGATGCTGTGAGATCATGGAACAACAGCTCAACATCATCGAACGGATCTTCCTGGAGTGTGCCCATTGTGTTTTCAGACATATTTAAATTTTCTGGAAAGACTCATAAAAAAGGGCCGAGTAAAAGCAGAACACCCGCAAGGTTGATAGACGCGATCAAGAAGGCGGGCTTCTCGAGTTCGCGTCCAATGATCCTTTTGCGTACCCCAAGATATATGCCAAGTGAGTACCGATCTATTGTAGTGCAAACATCCAATGATAAAATAGGAAACACAATTAATTTGAATGCATTTTACATATTTTTTTAACACAATTCCCCTTGATCGCGTCTATCAACCGTAGCTCGGTACAGGCTACCCTGTACCAAGCAATCACAGCGCAGGAAATCAAAAAGGCTCTGACACATTTTGTGGTCACGGCCCTCAGCAGTGAACAAGGACAGGATATTGTGACACAGTTTTTATAACCCCATGACTAGCAGAGGACTGCGGAAGACTAAGTTGATTGAAGGATGCAACCCAAACCAAGGTAGCGCAGGAAAACATTCACTATGATATATTGTTTACACCCTATGTAATATGAAGCGAATCTATCGCCATCAACTGGGCACAAATCCAGCCTACTAAGAATTACCGAATGGAAAAACCGACGGTACGGTTGGTGCAGTGGCCGAACGATTGACTGCTGCGCTGGGTGTTGCGGGTTCGAAACCCGCACGGAACAAATATTTGAATGACCTACAGGTAGTTGTTTCGGGTCTGGCTGTTTCTGTGTGTGAGAATAAATGTTTGTGAACGCACACCCACGATACACGAGAAAATCTTAGAGAGGAGCAAAGTTTTTTTAAAAAAAAAGAATTTGCCCGATCTTCAAATTGAAACCAGGGCCAATCGAGACCACAGGAAATCAATCCGTGGCAAACAAACTAACAGATTACTTAGAAGACTAGCCAGTCAGTTTTTCACCATGGCACTATGGCATTAGCTGACTACCTTTTGCTGATAACGCAGTCTAATGAAGGCAGTGTCTTCATTGAAGGTGCCACCGCCCGCCGGGTGGTTTGAACTTGTGGTCACCCTGAATAAGAAGTCGAAGTAAGGTGTCGGTCGAGAAGACTATATACTTACATACATTGCCAAGAGGAGTTGGCACCCATCAACCAACTTTATAATTCCATTGAAAAGTACCCCATCGGTCTAGTGGTTGAGCGCAACTGTTGAGTATGCGGTAAGGGTTCAGAGATTGGGCACTGGGCGTGAAATTAGATTTTTTCGTAAAGTTCTCTTAGTAGCAGCCACTGAGACACACCCCTAAAACATTATTTTCATACTTTTATAACCATGCCTATAAATAAGAAGTTGGAAAGTTAAGTACACCTATGCCTACCACTTTTGGGATTTCAGTCGTGATGTTGCAAATAGGTCGGGTAGCTCAGCTGGAGATCATTGTTTGCAAATTATCTGTTTATTTGGGAGTTACTCACGCTTTCGTCCATTGAGTGCACTTCCTAGTGGCGCCGGCGCAGACCATCGCAATGGGTTATTGACCCACTTCTGATCACATACGATTCACATTCACATGAGCATTATTTTAAATCACACGTGCTGGTTTGAGATTATGGGTTTTGTAATCGTATTATGTCAACTCATAAGCCTTGTTTTTTTGGAATGTATTTTTTTGTTCTAGTGCTGCAAAACCAACTTCACATAATTGTCTGGCTAATGAAACCGGCTTGGGGTTGGGTTTCAAAGTCTATAACAGACAATGGAACGAACAGTTTTAGTTTTTCCATCTTCTTATCCAATATATAAAATTCTCGTATGGCTTTATCGCTGAAACTACGATATAATCCCGACAAACTCTTCTTCAAGAGAGATAAATGTACATCTACATGATTTCTGTGTTGCATGAACTTAAGATTACTAAGTATAAGTAAAGCCCCAACACCCACACAAACAGACCAAGGCAAATAATTATTGTTTTGTCTTAACAATACCACGGAACACTTAAAAATATTATGCATGTTTTTCCATGGGCGTTATTTCTGTAGATACTTAGGTAACCGCCAATACAAATCATAAATAAAATATAATTACAAACAATCATGAAGTACTACAATATCATTTGTGTTGCATAGTTATAGTAACATGAATTATTGATGATTGATACTGACCTTGATAAGTCACACTACCATATAATTGTCAAAGAATCAGGAAGAAATACTACCCCACGATAAACTCTTTGGAACGAAATAATCATGTTTGGGAATGTGATACTGCGGCCTCGGAACACGAAGGGCAAAAGAGAAACATGGATGGATTTTTGTCAGTACAAGTCTGACAATCTCTTCAGCTCTAGAGCGGGATGAAGCTATATTTGATTTCCCATGCTTACAAAAAAGAATAGCATTTCCCTTCTTTTTCCTCTTTCTCCCTCATTTTTCACTCTTTTTTTTTAAATAACCATGTCCGTCTCCAGGGTCCCAACTATCTCTGTACCAAAATTCATCAAAATCGGTTTAGCCGTTGAGGCGTGAAGAGGTAACAATCAAACAAACTCACTTTCGCTTTTATAATATTAGTAAGGATTTACATGCTATGGAAACTTTAGAATAGCCTAAATTCATCGTCCTCATTTCTGCCGGGAAATTTCCACTGCAGACAAACATAGGCAATAGACCTCATCAAGCGTTAGCGATCTAACACCGACCGGTCCAGTACATCTACATTTTTATTCCTTTTTTTTTCAGATACCTACCTTTAAGTTTCTAAAAGAAACTGAATGTAACAAGCGGAATGATATATGGTAAACGGGTATTCTGCAAGTTTTATAACAAAATCCCAAAAAGGAGAAAGAGATAAATTATGTGGGCTTTTTAAGCCCATATAAGTTAACTTAATTTATTGTTTAAAAATCTTCCTTTAAACAAAACGACTACTTGAACGTTATTTTGACTTATCTTATGATCCATAAATATATCAAGAACATAAATATATGTTTGACGTTTCTCTATAATAATCCGAAAATTAATAATACTTTTAATTTAATGCAGATAATATTTATAAATGACACGCCACAGACTGTAATTTAATTCGTACTAACCTAATGACAGTATTTATGCCCCAAATATTTGCTCGCCCCACGTGACAGAATTTGATGAGATCTTAAATTATATTCAATAATAATGTATCTACCATATTCAAACAATTAAATGAATTTGAATTTGTTTCCATAATAAAGCTTTAGTTTACATTTATAATCATAAAAGTACTTCGAAGTGTGATTACCCCATTCAGGGAAAAACATTAAAAAAAATGACGATTCGTTTACCCTAATTTGTTCATTAAACTAATTCTGAATAAAGAGAACACATTGACATACTGGGTTTACATAACCAAACGGCAAACTATTCAATTTCATTGCAAAAACTGGTTTAAGCCTAAGGAATAAACATATGCCTTACAAGCCTTACTATTTACCATCCATCATATATTATGACGATAGATATTATAATTTTATTACATACCTACTCGTCCATAACAAAATTGGTCAGTTTTGTTTGTTTTAAAAATTCGTATAACTGTTTCATTAAACACGTTCTAAATAAAGTTTAATTTTGGATAGAAGGTCAACAAGAAGTGCCCGTGATATGGCCAATGGCCATAGGTTGGCTATTTAAACAGGCCTAGTAACGTATCAGCCCGGATCAGCCGCGAACCGGACTTCTGAGCTCCGACTTCCGTAACGAAGTGTGTACTTATATTACTTATACTTATATAAAATACCTATTACATTGTTATGAGAAAAAACACGACCTAGACACATTAGTCATATTGTATGTCACTGCAATGCTAACTATAAACCCGTTGCTAACTAATCAAGTCAAGACAAAGATAATAATCACTACTTTATCAAATCTAATCTAGCTTGTACAACCTTGGCCCTGCGAATTTTTATATTTATTTCTGCTAATGATTTAAAGTGTGTTATATGTTATGATCTTGCCATAGATAAGAGGTACCTTTTGCTATGCTGTAGTTAATATTTTTGGCTAATTTTGATGCTAATAGTCCGATGCCGACCACCGGCCCAGTAAGGCAGTCTTTATATAAATACTTCATTCTCCCTTCTTCCGTTACTCTGATATTGGACTTTCAGGGCAATTGGACAGTCTCCGAGATCGCGTACTTTCTCAGTACTTTTTTAACTGTAACATAAACCTTATACTACAGAGAATACAGGTCACTGTACTACAAAATAATAATGGAAGGAAGGCAGGCGGCAATGAGACCGTGTTTCAGCAACTTTAGTAGTATGCCTCGAGAGCACAACTTCATAGGAAATATTGCTACTTCTTCAGAACTGTTTTATTGCAACAAAATTGTGTATCCGCTGTTAAAAGCACAGATAATATATAGTCACGATAGCTTTATTATGCAAGGCAAGGAGTATGAATGCCCTTGCCTGTGTCTGTGTTCCGAGGTCAAGCCAGGGAATTGACTTTTTTTGAGTTAGCTCCTCTTAATGTTGATCTCATCTGAGTTTTCACAAAGAAGATGATTTAAAAGATTGTAGTCAAGACAAGGCTTATTTATTTTAATTAAAGCTTAGCGACAGAGTACACAAGTACTAGCAGGAACTACCAAATTTTTACCGGAAATTTAGAGGACAGTTTTTTCTTTAGGTAGTTCTTAATTCCACCGGTTCTAAATGGATATTATCCAGTATTGTATATTATGTTTCCCTCAAGAATTAGGTTAAACTCATAAACAAGTTTCTATCCATTAGAATTGGCTAGCTATTAAGTATTTATAAAAATAAGATTAAATCTACTGATAAAACTAGCTTGTAGATCTTGTAAAAGGATTGGATCTTCGTATGACATTTCCTCATAAAATCGATAAAATATTTAATAATTTATTAAACCGGTTTATTTACAAAAATGGTTAGTCACTGAGTTTTCACTTTTTTTCGCACCTCAGTCGGTGAGGAACTCGTTGCTTAATTATAACAACCGCTCGGGTCAATCTTTAGGTTAATCTGAGCTTGCATGGTGGTTGCTCGGTATATAACGAGGGGCGCCACTCATTATATGCCGAGTTTTGCTATCATTTGTAGATCTTTGCAGGTTACATATAGTCAGTGTCCCAAAATTCTGACAACTAGTCTTACCAAGGGGTATTGTATTAGTATTAACTGTGTTGTGAAGGCCAGATAAGCCGGCACTGCATTTTAAATAGTGGCATTCACCTGCATCCTGTTAAACTGAAAGTTAACCCTATAGCTGGGAAAAAGCTAAGCAGATGATGATGGTGACCCCGGTTGGTAGTCACTAGAGTCAATGATTTCTAAGTCATAAAGTAAACTACAGAAGATTGAAAAAAAGTGCACAGTTACATCTAGCTATAGATGGTTTCTGATTGGCTAAAACGGATTTTCCGGTTCCCTAGCAAAATACATCAAAAGATCAATTTACTAACGTGGTGTTAGAGCTTAAACGACGATAACTTGGTTTACTTACTTTATTCTCCCTGAACACTAGATGACAAAGTAGATTAAAAGCTAATAGGAAACGCTGGACCATGGCGGCAGATCATTACTTGCAAGCTAACAGGATCTAAAAACAATCTCAAGCTCGATAACAATATTACTTGATAATTGAGTGAAAACATGTCGCATCACTGCCGTTTTTGCATGAAAGATTAACAAACATATGTTATTACTAGCTGCGCCCCGCGGCTTCGCCCTCGTGATGATAAAAAAGTATCATATGTGTTATTACAGACTACAATCTGCATGAGTAACAAATTTCATCAAGATCCGTTCAGTTTTTTTCGTGAAAGGGGATCAAACACATCCATACTCACAAACTTTCGCATTTATAATAGGTATTAGTAAAATAGAATAGTATGATTTGGCAAATTTAGATCAATAAAAAAATTTAAACTTGTTGTTTTGAAGGCCCACTTGATTTGAAACATGTGTTTTGATTTAAGCAGACTACCAAGGATGGTGAGTTAGTTAAATAAGAGAGTTTATAAAAGCCCTAGGCTTTACAAGAGTCAAAGTATTAACCCTTATACCAATCGATATGGCCGTTTTATTTAAGGGTTTATCTAATTTGATCTACAAGAGGCATGGTTGACGCAGTGGTTAAGTAATTGGCAACTACGCCGCGTGGTTCGAACCCCGCACGGAACTAATATTTGCATGACCTAAAGGTGGCTGTTTACATGTTTTTAAACGCACCCGGGTGCATGGGGGAGAATAAAAAACAACAGATTAAAAAAAAACGAATTTATAAAAAAAAATATGGGTTGGGAAATCATCAAATAACTTTCCTAGGGTGGGGTAGCAGACTTGTACTTAAACCCACCCATATTCCTTCAATTGCCCTTAACGTTCCGGGGCCGCGGTATCTTTTTCGAACAACCCACAACCCCGGGACAACCCGCAACCCTAGATAAAAAAATACTTTTAATATATATAAAATATCTATAAGCAATAACGTTTTAGAATATAGTAGGTAAACATCAAAAACTTACCGCTTTCCACGCAGAGTACTTAGCCTCTATTGTTTGAACTTCATAAAGGAAAATCACAAGGATTTCTATGGACGTAATAATATGCATTAGCCACGTCAGTTTACCAGATTTCCATTATCTTATTATAAACAATAACTTTTCTCAGGCTGGCCACTTTCCTTTGAAATCGTGGACTGAAAACAATCGATATGGATTCAATAAATACAGCATTCATTATACTTAATTCGTTGCATTTTCTGCATATTTCATTGTTGTGGAATCCTTGCAAATGCGGTTGGATACAAAAATAACAACGCCACCAGGAAAAAAAATCAAAGAGGCTATCTATGAATCAATTAATCCACGTCTACTCAATAATTAAGTTACTATTAAGTTAGTGTGTCATAAAAAACCGGAACCCATTGACTATTTAATCCAACTTCCTATCATAGGCTTTACAGATGTTGACTTCCAACTATGTTAATTTTAATTGTTTAGGAATAAATAACAGGAAACTTGAATTAATTCTTATTAAGTAAGAGATTATCAAGTCGAATGAATTCTGAATCTAACCTAATGGTATAAACAGATCAATAATGGTCGTGTGCCAAATACGATTTGTTGAGTTAAAAATGGACGGAGTCACTGACAAAAACTGTTACAAGTGTTTAAATAAGATCGGCGTCCATTGTCTGAAACGGATAACTATGGAAATGTGGCTGGCTGTTACAATATCAATAACATTCTACAATAAGTTTGTTCCTCCCGTTGTCCTTAAAGCAACGATAAACGTTCATTGGTCTTGCCGTAATTAAAATCCTTGAATATTGTATACATACTTTTTATTACGTTTTTTTACTAGCATACATAACGATGAAAACAAGATTTAATTGCATAAACAAATACTATTATTTGACAAATAAATCACATGACCAAAAAACCTAAAAACTGTGGTGGATCGAGCGAGGCAGCGACAATTAGCACTTTGCTATATTGTTTTGACGTGTTACTGGTTATTTGGGTTTATGAGAACCATCGTCATAATAGGTATAAACCATTAAATTAAAACTTGATTACCTTCTGTGTTCCAGTTGCATGACCCCATGTCTAACATCTTCGATACGGAATACCCTGACGTAAAACCGCATCAAATAATCACATGTCGTAAGTGGCACTTTCGCGGTAAAGTCATGCCATTTGCGAATGACGCAGTAATGACGTATTCATCGCCATTTTACCTCAGTGTACCGTACGGATCAGTTAACCAGGTGCGGAGGGATTCCCCAAACGAAGTCTAAGCCTTAACTTTCTGTTTGTACCCACATGCACGCCATTACATGCAACGTGGGAAAACCAGAAGAAGATGAAAAGATAAATGATATTTACTTTTTAAGTTTGTAATAGTTGCTTCGATTTTCACACCCAACAAAGACACACATTAAAGACAAAGGTTACGCACATAATAAAAATAAAAAAAAACGAATGCAATCATAATTATGTACTTCCGTTACTTAAAAGTTGGCGAAGTTGAATAAAGCGAATGATCACGTAGGCATTGTTGATGGAAGCAGCGAGTTGTGATATAACCGGGCATGTGCACACTTGCACAGTGATGCCCTACCTGCACCGAAAAAAGGACATTGAACCGAAACGAAATGAAGCTACGTCGATGTTCTGGTTGGTGGTTTTATAATTTTGCTGTTATAAGGGACCCTCAACGCAACCTCACGGATTATTTACTTTTATTTATGCTAGAAAAAAGGCATTGTCTTACATGCAGACAGCGTCAGTCACTAGACCTACCCTAACGTAACAATCTGCTCGTAACTTCATCTCGAACTCATAAAGTAGAGCAAAAACCAACCTCGTGAGGAAACCAGAACATGCTATACACGTGCGTCACTCTAAAATAATGCTCAAATACATAATTTAGCTCAAACATATTGCAAATATTTGGACAGTCCATCAGCATTGAGTTTTATTCATTCGTTTACTCTAATCGAGCGGGTTTAACGTCACAACTGATACATTGGAATAACCGAATCGATTTTCGAAAAAAAAATCGTAACACCTCATTAGAATGACCGGTATCCGATGCGGCCTTCTAATTATAATAATCGATATGATGTGACGTAAAGGCATGTTTTGGCATTGGTCGATGTCGCATAACGTGTGTCTCATAATGGTGGTATTGCTCGAATAACGTGGTTTTTGTGATTTACCTTAGGTCGATCTGTCATTAATTCCGTTGACTCCTCGATTTTGCGGTCAGACTCGATGATTCTCTCACTGTACTCTCTGATTGGATGTTTAGTTGCCTACATCTTCTTCTCACTACAATATTATTATCGTAATGATGAGACGATTTATTGAACTAATGTTTTTATTTTGCGGTAATGACAATACACAAATTGTTCGGAAAAATTATGTTCATAAAGAACGTGTGTAAAGTTATATTTGGGATGCATTGTTTAACATGTCATTAAACTTTTATAAAATGCATTTGCTTTGCATAAAATTATGATAATCAAACTGTTTTGTTCTAGTAAACAATGCTTAACAGTTTCGCTGTAAAATATACGAATTTTGTCTTTTATAGCTGCTTAATAAAAGTTAACAATGATTTAATTAAACGCCGTAATTTAAGCTGATGTAGGGCAAGGAGATTGATTTTTCATTGTAACCGAACTAATTGGGCTGTTTTTAACAAAACTGTTAATAAAGTGTCTAAGAATCTACATTATAACAATGGTATTCGGATATAATGATAGCGGAACTAAATATGTGGTCCTGAGTTTGATTTCTATGCCGGACCATTTGTTATTGGGGTTTTGTACCGGAAATTTCTCAGTAACATTCACGGATTTGAGCCCTGTTGATGATAATAAGCTGTATTACATGGGAGTGAACAGAACTGTTAATGTTGGTATACTCTTATGCACCTCTGCCAAACTTAATTATAGATATTATTACCTAGATATTACGTTGACAGAAACAGAATATATTTTTAAGAAAAACCAACAATCAATGTATACAGAGATAAGCTAAACAAAGCCAATTAAAGGTTTTCACCAATACCTTAATAAATTGGACCTATGTCGACGCGCCTTTTTGTAAAAGCAGTTATAACAAGAATATTATCTACCTGACTCATGGATCTTTTAAATTTGATTGCTTTTAATATTATACTATAAGTACAGTCAGCCTGATTTTGAAGGAGACGCTAACATTAGGAATAGGCTCTAAGCCATGATATGAAGACGCTGTCAATGACATAACCACACATATGCGGTTGTAGGTACATCGACTCTGTAAATGTTTTTGGTATTTAAGTAACTGATTAAATAAACTGATATATTCCTTAGCAAAGTGTTTTATTTACGTGATTAATTCGCGTGTTTTGCCTCATTGCCACTTGTGCTAAAAAAGAAAGGCAACATATTAAAGTAAATAAATGCATTTTATTTCGATACCTACCCAGTATCTACTACAGGGCCTTTTACATAATTTAATGTAAATCATAGCGAAATAAGTAAATAGAGGATAAAATAAACATTGTTCCTAATTTTTGTTTTTTGAATAATTAAATGATATTGAAAATGCCCAAGACAGTAAGTCCGCCTTTGTACAATTTTTTTTTACTTCAGCATGATGTTTTAAAAAAAATATTGGGTTGTCATCGAAGTTACGAAAAAGAAAGGGTTTTTATGAATTTCATATTACTACTCCAAAAGAGTACAGCGAAAAAAATACCTATTTCTATTGAAATAAGTAATTTTTTACTTCAGTTTGAAAGTGAAGCATCGATGCATATCACGAATGAAATAAACTAACTCACCGGTTATTATACAAATAACTATATACGCACAATCGCTTCCATAGTTACAATAACAAAAGATCGCTTAAGATAGTTTATCAAACATTTGAACCAGTTGAAAATTATCGTAAAACCATGTGCCGGTAACTTATACGCCTATTAAATGGTAATTATATAAATTCATCTCGTACGATAAGGCAACCACAATGTTATCTCCAGCGTAACATCTTATCAGTGACGAAGCACTGCACATTACCCATGTTATTTGATTACCAAAACCTAATACTTAGTTTAAAATGAAAAAATACTATCTTCCACCAGCGACTTTGTCCGCGTGGCTTAGTTACTTTGGGCTAACGCTAACTTTACCCGCGTGATGATTGAAAATAAATTATCTTTCTCCCCTTTTCTTCCCTCTTTCTCCTCCTAATCTCACAATTTTTTAGCCTTTGTCCGTCTCCAGGGTCCCAACTATCTCTGTACCAAAATTTATCAAAGTCGGTTTGACCATTTAGACGTGAAGATGTAACAAACAAACAAACAAATTCACTTTCGCTTTTATAATATTAGTAAAGATTTTTGACGAAACTTCGCGTAGCGATTAAGCTATGATTCCCGTGGGGATAAGCGTAGCAGCCCGTAGCCGTAGCAAATCTTGGTCTACGAAGCGCTACGCGTCACAGGTAAAACCAAACCAAACTGACTCTAAAGAAGGTTTCCTGGAAATTCTGTTGACTAATGAAATATAGGTTATTAATCTTTGTCCTTGCTGTCGTTTGAAAATAAACAATTATGCTGGCAGGGAAATGATAATTCCCCGAATTTTGGTATCTCGGGCAGAGATGAAAAATAATACACATCGAGAACGCATCTCCAGGACTCAGACTGCCACAGGGAAATACCCACTAATAATATGCCCCGACTTGGGAATCGAAATCATATAAAATTAAATAGAGTAGTATTTTTATGTAGAATATTTGCAAAAGATTCTAATCGCTATCGCGCCTAATATATACTTACCTACAAGTAAATGCCAAACTGCTGCCAAAAATATAATAATAATATTTAAATACAGATTTTATCGAACATTATTATTTACTTAACATAACTATAACGTCACAGTTATTTATTTGAATAGTTACAGCAGTTTACTTCCGAGTTAATAAGGCCATTTCCGAACAAGGATCTAGGTATGGAAATATGGACATAATTTGAAAGAGATGGATTTTTGATGAAATCTGAATGATTAGGTACTTTGTAGTAGTCTGGATGTTGGGTAGATGGGCCTGATGATGCAGGCTTAGGGCCGGGGGATGCCGGCGAGTCGACGACAGGCGGCGGGGGGAGCGGGCGGCGCGCGGGACGCGGATCATGACGCATGCGCGACGAAAGGCGCTGCGGGGTGGGAGGCGTGCGCCTAACACTATTTAAACTGTTCTTACGAACGGTCATCATGCATTGGTCTGTTTGCAATCCAAAGTTTAGTTAGCTATAGTAATACGACAGCTCGAGTCGCAGACAGACAGGCACAGAAGCCCGTGGTCGAGACAAAAAGCTCTCGCAGACAATACGCTAGCTAACCGCGCAGTGAACCCCTCGTTCAGGCCCTTCAAATACCAGTGGTGTGTCGTGAGAAGATAACAGAGAAACCATGGCCGTCGCAGCAGCCCAGAAGAACCGTGAGATGTTCGCCATCAAGAAGTCCTACAGCATCGAGGTGAGGAGCTGCAGCACCAGCACGCGCACAGCGCGTTGCCAGCTCGTTCTATACTCATACTCATCACACTCACATTTTATCCATCATCACCTCAAACTATAATCTTAAAAAATATTTTTCTCCCATCACCAAAGTTCAACTTGTTTTCAAATTGTTTGCAAACAAAGCGGCCGTCAAAACATCGTAACAAGTTGTTGTTTACGGCCAAATATCAGTGAATCCCGAATAATCTTTATATCGCTTGATTTATAGCTTAGAAAATCTAATAATTATGCAATTTTAAAGTAGTAATTATTTTTAGTTACAGTAATACATTAGTAGTATAAACCGTTATTAGGAATAATTGAGATGTCCTAAAAAACTAACAATTAACTTTATCAACTGACAGCCTAGAGAAATAATTGCAATAAAAACGCATGGTATAGCAATTCCTGTTTTGTTAGCAATTCGACTGATTTAAATATTATTTGAGGACTCTAAAATTAAATGAGGTATACGTTGAAAAATTAAATAACTTTAGTGTTTCACAAAGTGATGTTTGGCTTAAATGATTACCTTTATGCCAAATCGTAATATTCCGGTGGAGCAGAAACAAAGCAAAAAGTATTAATAGTATAAAGCCTCCACTGTGTAATAGTAGCAAATTAGATGTTTATCAGTTCGTCATCAGTTAATCGCTATTGCCTACTTATAACTTGTCAAATTCGCCCTTGTACTACTCTGTAACAATGAGCATCAACAATCTTAACTGAACGAGGCAATTTTCCAAACATTAACATAAACATAGATGTCTATAAGAATAACTGATTTGTTTTATAGCGATATCATTGACTGATACGTCGAGAGTTTAAAAAAAAATTAACTTACACCACAACAACAATGAGAAAGTGCTAAAGGATATAAATTCGGTCGTTTAATCATAAATTTCTATTTCGATGATGCTTCTGAGATGTTTAGGTCTCATTACGATATACAGACAAGGTCTCTGCAACGTTGTCATTGTGGACTGTAATTTAATTAATTCACTTCTAACACGACAAAGACACTTTCTCAGCGAAATCGCATCTTCGTGTGACAAATTGCGCAATATTCCCAACAATATGTTCTAAATAAGTCATTGTTCCACATAAGGCAAGTCCGCAGCTTCAACACTTACCTATTACAACAAAAACAACTCTTATCAATCTCTTCATTGTTTATGAACAAATTAATTAGCATTGTGAATATTCAACGCGATGTGGACTCGTAATCGTTACCTCACGTAGACAACTTTGTATTAAATAATCACCTGTTGATTGTTTACCTCAGTAGAACATTTCCATCGTGCTTTTAAGGTGCAAGTACAACCTAAAGCTTGTGCGAAATTTTGTTGCGAATTATGTCAGAGTATGTACGCTTCAAGTATCGTTTGCAAACTTTTGACTTCATCACAAAACATTCATTTTTAAAGTCTTGTGCTTACATGCTCTGAATTGCATTGCGATCATTTCCGAATTTGTTTTGCTTCTTTAAGTTATTTAAATGCGCTGTGCGATAAATAGACTTGTTCCTATCATGCTATGATTATCATTTATTTTATGATCGGTGCCTGAATGATTGTATTTCCTTGACCGTCGAAGGTCGGAATGCAAGGCGGTGCGACGCTCACCGTCTCCGCTGCAATCAGTAAAGATCGTTAAAATTCTATCAAGTGTCGCGATGGGCACAATTAGCTTGACACAGCGGCACAAACGCTCCAAAATCGAAGCTGATCAACAAATGTATATACTGCCGGCTAGATTTTTCATTGCACTAGAACCGCGCTCGATTCACATAATTAGACGTCCTCACGCAAAGCGCAGAACCTGAGAACGCGGTCTACAACCATATCGAGGTCACTTAGGTATGCCCTTGACCAACACAACTTATTTGGTGCACTTAGATGTACGTTTGAAGAGATTCAGAGTCAATTACACAATTAACACATGTAGCGGTCAAAAATAAACTTCCTAATCGTGCATAAACACGCGTCAAGAATATTTACTTTGCTTAGTTATCGGTTTTGTTGAACAATATCGTGACTTAGAGATCAAATTAGTGGTAGATATCATTCAACCTAACGCACGAGCGTTGCATGCCGAAACAATAAAATCCCCAGATTGGATGTTCTGCTACGTCAAATTGATTGAGTGCTCGTAGGTATATAGAGTACATGGGAGGGTGGGTACAGGTCGACGGGCCGCACTCTGGCTTGGCTTAATTACCCGCCGACCGATTGGAATGGTGAAGTGGCCACTCGGGCACACCAAGGCTATATCAACCGGATTCCGAGTCCTGTCCGCTCCAGTTAGGCGGACCTTTAAATTTACAATACAGCGCGCGACACCGTTTCCGCAATCTTGTAGCATTTAGTACTCAGACCGGGCTTCTGTTCACTAAAACTGCAAGGAAACGCATTGCTCCTCCGGTAAAAAGCTTTTAGGTCGCGTAATTACTAACTTCGTTGCATTTCAGGGGCTCGGTAACAATAGTGAGTGATTAGCGCAACCCTTGACATACATAGTTAGGCCCGCACGGCCACTCTACTGGAAAATGCTAGGTCTCACCGCCCGCGCACTCGCTAGCCAGCGCAGCAGAGCCTCGGCTTCGCTCCTTAACGCTCGCGACGGAAATTACGCTGTCGCACACACACGCTGCTTGAGGAAAACAATACTACGAGTAGTCACACGAAAATCGCGCGTCTGTCACACTGATGTGATCTTCTGATAGTCGCTGGGTTTTTTCGGAACTTTATAAATCCCTGACTTTTCGTTTAGGCAATTAAATATTATTTGTCTACCGTAGTGACGTTACCTATGGCTCGTGTGAAACATAACATATCATATTATTTCACAATATTATTGAATATTCAAATACTTGCTTCGAAAGTATAAGAGTACTGTTATTAGACAGGTCGGTCTTTGTTCCGAGACAAGTAAAGACATGAACGAGCGTCGCATTGTTACAAGAATCAAGTCGTGTAGTCACAACTCTCGAGCTGTATAATTGGCTCCATTTGAGCGCAGCGGGCCAGAAAGGCGCGTTCCTTTGAAAGATTTCAGTCGCACGACTTCGTATCCGGAGCGAGGCACAAGGCGGGTATAATGGGAGCACTTTACACCCGGCCACACTCAGGAAATAAGCTTACGAACTTCGTAAAAGCAATTCCTACTCTCACATGAAATATAATGCGATGTGACCGCTTTATATTTATAAGGATTTAGAAGATCAAACTGTTTTAGAGATGACTTCTTTGTGCTCGCTCACTGGAGTGGAGCTCTTTCTCGCCCACGCTATAGCCTTTTCATTTTATAGTGTTTCCTTCAGAACTGCTAGGTATGGCATACTATATAAAAATGAGCGCTAGCAAATAAAATCCACAACAACTTGAATAACACTTAGAAGATTGACAATTAATTACCGGTGATAGTTAGACAATAGACTTAATTACGTACTGCGTTAATAGAGCTATATTATCTTGGCATTTAACAGTTAGATCATTAACTACTCCTATAGGGTATTTTCTTGCATAAACTCATACTTCATTTAATCATACTGAGGACTTCATTCTCTTTACTTACTAAATAAACTTATTTTTGTACTAAACGTGTTATTGTGTTGTTACAGAACGGTTACCCGTCTCGTCGTCGCTCGCTTGTAGACGATGCCAGGTTTGAGACCCTGGTCGTCAAACAGACCAAACAAAGCGTTCTTGAAGAAGCTCGCGCCCGCGCCAATGGTAAGTCAATCAAGGATTAGTGAACTCCCGTAATAACATCGCAACCAGTGGAAATGTTCTAAATGAAACGAGTATCCATGAAGTTAAGTGTCTTCAACATTGGGATATACGCATACAAACGAGGAACTTCAACTTTCTGACTAAACGATTCTTTGACGGTTTTATTTAAACTGGGCTATTTGGGAAAATACCATCGATCCTTGAAAATTTGAACGACCGCGATTGAACTCAATTTCACAACTACGAGATTTAATGACCTCTCGTATAGTATGGGACTCGTATTATGTAGCTCAATGAAAGCAAACTTGGTTTTGAAACCGCAATAAATTCCGTGATAAGAATAATTTCGTCTCAGGGACGAGCCGTGCGACTTTACGGAATAGAAACAGTTTTTATTTGCAGTTTTATATACTTTTTCTATATTTTTGTTTTTTTTTTAGTTTTTCTTACTTTTGCTATTTTTCTTTTTTTAATTTAGATTCTGGCTTGGAATCCGATTTTATCCAAGACGGGATTCATATTGGCAATGGTGATAACTCCCCGACTGTCGAAGATGGAACCCAACAAGATGAAACTAAGAACGGTCATCTCGGTAATTGTCTTTTACGCATTTTTGAGAATTATTTGTTGCTTATTATTTTTATTTTATTTTTTCTTACCTTTCTTTTATTTTCGTTTATTTAGCTGATGCAGATATCGGTGATGATGCTGGAAAAACGGACGACGGTCAGTATTGATAATGAGACTTGACTTACCGATACATATTATTTTTAAATCGCGGGATCGTGTTCAATGTACAATGTCTTTACAGATTATACTCTGACCGAGGAAGAAGTAATCCTGCAGAATGCTGCAAGTGAATCTCCTGAGGCAGAGCAGGCTATCCAACTAGCCGCGCTATTGCTGCGTATGCGAGATGGAATGGGCTCCCTGGCTCGCATCCTCAAGACCATCGACAACTACAAGGGATGCGTCCAGCATCTCGAAACTCGTCCTTCCCAACTCACCGGTGTCCAGTTCGATGCTCTCGTCAAAGTGAGCATGTCTCGCATCAACCTGTTGCAACTTATTAGATCTCTTCGTCAGTCAACCTCTTTCGCTGGAGTTAACCTCGTTTCCGAGAACAACATCTCAAGCAAAACTCCGTGGTTCCCTCGCCACGCTTCGGATCTCGATAATTGCAACCATCTTATGACCAAATATGAACCTGAATTGGATATGAACCATCCCGGTTTCGCCGACAAGGATTACAGGGAGCGAAGGAAGCAAATTGCTGAAGTCGCTTTTGGTTACAAATACGGAGACCCAATCCCACACATTACTTACAAGGAAACTGAGAACGCGACCTGGCAGCGAGTGTTCAACACCGTGCTGGATCTGATGCCCAAGCATGCCTGCCGGGAGTACAAAATAGCGTTCGGCAAGCTGCAGGCGGCAGATATCTTCGTGCCACAGCACATTCCTCAGCTGGAGGATGTGAGCAACTTCCTCCGCAAGCACACCGGATTCACGCTACGTCCCGCTGCTGGTCTCCTCACCGCCCGCGACTTCCTCGCCTCCCTGGCCTTCCGAGTCTTCCAATCTACCCAATACGTTCGTCACGCCAACTCGCCTTTCCACACTCCTGAACCGTAAGTACTATTCATTATCATTTGAAGCTTTCGAATAAGTACATTTTCATGATTACTACCACCGCGGAAGTGGCGGAAATGTATATGACCGCGATAATCTCTAATGTTAATTAAATTAGGTTTAAAATAAAGATTACCTTGACGCGTCTCATTACAGACATATTACGCAATAAGTCCTTGTTGATGTTATATAAAGTGAACAAAATCATCAACCTATGTAACCAAACCACTTAATTAATTACAAGTATTCTGTTTCAATGTAATTCTTTACACGTAAGTAATTCGTTTTGTCTAGGCGCGCGCATATCCCGCATCCTTGAACATAAAACAATTTGCGAGTCCGAAGAGAGGACCTCGCAGTCATGATGGAACTGTAACTTTGTTAAATTGAATTGCTCGCTTATTATATAACCAAGTTACGCTTTAGGACTACAGGAGCCGGCCTATCATAGGCAATAGTTATAATCGAGTCACGACTTTCCATCAAACTGCACCGTACTTTTTTCTTTACAAAGGATAACGGCATTTTGATTTATAGGATTTTTTTAGTTAATTTAGATGCCATACGGCGGAAAACCAGATCAAACCTAACAGTAAATTGTATTCTTTGCAGCGATTGTATTCACGAGCTCCTTGGCCACATCCCTCTCTTGGCTGACCCCAGCTTCGCCCAGTTCTCGCAAGAGATTGGACTGGCATCTCTTGGCGCTTCAGATGCTGAAATCGAAAAGCTCTCTACTGTAAGTTTCGAATCTAGAAGTCCTAGTTGAATAATTATTTTATTTGTGCCAATGCGAATATGTAAATTTTGTGAATGGGCCCAGCTGTTGCGAAATTTATCTTAACAGTGTTGCTGCATTAATACGCCCAATGGCGGTGCTTTATAAACGATGTTGTCTTTGCTCAGGTGTACTGGTTCACCGTCGAGTTCGGCCTGTGCAAGGAGAACCATCAGCTGAAGGCTTACGGTGCTGCCCTGCTGTCCTCCATCGGCGAGCTGCTGCACGCGCTCAGCGACAAGCCTGAGCTCAGGCCCTTCGAGCCCGCGTCCACCTCAGTGCAGCCCTACCAGGACCAAGAGTATCAACCCATCTACTATGTAGCCGAAAGTTTCGAAGATGCCAAAGAAAAATTCAGGTAATTGAAATAATTCAAATTCAACCATAATGAATAGGAAATGTGGCTTTTGTTCCTAGCACAGTTAAACTTACCTTTATTTATATACGCAGACGCTGGGTGTCGACCATGTCGCGACCCTTCGAGGTGCGTTTCAACCCGCACACGGAGCGCGTGGAGGTGCTGGACTCCGTGGACAAGTTGGAGACGCTGATCTGGCAGCTCAACACCGAGATGCTGCACCTCACCAACGCCGTCAAGAAGCTCAAGGACTCGCACTTCGATTAATCAGCCTACCCGTAGTACACTTCCATGGTTCATTGCACGCGGCCTCGCCGCATTCTGTATAGCTAGTGATATAATAGATGTAAGACTGTTGTTGGCGTGTGTGGAGCGTATGTGTGAGCGATTGTGAAAACCATCCGATGGTACTTCGTTGAATTCCTTTTTGTACCTTATTGTATTATTTATTATGCCAGCTCATTGCCCGGGTCTCGGGAACTGCACGGAACTCCCGATTGCCCATTTACGGAGCCTGTGTGCGTTTATCGAGACCTTTACTATTATTAGTATTAATTTATAATTTAATTAAACACAAATAAATAAAAAATGGAGCACCAAAAATATATAAAAATGAATCATAAAAATAAATATGCGTTTGCGTGGAATACAATGTTTCATTTAGCAACCCCAAATATCAACCAAGAGACTCACCACAGTTACAGCTTGATTTCATAAGATCTTCACTTTTAAAGCTTTCTTGAAGTTCCTACATACAATGTGTAATGTGTGTTTACTGACCTATAATTCATTTGTGTGCTGTATAACTGTCAATTCTAGTTGGATATAATTAAAAAAAAAAACTATTTTCACCAAAGTATGCAAGTTCAACTGCACATCTTCGTAATACCATTTAGATATTACTTGCCATTACCACTCTGTGGAAGTTAATTTGCCTCATCAATTTAAAGCCATAAGCTTAATCTCAATCAGAATTGAAAAGGCATTTTAAAAGCAAAATTTAATAAATTGAAGAAAAGGCACGAAGCCATCAGTAAGGCGACGGGCCCCGGATCCCCGGAGCTCGGAGCGCACCTGTAATAAGATTTATTCGTCCTCTAAGGAATACGATCGAACCAAGTCTTCGAACCTAATCGGATTGTGAAAAAGAGAATATTAATTGACTTTTATGATACTAAAAAAGTAAGATCTAAAAACGGAAGGCATTGAAACGTAATAAAATCTTTATAGTACTTCCTTCCTATACAATTAGCAACAATTATAACTTTTGGAGGTAATGCTAATAGTTCGCACCTAGTTATTGTTTTACTCACACATTGTTTAAAACTTAAATCGCAAGACGTGACTGCAGGAATTTTATATACGTATTTAAAGCCTAGATTCTGCTTTATTTAATTTTAACTTGCATGAAGGTTATTTAGTAACTAGTTAACGACGAGCTAACCTGTTTTAGTTTTATATTTTGTATTTTCTGTACAATGCCTTCCAGATAGTTTTGAACACTTGTAGAATTTAAATTACCCCAGATGTAGACATGTTTTGATCACTTAGTATACCAACAACTTTTGATAGTATTGATTATGTTGTTCAAGCTCTATCAATGCAGGTATTGGAATACAAGTTTTACGTGCAATTGATCAGATCAAGTATATAAGAGTGTTTTTTTTTTATATTAGTGGTACGTTGCACTACATTGCCTCACAATACCTACAAATAGTCTTTTACATAACCACTGCCAGCAAAGTGCGTTCACAATAAAACCAATCATTTGCAATTAAGCGCAAGTGCATCGCAGAGCAAACTGGTAGTACGGGAGTCACTAAGAGCGTAGGGAAACTTTTTAAAGTAAAAATGGTAATAATAAAATGAAGTGTAGTGTAGTTACGGTGCGTTGACATTAAGCGAGCTCGAGACTTGGAGAGGCACGGCCTCAAGTCGAGCAAGGGCGCCGGCGCAGGCGCAGGCCGTGGCCATTCGAACAAAGCCGGCTGTATCGCGGCCGTACGGCCATCGCGTACGCAATATGCACGTAATATCTGCGCACTTTGCGAACCAGATACTATAGCAATCACTAACTATACAGCCTTTATGATCATGATATATTTTGAGGATAACTCTTTTGCGTCACTGCTAGCGTTTCACGAAAGAACGTTAAGCAAGTGTTAAAGTACGCAGAAATTGCTTTATTTGGATGATCATAGGAGTTCAACATCATCTTTCTGCTTTGTCTCACGTACTTTGACGCAACTCGTTTTTTGCTCTCTTTTTCCTTTAGCCTACTGTCACACGATCGTTTACTTCTGTCTATCCGACTCACCCGGAAAGAGGGTAATGTCTTTCGCACGTATGTGTATGTTCGTTTCATTGTGACCCTGTAAATCCTCAATACATCAAACGATTGGGTAATAGGAGTCAACTGATAAAATTACTGAAACTTTCAGAAACCATAAAAGGATTTGTATAAAATAAAACCTCCAAAATGTACTAAGACAAACATGAAAACAGTTTATTGGTTATATTCAAAGACATTGAATTTTTTTTCTCAATCTAAGAATGCGTAGATAGATATATTAATTTATAATGTTCACTACTTAAATAGAAAAAAACTGTTATTACAATAAAAATGTAAAGAATCTATTCGAATTTAAAAACATTTGATTTTACTATTTTTTTAACAAGGGTTTCCTACCTGATGGGGTTTATAGCAATATAGTTATATTTATGTAGTGCCAATTTTGGTTAATTCAGTGATTTCTTCGTTTTCAGCCAGGACAGCAGTGTAGCTATTTTTCAGAGACGTCACCTGATTTTGCAAAGCCCGAAGCCTAATCTCAGATAGCTCAAAACTTTCTTGAAGATTGGTTATCTGTATTTGCATCCGTTGGCGAATCTAAAAAGCAAAATAATTTAGTTAAGAACTAATTAATGTAGATTATCTCTAAATATAATCGTTTACTTTCATTTCACTTTCATTGTAATCTGATATCTTAAATATTAAAAATGTCATATTATGTTGTTCAGGTATTATGTTACCGAAATTATTTAATCAAAGCAGTCTCAAAACAATAATAACCAGCTTAATTATGAAAGGTGAATTCTGCAGAGCTATGTAATAAATTGTATGATTACCTATACTCTTTTTATAATATTTTTTTCTTAATTCCTATACTTTTTTCGCTATAGCATGGTGCGGGTGACATTTCGTGACATTAGATGACAAGACATTTTTAGTGATGTATTTATTGATGATCGATATTTTTTATATAAAAAAGGGAGGCAATTAAATTTGTCTTACGATTCTCATGGCATAAATTTCGTTCTCTTTATTTCATTGTAATTTTGAAATATGTAACTTAAAAAAAAACGTATTCGATCCGAAGTTTAGAAAAAAAGTTAAAAGATTATGATAGTCGTGACTCTGTTAAGGCACATTGAAAGCAGAATGTGTGTTCTGTTGTTTTATTTAAAGCTATAGACTTAATCAAACACTTAATGTAGTTAACGCTAAGTGTCTTTTTCAACAACAAAAAAATTGAGTGTCGACATCATATTACTTAACATTTAACATAACATACATCCCATTACTTAACATTTCTAGGGCGCCATGTTACACGCATTATGCTTTGTTTTATTTTGCATTTATTTTTTAGACAAAAACATTTTGTTTATAATAATAAAGAACATTTTATTTCGGAAATTTATACTTCCATATTTTAATCAGTACACAGTAACTAAGAAAACTATGTTTATAAATCAAGTAGATTGGACAAAAAATGCATAAACGGGCAATCGAATTTCTCCGCAATGACTGATAATGATGTTTAAGTTTATTAAATTTACCGGAGTTATTACTGATGCAGTTATTTTACCACCACGACACTCATGGTTCAGCTTAAATATTTAGTGATGATTATTCATCATCTGCCTAGCCTTTTCCCAACTATGTTAGGGTCGGTTTCCAGTCTAACTGGATGCAGCTGAATATCAGTATATTACAAGGAGCGACTGCCTATCTGAAGGCCTACTATGACATCTTAAAGCAGATCTTATTCCACTGAGTGAAAGTGATGGTGCTAGACACCCTGTATAGCTCTGTCCCTTTCCCTCAGCGGAATAAGTTCTGCTTTAACACGTCATGGTAGGGTAGCTGATCTCCACAACCCAGTTATTTTATTTTATTTACCAACCTAGGCAAACGCGGCTTAACCTAAAGATCGACCGGAGCGGCTGCTATTATTTAGCCACGAGCTCCTCATTATTGATGATTGTAAATCGTCAAACTCAAGATTGATAAGGAAGGGTTTATCTTATTTCACCTGCACGATGTTACAGCGAAAACAGTATAATATAAACTATTCAAAACACTAGAGAACTTATCATCAAAATAAAATAATGCTGCTTAGCGTACTTGCTTCTGGCTAATTCTTTCTAGTCACCTGCAGAATATCATGACCCTCAAGGACTTACTGTTACTTATTTATGTTTCATTGTATACAAAAACATTTACATAGTATTTTTTGTGTTTAACCGATTTCGAAAAAAAGAGGAGGTTTTGAATTCGTCAGAATCTTTTTTTATTTATTTACGATTTTTTTTAGATGAAATCACGTTATGCTGATGGGTGCATTGAAAAGAATGAGGGTTTTTTTGCGTTTGAAAAATCATCAAATAACTGACCCTTGGGGATTGTCAGACTTGTACTGAATAAAACCCACCCATGTTGCTTCTATTGCCCTTTACGTTCCGGAGCCGCGGTATCTCTTTCGAACAACCCGCAAGTCTGTCAGTCAAAACGGGGGTCGGGAAGGTTGTAATACAGTTAATCCTTTATAATATTATAAAAGCGAAAGTGAGTTTGTTTGTTTCTTACATCGTGACGGCCAAATGGCTAAACCGATTTTGATGAATTTTGGTAAGTACAGAGATAGTTGGGACCCTGGAGATGGAAATAGGCAATTAAAAAAAAATATATGAGGGAGAAAGAGGTAAGAAAAAGGAAAACTTTGCATTACTATTACAACAAATAAGGCGCAAGGGAAAAACTACAGGTAGCAGGTACCTGTAAATCAGGAAAGGGGACCTGTGTTACCACGAATTTAACGCGAGCGAAGCCGTGGGCTATAGCTAGTAACATATAAAAACCGTTTAAAAAATACTTGTGAAAAAGATGGAACTTTGACCCCCACTATTTCCATAACTAAAAGGTTCCATGGAATGATCTAGAACAAAAAAAAACACATTGCAATGTTTTTCGAACTCAAGCTCTTCGGCATCGTTAATGATTACTTTTACACTCTAGTCTCAAAAAATAAAAAAAATATTCAGGCTGTACTATCTGTATGAGTTCTGCTCGCTACTAAAACATATCCATCCACTCATGCACATTCCTATAGCTGACAGGTTTGTAAAGTGCGGTCGCTGACAATAATTTTAAATAATAATACTTAGGTACGAGAGCAATCAACCTGATTTTCTGATTTTATTAGGCAGTTTCGGCAAAATCAAGTAGATTTAATAATAACTTTATTGAAACCAGATATATATTTTGTCCAATGGAAAATTATGGTATACTAGCTGAGCCCAGCGGTTTCGCCCGCTGCTCAGCTTTAAAGTGTCGTAGAGTGATGTTATATTGATGAAAAAATATTAAAATCAGTCCAGCAGTTTCGGAATCTATTAGGTAACAAACAAATAAATGTTTCCTCTTTATAATATTAGTATAGATAATTTATTATGGTACAATTAGTTGCTAAAGGTGGCTCGAATGGTTTACACTGTGGCTCTTAAACTATGGGAAACCTGTGACATAGTATAGGAGTTAGTGTCCTACATATAATAAGATCTACCTAAATTTATACAAAAGATTCAAGTATAAGAAATTCTGATTAATAATGTTCTAATCAAGATGCCATGTATTTGAGATAATAAATATTCTATAATCACGTTTACCCTCAGTTATTTTGGCAAACTTACGTCACAGACGAACTTTAATAACTGCGCGCATTTTATCAGATTTATACAGAATTTAAAATTGTAAAATCTACATACACGTAGCATTAAATTGATAAACTTAGAATACCCGCACTGCATAATGAGTCTTACTTTATTACTGTGTAGGTTTTAATTTGATTATGAACTATGTTCATTTGCTAAATGAAAATGTCTTATTCTTCTATGTTTGTCGATGGCGATCAAAATGTAGTCGGTTCAGAACAGAACCACCTTTTTTTTTCGGGTGGGAAATCATCAAATGACTTCCCCCGCTCTGGGCGGAGCGGGGGGGGGGCATGTCAGACTTGTACTGACTAAAACCCACACATGTTCCTTCTATTGCCCTTTACGTTCCGGGGCCGCGGTATCTCTTTCGAACAACCCGCAACCCCGGACGATTTTAGCACCTTCATTAGTGTCTATATGTTTCTGTGATAAACAGATAGCAAGACACTTACGCCCGATTCCGAAAAACGAGTCGTTTTGCTTACGGATAGTAGGATTTTGACATTACGTCTCATAAAACGTACAATGTCAAAATACTACTATCCGTAAGCAAAACGAATCGTTTTTTGTTTATTGGAACCGGGCGATAGATAATAAAGGGTCGTTTTAAATGGAGCTGGCAGCAGCGGTAGCATCGGTACCACGGTTTACGTAGAGGTAGAGTGATTGGCTGATGGGCTGCGTTTCACTTGTTCAATTCCTGCACGGAACAAATATTTGTATTGCCTACAGGTAGTTCTTGCGGGTCTTCTAGGACAAATTTCTAGCGTTGGTCACGATTAAAAAGAAAATATCCCTCAGTAGTTTTACCTTATAGCGTACCTGGGTCCCAAATCTAAAGGTCCGATAGACATTAATGTATATAATGAATACTATAGCAATTCACTCTGCTTTGTCATGCTGTAATGGACGCCATGTCAAAATGTTGATAGTCCCATTGAATATTGAGTTTAACATTAAATTTATAATTATTAGTTTATTAGTAACTATATTTTGCCCGCGGCTTCGCTCGCGTTAAATTCGGGGTATCCCAGTTCCCCTTTAATTATTTACAGGTACCTAGGCTCCCTGCAGTTTTTTCCCTTGCGCCTTATTTATTGTAATAACAATGCTATGTTTTCCTTTTTCTTAACTCTTTCTCCCTTATATCTCAATCTTTTTTAAAAAAAATGGCCTATGTCCTATGTATAAAGATAGCCAAATATCTCTATCCAAAATTCATCAAAATCGGTTTAGCCATTTAGGCGTGAAGACGTAACAAACAAACTCACTTTCACTTTTATAATATTAGTAAGGATTTCGCAATAAATCTCATAAAATCAAATATTGGCTTGCAAAAATAGATGCGATAAGCAACGTTTCGTTCTTTTCAAAAATAGAATACCTATTTGGATTCCATTTTTGTAATATCGTATTTTTAAATCAAGGTGCTTAGTAGTCACTCTTAGTACTTCAGAAATTCAAGGCGACTGATTTAAGAGCCGTATAACAACACTGTGTAAATGTTTTTGTATACAATAAAGAGTATGAACAAGGGCCAGTAAGAAAGCCCAAAGTACCTATGAAAGAGTAGGAAGATCCACATCAACCAGCAATATCTATGCTAACATCTCTTAAAGTCTTGGCGTGTAGACAATCTAAATTATTATTAATTGAAAATGAGACATTATCTGAGTCACAAGATAAAAAGTCCCTTCACGAAACCGTCAATTAAATTTACAGTTCATCAAAGTAGTCGTGAGTATCTCTACGTAAAAAATATTGCTGAAAACGGTACGTTTTTGAGCGAATAATAATATTCTAAATTAGGGCTCAATGTAACGCACTCAAAAAATTGTGCTAATTAATGTTTTGAATCGTATGGATCCCGTGTAGGATATCTTTTTAAGTTGTAACTTTGAACCTTAATACCACCGTAACTAGATGGTTCCAAAGTGTAGTGTAGAACAAAAAAAACTAGTGCGACTCCAACTCGCGCACCGAGGGTTTCGTACACACGGCAACAGATCAACCTATACAAAACCAGTTTATGCTGCTCTCTCAACAACGGATCGTACACCAAAAATTTCAAGTACAATGAGAGATCCGCATAAACTGGTTTTGTATAGGTTGATCTGTTGCCGTGTGTACAAACGTGACATAAATGGCCATATCTTTTTACTGCGTAGTCTAATATGGTTGATTTTTCATACTTCCAAGGAAACACAGATTTGAGTACCTATATGGTTTTAATTTCCATTCGATACCTCCACGCGTTCCCGATATAAAGGGTCTTGACAGACAGACAGACGGACAACAAAGATCCTATGATTCTATAAGGGTTCCGTTATTTCCTATTGAGATACGGAACCCTAGAAACAGCTTCGTTAAGGGTATTTTTACCCTCATTACGGTCCTACCATATTAAAACTATTAATACCTACTATGTACGTGTACTATAGCAGTATTATTTATTATCCTCATGATTTGTTTCCTAATTTGTCCAATATTTACATTCATTTTATCTGGGGTTTTATTTCTATATAGGTAAGCTTGCATATTATTTAGATACAATTCTTACTAATTTACATAATTGTGGCTATGATACATGAAGTATTTATCATTAGGGAAATGCCATCTACTCATGAAATATAGAGAAATAAAAAAAAACACAGTAAATGAAATTTTATACCTGAGAAGAGTGACGTACTAGGAACAATCAAAGACAATTAGATAGTAATTCTTACAATGAAAACTTACCTTATATGATGATGGCGTGTTTACTAAAATTTAGTGTAATTCCAAATTGTAAATGATATTCTGATAGTTGTGAAATACCTCGTCCCTGTCCTTCTGGCATGCACGGCAATGAGCTCGACTTTGTATCAACTGTCGTTCTAGTTCCGATATTTGGGTTTGAAGGTATCTGCGCATAGAATCAGCTCTTTCTTTACTTCGACCCAGAGATCTGCTATTTTCGATTCTATGTTCTTCTAAATCCTTCAGTAACTGAGCACACTCTTCAGCTTTCTCCATGAATCGTATTTCTTGCTGCGACAATTTCTCTTCAGCTCTCATTATTTTGCTTCTAAAATTGAGAAAATTGTTAGTTCGTCGATTACATTGTCCTCGAGACTAGGGACGTTTAAACGATTATCGACAGTTTCATTATAACCCTTACTAAAAGCGGTCGTTTTAATTAACGGTCTGGTTGTCGCGTACAAACCGGTGCAGGGTGTTCCCAACCACCCTCTAAGCGGCGGACAGGTTTGAGGAAAAATTGCTTGCCTTTACGAAATGAGTCACCCGACAGCGAATACGAATCCACGAATGCATCACGCATTTATAGAGGCAATGAGGTCCTTAAATTGCCTATAAATGTTATCTGGTATTAAACCTACAGCTTGTTAAAACATAGAAGCGTAAAATTAAGCTAATTAATCACTTTTGAAACATGTCATAAAACAAGTTAAACTGAAAGAAAATACATCAAAACCCTCACGAATATAAAAAATATGATTTTATCCTTGAGATGTGGTAAATTTTAAGGTGTGTAGGTAGGTACACTAGGTATCTAGGACCGAGATTTGATATTCAACTGCCTAGCAGTTTGTTAGTTGATTATATAATTTTAAATTTAGACTATAGTTAGCTTTAGAACGACGACATTTTATTTTTTGTATTTTTTGTAGCAAACCTTACGTTACACAATAACTGTTGCCACTTAGCTACCAAAACAATGTCTCCCAAACTAAACATGTACCTATGCAAAATTCTAGCTTAATCGGAATCCGGGAAGAGGGTCAATTTTAACTTCTTACATGTTATTACAACCTTAGTTGCAGCTGAAGCTTATGGAGAAAGGAGTAAATGATGCCGTGACGTCTGATAGGGGAGAATGGAAGAAGAAAACGTGTTGCGCCGACCTCAAATAGAATGGGACAAGGGCAGGAAAATGATGATGATCAGCTTTAGTCAAACAAATCAACTTTGGACTCTATCTAAGCTCTAAGTATCTGGGAAGGAACTCAGGGTATTTAACTAGTGCACTTGATAAACTATGCACTTGGTTGCCCTAGCTGAATTACAGATGGTTTCTGAACTTTTTAACCAACTTCAAAAAAAGGAGGAGGTTCTTAATTCATTCAGATGTCTCCGTCGATTGTGGAGCGATTTTCCTTTTTATCTTTCGTTTGGAATCTTTATTGACTGGAATTGTCTGCACACAAAATAAATTTAAACAAAAGTTAAAGTGGAATGAAACAAAATTTACTTAATTGAACCAATCATTCGAAAAAATGCGTCTGATTCCTGTTGTTTGAGAACCCAGAGAAGAGTGGAAATTGCTTGAAAACCTTTACATATTTCTACAACAACTTTTAACATTTTTGATATTCACATTTTTAAGCGTTTTGACCATTTTTGCTACCTACTTTGTTAAATCTTTATTTGTCGTAGACTCTATTTCACCTGGGCTCTGAATGAGTGATTGAAGAAGAACTATGAAAGAGAAGAAGCTTAAACATTTTGTTTGTGGCTAAAGAAACTGGTTCTAAATTTCATTTTGTCAGCACCCATTTCACAAGCCCCGCTCGTATGGCGAATTAAATGTACTAACGATGTTTTCGTGTCGTAAAACTATTGTACTAGTATTCACAGCTCTTATAACATTCGCTTTTTTATTTATCATCAAATGAATTTCTCCGCTCTGGGCGGAGCTGGGGGGAGTGTCAGACTTGTACCTACTGACTAAACCCATGTTCCTTTCATCGCCCTTTATGTTCCGGGGCCACGGTATCTAGTTTGAACAACCCGCAACACCGGCAGGCGTTGGCCCTGTTAGACCCCTCTGCATTGCTGACATCTCAGAGGCGCGCGTGGAACACTAACGCGCCGTCGATTTGAGGATTGGATCGATTGGCGGTGCACCGCGATTTTGAGCGCAGTACGTATGTCAGACACCAACTGATTTCATACAAACCATTATAAGATCCGCTTAACCGACCGACCCTAATAACCCGATTGCTTATCTTATATCATACCTGCCAAAAAGATAAATAAATACATTAATTATAAAGATGCAGGAAAAGAAACTCACTTGTACTCTTCTAGAGTTTTGAGTATTTCCTCATATTCTTTGTTTTTCTCTTCCAGCGCTGATTTCAACAACATGTTCTCATCATTGAGTTTGTTATTTTCGACAGTCTCTTGGTTCAAATTGTTAATAGCGATAACCAACTGTAAACGTTTTTAAATTATTAGTAGGTACTTATAGGTATATAGATTAATTGTATTTTGGATAGATATAGCGATAGCTGCCGTCGCGATAAGTAGTGGATTAGAAAAGTTAATGAACAAAGAAAATACTGATAATTACGTTTTCTGAAGGTTGATTTCACGATTCTAATAGGTCGGGAGAGATATTACAGTTTCCAAAAAAATCAAGAAAATGTAATCTGGTCGTTTCGACTGAGGGGTAAGAAAAAGTTAAACGAATATGTACTTCCCGCCCGTAAAAGAGAGATTGTTATGTGTCCCGGAGTGGTTAACATTACTACTTTTTAATGGTCTAATTGAAATAAATGATTTGATTTGATATTACATACTACTTTGAGGTGAAAGCGTCAGGATAGACCGAGAAATAAAAAAATACGTCCTAGTTTTATTTTAAGTTTTGTTAGTCAGTGTCAACGTAACAACGTTGACTGAAGTAATTGGGGATCGTAACAAATATGGCTTTACTGTATTTTAATGTTACGCTACCCTCGCGCATCCTCCTCTATGATTAATAACTGTCTCTACACTTGAATATTTTTAATGTGTCACAAACATAGCGGGAATACTATCGCACGCGGCAGTATCCTTACTTCCTTACTAATATTATAAAAGCGAAAGTGAGTTTGTTTGTTTGTTTGTTACCTCTTCACGCTTTAATGACTAAACCGATTTTGATGAATTTTGGTACAGAGATAGTTGGGAACCAGGAGACGGACATAGGCTAATATTTTTTTGAAAAAAGTGGGATGTGAGGGAGAAAGAGGGAAGAAAAGGGAAAACTCAGCGTTGCTTATACAAATCAATAAGGCGCAAGGGGAACTGTGTTACCCCAAATTTAACGCGGGCGAAGCCGCGGGCGAAAGCTAGTCATGAATACGTTCGTTACGGTAGCACGCTTTGTTTCTCGTTATCATTATGTGTGAGTTTGTTACGTCTTCACACCTAAATGGCTCAACCGATTTTGATAAATTTTGTTCCAGAGATAGTTGGGACCGTGGAGACGGACATAGGCAAAGACGTAGAGGGAAAAGGGGGAGAGAAAAATATTTATTTTTCGATCAGCACGCGGGATGCAGATTAGTGTATGAATTGTTTTTTTTAAGAAACCACCACACAGATTGTGTTGACCTGTCCAGTCAGTGCAAGCATTTGTCAGTTATCGTGTAGCTGGAATCATAACTGAAGGAGCTTAACGACACAAAGAACAACACAAAAAAATGGACATTGGTGTAGCGCTTATAGTGGGTACTCAAACTGCCAGATAATCGTCAAAACAAACAAATTAAATAAAATTAATGATCCACGTGATCCTCACATTCATAATATACAAATAAAATAAATAACTATTAACAAAATTAAATTAATGAGATCATAATGAAACCGTTTTTAGATAAATGTGTGCGGTATGATAGAACGAGAAACAGAGCGGAGGATAGGAGCAATGACAATTCCATGCTGATAGATGAATCCAAACCCTAACACACCTTCTCCTTGACCCGATTTAGTTCGTCAGAAAGTTGCTGCGAACTTTCTTCAGCCAATTGTTGCAGTTGCTTGCCCT
Source organism: Ochropleura leucogaster (assembly GCA_958449745.1). Taxonomy (NCBI): domain Eukaryota; kingdom Metazoa; phylum Arthropoda; class Insecta; order Lepidoptera; family Noctuidae; genus Ochropleura; species Ochropleura leucogaster. The sequence continues at coordinate 11,768,084 of OY288200.1, forward strand.
CTTGCAGCTGTATCTGAGCGCCTTTCAACAAATCTGGTAGAGGAGCCAACTCCTGAAGCTTCTCTTGAAACTGCATCTGCAATAAAACCTCAAGCTAATAGTCCGGTCTATTTAAGCCTAAAATCAGGAGGAAGGTTACATAAATTCCCATAAAGCTGAATATTGGCATAGTTGTTCAAAACATCATTATAAAGAAAATCTCAAAAGTCCTCATCGTTCCGAGGTGTGCTAAAAATTTGGCACGGAGTCAAAGGTCAAAAAAATGAGTTTTTTGCGATTTTTAGCGAAACGGTGAGTTTTTTCGCAAAATTACCCCAGTACAAAATTGTAGATCACGAAATTCTCTACAAAAAATATATTAATAATTTTTTTCCTAAAAGCCACCATTTTGGAGATATAACGTTCCGAAAAGTTGAATCAGTCGTAATCCCTCTATTTTGCACACGTACGCCACATATGAAAGTCACTAAAGGTGTAATAGAACTAAAATAAGTTCGCTATTATTTATTGTAACTTGCTTATGTAAAATATAAGTTAAACTACGAGAATCTCAGGTATAATGAAACCCCGTTCCTAAATTTGTACGTCAGTATAACCTTGGGATAACATCTGTCTTTTATTCTATTGTCCGCGTGGCTAGGGTCGTATACCTGCTTTATGTTGGCATGCCCAATATATGAATTTTACTACAATAGATACAAGAGATTTACTACAATGTGCTGAAGTTTTTAAAAATAGTAATTCAACTCAACAACATGTTATCACCAACGGAGTTCAATTTCTTCTTGCTATGTACGGAGCCCCCAAAAAAACCACTTGCTTAGATAAGTTGCGATACACATCTTTCGTGAAAAATACGCGTAATAAAAAACAAGTCAACTTAGCTTCTCTTCCTCCAACCTCAGTAGCTGCTCATCAACATCTGTTTCGGGTATATTACCAAGTTCAAGTGTGGCTTGGTAATCAGCTGGACCCTAAAGACTGGGGTTGGAAGTTGATCGACAATACACTAGAGCCAGTTCAAACTTTACTTCCACCAGCACCTGAGAAACTTCTCAACACAATATTTTGCAACTGCAAGAAAGGGTGTAGTGCAAAATGTGGTTGCAGAAAAGTTGGACTGTTTTGTTCCCTGGCATGCACACACTGTCAAGGCCGATCATGCTCGAATGTTGAGTCACCAACTCTTGAAGATTCGTTTGATACCGATCAGGAATCGCTATTGGGGCAGTTTACGTGTGAAATAGAACAAGAAGAAGAAGAAGAACAAGAGGATGAACAGGAAGAAGAAGGAGAAGAAGATCAAGAAGAAGAAGAAACAGAAATCTTGGACAGTTATGAATCAGACGACTAACTTTTTATTTTAAGTATTTTATTTAATTACACCGCCGTTGTTTTTGCCCACTATAATATATAATATTATTTTGCAATAGTTTTAAAACATATAAAATCTCAGCACCCCCGTAGAATAGGCCTACTGGGGAAACCACGTTAAAAAAAACGCGCTTTGTACACTACCTCATAGGTGGCGTGGAAACGTGTGCAAAATAGAGGGATTACGACTGATCCAACTTTTCGGAACGTTATATCTCCAAAATGGTGGCTTTTAGGAAAAAAATTATTGATATATTTTTTGTAGAGAATTTTGTGATCTACAATTTTGTACTGGGGTAATTTTGCGAAAAAACTCACCGTTTCGCTAAAAATCGCAAAAAACTCATTTTTTTGACCTTTGACCCCGTGCCAAATTTTTAGCACACCTCGGAACGATGAGGACTTTTGAGATTTTCTTTATAATGATGTTTTGAACAACTATGCCAATATTCAGCTTTATGGGAATTTATGTAAACTTGAATGTGTAAATAGACCGGACTATAAGTAAAATTCTCCATTATAGTAACTAGCAAAGATTGAGATGGTGATTAATATGATGAAAGGAATGCTTCCTAATTGGGGGATGCAGAAACCGGTTTCATTCACACAGTAAAACTATTTTTTTCCCTGATTTGTACTAATTTTGAGCTTGCGATCGAGAGCTTATAATAAGTACAAAATACGGAAGTTTCCGGGTTTTACCATGAGACCGAAACCGGGCTCCGTATGCTCGACTCTTAACAGTTATTCTTAAAGGCAGTATATCTTAAATTAATGTCCTAAATAAAAGACCTCTGTTGGATTTTCATAACTCGGACAAGAGTCAAGAGTTCAAATTCTAACGTGGAATATGTTTTACCTAAGCATTCATTGTGGTGTCGTTTAGTGTTATTGGTAAGAGACCATTTAAGTTCTTTTATCGACAGCAAGGAACAAAGAGTGATTTTGTACCCAATACTTGTAGGGCTCTTAAGTTGTCCAATTTAATAAATTATGCCATTGAAAATGCACCCTACTGAAAACCAAATCAACCTAATTGCATATAACAGTGTTAATAAATCATAATTATGTCATGATTTATTAATTTAGCCACAATGTCTTTTATTAATAACGCCATCTATGGCTTGACGACAGAACAACCAAGCGATTGGACGTAGTGATTCTCTTGAAACTCACTGTTTACTATGCTGTCACTAGATGGAGCGCAAAACAAGGGAAGTTTCCTTGGTTAACACAGTCAAAATAATAATGAACATGAAAATTTTAAAATAATACTATTTACCTTCATCCTCTGTATTTCTATTTGTATTTGATCGGACACTTGTTTGTTGTCGAATTCTATAACGTCTAACTGACGTCTGTGCTCTTCTACTTGTTGTTGAGCTTGAAGATACTGCACATAACAATATAGGTACGTAAATGACTAATACATATACAATCAAAATCTAAGGATTTGAAATTTTGCTATCAAACAAATCTGTAGTATATGAAACACTAAGATCACGCTAGCAATTTAAACCAGTTTCATAGGTCCACCTAGGTACCTACCTACCTACCATTCCGACCCATAACCTCGGATTGGAAAAAATTAAATAAATTTTCCCACTCTGGCCGGAGCGGAAGGGACTGTCGGTCTTTTATAGACTGAAACCTATCCATGTTCCTTCTTTTACCCTTTGTGTTCCGTGGCCATGGTACCTCTTCCAAACAACCCGCAACCCCCGCAGGCGGTGGCCCTGGCAGGCCCGTCTGCTTTGCTGACATCTCTTTGAGGCGCGACGCAGCATTATAGATAGGTTCTTACCTCACCTCCACACTTGTCTGAAATAGACCGCTGACCCTTGCAATGACCGTGTTCTCTAGATGTGCCGACAAGAACTTTTAGATAATATCCTTCATCATGTACCAAAATAAAATATAAACTATCAAAATCTAACCTTCAGGCGATACTGCTGTAACTGTTCATTTTTCTCCGTCAAAGTAATTTTCAATTCTTCCATTTCTTCTTTCATGTCCCTGACTTGTGTTTTTAATACTGTCATTGCCTCTTCGGAATGTTTTTTCGTATCCTATTGTTATGGTAAAAATACAAAGCCAATTAAGTAATACTGCATAATTATGTAGGAATCTTCCTTACTCATTATTTCACTTGGAAAACTTCTGTACTAGACAATAACAATGAAGAATTTAAGTACATAGCTGTAGATACCTATAGGACTTATTCTTATCTACGTTTGCTAGAACGATGATCAGCTTTGAGCTGAAACTAGATTAAAAACCAAGAGAACATGTACTACATGGACGACTATTAAAGGCATTTATGTAATAAGTATAGTTTGTACTACATATACTGATGTGACATGACTATGTGTTGATCTAAACTAGATACGTAGAAACCTTAGAGGAGTTTACTGATCCAAGTAATATTTAATATACAAAATACGTAAATTCAAATGTAAAAGCAACTAGTAAGTAATTAAAATCGCGACAAAATTTTTGACTGCACGGTGAGAGTGAGGTCACATCTACGTCTAAGGAACTAAAGCTTTGCCGAACTACCTAGTGCGTTAAAAAGGTAAAGTGCAACTAAATAGTAATAAGACTGTGCCTTTATCTCGGCAATCATTCCAGTATTACAAATGTTATTGAGCTTTGATTCCCAATCCTTGAGTTTGGTTTCATATTTTTCTCGCTGAAATCTTTCTTCATCAGCTGCGTTTTTTGCTCTAATCAATTCCTCTCGAAGCTTTACTACCTAAATAACAATCATTACTTATTGAAAATCTTTACGTATCCTTTTTAAACGCGGGGTAATGTTACGGACAGTACGTTACCCAAACGGTGTAAAACAACCCTTAACTTATCCGTCATTTCGATATTTTTTTCGGTGTAGTTCGAGAGAGAAATATTGGTGGTCCGAATTCCAACTAATTCCCTTTTTTATATTATTTTTAAGTAAAGTAAATTAAGTTATACTTAATTTAAATATCTAACTCCCGCACAATACAATGCATCCATCAGAATTCATTAAATTTGAACTGTATATTGAAACGCCATTTTTTACATGAAAAAAGTGGTTTCCCAGCAACAATTTTTGCGCAGAGCTACTTTGTATGATGTACGAAATGCTTGTTAAGTTAGTACGTTCCGATTAACACTATCCCTACCTAACTTCTTCCTTTCGTATCTGCTGAAATATGCTTTGTTACAGTCCAAACAAAGAGCGCGAGAAAGGCAATAGAGTCACGATAAAATACGATAAATTAGTTGTTTTAAAATCAAACAACAAAAGAGCATTACCAATCTCACCAGAGCCTCAAAACTATCAACCGCAACAAACACGTATTGCACAAACCACCAAAAAGAACAAAACAAAGAATCCTAACTCACCAATACGCAGATCAAACAGTGTGTCGGAAGGTATCGTAAGACCAGGCTTACTAAACTACTTAGTAAATAAAAACGACAAGAATACTTCGCAGTACCAAAACAACGAAAATGTGAATAAAAACAACGAAAATGTGAATAAAAACAACGAAATATAGCAACTACCGCTCCCCTCCCAAACGAAAGTACCACTCAAACAAAATCAACAAAGAAACAAAAACCATCTTCCAACACGGCTGGTCACCGAGGAAGATAACGACCAAAACCCTCCAACGATCTTAGCAAATAACAAAACACAAAAAAAGACAACCGTAATTCCTGAAACGCTACAAAAGCTTTACATATTAACATACAATGTAAGAACACTGTCGACTTATAGTCACCTGATTGAACTAAAAGAAGCACTAAACAATGTTAAATTTGATATAATTGGACTGGCTGAAATTCGCCGCACGGGGACAAAAATCGAAGAATATGAAGACTTCATTCTCTGCTACACGGGGCTTACACAAGGACTCTACGGAGTGGGCTTTCTAATAAACAAGCGCCACAAAGAAAGTATAGAAAGTTTTACAAGTATCAGTGAAAGAGTCGCTCTATTAAACTTAAACCTACATGGTAGCAAATTATCACTTATACAAGCGTACGCGCCCACAGAATCAGCAAAAGAAGAAGAGATCGAAATCTTTTACACTGAAATATACAAAGCACTCGACTTGTCTTACCAAGTTTACATAATCATGGGAGATTTTAATGCTAAAATTGGCCAACCAAAACCAGAAGAATATTTGATAATGAAACAACATGGATATGGTATTAGAAACCAAAGAGGACAAACACTGATTGACTTCGCTCTTGAAAACAAAATCTCGATTTTAAATACTTTTTTCAAAAAGAAACCAAACCGTAGGTGGACTTGGCGTTCGCCAAATACTAAACACAAAAATGAGATCGATTTTATTTTATCGAACAAACCAAGCATGATAAAAAATATCGAAGTTTTAAACCTCAGTTATTCCTCAGACCATAGACCAATTAGAGCGACATTCACTTGGACAAAACAAACAAAGAGTAGAAGCAGCTACACATCTTATCCAAACTCTAAGTTGATAACCGAAGAAGAAATCAAGAAATATAGAGAATGCGTCGCCTACCACCTACCAGATTTATTACGCATTGACGAAAACACTCCACTTCAAACACACTACGATAAAATAGTTAGCATCATAACCCAGAGTCTGCAAAAAGCCAGACAAAACACAAACAAAAAAAATAACGTCCTATTAGAAAGTACTAGAGCACTTATAACAAGAAGACAAATACTACAACAAAACAAAAATAAAACAAGAGCTATTAAAAATGAAATCTCTGCGTTATACAAGCTTATAAGCAAACGAATAAAACAAGACTACGCAAGTTACAGATCTAATACTATAGAAAAACATCTTAAGGTAACAGGCAGCACAAAAAGAGCTTTCAAAGAGTTAAAAACTAACAAAACTTGGGTAGAAGGTTTAAAAAAATGGGAACAAATATCAAACAAGCGTGGGGATGTTCTAAATATAGCAACAAACTTTTACGAAACCCTCTACAGCGAACAGAACCAGACGATCGCTTATCAAAACATAGAATACAACACTAACATAAAGAACCTAAAAACAACTGAAAACACAGTAAACCCATTAGATAACAAGGAGGTAGCTGATACAATAAACAAGCTAAAAACTGAAAAAAGCCCCGGCCCAGACCATATCACAAATGAGGCCATAAAAACAGCGTGTTCCTTATTGACAACACCACTAACACAATTGTTTAACCGCATACTGAAATCGGCCAATATACCTACACAATGGTCTGAATCAAACATAATATTGATTTATAAAAAAGGAGCATCATATGACATCGCCAACTACAGGCCAATAAGCCTACTGCCGTGCTTATACAAGATCTTTTCGTCTATTATAAATCGAAGAATAAGTGTCATTTTAGAACCCGAACAACCAATAGAACAAGCGGGCTTTAGGAAAAGCTTCTCTACCATTGACCACATTTATACTATAGACCTACTGATTGAAAAGTACCAAGAGAAACAAAGAAATCTACATATTGCCTTCATAGACTACAAAAAAGCGTTCGATACCGTAGCACATTCAAGTATCTGGAACGCTCTAGAAGAACAGGGGGTCAATTTTGAGTACATAGAGATAATTAAAAGCATATATAATAACAGTTCAGGTAGAGTCAAATTGGAAAAAATCGGCCCTAGATTTCCCATACAAAGAGGAGTAAGGCAAGGCGACCCGATGTCCCCGACACTGTTCATCGCTATCTTGGAACATATAATAAGAAAGCTTGACTGGAAAAACTGCGGCCTATATAAAGGTGGAACGTACTTGTGCCATCTCCGTTTCGCGGACGATATAGTTCTTCTCTCTGAATCAAGTACCCAACTACAGTACATGCTACAAACACTAAATGAATACAGCAAACAAATCGGCTTAGAGATGAATCTAACTAAAACGATGTTAATGACAAACAGTGGAGTGAAACCCACAATTTCAGTTGACAACAAAACATTAAATTATACAGATAAATATATTTACTTGGGTAAACAAATCAGCTTTGACAAAACAAACAACGTCCAAGAGGTAGAAAGACGGATACAACTCGCCTGGAATAAATATTGGAGCCTCAAAGAAATATTTAAAAGCAATATGGCGATACAAATTAAATCTAAGGTCATGACATCTTGCCTCATCCCATGTTTAACGTACGCTTGTCAAACCTGGAAATTCACAAGTAATATAAGACACAAAATATCTACATGTCAGCGAGGCATGGAGCGCAGTATGCTCAACATAAGAAAAATACAAAAAATAAGACATACTAAAATCAGACAAACAACAAAAGCTACTGACGCACTCAACCAGTCTCTAAAACTCAAATGGAAGTGGGCGGGACATGTAGCGCGACTTCAAGACCAGAGATGGACAAGGAGAGTAACGTCATGGACCGGCCCCCTGGGCAAGCGCTGCAGAGGAAGGCCGCTTACGAGATGGCAGGACGAGATTGCCAGGACGGCTGGCCATGACTGGATACAGAAAGCCCTGAATAGGGAGCAATGGAAATCGTTGGAGGAGGCCTTCACCCGAGGAGGGGTTCTGGAAAACAAACCAGATACTGACCAAAACATTTAAAACTCTAAACATATTTAAATTAATTCAAACAATTTTTAATAATAAGTATAGGTTAAGTTTAGTGAAAAACAAATGTTATTTAAGTTTTTCTTTTTTTTCCACGAAATATAAGGCTTTTTTATTTTTTATTTTTTATTTTTATTTTATACAGTCCTTTTAAATACACCAAACCATATCAATCGAACATTCAACATGCAACACTGATACAAAATGTAATAAAACTAATGAGTACAAAGATAATCAGACTTACTTCTGTAAACTTTGTGTACACTTCCGATGGCACATAGGACTGTTCGACCTGAATGCCTGGTTCAGCATCCTAAAATATATCAAACTAGTAAGTAAGCGTAATACTTTCCCTAACATAGGTAGAAAGACACTAACCTATCTTAATACTTACTACATACATAAATGCGATATTTTTGGATGGATGGAGCTTTGAAAATCAATCACGCCAGAACGGCTGCCGTGATGTCAGATGAGAAAGAGAATACAAGCGGATGAGTCGTCCCGGTCAGTATGGACGCGTGACTCCGGATAAACGACAAACAAAAAACAAAATTACTCAAAATCTTGCTTATACATTTTTTTATTCAGGGCATTTACCAGTGAACTGACTAATCAAACGAAAAGAGTAGGAAATCACATTTCCTTGTTCAAACAACTAATATAACAAAACAACAATCAGCAAAGCGCAGATGACTTATCGTCGTGATTGTAATGCGTTGATCGTTACTCGCAGTCATCTAACGCGGACATTGGGAATATTTTCATACAAACATTATAATCCCGAATCCTTACTTTAATTAATTAATTAATATTAATATTTAATATTTTAATATACAGTATGGAGACCACATATTTTAATATATTATATATTAATATTATAAAAGCGAAAGTGAGTTTCTTTATTTGTTTGTTTGTTTTGTAGTGACATACCTACATACCCAGCAACCACCATCACCAGTACCAATACCATTACCATGAAACCACATTACCATACCGTACCTCCGAAACAACCATTAGTTACCATACGTTTTTGACATTTCCTTTAAAGAAACAGTGAATCAATCCGCCTTGAAAAAGGCGCACGTTATGACGACTGATAAGAAATAAGAAAGCGTCGGCGCGGCGTGTACATCGAACATACATCACCGCGCGCGCTAATTCGCTCCGAAAAGAGCGGTTTGTTTGTTTGGGCCGTCGCCGTGCTTGATATCTTCAATGCAGCAGAAGTGAAGAGACGACGCAGGAGTTCGGACGCAGAGTTCTTCACAGACGCAGCGATGTTGACGCGACGACGGCCCGCAGCAGAAAAGGACCGTCGCGCGGGCGGCGCCCGATTTTATAGGCGCGGCACACTACACCGCCGCGAGCGCGGATCGAACCGCGCGCCCCGCGCCCCGCGACCGGCGGCGACGCGAGCGCGCCCTCTACCGACGTGTATAAACTTGTAAATATGTAAACTTAAACTATCCGCTACTTCCACCATGATAAATGTAAATATAAATAGGCCAAATTAAATCATTCAATACAGACATCGGAACGAGTAACAAGTGTCTCATTTACTCTCGACCCCCTCACTCCTAAATTGGTGACCCCGCAGGAAGAACACGCAGAATCCACAAGAAGAATATCAAAATAATCAAGACCCCGCAAGAAGAACACGCAGAATATCAAGAATCCACAAGAAGAATATCAAAATTATCAAGAACACGCAATATCAAGAATCCGCAAGAACATCAAGCATCTTATAGAAGAACCACCATGTCGAAGCATCCCGAAGAATTCAGCGAAGCGCTGGACGGCACAACAGTGAGGAACGACGTAGCCACCATATCTCTTCCCGCCAGATTACCACCATTTTGGCGCCAAAATCCCCGCCTATGGTTCGCCCAGTTCGAAGCAGCTATCGCCGCCAGCAGAATCGGAGAAGAACAGAAATTCAACCTCGTCGTCCCGTTACTCGGCTGCAGCGATCTCGAACAAATCGCCGACATCATTCTCGAGCCACCCGTCACCGGCAAGTACAGCGCACTCAAAGACAGGCTGATTTCGACATATCAAGAGTCAGACCATCGCCAGCTGCAGAAGCTACTCAGCGGACTCGAACTCGGCGACCAAAAGCCGAGTCAGCTGCTGCGTAAAATGCGTGACCTCAGTGGCAAGTTGCTGTCCGACGAGGCGCTCAAAGTTATGTGGCTCAACCAGCTGCCCACACAAGTTCGCGCCGTGATCTCCATCAACACAGAATCATCGCTCGAAATTTTAGCTGCAATGGCCGACAAAATGACCGAGCATTTCGAGCCGACAACAATCGCCGCAGTCTCCGCAAATTCCCCGTCAACAAGCACAGCAAGTGAATCCAACTCAATAACAAGCCTACAAATCAACATACTATCAAAACAAATAGAGAAACTATTCCTGGAAATCGCCGAGTTACGTTCAAGCCAACAACAGCGCGCGGCGTACCCCCGCCGCCCGCACTCCCGTTCCCGCTACCCGTCATCGTCGCGGTACCGCAGCGTTTCGCGTTCGCGCCAAAATTCACGCGCGCCGTGCAAGCCAGGTGATGCCGAATGGCTATGTTATTACCAACACCGATTCGGCGATGAAGCTCAAAAATGTGAATCGCCATGTGCCAAGAGCAAGCAGGAAAACTAGAACATACATCGACCGTGGCGGGTGTCGATGTATACCAACCAAGCCGCCGCCTATGTGTGACCGACGTCGAAAGCAGAGAAAAATTCCTTGTCGACACAGGAGCCGACATATCAGTATTGGCAGCTCGAAACACAAAATATACCAAGCCCGCAGAAACTACCTACAAGCTATTCGCCGCCAACGGCACAGAGATTCGTACCTACGGAGAGCGCACCCTAGAGCTCAACCTAGGCTTACGAAGAAGCTTCAAGTGGACTTTCGTCGTCGCCAATGTGAAGACTTCAATACTAGGCGCAGACTTCCTAGTACACCACAAATTACTAGTCGACCTACACCAAAGAAAACTCATCGACCGTGTCACCGAGCTCAGCGTAAACGCCGTCAAAACAAATAACTGCGAAGAATCCATCTACATGATCAACAGCGACCACACCCATCACGACCTGCTGAAGAAATATCCAGACGTACTACGACCTATGTCACTCAAGACTCCAGCTAAACATGACGTCACACATCACATTGAAACCACCGGACCGCCAATCTACTCTCGTTCGCGCCCTCTACCGCCCGACAAATACAAAGCGGCGAAACTAGAGTTCGAACGAATGATCGAGATGGGAATATGTAAGCCCTCAAAAAGTCCGTGGGCGAGTCCACTTCACGTCGTAAAAAAGAAGGATGGTTCGCTACGAGTTTGTGGCGACTATAGAAGGCTCAATGCCGTCACCGTTCCCGACCGATACCCCATACCGAGAATTCAAGATTTTACCTACCAACTTCACGGCAAGAAAATATTTTCAAAACTGGATTTAAAAATGGCATATTTTTGGATTCCGATCGCAAAAGAAGACGCTCAGAAAACTGCAATAATTACACCCTTCGGTCTCTTCGAATTTAATTGCATGACGTTTGGTTTAAGAAACTCCGGCCAAACGTTTCAACGTTTCATGCACGAGGTATTAAGAGGACTCGATGACATCGTATTCTGTTTCGTCGACGATCTGCTCGTACACTCGAGAAACGAAGAAGAACATCGCCACCACCTGCAATTAGTACTCGAACGCCTAGATACCTACGGCGTCAGTCTAAACATAGATAAGTGCGAGTTCGACAAGAAAACAATAGAATTCCTCGGATACGAAGTCTCGGCAGAAGGCATCAACCCCACGCAAGAAAGAATTCAAGCCATAGTAAATTACCCAAAACCTCAGACAGTACAAGAACTAAGAAGATTTTTAGGAATGATCAACTTTTATCGCAGTTGTTTATCACACCAAGCCGAATATCAACATGAACTCAATAAGTACCTACATAACACAAAGAAAAACGACAAGACTCCGATCGAATGGTCACAAAACGCAGAACAAGCCTTTGAGAAATGCCGACAAAGCATACTCGAGGCCACAACTCTGACGCACCCGATACCTAACGCGCCGCTATGTTTATTTACCGACGCATCGAACACTAGCATCGGCGCCGTTCTTCAACAAAAGGTCGACAACGAGTGGAAACCACTGGCATTCTACTCGAAAACTATGAGTGAGACGCAACGACGCTACAGCGTGTACGATCGCGAACTATTGGCCATGTACACCGCTGTCCAACATCTGCGAAGACTAATAGAGGGCAACGACCTTACAATATTCACCGATCACAAACCTCTAACTTACGCGCTAACAAGAACACCGAGTAGCAGCGATACACCACGAAGAGAACGCCAACTTCACTATATAAGTCAGTTTTGCACAAGCATCAAGTACGTTCACGGTGATAAGAACGAAGCCGCAGACGCCTTATCACGAATCGAAGAAATAGATTTTTCACACTCTTCAATCGACTACAATCAACTCGCTCAAGACCAAGAAAACGACGATGAACTGAAGAGCTGCATGTCCAACCCAAAACTCAAGTTTTCACGTGTCACATTACCAGGAGATCAACGACCCGTCATATGTGAAACATCGACCGGCAACTTTCGTCCGTACCTACCAGCGACTTATCGTTTTGATGCCTTCAAAGCTCAACACGAACTGAGTCACCCAGGTGTTCGAACAACAAGAAAAATCATGTGCACGAAGTTCTTTTGGCCAAGCATGAACAAAGAAGTCGGTTTATGGGCGAAGTCGTGTATCGGTTGCCAGCGCGGGAAAATACAACGACACGTTATCAGTCCGCTCAGCGAGTTTCAAAAATCAGCGCGTTTCGAACATATTCACGTGGATATCGTGGGACCGCTGCCACCTTCGAATGACTACAGATACTTACTTACGATGATTGACCGCTGCACCAAATGGCCTGAAGCAATACCGATACGTGACGTCACCGCCGACACTGTTGCTAAGGCGATCTACGAGGGGTGGATATCTCGATTTGGCTGCCCGTTACGTGTGACGACGGATCAAGGGAGACAATTTGAGTCAGCACTATTCACCGCCTTAATGAAAAAGTTTGGCATATCAAGAATTCGAACGACTGCATTCCATCCGCAAGCAAACGGTCAAGTTGAACGCTGGCATCGTACTTTAAAAGCCGCACTCATGGCGAGAAGCGCAGGCACACACTGGAGTGAGGAACTAGCGACCGTACTACTTGGTCTGCGTACCGCTTTACGTGAAGACACTCAAATCAGCCCAGCCTTGATGACCTACGGAGCAACACTCAGGATTCCGTCAGATTTCTTCGAGCCTACACAGCCGAATAAAGAAGACGCCGAATTTGTCCGCCAGCTGAGCGAAACAATGTCAACACTTTCACCAAGCAGTAAGTCACACAGCAACAACACAAGCACGTTCGTGTACAAAGATTTAGCGACGTGTACACATGTTTTCGTGCGCAACGACACCGTGCGAAGTCCATTGACCCCACCATATGATGGCCCGTTCAAAGTTATTCAGCGTGGCATCAAGCAATTTACCATACAGAAGCCCCTACGAACTACAGTTGTCTCAATAGACCGATTGAAACCAGCATATCTACTCAGAGAAGAAGAGCCCAACACCGCAACCGCATCACGCATGCAATGTCAACAAGCGTCGCACCCTCCGAGCCCGAGCGTCGAGCAACAGCTACCGGTCACAAGCACACAGCGTGATACCTACGTCACTCGTACCGGCCGCACAGTGAAACCGAACGTACGCTTCGCTTAGGGGGGAGTGATGTAGTGACATACCTACATACCCAGCAACCACCATCACCAGTACCAATACCATTACCATGAAACCACATTACCATACCGTACCTCCGAAACAACCATTAGTTTAGGGCTGCCATAAATTTAGAAACGCCGACCGGGACAATTAGAACTAAAATAAGGCAAACCATGGATTATTAAAAAAACAATAGTAGGTATATAAGGAAATTTAATCAAAAAGTAACAAAAGTCTTCTTACACTACACTTTTCTTTGCCCACTCATATTTTTCAGTAGATTTGACCTTTGACAATAACTCCTTTTCCCCTTTAACATAATTATAAAATTCTACGCACGTCATTTTATAATTATAAATGCATTGAATGATGCTTTCCACTGTGCTTACACTGAGTGAATTTCGTTCTTTCGTCCACTGCGCTGAAATTAACGAAAACACTCGTTCCACGTGAGCATTGTGGCCAGGGATTGCGAAAATATATTGACATATTTTAAGAAGATTCGCTTTTCTCTCCAGTTCTTCGGTTTTTTCAAAAAAGTATTTCCATTTTTCTTGCATATTTTTAGCTTTCCATTCATCGGTCATTTCACATTCCATAAACGATTTTAAGTACATAAATTCTTCAAACATTGAATCATCTACTGCTATATCTTTTTCATTTAAATATCTTGTAGTTTCTTCTACTTGTTGCCATTGAGGAATATCATTTAAAATCATCCAAGCGAAAACATCAAATTTTGTCATCGGTTCTGTCCACTGTTCAAGATAACGGATAGCAGTGTTAAAGAAATCTCCTGTTTCTTTGTCAAATGCTTCGGATTGATTTGTATTAATTGTGCCTTCATTCTTTAGTTTGTTATAAAGTTGTCTTGTTTGATTGCCTAAATATTTATTTAGTAATCTGTCAATCAACTGTTTTTTTGTATCCTCTAAAACATTTTTCACTTCAACAATAGTAATAACTGATTTTTCAATCTTTTTTATTTGTTTTTCAATCAGAAATGCTTGACTGTGCACAAAAAGAGTGTAAAGTTCTGATAAGGGATTAGCGAAAAAATCTACTACAGCTTTTGGGGCATTAGCTTCATTAGCGAAAAATTCCTTCAGTGGTAGCCATAACTTTAGTATGCGTTCAATTGCTGGAAGCAGTGAAAGCCACCGACTTCTGGAATGTGAGAGTATATTGTTGTAGTCTATTGCTGCATGCTCACAAAAATCTTTAAGGCGTTCCACTCTTACAGTGAAAATGGAAAAATACTTGAAAATTTTCAGAACAATAGACTCCACGTCAATCGACATCATATCGGTAGCAGAGGAAGCTGTATTGTGTAGAATGTGCGCTGGGCAACCGATGCCTTCAATGTCTTTAGACAAAATCTCTTTTAATTTAACAAAAACATTATTAACTCCACGCCTATCTCTTCCTCCAAAGTTAGTGTTTGTGTTATCTGCACTGAAAGCAACAATATTTTGCACGGGGATGTTTTGATCCTGCAACGATTTTATACAAAATGAAGTGATTGTATCAGACGTTTCATTCGGCAATGAGTCTAATTTCAGTAATTTAATTTTCAATCCTTCTTTTTCCGTAAAGTACTGTATCAGTAGTGGAAATAACTTTTCCGCTCTGTGATTGCTAGAATCGGTAGAAATACCATAAAAAGGAACTTTTTCGACTTCTGTTTTAATTTGCGCGATCGAATGTGGAGCCAAAATGTGTTTAATGATAGCAGTAGCCTTCGTTCTTGCAGTTGATTGTTTTGCCGCGATACTTGAATCAGGATACATTACGGCATTCAATTTTGTCGTACAATCTAAAGAACTAAACGATTGGTGGTGCTTTACAACTTTATAAGCAGTGGTCAGTTCGGCAGCGCATATTAATACGTCTTCGGTGGTATTTTGTTTGATCATGAATGTCGATATATCTTTAGAAGTTGATGCAACAGATAATTTCGTCTTGTGATTTTTACTTTGAATATGGTCTTTGATACTTGACTTACCGCCATGACTAACAGATATATGTAAGCCACAAATAGAACACAAGGCTTCATAATCATTTCTTCCTCTTTTAATGAATGACCACTCTTTGGTATAATCGTCAGAAAACAAACACTTTCTTTTTGGCATGACTTTTTAGCAAAATACTGACAATAAACTAAACTTCAAAGTACTAGACAGTGCGCAGCGCAAGATAAAGCACAACATACGTTGTTCTCTAAAGCAACTAAACAAAACACTGCAACGATTTAAACCAGACGCGCGGGCGGAGGAGCGCGGGAGCGGAGGCGCGCGGCGCGGGACGCGGGTTATCATCGAACGAAACTCACTCTTCGCGCGCGCACTTACCTATAGTTTAACCACAAGCGCTGTACCGCGCCTTAGGAAAGCGCAGCGAGGAGGGAAATAAATAAATAAATAACAAAAGACACTAGCTGCCACCACGCTAGTTGATGACAGACTGACAAATCGGTTGGCTTGGCTGTCCCTGCCTCCACGTCTCGCCGCGCGTTTCAAGAGCGGTACAGCGCTAACGGTCAAAATGTACACAGGGGTAGCTTGCGAATTGTGTGCATACCGGGACAAATAACTTGATGGCCGGGACACCGGGACACAACGCTTCAAACCGGGACATGTCCCGGTGTACCGGGACGTATGGCAGCCCTACATTAGTTACCATACGTTTTTGACATTTCCTTTAAAGAAACAGTGAATCAATCCGCCTTGAAAAAGGCGCACGTTATGACGACTGATAAGAAATAAGAAAGCGTCGGCGCGGCGTGTACATCGAACATACATCACCGCGCGCGCTAATTCGCTCCGAAAAGAGCGGTTTGTTTGTTTGGGCCGTCGCCGTGCTTGATATCTTCAATGCAGCAGAAGTGAAGAGACGACGCAGGAGTTCGGACGCAGAGTTCTTCACAGACGCAGCGATGTTGACGCGACGACGGCCCGCAGCAGAAAAGGACCGTCGCGCGGGCGGCGCCCGATTTTATAAGCGCGGCACACTACACCGCCGCGAGCGCGGATCGAACCGCGCGCCCCGCGCCCCGCGACCGGCGGCGACGCGAGCGCGCCCTCTACCGACGTGTATAAACTTGTAAATATGTAAACTTAAACTATCCGCTACTTCCACCATGATAAATGTAAATATAAATAGGCCAAATTAAATCATTCAATACAGACATCGGAACGAGTAACAAGTGTCTCATTTACTCTCGACCCCCTCACTCCTAAAGTTTGTTTGTTACCTCTTCACGCTTTAATGGCTAAACCGATTTTGATACAGAGATAGTTGGGAACCAGGAGACGGACATAGGCTAATATTTTCTTGAAAAAAGTGGGATGTGAAGGAGAAAGAGGGAAGAAAAGGGAAAACTTGGCGTTGCTATTACAAATCAGTATGGCGCAAGGGGAATTGTGTTACCCCGAATTTAACGCGAGCGAAGCCGCGGGCAAAAGCTAGTATTTTATATTTTGGCACTTGAGTAGGTACTAACCTAACAAGAGGGCGCGTAGACGAAACGATTTGTTACCAAGTAGTAACAAGTATCGGATTACGATTTTATTTTTCTTGTCCCATTTAATCTCGTAAATATTTGAATCTTTGCTGCCAAATTCCGAGCCGCCATACAATTTGAAGAGACCTATAACTGGAGTTGGTGCTCTCTGTGCCCTGCATTTCCTGACCTATCTTACATAGTCGAGGAGAGGTTGAGTGATATCTAAACATGCGATACGATTGAATGTTGTCATAATAAAAGGAGGACCCCTGACTGACTAGCTCAGGAATGTTATAAGTAACATTAAATAAAGTGGTATGTTACTATAGTACCCACGGTATCCCCATATTTATGGCAGAATGCCCGGTTTATGGTAGAACAGACTTATCCTCGTTTACCGTACAAATATAGTTACACAACCATATTTTTATGCTACTGGGTCTAGCTCAGTCAAAGCTGTACGAGGCGCACACACAGTATCCGGTACAAGTAGGTAATCCTTTTTTTCGCCACTACACGTACTACTACGAATTTAGGAGATCACTCGCACTTCAACTAAACTAAACTAAAAAAGTGTCTGCGCCTACTTTGACTTGTGATTTGCGAGCTTAAAGCCTTAAAGTGTGCGTCGCCTACGCTGTTAAAAATGCAGTGCTAAGAGCAAGACTGCTTGCTAAACTGCGCGAGTAGGCGCTTTACTGGTTTAGACTTGCATAACATCGCATAAATTTTAGAATTGTTTTGAAATAAAAAGACATTTAGACTCTATTTCGTAAAGAATATACTTGTTTAGTATAGTCAACATAATAAATAAGTATTTATGTCGTCATAGAGCAGCAAGTAGCCATGAGAAGCGAAACTTGATAAAGGTAACTGAAAAATCAAATCAATTAAAAACGAAAATATTACCTGTTTAAATATATTTAAACCTATATTTTGCTAACCTAAATATGAAGAACTAACAAAACTAAACTGAGTAGTTGTTTTCAACATCTAGGTTCCTATTTTTGCTACTTACCGAAACGATAAGTCCTGTAGATTGCTTCAAGTTGTATAAATCCAATCTGTCCTTTTTGATTGCCGCTAACTCCATTTGGATCTCCTTTACTTCACCTTCCATATCACCCAACTGTTTTTGCTATATCAATGCAAACACCAGTGAATAAAAATGATCAAAACAATAGCAGGAAAGGATACAACTGATGCAATAAAAAACAAACAAAAATACGATATTTTGCGGAGGAATCCTCTATCATACTGTCATTAATATTTCTTAACTTTCTAAAAGTTCACATTTATTTATTAATTTAATTAAATAAGAAATCATTAACGTACTAAAACTTTCGTATTGTCATCCTTGTGAACCTGATCACTTGTTTTCCCTTTTTGACCGAACCAGATATCTGTTTGAGGCATTGACCCTATATTTGCATAAAATTAGTCCAAAAAATATATTGATCCAATGTCAATTTACAAATCATAGACTTGGTACAATAGCCACTTGATTACAAAAGAAGACTATGGTATGGAAGCAAAATGTTACGAAATCAAATAAACTATGCAAAATAAACACTACTACCAAGAATCTTTTAGGAAACGTCAATCATTGAACTTATTTTATTAATGGCCAGAACTATCGTAAAAAGTATTAAACAAAAAGGTACAATGTAGAAGGTGCTTACTATTCCTTGGAGCATTAAATCATGACGCGCAAAGAAAACTACAAGAACTACAAATTCCCCATACATTTTTATGTAATTTCGATTAATTGCACTCGCGTGGGAAATAGAAATTATGATAATTTATGTTCCGACTTGTTGCGTGGATGATGAACCGAAAACTGCAGACAGCCACATAGGCGAGGGAGGCTGGGTGTAGCCGGACACGTAAGGTATTGATTGATGCATCTGAAGCATGAGCAAAATAACTGTAGGTCGGCAGGAATAGAGTAAAGATCTGGTTTATTATCAGGGCTGTATCGGTAGTTTCAAGTGTTTTATTGCTTAGTCTGTAAAATTTAAAAGAGGTAAGTACCAAACAATCAAAGTGTAGATTTTATTTTTTTGCTATTTTAATCCACTTTTACTGAAATCGGTTTTACGATGCCGACATGTACCAAATATTCACTTTGATTTGATTGAAAATAAGTAGGAAAAACATATAACATTCAATTTTAGGTACCTACTCGAAACTCCTCACACGTAGTGACACATGAAGTATGATAGAAAGGGACAATCATACCTAGATTTCAATCAAAGGCACTGTGACACAAGGTTCTTTTGACGCTCGAGTGACATTGACAAAAGGGCGCTGTTGGTAGAAATTTGTGAAATTAATGGAAAACTCAAAATGCATATAGAAAGAGTCATTTCTGGGAATCAAATGTTTTTTTTTTAATACAGAGTGATAGATTTGTTTGGCATGCACCCAATTATAGGTAGGTACCTACTTTTTGTTTAACACATAGGTATTAGTTCCCGATAACATGAGGTCCTGGACGTGTTTTGTTGTGGCCGATCGAGTTGCTTCTATAGCTCAAGAACGAATGAATCATTCGAAAAAATCTTTTTTTTATAACTGACTTTGCTTTGTGTAAACATCAAATTCAGAATTTTCCTTGACATTTCCCGTTTTACGAGGTAGTTTATACACAATATGTTAAAGTAGGTACATCACTTGTAAAAATTGCGGAAACGGTACCGGTGTCAAGAACGTTAAGCTTGATGTATCGCGGGTGCGCTCGGATCGCTCGTGGTTTACCGGGTAAATTACGCTCCACTCGCTCAGCTTGTAATATGAACTGCTCACGATTCTAAGTTAAACTTCCTTACCGAAGAAAGTTAATCCGTAGTTCAGGCTTAGCAGAGAAACAGATTAGCTGACGATAACCTGGAATTGAGAAGTTTCGGGTATTATGGCACACAATAAGCCTTTTTGAATATAAAACTCGGAGTATATGAGATCAATCAGTCTATATTGGTTATTTAAGTCGTTAAACTACAGTACGGCCAACGAGAAGCGATACGAAAGGTCATTAACCTAAAGAACAACTGTGGCTCTTTCCATCTTGTGCCTTTGTCGTAATGTCTCGTTCTCCCGGCAAAAACATGACAACGTTAAGACGGGTTCGCCAACATTCGGGCGGCCATTTTAGATGGGGTTTTATCATGGGTTTTGTTTACATTTAGTATCGCTTTTCGTTGGCCGTACTATAATCAGTTATCAAAAAATAGGAGCTTATGGCAATATAATTTCACAGAATACTTAACTAAAAAAAATTTTTTTTTTAGTAGGTAATCTTGAACATTCACAAAATTTATTCGTGGTGAGATAATATAGCCTAGAACCATACTTAATGGCCGTAATAACCGTTAGCCATACCTATTGCACACCAGAGCAAACTGTTAAGAGCAAGTTATTTTGCGGAACATTTCATTTTCGTTTCGTTTCCTTTGGGGAATAGGGTTTCGTAGGGCCATTACCTAAAAAGAAAGAAAACATTAATTATTTAATCATATGGCAGCCAATAATTATGTCCTGCTACTCCTGCTAGGCTTTACTGGCTGCCATGTGATGCTAACGGCCGCAGGAACGTTTTTGATAAGTAAAATCTAAATTAAAAACCTGTGATTATTATACAGACAAAAATGTTACCTCATTACAGATTAAGAGTTTGCCTACAAAACTGTGCACTAACAACATAAAAACATGAATTATTCGAATAACTGAAATGATTCAAACTTACCAAATAAAGGTTGCACCAACATGGCACTGTAGTTTAAACGCTAGTTTTGGTTTATTTCGGAGATACCTATAGTAGTATTACAAATTGGCCGACCAGACCATAATACCCGAAATTACTTTATTACCATCTGAATCTAATCAGACTTAGGGACAGTTCGATACTTACGCTAAACCTAGACGGTATCATAATATCTGATCTATTAAAATTATTTGCGTTAACAGATTATAAACGTTTTCCATATAAATTGTGTGTGTTGGTAAATCAAACTAAAATATTGCTGATTAAGTAGAATCAAATAGAGCACTAACGCCTCAAAACATTTATTTTCACGCCACTTTTGATATAATTCCTATAATAATAAAGGTTTAAAAGTGGACAAACTTCTCAATCTCAGGTTGACTAAACAGATTTTTTTTCTTTTGTGTAAAACTAGTTTTATTTATTATTCAATTGCTGTAAATAGTCGACATATTTTTTAACTATTTGCTATTAATTTGAAATCCAAGTTTAAAATCAGATACTAAGGACTTTTTTGCGGCCAATAACCAACGACCACCAGTTCACGCGGTTCCACCTTGAATCGTGACGTGTTTTGTTTGTTATCTGTGGTTTACTCTCCACTGTCGTCCGCCTGTCCTGTCTGTCGTCTGGCGTTTGCTGTTCTCTGTGCTCTTGTGTGCATATTGTACTTCGTTAAAAACGCGATTTTTATATTGGAATTTATTTTTCACTAGCTTTATGTATGTACTTAAAACATAATGTTATTCAAATTTTGGTATCGGAGTGATGTGAACGTGGTTTCTAGGGATTTGCTGAATGCCGTTCAGTTTGGCAAACATTTATGTAAGAATAATTAAAAATATTTGAAGCATTTGAAAATGGCATTGCCCTTTTTTACTTTGCGGACGTAGAGCTACCTAGTTTTTTTAAAATGAATAGACACTTTATTGTTATCAAAGTTTTAAGAAATGTTGAAAGCAAAGTAATAAACAAAACTGAAAGACTGATAAAATTTTCTTAGTTAATTTCATGGTGTAATAGAATGTTATTTTTACGTGCTTTTTAAACTCACCGGTTATTTTATCCTATTACAATAACCGCCCTGCACCTTTCCTGCTATTCTTAATAAACCTATAAAATGACTGATCTCATATTGTGTTCACTTGAGCTCATTTGCTAAACAAGTACTTCTTTACATACATACTTACTTGTTTTGTTGTAATTTCATGATTTCTTCCCTATTACAGAAAAAAAAAACATGATATAATGATAATGCAAAAGCTTGAAACAAAGATAGAATGTTGAAATCCAACATGGATATGAAGATAGAGTTCAGTGATGTTGACCAGCCACCCATAGTTCCTCAAAACAGTATAAGCAAATGGAGTCTTAAGAGTGACACCTCACTTTTGATCACTGATCTACAACAAAGTGGATCACATAGGAAAATTATTAGGGTAAGTGAACATCATCATTGTTATTCTCTAGTGTAAGTTAATTAGGGTCGGCAGCGATGTAAGAAAATGCACTGCAGCATGTCTTCTTCCATACATTTGTTGGCTCATCATTTCAGCAGTCACCAACATAAGGCAGGTAAGTGTTATCAATTGGGATGAATTTTTAATCAAGGAATGAAGGTCAATTCCGACTGGTGCTTATTCTAAAACATATTTATTTGAAAATGTGCCACAGCATCCACCATCCATCCCCTTTATGTTAACTAAACTACACAATAAGCGGCAAGCAGTAATGATTAATGATGAAATAATTAGCTCTTACCCTGAAGTTCCATGTAAAAAATCATACCCTGTTGAAATTAGAACACACTTTTATTTTCTTCACATCAGAACTATTGCTAAAACATTTCAGAGTTAAATCATAAATAATAGAACATGCTAATAACTCTGAAATAACATATAATATGAAAATTAAATTAAAAACAAGCTAAACTTATGCATCAGAATCTGTTAATCAAAATCATTTTGGGTTATTCCAAATTACAGAAGCCGGTAGGTATTGCAAGTGAACAAAATAATAACATTTTGATATAGAGCAGTTTAACCTTGGTGATTGTTGTGAAATATCGGGCTACTGTGTCTTGGGTATTATCTTGCATTCATTTACATGAAAATGTGGCAACGGAGCTGACTTGTTGAAAGATCAATAACAAACGTATTTTTTACATAGTTGTGTGTTCAACTGTTCATAAAGTCAGTTCAATGTGAACAATATTTATTCAAAACTGTTTTGTAGACTATTAAAAGCAACAGGATCTTGACATTTTTTAAGTGAAACAGTTACTTTTGTTTACTTAATTTGTGACTGTTATTGGTAACATAAGACTAATTTCTTTACAAAATGCCAGTGGAAGTGTTAACAGTATGTATTCCAAGCACTTATAACAAGTACTGTTTTATTCAGGGGTTTTTAATTGAGTTAGTTTGCTCATTATAGAGAATAAGAATTATTTAATATTAGTCTGGGTTTTGTTATTGTTACTTTCCGTGTATTGAATAAAAATACTACACGAAATATCAGTTATATTCAATTCACCCATGATATCATAATTAAAAATTAATAAAAATGGTAAAATGCACAATAGTTCACTTAAATGTACTTATCTACTCATAGGGCTGTGATTTTAGCATTGCTACTTCTAATCTTAATAGTAGCAATTTCCTTTTTCTTATATATTTATATTTTTTTTAGTTTCACATGATATTGTGATGTTATTTTCAAACTTTTGTGCCATATAGGTAGTACTCCCTGAATCATGGGGGCCATATATGGGGGCTTGCATATATTTTTTTGTGTACCTATTTCTTAAGGTATTTGGTAAGCTAATTCATATTGTTTATTTTCAGAGATGGAATCGCCTATCAAGACTGCAAAGATCCATAGTTTATGCACTATTTGTTATAGCAGCAACTATACTAGTAATGTTTTATATGTCAAAAGTTTCTGCTTCAAATATAAATAAGATTAATAATAGTGATTTAGCGCAAGTAAGTACTATATTGTTTTATACAGAGTGCTCACAGCTAGTTAAGGACATTTTGAATGCTTAGTTGGGTCATGGGGAGTGCAACTCTATGGTATACCTTGGGGCTGGCTTCAATCTTGTTTAGAAACTAAGCATTGCTATACAAAGTTTCATGTTCAAGTTTCATAGGCAAATTTCTAATTGACAGAGCAATAATTTTTAACCAACTTCGTTTTAATTTAGTTACTTCTGGCTTTATATAGTTTTAATTTGTTAATGTTTATAGTTTGTTTACGAAATAATAAAAGTTATGCACTCTTAAAAACAACAACAGTTATTAATAAATAATACTTGTAATGGGTTATTTACCATGTTTATTATGAGTTTATCTATGATAATGGCGGTTTGTATATTAATTACCAACAGTGCCAAAATATCGGGAACTCACAATAAATAATAAACATAGTTTTTATCTTATTTAAAATGTTAGTATTGACCATATCATATTAAGAACAACAAAAGTTTATCAAAGAAACGGTTAAGAATAGAAGAAAGAGAATGATAATAAAAATAGATAAATCAATTGAAGTACTTCTACTGTGTTATAAATTATGTTTTACAAAATAAGCCAGGTTGAGTGCTTATTAAAGCGATAATAATATAGATAACTCTTTATTAGTATAACGATTATGTTATAGTGTTATCTAATAATAATATGTTTATCTATTATCAAGGCAATCCTTATAATAGATAAATATCCTTATCGTGGGGAAAAAAAACCGTCTATACTCAACGAAAATGGCTTTTTTCGAAATTCTTAAAGCTTTAAAAAAAGGAAGTACCTACTACAGTTTTAGATTACCAGTTAAAACCTTTCTTATAAGTTGTGATTGTATGTGAAGAAAACGGGAGTCAGAAAGCGTAATAGAATACAAAGAACAGACACAATTCGCTTCCTGCTACTATAACAGTGTATTTTGACGATAACATTGTACAGTTTACAGTGTGAACTGGTGGTAGCATTGTATAGAGTTACCAGATAACAGTTATCTAAAAATATGTTACAGTGTATTTCAACTTGAGATAATAAATACATAGTGACAGCGGTAATAATATACCAATTATAGTATGTTGATTAACAAGCATTAGAAATGTATATATTTTAGCGTTTATTTTTTGTATTTTCTAACATTAAAACTAAAAGACATCTTAATATAATTGCGCCATTGGAATGAGAAATTTTCGTGGCGAATTAGGTGTTTAAAATCCAATAGTGATCTTTTATTTAAAGTAAATAAATGTATTTTTGTTTTAGGAAACTCTTAAGAATGTGTCTCTAGTCAATGAGCAAGTAGCTCAACCAGTCGTCCCCAAGAAGACTGTTGTAGAAGTTGAGAAACAAGACGACAGGCCTGTCTTTACAGGTACTTATTATAATAAATATAATTATGTATAATTAGATGTTGGATTTAAAACTGATAAGCATGTAATAACCGCTCGTGTGCGACAGAATGGTTGTTTCAACAACCATTACAAGGTTATTTAAAATTCTAAATATGTCATAAAGTCATATGCGTTTGGTACCTACTTAACCACTAGAATATTTTTTTAAATTTTCTAATCAATATCGCTTTCGATCGAGTTTTATAATATGCTATGTGCAAAAACTGTTAATCGGGAATTTAATAATTTTATTCAAAGATAATCCAAAGATCTTATCGAATCAAGTAATTGAATAA
The DNA here is from genome assembly GCA_958449745.1 of Ochropleura leucogaster. Lineage (NCBI taxonomy): Eukaryota > Metazoa > Arthropoda > Insecta > Lepidoptera > Noctuidae > Ochropleura > Ochropleura leucogaster. The sequence continues at coordinate 11,793,824 of OY288200.1, forward strand.
TACTTTTAAAAGTTCTATCAAATCATTCAGCACCAACAACCTTGGATAAAAAGTGTTCCTAGAAGGAATTTGAAAACCTTTGCCAAGCTGGGGACACAACAAAATGATTTAAAAAAAAACATGAGAAATCCATGTTCATTTTGAGCTCAATATTAAAACAGTGGCTAATTTTTTAGGACCGATAAATGCTCGCCAGTATGCTGTAGTGGAGAGTTTCAGACATGCGTGGCGTGGCTACAAGGAACACGCGTGGGGCCATGATAACTTGAAGCCAGTTTCTGGCATGGCCTTCGACTGGTTCTCACTTGGCCTCACCATTGTGGATTCACTGGACACAGCCTATATTATGGGCCTGACTGAAGGTAAAACATTTACGGTCCATTAAACTGAAACAAGCATGTTTTTATCTACACTAATATATGTAATTATGTATGTTTGTAACGAATATAATCAAAAATATTGGATCGATTTAAAAAAAGTCCCTACCACTATTAAAATGCCATATTATTATTAAGGTCATTCCTACTATCCTAATAATATTTTAAAGGCGAATGTTTGTGAGGATGGACGGATGGATGTATGGATGTTTGTTACTCTTTCATGTCAGAACGGCTGAACGGATCTTGATTAAATTTGGAACAGAGTTATCTTTTAGTTATAAATTTAGATTAGAAATAACACATAGGATACTTTGTTTCGACCATAACGCGGGTGAAGCCGATGACACCAACTAGTAGGCTATAATTATAACATCATGCTACGACAGTAAGAGCTGAGCAGTAACTATCACTGCAGGGCACAGCTAGTTGCATACTGATAGAGACATGCGCAGAATTTCGACACACACTGGTAATAGGTATAAAGGCAACGGTCGGGTCCACAAAACCAAACATAACATATTATCACGCTTGTAATCCCGGAAGGGTAAGCAGTAGTACCTTATGGTAAATCCACTTGCGAAAGTTATGTTTAAGCCCCATGTAATAAAGGGAGAACATACAGCCATCAACCGGGCACATATCCTGATGATGCAAAAAGCCTACAGCACTTTCAGCTATATAAGATGGATGGATTGTTTAAGAAATGATATGAAGGAGAAAGGAGTGAATGATGCCGTGACGTCTGATAGGGGAGAATGGACGAAGAAAACGTGTTGCGCCGACCCTAAATAGAATGGGACAAGGGCAGGAAAATAATGATGACTTTCAGCGATATTTATTTATTGGCCTCATGCTTAGCAGTTTAGAAGTATAGAGCGAACGCGTACACAAACCACATTATATAAGTGTTCTACGATATAAAAATATAATACATTCGATCACACTTATATCTCATATATTTCAGATGAGTGCATTTGGTACAGTATATTTATGTATTAACCCGTTGAATGTCGTTAAGTGCTTACGGGGGAACATAACATAAAATGCCACAAGTGTCTTAAATACCCACGGGGGAACTTTATACGGTGTAGCTATCGGTATAACAATAAAATCTTCGTTTTTCTGAAGGCCTACTTCTCTAAAACGTTTCTCATAAATTCTGCGATTACGGGAAAGATTTAGCGCGTTTTTTGCGACATTCAACAGGTTAATAATATTTGAGGATAACGGCACTATATTAAGTTATTGACCCTTAACAATTATGTTTAATGTTGTTCTTGTTATCACCACGTCTTACTCTTTGTTCGCAGAATTCGAGGAAGGCAAGCAATGGATTAAAAATGAGCTAGTTTTCACAAAGAACAAAGATGTAAATTTCTTCGAAGTCACCATCCGAGTTCTGGGAGCTCTGCTGTCCTGTTATCATTTCACTCAAGATCGTATGTTTCTTACTAAAGCTGTAAGTGTTCAGTTTTTATACCAGCTTGTGTTTGTACTTCTTTATTTATTTATCATCCAAGGAGCACTCGGTATCATTTGCCTTAAAATTCTATTTAGAGAGTCCTCCATTTTTTAGTGGACAAGGTAAAATAAAAAACAGACAGGCAGTTTTGGAAAGCAGTCGCTCCATGCTAGATGAATTTGGTTAAACTGGATGACGATCACAACATAGTTGGGAAAAGGATGACTTAAATAAAAAATGCTGTCTGTTTTCGAAACTGTCGTACCGCGTCTACCATTTCAGTATGACATTAGATGCCTCGTTCCGCCGTTTTGATTGAGTTGTGACGGCAGAAAGGCAGGAAAATAATAAATGGCTTATTGGATTCATTCAGCCTTCCTTGCTGGCTTATCTTTTTACTGATATTCAAGTTCCTAAAGGGTACGATTCCATATTTCCATTCCGTATTTTCATTTCTAGGTCGACTTAGGAGATCGATTAATGGCCGCTTTCTCTTCGCCCTCTGGCATACCATACTCTGACGTAAACCTTGGAGAGAGAACCGCGCACGCTCCGGAATGGTCTCACTACAGTACCACGGCTGAAGTGACTACGGTGCAGCTGGAGTTCAGGGAACTTTCCAGAGCTAGCGGTAATCCTGGGTTTGAGGTGAGTCTCAATTGTTTAATATATAGTCAGGGAAATTGTGTCATAAGTAAGTTGACTGTAAATTGATTGATTTAAAAAAATGTATAGTAGTCGTATAATATATGTCAATTTGCTTAACGGCCAAGTTCCATGTCTGTAAATCAAGTAGAAGTTTATGTTGCAACGAGTGTTTAAAATGTTCGACCCTGTAGGGCGTCGTTACTGTCAATTATTCCTGTGCGGCAGTCTTCTAAAAGTTGTTCTAAAGATATCGCTATCAGCGATAAGACGGCAATTACTGTACCTTTCATTTTAACCTTTCGTGTGTCTATGACGTGGATCCACGCGAGACACAATGCGTAATTAATTGTGTCTGTAATTTCGGCATACGAAAGGTTAAGAGGATGGTTAAAGAGCGGTGTAATATATTTTGTGTACGATTAAAGTATACTCGATAAAAATCTACGTGCCATATTTTGGGTAGAGTACATACGGTAATACTAGATGATTATTCGACAGTGTAGTGATGAGCCCATACATACAACCTTGAATGTTGTGCTAGCAAGCATAACGTCGTCGCGGTGACCTCTTGAGTGGTCGGTGTTAGTCGCCACAGCGCGCATTCGGTATATTCAGAGGGAGATTTTAAACAATTATTGTCTTGTTTAAAATCGTGCATTATATTTATAACCTAAACAGTCCATCTAAAAAAATATAAAGTGCTGAGAAAATTTAGGAATGGTGGCCACTTAAAAGATTATTCACACAGTCTAAAGTGGTTAGAATGTTTATTTAACACGGTATTCAAATTTATCAGAAACCACTCGATACCAATGTTTTTTAAACCATAAAGCTAGTTTACCAGAAAATTACTTAGTGTGAAAATGATTATTACATGCTTCATACTTCAATTCCATGTTTGACTCGTATGAATTAGCTGTCGAATCTAACTGGGTCGTTGCTACGTGTGAAATATCAAACTGATTGTGAAATTAGGCCATTTTTTTAGGCGGTTACTTGTAAAGGCATAATGCATCTTTCGACATAACTCGTACTTCTTTATTTCGGGTCGATAAAATTCAGATTCAGATCTTCAGTTTCAGCCGCACTTGCCCGAGGTGGCCTGTGTATGGGTGACCATTGCAACCATTGTATACCGAGTGTCCTCACTGGCTCAGAAAGCACATTAAACCGTTGGTCCCGGCTTTCATTTGTAGATCTTGTTTTGTTACTGGTCCCTACCAGGGAATACTACGGGTATGGGTACTACCGGGTAATACGATATACCCTGTATCGTATTTGCCAGTACTAACTGGGTTGTTGAGGTCAGTCAGGCAATCGATCCATATACAATCGTATTCAGCTGTTTCCGGTCGAACTGAAATCTGGCCCCATCATAGTTCTGAAACGACTAGGCAGATGTTGAATTGTGGAAGTTAACAGCCTGTGAACGAGGTAGCTCGTATGACTAAACGTTGCTAACGCGACTTAATGGACATACGAAACTAACTTAAAAGAATGAAACGTGTCATACATTCTTATCTTTAAAATAAACAAACAAAGCAAGGACATACCAGAAAGCAAAAACATCAACGATTGACATCATTCGTTTTTCATAGAACCAAAGGCTTCATAAAATCAACTATGTCCTCTGTGAAAAAAAAATTAAAACTTCGCTCCGTACTCACCCCGGCGGAAGCGGGCTTCACACATTTAGCCGGTTAGAAAGAAAGATAATTGCGTTTATTTAGCATTATTAAAAACAAAAATCAGCAACACCTGAACTAAATAAAAAAAATTATGGGGCTTCAGCTCAGCATAATGCCAGATGGCAACACAGGGCCGCTATCTGCCGCTGATTTTCAGCTGCAGCCCACGAGTGCCATACGCTCGAAAACATAAACAAACACATAGGTATAAAAGTTAGAATTGAAAACAGTTATAAACTTGATGTAATAAAAACAATATTAAAAAGTAAAAATGTATAAAGACATTAGTAAAAATTAAAAACGTCAAAGATTGCTAAATAAAAGAGAAATAACAATGAAAAAATTGAATTTGAAAAATGCACAAAATTGCACAGCTATTTATTAGAAAGGTACCGCATTTTTTAAAAATATTAAAATATGTGGCTAAGGTTTATATGGCTATGGCTATATTACGTTATTAAGTCCTTAATATACCTACGGACTGGGTTGCATCTTTGCTCTAGTGGTCAGTAGTGAATGGGTTTTACAATCAGGAATTTCTCAGTTCCATCCAGTAGTCTAGATTTTTGGCTGGTTGATTCCTTTAGGTTCGCAATCAATTACACATAACTCGTGAAATGTGGGTACAAGCAGGTATGCTAGCTGCCTCTGCGTCTAAGTCCTTGGGGATTGCACGTGTAATGTCATGTTTGTTATGTAAACTGCCATAAGTTGCTGCCTTAAAATGCTTTAGTGAAACCAATGGCCACAATTTTGGATTTGATGCCATAATTACGCCATTAGCCAAGAATAATAATAATTTGGAATTGTTTTTGTTCTTGCGTAATTACTTTCAATGTCAATGAGTTGGGATTTTTAAGTACTGCGTTAGTTTCTACAATACCTAATTACAATACCTTATGATGGAAATAGTTTTATATCGCAATCATCCGTAGATCTGGATTATTTTAAGTAATTACGTCATATTTTATTATATTTTAATTAACGCAGCCTGACACAAAATAATGATTCTTAAAAAAATAAAAGATATCAATAAAAAGGTAAAGTAACTTTACTTCAAACAGTTGACTTTTTAGCCACCAAGTTAACGTAAAGTTATTTTTCACACTTTCGTATTGGAATGCGGTTATTTTTTGCAAAAAAGTTTTTTATTTTAGTTGTGGTAAAGAGATCGTTCAATTATTTTTTATCGGGAATTTATTTTCCTTTGTTACCTAAAGATATTAGCAGATCATCCTGGATATAGACATACAACAAAAATAAGTATTATAGACGATAATTCATAAACCAACCAAGCAAAATAAATAAGATTGAAATGAGTCCATATCAATTTTATTTATATTGCTTGGGTAAGTTGGAAGTTAAAACAAAAAATAATTATGAAATTCGGTCCACAGTTGGCGGACTAATCGGTGAACAAAAATATTAAAAAAATACGGTCGAACACGGAACCTCCTTTCTTTGACGTCGATTAAATTAACCTTTGTGTTTATTTCAGGACGCTGCCGCTGCAGTTTCGGAAAAGATTCATCACTTACCTAAGAAGCATGGTCTGGTACCTATATTTATAAACCCGAACACTGGACATTTCCTGCCACACGCTACCATCACGCTAGGTGCTAGAGGGGACAGCTACTACGAGTACCTATTGAAACAATGGCTGCAGACTGGAAAGGCTGTTAACTAGTAAGTATTTCTTGATTTTACATCGAGAAATCAATACGTGACCTATTAATGCTGTGTGAAAAACAAACAAATAATTTAATATTAAGTTTAAAAATAGGGTTGTGTGTTCTGCAAATAATAATATTAGACTAAGTACTAAAATATACATTGAAATAGATCTGAGTGAAACAGCATACAATTATGATTCTTATTTCGATTCAGCACCTAGCCAAATATCTATTCTATAAATAGTGTAAAACAAATTTGTTTTTTGTCTGCTTGACTGCTTATTGTTTAGTTCAGTAGGTTTATATAAAAATGAGTTAAAATGTACAGAGATTTTGTACTCCCATGAACAGGGCTCAATTGCCAAAGAAAGGCAGGTCGCCAAGAATACAGTAATAATAATGTTCTGATGATGATTGTTGATCAAAACAAACTTAACGTGTGTGTAAAAACCAGATTATTACAGATACGTAAGGCTAATTATATAAAATGAATCCATAATTATCTGCCTAGCCTTTCCCTATGTTGGACTGGGTTTCCAAATTAATCGAATGTGTACAGATTGTCAGTAATTAATATTGAGTCTGCCTGACCTCTACAACCTAAGTACTGGGTAATACCCCTTAGTAAGACTGGTTGTCAGACTTTCAGGTCACTGACTGTAACGATTGTCAAAGCCTTACAAATGACAGCCGGTATCAACGGCCTAACAATAGTAAGCGGTAAAATGAAATCAAAGTGTAACAATGGTCGGTCTTATCGCTCAAAGCAATTATTTTCCTTGTTAAAACAATACGACATGCACTTCTATGCGAATATATATGTATATTATGTTTTTTTTTACTTCAAATTGAAGAGCGATCGTAAAACCAATTTATTTGATTAAGACGATCTTCGCATTGTTGCTAATATTTGTCGCATACTCACCTTTTTATAGTTTGGTATATTTACATTATTGTGCAGAGGCAAATATCCTCAAATGCTAGAATAGTCTACATAATAAAAAATAAGTTCACTGACAGACAACAAGACTAAACAGCTGTGTGTGGAACTATATATAAAAGCAGGATTTTGTACTCGTTCTCTGAATGGGTACTTGGAAATTCAAATTGGTATGGACGCGCACGTGGTAATAATAAGCCTAGATTTTTGACAGGCTTCCTTTTGTACGGTGTTCTAACTCCTGGGAACATTTCGAATATAGCCTACAACACTCGGCGGTAATGTAGTTTCCTGTTAGTGAAAGTATTTTTGAAATCAGATCACTAGTTCCGAAACTTACCCCCAACATACAAACAAATTTTATCTCTTATAATTATTATAGTACAGATGACTGGTTTCCCCAAAGAGTTAGTCAAAGGTGTCTCATATGTAAACCCAAGTTTTACCGATTAGGGAGCATCATATATGGCCACCAAGTGGACCTCTAGTGGAAATCTAGACTCCATCGAACTGAAAAATTCTGAACACTACTACACCCTGTGTATGGTACCTAAGACATTATGCCAACCTTAGCTCTTGCGACCATTAAACTAAAGTATAAGGCTTTACTAATGTTGCGATATACTGTTTTATAGTCTGTTTTTAGTATCACTAAGCATACAAGCAAGTGGTACTAAAAACCGGCTATAATCGCAAATGCTATTTTTATGATCCTCTCTGTCTGTGCGACAACTAGTTTAATTAGTCACTTAAAAGGTCAAATAATTACAACACGTGTACTATCTGGCAAGCGTTTATATAAGTAGTATGTATGTCACACTATGTCATCTTCCGAAACTGCCTGCGCGTAGCCAAATACTTAGCTAGCTGGCGCCCGCATGATGATCGAAAAAAAAAAGAATCCTATGTGTTATTCCAGACTATAATCTACCTCTGTGCCAAATTTCATCAAGATCCGTTCAGCCGTTTTGACGTGAAAGAGTAACAAACATCCATACATCCATCTTCACAAACATTCGCATTTTAAATATTAGTAAGATAACATATAATATAACTTCACGACTGTAATTTCTGAAGGGTTAGGCAGTGGTGTATCTTTAATACCTAAACTTCGTCAGTTGTTTTTAAGTCCCGCGTAATGTGGTGAAGATCCTATGGTCATCAACCGGACTCAATGCCAGACTCCGTGGCAGTTACTGAAACCCAATAACACTTAGCTCGATCTGGAAATCGAACTTAGGACATTATGCTCAGGAGTCGCGCTTGTGGCTACCATCCAAACTAAGCAATCAATGTTACTTATCTTTAGTCCGGTTTGTTTTGCTGCCTCCGTCTCAGAGTCCCCAGGCTTAGCTCACCGTCCGTCTATTGACGACAGGCCCTGTCAAACGCTCGTTGCGGGTTGTACGAAAGAGATACCGTGGCCCCGGAACATTGAATGCAATAGAAGGAACATGGGTGGGTTATAGCCAGTACAAGTCTGTCACTCCCCCCCGGTCAGCCCATTAGCGGGGGAAGTAATTTGATAATTTCCCATCTGCAAAAAAAGGGTCCCCAGTCTGATGTCACGATGTGTATCGAAAATTAATTATTTCTTTAGTTAGTGTCTCTTGTATGTATTTTATTTTTGCTACATTTGATGCGAAGAATGCGTTCATGCGTACTGTGCTAAACGATTTATTTTACTACCAGCTGCGCCCCACGGTTTCACCCGCGTACAAAAAGGGATAGCAAGTAGCCTGTGTTTAGGGTTATAAGCTATCTACATGCGAAATTTTATCCACTCCGTTAAGCCGTCTGAGCGTGAAGGAGTAACTAACGTACACAAACAAACTTTCACTTTTATATTATAATATTAGTGTGATGTCTATAAAGCAAACAATTACAAGATTAAATTAAAGTGCTCAGGCGTATTGGACAAAGATATCTAAACATTTTGAAGTCAAATACAGTAAATCTTGTAACTTGAAGTGTGTCAAGCTTAGACTTGATGATACACATAGTGTCTTTGAAGTTTCGCTAGTAGGTGACGCTTGTAGTCCAAAGTTCCATGGTCTACAGCTAGTAACAGAAAGGTGGTCACTACTGGACTACCAACTTCGATGGTGGTCCCATAAATTTGAATCACACTAAGAAATATGACCGCACCACCGCACCGTTTTCTGGTACAGGCTGTATACAATGTGTCCAGTCACGGACCAGCTATATTCTATGTACTTATATAACAAACGTTCTAGTACTAAAATTTGTTGATTTAAAAAAAAACTGCCATTTTTTTTCACAAAAAATTAACATAACTTGATTTGCATATTTTTTTGGAATTTAATTTTGTTTTCTAAAGATTTTTTTAAACGATAGACAAGATTTTCTGAATAAACCTATTGTCGCCTCAGTAAGACCAACACTTGAGAGATATGATTATTTTTGTACACGCATAGCGAATATCTCAAAATGACTGCCAAAAAGCGGGTGAAGTGAATTAGACCCAAGTGTGTAGCGTATACTATATTAAATTGTTATACTATATTAAAACAGTCGTTACGTAAGTATATATAGAATATCGCTGGTCCATGACCGGACACATTGTATAACGGGACTTAAACTGTAATAGCCGAAGCATGCTGCCAGTGACATTAGATGAAAAGATATATTCAGTCATGAAATGTTTTGCTATGATATCATAATCGTAAAAGACTGTCCAGTCTTTTACGGTCATGATATTCAAGAAATCCTATAATCATTCGTGATCGTTAATCGTGGTAACGTTTCAGGTTGAAGAGGAACGGGTAATAAAACTAATGTCATTTGCATAATGCCACAGCGAAAACAGTATAGCTGTTTCCCTACCCAAGTTGTAAACGCTAGTGACAGTTTGTTGATGTATCCGTAATTATGTTATTTCAGGTGTTCTTTTTACATTTTACTTACAGTTTACTCGACGACTATCTGACTGCTATTGAAGGTGTCCGGGACTTCCTGGCGAAACGCTCGTCTCCTAACAAGCACTTGTTTATTGGTGAGCTGTCGGCGGGATCAGAGGTGAGGACGTTACTAAAATATTTGACAGAGCAGCAGATATCAAAGAATAGACTCTAAAGAAATCAATCTACATTTTTGTTGTTGCGCCAACACTAGTATTTTACCTGTATCGTGGGTGCGTTAACGCATTCGCTGTCCTTGCCTTTCGATGACTTATTTTGGAACACATACGCTGAGTTCTGGGCTGAGTGTTAAAAACATGAAAATGCACATAAACAGCCAAACCCGAAGCAATTACCTGTAAGTCATGCAAATATTTGTTCCGTGCGGGAATCGAACACGCGACACGCAGCGTAGCGATCGATCACTCAGTCAATGCGGTAACCGTGTACTCGTATTTATTCAGATCTTTTATGCCCCGTTCCAATAAACAAAAATGACTCGTTTTGCTTACGGATAGTTGTATTTTGACATAAGTTCTATGAGACTTTTCTGACTTATTAGACGTTGACTCATTAGACGGCAAAATTAACACTGATATGACTCGTTATACTGACGGTGAAAGCGTAAATACTGTATTCTTATAAGTAGCAATGACCCGATCATATAAGCTGTAGAACTGATAACTGTTCGGGTAAATGCGTTTTTGAGTGGAGAACGCGAATTTGCAAGTTCAAACGCCACAAACCAATTTTGCAAGCTGGCATTGCCTCTAACGTAGGCCCAGCAGTGGACTCCTGTAGACTGATGATGATGACCTTAAGGAACTAAACAATGAAAATATGGTATCCTTTGGAATGTGGATTTTAATGACATTTCTTATCTCTCTACTAATCAGTGCGTATTCAATGGTATTTGCCTTATCACATAGCTACACAAGTCATCATTCAATGCTGATTAGATTAAAAATATCACTTTGGAACTTCTTACTGTTAACTGTTAAGTGCCGCCGTAGATTATGACGCGACCGCTAAACATCATCTATTCTTACGGATCTGTGAATATCATTTGGAGGACTTTTTCGATTTACTTACGACATGATTCACGTTTTCAGAATGATGAGATGGGGTTATTCAAAACTTTAGTCAATATGGCATAATTCATAGTCTAACACAACCTAATATGCTGTTATCATGCTAGATTGATTCACTAGTACGCAGCGCTAACAATAACTAGCTTTGTGTGATTAGAGGATAATTAGAGGCGGCCGTACCATTAATTATGTTCTATTCTAGGTCGCAAACTACCTTGGCAAGGTTTTCATTATGTTTTCAATTGTCCGACATTAGATTGCGATAAATTATTGGCTGTTCTTCATTGATAGTTATGCCATAGTCACGTAATACTTCTTGGAACTAGGTTGTGCTAAAACAAAATACCAAAGAAGTGTCACAATACACAAGGTACTCCTTCTTTTGTCGTTTGGTTACTGTATTTTCTGATGTCAGTAGGCCTCTAACTTGGCTTTACATTCACTTTGACTTGGCTTTGATGACACGGTTGGTGCAGTGGCTGAGCGCTGTGAGTTTATATGTTTGTAAACGCATGCATGATATAGGAGAAATTTCTAGTGTGCTGCAAAGTTTCTTTAAAAGAAAAAACATGCTGTCGTGAAATATCAGTCAGGCGTGTTTCGTTTCCTCACGATGTTTTTCGTCACCGAAACAAGTGATTATTTTTCCTTTCAACTGTCAGATGTCTCGGTATTTTCGAACATCCTCACACAATAATATTCCCGTTATAAGAAGGCCTACTTTGTATAAGCGTACACTGCAACAACGGGTCGTTGCGCTCCTATGTCTGATTCATGTATGTTGAAAATGATAGACTTACTTATGTCTGAATTTAAAAAGCCTTTTGTAAAATAATACACTTAAAAAAATAAGATATCTTTGCGTCATCCTCAAAAGGAAAGGAAAAGGAAGGAAATAATTTAAATGCGAGCATAGCCGCATAGTCGAAAGCTGCTAAAATAATAAAATTTAATTCTAACTCATTAATCTTTTCCTTTCCAGGCATTCAACCCTAAGATGGACCATTTGACGTGTTTCCTACCAGGAACACTGGCGCTGGGTCATGCTAACGGCCTCCCTGATTGGCACATGACCATGGCTGAAGAACTTCTCTACACCTGCTATCTGACCTATGCTGCACACCCAACATTCCTGGCTCCTGAAATTACTCATTTCTACCTGGCTAGTGGTCCAAACCTATATTACAAGCTACGTAAAGGTTTGCTGAGAGCGGTAAGGACGAATTGTAGACGAAACTTCTGACACCAACTTACAAATACTTACTGAAAGAACAGTTAGTGTCCGGTGTTTGACATTCTGTCAGCAATTTGTCTGTACCAGTCTGAGCAACGCTCAATTTGCTTTTTTCAGCTTGTTTTTCATAAAAATTCAACACACCGCATGCCTAACATTTCCATAATTTTACTTTCAATAGTGCGTTATGTATGACGTAGTCAGTTAGCGTGATTACTAGAAAATGTGGAAACACTTTCTCCTGTTCCATTTAAAACACGCGATGAAATGTAAAAATAACGGGTGCAAAGACACAAAAAAAAAAACAGAAAACCACTTGTTCTTCACCTTATTACCGATATATTGTTCGTGGTTGTATATAACCATACCTGAAACCGAGATTCTTTTTGTTAATGTAGGTAGTAGGTTTTTTTTGTTGTTATTACATTCACAAAATGACTGTAATGTTCTAATTGAAATAAATGGTTTAAGTTTGGCTCAGAAGGAGATGGCCTACAATCGCTCTAGACCTAAAATTCTCGTGCCACGGTTTCAGTTGCCATATTCCTCCGAAAATGCTTGATTGATTTTTATAAAATTTTATATAAATATATTCGGTGGGCCTGAGAATCGGTCATATTCAATTTTTCATACCCCTAAGTGATAAGGGTAGCCTGAGTAGCTGGTGAAACTGCAGGGCACAGCTAGTAGGCTTATAATAATAACATAACCAACTTGTGATTTCCATTATACAGAAAAGGTATATAGTGTTACCAAGGGTGTTACTGTACTACCCAGAACTAACTGGGTTGAGGAGATGAGATAGACAGTCGCTCCATGTAACATATTCAGCTGCATCCATTTCATCCATTCATTCAACGGCATGAGCTTTGATTAACACGCGCTTATTTTGGCTTGGTGATTCTATGCTTACACAGGAATAACACCCAAATTGGGTAACACACTTTATAACAATCCGAAAGGTTTTTCCAGTAATTCACAATAATTGCTATATATTCTGTTATATGTTTGATTAAATACAGTGTGTAACAGAAAGTTGTGGTGGTCAAGCAATGGAAGTTGCTAACTAAAGTTTTGTGTGATGAAAAAAGCTAAAGTACTTGTTAACTTGTATTATGCGTTGCTCAATTATTATTATCAGGTAGTGCCAGGTAGTCTTTTAGTAGTAATTACTATTGATTTCTAGTAAAATAAGCGTTTTTTGTTTCATGTTCAGTCGTATAAGTACTATAAAAGACACACATACATATAATATCTTATTGAAAGATGAAAACACGTGGTATCTTTCGTGCATTTTTCATTACTAGTGTGGTCACCTCTAGACCATCAAACTGTAAAACTTTCGCCATACGACTAATATCGTAATCACTAAAGAGTAAATAACCAGCTTTAAATTTGACTACACCTTTCTGTTACTGGCTGTATAAATAAATAATACATTACAAGGAAAATAGTATTTAAAAAAAATCAACTGGATTGCGAGTGTGGTACTCATTAATACCGCAGGTTTATTTACGAATTTGTTTTACACCATTAGTCACTTGTCATATTAGAATTATTTATCATCTTTTTTGTTTACTCATTAACATTGTTTTTTTAATTCCACATAGGACAATATGCCAACACCCAAAAATCTTCCGCAGGCAAGCGTAGCTGAAGACATGTACACTAAAATTGCGGATTCTCACACACTCCTGCGCCCAGAATTTGTCGAGAGTCTCTGGTACATGTACCAGATAACTGGTAACACCACCTATCAAGATTGGGGCTGGCAGATATATCAGGTAAGATTTTTTAAATTATTGAACTTAATCTAAAAAGCATGGCTGCATAAAGCCAATAATCTGGCGACATTCAAGACTTCCGAGAGAGAGGTTAATACAACAACCCACACCCCCTGGCTGGTACCCAATATATACATTTATTACCCCTTTTTTATCACCCCTTTGGCCCATGTCACCCCACTGTTGGGTAAAGTTCACTCCCCTAGGACTTCCAAATATTACAATCTAGCCTTAATTTAGTCCACACGTCGCTGACGCTTTAAACCTTACCTAATCGAGTTTTATTTCTCATATGGTTCTTGCCAAGATCTATTCTACAGTAAAATAAATAATTCTGACCGTGTCAAAGGAAGAGTCGCACTTGGCTATTTTATTAGCTGTCAAAAGTTGAGGACTGCAGATTAACTACACACTTTAGCTGGTATTATTTCTAAAAAACAAAACGCTATTATAGAGCACTAGTGTCCGCCCGCGACTTCGTACGCGTGGTATAGTTACTTTGGGTTAACGCTAACTTAACCAGCGTGATGATCGAAAACCGTCTCCAGGGTCCCAACTATCTCTGTACCAAAATTCATCAAAATTGGTTTGGTCCATAAACAGAAGACGTAACAAACAAACAAATTCACTTTCGCTTTTATAATATTAGTAAGGATCAGCTTTACCCCATGCGGTTTCAACCGCGTTCCTGTAGTCACATACCCTACTGCTCTGTCCAGTAGGTGGCAGCTTGATAGCCTGTGACACATACAAATAACGTGGCTTACTGTTGGTAATATAATTTTCAAAATCGTTCCAGCAGATCCAGAGATTATCCGCTAAAACTTTCTTTATAAAATTCGTATAGGTAGGATATGCCCGCAAGAATATCGACTTATATACCGATTTATATATTAAATCGTTTAATATTCAATTTAAAAATGCCTTCCTCCTAGCACAATTTACATATTATAACTTTGAGAGCTATTTTTTATATGACCACTTGCAATTATTATCTAGAAGGTTGTAATACTGCTTTATCTTGTTGTGACCTCAGATGAATTTAAGGCTCCACAGCTAGGGCTTTTTTTTTTTTTTTCGGGTGGGAAATCATCCAATGACTTCCCCCGCTCTGGGTGGAGCGGGGGGGCATGTCAGACTTGTACTGACTAAAACCCACCCATGTTTCTTCTATTGCCCTTTACGTTCCGAGGCCGCGGTATCTCTTTCGAACAACCCGCAACCCCGGCAGGCAGAGGCTCTGGCAAGCCCCTCTGCTTTGCTGACTCTCTTTGAGGCGCGCGTGAAACACGAACGCGCCGTCGACACGGCCTGTCGTCAATCGACGGACGGACGGTGAACTACCCATTGCTCACCGCCCACAGGCCCGCATCTACGGTGGCCGGAAGTCGTCTCGCGGCGCCCGGCGCCATGGGCGTCTCCCGCGGCGGCTGGGTTGGGCAGATGTTCTCTCCCTCAAACGCCCGGCCACCTCCTTCGCTAACATTACTGCTTCGCAGAAGGTGGTGACCGCTTCCCATTCCCTCTCGCTCCGGACCATGGCCTGAACCAGGGCCGGACGCGAGAGATCGCCGCCACAGCTAGGGCTCAAGAGGTAAAACAAGAGGTAGTTCTTGTTTTACTTCTCCGGGTTCCGTACAAACTTGCGGCATAAACCGCCATACTGTTTTACTGCGTAGACTTAGTCGGTCGCGTTCCCGACATAAAGGATCTTCACAATCAGTCAGACTGACAACAAAGTGTTCCACTAAGGGTTCTGTTTTTTCCTTTTGGTACGGAACGAAAGACTAAAGTAACAGTGTTGCCAGTAATAAAAATGACGATTAATTGTTACATAAAATCGAGTAACTCTGCAACTAACTCGTGCTCTAGTCACTGATGCCCTGCCGATCAGTTACTTTTCATGCAATATGATTTCAACAAGTGACAGTCAGCGAGCAGTCACTTCCTTTTCGAAGCTTTCCTACCGATTCAATTGTTGTAATGTAAAATTGTATGACTTTTCCAGGGCTTCGAGAAGTATGCCAAAGTGGCAAACGGCTACACGTCGTTGGCGAACGTGAAAGTGGAGAAACCAGTTCAACGTGACATGATGGAGTCGTTCTTCATGTCGGAGACACTTAAATACCTGTACTTACTGTTCAGCGATGATAGATTCACCATAGACTTGAACAAATACGTTATCAACTCTGAAGCTCATCCACTACCCATACATAAAAACTAGTAGTACTTAACTAGTTATAATTTGTTTGTCCAAACCGTAACATGACTATGTATTTCCAACACGTCCTTTTTGGATTCGATTTTCAAAAACGCAGAGCGTTCTTCTCAGACCTATTTTACATTGACAGGATCCTACAAATGATATTATTTTAATTTGGCTGTATTTAATTACATTTAATTATAATTTAATTTTAGTCATGTTAATATTATTTAATTATAGCCAATCAATATTGTTATATTTTAATTATGTTTTTAATCGAATGTCTATGATTAATCTCGCTTTATATTAGTCAACTAAAATTAATGAATCTCTCACCTTAAGCGGTCCCAGCAGTTATAACTCCACTTATTTATGTTTTTATTTGGCTGGGGTCCTTAGGTACTGAAATAACAAAACGTATAAAATATTGTTTTATTTAGAAAATATTGCACTCAAGTCATTATCATATTTTTGTTATGTAAAATATTTATTAAAAAAAAATTATATGTATACATTAAGAGTTAAGTGTATTTAGATACAATATGATGCGAAAACAATGATAGCAAATGACGTGCGTTTAGTGTATTTGTTGAAATTAAAACAAACTCTTTTGGAGATATTGTATACATTAGGGAACCATCGGCTTTTGTGATAATTTATAAGGATCAAGTAGAACGCGTTGCGTACATTTTAAGACCTCACCGTAGTTCGTAGATTATATATACGTTTGCCAAGCTCGTCGCCTGAAAAATTAGGACAGTACTAAGCAACATTTGCCTTCTCTTCTTAGGCACCTGTGCCACTGTCAACGAAGTAAAAAGTACCCTGGCATCTGGAAACCATAGAGCAAATGGTAACAATTGTATAATTTCCGCTGGGAGTGTGACCAGTGGAACAGGGTATTTATTGTCTTCTATTGATGAAATACGTCTTTATTTTTATTGCGTATGTGGCCTAGCCGATAAGGGCACAATAATAATATGTGACACGCCGTTTTCAAGTCGATGTAGGTCGTTATAATATCAATGTGTTTGGGTAGATGACCACGATCATGTGCCTACACGACGAGTATGGCACAGCGACGCAGGTTAAGAACGGTGTGTGTTTCGACCTGCATTTATATCCAGTTATTTTGATCTATTTTTACGTTAAATAATTTGAACTTAGTTCTGCCTCAATAACTTATTACACAACCTGTAATTAATTCAGTTACATTTTTAAACATAATGTAGGTAAAATACATCCTATATCATTCTTAGATCAAAGGAGCCCGTCACCCATCCTCAGAGTTTTGCTTTTGCTTTTTTCAAAAGTTAGATTTGGCCTCTAAAAAAAATTGGCCCAGTCTGGGAGATTTCTGATACTTGATGATCGAATAACTTCTCGAAACATAAACGTTGTTTTATGTTATCCTCTATTCGAATAATAAGTTAATTTATGATGGCCGCCAAAAAGAAAGAGCTTAACTTGGGTGATGTCCTTTATAATTAATAAAGGTTCCAGAAATGTAAATTGAAATTTCAAAAGAAATTTTAGCAAAGTGGTAGAACTAAGATTGCTTGAGAATAAAGTCGTATGTTTTAAAATAAAATAAGAAAACAAAATTAAATAACAAAAATGTATTTGGTAAGCAATTAACGCAAACCTCGCTCAGTGAGAAAATACTTATATTGAATTAATTAGATAAGTAAAGTACTCATAACGCCGAATGATTTTACATTGTAAACTAAAGTGAGGATATTGTGGTTTATACACTAGTTGGTAATATTATTGTTTTCGGTAAAATATAAGGGGCATTCAGAGTGAGACGTAAAAGTGTGATGATCACGGCATGATCTGTTCTATGGACGCGAAATCACCAAAGCGATCTTTACGTGAACACTAGGGATAAGCGTCACATTTATTTATTAAATTTTCGCGTCAAAATTGTTCAGGAAAGTTGCACTAGGCTGTAAATAACTTGACTAAATTATGATAAAAACATTTGAACCTTATTTCTTTTTATTGTCTTAATGATATCTATCAACTAAATAAATAAACACTAATGTGTATTACACTATTTAAATGAATGGATGAAGTGAATTGTTGTACGGCATTACTTTCAATGCAGCTTGAAAATTGCCCCCGCGCTTTTTTCCGTACCCTGTTAACCGACCCTTATTTATAGCTTTCCGAACAAATTAGTGCATTATATGAAGATGATCGCTTTGGTTATAATGCGCGGTTGTAGTACCATACGACATGATAGAATGAAAAACAAAATACTTGAAATCTTTACACGTGTGAAGTCAAGTAGAAAATCAAGCTGCAGGACAAAGTTCTGGTGAAAATAGTACACGCGAAGGATATTAGAATCTATGACTTGAATATTTGGCCTTCTTTTGTGCAATAAAAACGTTGTTAGGTCAAGTAATGTCACGAAAAGAAACGTAATTTATTAATAGTTTATGTAAGATTAATCTGCGTGGTTCGTATTAGACCTTTTTCTACGACGCATGCCAAATTATACAAGAAAGGATGTGCATATCATTTATATGGTTTGTTCAGCAGGTGTTTTGCCTAGTGAAATTAATTATTGCTGTTACTGCGACAAACATGGCTGTCTAAATATATTGACGGAACATTTTTATGATACTACATTCAAGTGTCGCCTACCACTTGTGAGAACGGGCATTAATTCAACGACGATAGCAATGTAACGACGGACCTAGTACGGATATTTTATTTTCAACTATCTCAGGCCCATATGTATATAGAGCGAACTTAAGATGAGGTTAGTCACGCTTCATCAAAAAAAAAAAAAAACATATGCATAAAGTTAATGTGCATATTTCTACAAGAGCCTGTGTTCAAGCGAATCATAATAATAAGGACATTAACTTCATGCATACAAGATTGATTTTTATAAAAGTGTGCGCTGCAGATCTGGGCGCTTACCATATCGTTTTATTTTTTTCGACCATCACTCAAAAATCCATCTTTAAAACGATTTTTTAAAGTAATTTCTTGAAGTTAAAACTTTAAAGTTATATAAAATAGCTTTGCGTTATTTAACGGTTCTTACTCGGTTCAAGTTATTACTTTAACTTGGGGTCTCGTATCGCCCATAAAGTAAATATAATCTGTGAAAAGAATATTTTACGTTTAGTTTTGTCCGTACTAGGATTTTTGAACGCCATTGTCACGTTGACGTGTGTTTCCCGGCATGGAGGCCACAAAGTTAGCAAGCTAAAAGTCAAGGTAACATTGAGCTAGTTAATAAAATCGACAC
Source organism: Ochropleura leucogaster (assembly GCA_958449745.1). Classification (NCBI taxonomy): domain Eukaryota; kingdom Metazoa; phylum Arthropoda; class Insecta; order Lepidoptera; family Noctuidae; genus Ochropleura; species Ochropleura leucogaster. The sequence goes on from OY288200.1 coordinate 11,813,119, forward strand.
GACCTCACTAAGCGGTTAAGTCATGCATTGTTTTAGATCGGTAATCATCTAAAGGTTATAGTTTAAGGCCTATTACATCTCCATAGTATTAAAATGCACTAACGCACAAGTAACATACTTATAAATCAGCCACTATAGTTCTAAGTACTTAATAAACGTTGTATACTTACTGGGGTTTAGTATGGTTATATAAGGGGCTGCTGTTCTTCCCTTTTACGATATATACTAGGTTAAATTAATTTAGCAAAATTACGTAAACATGATGGACAATTATATCAAAACAGATACAAAAAAAGGTAAGTTTGTTCTTGAAGTTAGTGAACCACTATTTTATTTTTTGTGATTTTTTAATGTCGATAAGTCAAGTTAAAAATTACATTAAATATATGTATGTTTTTAATGTAATTTTTACATTAATTAAATTTTATAATTGAATTTTTAACTTACTACATAGGTACCAGGTGAAACACGAACACTAAAACGGTTACCACGTGTTTTAGTATTATTTTGAAACCCTCAAAAATCAGTTTTTTCTTACATTTGGATTGTAAATATTGCAGTTTTATAGCAAACAGCTGTTTTTTTTTAATAATGTACTGTGCTTAATATGTGGTAATATTTTTAGCGTTAGTGTCCCTTTCATCCTGTGTATCTATATTGTTTTGTATTGTTATGGTTTTGATATGTGATTCCCATTATGTCTACGGAGTTTCGCTACTGAATTTCATTTGACCTTTAATATATCAGTTGACGTCCTAATAACTCCTTCAATTTCGTGTTATTTATTAAGTAGTAATCAATTAAATTGTTTCAATGTTGTTTAGTGATATTTATCTGTCTACAGTTATCAACTGAAAATAAAAAAGATAACAAAGATCTGTTAAAAAAAAAGCTGTTATAAATGTGTAGTATAACAATAGTAGGTACCTATTCTAAATTCGAACTTTGTAATAATAGTTCAGATTAAACTTTATAATTTTATAAATTCACATTGCTATTATGTTGACATTATTTGTACTGATTTTAAACACTAATCTGATGGTTTCAATAATATTTCATTTCTGTAATTAGAGATTTTGACAAGTTATTATGAAAAACTTATATATGGCAATCGTACATTGAAATAATTAAAAGGTATATTTTTTTCTCAGAACAAGTTTAGTTCAGCGTAAAATGTATTGATTTTTTTTTACTACAAAGTGAACCCGTTTGATGGGAATAGTCCCCTATTATATGGGACTTAAATATAACTGGCGAAAACTGGGGGTAATATTAGGTACACCTCTACCTAACTCTTCGGGGATTTCAGGCCTAATGTTATCATAGCAGTCTTTCGAATTGGGATTGTCAAGTGTGTTAGGCAATTAAACTAGCGAAAACCTCCACAAACGATTGTTTTCGTGGGAAATCAATTGAATCCTTAAAGCCTTGTGTTACTTCCGTTAAGTTCAAGATAGTATCCAATGTATTAATTGCCATAGGTCAGGTTTTTCATGTAACCAAGACACATAGAAAAAATAGAACCTAGTATTATTCCTGCAAGTACATAAGTGAATTATACCAAAAAGCAATTTGTTTCAAGATGTGCTCAGTGTTTATACTTATGGTATAATTTTGAAAGCGATGCCCGAAGCAATGACAATACTATACTCAATACTCTTAACTTTATTGCCCAGTTTAACTTAATTATACCAGGTTAAAATTCGTAAAATGGTCATAAATTAATGGTATAAATTAATTCATAATATTAACTGCGTCTTCAATTATTTTACGAATTGTAACGAAGTTTATATTATAATAAAATTCTGTTAAAGTGGTTTTATGCTACAGTTTCTTTGCTCTGCTGTCGCCTTCAGAATTGCACTTAATTAGTATTTCATTTGAATTTAGTCGGCTATAAGTTCAATTTATTGAAAATTAAAATTCAGTTACCAATTTAAATTAGTTACCACATATTTCGGATCTTTCTAAAATTGTACTTATGGTAAGGGTACTAAGTACATTGTATAAATTCAATACATGATTCTGAATGACCATTTTTCATATCTTAAATCGAAGTAGTTATCGATACTCACCCAATCAATATTGTCATAATAATATGATTTGCAGATATCACATTCCACCTAAACATAATTATGCATTTTTTTATTACAATGATTATTTTATTATAATTACCGCAAAGAATACAATTAATACTTAATGTAGTATTAAAATAGTGTTTGAGGCTGGGTAAACATTTATGATGAATTTTGCATTTACATCTACTTACATAATATTAAATCAATGTCAGTGTACTGGAATATAAAAGTTGTGCTAATACATATTGGTTGTAATAAATGTACAATTTATAATTTATTGATTTTTTATTGTCCTATGTTTTTTTTATTGCCCATTACAAAACTTGGTGCACTTGCGAATCTGCCGGTTATCCTGCATTCATATCTGAAAAATTATTGGGCTCTTTTGTATTTTACCAGTTATCTTTGATACCGATTTCTTTATAGATCTCTCGCAGATGATTCAGGCCTATTTTCTACCAAGAGAGTTCTGGCTGGCTAGAGTGGAGCAGTGTTTTAGGAGTGTAGAGCATGAGAACGGTCAAGCGAAGTGCGACGAAAGGACACAAGGAAAGACTTGTGACGTATCGTGTTAGCGTAAAATACTCGCTCAGGACTCTCAGAGTTGTCGCTCGGTAAATAGAAGCAAATGACTGGATGAAGAACCCTACGAACTCGCTCATAGACACTCGGTCCTAAAACCTGACATTGTCTACTAGTGTCCCTTCAGGAAGAGAATGGCTTGTCAACCCTAAGTTGCTATATAGATTCAACTAGCTTTTTTTCTAATCGTTGTCAGTTCACTTCAGGTTCCTAGTTGTGCAGATAATAAAACTCAGGTCTCAAGTTGTTTTTTTATTGGACGTACAAATGTGTACACTTCTTATAAATACATAGTTTCTAAATCTACAGTCAATGTACTACACCAAGTACAGGCTCCCGATTCCGGACGGAGTCTGATGCCCTAGTAATAGTTGACTAAGTATAAAGTCAAAAATAAAGCTATAAATGTTTTCATTACACTTGGTAAATTAATAATAAGAAAGGACAAATTTCTGGCATCACAGTCTCTTATTGGGCATGTTTTGACCGGAAGAGGAAATAGTACCACTTAGGTAAAATAATGTTCTTTAGATTCACAGGAATACACAATAAATCTGTGGACAGAAATAATCAATATCCACAAAATTATAATTTTTAAACATCAAATCCTCCATATATGGAGATGTTATATGTGTTACATTGATATTATTAAGAAGATAAATACATATTAAAATATCCTCTTTGTTTCATATTGAATATATGAGGAATTATTTTTACTGATATGACAGGCATTATTAAAGTTAAATATGTGTTTTAATAAATATTAATGTACGAGATTGGCACAAGACTTTTTATGAAATATAAAAAGTTACTAAAACTACTATTTTAATGTTACTTAAACTATGAAATAATAAAAAATAGCTGCACTACATACAGTTGCTAAAACATGAGGAGTCTCAACTACTCTACAACTAGGTGAACAATCCAATTTAGTGTTTTCTTTTACATTTTAAAATGTTGTGGTTTATTTTTGAGTTATATAAAGTAACTTAACAAAATGGGGTTCTAAAATCTGTTTTCATGGTCTTGCTCAAATTCAAAATGATTGATTTGGAAATGTGATACCTAAATTTAATCTTCTTTTTAATTTTACAGCATTGTTATACAACCCGTCTTAACTACTCTTACAAATAAGTAAGACAAAAATATAATGTATTTAGAGTGATTTAAAAATGCAGTCTTTGTGCTAATAAGAGAAGACAAGATTTTAACTTGTATTTCTAAATGTATCACTCCGTTGCGTACCTATACAAAGTTATTATAATTAATGTATATTAATCATAGAAAAATATATTTGTTACTTATCACATACTTGGAACATATTGGAATGCAATATTTTGCACAATTACAAATAGTTGCCAAGTTAATACTTAGCAGGTTAGTAAATGGTTTCAGAAGTCTAAACTTGCTCAATATAATTATTAAATTTAATCATCAATGGCAGCAATTTTAGTCATGGTGCCTGAATATCTTAAAAATCGAAATTGATAATTAATAGGTCAGCTTGAATACAATTTGTTTGTAAATTTGATTCAAATCAAAATTTATTGAGACGATCGACACCAATTCATAAGTGCACAAACATACAAGTTGCACTACCATCATGTAGATGTAGACAGATTATTAATATAAGATCATGAGATATGGGCTCATATGAAAATATTTATTATCTAAATGAGCATAATGGATTACAAACCTCTATAGGTTACATGAGAACACAGTCACAACACTGGATGGTGTAGTAAAGGCACTTTATGCCACAATCTTCTTCCTCCTCTGTAGACGCAGCAGACCTTGTCTTGTGTGGCGGAGGAGGTCTTAGGTAAACACTGTCAACCTTGTCTCCAAATTTCTCAGTATCTTTATCTTCTTTTTCAGCTTTATTTGTGACCGAGTCATTCTCAAGGTAGTCTTCACTTTTGATCTCCTTTGCCTTATCCTTTGAGTCTCCAGCCGCTTCCTGAAACATGGTAATTTTATATTATTTAAGACTTCCTAAAATCATGCTGAGCTATTTCATTTAATTACAGCTAAAGATATTAGTCATGTTTTGAGGATGGAAAATGATGCTTTTGAAGTATAGTTCAGTTACAAGTATGCTATGCATGTACACTTACTTTACTCTCTTCTTTCTTGTCATGTCTAATGAACTCCTGTTTTTCTTCAGCATTTCCTGTAGCAGTACTATCTGATGGAACTTCAGAAGCCCCCAATGCTGTACCAGCAGCAGCTATACTTGCAGCAGGTACTTTTGGCATCAACAAATCTGTCTCTTCTTCTTTCTTCCTATGTGGTTGGAAATCAGGTGAATCTCCAGACATGCTTAAAAGAAGAATTTTTGCGATTAATGTAAGTAAGTTATGAAACCAAGTTGCACTGTTAACGCGACTGTAGTATGACGAGGCGAGCGGGAGACGGAAGATTGAATTACATTTCACGACAATCCGCACGCATTGTCATTCAACTGTGTATAGCTTCATTATTAATAATGTAAACAACACTCATAAAAAGATGACTGCAGTTACCGTGTAAACGACATCCAATTACTTGGTTTACCTTACTACCGCAGTTTCTATTTGTTCCCCGGACAAACGTCGCCATGCGCTAATGATAGTTTCAAAATTGTTGTTTTCTTGCATCTCGGCGTGTCATAAACATAGGACAACAAAAAAGTTTTACTCTGGTTCACAAACAATCACCAACTATCGACAGTGTGATAGCTTTGTGATAATGTTGGCCTACCTTTTGGCTAGATTTTTTAAAGCCCGACTGTAATTTTAAAAACTAAGGATTTTTATGATTTCTTTCATTAATAATTTGAGAGTTTCAAAAAAGAAGTATTTTATGAAGCCTTGACCTTTGTGAAGTCATGTCACTGATGGATGTCACTTTCCCACAGACAAACGAACACACACATAGATAAAATTTCGTTTACACTAGTGTTGTGCAAGAATTCAATCAAGTTTATGTCATAAATCGACTAATCAACTATTTGGTTTTAAAATGAAATTGATGCTATCCATTGATTTTCGTCTATGAAAAGTTAATCTACATTATAAAAATACCGTGCAGTGTAAAGGAATGGGTTTTTAAAAATGTTATTTGACTACTAACAACTTTTGCAAGTTACTAGTTTTTGGCGTACAGCTTAGTTCAAAAGTTCAAAAGCGGGAAAATTAATTTATCAAAATAAACATACATAATACTAACACTATATGGATCGCTTGATCTGAAATTAAGCTTTTGATTTGATTTGATAATATTATTAGCCTAGTGAACAAGAACTTGGTATAAAATATCCCATTCTTTTTATGATAAATTAAATAGCTAAGCGTTTGTAGTTCCATGACTTATACTTACGCCCTGTACATTGACGGTGATCTTTCATATTTGCCTGTTGGATATTTGTCATTGACGCCGCTGTATACAAGTTCTTTCTTCTTGTTTTTTCTTGTTGGAAGCCATATTATGCCGAAGCCTGCTTTACTGCTTTTGGGTGTGTTGAACGATGATAAGCTATAGCTTTTGGATGAGCTTGCACCAGACGACTTTCCCGCGGAAGTAGAACCTAATCCACTAGGTAGTTTCGGTGCCGAACTGGAAGATTTTCCACTTGAAATCTTACTGCCAGAAGACTTTCCATATCCGCTGGTACCACTCCCACTTTTACCAAGAGAACCAGCTCCACTTTTGCCAAAGGAACCAGCCCCACTTTTGCCTGTGGAGCCGGCTCCAAACTTTTTACTTATCGGTGCCAGATTGATGACCTAAGGCGAGAAAATTGAATGTTAAAAACAAGTAGGTATACATCTTATTTATTCGCAGTATTAGGCCATTATTTATAGAATTAATTATTTTGTTGCTTACCTACTCACCGCAAGATGGCGCTAGTTGGTGTATCATAAAAAGTTTAAAGAAAAGTTTTTAGGTAAAGACTAATAATAAAATATCTGTTTTTAAGTATTTCAGGGTTAACGAACATCTAACAAGTTTCCTGTTCCGTGATAATACTTCAGATTCAATTCACTACGCACCGTGCCGTCAAAGCTGGCGGAGTGATAGGAAGACCAGATGGTGGGAAGTATATGTATAAGCATCGTGTGCTTGATCTTGCTACAGTCGTATTTGATTAATCTCTCAACGATACTCATCGCATTCTCGGTGTCTGACCCTTTCAATTGAAGGTTTGTAGCCGTCCGGTCTGCAGACTCAATAATGTCTAATCGACAACAATTGAGTAGGTACCTATTTATGCATTAAATATACTTACATAGCGTTCTAAGGGACAATAGAACTTAATTTATTCCAGGCGGGCACACAAGTTCTAACGAATCTCTAGTTTTTCAGCACAAATAAACGATATGACAAATCAATGTTTCAGTTCAATTTAAGAGCTCCAGCTTTACAAAAACACCCGTTATTTTTGTATGGGTGACAGTTGACGGGTGGAAAAAAAGCAAACGTATCGGAAAAGGGTGAGAAAAATAGAAAAAAAAATGAGTTCGCTAGGCCTGTAATCATATCTATTCAGCAGATGCCGCGAAAAAAAAATACTTTCGAAACATAAAATGAGAAACGTATGCTGCTTTTTAATCTGTGCCCTACACTAGAAATTTCTCTTGTATCGTGGGTACGTGGTACACACATTAATAAACTCACATACACAAACAGCCAGACCCAGAACCAACTATATGTAAGCCATACAAATAATTGTTGGGATTCGAACCCGCGACACGCAGCGCAGCAGTCAATCGGTCAGCCACTGCGTCAACCGTGTCGCCGTATATTGTCGTAAACAGTCAGTTTTACATAATTGTAGGTACATTGATGCGAAGAAAATAAATCTTAATATTATGCGAAAACATTTTGTATTCTTCGCATAGATTCAATAACATAAAGTGAATGATAAATAGTCTAACATTAGACAAGTGTCCGCTTTCCGGTTACGTAATACAGACACGTGTTGTCATTTTAAATTTACTTCTTAATATCATGCCTGTAATCCCCGAATGGTAAGGCAGAGTTGTACCTTGTAGTGTAGGTACCCGTTTTGCGCCAGTTTTGTTTAAGTCGCATGTAATAGGGGGTGACCCTATTGCCATCAACCAGGCACAAATCCAGACTACCTGGCTGCTAATGAGAAATTATTGATGGAAAATCTCAATAACGCCTTGGCCGACCTGGACAATTGAACACAGTACCTCTTGCTCCACAGCCGCGCTTGTGACCACTAATCCAACGAAGCAGTCAAATTTGTTACAGTATGCGTTTATAAACCCATGCTTTTTTCCCTAAGTATTGGTAGAAAGTGCAGAACATTTAAAATTTAGATCATAAATTTTATTTACATAAAATATTAAATTGCAATGATATTTAAGTCGCCTTTTGTTGTGTGTAAACGGGCCATATTTTTTATAGATAACAAACAATACCGTGTATTCGTTATAAAATGCATTATTTACCTAAAACATTTACTTTATTGTTGAGAGTTTTCTTGAAGTAAAACCAATTAGATAAGGTAAGAATACCACTTAGTTCGACCCGGGTATCGAACCTCGTTCTACGATCTGTCTGCAACCTCTAGCTACAATAACAAGACTGTCATCACATCACTGATTGTACTCTTCAATTAGCAATTATTCTACCGGGCTCTCGAATGTAACGTAACGTAATAATCGTCGGCTTTGTGAGTTTCAAAATCACTGACCCGATAGTGGAATGGAATGCGATTTCAAATTCCATTGTCATCATCATTCACCGTCATTAACTCATAATATTTGTAAATTTTGATGTATATCTCGAATTATTCTAGAGTGGGCCAAGTTGCAAGCAACGTAATGCTTATAACTAACATTTTTTGTTGTAGTTTGCGCATTTTTTATGTACGTACAAACGTGGTGCGTACCTACCTAATCACATTTGTAAATGATAAATGATGTTAATTTTGCAAGAAGGTTTTTACAAATACTTTTTACACGTTGTAAGTACTCTATTCGTAATGTGAATCGTCACGGCTTCATTTACCTACTCCTTTCTTTCTCATGTCATTCCATACATAATTCATCTTTGACTTTCCTCTTCGCCTCCATCCATCAACATTCATATTTATCGTAGTTGAATAATAAAAATGGAGCTTTGAGTATGTGGTTTTTTCGGATGGGATATCATGAAGAAACTTCCCCCGCTCTGGGCGGAACATGTTACTTCTTTAGCCCTTTATGTTCCGGGGCCGCGGTGTCATTTTCAAACAAGCTGCAACACTGGCAGGCAGTGGCATTGGCGAGCAGGCCTTTCTGCTTTGTTGATATCTCTTTGAGGCGCGCGTGGAACACGAACGCGCGACACGGCCTGTCGTCACTAGACGGACGGCCGGTGAGGTATTTATTGCTCACCGTCCAGAGACCCGCGTCTACGGTGATCGGGATGAGTATGTGTTATAGAATAAACCTACTATCTGAAGGTTCAATCAGCAACCAGCACATCCTTATCCTTACTTTACTAATATTATAAAAGCGAAAGTGAGTTTGTTTGTTTGTTTGTTACCTCTTCACGCTTTAATGGCTAAACCGATTTTTATGAATTTTGGTACAGAGATAGTTGGGAACCAGGAGACGGACATAGGATAATAATTTTTTGTAAAAATGGGATGTGAGGGAGAAAGAGGGAAGAAAAGGGAAAACTTACCGTTGCTATTACAAATCCATAAGGCGCAAGGGAAACTGTGTTACCCCGAATTTAACGCGAGCGAAGCCGCGGGCAAAAGCTAGTTGTTAATAAATGTAACATAAAATAGTCGATTTGTGCTATAATAAAAGTATCAAAGGACATTATGTACTATGCCGTTACGACCAAGGCATGTCGTATTGCTGGCTATTATCTTGAACATTACTGTAATGTATCCCGTCTAGTACGACCAAACTTTCTGGTCAAAGTCAAAAGTCGTGGTCATGGCTTATAGACTTTGAAGTCCGGTCAATCAATTTGAAATTGACAGCACCTATCAAAAGCGATTTACAGCATAACCACTTTAAGAGTGCAATTCAAAGTGGCGCTACTTGTCACTAAAAATGCATCGTTATATCAAATTAGGAACATTTATTTTAGTTCCGTGTTTTCCTGAGTGTACAGATAAGTTAGCTGACTGTGGTATCTTCTGGATGAGCGAATGACTTAACAGTCCAATGCAACAAGATTAAACAAGTGTTATTAGCATATGTTCCAACAATCATACGCTAGTAGTAGATAAGCAAAGGGTCTCAGGTATGTTATGACATTAGTATGTGACCATGTCCTACTTTCTAGATATGAGGTATAAAAGTACCAACACGATTTTAAGTATTCATATGTTTTGTAAACAATGGTGTGTTTTGTTTAGTCTGCTTAAAACCACTCAACGGCTAAAACCACGATAAGTAAACATCAGGTTAATTATAGTTATTTAAAAATTCACATCACACTTCAAGACAGAGAATGTTGAGATGGATGTGTGGAGTGACAAGAATGGATAAAGTAAGGAATGAGTATATTAGAAGAAGTTTGAAAGATGCGGTTGTCACAGAAACATTGAAAGGGATTTGTTTGTCTTGGTATGGACACGTAATGAGGAGGGAAGAAGCGCACGTGACTTAAATAATGATAGATATGATTGTAATTGGATGGAGAGAAAGAGGAAGGCCAAAGAAAATATGGATAGATTATGTAAGGAATGGATATGAAGGAGAAAGGAGTAAATGATTCCGTGACGGCTGATAGGGGGGAATGGAAGAAGAAAACGTTTTAGGCCGACTACCGGAATAAAATGGGCCCAGGGCAGGAAAATGATGATTATGATGCCATATGTTTGTTAAGACTGACCATGAATTGGAAAGCTACCGTGGTATGGAGCAGTGGTATTCAGTATGCCTTTTACTAGCATTTCTTTGGAATGGATGCCCAGTTGTGCACCCCAACTCTAAAGGGTTTTAAGTTACGTTAATGTTTTATTGATCCACTGGTTGTCATCTGCTTAACCGGATGATTCCTGTGGATGCCTAAATAATTTAGACCTCCATCCAGGGCAAAAACTTACAAACTAAGCGACTTCACGCTAAGGGCACCCCCTGTGGGGTACGAGCCTCGGCTTAGGGCGTTGCTGAGGGAGAACAGCAAAGGGACAGGCTGGATCTGAGTGATATTAATTGGGGACTGATTTGAACTTACCGGCTCAGCAGCGCTGGCTGGCTCTAGCAAGGGACGTGTGGGGGGCAGTTACCGGGACGCCGCGACGAGATATCGTTTCATCGTAACAAGATATAGCTGCTCAGTTCAAAAGAACACCTAGATGGCAATACAAAAGTGGACGACGATAATATAACAATAGGCCTGTAATACCACAGTGGTAAGGAAGAGATGTATATAACAGTACCCCAACATTGCGCAAGTTATATTGAAGTCTCATATAGCTTAGTATCAACTTCAGTACAAAAACCGGCCAAGAGCGTGTCGGGCCACGCTCAGTGTAGGGTTCCGTAGTTTCCCGTCCGTCACAATAAGTGTTCCCAGTTATGAGGCCAACCGAACAATTCGGTAATACCCGATCCAATGTAATAAGTACCTACAGCGCCATCTCTCGGGGAATTGGGTTACTAATTAATACAAAGACGTGCAATTTCGGTGGTAATTTTGGATTGCGAGAACCGATTTCAATAATTCTTTTTTTGTTTGAAAAAAGATACGTTCAGGATAATAAAATATGTAAACAAAGTTACAAAAATTGCTTGCATATACGATTATACTACAAACTTAGTCCAGAAATTATTTTGTACAACTTTTTGTCTTTTTTGTACAAAAACTGTTGTATCAATCAAGTTCAAAATAATTTTCATAGAAAGTCCTTATAAAGTTCTACTTTTCAGATTTTTTTTCATATTTTTTAAACTTATGGTTCAAAAGTTAGAGGGGAGGGACACATTGTTTTTTACTTTTGGAGCGATTATTTCCGAAATTATTGACATTATCAAAAAATGATTTTAGTAAACCCCTATTCATTTTTAAATACCTTTCCAACAATATATCACACGTTAGGGTTGAAATTAAAAAAAAAACACTTCCCGCTTTACATATAGGGTGGCTACCCTAATAAAACATTTTTTTCAAATTTTTATTTTACCACTTTGTCGGCGTGATTGATATACATATTGGTACCAAATTTCAGCTATCTAGTGCTAACGGTCACAGAGATTAAGCGAGGACGGACGGACGGACGGACGGACGGACGGACGGACGGACAGACAGACATGGCGAAACTATAAGGGTTCCTAGTTGACTACGGAACCCTAAAAACCAGTAACACCTGGTCGAACTGAGGACCTTATAATATGCTTGCCACCACTACACCAATAAGGCAGTTACTAGTAGGTAATGAAGCTACTCACTCAGTTCAAACAACACGAGAGTTCAGAACGTGCACCAATATGGACAACATAGTTGCGCTACTATCAAACTCCTGACAGAAAACCCCAATATGACTGGCCCTGGGAATCGAATTCAGTGCCCCATGCAAAGCATTTCCGCATGCGGCCACTGTGCTTACAAAGCAGTAGGTAACTTGATATTTAGCTGCTCAAAACAACTCTAAAACAGGGGCTTAGAATGTCTAAATAAATCCTACTAATATTATAAATGCGAATGTTTGCGAGACTGGATGTATGCATGCTTTTTAATCATTCGCATCAAAACGGCTGAACGGATCTTGATGAAATTTGGCACAGAGTTAGATTATACTCTGGAATAACACATAGGATCCTCTTTTCGATATCACGCGGGTGACGCCAGCTAGTAAAATATTCATGTGGGAATCTCTTTCGAAATTCTACGTTTTCTAACAGAATTTACAATAAAGGTTTTACTGTACTCCTTCAATTAGTGACGTAGTCAAATAAATAGGCTACTAAAATGTAATTTTGTTTAGTGATTACACAGACTAGATATAGTAGTAAGAGGAACAGTGTATCTTCTACTTAGCATGACCTAGAACTCGTTGCGCTATCAGTTCTTGCAATGCACATACAACAAAACACGCAGGATATGAGGCTGGATATGCAAAATGGGCTTTTTTCGTAGTAGGCATAACCAGCTTGCGTGTATGACCAGAATTATGAACGTGGATGAGGCCAAAGGAAGCGAGGTTATATAGATAAAATGCTAGTGACCTCAGGCCGTGTCGACGGCACGTTCGTGAGATGTCAGTAAAGCAGAGGGGCCTGCCACGGCCACCACCTACCCTTCAACCCTGACGGGTTGCGGGTTGTTCGAAAATGATACCGCGGCCCCGGAACATAAAGGGCAAAAGAAGGAACATCGGCGGGTCTAAGTCAATAATTGTGACACTCCCCTCCACTCTGCCCAGAGAAGTCATTTTTTGATATCCCATCCGAAGAAAAGGGTAAAAAAGTTTGAGTTTATTTATGTACGCGCACTATTCAATCTTATGTTAACACACTTAATGCTGAAAAACCGAGGTGAATGACCTATAATTATAACTTGTTTAATTTATATCTTAGTTAAGTCTGACTCCGCGGAGCTTAGTCACAAAAAGCTCAAACCTCAGAATGATTCAGACTTGCATCACCTAGCGACTATCATTTTATAACTAAAAGACATTGTTTAAAACTCCACCAGCTATGATCCACAATCTCTACTTAATATTATAAAAGCGAAAGTGAGTTTGTTTGTTACGTCATCACACCTAAATGGCGAAACCGATTTTGATGAAATTTGGTACAGAGATGGTTGGGGCCCTGGAAACGGACATAAGCAAATTTTTCTTTTAAAAAAAGTGAGAAATGAGAGGGGGAAGAAAAAGGAAAACTTACCTTTGCTATTACAATAAATGAGGCGCAAGGGCAAAAACTACAGGTAGCAGGTATCTGCAATTCAAGAAAGGGGAACTGTGTTACCCGGAATTTAACGCGAGTGAAGCCGCGGGCAAAAACTACTTCCATTATAAAGTGCAAATGGCACTAAGTACTTCTCAAGTGATTTATACTTATAGGTAATAATAACCTTAGTAGTTAACTACAACTATAGTAATATACGGGATGTTTCTTTGTAAACCCTACCAACGTGGGACCAAGGACAATTAATTGTTGAAACAAATTCGTACGATGTGCGACGTTGTGAAGTAAATTCTTTAATTTATGAATTATCCTTTAGCCATTATGATAGTTTATTTGCATGAAGTACAAATAGGATCATCCGTAGACATGGAATAAGTCCTTAAAATAAAAATATTATATGTGAAACAATTTTTTCTGTGCTTTCTGTGCGCCCATAGAGCTTTGGGACACCTAATGGTGATTGTTTTGATCAGTTTTATACGATCAAGGTTAATTAATATTTTCGATAACTTGTTGCAAATTTCAATCTACTGTAGTGCTCTGAAACATTTATTTAAGAGTAGCTGGCCTGCACGGTTTCACCCACGTTTTAGATTACCGCCCCGCTCCCGTGGGAAGCGTGATGTTATATAGCCTATGTCACTCGGTAAAAATGTATCTTTCTAATGCTGAAGGAATTTTTTAGATCGGTGCTGTAGTTTTGGAGCAAATCAAACAAACAATCAAATCTTTCCTCATTATAGTAAAATTTTATCTCTTATTTTTCTTTTTTTTATAGTGTAGATATAACCAGAATATTAATAGTTATTGTTTAGAAAAATAAATCAGCCTGTATGTATAGGTACATAATATTGTCTACTCTACTAGGTAGATCTCGAATATTATGTTTCATTATCGGCTGACGTGATTTAGAAATAATAAAAAATACGTCGTTAAATACACGTTATGTACTGGTTTCTACGACGGTCATCATGTTCGCACTTAAACTGTGTTATAGTCATGCAGATATTCTTGAAATGTTGCGGGATTTACCTTCCTTTTAGGCACTTGCCTTTGAAATAGATAATATATTCCCATAAACAGCTGTTTACCAAGAAAACATGATAGGGAAAGAAATTAATTATGAAATATGTGAGCATTATTATTTAGTGGTCAATGCTCACTCCTCTTTTAGTAATACATATGCAGTATGCACTTTACATATGGGGTATGACATGATATGCTTTACCCTAATGTGGAGCAAGTTCATGTTACTTGACAAAAAGAAAATTGTTTTCATGTTCATAATTCTTTTGCTTTTGTTTCACTCGCGTGTTGATAGAATAAACAATATATCTTTGTGAATTGTAGCCTATGTGCTATTCTGATATGTAAACTATATTATTGTGAAGTTTCATCAAAATCCTTACAGTAGTTTTTGCTTGAAAGAGCATCACACACACACACTTACACACATCCTCACAATCTTTCGCTTTTATTATAATAATAATTATTTGGGATGACCGCAGCATGCATGCAGTATGTTAATCCATCGTTCATGATTCCCTGCTGTACGAGCCATCCAAAATCACTCTGTGACACTGAATGACAGAATGAAATTCGAAATATGAATATTCCAAAATTTTTAAATCAGTGTTGATCCAAAATGAAAGAGGTTGAGCCAACAGGGGTGGAATACCCACTCTGTTACAACTCTCCTTAAAATGCATTATGTGTGTTGCGTTCCAGCTCACTTTGTCAAAGAGCTCACTCTCATAGTTCATAGACTGCACTTAGGTAAAAGCAATTTCTAACCACAATCAGGTAGAACAGGCGAAGTCTGGCTCCGGACCTATTAGAATCAGATTACAAATATGTTTTATGACTTAGGTGTCCGTTGTGCCTATGTTTCAGTTCATTATGTACCCATTTCTCTTATAAAATAATCTTGATTGATGTAACTAACTATATGTGTAAACAGTGGCTGTAGAGGTCACAATAAACATACAAATAGTTATATATAAAGAGGACTTTGCCTTATGTAGAGAAATCACAAGATTCTCTCGTACGTAAAAATGCGCATTTCACCAAATTATGCATGATTAGAATATAAAGATAAGATTAGATTGGGATGCCGATATTTTGTTATAATTAAATTGATTAAGTTCTTACGATAACAAGTTGATGACCAAAAACTGGTTGAGTTGGTCCTATAATTATATTTTTTTTGTACAACATAGGTAGAGCCGTGTAGTAACTTGGGACAGATATATGTACATATGTGGATTGCGACAAATTACGTTGATTGATACGCACAGCGCAGCGGTTAAATAACACCTAGTCTCCGGGTGAACAAAAATGCAAATTCGCTTTTAAATTTTTTAAACACCATACATAAACAACAAAAATTGCAACGCTTTGAAAGGAATGTTGAATAATGTTGCTTTTACTTGCACTAACATTTATTTATGCGTGCATTAATTTGAGTTTCACAACATAGCTAGCTTCAATAACAAACAAAAACGAAAAAGAAACAAAACTTACTGTTAATCTGTTAAGATAAATCCAATATCACATGTATGCTATATCACACTGGTTCATGGTTAACGGTAAACTGTAGGAGCGCGGTATTATAGATTCGTATGTGTCGGTGGCACGATACTTGTGTACATGTGTCCAATCGTTTGGTCGCCCGCAGACTGTCGGTGCGGTGTTGCCAAGACTGAGACGGTTCCACGGCGATAAGCCACGTACCCTTCTTGAATTAAAAAATGAGCGCTATATTGAACACCTGTGGCGGGAGCGGGAGCTTTTTGAACAGGTATTTGAGGTTTAGGTAACCATATAGGCAAAGGTTATAATTTAGAATGTTCTGACAACCGATTTTTATTGTTTAATATAGTTTTGTTATGCTTAGACAATGACGACGTAGAGTCGCGAGAATTATTAATAAGTTGACATATACTTAGTAAAATTTAAAAGAGAATTTTCTCGTGGAATATCGATTGCAAGTTTGAGATAAGAATGATATGTATATACAATGGGTTTTTTCATGACTATGTTTGTAAGAAAATTAATTTACTAAAAAGTTAGTTGAAGATATACTTTTCATAGTTGCTACGTGTATACATTAAAGTGCTGTAAGCCTAGTATCTACCTAACTATCAACAGTAATTTACACGAAAAACAAAACATTAATCTTAACAGATTTAGCAAAATAATTGTAACAAGATACAAAACGAAACGGTTTTCAAACGTGTAGAGAGTCCTCACAGTATAAAAACATTTCCAGCCAAAATAACGTTACAAAATATTTTCAAAGGTTAATAACACACGCTCAAGTAATAATGTTCCTAATTTAAATCATATTCTCAATTAAGCAAGCGTTATTTGAATGTTTGAACACGTACGCCTAACTTTTCTTTGTGTGAATATCTGTGTAAATTATGTTAGAAAATTACCTTTTGCTTAAAAGGATTAGGTTTAAACAAATATAATTCTCCAACGGGTTTATGCCACGCTTATGTCTAATTAGGGTGCATTGGGGTTTGTAACATTCATTATGAGTGTTTAAATTATTCAGAAGGCAGGCTCGTTTTGGATTAGAGGCATTTAAACCTCGTACATTGAGTTTTTATTTTACACAAGCTATAGCTCGTGGCGTCCAAATTTATGGGACATAGTACCTGGACTATGTGCCATCATTTTCCTGCCCTTGTCCCATTCTATTTGGGGTCGGCGCAACACGTTTTCTTCTTCCATTCTCCCCTATCATACGTCACGGCATCATTTACTCCTTTCTCTTTAATATAATTCCTTACACAATCCATCCATCTTTTCTTTGGCCTTCCTCTCGCTCTCCGTTCATCAACATAACATAATATATACCTGGACTATGTGTGCAAGCAGTTTCATCCAAATCCGTTCAGATGATTTTGCGTGAAAGAGTATAATTTTAACAAACATTTATACACCCACACATCGTCACAAACTTATATTATTATTAATTAAGGTATCGTATATTATTATTTAAGGTGTCGTATTTATATTTTAATTTAAGGTTTATTTGAGAGTCTTTTTAATATGGAAACAATATTCTGATCATTGTTAATTCCAGGAGAAATAAATCAATTGTGGGGGATAACCCTTCGCCATTTGTACTGGTGCTGTGGTTTACATGTCGACCGGATAACTGAGGTTTTGATTTTCCGTCCTAATGAGAGACAAACCGAAATCACGTAGTGAAGTCATGAAACCTGTGCACTAGGCCGTTATAACCTGCCGGGGTCACGGGTTGTTCGAAAGAGATACCGCGCCCCGGAACATAAAAGGCAATGGAAGGAACATGGGTGGGTTTTAGTCAGTACAAGTCTGACACTCACCCCCGCTCCGCCCAGATCGGGGAAGTTATTTGATGATTTCCCAACACAAAAAAAGGCCAGAATGCTCCTCTTTCTTACATAGCTATTTTTACCAACACTCAAGTATATTTTCTATACGATGCACGCAGAAAATAGATGATGAGTCTATTTCAATTTTCATTGATGTTATTATTGTCTACACTAAAAATTATCGACCACTGGTTTTTATACCACTGGTATCACTAGAAGTCATGATACATATATGTATTATAACAGCTGTATAAGCGTATCGACCGCGATAAAGTTTCGCAATAAATAACATGCATCTTACGTCACGACTTCCAATGACCGTGTTGGATACCGGGTCAGGATTCGATTCTTGAATCATGATGCTTCCGTTCCCTTAATAGGCTTATAATGGCATTATGTTGGTGTGTAGGTATTTTCGAACGAAGGATATCAGGACAGGCGCACTCAATCAGAGCAGAGTTGATCTTTGCTCCTACGCGCCACCTCTATCAATTTGTTTTAACTGTTCTGGCTGGAGTTAGTCTGTTTGTGTTTTTATTCAATTTCTGAATATGGCGCAATGAATAGGATTACTACTACAAGTTCTATAGACTTACCTGCTATATGCTTACTAGTTATTTCCACTTTTGCTTTTACTGCAGTTGATATCAGTTACGTTATCCATTTCATCCATTTTTTTGGAGCAAAAAAAACAAAGTTAATTGCTTAGCTAGTTAGTGAATGCAAATTAAGGTCTTTAGCTGCATGTTGGTGACGAATATATTTAGGTTTGGGAAAAGTGGTAATGTTCTCCCTACTACAAAAAATCGGCTTATCTCACCGCATAATGGAAAAAGTTTTGTTGAAAAACAGTGGAGGGAGAAGCGAAATGGGTTGGAAAATGTCTTCAGTGCCTAATTTTAGCTTATTTACTTTTTAGTTACTTTTATCTATGCTATAATAAATCGGGACATTTGCTTTTTTATCTGTTAGACTGCTTAACGTGCAGCGTAATATCTATACAAGAAAGCAAGTCTCTAATTAGTGGGGTTCTACCCCGGACGCTGACTTCAAACAAACCCAGCCCCCCTCCCGTCCCTTTACTCAAGCCAGCCCGCGTTACTGAGCCAGTAATCAAAATCCTCCAAATAATGGAATTCAGATCCAGCCTGTCCCTTTGCTGTCTTCCCCCAGCGACGACCTAAGCCGAGACCCGTAACCCGCAGGGGATGCCCTTAGCGTGCAGTCGCTTTGTTCATAAGTTTTATACTCCTGGCTGGAGGCCTTAAATGCAAGGCATTCACAGGATAGCCCGGTTAAAAAGTTAAACACCTCATAAGTAGAACTGCAACATGCCAAACAGCCGCCGCGGGAAGTTGCGGGCCTGTGGACAATGAAATGGGTAGCTCATCGTCCGTCCGTCTAGTGGCGGCAGACCGTGTCGCTGGCACGTTTGTGTTCCACGCGCTTCGAGATGTCAGCAAAGCAAAAGAGTGCCAGTTCCAGGCGGTGGACCGGGGTTGCGGGTTTTTAGAAAGAAATACCGTGCCCCAAAACTTTTATTAGAGCTGTGAAAGTAAGCAAAACTAAAAGTTATGTAATTAAATTATTAATTTATTACATTAAAAAACAATCTTATTTTTACCAACTAGATCCCAGAGCCAAGTAGTTTCTCTGTCTGATGCATTTTCGAACCAAAGTCTGTAGTTAACTTGATTGTCTCTGTACTGCGAGGCTGTAGGCCAGGTAACTTTGTTATTATCTAAACTTTATGATTTATCTATAGTCTAACGTGTTTAGGCCGGTAAACTCTCGGCACATCTGAAGAATGACTGGTACAATAATCTGGAACTGAATTGTATATTTAAATGTATAGAAGTGTTATTTGATCAATGACCGAATATTTTAAAAGACTGCGAAATTAAAAATGCTACTGAAAAGGTAATTCTATTGTTATAGTCAACGCCTTTAATAACCTTTTATAAATTATGTCATATTAGGGAATGTGGTCAGTCTATGATAGAGAATTGACAAATCCAACACGTTGTCTGCCCTTTAATTACTTTTCTCCATGTCTTGTCTTTCCGAAATAAGTAAAAAAAATATAGCGTAGTTTTGACATGGCGACAAAGCTTTCCTAGAAAATAAAATGTACCATTGTGTGCTATTTGTTGTACTTGGCATCATTATATGTACCTCCCGAAATTCACTGCCGGGTATAGGACTCTTCGATTGCTGGCCATTCAACTTGATTCTTGGCAAGTCTCATCCAGCACCGGGCACAATGCGCACAATGCGAAGATCGTCGCTCCGTCTAGCCTTAGAGATTGCTGACCATGCCGATTTACTTTCTACACTCTAGAATATATATTCCCAAACGGTCATCAGTGTCAATGCACATTGCACCTTTAGCTTTCGTATTTTGTAAGGAAACTTTTCTTTTCTGCTGTTTCACCTTGTTTTGATTTGATCTCTTAAAGATATTCAAAGCAAAGCCCATTCTATAGCTCGCTGAGCGACCTCGTATAGTGTACGTGGAATAAACTGAATCATTGTAAGCTGAGTATGCCGTTAGCATTGACGCATCCAGCTGCACTACTATTTAAGCTTCGGCTAACTAAGCCTTTAAGGAAAATATGAGATGATCAACCACATTCTTTGTCATCTAATATTCTGCAGAATATTTAATTCTTGTAGTACCTACATGTAGTATCTCTTTCCTTATACTTTACGTAGTAATCTGAGTGACTGAATAAATATATTTGTCATTATAATACTCGATTCCTCGAAAGAGTAGGGAGCTATCTTTGCTAAATGTAGAATGTATGCGGAGGAGTAATTCATTAACTCGTTTTTTGCAGAATGAAAATGTTTATTATTTTGATTCTCTGTAACTCGTCCTATATGGGCCGTGGGTATGTAGGTCTTTGGCGCAAAGGGTTGCTCACCGTCCGTAGCGCGTCTGTGTTCCAACCGCGCCTCAAAGAGATGTCAGCAAAGCAGAGGTTCCCGCCAGAGACACTGCCTGCTGGGGTTGTTCGAAAGAGATACTGCGGCCCCGGAACACAAAGCGCGCCCCGGCCAAATAAGGAAAGAACGGATGGGTTTTAGTCAGTAAAAGTGTGACACAAAGAATAGGGGCGTAAAGTTATTTGATTCATTACCAACGAATGCATATGAGAAGACTTGATGAATTACTCGTGAGGGGTATGTAACTAAGGGATGAGTAAGTCATTATATTACTTCATTAGGAAATATATGTAGGCAGTACATAACCACATCGGCATCCAAGCATTACCTGTTTCCAACGTACATTTTTGGGTCAGTTTCCAGGCTCACAGTCTGCCAGTTGACTTAATCGGAGGCAGCTAAATACTATGTTATGTAGCTATTAGCTTACACACGGGTAGTTTATAACAAGAAGCTACTGTCCTGTACATTAAACTACATACCGTGCAATACTCCACTAACCTTGTATACATTCGAAAATTAGTTTGTGGAAGTCATGTCTACCATTTAACATCTGCCTAAATGTGTTATTAAGTGGCAATTGTCATTTATTAAATGATCACGACTTTGGCCGAGGACAGCCGTTGCCATCAAAGTACACACATCAAGCTATACAATTCCAGTGTAACATTGCCTCGCTTTGGAAAGATTGCCGGTACAATGACAGATCTTCATAAACTAGTTTTGTATAGTTTGGTCGTTTACCGTGAATACAATGAACTGAGTTTAACCGATAATTAGGAAACCATTCAGCGAACACAATTGCCCTTCAGTAACGTAGAAGTTAGCAGCCATCATCCATTTACCGGTTTTATTGTACCGACTACTAACAAAGCGACAGTCGGAAATTCGAAATAGTGCTTTCGAAGTGCGAGTTTTACTACTGAAAAGCGGTTTTCTGACTAAAATAGATAACGTAAGAACATGCCCGTAATCCCCAAGGATAACTACTGAAATTTCACCAATTAATTAATATTTTTTTTTGATTATTTAAGGATTAACTTACCTATAAAAATCAAGGTCGCGGTATGCCTCGGTAACTAAGTACGGTTTATTTTGCTCTCGGAAATCTGACAACGGTCTCACAGTGTAAATATCCAGCAATTTGGCTGTGGAGGTCAAATGAAAGCTTTTTTTTTTGTTTTTTTTTCGGGTGGGAAATCATCAAATGACTTCCCCCGCTCTGGGCGGAGCGGAAGGCATGTCAGACTTTTACTGACTATAACCCACCCATGTTCCTTTTGTTGCCCTTTACGTTCCGGGGCCGCGGTATCTAAAATAAAATGACTGCTCCATGTAAAAATATTGATACTTAGTTGCATCTGGTCGAACTGGTATCCATTCAAAAACCTTCGGAACTTTTGGTTCCAATATTTCAGTGCAGTACTTATATATTCTGATCACGGTGTTACCGTGTTGTTGAACAATACTGTCCATACATTATGTCCATTGTGATGACCATTTGTTCTTCAAATAAAATGAAATACGTAAAAATAATATTAGGTTAAGGTTTAGTGTCGATTCCTTTGTCATTAACAAAACTCAAATAACATCACTAAAGATTGATTGATAGATAGAATATTTTTATAATGAACACCATACAAATTACAAGAATAACCGTATACAACTTATAAATAGGGTGACACAATGGGCGCTAAAATGTAGGTTATTCCTGTCAAACGACGTTTCCACTTCTGAAATTGATTAATGTGACACAACTTATTATTATAATAAATAAAATAAATAAATATCTTGGGACAACTCACACACGGCTATCTGATCCCAAGCTAAGCAGAGCTTGTGTTATGGTAACCAGACAACTGATATACAAAAAATGATTTATAAATACATACATATTATAGATAAATCGCACCCAGACACAGAACACACAATCACGCTCATCACACAAAGTTAGTCCTGGGTGGGAATCGAACCCACAACCTCCGGCTTAGCAGTTAGGGCCACTAACCACTAGACCAACAGGCCCGTCAAATAAATAAAACATTACCATCTTTTGTATTGACAGCATTTATGATGGTGTAGTTACTCGACTTAGAGAAAATTGCTCTCTCACTAATCTAAAATTGACGTTTTTTACCAAAAATTTGTCGTTGTTAAGATAAAACAGACTGTCTTTAATCACGAATAAAGTTGTGTGGAATAAAATAGGATATGACCAGGTATGTAATTTTAGTTTAATCAAAATCGGCTCCATTGTCATGTAATCTTTGACATGGAGAATGTTTATTTTAATTTTGGAATTCGGAGTAAATGCTCCAAAATAAAGTTTTATGAGTTAATGACATGTCTTAATGTTTGGACACGACACAAAGAGAGATAGGTCCTGAGTATATTCATAAAAATATAATGTAGGTAAAGTGTGCAGATTCCTCATGTCCCTAAAACATTTTGGAGTACTTAGATATTTGTAGTTTAATGAGTAACATAAAATACGTTATTACTAGCCTCAGATATCAATGAATAATGAAATTCCTTTATTTTATCTACTTTATGATGCGAAATACCTATCTTCTTAGTAACTCGTTCGAAGTCTAGATATCTGCATTCACAAAGTTGTTATTGATAACAGTACAGGATTCGTCGATTACGTCATTTAAGAACTGGTCGTTTGACCCATTGCCTTCATCTTTATTGAACATATTGTAGAGGACATTGTCTGTATTTCTTGTAGAGCTATAAAATTGTTAGATAACGTCTAGGTATGTTTCAAAGGAGTTTTGTTATCATCATCTTTAGCTACGACTCTTGGTCTCTGCAGGATCAAAGGTCAATTCCTAACCCATTCGTTCCTCAATCGTTATACACAACAATGGCAGCATTTTGTATGAATAGGTTGCACTGCTGATTATGGCCAATTTCACTGGTGTTTTGTTAGTCTTACACTGTTCTTCCCGACTGCTTGCGTACCTGTCGTATCATTGATCTTTATTTTATTGTCGTGCCCAATCGTGGCCTTCGTTTAATTACTTAATTTGCTGTGCCACTGCCCGGTGTCCTGCCAAGGGCCGTAAATGTTCATATTAAATTCTTTATTGCGCAGACAAATAAAAGAAATACTTATAGCCATTTGCAGTTTTTATCTGAATTGTCTGAAATTTTAATCGCGTTTGGACCAAGGCAAGTGACTTTGCTAGTTACTTTAGCCAGATTTATTCTTGAAGTTGGTTCAAAACATATACGTAGAATTGTTTAGTTTCGTAACCCTTAGCCCAGAAGCTATACGCTATAGCGATATGTGTCTTGTGACGAGCAGTTACCGAGAAAACAATTGAAAGATTTATAGGTAGAGCATGCCACGAGTTCGGTCCGGACACCACCAAAACGGTTACGAGTTGACTAACGTGGAGATGTGAAAGTTTCAACCAATCGCAGAAGAAATGAGAGACGCGACAAGGGTTGCAACGAATGTTGTTGGTTGAATCTAGCACGTCTCCTCTTCGTTCATTGACGGAGTCCAAGCTTGACTGTGATTTGCGAAGGAACTGACAGATGAAGGTAAAACGTGCACTAGTCGGTTGACGGAAATCGCGTGAAATCTGATGACCCGATTCTGTGATCAGGGCCTAAGATGTCTTGTGGGCTTGAAGGCTTAATAAACCCATTTAGCTAACTAACTAAACCATCAGACAGTTGTACAAACATAAAGTTAATTTGAAACACTCTGTTAATATACCTACTCCTAATTAAAATGTAATTGGAACAGGACTGTTTAGTTAGATGGAAATGAGAAGATTCATGGCCGTTTTATTTAAATCCAAAAACGAATCATTTGCGAAGAAGGTCATCCAGAGATGAACTACCAGGAATACCACGGTACCTGGTGGGGTATGAGTATCACTTTACATTAAGATAAGACATCTCAGCTTTGCCTCTGTAGTCATACATTATTGTCAATTTGCGCGTGCTCGAGAATGCCCCCGTTTTTATGTATTGGCAAACAGATTTGTTTTTTAATTTTCACAGTTTGAAGGAACTGATCCTTACAAATTATAAGCAGCCACACAAAACCCGTCACATGACATAAAAAAAAGCTATGTTTCATTATTTGCATAGTACACGGCTGTATGTATAGTTTCATTATCTACATACTCTAGAACAACGACAGTAATAACATGTTTCCTTTCTGGTCAACTAAACAGGAAAATTCTAATTAAAGTCTTGACCTAACTACATGTAAGTTGTTCTTCAATACTTTTGCTTCATTCATTAAATTTACGAAGTAAGTAAAAAAAAACCATGTATTTCATATTTATAACGTCTTATATTGCGTGTGTGTATGACTAGATGAATGAACGAAACTGAACTGAATGTAAAGTTGGTGACTCTTGTTTGTTTTATTTACTTTTTTGCCACCGACTTTCTGAAGAAAAGTTATTTTCCACTTTTTATTTTTATATTGGAAGTCGGTTTTTTTTTGTAAAAATTATTTTATTTCGCTTTTATTATGTAGGTACGTTTAGTTTTGGAAGTATTCGTTAATGTCCATTGTTATTTAAAGGAAAAAAAATTGACGTTAACGATAACTCAAATTACCCAAGCCATAAAAATTTTATGGGATTACCTTAGAAATTATACTTTTTAGAACAAAAAATGAAAATCGGTCCACAGTTCGGAGTAATCGGTGAACATACATAAAAAAATACGGTCGACCAAAGAACCTCCTCGTTTTTAAAAAGTTGGTTAAAAATGAGTGTGCAGGGATTAAAATAGGTGCCGATATGTGGCTTCAATCTATCCCCTTAAAATAGGCGTGAGTTTATGTTTGTACACAGAGAGTTTTGTATTATTTTTTTATTAATGGCATCTTAAGTCTAAGTGAAGACTATCGTTACAGACGAAAAAGGGGCTCCCGTGATTTTACGAAGGAATCGGTTTTGCAAGGTCTGCATCTTATGAAGGAAACGCGGGTAACGGGTTGGCGTGGGCGAACACGACACATGCGTATGTCATGATGGGAAGGATGACCGCGTTGTATAAGGCCGTTTAGTGGCGTCATGCTTTTGTTTCTTCTTCAGCCTGGAAAACCAAATCGTGAGAAAAAAAAATAGTTTCATGGTGATTAATGACAAAAATACTTTTCGGTCTATTCTATAAGTTCTCCTTAAGTGTATTGAAAAATATCGTTTGATTCACTTGAAATTTTTCCACTGCTGTTCTCAACTCCATAACGCCCTCGCTTAACGGCTTGTGTGTGAATTCCACTTCGGTCACAATGACAAAGCTTCCCTGAATCAAAAAGTAGTATTTCACTTTTTTATTTCCAATTGGAAACATTTATATTTAGCATCATTCGTTTTGTTTTAATTTGTTTTAATAAACATAGTTAATCTAGGTCTAATCTTTTGTGTTGTGATTGCAAAAGTGACGCAATTTAACTCTTTATTTGTTTCATTTTATAACTGATACAAGACAGAGTTTTACAAAACCAAAGAGCAAAGACATCGACCCATATTTTTGGGTGCAGCTAAAGGTTTTTTATACTGGTCAGACCGGTCTCAACAGGTTTAGAGAAAATCTGATGAGTTCGTCAATCGTTTGCGACACACTACTGAGTCAACAAGCTACTTAGTAAAGTAGGTATTCATTACCGCGTGTAAGTTACAAGAACCTTAATTTTCTGTAGAACGCAGTAATCTGCGTTTAGAGAAAGTTCACAATAAATGATAGATTACCTAAGTATGTTCTAAATGGTTATATAGTTGCATACTTACTTCATTTACATGTGCCACGAGCAGCTATGGGTCCGTCTTTTTCCCAGCAGCCAAAAGAGATTTTCTAGAACACAATTTAATTTTTACGATAAAATATTATGTATGGAAGTGATACTATACATTGCGCTTTGTTCGAAAGAGATACCGCGGCCCCGAAACATTAAGGGCAATAGAAGGAACATGGGTGGGTTTTAGTCAGTACCTACAAGTCTGAAACTCTGCCCCACTTCGCCAAGAGTGGGGGAAGTTTTTTGTTGATTTCCCATTCCCATACATACTACATATTTTAGTCCCTAATAAGCCATAAAATTTTACTAAGTGTAAATATTTCACTGTTCGTTTTTCGTCGTTTTATTAACCTTTTAATTGCCATTATACATATATGTGACAAGCAAGCTCGTGCCCTGAACGTTAATGACCCAAATGTATGACAAAAATTGTGGGAATTGATTGGGTTGGCGTGGACGGCACGCGCGTGTGTTTATGCTCTGGCGTTAAGATAGACTGAGACATCCCTCTGAGTCCTCTGACCTTAAGCCTATTATTAGATATTATTACATACCACCATTTTTGTGAGACCAGCATATGCTAGGCGTCAGACACCCAACGGTTTTTCTTCTCTCCTCCTTTGAATCCATCCAAAGGTTGTCTTGAAAAGATTGCTTAAGGTCGCTGCACACAGCGGGCGGGGCGCGGCGGGACGGGACGGCGACGCGACGCTGAGCAGTTGTAATGTACTAGATATTACGGACGACGCCACACAGAGCCGTCCCGCTCGACGCGACGGTAACCGTCGCGTCACGCCGCCGTCGCGCCGAGCGGGAATACAAGTCAGAAGCGGCGGGGACGGGCGCGGCGGCGGCGGGACGCGAGCGGCATAGGCAGTATAAAAACAGTATACGTTCGGCGTGAATGGGCGCGACGGGACGGGACGTTATCGCGCCCGCAGTGTGACCGATGCCGTTTCGCCAGCGCCGCGTCGCCGCCCCGTCCCGTCGCGCCCCGTCACGCCACGCCGGCTGTGTGCAGAGACCTTTATAGCGTTCAGACCGCCCATTGTATCACCCTATTTTTTAAAAGTTGTATTCTGTTATTCTTATAATTTGTATGGTGTACATAATAAAAAATATTCTTTCTATCTATCTATAATGAGGTTTTCTAAAAGAAAATCATGTTCTTAACTTTCCTCAAGGCAATATATATTTTGAATCCTAGTCGCTGTATGTCTGTTTATGCTACACAAAAGGAGAAACAAATAAATAAATTGAGGGAAAAATACACAGTTTTTGTATTTCAATCAAGTATATTTCAATGTTATCTTAAAACATCGTAGTTTATCTAAAATATAAAATAGATGTATACTAAAGAACACATTATCAAATATAATCAGTCATTCGATCACTCAACATTTAAACTACTTATATATTAATTAGTAATATAAAATATCATAGTAATACAACATTGGAATGCATGAATCTTTAAAAATATAGTTAAGTTATGAGTAAGAAATACTAAGGCAGTATAATCGAGATAAATGTCAAAACAGGGAAATATATACGTGTGTCAACACATTCTAGTTGGCCAAATACACAATGGCTGCTACAAGTGTTCTGCATTCAAATCCTATGCATTTCCACAGTGAATACGTTTTTTTTTTAAAACAGCATGTTTAAATCTTAGTATTTTTCAATACATTTTAAAACTAGAGAGTGCATTTGAGAATTAAAACACAATTGTTTTTATGGCACTGTTTTATTTTTTAGGCATATTGGCGTTAGTGCCAGCTTCAATTTTCCAAGAAGGCTTATCTAAAAAGCTTTTGGATTCCTTAAGACTTAAAATGTGCCTACTGACTGCCAAGATAATATAAGGTGTTCGGAGATTCCCGGTTTTCACCACACCTCCACAACACCTTGTTCAATACTTTGTAACACAAAATATTTGGTCGCTGTATGCAGTACGAACTACTTACTTCATTACATTATCTAAATAATCTTATCACTAAAACACTCAATTTAAACTAGAAAATGCAAAATTTCAATATCGTCATGTTGCAAATAAGATTTAACTTTGATCATTTAAAAATAGTTGTTCACTTTGTTCGTAAGTTACCTCGAGGTCATGTAATAATCTTATTTCTAGGGTTAATTAATACTGCTACACAATATATTTAACAGTAAAGTTTAAAACTAAGTTTAACGAATTTTAACAAAAACAAGTCTTCGAAGTTTTCGGGCAGTGAAGTTCCATTAAAACAAGAATAGATACTTCTATATTAAAGTTAATATTACTGGACGTTTACAGTTAGGGGGGGGGGGGGGGGCACTCAGAAAATGGTTGTATTACCGTATAATATAGTTACCTCTACTTATAATAAGTGGATATGGGGCATTTACAATTACGGTGGAGCCAGTAGGTTGTTAACAATTGCTCATTATCTATCATTTTTTTTTCGCATTTATTGTAGGTTTTATATCGTTTTGGTAATACTAACTCCATCCTATCTGCACGCTAGAAATATCACAAATAATAACATGTAAAAGAAGATACCAACCTTTCGAGAGGCAAGTATGTAAATCTTTTCCAAATATGTATAAAGCCTTTGGATAAGCACCTAGTTCGCACTGATCCGACTCCAAAGTGACAGTTATATAATCGAGAAAGTATTCGAGTTGAGATCACTGAAACTAAATTACAAACTTATAACACAAATGTGCCTAAACCACCTGGAAAGCACCATCGGTATAATAAAATACGTATGTCTATTTCAACCCTATTTATAAGCCACACGTTAGCACATAAGGCTGGTGTTTCACTGTGATATTATAATACTTTTACTGTTGTGTTAATGTGAATTGTAATATTATTAATTGCTCTATTAGCGACGTGTACGCTGCTCAAAAAGTTTCACAGATCCATCCTTTCCTGAGTTCAGTCTAACATTATATAACAATCAATATAAAATTAGTCGTACTGAGCGAGTATGAATAAGTTATCACGTGTCTAAATAAACTATAATTAAGTACTTGCATCCAATTTGTTCTCGTACAGAAGCCTTATTTTCTCCGGAGATATCTTTTCTCCGGTTACTTTCCTTAATTACCTACCTACTTACTAAAATTAACATGTAATAATATTAATATGTACTATACTCTAAAGTAAATAGTCGTGTATTTTCAGTTGCGAATCAAGGAACGACGTGGGATTGTTAGCACATGACTTTGTCGAACGAGTTGGATTACAGGATTTTCCGCTACAACCTTGTAAATTAGAACCAACTTCTACGCATGTATACGCCCCGAAACACTTAATCCTGTGAAATTACTCCAAATTATGCCTTAAAAGCCAACTTATTAAACAGCGTACACAAATTTCTACTAAACATTATAGCAATGTATGTTTATTGACTAAGATCTTTCTTCTAGTGAAACGTAGAGGAATGAGCCGCCGTTTCTTCTTAGCACCCAATTGCAGGAGCAGATTCTTGGCCTCGGCGAGCGTGGCTGCGTCAGCACCGTCCTCCACGCCGGAGATGAACCCACTCTCAGGCCGCGACAGCGCGGGTGTGTGGCCAGGCAGAAGGGAGAACCATCGGTCTATCTTTGCAGATGAAGACAACTGTTGTATAACAAATAACAGATTAATTACACTCGTTATCATTAAGAAAAGTTTAACAGGATTATAAGTTAAAACATCGCTTTTATGATGTTTTTTTTTTTTTTTTTTAATCTTTATTGAAAAAAAAAGGGGGATTTGATCATGCATGATCATGTCATCCCCATAGTTACAGACATATTAAACTTAAAATGAATCTTAATTATTTCCTTATCTACGTTTTAAAGCACAATCAACAATTTTATACATGAGTCTCGCTTCCCGCGATAAGGGGGAAGCAAGAATGGTATTACAGACACCGGTGTCGTGTAAGTTAATGCCGTAAGCAAGCTCAAAAGAAAACCTCTCAGCTTCGTTCCGGACACATTCCACTAAAATATGAAATGCATCTTCAATCTGATTACAGTCAGTACAATTCTTGGAAGGAACTTTACCCATTAGGAAGGCAAAACTATTCAGTGGGATATGTCCGGAGCGCAGCCTCATGGCAGTTACTATAGTATGTCTAGATAAATCGGAATTCATAAACCAAGGAGAACGTGATAAATTATGTTGAATTGTTTTATACCATATACCTTTTACTAGAGAACGTTCATCAAAATATTCCTTCCATATGTTTCTACAATTAATCTTAAGTATATAAAAAGCATCAGTATAACACGGCATACAAAACATAGGGATACCGTCCGAAAGGGCTTGTTTAGCGAGATAGTCTGCCTGTTCATTTCCTGCTAAGCCTACATGAGAAGGTATCCATTGTAATACTATTGTATAATTTTTAGTATCTAATGAGAAAAGTGACTCCAAGATGCTGTATGCTATCGGTGTGCCTCGACTATTCGAGGTGCATCGAGCGATGTGTTGTAGTGCACTCTTGGAGTCCGTTAGTATTACGTATTTGCCCGACTTAAAGGACTGAATATATGAAATTGCTTCCGATATTGCCATCAATTCTATTGCCATTATCGAGGTGTTTGCATCAATACGTAGTTTAACTGAACTACTAACTTGCGGATCATAAATAGCTAAACCGCCACAATTATTTTCCTTTGACCCGTCTGTATAAATTTTATAATAATTTGGATACGTGTTGTTAATAAACCTATTACAAATTTGTTTTAACGTGCACGAATTATAACTTCTTTTAGCGTTACTTACGGCATCTATGTTGAACTTAATAATATTCGAAATATTCACATTACTGACCCAGGTATTAAGTGTAAACATTTCTAATTGTGTACTAACATGTACAGCAGTATCTTTAAGGTATCTATGAACTAAAATTAAAATGGGTTTTTTTTTGCATCTCCAGTAAGAATTTTGGTCAAACAGATTTAAATCGTCCAAAATTGCCATAATCTTGTGGTTAGAAAAGGATTTCGCTTTTAACCAGTACTTTCCGGCAAGGTAATGTCTTCGTACACTTAAAGGTGGTAGGTGTAACTCGCACTCCATGACGTGCACAGGAGTCGTTTTAATAAAACCGCCTATTACCCGCATACACTGATTCTGTATTTTATCTAACTTACTTGTATGTGTCTTACAGCTACTGCCATAAAGGAAGCTTGCATAATCTAGTCTGCTACGAATACACGATATGTATAAACGCCTTAAGTTATCCGGGTGAATACCCCAACCTGTCCCCGCCAAAACTTTGAAAACATTAAGCACTTTGGAGGATTTTTCTTTTAATTCATTTATTTGTTTAGACCATCGTAACTTCCTGTCCAACCAAATACCTAAATATTTTATATGATCAACTACTTCTAAAGAAATACCCCTAACAACTAGAGATACAGGGTCCCTTATAAATTTGTTTTGGAAAATACAGACTTTACTTTTGAGTGCTGAAATTTCTAAGCCGGCTAAAGAAATAATATTAACAAATTGATTTAAAGCTAATTGTAGTTGGTGTCTTCCTTCTTCTATATTACTACAGGTGACATAAAGCACGAAATCATCTGCGTACTGTGATATAAAGACATTATTTATGGACTTGCAAATATCCATTGTCAAGATATTAAATAACAGTGGCGAAAAGGGATCGCCTTGAGCCAAACCGAAACTACATTTCCTACGTATAACTGAGCTAGTATCCGTCTCAATACTTAAGTACCTTTCTTTTAAAAAAATCCATAGATATCTACATATTCTATTACCCAAGCCTTTACTGTCTAAAATGTATAATAAACGTTCTAAATTTACATTGTTATATGCATTATCAAGATCCACAAAACAAGCGATCGTTGATTGTTTTTTAGAAAATCCTAATTGCACTCTCGACACTAAGGTAGACAAATTATCTAAAATGGAGCGTCCTTTGCGAAAACCAGTAGTATCTGCCGATAACATGTTATTATGCTCAATATACCATTCTACTCTTTTAATGAAGACATTATGCAATAATTTACAAACACAGGAAATCATAGAAATAGGTCGCCATGACGAAATAAACTGAAGATCCCGGCCGGGCTTGGGTATAGGTATAATAGTGATATTACGCCACTGCTGTGGAACAAAACCCGCTGCAAAAAAAATATTATAGAGACTGGCCAAAACCACTTTTGCATTGTTCGGTAAATTAAGCAGCATTGAATAGGAAATATTATCACTCCCAGGAGAAGTGTCTTTAGTGCGTAAACATGTTTCCAGTTCGTGTATAGAAATCTCTGTCTCAAGGTTAGGGTTATTGGAATTAAATGTTGGGTCCTGAGTACAAACGAAGTCCGGCGCCAGGTTTTGTAATAAAATACAAGCCTTCTCTTCATTGATAGAAGATCGGGGTATGTAGCGTCCTTTAAACCATTTCATTTTCTTCCAAAACTCACTATGAGATATTGTTCCGTCTATTGAAGAACAGAAGTCTTGGAAACCCTTAATTTTTGCTATACGAATACACCTCTGACCTTCTCTGATTTTCTCCTGAAGCTTATCCAAATTAAAAGGAGTAGGGTTACGTCGAAATGTTGACAACGCTAAACGTCTTTCAGCGACTAATTTTGATAAAGAACTATTCCAGTATGGTTTCGGGGTGAAACTTTTCTCGGGGTCAGTATTAATTTTAATATATGGAATGTGAATATCTGCAGCTAAATTAATAAATTCAATAAATATATCATATGATTTTTGTAAGTCTTCTGTGATATGAAATTCTTGCATAAGCGCTTGTAATAAGTTGCGATACTGAGACCAATTAGCTTTTTTATAATTCCTGCGCGCTGGAGGGATGGACAGACTATCAACCTGCATTGAAATTCTAATCAACAGATGATCGCTGCCAAACGTTTCATTAGTTGTGCACCAATCAAATTTGTGCGCAATATCTGTGGAGGTCAACGATATGTCTGGAGAAGACTGTTGTAATGAATTATTCACCAACTTAATACGAGTAGGGTTCCCATTATTTAATGTTACGAGTTCAGTGTCTAAAAGTGCTTCATAAATTTGGGTACCTCTTTGATCTAATCTATGGGACCAATTGGTGTGGTGTCCATTAAAATCACCAAGAATCAATACCTTACTGCGAAAACGAGAAAAAATACGCTCCCAATCACTTTGGCTAGTCTGAACTGACGGGGCACAGTATAAAGATAATACATATCGAATATGTTCACAGTTGCAAATCTTGACACAAACTAACTCAATCCCTGGGTTAAGGCTCTCGAATGGCACATAACTTGATTTGAGTGACCTATGAACTAAAATAGCTACACCACCATAACTGTCATTCCTGTCTTTACGATATATCGTGTATTCATTTACCTTTAGCTGACTATCCTGATCTAACCACGTTTCGCAGAGTGCCGCAATGTGAATTTTCATTTGACTCAGAGACTGTTCTAAGGATACCAATTTTGGTCGAATACTTTGACAATTCCACTGTGCAATATTTACCCTACTAGGTTTCAGGCTACGAGCCATTGGGGACAAAATAGTCAACAATAATCTTAAACAAAGGCCACTTTGAAACGAACTGTACACTCAATAATATTAACCATTCTAAACATGTTTTTAATACCCTATGCACCTTATCTTCCATCGTCAATTCCCTTAAAAAAATAACTTCCTTTAGTCTCGCTAATAGTTCTTCAAAACGCACACTGTTACCCTTTTTGTCTTCACCACCAGGAGGTTGTGCTGACTCACTATCCGTGCCCATTGTTGATGAGTTTATCGGAAACTCCAATCCACAAGAAGTCTGGCCCTTATTACGGGTACGTCGAAATCTCGTTGTAGCAATGGCCGAAGTGTTTTTAGTATTTTTCTGCACTGTGTTATCAGCTTTTACTATCTCTGCAAAAGTGGCAGTATCTCGTTGCTGAAAACTAAACTCAGGTTTAGATAGTAAGTTGGTAGTAGGGTTGCCGGAATATTGTTGAGAATCACTTATTTCAGGCAAGGAACTCGAGGGCGGTACATATATTGTTAAAGCTCTCCTATAAGTGCAGTTGAATTCTACCATGATCTCTCTCAACCTCTTCTCTTTTAAGAAGCTTGAACATGCCGCTTTATGTAAAGCCATATGTTTTCCACCACAGTTGACACACTTAAAGTTCTGTGTTTCACAGTTCGCGTGATTATCACCGCATTTCGGACAGACTACTTTAGTGGATGGGCATTTCTTTGTAGGGTGACCATACTTCCAGCACTTCGAGCATTGGGATACGGGAAATACGTATGGAGTAACTTTTATGCGTAATCCGTGGACATATATGTACTGTGGTATAAACGAACCTTTAAAACGTACCTGTACTGCTTCACTTGGCTGCCAACCTTCTCCCTCTCTGTCTCGACGTTTAAGCCGGTATACTGACATTATTTCCGCGGGTTTATCGCACACTATATTCCTCAAAATATCCTCATCCGATAAATCAAGATCAACGTCTTTTATGACTCCATAAGATGTAGTCCTTTCCATGGCCCGATAGATCTTCCAACCTTTTTCAATAAATTCCGGACATTTTTCAATTTTATCAGCACTCAGCTCACTGCAAACTTCAACACGAATCTTGAACGGGTTGATATATTTAACTTTATGGATATCGACTATGCCATTCGCTTTAAACATCTTAGCTAGTGCAAATTGTTTAGGCATCTTATCATTGCTAGATAAATACATCTCAGTATTCTCCTTCAAGTGTGTCAACCTTTTCTCTTTACTTTGGACTAACTTCCATCCCTCATTATCATCATCCCCACCGACGTAATCCTCCTCCCTAATCCTTTTCTCCCGTCTAAATTGTAGGTCTTCATCCATTGCAGATTGTACTAAATTCTCTTCTATGTTTACTTCCTCTTCAGCATCCGACATACCATGTTCACTCAAAGAAATCTCGCTCGCCATAATTACTGTATTCACATTCTCTAAATGTGTGTTGTTTACATTCATTTGTATTATATTACGCTAATGAGGGTCTTCGTTATCAGTGGGCCGCTCGCGCGCAGGTAGCATACCGGTGCTACGGTGCGCCCGGCACCAATATCTAGTAGCGCACACGACTTAAACAACTTGTAAGCAAAACAAAATCTCAATTGCCAAACACGCGTCTCACCCGCACGCTTACCGCAACGAGACGTTTATGATGTTGCTGAAAATTCGCTTGGCACAATCGCAATGGTTCATTATACATAGTTCGTGTTGGTAATCAAATTGTGACATAATGTTTGACAATTAGGTTAGATAAGCTTGAACGCTATTTTGTTTAGTAGTTATCAATAATATGTGACTATTCTTCCCCTGAAAACACGAAATAAAACGGTGTTTTAAGTCTATTTTACATTTGAACGACCAGAATTTATCAATCCTCACGTTCACTTTTTCTTTAAGGGAAAAGTTTCTTTATGTATGATAAAGTTAAAGTATACAATGTGTTGAAACGCAGTGAGGCTCAGCAACAAAAATATTGTAGCCAAATCTTCCAGCAGAGGCGAAAACTTGGATCGTATATTTTTAAAATTTTGTTTTCTTACGTAAGAACATACGAAGTTTTTGTAAGCACCTGCTTAAGTGTGAAGTTTTCTTTCGTGTACCAACTCATTACCACACAAAACATTTGTTTCAAGAGAAACATATACCAAGTCCAAACAATGCTGAAATTATTTTGTATTTTCTGAGTCTAGTAGGTATTATTTCTTTTGTCTAGTCTAGAGCGAATGCTGCCAATAGGCAAATAATGAGGCTCAAAATATTGGGTCGAATATTTATCGTTAGGTCCTTACGAAAGATTCTTCTCATTATCCTCCTTTATTACATTTTTCTCAGTTTATCTTAGAAAAAACCGGTCAAGAGCGAGTTGGACTCGTGCACCGAAGATTCCGTACAAACTTGCGACATAAACAGCCATATTTTTAGAATGCGTAGACTTGGAGAGCTGAGGTTTTTTACAGAGTCAATACCGTTTTAATTAACTCGATACCTCCCAGCGTTCCCGAAATAAAGGGTTTTGATAGACAGACAGACAGACGAACAACAAACTGATTCAATAAGGGTTCGGGTTTCCTTTTGAGGTACAAAACATGTGAAGATAACAAGATGAGAAGGATAATTTTATTATTAACCGTTGGTAACTTTGGACGTAGCCACGTGGTTGCTGTGAAGTCACAGATCAGCTGTTCATCACGATCGGGTTAGTAGCGTAAACAAGACATGTTTTTCAGCGTTAATGAACAGAAAACATTGGAATGTTTTAATACTAGTTTGGCCCGCGGCTCCACCCGTGTCATATCACTTTTTATACAACATCTATATATCATATTTTAACTTATTCTGATATCATCATCATCATCATCTGCTTAGCCTTTTTTAGAAGCCAACCCCAGCAATAGTCGGCTTCTAGTCTAACCGGATGCCGCTGAGTACCAGTATTTTACATAGAGCGACTGCCTATCTGACCTCCACAGACCAGTTAGTACTGGGTAATACGATAGCCCTTAGTAAGACTGGTTGTCATTATCGGGACACTGACTACATGTTACGACAGACAAAGATCTGCAAATGACAGCCGGGACCAACAGCTTAACGTTCCGAGGCACGGAGGAAACTTGGTATGTAACAGGTGGTCACCCATCCACAGACCAGCCTAGGTAAGCGCGGCTTAACCTAAAGATCCGAGCGGCTGCTATTATTTAGCCAAGAGCTCCTCTATGTTATTCTGATGTATCAGACTAAAATCATAAAGGCGAAAGTTTCTGTGTGTTTGTTTGTTGTTAGTTTACATTCAAACGGTTTATCGGATTTAGATGAGCTTATACTCTGGATTAACACATAGGCATTCATAATATAACTAGTTTTTGCCCGCGGCTTCGCTCGCGTTAAATGCGGGGTACCACTGATTCCCTTTCGTGATTTTCAGGTACGTGCTACCTGTAGTTTTTGCCCTTGCTCCTTATTAATTGTAATAGCAAAGATAAGTTTTTCCTTTTCTTCCCTCTTTCTCCCTCATATCTCAATCTTTATTTAAAAAAATAGCCTATGTCGGTTTCCAGGATCCCAGGCGTGAAGACGTAACAAACAAACTCACTTTCGCTTTTATAATATTAATAACGATAACTGGCGAAATCTGGGTGGTACTATTAGGTACACCTCTGCCTTACCCTTCCGGAATTACAGGCGTGATGTTATACTATTTTTGACACATTAGGCATATTTTTTTACGCCAATGAAACCGCGGTATGCGTTCCAGTATTATATTTAGGCATGTTTGTTCAATAGCTTATGAGTGTAAGAGTAACAAACATACATCCTCACAAACTTTCATATTTGTTATTATAAATATATAGTACTAGCTATTGCCCGTGACTTCGTTCGCGAGGACATATATCAAGTGTTAGGAATCAGAAAATTAAAAAGTAGCCTATGTGTTATTCTAGACTAAACTATCTCAGATCCGTACGGAAGTTCTAGTGTGATTAAGTAACAAACAAAAAGAAACTAGAATTATCAACGGTTTGTACAGTAAGATTATTAGATTGAAGAAGGGATATCGACGCACCAACGGCTATCAGGTTTATTTTGGTAGTCCCATGTAATATAGGGCGACCCTATTGCCATCAACCGGGCACGAATCAGAGCTATTGGCTGCAATCGAGACAACATAGAATAAAATTTGGCTATTCTTTTAAATTAATGCGCAGCGCAATTACTTTCTTCCCCAAATATTATAAACTAACTAGGTGTGCCCAGCGGTTTCACTCGCTGCTCATTTAGGGGTATGAAAAATAGATGTTGGTCGATTCTCAGACCTACCCGATACGTAAACAAAATTTCGATTAAATCGGTCCAGCCGTTTCGGAGGAGTATGGGAACGAAAACTGTGACACGAGAATTTTATATATTAGAAGATTTTCACAAGATGGATAGAATTTCTGCTTGCAACTGTACAGTAGGACCATCACTCATCGAGCTTTAGTCTTCAAACCGTCGACAGCAGGAAATGAGAGCTCCGTCAACCATCTAGACAACGGCACTTACTTTTATTCATGAGTTTCAGATTATTTTCTTGAAACAAGAAGTTACGTAAGGTTCTGTCTATCAATAGTGAAAAACAGTGATTTTTCGAAATCTAAATTAGAGTTATTAATTAAGCAGTCAGCTGTATATACAATGTGTCCGGTCATGGACTAGCGATATTCTAGATACTTATGTAACGAGTGTTTTAATATACTATTTGGCTACACACTTGGGTCCAATTCACTTCCCCGCTTTTTGGTAACTGGTTGGATGGTTTTGAGATATTCTCTATGCGTCTAAAAAATAATCATATCTCTCAAATTCTCTCTTCTCTCTCTCTTTATTCAGAGGGTAAGAATATTGTCTATCGTTTAAATTAAGAAATGATGAGCTTACAATATATTCGTAACTTTAGAAAACAAAATTGAAGTCCAAAAAAATATGCAAATCAACGAAAGATTTGTAAACTTTTTTGTGAAAATTTATGGTAGTTCTTTTTTTAAAACAATAAATTTGAGTACTAGAATGCTTGTTATATAAGTAGGTATATAGAATATCGTTAGTCCGTGACTGGACACATTGTATATATTATAATATAATCACCATTTTATGAACGTCGACCCTTCGCAACTTCCTAGTGTTTGGTAGAATTGATTAGTTACGAGAAGAGACTAGTTAATAAATCTAGAAATGTCTTATGTACCTGCATTGATAGGCAGACAATTTGGAATACCTACTAGAAAACGCTAATATCGCGTAGGAATTTGTCTTTAATACCTACATTTAGTAGGAAATTAAATGGCGGATCTTTAGAGGTAAAGCGAGGCGTGTGGTATTCTCGTTGCCGCTCGGGTACGCGGTTGTGTGCCTGAGCACTTCTATTTATAACTAGCTTTTGCCCGCGGATTCACCTGCGTGTTATTGAAAATTATACCACATGAGCAAAGTATCGGAATAAAAGGTTTCTTATGTGTTAATCTAGGTTAAATACTATGTATGCCACCCAGATCTGTACTGTAGATTTTACGTAATAAAGTAAGTAACAAACATCCATCCATACATCCTCAAAATCTTTTGAGTTTATAACAAAAAGTAAGACTTAATGCTGCAATTCTCCCATTTAAATTTTCTACTCTACTCGTCTATTTGTTCAAATTTTTTTTCTATAATCCTAGTGTGTAAATTTTTAGTATCTGATCTATCTTTTTAGTATTTGGAACAACTTAAGGACCCATTTTTGTAAATACATGCCTATTTACAAAAATGGGTCCTTAAGTTGATCCAAATAAAACATTTTTAAATTATACGTCTAACATTCATTTTCTAGTATTGTAGCGTTAAGCAACACCATTTTACGACGAATAATTCTAATTCTGAATTTTGTTTTGGCCAAGCTTCAGAGTGTACACAAAGTGAATGGACGATGGACGTGGGGAGCCGAATCGTAAACACATTACTCCTATTGTGTATAAACAAAGAGTAACGGAGCGGAGAGATGCCAGGCCAGCGAAAACGTTGAGGTTTTTAGCTTTTCATATGAACGTTGAACATATTATAGTTGTATAGTGACACGTACTGACCGTTCCTTACCTTACCGGACATCTTTTCGGATGAAGAAGAGGTTAAATTAAGTAGGAAAAGAGGTCATGTCATCAAAAGAAGAAATTGGGGAAAATTAGCGCAAGATAGACACAAATGCACATCCTTGAAGGAGGCCTCTACCCAATAGGGAAATCCTGCAAATAAAAAAAAACCAAAAGCGTTTTTTATTTGTTAACTAACAATTGGGCACTGAATGTACGATTACTAGTCTTAAAACCATAATATAGGTCACCGACGCCCCATGGGCCGTGTTACTTAAGGTAGGCACACGTTATTTTCTTCCATTTCCACCGTCAACCATCATGCTATCATTTACTCTTTTTGGGGTTACCTCAAAAGGGAAAAAGGAATCCCTTATGGGATCACTTGTTTGTCCGTCTGTCTGTCAGTCAAAACCGTTATTTTGAAAACGCGTGGAGATATCAATATGAAATTAAAATCATTTACTAAATTTTGTGGCCTCTTGGAGATATGAAAATCAACTTAACGCAGTTAAATCATATAGGTAGCCGATTATGTCACAAGTTTGTACGGAACCCGCTGTGCGCGGGTCCGAATCGCACTTGGCCGTTTTTTTTTGAAAACATTTCTCAAAGAAGGTTAGAGACATGATGATGGTGGACATTCCTCAAGCAATCAGTCCATCGCTACCTCTCCCATTTGGTAACAAAATTCTGGATAACTCAATTGATGTTTTTCTTCAACATGAATCGAATGATCCTGAAATATATATGTGAAGTATACCAACAGTAATTAACAATCTGTGAAATCCATCGAGCTATCCTAGGACTTTTTTTTGAAGACTGATTATTGTATTGTATAACGGGCTGGTGTCCGCAACTCTACGTAAAAGATGCGTATTTTGCGTACGGACTTACACAGCATCGGTATAATCACGCTGCGATACCTGGTATTTAATATACTTACGAGTAGGAACTTGATCCATGTAGAGGGGATTTTTTTTAGAGAATTTTAAAACCCTCCACAAGTGATTGTTATCTATCATTTTTTTGTATTCTGGTGCTTGTCTTATACCTGGATCCCAAGTCACTTCTGTGCAATCAGATTCAAGCTAAGTACAAGTAGCTATAGTACAGTAGGCACAGAAGTGATGCAAGTGCATGAAGCAAAGATCACGTGTTATGACTGCCCATCAGTTGTAAGTCAGAACCTTGTTGGTCCTGAAAATGATGACTCATTCCGTCTCATAGCATAGTAGTTCATTCATCAGACAGAGTAATTTAGGCGTTGATAGATTACCGCTACGCCAATCTGCATTGCAATTTCCACTAGAATTGCGGTAAAAACCGGCTAGAGCTTGACATACTAATTAGCCCTTAGTAGGAACTAACTGATTGCAGAAAGAAGAATTGTCGGGAAGTATAGTCTTTTCACATTCATTTTACAAGTAGCAGCAGTAACCTTATGTAAATGTAGTTAAAGGTTAATTTCGAACTTTATTTTAACTCGAGTGAAGATCATTATGACAGTTTTGCAAAGTTAGAGGTGAACTAGTAAGAAGTTTTCCACACGCGCCTCAAAGAAATGTCAGCAAAGCAGAGGGACCTGCTAGGGCCACCGCTTGCGGGGGTTACGGATTGTTCGAAAGAGGGCAAAAGACGGAGCATGGGATTTTAGTCCGTAAAAGTTTGACTTCCCCCACTGAGGGTGGAGCGTGGGAGTTATTCGATGATTTTCCCATCCGCAAAAAAAGAGGAAATCTTACTGTAAAAAACTTTTAAGCTTGAGTTTGGTACGAATCGCATTCTGACGTGTTCTGGTTTATAAGTCATTTTTGGTGTAGGTGCCTTTTTTGTAAACCTTCTTTTTATTGGCGATTTCATGATTGATAACGTGAATTACTGCCTCATTTACAATTGGAGCGATTTGACCAGTTTTTTTTTTATGGGAATCAGGAATATTAAAACAACAATATTCTAGTTTTGTATAAGCAGGGTGCTATTTAATGATTGGAATGATACAACGATTCGGATCACATTGATATGGTGTGTTTACGGTTGTGGACTCTATAGCTGGTAACAATAGGTTTAAAATTGTTCGTAATCCATGAGTATGCATAAACATTTCGGCTATTTTCTACAGAGAGTGGTTATATGGTTAAGTCTAAAACATTTAGATGGTTGAAACATTGACATCGCTGCTAACTAATTTTTAATAATGAATCGTGTAACTATAAACACATATCTTATTTTTTTTTTGCTTTTTATCTTTTTTTCTTCTTTCTAGTTTTACGGAGAATAACTATTTTTTAAGTTTCTTAAAACTATTGATTATATGTTTTATTTTCTAGAAACATGGATAAATTGATATACTTTTATAATTACCAGATTAAGCTCACATTCAGAGTTCTCTATAATGATTATTAGATTAGGTGTAGTTGGGTTTAATAATAATAGATTCATAAAGTGTCAAGCCAAGGGTGGCAGTTGTATAAGACAGGGGATTAGACAGGAGCACGGCAGACTTGCCCCCGAGGCACTCAGCCAAGGGCCAATTTGGCGCACGAATCTATTTGTATAATAACGTTCAGAAACCCTTCTGTTTCCATACCTGCGACACCCTTAACTTAGACGTCATATTAACGAATGGTGACAATGTCAATGTTCCTTTTTCGGTAATGATAAGGATTTCGTTTCTTAACATTCTGCTTTTAAAATTCTTATCTACTTATAAACTCCTTCTTATACAAATGGTGTGGTTTTACATTTTGTTGAGCACGTTACAATCGTCAGCCCACACCAGTTCGCTGCACCATGCCCAAATATAACATTAATATATTGACTAGACTGTTGCACTATTATTAAAAATAATCTGGTTATTGACTAGAAGTTATCTCTTTAAGAACATTCCTATCTCAGTGAAGGCGAACACCTCGTGGAATCCCACCCAACTCCGCGCCGCTGATGCAGCGCTGCACCATTAATGGGGTCATGAATTTGAATATGAATTCTCTTATAACGATGAACCAACGTCTGAATGCCAATATGGCGTCTTTTACAATTTAAAATGTGATTTAAATAATACCGTTACATGACTCAGATACTTTTACTTTGGTCCATAGAATTTGGCAAATATAAAAATTATGATGTTATTTTTTTGTCCCTACATTATTTTTATAATATTATTTATTTGGCATTTTTTGGCTCGCGCATTCATATTTTAAAAACACCATATTTTTTGTCATTTTACATGAAAATACAATATAACATAAACGAAACGAGTTTATAGTGAATGTAAGATTGTCTTTTAGAGGAAAGCTTAAAAACGTTCCTATAACAATAACTGACTATAGATATTATAGTCCTTCTATTTGATTAAACACGTAGAATTAAATATTGTGTTGAATACTTAATTAAAACTAACGTATACATTGAATTTAATCTGTTGATATTTTATTGCATGCATACAAAATTACAGACACCGATCTACAAAGTAACTATGTGCCGACAAAATCCATTCGGTCTCTATTGACATCGATTGTACTGTAAAAAAGCCGTGACTTGAAAAACATGTAAAGGAATATCCATCAACGAACTATTCTGTGTCTAATATGCGATTATTCTCCAATAATGAATATCTACGAAGCGGTACATTACCTACATTAGGAAACAATATACTTAAATGAGTAACTTCCTCTAAAATACGATTATCACAAGGACTACATAAATACTTGAAAAGCATAAAATCCTTGCGATAATAGACTATTATATTTTTATAGATCATCAAGGGCATAAATATTGGCGTATAACTTGCACTTCGTACTATAACAGTATGGATCATAAACCTAAAACCTATACTTTAATGGCGATATGATAAAGGATATGTTCTGATACATACGGGTTTTCTCATAAAAAGAATAACGTTGGACTAGTACAAGAGAACGTGATATGTAAATAAATCTCTATCCTTGACTCTCTTCCGTTTATCGCCCTTAGCATCATGTGGCACAAGTTTGGCACC
Organism: Ochropleura leucogaster; assembly: GCA_958449745.1. Lineage (NCBI taxonomy): Eukaryota > Metazoa > Arthropoda > Insecta > Lepidoptera > Noctuidae > Ochropleura > Ochropleura leucogaster. The sequence goes on from OY288200.1 coordinate 11,857,393, forward strand.
ATCGTAAGTCTCAATCTTCAAACGAGAACACTATCTAGCCTAAAACAAATATAAAACAATATTATACATACAAAATATACCTACACTCTTTGTACAAAAATGACGAAAATTATTATATATATAATTTTATAGAAGATACGACTAAATATAAATAAGGTTTTAGGTAACTTGACTCAGATCAGCTGTCGTAGATTCAGTGCGAGTTCACTTGGTAGTGTGGCGGGTCCACTGGGAGCGCAGGGCGGTCATCATCTCGCTGCGGTTAGGTACCTTCTCGCTGGTGGTGCGCGTGATGGGAGCTGCGGGCGCTAATAGGGCCCCGGTGGCCTGCGCGGGCGCCTGGCCGGGTACGCGCAGTGTGTGCCCCGACGGCCCTTGCGGCTCGGCTTGTGCCTCAACAACGTCCGACGCGCTCTCCGAAGGGCTCACTGGCACGATGAGGCGCACGCGCCCGTCCTCTCCCGTTGCTGTTAGCGTGCAGTTGTGAGACAGCGGCATTATAAAGGGAGCTCCTTCCTCCGAGCTAGAGCCGTCCGGGCTGGAATCCTTGGACGTCGTCGGCTGGCTGTTGTTGCTGTACAGTGAGTTCTCAGACTGCGCCACGCTCATGGCTTGTGCTATATTCCCCAGCTCATCGTTGGAACTGCAGATTTCCTTGTATAACTGGTGGTTTAGTAAGCTCGCGAGATCAGAGTTGCTGTAGTGGTTGCTCAGCGGCGGGATGGTTGGGAACGCGTTGCAGTTCTGGAAGAACTGCTGGTTGTAGTTAATGGGTGGTGGTGGTTTGCTCGCTTCATTGCCGTTGGGGAAGCCTCCCATATTTTGGAATTTGGATATCAAGTAGTTTTGTATCTGATCATTGGTCATTCCGCCGAAGCATGGGGCTGAACTGGCGCCATTGGCTGTCTCCTGGACAGGTGACGCACAAAATGGGGAAAAATTCATGTTATTGTTTTCCATGTTTTGGTTAACTTTTGTGTTTTGTGTGATGAGGTTAATCAAAGCTTCGGTGTTGGTCGGAGATCGGTTTCCGTTGCACATAGGCGCGACGTCGGGCTTGAACGCGTCGCTGTACGAGAGCTCAGCCTTTTTCTGAATGATCTATTGTCGTTAACAGAAAACAATAGTAAGTAAATAATCACGAATTACAATTGATGAGTTAGATAGATATTAGAAATTAAATAGCAATTGAACAAAAGCATAATAAAGAGTTAACAAAGGAATTTTCTAAAAATACTCACAAAAACTGACATCAACAAGCTACAAACCATGCGACACTTTCCTACGGGTTACAGCAAAGCTAAAAGTAAAGGGCTTTTCAAGTACGACTCGAATATGTAAATCCTCTGTGAACGTTCAAATTATTGTTTGGGTAAATGGATGGAGATAAATTAAAACAAATTTGCAAACGTGTGGAACACAGCGAAATAAAACGGTAACGTCAGGGTGGACATTGACAAATGGCGTGTCAATCTGTGGAGATTTGCGGTGAGGAACGGATGCCCGCATTTAGTTCGTTACAACACCCCAATGTCAACGAATTAACAGTTTACCTAATAAACTAAAAAAAGTAATACAAGGATTTTCCCCAAAAACATTGCATTGGAGCAACTTTTTTGGTCAATTTCATATTCACTTAATTTACAAAGGTAATTTTAAATTACAGCGTTATGCCATTTCGTTTTAAAACAAATGGTTTTAACATTATTCCCATATTTTATTCTAGACATTAAGCCACTTTGTGTTTTGTATCTAATTGTTTTATATAAAAACAGCAAGTAATTTTACGGACAAATTGGAATAACAAAAACGTAATGTGGGTTTAATTACGCAAATAAATAAGCTTAATTAAAATAAACGGAAAACAGTTACTATACGCCTATATGTATATGAGAAACTTAACACTAGTTTAAAAAAGCTTGACTCATAAAACCAAAGTGATTAATTTGTCTGCTATGAATTCTCAAGATATTGAGATTGACAAATATAACATTAGCCAATCAAATTAAAGACGATTGATTAAAAAAATACCTCATTCGCTTAAAGCGATATAGACAAATTGCTATACAGACACGTATGTGGACAACTTACGAACACTTTCTAAAAAATATACGAAACGTTGCCCCACACTAGGAATTTCTCCTGTATCGTGGGTGCATTTACAAATATTTGAACACACATACACCAACAGGCAGACCCGGGACAACTAGCCGTCAGTCACACATTTATTTATTCCGTGCGGGGCTTGAACCTGCGATATGCAGTGCAGCAGCCAAACGCTGAACTACTGCGCCAACCGTGCATTCAAGGAGTATGGTGTTTTTATCATTGTACGGTGTCTGTAATCAGGTATGTCTCTGTACAAGTTTGACGCATATGTCAAACTTATCAGAGGCCCTATCTAATTATGTCTTCGATTCACATCGACTCATTATTCAGTCGAACATAAATGTGGATAATCTTTTTCTAAGACTTGAAGTATTTGTTGCAAACCTATCTGAGACTGTACTATATTGCAGTGATAATATAATAAAAAAAACGGTAGAAAATCTACGAATTTCATACAAGTATCTTTTCAATCTTTCACCGACGTTTCCTGCTAAACTATTCTCATACCATAGAGAATTTTAGAATAACTTAAAACAAAATACGACACACACATGCCCTAATGCAAAAAATAATAAAACATTAGCAAATAAAAATCGGGTTACTAAAAGACGACCAGAGCACAAATATAAGTTATTAAGGTACACGCACATTAAGTACATACAGAGTCGCATAACTTTTACAAAATCTACGCAATTCGACCACCAGATTAACCGAATGTGCGTGTATCCTAAAACAATAAACGCTAAAGGTTAACGCACATTTTCTGAACACCTCCAACTTTAAATGCAATTGATTGCGATTGCATTTAAAGTTGGAGGTGTTTAAATCTGTGAACGCACCTTTTCTTTTAAACCTCTACATAATTAATGCAGAGGTTTAAAAGAAAAGGTGCGTTCACAGATTCAAAACTAACAAACACAGAGTTAAATAGTCCGTTCAGATTTATAAGGCCAGTTATTATATTGACTGCATTGGACTTCCAAGGGATCATACCTGGGGTAAGAGTGTCAGTTGCTGAGCGTTGATTGGTCGAGAGGACCCTCGCTCTCGCTCTTGCAAGTGCGCCACCAGAGCTCCAATGTGCTCAAGCAGCTCTTTGTTGTGAACCAACAGCTGGTGCGTGCGAGCCTGAAAGATATAATATTTTATTACCATAAGTTCTCGCTTGTTCCCCTAAAGGTTTAGGCAGAGGTCTACCCTATATTTCCGTAGTAGGTGTAAGTGGCATGTAATAGAGAGTGAGTGAATTGTATTGGCACAATGGGGGCTCCCGCGCAAGAACTAGCCGCTAGAGGCGCTCGTGTAGCGTGAGGTCTTTAGAAATGACAAATATCTTTGCGTGTTTTTTTTTTACTTATCTCAATTAATATTTATGATTTTGGTCGAAAATAATTCTATATTGAGCCATTCCTAATTCATGATGATTTAAAGATTTTAAATAAAATAATCAATTTTATGATCTAAATTCTTAGTACATCGAGAAATAATGATTTTCAAACGTTTCGTGCGGGCTAATTGTATGGACAATTTTGTAAATATGTATAAGAAATGATATGAAGGAGAAAGGAGGAAATGATGCCGTGACGTCTGTTAGGGGAGAATGGAAGAAAAAATCGTGTTGCACCGACCCTAAATAGAATGGGACAAGGACAGGAAAATGATTTATCTGTAGTTTACATTATGTTGAAGTAGGTATTGAAATAAACTTAAACGGTTTTTGGTACCTACTAAATAGAATTAACGACGAGACCTTACTCTCTAGTGGCGCCATCTAGTGAGCTCAAATACGATAGCCCTCATTGACTGCATGCTGACTTATTTAAATCTGATTTTGTCTGATGTAGAAATGAAATCAAGCAATTAATAGAAAACGTTAATTGACGGTACCTAAGCAAGCCAAAAGGACATCATCTAAACATCACATATGAGACAAACATGATAACTTTGATCGAATGTCGAATTAATCGATTTGCGTATCCATCTCTTTTGTTGACATCACAAACATCGTTGTTACAAAATCCCTTTGATTCAACGCATCGGTATCGCGTATTAATTTTTAAGCTTTTCGATTCCAATTTCCAATAAGAACTTTATTCAAACGCCGATCTAAAAAGTAATCCAGCCGTGTCGTGTCAATGTCCAAAACCAAAACTCTCTTCTTTTTCTACAGTTCCAAATGGAGTTATGACTTTGTTGCCAGCTCTAGATTGCCATGTCACTCAACTCGATTTCAAGTAAAATTTTGATTCATTCGATATTTAAATTTTTGGAACGATACAGTCCTTACTTACGGGCATTCCGATTAAAAACATGTCTTGCATTCTGAAATGCTGGTATTGACAATTGAAACAGTTCCATGACTGGTTGACTAACAGGCAATTTTCAGTGGTGAAGTTCGGAAAATGTGCTGGCAGGTTTTCTTGGTGCATTTAATCGTTTACATAAGTTAGGAGTACATGCAAAGAGATTTACAAGACCTTATAGGGCGGTCATTAGCAATATGTTCACACAAGAATTTTGATGCCAAAAATTATCGATTTTGACGCACGAATGCTTTCTGGTAAGCGGGCAAATCGTTATGTCTAGTATCACATACCCACTAGACATAATTATTTGTACTAAGTAATAACAAGTATTACATTCATCACCCATAAATATTTGAATGTGTTTGTTTATAGGGAATTTCGAAATGTCAACATGTAATAAAGAACCCTGCCAGCCTACCTACTGTTAACTCCATTTCTGAACGACACAAGCGGAGGTTACGTGAAAGAAGACGTGGGCTGAGATGGCTCAGGAGTTCCATTTGTATAAGTGTTGAAATGTATCCACATTTTCGCAAAGTTAATAAAAATTCAATGTGCGTAGATGAAATGTTCACAATTACATCGAATTGTTGATCCGACAAATGAAAGAATAACAGCGACGGTATCAGAACATTATCATCCTACGCAGATTGTTAGCAATCATACGAATAAAATGGGGTTTCCAATGTCAGCGGGCAAAGAAAAACATACACACCGACGAACCATTATTGTTTTCTTTTCTTTTTTGAAAAAAAAGGGTTGCTCCACACTAGGAATCTCTCCTTTAACGTGGGTGCGTTTACAAACACTCAAACTCACCAACCATTTGTAGATCATATAAATGTTTGTTTTGTGCGGGAATCGAACACACGACACACAGCGCAGCAGCCGATCGCCCAGCCACTGCGCTAACCGTGCCGTCAATCATTCTATACAATGGGATTATTTTCTGTATAAAATATACGTATATATTGAAAAAAAAACAAATAGACATATTAAGAAGTCGGCCAATGACATTACCAATTAAAGTACGAAACAAAAAATATTAATGAAAATAAATTATAAAATGCATGTCTTTTTTTCCAAATTACCACTCTCCCCACAATTCTAACAAACTTTTCCTTATCAGTACACTGCTTTTTATTTTATTATTCGTGTTACAATTTTTATTTGTTACGCAAAAAGGATTACATAAATTGAATATACTCTCGATATCTAATAATAACCTCCCGGATCGGACAGGTTTTTATTAACTAACTGTTTATCAGCGAGAATTTATGTGTATTCGTGTTGGAGGAAATAATATCACTTCTTTTAGTGTAGTACTTATCAGATGAAGTTTTTCTTGTGTTTACAATTTACAGCGCTCCTGTAACCTGTCAGTCCCACGTCGGTTTCAGTAATATATTCTTCAGACAACTATCAGCGGATCCATAAATTAAAAATGTACACACAGTTGCTGAACGTAGATAATCTTCCAAAAGTTGTATTCTTTCGTTAAATTCTTAGAAAGTTACAAACCTGAGCTTCGCAGCGTGCAGCTTGTTCAGCAGCAAGCTGATCACGCAGCAGCAACAGCTGAGCCACTGCTGCGCGGGTCTGTTGCGCTTGTTGCTCGAGCCGTTCGCGCAATAGTTGCAGCTGGTGTTGCGCGCTGAGAGGTGTTGCAGACTCGCTGGCTTCATCACCAGTAACAAGGTCCACTTTAGTTACACACTCAGGGAGATCCGGCAGGTTGATAGTCGGTGCTGGAATGGTGCGCTGCTAAAACAACAAAGAAAAAATGTCTCTTTAAACATTAAAAGACATAAATGTTTGGTTATTGCGTCATAAAACCAAGAAATGGTGGTCTAATGAGGTTAGGTATACAGGACCTTATAGAGATAGAACTATGACGTCCTGTGCCTGTGCAGTATTAATCTTATTCCAGAGTGAAAACTGTTTTCCACTGTTGCTGTAAGACGTCATTGTCTCCGCTCTACATGTAACGTTTCGCCCAAATGAAGCTGAAGAAACAAATGAACGTTTCAAATTCACTCACTGTTATGGAATGAAAGTAAGCGCTATATAGACATCTACGATGTCAGAAAACGACTTTTCGTTTACCCTACTTTTGTACGAGGATTAAAAAAAGACTACCTAGAGTCATGTACAAGTACCCAAGGGTAACCCTCGAGCCACAAGCTAATGGTACCGAAAGAAACATTTGATTTGTGTCTTCATTAAATTCTATCAGACCAGCGGACCACCCTTGTTCAGGATTTACCCCGTGGTGAGTTTCATTGTGTGAGATCGCCGCCATTCCAGCGTGATTCATTGTGACTTATTGGGCAAGCCCGAGGTAGCTAATTTTAAGATAGTAGTAAGTAACTACTTTCTTCATTAATCAGTCTGTCGCCGTACTGATTACCGCAATCTCTGAGCTTGATTAAGAAACTGAAGCACTGCAAATAGGTACCTATGTGACTGTGTGTGTTTAATAATAACATTGTAGTTTTCTATAGAAACATAGTATTCCTACCAAGAATTCGGGATATAGTTGTTGATAATACAACTATTTCGTTTACGTTTAGCGTAACACAAATGATTGCAGCTATTGTTTATGTGGAGAACAATTTGTAGATATTTGTACGATCTTGAACGGAACACGGTCAGGGCTGATCGTGGAAATGCATAGAAATATATAATACTTCATTATATAAGGAATGTTTCTTTTAATAGAATTGCAAGTTAAAAAGGCGAAATGAATCAATCATATTCGTGGACAATAGAATCTTTAATTTTTTGTTCGCTTTCCCAAAAAGTAAAGAAAAGGATGATATTCCATTTTCATTGACGAAGGACAAAAACATTAAATTGACGATTGGAATAATCAAAGTCCCTGGCCTCTGGGTGAAAATGAAAAGAAAACACAGAACGAAATTAAAAGTTTCACACAAAAGGGTTTCATTTTCATTTTAAAAGACAAACGAACATTTCATAATTAAAACCGCGATGATAAACCAAGATGGAACCATTGTTATGTCCTTTTTATCTGCTGCAATCATAATAAAATGAAAACGGTTAAGACGACCATTACTCGGTATGTTCTGATGTCTTCATTAAATAAAGATATGCGCTTCATTAAATAAAGATATGCGCTAATTACATTAACTCTAATTACCATAGGACTTGAATGCGCTAGAGATGTGAAGTGGAATGCAATGTGGATTCTCAAGTGCTCACAAGCCACTAGTTCCGATTCCGACGTGCTTTCAGCAGTAAGAGCTTGGACGCCATGACAGTTAGACAGGCGGACTACACAAAACAGACGTACGATATAATTGTACGTCCTCATATCGGATCTACCACACAACTAAGCGAATCACGCATAGTGTTGCTCGAAAAGGCTTTATAAAAATCACTAGCTTCCGCCCGCGACTTCGTGGGCGTGGAATAGTGACTTTGGGCTAACGCTAACTATAACCAGCGCGATGATAAAAAATAAACTTTCTCTCCCCTTTTCTTCCCTCTTTCTTCCCCCTTTTCTCACTCACTCTCACCAAAATTCATCAAAATCTATTTAGCCATTTAGGTGTGAAGAAACAAACTCACTTTCGCTTTTATAATATTGGTAAGGATTTTCTACGATGACATTACCATACAAAACTGCGGAAATGGAAAAGAAATCTTGTTCGTATGAATACGAATTATTGTAGATACCTAATTGGCATAATTCCAATTCCACAAATAACGGCACAATGCCTACACGATAGTAGTAAAAAGTCATCATATAGACGAAGTTCTGACATATAATTTTCATCTGAAATTGTGCAGGACACATGAAATATTTGAAATAGTAGTCTATTTAAATAAAAATCGGCCGTCGTATATGCTTTATGACTTTTAAGTATAATGTCACTAGCACGTTTTTTTAACGGTATAAAAGAAACTAAATAGTACCTACTATTTAGTTTATTTTGAACAAAAAAACGTTTATACCGTTTACACCAAATTTACTAGGCTAAATCTGAAATATAACTACTACTGTTGCAGTTTATACAACTTAGTTCAAAATATATGAAAATGTTTTACTTCAAAAAATTAATGAATTCAAAGCTAGGCGCTATAGATAGGCGGTTTTCTGAAAGCTTTGTATTAATTGATTTTCTTATTTGATAGAGAATCTGTTTATCTAACCTTTCATTGAGAAGATCCTACTAATCCTACTATAAAATATTCTAAATGCGAATGTTTGTGAGGATGGATGTTTGTAACTCTTTCACGTCAAAACGGCTGAACGGTTCTTGATAATATTTGGCAGAGAAGTAGATAATAGTCTGGAATAACACATAGGAAATATATGTTTTTTCGCTATCACTCGAACGAAGCCGCGGGCCAGCTAGTATATAATATAAAAAAAATGGAGCGCAAAAGAGTCCCAGCGTGCCAAGAAAAAGGTTAACCAGTAACAGCAGTGCAGAGTTGCGGAGTTGTATCCAAGAAAGCGTTCTGCAGCAAACAAGAGGCGTGACCGGGGTGCAAAGCGAGTGTAAGTCTTTATTGGGATTTCGAAATATCTAGTAAAGTCACTGCAGGCATTTGGAAATTCTTCTTGAATTCAGTAGCGCAATGTGTCGCGATTTTAAACTAACCGTCTCGGTACGAGAGACATCTGCATAATGAAGGCAAAGTTCTAAGCTCTAACCAAAAGTTTTGTTAGTTTTGTTATAAACTCTTACACAGATACCTCATGTGGCCTTGTAAGGCTTAAGTAGACACATTTCTGTGGTAAAGTGCCCCTTTAGTGTAATGTAAACGATATCGTTTATTTAAGACGTGGTCTGGGTCGCAATTACGTATTTAGTAGCCAATGTTTGTCCAAGTTAACACAATGGGAATCTAACAAATAAAGGTTATCGTAAAGATTGCGAATTCTTTCAAAGATTGAGGTTTTCTTAAACAAATTGGAAAAGAACTTATTGGGGCGTAGGTTAGGATACAATTTTGTTACAACATTAAATGACACCCTTTTTATAGAAATCTTGACTCTATAAATATTTGACACGTGCAAATATTATTTTCGTACCACTTGCTCAAAAAAGTGACATTCTATGCCCCAAAAAGCGAACATAACAATAGTCATTTCTAATCTGTCAAAAACAGGGAAAGAATATTGTACTGAATTTCATTCATCCCCTAGGGAGAGAATGTGATTTAAAATTGGAATACTTAATACTGAACTACATCTGTGTTTACACCATTGAGTTTGTATATTATTAAGCAGTTTATTATTAAGCATCTTTTTTAAAAAGGAATACGCAATTAATTATATGCAGATATGATTATTAAATAAAATTACCAAAACCGACGAGGTCGTATGAGCTTGATGCCTTTGCTTTTCCGACAAAACATATTAGTCTAGGAATTTGTCGCGATTTTGTTTTCTTCAAATAGGTACATAAACGTTAAGTTTATTTTATAAATAAGTTAATGTTCTAAAAATACATTGTTAAATCAAAGCGACAGTGACAGTGTATTGTCGGACTCCATCAGTGCAAATGCTGCCGCAATTATACTCATCAACAATAAATGTACCAAACAAAAGTGTAGCTCTCTCTATAAATAATTGGACCAATGTTCGAATGTTAACTTTTACTTTTAATGTCATTATTTTTAATAAATGCTTATCTCATATTATTACTGTGTTAAGTTTTTCGCAAATGGTACGAAAAGTAGAGTATTTTCCTCGGTGATAAAGCTGTCTTAGTCTTGGGTAAACTTAAATCTCTCGCTACACTCAGGACTCGTCTTAAATCCCTCGCTTCGCTCGTGATTTAAGTTTTTAACACCCTCGCTACGCTCGGGAGTAAACCTCGAGTCCTTTGTTACGCTCGCGATTTAAATCGTCACCCGTGACAGAAGACACTGCTTTATCCCCTTGGTTAATAATCTACTATTATATAGATATAATATCATCACGTGTGAAATAAAGCGTTTTATAGGTAAATGACACAATACTGTGCAAATAATTAATATACGACACGATATGTGTGGTATGGAGGATGGTAACGAAATTTGCCATAGGGATAAATTCCAACACATAAAATATAAAGAAATGAGTGTGGAGTGAGTGTGTGGTCGGGATAAGTGGGGTCGAGCAATATTGCACTAAGTCCACCATCACTGACATGTCGAACCTACATTAGAATAGAACGGTTATACTGCAAGGCTAATCGTCAACCTAACTCACTTTTTGGGGAGTGGTTGGAGAGACGCCATTGGCGTCCTCACTTACCGCCTGACGCAAGTCCTCACCGGACACAGAAGTTTCGCAAGGTTCCTGCACATAATTGGGTGGGAAGAAACGCCCGGTTGTCACCAATGTAACGATCGCCCGGAGGATACGGTGGAGCACACAACGCCGGTCTGCCCAGCTTGGGCGTAGCACCGCCGTGACCTCGTAGAGGCGATCGGCGGCGGCGATCTCTTGCGTCCGGCCCTGGTTCAGTCCATGGCCCGGAGCGAGAGGGAATGGGAAGCGTTCACCTGCTTCTGCGAAGTCATGCTAGCGAAGGAGGTGGCCGGGCGTTTGAGGGAGAGAACCTCAAACCGCGAGACGACTCCCGGCCACAGTAGATGCGGGCCTGTGGACGGTGAGCAATACGCGCCGTCGACAGGCCGTGTCGACGGCGCGTTAGTGTTCCACGCGCACCTTAAAGAGATGTCAGCACAGCAGAGGGGCTTTGCAGGGCCACTGCCTGCCGGGGTTGCGGGTTGTTCTAAAGAGATACCGCGGTCCCCGAAACGTAAAGTTCATTAGAAGAAACATGGATGGGTTTTAGTCAGTACAAGTCCGGGCGGTGGAAGTTATTATCAAATAACTTCCACCGCCCGGAGTGTCACACTTAATGAAGGGAAATCATCAGATTTCCCATCCAAAAAAAATTGTGAACCTAACTCGTGCGCAGTCGCGGGTAAGATAAAGTATAGTTATAATTCACAAATTTATTGACTAGTGTGGCAGAAGCTGAAACAGTTCGAATTGAATCGAAGACATTCGCGTTCCGATGATATTATTATAGGTTTGATTTATAGTAAGTAACGCTTCTCGGATTCTATGTGGGAGGGCGATTATCGAGAGTAGTGGCTAGTGGCTACTATTTCCAGTACGGATAATAATGTATCTATTTTTACCACGTTTGTTAGAATAATTCTGATCAACATAAACAAAGGTCAAATATTTCATTCATAAGTGCGGTGTAGACGTTCATAATGATGTGTACTTTAACAAGGAAGCTTTTTGTGTTATTAACAGTTTCTGGGATACGGGAATATGTTTGCTCCATGCCAGTGTAGTCTATGATTTTAGAACTTTCTACTTTCTGTGCCACAATAGTGCCGATATTCCGGTTTTTGGCAAAAGTTACTTATTTTTTGTTATTCGTTTATTCACTTACATAATTCTTATATAAAATAATAGTCCACCAGCATCGGGACCAAGGTCCGAGCCTCCTCACAATAAGCGCAGTGTCCTGAACTGCTTTCTGGATCAAACCGTTAATCCACCTACCAAGCAAGAGCCTCCTCAGATATTGGTCAAGGCTATTTATTGGCTATTAAGCCAAGCTATTCTTGTTTATTATTAAGGTTCACAAAATATCCTTACTTATTATTATAAAAGCGAAAAAGAGTTTGTTCGTTACGTCTTCACGCTTAAATGGCCAAACCGATTATGATGAAGGAGGGGAGAAAAAGGGAAGAAAAGGGGAGAGAAAGACATTTTTTTCTACTACAACTATACCACGCGGATGAAGTCGTTAGTTTAAGCCTTACACAGTCGTCAATTGCTGGTCAACGAACATTCACAAAAATAAGTGAAAATAAAGCCGTTGGATGTTTTGCACGTAGTATGTAGGGACTATAGGGTTTAACAATAACTTCGAGATCTAACTGTACCCCACACTAAGATTTGTCCTGTATTGTGGGTGCGTTTATTTATTCATTTCCAAGTCGGCCTTTGTCAACATATCCTCAAATAGAAGGCATATCATTGCACCTGTACACTTGAATATGAAGTGGCTTGCGATTAAGTTACTGAATTTTAGGCCTTATTTAATTGTTTTTGTTTAGAGGTTATTTGCGGTTAGAAAATCATCGAATAACTTTCTCCACTCTGAGTGGAGCTAGAACCCACACATACCTGTTCTTTGATTTGTCCTTTATGTTCCGGGGCCACGGTATCTCTTTCGAACAACCCGTAACTCCTACAATGTGGTTACGCAAAGAAACAGAAAGGGTGAGACTTCTTTTTGTGTTTTTCTCCTGTGTCGTGGGTGCGTTTAAAATATTTAAAGTCACACACACAAACAGCCAAACCCGAAACAACTACCTGTAGAGTGTAAGTCATACAAATATTTATTCCTTGCGGGGATCGAACCAGCCTCACGCAGCGCAGCAGTTGATCGCACAGCCACTGCGCCAACGGTGTCGTACAATGTCGCAAACACGTGCGAAGTAGGGGCGGGTCGCTAGTTCATATGAAATCTAATAAATCAATCAACAGAAGTACTCGAACATAATCTGAGGCATTTCCTCCAAACTACGAATTACGAGTAGACAATAAAAACGGTCTGCAGATCGTAACTACATCTGGTATTGAATACAAGAACCGTACACATTGGTAGTGCCATTAATATCAGACACATGTAACGCCTCGAAGATTAATTATTTTACTTATTTCTTTATACAAAAAGGATTGTGTAGTTTTATGAAACCACGGTAAAAGTGAAACTTCTTTCACATTATAGACATTTAGACGTCCCTACTCCGTGGCTGACCGTCACGCGACATGCAACACACAGACGAAAAAGTTTGAGACAATGTAATAAAAGTTTCACTTTAAAAATGCACAAGTAAAAACTGTACAAAGGCAGACTTAATTCCTTAGGTATTTTATAGCAGTCTACCTTAGGGTGCTGCAGAGGCAAAACAGTAGGTGCAATAACAGAAAAAAGATTATTAGAAAAAAAATATAAATACTTATGTACGTAAAATAGATAGTTAAGAAACCGTAATAAGACTTAACTAATTTAATAATTTATTAATTAATTACCGGTTAATACTAAAATTAACAGCTCAAACGAAAGTGATGACGTCATGGAAAGCAGACCTTCTCACAAAACAATTTTAACATAAAACAATAGAGTACAAACTCAAATATCGTTTTGTTATGGCTGAAAAACGTATTTTAATAATGAAAATCGTTATTGTTATCCGAAATTAATGTATTGTACCTATTGCTTTTAGGTATTTTTCATTTCCACTAACGGATCCTTGTATTTTTAGGGTTCGGTACCTTATAAGGAAAAATACGAAACCTTTATCGGAACTCTGTGTTGTCACTGTCTGTTTGTCTGTAAAATATATCGAATTTTAAATTAAGGGACAGCCTATTCTAGGTTCTAGATAGGAATAAGAATCTAAAGGTGTACCTAGAATAGGGTGTTCCTTAATTTCAAGTTCGATATATTCTAACGGTGTGCCTTAAAATATATTGAATGTATGTTCTTAAAACTTTTGTAATAACGCTAATAACCCAAAATTGCATAGGAAAAAATATTAACTGGTCCATAACAAATGCTCGAGTACTGGCGCAACCACCTGTAACTACGTGTTATATTTGTCATGATGTAGGTGATTTTTAAGATTATCATTGAGCAAGCTATTGTTTACTCATACATCATTATGTCAGTGGAATTACTTACTTACGACTTCATTTGCATTGCATTTGTATAGTTTTATAGCAGGCCAAAATATCACGATTTTTGGTAAACTTGGTGGCTCGGTAGGCACGGGTTGTAATCATACTAGACAGTATGCATTTCGAATTTCCAAAAAAAAAAAACACATTTAAGGGACACCCTAACCTAGAATCATTAAATTTTGCAAGAACCACTAGCATTAAGTACCGGTTAAGGGCGCAAGTTTGTACGAAACCCTTGGTGTATGAGTTCGGCTTGGCCTTTTTTTTTTTCAATGTAACAATTTTAGCATTCAGAATTAATTTACGTTGAAACTAAAAGAGGAGAATGAATCGCTTTGTTTCTGTTCACATTCATTTTTGAGGTTAAAACGTTATGAGTTTAGTTATGCTTCATTAACTGACCGCTTCCAAACAATGCTTTGTAAATACTCAGAGAACGTTGCGAAACTCAAAAATAACAGAAAAGTAAAATGGCTATAAAGCTTTTTAAAAATACAATGTAGTCGCCTTGTTCAAGCAAGTAATTAATTCTGAAAATACAAAAGTAATGAACCTAACTGGCGGAATACCAGTATATTAGACGCTTATGCCCAATCAAAATCAAAGTATTTTTATTTCACATAGGCCTAAATGGGCACTTATAAAGCGTCGAGAAAAGGTGCATGGTTCAGGTTAGTCGTTTCCTATAGAGAAGAACCGGCAAGAAACTCCATGGTTATTATGGTTAATCCTAACTGATTTTACATGTAGTGACTACTTATCTGGCCTCTATAACCCAGCTAGAACTAAGAGATACCATACCCCTCGGTAAGATTGGTTACTAGACAATCGGACTTTTCCGAGGCACGGAGGAAAGTCGGCGCGGTCATCGAACCACATACCATCCTAGGAACTGGTAAACCTAAAGAGATCTATTCGTGCAGCTGTTACAACAGCTCTTCTTGTAAAGAACATCCGGAACACTTTAATTTCAAACAAAATCACGAGAAAAATACCAATCACTTTAGCGGAAGCTTGATAATCAAAACAAAAACAAGAACAACGTTATTTTTTTAATTCCAGTAAAATCCTGAGATTAGGAGATTTCCGCGAGGGAATCGCCTTAAAAGAATTACTTGTGTATTAAATTTAAGGAAGAAAAAGATCAAAGACAGCTCCTTGCATACTTTTATATGATTAAAAGTACGGAAAAATGTAAAATATATTTTGTTCAAGAGTTTCCTATATCTTGTTAATCCTATTTTGTATTATTATTTACCGAAAAGGGACGGACAGATTACTTAAGGATATTAAATATTAATAAAAAAATGTAAATGAAAATTGTTGATGTAACATTAAATCAGGAAAAAAGATGACTAATTCTTAATGTTTTTATGTGGTGATTTATGTTCAATGTTTTAACGGGGACCACTTTCCAGAATTGGTTAATGTGACCTTTTAGGATTATTTTTATTCTCCTTTTCTGTTTACGTGCGTTTCCTTAATTCTTTTTCTATCGCTGTTATGCCGCGGACAAAGGTTGAGGAAAGGGTTATGGGATTTTAGTTCTATGGTACCAAAATTAAATATCAATAAAGTAATTTTTAACATTTTTTCCTCAAAACTACAACAAAATAAACACTAGTTGCAGATAACTAATTAATAAGGACAGCCAGTTATATCACAGATATCCCGGAAATAAACAGTGGCATGACGTACAGTGAAAAAAAGATTTAAGTAATCATGCAATTGAAATACAGTTGATATTTTCTTAAAAATCTATGAACATGTATTTGATAGAAAATAAGCAATTCTTTATTTAATTTGAACTGAATACGCTCATAGGTTTCTTGAAAAAAAAAACAACTATATCTGACAATCCTGGTTATTTACCTCTTTTATTGTTTGAACATCAAATCTGTCTGTACTCTGACTAGCCATCGATCTAGGAATAGAATGACGGCTGGCTATCGATCAAAGTTATTGTTGAAATGTAACTTCGACCTTAGGGGCTGGCAAAACCGATTTTGATCAATTTTGGTACAGAGGTAGTTGGGACCTTGGAGACGGATATCGCTAAATAAAATGAGAAAAGGGGAGAAATAGGGAATAAAAGGGGAGAGACAGATGTAATTTTTTCGATTATGACGAAAGTTAAGTTAACGTTAGCGTTAGCGTTAGTTTACTAAGCCACGCGGACGAAGTCGCGGGCGGAAGCTAGTATGTCAATAAATACAATTTTACAAGTTATTGCAACTTGCTTACACCCTAAGGTATACACTGTCTATCTAGACCCAACAAGGCACACACAAGGAAGGTCAGGTTAAATCAAGTAAGTAATATACAAGTATTTACCTGTTCGTTACTCGTGGAACACGGTTATGCCACGACCTTTACATTGTACCTATGTAAGAAAAGAAGCAAGATCCTGTAATAGGTAAATATAATACAGAACACGACATGTTCATTAACCGAGTTACGTAAGCTTGCTTTTTTACCAAATTTCGTCTGTATTTCTGATACAAAGGAAAGTAGGTACGTTTATCAAGAGAGAAAATGTTTCATGAAGAAAAAGATTTCGGGTTTAAAAAAAAATGTTTGGTTTCATTTCATAAGGAAAACTATACAAATAACTCATTTTAAAATAGGGTTAAGATTCCAATCCTGTAATATCCACTCGGAAGAAACGTTTTAAGCCACTAGTTAAAAAGTTAAGAATGCGAAATACTTCAATGCTGGCAACATTTAATGGATTTCGAAACTTCGCAGCCACAGAATTGATAAGTCTGAACAGTCACAAACGATTCCGAACTGTTCGGAACTTAAAACTCTAGATTGAGAGGGGGCGGGGGGAGAGCTGAAAATGAACGAATCGCAGTGGTCCCAGGTGCCTTGCAAAATTTAGTGCTCTGCTAGAAATGTTAATGAGGTAACAATGCCAGTTTGGAAGCCCACCAGACTAGCTGTCTTAGAACTCTAGAGAATCACTGGAACAAACCTATATTTAGTAATTAGATTAACGTACTTTAACATAGTATCGAGCTTTTAGAATATTCAATCAGTGTTTATTTAGTTGTTATGAAAGACCTAGTGTGGCTATTATGCCAGGGTAGTCTACTTATTTTTTTTCTTTAGATGCACATATTTCTTGCACAAATCACGCAATACAGCGGAACTAAGAGAATTCCAGAAATCACCAGTTTTGAAATTCGTAATTTTTGTTTAATGCTTCGACCAGCTCTGGTCCCCGATCTCCCCTGATATAGAGCGATTGATGAGGTCTACTATAAAATGGTTAGTACCATATCCTGGTTAAACTCGTTCAAAATAGGAAGGACAGGGAAGTAACC
This sequence comes from Ochropleura leucogaster, assembly GCA_958449745.1. NCBI lineage: Eukaryota > Metazoa > Arthropoda > Insecta > Lepidoptera > Noctuidae > Ochropleura > Ochropleura leucogaster. Next base: position 11,874,882 of record OY288200.1, read on the forward strand.
TATACCAATTAGCAGCAGGAACAAGACTACACATGATGAAGATGTATGGTATATATGTAACTACAGATGAAAAACTTGATTTTGGAAACGAACCCAGGTCCTCATACACAGCAGTTGCATTTAGAACCACTTTACCTACAAACTAGTCTGAAGAGAGAAGTTAGAAGAGGAACATAACATCACACTTGAAATCCTGAAATTATTCATTATTGGCTAGACTGTTATTAGCGAAAAATTATAACGGTGTTAAAGAATATTTAGATGAACGTTGATGAACGATGAACGTTAGATGTTCGTTAGAAACATAAAAATGCCCTTATTACCATAATATACTAGCATGCGTTGCTATGCAATTTTCTACCTTTCTACCTACCTTACCTTTTCTTTGTATATATATATATATATATAAACCGCACGGAGCCCGAGACCTTTCCAACGAATGCAGATCCGTGGAAATCGGTTCGTGCGTTCTGGAGTTACAGCGTCAGGAAGGAAAACCCGACTTATTTTTATATAGTAGATTACCATTTACCATATTCAATACATATTTAATATTATTCTACAATACAATTTCAATCATCATTACAACAACAACAAAAAAAAAACACTAATTCATGACTACTAAAAGTTTTATAATATAAGCGTTGATTATTATTTTTATGGAAATATTTTGTACGTCATAATATGATAAGATATGCAGGAACTAAAATTGTAACATCTACTGTATCATATTTTTAGAAATAAACATTTTTGATTTGATTTAAAAGGTATGTCAGGGGTGTACCTAATCCATATTTGACCAGTTGTCATGTTTTCTAGTCCATTTAATCGTCCACACACAAGTACAGTCTCGATGGCTTCTTCTAATCGACAGGGCCCAAGCTCAGCGGTTGCGCTTACGCGAACCATACCAACGAGGTCGTTTTATAAGATAAGATCAATACGATCTTCATTACCCATGATCTAATGGCATTAGGCCGAAGACCAACGTGAATAAATGAACATTGAAAATGATCGTGACTTCTTAGTATGCGCATGAGCAGTTGCAAATCATATGTGCTGCGTGTGCGACTGTGCGTTTACTAACAAGTACGTCTGCACGACTATTGCAATTCTAGAATTGATACAAGTGTTTATTATCTGTGTATATTAAACTGATTTCCTGAAATAGTTACTAAAATGTGTTAAAATATATGGTCAGAATTAAGTGTGGTAGGTATTAAGTTGCGACCGGTTAGACTGGAAGCGGCCACAACTTAGTTGAAGACTAGTAATGATGATGATCAGAAATAAGGGATTTTGGAAATCAAATGGTAAAAGAAGGAACATGGGTGGGTTTTAGTCAGTAAAACACTGACACTCCGGGGGGTTTCAGCGTATTATGAGTTTCAAAGCCGTTTGATGAGTTTCAACCCGTACATAAATATGGAAGCATATGTACCCACTACCAGGTTTCAAAAGTATCTTAAGACATCCCAATGCATGGCGTGCACTGGTTTTCTTTACCCCTCTTTCAAAACAATTCAATTCTGTTCCGTTAATACGTGAAAAAGAAACATACAGTAGCTTTCGTATTTATATTAGCGTGGATAGAAGCTCTTTTATAAAACCTCTTTCAAGAAGGTTTTAGTATGATCAACACATATTACAAAAATGTAGGTAGCGTGGCTATAGCGTGATGAACCCCCTTTGTATTAGGACATTGAATATGATAATTTTTCTCATGCATAAAAAATGTTGAAGAACGCCAACTTTGCAATATTCCGCCGCTTTTATTAAACACCATAAGCTTTAATATGTAGCGGTAGAACATTTTCGATTGGATTCGTCTTATTATCTGAGGGTCTACATAAGTGGAATAGCTTTAGTTTGAGAAAAAAAAATTCTGTCTTCAAAAAATATCGTGTTTTAACATACGTTTAACGTTTTTGCGATAACATACGTTTTTATTTTTCCCTAGCATGGTCTATCTTACTCCTGGAATATGGTCTCTGTCTACTAATTTCGCGTGAAACCGCGCGTCGTCCATTAAGTTAATTTTACAATTTTGTTTCCCCCATCCCTACCGAAGATAGAATGACACATATAGGTATGCTATACTATTCATATTTCAAATCTAGTAGAGTTTGGTCACCCAGGTAATGCAATTAAATTCGGTAGGCAACGTATGTAAAATAAGACACCGCTTCGTTTTTGAAGTAGTACATCAAAAAAGCCTAGATATATATATATGTTTGACGTATAAGTCCAAGAATGATGATTCACGATACTAAACCCGAGTCCTAAATAAGTCGAAGTATAGATAAGTTTTTCCCAACAAGAAAACATCGCATTTGTGACAGTAAGGGAAACTAGAGGGGGCCGCTACAGAAACATCATACCTACCTACCTATATAATGCCACTGCATTGTATGATGTTTCTGTAGCGTGTATTCTCATTTTCCTCACCACTAATAGGACGAGAACAAAACTCTTTTTCTAAAATGAGAGTTAAATGGTTATGGTCAAACTGCTAAAAAATAACTAGTTGCAAAAGTAAAATGGTATCCTCGTTTACGCTCAAAATAAAAAGAGCATATAAATGTATTGGCATCGACTTAATTTCTTTTTGTTTTCAATTTACCTTAGTTATAGTAAATATTCGTAACTGCAGTTAAACTTTTGCTAAACTAGTTGATCGAGTACCGTTCACACCACTCTCGAGTTAGTTCCACGTTGGTTGGTACAGTAACCTGCAAGTCGCGTCTGTGGGAGAACTTTGATCTTGAACCAGCCAAGCGATGCACAAGTTTTCAATAGAATACAAGGTTCGCTTATACTGGTTTTGCCACCACCAAGTACGGTCCACTGTACAAGCCAGGCTTGTAACCAATGTGGTATAAACTGGACTATAAATGTTTGGTCAATACTGTGTTCCATAGTTTGTTAAATTTGGAGGATGCAGAATTCCGTTCGTTGTTTAGCTATTTACACATATTGGAGCCGGGCTTACCTAGGCTGGCGCATAAATGGGTGACGAACCGTTACATACCGAAAATCCCCCGTGCCTCGGACAGCGGATTTTAAGTACGTCTTAGCATTTATTTTTAGGAAAAAAGCTAAATATGTACATGTGTTAAAGTGTCATCATTGATTTGTTTCCTAGAAAAACTTAAATGAAAAAAAAAACAATTGCATTGAAACTGTTTGCAGTCACAAAAGACGACATATACCAAGCGAGTAGGCGTCGACATGGTGAATAAATCTAATAATGTTCACAATCCAAAATACTGAAGTTTCGTGCAATTTGCTTTAAATACCTTTCACTAAATTCCTGTGTACGTTTGAGATTGTGAATTTGTTGTCGGAGTGGCAAGTAAATTTTATCGACAGTCTTACTTTGAGAGAGTGTAACTAAAAATAAATTGATAGTTACCTGCGACGATCGTTTGCCTTCCTTCCTCGGTGGAGGAGGCAGCAACTCCAGATGCTTAGGTCTTTCCTCGCGACCTCCCACTGCTCCCTCCTCCACAATCGCCTTGGTAGTAGATGAAGCCGCCTCAGAGGCACCACACTCAGAAACCGCTTCTGTCGATCAGACATCACTAACTTCTAATAACAGTTCCTGGAATTGGATCCCATTTTCCGGAGCCAGCAGTGCATGACCACGTCATTTTAATTGACTAAATGAACGGCAGACGGGTTATATGAAATATTATTACGTTAGCCGTAACGTTTATTGGACCATAATGGTATGATTTATTAAACACTGTGTTTACTGGAAGATAGATTTTCTGCATAGTTGTGAGTCAACATTCTTTTCTTGGCACTGTTGTGCGACACGCTACTCGTGTGTGTCCGTTTGTGTCTGTTTGCATGCAAGTGACAATGTGGGGAAAAAATTACGAGACGAATTTATACGATAGCTGCATGAAACCACAAATTACGTGCAGCGAATGAAACGACACGGTTGTCATGGAATCGTAAAAGTAGATTCACACGATGAAGTTGTTATACAAAGTGGCGTGAAACTAAAAATAGCCGAAGACAATAAAGAGAAAAATCAACTTAGTTTTTGAGATGGGACGTAAAGACCGACAATGTCTATAAACCGCCGATGACCAGCCGTGGTAAGTAGAACTTTATGTAGATTAAGGTAAATGCAGTAACATTATGACGTTGCTCGTTAAACCAGCTGTTACCTACCCGTTACGTCGGATGTCATAAAACGATACATAAAAGCTAATTATAAGCGACCCGCAGAAACAGCGAAAAAAGAAAATGTGACGTCACCCACTGTGATCCAGGTTCAACTGTCAAATTACGATGTGCTCACACTAGCATGACGAGTGGATGAAAATATTATTACTAAGAGCTATAAGATTCATGAAAAAGGGGCATAAATAATGCTCTGTGTAATTACGACACTATTCTTTGTCTCGGTCGGTTTTTATTTAGTAAAGCTTTCAGACATGTCACGAGTGAACAAATAGTTGCGTCAAACGAATGATGAGATGACAAATATTGTAAATAAAATTATATTTAAGCCCGCCCACTGGGAAATAATATAATAACGTCAACTGATGCCTTGGCACAAACCTCTCGCCTTTACGACTTCCCGCTTATGAGCAACGTTTCAGCGCTGCGGGATCGAGACCTAACGGTACTCTACCGCACCATGTTTTATTTGTTACCTTATACAACAAACTATACGAAATATGGATGCTTCGCGAATTCGATAACGTGCTGTAATCGCATCGGTTTATTCTCGATGTTATGTTTCTGTCACTATTAAATAAAGTAAGTTATAAACACAGTAATTTACCATCCAGTAAATATTATAATTTACTTCTATTTCTTATAATAAATATCTTCATTTGAAAGTATATAATTCCGTCTGACGTCTTTATAATCCTTATAAAATATGTACACTCACATAAATAAACATTCTGGACGCGTCATTTATTTAAGTGACACATTATCTATATTATATTCGCTTTGCAAAAAAAAATGTGTGTACATTGATGAAGTCGCTATCTGGCTAAGAAAAATTAACTCGCCAAGATTAAAATCGCGAGGCAAAGACAAAAATTATGAATGAGAAGACAATCCGTCGCGAGCGGAAAACATCGGTAGATCAACCAAGACTAGGTACCTAAGAGCTATAATTAAATTCTCCATTTCATGTGAGCAGCGATGTCAAGTAAATTAAATTGATTGCACTCCAGTGTAAAGAGGTTATTGTGTCATAGGTTTTCGTGTATTGTGTTACCGTTCGGTGCAAAAAATGTGGGTTATTTTTGGGGTTGTCAAGATGAGTGAGGCCTTTAGTTGCCGTTGGGATATCAAACCTTTGGAGGCGGCCATGTCACTGCCGCTGGCCACTGGCTCGTCCGGGGCGGTGGACGTGGAGGGAGCAGGTTGCTCTGGAGAGTTGATCTGCATCTTGTGGCACACCTCGAACGCTTGACCCACGGTGCGCACGATCCTCATCGCCTGGCTCTGCAGAACAAAAGGTTTATTGACATTGATATTTTTCCCTCATGAATGTTATTATCCTAGTGAAAGAGTAGCACATTTTGAACACACGTGGCAACCAAACAAGTGTTGAAAACGTGTATCATATTTTGTTCAAGACGTAATATCCATCCCTGAAAATTGAGGTACGCTCGCGTGCCTTGGGACTAATACGGTCAAAGAAAAACGACCTCTGCTATCTCCTGAGTCTTTTATATTATTTTAAGTCCTCGCTTATATTAATTTAAAACGTTGGTACCGCAAGCCATTCTGAACATCAAGTACCACTGGAATCGACTTGTTTAAGTACTATTTAGCAATGTGGATGACTTCCACTCGAATGGTAATCAAGTACCGTACGTGCGTGTTTATTGAATAAGTATTCCCCTTAAATACGTGTTCATATTAAGAGCATGATAGGACTGTGATCCCGAGATTGATATTGTGTATTTTCGTACTAAAGTACACAATACACACATTGTCTCATCACTTAATTAGATTGTAACGAAGAGCGAACAGATGGCTCAACGTAATGTAGAATAGGAAAAATGTCGTGTTAATGAAAGAAAGGAAACAACACGAAGAAGAGCACTCTCCTCTTAATAAGATATGTTTAAATACGATACAACAATGCTGACTTTTTCCTCATATTATGTGAACTCTGTCAGTGTTGCTGATTTATTTTTTCGGTTTTATGATTCATGATGTTTAGCTCTCAACCCTATTGTAGTTTGCACAGTTGTTTCTCATCGTAAACGACAACTTTGTCTTTGTCTCAATTTTGCGTCAGCTACGTGTCTTATAGTTCATCATACTTTTTTTTTTTTTTCATCATACATTACAATTGGATCTATTTGAGATTATATAGCTAAATACGAAGCCCTTTCAGTGTTTTCTGTTTGTTATTGTTTTCCTCAAATCTGAAAGCTTTATTGATTAGTTTATAAGATACATACATGTCAACTACATTTAGGTCATGTAATTTTTGCTTCAGAATGTATACTTATTCACAATCTTCTTTATTCCTTACCGCAGTGGTCTTAAATTTTTATTGGAGTAAGCTACTCGTTAGACGGGGACGTGATATTCTTGCGTTTAGGAGTTCTCGCAACATTGTCGGTCCTGTTCTACAGCTGTCGGAGCTGACGACAAACAATTTAATCAATGTCAAGGTATTAATAATAGAGGGTTCCGCTACTACAAATTTAGTGTAGTTCTAGTTTGTCTGGAATATTACATGTCCAAACCAATTAACTAATAGTTTAAGCTCAGACAGAAGTGTGCCAGCAACTTTGTGTAACTTGCCTAAGTGCTTGGTTACAAAATATGTGGGACAGGGCGACTTTTGCTTGTATTTTATGTGGGTGAAAAGGCGAAGGAAACGTGTAAGTAGTTTTGAGAACTGAAAGTATTTCTGCGTTTTAGAGCGTTGTACCCTAGACTACAAACGGCACTGTCGGTATAACTACACAATGGAAATAAAAGGGAACAACTGCGAATGATATTTTACAAAAGGGAGATAAAAGGTCTGGGCGTGGTGCCCGCGTGGGAGATGACATGTGTTTAATTAATGCTTCTCTCATTCAGCCGACGTAACGGATGGAACAGATTATTCAGGTTCAACGCTTATGTTTGAAAACAAAGAGTCGCCGCGAAATTGAAACAAAATTTGTTACTAGGCAAATATCGATGTGGGGCGATGTACTTATCAAACCATCACGAGATATTATTCTTAACGCAACGAAAAAAATACTGATATAAATGAAATACATTAAAACACAAAATAAAAACCACTATATCTACTTATCTGTGATTTACATTCATGAGTGAACAAGTGAACAATATTTACAACTGTCATGAAAGCATAGGGGACAATAATTGAGTCTGAATAAATATGAGACACAGATGATAATGTCATCAATTTGTGTGCGTTGCTGGAACGCTAAATGATCAAGTTCTACAAAACTAATTATGTAACCACAAAATGGTTTCCTGTTAACTACAGTAAAATTTAAATGAAGACAGCACACTGCTGTAAACAAGTTGTCTACTGCATGTGGGACTTTCTATCTTCTTTCTTTTTTAAATATATAATTAAGCATTATTTGATATACGGCAATTAAGTTATTCAATTAGGAATTTTAATATCCTCTCAACGTCTTTTGAACTTAGTTAGTGCAGATGTTGGTAGAAAGCAATCACAAGTTTGGAAGTAAATACTATCCGCTCTCAGCGGCTAAAGGAAATTACTATAACTCATAAACATACACAGTTCATAAGAGTAGGTATGATTATAATTAACGAATGGATCCAGACAATATTGTTTTAAAATTTCATAACATTGAACCACTATTTCTGTTCCAAACCATGAAGTCATATTTTGAAACGTTTATCGCGCATTAGCCATCTAATGCTGAACATCAGACGTTGATAATTCTATCTCGTATATTATATTACGCCTGAAATTTTGGAATATCTATAGTGCATGCGCTAATGAAGTGGAAGGTTTATAATAAGTGTAATGGAGTGGACACTAGACAGAGTTCAGCGACAGCGTCTGGCGCGAGGCCAGCCATCGACTCGATATTACGCTTCTCGTGCATTTCAAGAAAGATATCACGATACGACACCACTATTTGTCACGCCTCGCGATTCTACATAAATTGACGTTAATATGACAGTACGTTCAGGGAAACAAAAACATGCTCGTTTTTACACAGAAACTAATTAATTTACTTTGAACGTCTAAAAAGCTTTACGAGCGATCTTGATTCTGCGGCTGAGACTCGGCACGTTGTCCTTTTATATAAAACTTTGTAAAATACACCTTTGTGGGCGAAAAATATAAAAAAGTCTGCGAAGAAAAATAAATCTGTTTGGCGAGAAGTTTTCCATGTTACCTTTATTACGCACGCACGCACGCACGGCCTGCCAGGAAAACCTCCATAGGGCCTGAAAGGCCGATAGAAACTAATAATTCAAGTTTCTTAATATCCATATTAAAATAAATAGCCGTTCAAGGCCCGTTTGTGTGAATAATGGCAAAGTTTGACACTGATCGATGATTGAGACGCCCAATATTTGTACGTGGATTACTGATGGATCACTAAAACGGGGATTAGCTACCTGCTCTGAAACATTAAGCTACGCACTCGTAAGATATGCTCTACAAATATTATTGATGGGTCTCGAGACTCAGTTTAAACATACAATAATGAATTTTGCATGAACTTTTTCAGAAAACCCTGTATTTGGTAATGTTACGTCCTAAAGTAAGCTCGCATTGTATGATAAGTTATTACGTTTTGTTTGACCGATGTGGTGATACGACAGGTTTTATATCTTCGATATAAGATATAATACCTATTTTATTTATTTATAAGATCCGTTTTATGGCTTTAGAGACATCGGGTGTGTCGTGAAACTTTCCTCGGCCAATCCTTCAGAAATCATAACTTTTGTGTGCAGAATATCAATAAAACGTCACCTATGATCGAGAAGGCTTCATAACGTAGGTTAGCTGGAAAAAAACTATTTCAAGGTTTAAGTAAAATGTATTCATTCATCCTACGAGAGAAATTGATACCATACAGTAAACAGATCGGCCACGTGCTAGTCGGCATCTCACACGGTTCCGTACAAACTTATAGGTAACGAATGAAAATACTAAACTAACAACTAAACGAAACAAATAACTAAACGAAAATATAAACTTCATTGGATGGCAAACTTAAATTTGCCGTTAGAAAACTGTTGCCCGATACATCGACATAGGTCGCAGTTAGTTTACCAACTGCATTTAGATCTCTATTTTTTCTACTTTACAGCTTTCGGATGTTGTCCCTTCTTGACAAAAGTTAATAATTTTAGGGCACCGGGAAGTATCCTATGTGTAGATTTTGATTCGCTTTGCATATATGGGTAACGCGACGTAAACGAACATATCCTATGATTGCGTAAACTGAGAGAGTAAATTTTACACAACCCTGAGGGATCGCAAACATCAGTATTCGATATTAATTTGCACTCAATACTATACAAACAGAAAGACGGACAACAAAGTGATCCTGTAAGGGGTTCATTTTTTACGCTCGAGGTACGAAACCCTAAAAAATGGAGACGTTTCCACCTTTACGTGCCAGCTGTGCCGCGAAAGAACTATTTTTAGAAAAATTGGGACAAATTTTGGTGAGACCAAGACAATGACCTTTATGCCGATCATAATTTTTGGCTACCTCATTGCCATACATACGTCAGTGGTCTATTTTTGCTGGTGTCGTCACTATCGCTAGAGTGATGCCGAAGAAATGCGGTTGGTTTAGGATAGAAGCTTTTGTACGTGCCGGTGCCGCCTCGGATGGAGCTCAATAAGATGCTGCCCTGTGTTTAAGACTCCTGCATTACAAGTCTACAACTATTTTCATAAAAACTAAAGCTAGAAGGAAAGATGTGCCATTCGGTAAGGGTCGCTCAGCAAGGTAATATTTGCAAGAATATATGTACGTACCGAATATCATAACGTCAGCCAAAACCAACTGTTACCAAATTATGATATTTCCCTAAACCTGACGTCAAAGGGCTACGTAGTTGTATTAATCTTGCATAACATAATATTATTATAACGACAAACAACTCAAAAAGTAATATAAATGTGCCGTCCAACATAAATTTTCTAAACGACATGTTATACGCGAATATGTTTTTGCTATGAGCCAACAAATGACTGATCTCATGTCGCTTAGATGTTTTTCTTTGATTCGAAAACTGAATTTAGCATTCACTGTCTTAGTAAAAATGTGGATATCCATACTAATATTATAAAAGTGAAAGTGAGTTTGTTTGTTATCTCTTTACGCTTTAATGGCTAAACCGATTTTGCTGTATACTGGGAACTGTTTTACCCCGAATTCAACGTGACCGAAACCGAGGGCAAAAGCTAGTTCAGTATAAATTCCATGGTTACTGACGTTATTTCATGCATTTTAATAAATGGATCCATTAAAATTGCTTTAACATTAACAAGAGATAATAAACTAACTTCGAAGTAAACACTAAAATTGGCCTTTTGTTTGAAACTATAATTTCGCATGAATTGTTTGGTAAACATCATTATTATATTATAATGTTAACCATTTATTACTGAGCTTACACGCGAAAGCAGAAATGTACGTAGTTGTAATGAGTACTTTGATGAACTATAACCGAGTGAAAGAAAACGGCTTTCAGTTGACCGATAGACCATTCCGATATTTTATGACGTCATTAATACTGTAGGACGAGATGAGATAGATTCAGGACCAAAAACGATGACGTAAGACCGAAGAGCTATTTACTGCGGTTAGAGAAAGAGGGCTAGAGGGCTGATTAAATAGATTACATCCATTAGAGACAAGGAAGAGTAATAGACGTGACATTCCCGCAACTTTTTTTACTTTCAATAGAGAAGACGCTTCACTTAAAAGACTGGATACCTCATTCATGTATACCACATTATGTATGTTACTCATGTTTGTTGTATTACAATTAACAAATTTCGGTACATTGTATGCTTCATTTCACTCCATTAGCACTTGTATGTTGATTTAGAACATAAACTAAACGCACCGAGAGAATTAATGATAGCAAGGCTATGTTATAGTAACTATTCCAGTGCGTAATTCACACGTTGGCGGCGGCAGTTCCAAAATATCTCCCTCCGGTACAAACATTACCAGTTTACTAAAGTTTTCTAAATAATAAATGGAGTCGACGACGGAAGTATCGCCCTTGACGTAAGTCCACGCTACAGCAAAATAATACGTAGATAAATGTCACTGGAGACTTCGATTTATAAGAAATCGGCGCTTCCGTGAGCGCCGGTCCTTGGCCACGGCCGGCGGCGGCCGACGCTATCAAAATAAACATCAAACAGTTGCGCTGACACATCACAGTCGCCGCCGCTCGTGCCTGCGCCCGCTCCGCTATTGTTACAGCTTTCGCGCGTTACACCATCGCCTGTGTTTCTTGGCCATCAACATAAGTGTACCAATTAGCCTGCTTTGACGTAATTGCACTGCTTGTACCAACAAACTATTCCTATTTAACTATCATTCACACAACGGACCACTGTTCTAACATATCGTGAAATCATCGGACGTTCCTAATTCCGAGTTAACAACCGACTTGACAAGCGGACGTCTTTACTCAGTTTTTACCTAAGTCCAAATGCAACGGAAAGTTTTCATATTTCTTGTTTTTGACATCTGACGGTATAAATAAACTGAATTTATTTCTCAGAAGGTTGGTTCTAGATAATAATTAAAACTGAGCCATATTTCAAATAGACGGACGTTTGTCTTTCTTGGCTTCTAACAACAAACATGTTTTTAAATTAACTTATCAAAGAAATGTACACGTACCTCTAAATCTGAGTCTAATCCGTCCAAACTTGAAGAATGTGGGTCAGATCTTAAGGATAGCCTATTAGGCCTTCGAGAAAGACTATTGACACCCATCAGCTTATGAGACCTGCCCAAGGTGGCGCTGCCACTACTGATGATCTCGGGTTCCCGAAATGACAGTTTCTTCCTAGGTCTTTCACTGACATCCTGCATTTGGACGTCTGGATTCAGTCTTTCAGTAACAGGTATCACTAGACGTGACTGCACACAAACTTCTTCCGCGGACTCAAATTGCCGATGTAGTGGTGACGGCTCTTTCAGAAAGTTACCACTGTGGTAATCCTCTAATTCCTTCTCATATCGCTTATTAGCTCCTACTGATAACGGTCTAGGTCTCAAACTACTCGTGTATGAATCACGAGAGTGAACATCCTCAATCCTACTTCTGTGTTTGTTCTTTCGGACTTCACTGAACTCCGGCTCGGAGCGGCTGGGCTTGAGTCTGTCGTGACTCTTTTTGTCTTTGGGCTCTTGTTTGGGTAACTTTGGTCGCTGCTGCTGTTGCGGCTCATGTTTTGGTTTGAGTGCGCCTCCTAACGAAAAGAGAGTGCTTCGTGCTTTTAGTAACACTTCAGTTGGCAAATTTTTCAATAAATGCTCGTTTTTTCTTTGTTTACTATGATCCCTGTCCCTGTGGTTGGACATTGTAACGGTTTCACTGTTATTGAGGTACACTTGTATTTGTTTTAATCACGATACACACACATTTTTTATCATAATGCGCGCGTCCGTGCGCCCTGGTACGAAACAACTGAAGTGGCGAAGGCATGGCTTGCGCGTGCGTCGCGCCGGTCGCGCGTCGCTCCAAGTACCACAAATAAACATATTCGCGTGTTTCTAAGCGCTAAACAGCAAAACTCCTCAGTGCGAGATTGACCGGGAACACTCTTGTTGATAACACTTGACATTGCACAGAAGTTTTATTTCTTTTCATTTCGCACATTCGTATTTAAATTAGACGGAAACATAAATCACAGCCCTAAATTGTGAAGTGGCAGGTTACGACGTAAGGAATGGACCTGATAAAATTTATAAAGACTTTAGTTCAGCACAACTTGTTATTAATAGCAGCACCATATTATTTTATTACTCTCGAGCTACCTACTTTATCGTTGGCAAATGTTATTCGACTGAGTGTTAATGTAATGTATGACAAATGGTGTATTGAAAATCGATGAAACGAGAACTCGTCGGGGATTTTCATTTTGTGAACATATCCACGGTCGTCACAGAGCATACTGGGAAGTTTCATGATGATTTTTTTTACATTTTTCTTTCTCGGATATTCTCTGGATTTTAATTATTTTCATTTGTCAAACAGATTTAGTGGAACCGAGAGGTAAAGATTATTTCTTGGAACTCAGGGGTACTTTAACAATTCGAGTTCTGTAAGATCTATGCCACAATTACAAAGTGCTATTCTGATATGATTTCGTTTAGATTCAAAGTAGATTCTTAGTCCCCTTTTCATTATTTTCATCTCATTTACCAAATGAGGTGTTCGAGGGAAAGTTCAGACGAGGATACATCAAATTATGCTTCGTGTTTCTGTTCCGGGGATCAAACATGGAGCGTAACATTATTAAACTTGTTTGTTTGTGTTTACACAGCACTAGGAAGCGGTGCATGTGCGGGTTTATGTGTACTATTCTGTTACTGAACGTATAACTGAGCCATAATCGTAATGCGGGCTATAATAAAATACTCTCAATCAATTGGCGTAATTAAAAAGCAGCCGCAAACGATTCAACGCAAACAACTTAGTTACTTCTTGAATATTTATGGACTTCGGGAGTGATCGGCGACGGTAATTGATTATAAAAGTCGAGTAGCTGGTGGACTCGAAGATTTATATTCACTATAAAACGAAGGTTTGCGTACAATATCCAGAATTAGATAGTAATACTAGCAATAACGTATTACGATTGGAAATGCCGTCTGCTTTGCAAAGTGCGATATTTTATCGACTATAAGACATATATATTGGCCTTTCGAATTTGTAAAATAAATAGTATATGGAACCATTAATAAGGAAAGTATTTAAAAATGGGTGATTGGTTAATAGTTTTCTACAAGCTTCTTCACAATTCTTGGTAAAGATTTGGACGCGGAGGCGTTTGGTTAAATAATTGATTGATTTAAATAAAGAAAATAAACCGATGCCGCGATAGATCGTCGATGTGTATTGTTTGTTCACACGTGTGAGCCAGACTTTTGATGTAGAGGTTTTCACGTCACAACGCTATAATTTAGTTCGGAAGGTCGGAGGTAATTTTAAATATGATGTAAAAAAGAATCTTATAAAAGTGTGCAGATACAAAGTCAAAGCTAATGCTTAAGTTGGATTTTAAAATAATCGCTTTCACGTTAATTTACCACTCGTAGATAAAATTAAGATCAAAGGCAATCAAAATTACAAGAGAACAGCTACACCGTTAAATAATGTTACAAGCATTATGTACAATATATATAATTATCAAAGAATCTCGTATGTTTTGTAGCGTATTTTATGGCCAGTTTCAAATGTTACAAAAGTGAAACAATAAAACAAAACCTTATCTTTCGTATCAAAATAACTCTTGGCAAACAATGAATCATTTTATTTTTAACCGATTATTACAGTCACTGGTTCTTTTTTAATCAATGAACGAATGATTTTCAAGCGAGATTAAGCTTTTGAAGTTATGTATCCCTTACGTATAAATGTCGTGGGTAGTTAATCATAAAGAATGATTGTGCTGACGTCATCCTAGGGGGACGTAAAATTTCAATTATGGGTTTTACGTCCATTCAACTGTACTTTATTGTTAAAGTTTCGATAAAAATTTTCGAGATAGTTCAAACTGTTAGGGGTGATTGACCCGGGGTTGCGGGTTGTTCCTGGGTTGCGGATTGTACGAAAGATATACCGCGGTCCGGCACATAAAGGGTAAAATAAGGGAAATGGGTGGGTTTTAGTCAGTCAAAGTCTGACACTCCCCGCTACCCGCGACCGCTCTGCCCAGCTGATTCCGGTAACCGGACACTGCCAAACAATTCAATCTCAATCAATCAATTTGAAAACAGGTTGGTACAGTGGCTGAGCGATCTACTGCTGTGGAGAGATACAGGACAAATTCCTAGTAATCCAAGCCAAGCGTTTGTGCGAATGGACTGACATAAGGCCTTGGAACATCCTCAACGTAATTTACTGCGTTCATGTTACCATTTACAAAACGATATGAGGGGGACATGAAGGTGACTGTGGACCGAACCTTTAATGTGTAAATCTAATATATAAAATTCTCGTGTCACAGTTTTTGCTCCCATACTCCTCCGAAATGGCTGGACCGATTTAAACGAAATTTTGTGTACATATCGGGTAGGTCTGAGAATCGGCCAACATCTATTTTTCATACCCCTAAGTGGGCAGCGGGTGAAACCGCTGGGCATAGCTAGTTATATATATTCAACGTCTATACACGTTTCCACTACGTCTAGTGGTCGCAAGCGCAACTGCTTGGCATGAAGTCTTGGGTTTGTTTCCCAAGCTAGGTAACTTTTCCCTAAGTAATTTCTTATTTGATGGCATTAGGGTAGCCCCCTATAATATGGAACTTAAAAAAAACGAATTGTTATTTTTTATCGTTATTTTTTAAGTACCTATACCTAATTATAGGTACCCATCTGCTTAAGAATTCGGGGATTATATCAATACGAGAAAAAAAAAATATCGCCAATATTAAGAATAACAGTAAATACTGTATACTATTTTTATTTGTTTTGACAATCTTGTGTACTTAGGAATTGGTAAAGTTATCCTCTTTTTGCCGCGGCTTATCCAAATATCCTTTCTTTCGTGTTGTTCGCTGAATCGTGAGGCTCCCTAAGTTCTCACTGAATTACACGATTACTGACACGTGCGTGCAGTCATGCACTGACTGGATTTTCTCATTCAAATCTGGGTGGTTCTTTCTAAAAAATACCGTATTTCCCGTATTACATTTCTGGGTATTCGGTAACAATTGAAGCCCAATTATGGGAAAGCGCTAAGCAGATGATGATGACGATCTCAAACACCAATCTGTATGATCTTCACACACATGATGATCTGACATAGATAACGTTGGTTCTTTTATAGTGTTTACAGAAAAAATAAGTATTATCATTTGTCAAATATCACTGTTTTTGTAACCCACGTTACAAACTGCTACAACTTTTTTGTAAGACGTGGTGTTCGAACTTTGAAGCTTTAATTTAACAAAGTCACGACATAGTATATTCCAGGATAGCGCATCTCTCCGTCGTTGCAAACATCCAGTAAAAGCCCTACTTACAACCAGAACACGTAAACTTCAACTTATTTTAAACTTGTAGGTACTACGCTATTCGATTTTCAAATTAAGACTTGAATGAAAAAGGTTCACAAAGCAAAGAATCTTTATTACAGATCAAGACAAAAATAAAACGAGCAAGTGCGAGTTGTTCTCGCGCACCAAGGGTTCTCTGTACAAACCTGCGGCATAAACGGCCATATCTTTTGACTGGGTGGACTTAGAGGTTGGATTTTTTTCAGGACCACATATTTGAGTAAATGTTTTTTTTTTTAAATTTCAACTCGATTGCTGTACGCCTTCCCATGATAAAGGGTATTTACAGAGAGACGAACAAGAACGAGAATGTGCCCTATAAGAGCTGGAAGTTTTCGTTTTGAGTTAGGGAACCCTAAAAAGAGAAAAACCTTCCTAAATTATCTCGAAATTCTAATTACTAGGTATTTCTAACGTACCTTTCGAATCTTTTTCTTTATATCTTTTTCTGGTTAGCTTTATTCGGGCCATATGTCAGTGTCAGCTTTGGCAGGGATTTAGCAGAATTACGTTCCGTGTACATTCCTGTCGAATGTAAGAAGAAGGAAAAGATATGTGATGCCTATCCTACCATTTTGTTAGTGCTGATTTGGTATTAAGGATATATGTCTCATATAGCAATGTTCTTTGCAGTAATGGGCACAAGTTAGTATCGGGACGCAGCATAGCGCAAAATAGTGGGACGAAGGATGCGTGAATTATATACACTGCAATACAGGGGAAATTTTACATAAAGGGAAATATATTTGTTCAGGCACTGATAGCTGTGATCTCACATATCAAAGACATTCAGTATCCGTTGGATACTGGACAAATGGGACCCTTAGACTTGACAGCAACAATGATGATAGAAAAAAAATTGCTTGACTTAAGCCAATGAAAATTACATGACAATACTGTTGAAAGCCGACTAACAATCGAGCGACGCTATCCTACATGAAGTAAAATTTATTGACGTTCCCTTTAAATAAACCCATAGTTAGTAGCAATATGGTAAACGCAGAAGCACGACGAGCTGCTGGATATTTTTTTACACATGTAAGTATGATACTCTTTAACATCATGCAACATTGTAAACCAACGTTGAAGCCGCGGCTAAGCGCACTAATGCGGCGTCACAAAGGGAAATGAATTTCACCGTGAAGATGACATGGGGCGAATATTGCATTATTAACGTAATGCATTCGGTGCTTAGACTGCTTTTAAAACGCTCTGTGTGGATTTTCTAATTATATTAAATGGGTATAATCCTAAATGGCTAGGTTGCTAGGTAATTTTTTTTATCGTTGCCCTACACTAAGAATTTCTCTTGTATCATGGGTGCGTTTACGTATATTTGAATTCACATACCTACACAAACAGCCAGACCCGGAGCAACTACCCGTAGGCCATACAAATATTTGTTTCGTGCGGGGTTTGAACCCCGCAACACGCAGCGCAGCATTCGATCGCTCAGTCACTGCGCCAACCGTGTCATCGCTCTGTTCTCGAAATTGTGAATGAGTAGTCAGTCCACCTGAGCCAAGTCTAGAGGGCTCGGTAGAAATAACTTTAACGTAGAAGTCTACAGAAGAATGCAGTTAGGCTGGGCGATGCTTGGAAGTCTTTCTCATGCCTGTCAGTGTATGTGACATGTTTGAGTAAAATTTATACTTGACAGTAAAACTTGTAAGAAAAACGCGCAGGTAGGATTGTCAGGAGAAACCTACCTGACCTGGGAATCGTATCATGGACCTCATGCTCTTCAGTCACGCTTTTTGTGACCACTAAACCCATTATGATGGACAGCTTTTTTCTCCTAGTCATTCTCGATTAGTAATGTCTACCCATAAAGTATGCATACCAAGGCAATATTGAGTTTTCATTGGCAAGGGACCGAATCTGAAGAGGTTAATTTTATTGGTCACGGTTCGGATTTTCGGAACCCATAATTTTTCTTTCAAATGGATCGGCCCCGCAAACACTTAACCCTCTTCCTGATTCAATACGAGACCTCTGAGTACCTCACCTTTACGAAAAGTAAGATTTGTGTCTTTGAAAATATTTTGATAAAGGTATTACAACAGCTGGGAACAGAATTAGTCAGAAAGTACCTTAATGTACAAAGCGTTTTATTACGCACGGAGATATTTGCAATTTTGTTGTTACACCCGGTGTACATGATAATGTTCTCTTACTGTAATTTGTACGTTCAAAATCCTTACTAATATTATGAAAGCGAAAGTGAGTTCGTTTGTTTGTTACGTTTTCACGCTCTAATGGCTAAACCGATTTTAATTAATTTTGGTACAGAGATAGTTGGGACCCTAGAGACGGACATAGGCTTAATAAAATTGAGATTTTTTAAAAATAAAGATTGAGATATGAGGGAGAAAGAGGGAAGAAAAGGGAAAACTTGGCATTGCTATTACAGTAAATAAGGCGCTAGGGCAAAAACTACAGGTACCAGGTACCTGTAAATCAGGAAAGGAGAACTGTGTTACCCCGAATTTAACGCGAGCGACGCCGCGGGCAAATCTAGTTTTAAATAAGTTAAACTTTTTTCTTCTCGTCACAATGTTTAGAAACAGCGATTGTAGGATTTGTGTAGCTAGAGAAATAACCTCCTCCTCTTGGAAGTCGGTTATAGGCGGTCACATGCCTTTGTAAGTATTTTAAACAGTCTCTTCTCTCATTGTATTGATTTAGCCTAAGTACAACAACACACTTTCCAGTACCATTAGCATTCGGTTTTCTTAAATTAACGTTATCAATTATTTTATCCTAGTGTTTTCAAAATGAGGGCTCTATTGTGATTATTGTATAATAGCGACGTGTATAAAATATATATAATAAAAACGTCATTAATGATTCACATGAGAATTTGTCACTGTTATTCTCGGCTCCATAACACCCTCGCCTGACGGCTTGGGTGTGAATTCCTCCTCGATCGCAACAACAACGTTTCCTCACTTGAATTAAGATATACTATAGTTTAATTGACAGATACTTAGCAAAAGCTTTCATCCCATTCCGGAATCGATTAAAATCCATCAGTATAAGTGTAACGTTGGCTCAGTGGAGTGGTAATTTCCACATATTGTACGGACGAGTGATACGCAGCTGCGGTTTATGGCTGGGCCCGTTTACGAGCTCGTGCGATCTTAATAAACAGCACGCTTGGCTCCAGAGCACTCTGGGAGCCGGCCACTGCGGGTCGCTCTTCGGTCGTTAAGACACCTGCACTCCCCTCTTCGGATCGTACGTTTTAAAGTCGACTATCTAGGAAGACTGAAATGTGGCATGATTTACCTTAAAAGGGCGGTTAAGTGCTTTGAGATATTGTAGTGTATTATAGTGCGGTTTTTAAGAAAATTTAATTGACTTGTGAAACAACATAATGGACAAAATTAGATAAAATTGTTAGTGGGTTCGAAATAAAGAGAATAATTATGAAATTAAATATATATAATAAACGCTATATCTGCCGTGTGGTTTCTGTTCCTATGTGTTATACGAGTTCTTGATGCGATCAGGTGATCAACATATATGTATAAATATGTTTAATCTAAAGAACTGGCCAAGCACGATTCCGGCCGGGGTTGCGGGTTGTTCGAAAGAGATACCGTGGCCCCGGAACGTAAAGGGCAATAGAAGCAAAATGGGTGGGTTTTAGTCAGTAAAAGTCTGACACGCCCCCCGCTCAAACTTGCGACGTAAACGGCAATAAATGTTGAAACCTGACAATTTCGATATATGAAGACATTCTTCAAACCAAAGAAATAGATTTAATAGTCCTCTAAATAACGAAACCTTTCGAAACTGAATGAGAAATATTTTCTCAACAATAGGATGCGGACGAATCTCTGATATTTATTCGCCTCTCACTTTGGCATTCCTCTCCATCTCAATTTGGAGTTGAGGGTATTTATTAACTGTTTATCTTTAGGCGGAAAGCCAATTTGTATTATTGTTATGAAACACTATTTTGAGAAATATTGCTAGTATAATTCTACGGATATTGTTTGAATACATTTTCATGTGTGCCTTAAGGTTATATGCCGTTTCTTTGCAGCAGTTGGTGTGCCGAATGTCATTCGCTTTGCTTGGATGTGACGAATTTATTCTCCCTTTATTCATTTTTAATACTAATGTTTCTTCTTTTTAATTAAAAAAAATATATAAAACATTTAAAAATATAATAATATGTTTCCGCTGGTATCAGGAGCAGGGTCTAAACTACCGGAGGTTTGGGTTCCAGAGTAAGAAACCTGCTCACAATGCGGGCCTAACCACTCCAATTGATAATCTACTTGTACTAAGATTTTATATATTTTGAGTGGACTGATCCCCTATTCACGAGGATCCACTGTCTGTGGGGTGACTTCATTATATGCGGTAAACGATGGCCAGCATATTATGCTTCCACAAGATGCCAACACTTCCTGTAAAATTATATGATAAAGCTGAAGAGTTTGTTTTTCTTGTTTGGAACGCCCTTATCTTTAGTACTACTCGTAGAATTTGAAATCTTTTTTCATTTATAAACCAAATTCTTGAGTAAGGTATTTTAAATCACGCTACAACTCATAGAAGCACGTGATAAGTCATAACTATAAGCTAAGTACTAACCTTGCGGTTGCTTTTAAACACGTTACACTTGAAAACGTTAGTGGCGCCATCTCTAGCGATGTAAGAGAAGATCTTCAGGTCAGAACTGTCGTGGGAGACATAGAAGATGCGGTAGATTGGGTGCTGCATGATCTCCGTAGTCTCCGTGGTGACACTGGACTTTGACTTGCTGCCGCGACCAAATAGCTTGCTTGAAGTCTTCTGAAACAACTTTGACAATCAAATACACTTGATAGCATTCAAAGCCTTGTTTGTCTTGTAGTTGATAGCGCAACTGCTGAGTATGGAGCATTGTGTAGATTCCCCGATGGAGCAAAATGATTTGGTTGTATGCTGTAAGATTTATTCAGTAGCAACCCGGAGTTTATAAGCGAGGCCATCGGAAAATGATAGTGAGGGACAAATTCACCTGTATTTGGTCACATATTGCGTATATATTTATATTACGGCAAAGTTTAGTTATTCACTTCACAGGGATTTAATTCAAACTCAACTGTAGGTGGGACTGTTTCATAATCTGGTATTATTTCTGCTGCTACTAACGTGGCTACGAAATGTATTTTATGTATCTCAGAGACTTTAGATTATGTTTCAAGATATTTTAGATTTCTGAAAGGAATTAATTATTCAGCCAAAGTTCCTTGCAAACTAAAACTGAAAATTTTAAAGGTAAAATGCTTATTATACTTTAAGAAAAAGTTAAACAAAAACCGAATAAACAAAAATAATTTAAAAAATGAAAAAAAAAACTTGAATGACCAAATGTCAAAGAATTTCTAGCATCAAATTATATTTTAAAATATTTTTTTAAAGCAATTCAAATAATGAAGAGTGGACCAAGATTATTCTTCAGGGGCAACAATGGATCGATGCTACAATAGACGCTGAAGGCGGCGTTTCCAAGACAGCAGGTTGACAGCCGTCCATTATAACCTGACATGATTTACGAGCCCCGAGAAAAAATCAGTGTCACCGGTTACTCCCGTCTAACAGATAATTTAGTAATATGTGGTTATATCAGCCAATGTGTGGGAAACGATAATGTCTTTCACATTATATGTTACATTAAATCTTGAAAGCTCATAACACGCGTGTAATCCCGAAAGGTTAGACAGTAGTGTATCTATATAACACACCAAAATTTCGCCAGTTTTGTTTAAGTTTATAATAATGGCGAGCCTATTGTCATGAACTGAGCTCAACAGCGATAGACTCTGGGTCCGTCGCTGCTACTGAGAAATTCATGATCTTCAAAGCTCCTGGAAAATAAAACCACTCATTACACTTGAATGTAATGTAGCTTTCAAGTTTTTTTGTCCACCCCACAGTACATTAAATCTTTGTTTATCCGAATGGCTACCGAACAAATCCCTCCGGCAATTCAACGATGGTGCCCCAATTAGAAAATTACTCGATTAACGAGAACAAAACTAGGTTTTCTTGAGAAAATTGGCTCGATCCTAAATTCGTAAAACAAACAAAAGAATTAGAAGAAAAATGTGTGAAACACGCGTTATTGCACGATTCCATTCTTGATTTGAACAAACATTTTTCGTCGAGTGATACGAAGAATATGAAAATCGTAATGAAATATTTATTCAAACTTCGTGAGAGATTGTACTTAGGATTTATGAACCAATGAAGATAAATATTGGCGAAAGTATCTAATAAAATAACGAAGAAGAGTCTATGATAATGAATATTTCAACTTGTTCAGAATAGAGTTATTCTAAATATTGAAACCATTTTAAAGTGCATACGAACTCTTTCCTGGTACAAGAGTCGTACCTCAAATGATTGGTTGTGAAACGAACCAAACTTTTGAGTAGTCGAAGTATTCAATTTAACTTGGAATTGCGTTGAAGCAAACAGATGTTTAATAACAGCATTTCAAGAATAAAAAGGCCAGTGTATTACGACAAGTAAACATAAAAAGTCTGAACCCTTTAATTTTTTTACGGCTTTTTCGACTATTTGGAATAAGGACCACTTTTTGATTATATTTATACAAAAGGGTTTTTTTCTCTCCGACTGAGACTTCTCGTGATCAGCGGGCTGGCTCTTTGGCCAAAGAATTAGTATTGCCATTCAACATGGCAATGTTGCTAGTCTTCTGGGCACCTTTCACCTGACATCGATGTGGAGGACTACTTCGACGCCTAAGTATTCTGTTGTTTTTATTAAGTTAGTTAATTATTGGTAATTTCGTAAAGGAAATTAGATTTATGCAACAGAATTTCACTACACCTAATTTTTCAGCGCTTAGACATGACTGCCATGTTGAAGCACCATGTTGAGATGGAGGCTCCATCTCAACATGGTGCTTGGACTCGTATAGAAACTGTTTAGTTAACTGTAATTTTTTCATTTTGTTGTTTTGTTTTGGTTATTCTTTTTTTATATTTTATTTTATTGGTCTGTGCGTGTTTAATAAACATATTTTTTTTCTTCTTATCTCATAATGTAAATGTTTTGTATGAGATGTTTAACTAATTATTTTTCGATTTTATTTGCTTTTGTATTGTTTTTAATTTAATATCTAATGTTATTATGATGTTTAATTAGTGTTTTTGTTTTTGCTGTTCTACTTTTGTTTCTGTACTAGCTTTCGCCCGCGGCTTCACCCGCGTTAAATTTGGGGTAACACAGTTCCTCTTGCGCCTTATTGATTTGTAATAGCAACGTTAAGTTTTCCCTTTTCTTCCCTCTATCTAATAAATATCTCTATCTATATAAATAGGCTAATTTTTATATTAAAAAAGTGGGATGTGAGGGATCACATCCCACTTTTTTAATATAAAAATTAGCCTATGTCCGTCTCCTGGTTTCCAACTATATATGTTCCAAAATTTATCAAAATCGGTTTAGCCATTAAAGCGTGAAGAGGTAACAAACAAACAAACAAACAAACTCACTTTCGCTTTTATAATATTAGTAAGGATAAGTAAAGAGTAAGGATTATGGAACTAGTTTTCTGAAATAAACGATTTATTATTATTATTATAATGCCAGGGGTCGGAAGTATACGTTTTTCTTTTCTTGAAACCAGTACCTTGTGGTGTATTTATTTGGTTAATTTGGCCTTCCCAGACAGCCGTACCCGTCCAGAGTGATCTACATTTGTTAGTAAAATTATATTAACCCTTACCGTAAATGTAACTTTAAGTGGGGTTAAAACATTCCGCGGGTAGCGGAGGGTCGCATTTAGCAACAATGCTCGTTCGTTTAGTAAATATGACCTACTTTGCATACATTATCACTAGTTGTTGTTCCATTGTTAGTCTATATTGTACTATTTAGCTCTAGCATACATAAAACCCTTGCTGATTTCCTACCACTTTGTTACACCAGTTTTGATGATTCTTGTCATGATAAGCAAGAATGACATGAATCTTATAGTAACAGTTTATTTTAGAAAGAGAAAAGAGGAGCTCGTGGCTAAATAATAGCAGCCGCTTAGGTCAATCTTTAGGTTAAGCGGCGCTTGACTA
The DNA here is from genome assembly GCA_958449745.1 of Ochropleura leucogaster. NCBI lineage: Eukaryota > Metazoa > Arthropoda > Insecta > Lepidoptera > Noctuidae > Ochropleura > Ochropleura leucogaster. The sequence continues at coordinate 11,899,269 of OY288200.1, forward strand.
GGTTGGTCTGTGGATAGGTGACCACCCGTTACATACCGAGCTTCCTCCGTGCCTCGGAAAGCACGTTAAGCTGTTGGTCCCGGCTGTCATTTGTAGATCTTTGACAGTCGTTACAGCTAGTCAGTGTCCCGAAAGTCTGACAACCAGTCTTACCAAGGGTTATTGTATTACCCAGTACTAACTGGGTTATGGAGGTCAGACAGGCAAAATACTAGTATTGGTAAATTTGGAAGCCACATAAGCAACATAGTTGGGCAAAGGCTAGGGAGATTATGAGTTTATTTTAGATAGTACTCATTTTAATTAAATGGAAACTCACTTTAGTCTTCCTAGTCGTGATATTGGTCCTTGTGGTCACCCGGACTCCATCTGTGGACACGTCGACGGTCACCTTACGCTTCTTCACACCCCTCGCCTTGAATTCATACTGCGGAAATAAAGTTTCATTAGAACAATATGAAGGGATATAACGCAGGGGCTGAATGGCTTTACAAATTGTGGATCATGGTGTCAATATCCGATAGATCAGATATCCGGGTCGGGTCAAAGGCAGCAATCCTTTGGTGGAACGCAGCCTTTTGCTGGAATAACCGCTGTTGTTCTTAACCTTATAATGAGTTAAGGTACCAGTTAAGGTACCTTGACTGAAAAAAGAACTGTGTAAGGAATTATATGAAGGAGAAAAGAGTGAATGATGCCGTGACGTCTGATAGGGGAGAAAAGAAAACGTGTTACGCCGACCCCAAATACAATGGGACAAGGGCAGGAAAATGATGAACTGAAAAAAGAACGTAAAGTCGTTATTGATGTCAATTACTTCTGTTATTCTGCTGTGACCCGCGGTTTTACCCACGTGGACCGGTATAAGCTAAAGCGGTTAAGCCGTATAAGCGTGAAGGAGTTACAAACACACACACGAACTTACGCCTTTATGGTATCAAATTATCAATGTTATTCTTATACTTACCAAAGACAGTCGAAGATTATTCATTTATTATACTATTGTTTTTAAAAGCTCTTTTTCCTTTTCTGTATATTAAATTTGTGTTTGTCGTCATGTCACCATAAGTTTGTGACGAGGGTACGGTGGTTCGTTTGCCACCGAAAATAAAAGGAAGTCCAAAGAACATACCTGACTCGTGTGCTTCGGGACCGATCATAAATAATAAATCTACTTCGTTAAATTAGCCGATTTTTTTTTGCAAAAATTATCAAATAACTTCCCCTGATTTGGGCGGAGCGGGGGGGGATTGTCAGACTTGTACTGACTAAAACCCACCCATGTTCCTTCTATTGCCCTTTACTTTCCGGGGCCACGGTATCTCTTTTGAACAACCTGCAACCCGGGCAGGCGGTGGCCCTGGCAGGTCCCTATGTCGCGGCACGGTTGGCGCAGTGTATGAGCGATTGACTGCTGTGCTGCGTGTCCCGGATTCAATCCCCGCACAGAGCAAATATCTGTATGACCTACAAGTAGTTGATTCAGGTCTATTTGTGAATGCGAATTTAAATGTTTGTAAACGCACCCATGATACAGGAGAAATTCCTTGTGAGGGAAAACGTTTTTATTTATAAAAAAATGTAACTTCCATGTTATGGTATTTATGTATTGTGATGTAGTTAATTATAAGTAACAAAGGCTTTTCACTTTCTGTTTTAATTGTGCTTGACCAACCTCGAGGTCAAGCGTAAACTTTTTTAAACAGATGTCATTTGTTTCACGATTCCTAAAACATTCTTCCGCAAGCGGTTATACTCCAAAGCTGCTATTTCAATGCAAATTCCCTGGAAGTCGTCAACTGACGCCGTTGGTACCAAAAATAACTAATCCTGCCCCGGATCTCCGCCTCACTTAAACCAACTTTAGAATTTCTTGGAAGTTTGGAGGGAAATAGCCTCAAAATAGCTACAATTATAATCATCCACATTTCCGCTGCGCACCTGTACACTGAACTTAGTATAATATAATGGAGGCACCTTATTACTTTGGAACATGCATCATAATTTAGTTAAGGTAGAGCTGCGAACATTATGTGGATGAGATGTAATTAGCAAAGAGGCTCCTAACAAGAGATCTAAAAGTCTACATGCTGAATACTGCTAGGCTATGGCACATGTTTCATAATCTGTCCTGAAGTTATTATTGTTCAATTTGACGAATTATTTGAATTCATAAATCAGATGGAGCTACGATAGCGTTGTCTTAATCTTAAAATCGCGATTAAAATGAATGAACACGAAATAAAATTAATGACCGGGAATCAACTAATAGCTGCGCCACTTACACCACCAAAAAGTAATTCAATGTTTAGGAAATCTATGAATTAATTGAATCATCGTTTTTTTATGATTGCAGCGTCTGACGTCATGGAAGGATATTACGACTCGTATTTCAATCTTATAATTACTTTGAACGTTGATGAGTTGATCAATAGAGCCCGTTTTATAATTCTATTTATATCTCTCTTTTCAATAAGATAAACCAAATAAACAGACTTGCAAACGCCTGGAACAGTTCAGTAGTTGGAGTATTAGCAATTGTTGTTGAGTTAGCTGCTGGTCAAACCGCAGTTACGGAACAGTTAACTTTGCATAGTTTAAACTGCAATAGTCAGGCGGGGCAAGGGCGCCATACTTTTTGCATAGATGATTTCGATGCAAAATATTTTTTTTCAGGGCTGACTTATGAGTGCACATTTATTAAATTTTAAATATTTGGAATGTTGTGGCTGCAAGAAACGACGATTCAATCAAATCTATCAATATTAATGCGATATTTTTTAATAAATTGAGATACATGGATATAGGCGCACTTGCCCCTGGAAACGGGGCAAGTGCGCCTATTAAAGAAAATACGCTAAAATCGTACGTTACAAGAAAAACAGATAATTTACATAATAGAACTTATACAAATAAGCGCATTACTCTTGGTTTTTTTTTTAATTTACGCATCCTACAGGCTACTACAGCTTCCATAAGAAATTTGGGGCAAGTGCGCCATAAACTAGGAATCAGGGGTTCTAAACACTTTAATGTTGTTTTTTTTTATTGTAAAAAGTATAAACTGCTGAATTTAAATAAAAATGTTTTCAGGTTTGGCTGGAATGCTAGATTTCTTTAATTAACTCAATCACAGCGTTATTTAAATAATACGAAAATAGGTAACAATTTTTCCTTTGACGCCATAGGACGTAAATACTTAGTAATCTAGTGGATGGCAAGCGAGAACTTAAATGGTAAAGTAGAAAACATTCCAGTCTTTATTGGGCTAAGGTATTTCAAAAACTGAACACGTTAAAATCAAGCAATAGTAAGTCTGAAGCTCAAGACTGTTTTACGAGGGCCTGATCGAACGGCGTCAACTGCTTGACATAAAGTTGCTCTAGACCAAGAAGGCTTCTCGCTTTTTCTTTGATAAGTACGAACCATTAAATGGTTCGTACTTATCTGCTATCTTCTTACAAATGGTTACCATTTGTAAGAAGATAGCAAGTAAACCCATCACCCAATGCCTTCTCATCATAAGCAGTAACTTCTCAATACAGAAAAACATGACCCTTACTCAGAGGCCGTCGGTTAAGAAAATATTTTAATCTTAATAGTTGACGACTTCTGGCTCGGGGGAAGTGCGCCATACTACTAAAAACTTAGGCGCACTTGCCTCACTTGACTAATTTAAGGTTAAGATTTTTAATTTACAAAAAAAATATGTATTTCACTATCTAAGCCTAAAATACAGATATAGATTTAAAGGAAATCTATCAAATTCTGTACTCAACTCATTGGTTTCCCGCAACACGTAAAATATTTTAAGATATATGGGGATTAGTAAAACGTGCTCATCTCTGGTAACAGGTTTAAATGACACTAAAATTAAAATGGCCGATATATTAATGTATGGTGAACAGAGGCATCTGTGATTTTGAAAAAGAACTGTGTTTTAGTTTGTTGTATGGATGTAACATGTCGTTAGTTATATTACATCAGTAGTTTTCGATATTTTTATGGTAGGTGCGCTTACCCCGTCGGCGCGCTTGCCCCGCCTGACTTAGTTTGTGTTCATTAAGCTGGGTTTATTAAAAACTGATTTTGATTATTTTTTATGTTAAGAAATTCGATGGCATTAAAAGTCACAATTTTGTGATATGTACGGCCAGCAAAAAATAAAAAATTATGAAAGTTTCTTAAAAAAAAATCGGCCTTTTTCCAGTAACATTTATTTTATTTGATAGACAATAAACATACAACGACGTAAATGAAATTTGAGTTAAAAACATCCATAGATATCTAAGAAAAATATAAACAACATTTACTGATAAGCCTGGTTACTTTTCTCTTTGCCTGACTCTACCGGTGTAGTTACTGAAAAAAAAATCAAAATAAAAAAAAGACATTGTATTTTTTGTGCGTTACGCATAAGGAGAATATTTTGGCATTTAAACTGCAAAATATGGAAGAGGGAAGGGGTAGCAGTTTGCGAATACTTATGAATAAATATGTAATCCAGCACAGGTGTGGCTCATAACGGCAAAGTCACGAGTTTTTCAGCGGTTTATAAACAAGTTCATTTATATTCAGATGCGACGCTCTCCCGGCGGCGCTCGTGTCGTATCGTCGTCGCCTCGTTACTATATCCCAATGTAACGCGATCACTCACACCACGATAATGCGAGGATAATGTGTATCTACTACCTTCCAATACCCTGACAAAATGTTTGTGAATTGAAAATGACATATTGGTGTACCTATGTAACGCTTGGTAAAATTCTAAAGAATTTTATTTTTTTCGTGTAATATCCATTGCAACTATGATATATTATATTTTTGTTATATATTTGTCTTTGTACTTGTAAATATGTTAGTATATTATTTAAATAGTATTAAAATTCATTATTTCTTTAATTTCTTTTATGTATTCTATCTAGGGTTCCGTATTTCAAATAGATTGGATTACTTTTTAGTCTGTCTGTCTGTCAAGTACCTTTATATTGGAAACGAGTGGAGATATCGATACCTCCACGCGTTGCCGAAAAAAGGATTTTTTCTTTTGAGCTACGGAACCCTGAAAATGATTGCAATGACTGGGAGAATAATTACTGCCTAGTGCCTACTGACTTTTGGCTTCATTAACACATCTAGATATACCAGATAATATTGTAGTTATCACAGTAAAAAAAAAGGAAATCACTTTTAAAATCGACCTGTAAGTTGTACTTATGACTGTTTTACCTGACATTTGCGAAAAGTCTCCAAAATGTTTCAGCAACATATACAAGAAACGAATTCTTTCAACTCAGAGCTACGTTCAGGTTTATTTCGCGAAAAATCGGGGTTTTCACAGACGATATACCAGAGCCCGCTGATAATATCACTCATATTTTTCATCTGAAATGGAGTCACTTCGACGAAAATTACCGTCAAATTACAAAAGAAAATATGACTAAGGTTTTATAGTTACCATTTTTTTATAAATTGTTTCAATAGATTAGAATAGTATAGATTATATTTATTCAAAGCTCAAAAAATCGGCACTATAAATACAATTTAAATCATAGAATTAATGTTGGTATAACAAAATTCGATGCCTGTACTCGGTTGAATTAAACCTGTATCACAGGCGTCATTTTCTAATAATTAGTTTTAGGACAACAAATTTCTCACCAATATTTAACATTTGTGAAAAAGGTTACTATGAGTTACATTACGGGATTATGGTTTCAATGATATCTTTGAGCTAATAAGTATGTACAGACGCCTGCACATCAAGCTACTACAATCTGTCAGATTTCTTTGATAGATTTTCGACTTTATTTATTTATTGTATTAGATTTAAGGTTCATTGGGAAAAATTGACAGTTTCGGGTAGCTTGACCTGCTGGCGTCTGTACAATGGAAAATAAATTGATAAGACCAACGTCAGGAACGTAAGGAAGAACCATGTAAAAGTTGCGATGATTGAATGACTCATTAACCCTTAATTCGACAAGAGACAAAAATCATGAATTTCTATTGTTTTTATTTATTTTTGTCATAGTAAGATGTTTTTTAGACCAGGAAAAATAATTTAAAAAATCTAGGATATCTAGATTTTCAGAAAATGCATGTCCAGTATTCTGGACATTGCCAGGTCCTCCATAAAGTAACAGTAAATATCGATGTGAAGTATACTGGACTTTGCCGAATTAAGGAATTGTGCGATAATTTTAAAAATATGATAAAAATGAAAAATCTTTGTGTATAACAAAATAATTTATTGCAGTAAAATAAAAAAAAATAATTACCTACTATTTATAGGTTGCGCGGCTTCAATACAATTATATAAAACACAAAAAGTTCATTCCTATTTTCTTATAATGACATAATTTCATAATTTTGACATCAATAATTATCAAAAACTACAGCTTTTTACATTAACTGTAAACAACAAGCTTCTGAAACTTCCACCATCTAACTTATATTATATAGTCAGTCAAAACTTTCCAAAACAATAGTTTCACTTAGTTGCTATGGTAATCGTAAAAACAATTGCTAATCCAAATACATCACAAATGCGCACCTCAATGGTTTTGCAAAGGACTACTTGGCTCTTTAGGTTCTTCTCCTTCAGCCTTAGGCTTTTCTTGAGAAAACTGAATGTACTGATATGACTTTAAGTCGTTTACCATCCCCGACATACCTGTCCAGACAGAGTTTTTGAAATGCTACTTACTGGGTTCATGGGATTATATAGCCTTGTGTTTCCCGCCTCTGTCCTTTTATATGGTATTGTCTTTTCTTCAATGCTGTACCTCATCTCATTTTCAGTGGATTAGTAGTTCGTCCTCACCTTCTCTAGAAGCGGCCTCATTTTCAAGTATTGATCCAAATTGGGACAGGAATTGTCTACGAAATGAATAACCCTGCATATGCATTCAAACCTTTTCAGAGGCTATAACGTTAGGCAATTGCTGGATATTGTAGTTTTATCATAGTAGTAAGATAGAGACACGTAAGATGGCAAATTCAATTTACCTGGCTGGTAGATGACAACAATTCTCTAATTAATGGGGCATGGATAGTTCTTCGACTTCTGGCTCGCTATTGTGTATTTCGTCGTCAGATGTATCGTCATTTCTGATGTTATTGTTGGACATGTTCAGGTTTTTCAGTGACGATGGATGGTGCATTTTCTGATAAGATTTCAACTTCCTGGCTTCAAATCTGGCTCTTTATCAGAATTGGTGAAGCCTTCTATGTCTAAAAGAGTTATATGGTGGTACTAAAGCTAATAATTATGACGCGCGTGGGGTTTTTCTGAAAACCTGTAAATAAAAGTATTGCTAGGTGTCAAGAAATAACATATAAAACGCATAATACGGATATTAGTTTCTAATATTTCCTATTTTTTAGTTTTCTGTATCATGGGCAAAGTCCAGTATACTGCACATCGCTAAACCATACTAAATCTTTGAAAACCTGGCAATGGGAAATATACTGGACACCCAAGTTTCACAGAAAATAACGCAAGATCTATAACTAATATTGTGATTGTAGTATAGGTATATATACATAAATACGTTACGGAATACACAGAGAATAAATAACTATTTACTGTCGAACAAAAATAAAATATAAATCGAGACTTACCGAGAGCGGTCGCGACGCGTTCTTCCTCTCTGACATTGCGCCAGCGAGTGACTGGCTGTGAGCATGTACTCATGTACAGTTATTTTTAATGTAGTAATATAGGATAAAAACAAACTGTTCGACACTAAACAAAACCCTAATATGGTAAAATAAATGCTATAGATTTTTTCAAACTGGACGTCCAGTATAGTTCCCACAATCGAATTAAGGGTTAACAGAATTAGAGATTTCATATCTAACTGACCAGCTGTGCCCAGCAGTTTTACCCGCTGCTCACCTTCTAAGAGTCATACCTATGCTACTTCTTGATAATTTAGCTTCATATTGGTTAAAATTGATCAAATAGTTTCGGAACCTATTTGGTACAAACAAAACTATCTTTAAATGTAGGTAAACTGAATAATAATTCGTGTATATTTCATTAAAAAACTACTGGTTTAAACGATCGTGCTAGATTTTATTTGAACGTTTTATTTTCTCGGTGAAAAGTTTGAGCACACTTTCAGTCGTTTTGTTGAGTTCAGAGGATGGTCATGAAAGCGGAATTGCAAAAACTGTTTGGAGAATCTCAGTACAAGTTTTGCTCGTCTGGGATATTTGCAAGTTATCAGTACTTTTTATTCATGTTTCATCCACTAGTGCAGAGGTTTGACTTGCAAAGTGAACATTCAACTAATATTAACTGTTTATTCTAAGTATATTAATGATAAAAAATAAGCTACAGAAACTAACTTATAAATAAACTAAAAAATTGCGTCATAAAATTCGTCATCCGCTCTGTCAGTTAGCAATGTTCCCAAGAGACTGGTCGCGTTACCGTTGAATGGCAATACTTAGCCTCTGGCCAAAGTAAAGCCAGCCCTTGGGTCACGGGAAGTGTCAACTAAACGTTTTGAAATACCTTTAACATGTCTGTGAGAAAAATGAAAAGATAATGGGTGTGTAACCTTTTGAGCAATTTAAAAAAAAAATTTAAGAAAAAACATTTTTTTTTAAATATCTCAAAAGGTTACACACCCATTTTCTTTTTTACTGTAACGCAATTCGAAACATTAATTTTATTTTTTGTATTGCAAAAAATAATAAAGCGATTCTCCAAAATACCTATCTTAATTTAGAATAATGAAGAATGTTCTATTTCTAAAAAGATTACAACAAAAGACGAAATAAACAAGGATACTTTACATTTCGAAATAGATCGCAAACAACGTGAAGTTGAAAAGTAATATTAAAGTTAAGAATTGCTCAAACCATTATGTCTACTTATGAAGAAAAGAAATGAGAACACAATATTGAACAAAATTTTGTTATTAAATTCGTAACTAAGAGAGAAGAAATATGTGACTTAAGTGGAACGAAATGGGAAACCAATTGTGGGAACAAGGGGCGACAAATTACGTAGGGGTAGCAAAAAAATACTGCTGCCTATGTATACTCACCCTTTTTCTACATGAGGAGAGTGCCAAAATGTACCACCATACACACTTGTAGATCAAGGTTTTGTGAAAACATGGAAGCATATAGGTTTACATAATGTAACATCTATGTGAAACTTTGGATACATAATAATAGCGCATCTAAATACATAATATTTGTAATAAATCTTGAGCGCTGTTCGCTAATTTACACTGATAAATAAATATTTTTTCATCAAGCACTCAAATATTAAAAAATGTCATAAAACTTGAAAAAAAAACAGGCAGTAGCTATTGAATTTGCACACCGAGGGCTCTGTCCAAATTTGCGACAAAACGGTCATATCCTTTGATTGCGTAGACTTGGAGAGTTGATTATTCCAAAACTAAAAGGGACCACAGAGTTGAGTATATGATTTAACTCGATACCTCATCCGTTTCCGAGATAAAGGGTATTGACAGAAAAACACAGACAGACGGACAACAAAGTGATCTAATAAGAGTTCCGTGTTTTGCTTTTAATATACGGGACCCTAAAATGTTAATCAAATGTCACTTAAAGCTCCCGTAATAAATACCAAAGTTACAAAAAGTAGTAACTTCAGTTTAACAAACAACATATTTTTAGAAGTCAACAACTTTTCTCGTTGTTAGCATCTACCTCCTAAGTAACAGAGTACGTTTTTTCTACAAAATACGTAAATATTCAGCAAGCTACAACTTGATGTTTCCAGATTTTGTTTACGAGGAAAAAATAAGCTTTTCTCCTACAGCGGACAGGCTTAGGAGGATTCATTCAGTCCCTCATGGATTATGTTACAAATCACTTTGTCTGCCCAAATTATTTTTTGAGTTCGCCACAAAAATATATACCCTCTCATTTTTACCCATTTGCCTCTAGAGTCAGTCGGGTTAGTGGTTTATGTTTTTAAGAAATTATCTTGAGTTAAAGGTTGTTGAGTTGGTTCTAAAATAAGACAACTAGTATTGCCAAGGGTATCGCATTACCTTATTATTTATTATTGTATTAACTCTTTTGCTGCCCAGAACTCAGCGTATGAGTCCAAAATATACGTATGGAATTATTTGGACTGGGCAGTGATAGGGACTGGGTTATGGAGGTTAGATAGGCAGTCGCTCCATGTAAAATACTCCTATTTAGCTGTATGTGGTTAGACTGGAAGTTGTCCTCAGCATAAAAAAGGCTAGTCAGATACTCTTTTACCAATATTACGTACACTGCTGAGACACATGGCCGCTTCTCAGGGAGATGGAGTGACCCACAATCTATCACACCCCCCACCAATGTGATTCAAATTTTTGGTGGCAGGACTTGCAGGTTCGGCTTGCCAGGTCAGTGTCTACCCGGGTTGCGGGTTGTTCGAAAGAGATACTGCGGCCTCGGAACTTAAATGGCAAAACAAGGAGCATAGGTGGGTTTTGATTAGTAAAGGTCTGACACTCCCCCCGCTTCGGCCAGACAGGGGGAAGTTGTTTGATGATTTCCGCGTGTGGAACAATGATTTGAAAAAAATACTTCCGAGTGTTGAACAAAAAAATACTGCTTGTTAACAAATAAAAAAAACTTATAAAACAAAACAGCGTCCTATTAGAGTCACTGACGGTAGGTAGGTACGCAAATTCTTTATCATGAGCCTACGCTCATAAAAGTTCTGTTTTCTTGGTCGTGAACAATGTAAAATTACCAAGTAAGCTTAACTAAATCAATTTTACTGTCGAACAGTGGGTACTAGCTTCTTGTTCTGCTTTATTAAGTATGCCACTGGGGCCAATTACGCAGTTAGAAATAAGATTTTCTCAATCTTTTGTCACAGATTGAAAATCAAAGCATTCATTTCAAATAGGCGTTACAGGCACTTTTTAAAAATACAATAAACATGGAATCTTTTCTCGAAGTTAGTTGCCCATCCCATGATTTACAATTGGAAAAAAATATAGATATTTATAAAAAAAAAAACGTGTTTTACATAAAGGAGAGAAATTTCAATTAAATTTTCCTTGTCATTCAGTTTCTTTGCTAAAAACAGACTTCCAATAAAACAGCTAAACAGTGGAAATTACTTTCAGAAGTCGGTGACTTTTGTCTGTTTTGTTGACTTTATTTCCAAAACTTTTTGAAATCGGTTTAAAAAGAAAGCAATATTTTTAGTTATGGCTGTATGGCATGAGGATATTATATGACATGATTTTTTATCGAGTAAGTATTCATTTTCTATTTCTAAAAGATTAGCAAATCATCCATATAGAAATAGGAGAAAAAAATATATATCATAGACGATACATAAACGACTCATAAACTACCCAAACAATATAAATAAAATTATATGGGACCACCTACTGCCTGACGCAGGTCCTCACCGGACACGGTAGTTTCGGGAGGTTCCTGCACATCATCGAGCGGGAGGAACGCCCGGGTGTCACCATTGTAACGGCGGAGCACCGCCGTGCCCTCGTGGAGGCGATCGGCGGCGGCGATCTCTCGCGTCCGGCCCTGGTTCAGGCAATGGTCCGGAGCGAGAGGGAATGGGAAGCGGTCACCACCTTCTGCGAAGCAGTAATGCTAGCAAAGGAGGTGGCCGGGCGTTTGAGGGAGAGAACATCTGCCCAACCCAGCCGCCGCGGGAGATGCCCCGGGCACCGGGCGCCGCGAGACGACTCCCGGCCACCGTAGATGCGGGCCTATGGACGGTGAGCAATGGGTAGCTCACCGTCTGTCGATTGACGACAGGCCGTGTCGACCGTGTCGTTCGTGTTTCACGCGCGCCTCAAAGAGATGTCAGCAAAGCAGAGGGGCTTGCCAGAGCCTCCGCCTGCCGGGGTTGCGAGTTGTTCGAAAGAGATACCGCAGCCCCGGAACGTAAAGGGCGATAGAAGAAACATGGGTGGGTTTTAGTCAGTACAAGTCTGACATGCCCCCCCGCTCCGCCCAGAGCAGGGGAAGTCATTGGATGATTTCCCACCCGAAAAAAAAGACCTTAGACGTTAGCCTTCAAAAGAGTTTGTGATAAAAAAAAAAAACAGTATGTAGCAATAGAGACGTTACAAGGCAAAGACGAGAGGTTTTAATCGCGTATGGTGAGTTCATTGGGTAAGTCGGTGTCCTGAATGAATTAATTCATTGTGGATGAAAGATTTCTTTTTGATTTTGTCGCTTATCAACCTCATCGCCCAAAACCTAAAAAAAAAGATGTTCATACAAAAATCATTATCATTGTAAAAGCATACTCACACGAACTCGGCGCATGGCAGCGACGATCTCAACCCGGCTGCTCGGGCGTGGCACGTCCATTGTCCCGATGTACTGCAACAAAATAAAACTTATTTAATTCCGATACTTAAGAAGTTATTAGTATTTTCTAAGTAATAAGGTTATGCCCCAAAATGAACAACATTTACTAGTTCAGCGCACAACAAAAATATCGAGCACGATATGAGGCGGAATGAGGCCTATTAGCCTATGTCCGTCTCCTGGTTCCCAACTATCTCTGTACCAAAATTCATCCAAATCGGTTTATCCATTAAAGCGTGAAGAGGTAACAAACAAACAAACAAACTCACTTTCACTTTTATAATATTATAGTAAGGATTGAACTAAAGAAACTACAGCATATTGCTATTTAAATTTTGAACGAATGAAAATCACAGTCACAGTGTTCAATATAGATAGCAATAAAAAGAACAACACAAGCGCAGCGCTTTAGAATCCGCTCAGCTAATATCAACGACAGCTTGTACAAGAATAACAAAGTAGTGCAAGATACTCAGATAACAGGTAAATAGTTCAAGCTTTCAATCTTAATTCCTTGAACAAAACATACAAAGCACCTGGCGAACGTTATTTCGAAGGATCATTTAAATCTTTTGTGTCTTATAGAGTTCGCGTCACGTGCTCACGTCACCCTCGCGTGTGGAGGGAGCATTATAATAAGATTATATCAGTGTCAAAGACCCTTAGTAATTTATTTAAATTATACTCTGACTCAGATGAGATGCATTTAATATCTACTAAAACTTCTACATCCTCTTTCTCATATATCTCAAATTGAATATGTAATTTGCAATAAAAATAGAAAAGGGTACGGTTCATACTTATTCTATTTTTTTGGACTTTGCCGAATGTGATTGTCCCGAATTTAATCCTAGTTAGGTCCAAAGGGATTTATTATTATAACTTTGGCGAATATTTGTTTTATTAAAAGTAGGTAGAATAAATCAATAAAATTAGTAATATTGCAGTGATACATGGTGTGTTAGTGCATTAATTAGTCATAATTTCCCTCTCTAACTCTCTCCCACCGTAAAGCCGAACACCGTAAAAACGTCCAGTAGAGTCATTAAGTACTTATGAGTGATTCTCCTATAAATAATGATGATTAAAAACCAAGAGATCACCAAACTTGACTCCAAAATGCTCTATATTGTCCATATAATCCCAGTATTTTATAAATTTACTGTAAACTTCCGTGATATTTTGCATGTTTGATTATGTATGCAAATAGCGCCTTAATTCGCAGGTATACATTAAAACATTCATGATTAATGAGGAGGGGATCAAAGTTGTCAGTACAATAAGCCCCAAACATAAAATAATCTGTTTGAGGGCAAATCACGTTTATGTTAACACAGATTTTACGAAGCAAAGATAAGTAAGAAAATCTCTTAGCAACTAGTTCAATCTAAGTGATTAAAGAGATAAATTTTATTAAAAAGCTGCGTCGTTTAAAAGTGGGTAGTCAAGATAAAAATTAAGACCCAATTACGTCGTTCTGGGAATCCAATATCCTAGATAGTCGCGGTAGGATCTCCACGGAGCCTAGCTTAGTTAATCGAGATAATTTTCAGGCTGCTAGAAAAGTACCTGCCGAAACTTAGTTGAAGAGGCAGCTGTTTATGATTCTTACAACTTCCAAAATGCTACCTACTTTCATTAAGTTTAAATAACTGAGTTTCCGCATTTACATATTGTATGAGGATGCTGTAAAACTATAGTTAAAGGATTTGGCTTACTGGATAATATTTTCCTTTACAAACTGAGCTACTCAAAGCTGTGAAGATATTCTAGGCGACTCAGCGATCCAAGGCAGGGCAGCTTCAAGCTTGACCTCTTTGGTAGTAGGCTACCTTTGTGAGCGGAGCCTTTCACGTGGCGAGACTCGAAAATAACCGAAAATGTTGGTTTAAATGCAGGAACTAGATTGCTGTTGCTGACACTTTTGAACCCTTGTAGAGAAAGACTGAACTTGAAACTTCAGTTGCGTGATGCACGTTTATCGATGCCTAACTGACGCCACATAATTTTATGAAGTTCAGCGTACTCTAACATTACCAACGTGAAGTCGAAATTCAACTAGTTTTGTTTAGAAAACGTCTTATTGAAACTTTGAAAAAGTATAATGACGCGTTTTCTTATTTCGTTTGCATTAAATAAGAATTGTTTGGAAAATTTGCTTGTGAGTAAATGTTGAGCATAAATTAATTGATTTTGAAACGGAATAATGAATTTAGTTAAAATAAACAATAGGAACGGAGTTGTTGCTCTGGTGCCAAATTCATTGAGTGTAAGTGGGTAAGCAGGTTACGTCAAAGACGTGTAAATGTCTTTGACGTAAGGTAGTTGTTCCGACACACATAGTTATGTCATAATATAGTAATCCACTGTTAATCTGAAGGCCTTTGGTATAAGCACTGCTTCAGGCGAATTAAGAAATTAGTTTGAATTATAGTGATCACTATTTAATCTTGATCACGTTTAAGATTTTGTACCAATATTGAAACTAACCGCTCGTGGATACAATTAACTCAACAAGTGAAAGAGTTTTTAGGTTATTACAACTTAATTATTTGCCGTCGTAGACTTTTTTATGGGGTGGGTATTATTTACAAATGAGAAATCATCAAATAACTTACCCCGCTCTAGGCGGAGCGGAGGGGGGGGGGAGTGTCAGACTTTTACTTACTAAAACCCACCCATGTTCCTTCTATTGCCGTTACGTTCCGGGCCGCGGTATCTCTTTCGAACAACCCGCAACCCCGGAGCCGTCGTAGCCTTAATGCTACACAAGCCAAGCCGATTGGCTGGCTTGTGTAGTGCTAACATCTCATATCAGAAGCTTGTTATTCGATGGGTAAGACGAAAAATTACGCATGACATCTAATTATCTTGTCATTATTTAATATTCTTGCTAATCAAAACAGTAAAGAAATTGGTTGGAAAGTTACGCACCATGAAACTTAAATATTTTAGAGCCATTTGAAAGCACTTTTTTTTGTGCGTAAACGGTTTATTTTTACGAAAACTCTAAGTTAGTTTACTAGACTAATAGTAGTTAGTTCACTAACTTATTAGTAAATTCAAGTATTTTTTTGAGATATGTTATTAATTTCTCTGTAATTCTTTTCGCGACTTACCCGAAAAACTTGAACGGAATAATATTTGAACCTTACTTCACTACACGGCGCTAGGTAAAATAGCATTTCAGGCGAGATTGTCCGAGAGTCATACGCACTCTTAAAGTAAAATCTCCGAAAAGAGCTGTTTAATTTATTATTTTAGCACCTAACTTCGGGTTTTCCTCATCTACATAATTCCGGAGGTGACAATTTGTCTTTTCAGCCTGCTAATTTGCTTCCGTGCGCACAAGATAAAAGAAAACAATTATTTTTCAGTAACATTAAGATGCTTTTTACGAGCGCCTGAATAATTTGTAGCGGCAAAAAGTCGAGTGTAATCGCTACCGAATAATAATATTAGGCGCTGTGTTGACACCGAGTAATTCTTTTGGTAGTAAAAAGGTAAAAGATTTTATTATAATCTATAAACTTCTTTCTCAATTTGTGTTTAACGATCCATGTTTTTACGATACCTATCCCCAACGTTTTGTGAACGATTTCACTTATAGCTATTTCTTTAAAATTTGTCCGATCTGGTTGTAGATGGCCCCATAATTACCTGCGGCGGAATTATCATCATTTGTCTAGGCTTTTCCCTACTTTGTTTTAATCATATGCCCAGCTCTTCCCCAACTAAGTTGGGATTCTAGGGAAACCGGATGCAGAAAAATTACTATTTGTTACATCTAGACTGCTTCTCGAATCTCCACAACCCAGTTAATGATGGGTACTACGATACGTCTTGGTAAGCCTGGCTAAAAACCAATGACATTCTTTCCTCTGATGATCGACCTTGGCTAAGGCTACTTAACCTTAAATATAGGTACCTGTGGTTGATCCCTAGTATTTAACCATGAGCTCTTTTTAACTGCGTAAAACATTTCAAATGATAATAATTCATCAACATTTAGCTTTATTTTACGTTGAGAATTCCAAAGGTTTTGAAAAATTATTCGAAATATAATAAATATTCCATTAACGGTCGGTGTTGATGTAGGTTAAGACTTAGGTATCTCTGCTAACATTTACAGAATTGTTATAAAGTTAAGTAGGAAAATGGAAATGCAAAATAATTCGCCATGGGAGGTCATACACCCCTCGAAAAGGAAACGAATTTTCGCTTGTACAATAAACGCCGTACATGAGCAATCCCTTTCGATTTCCGGCCACGGGTAGGCGTCCTTTTGTGTAGTAATGTTGATTTGACTAAAGGAAGATTTCACACTTTATCATCTTGGCGTAACTACGGAACTTTTACATTTAGTCATTTTTGAGTCCTTACTCTGAAACGGTATTTATTTCAAGGTTGGTATGTTTCACATTGGTGATTGGTGATAGATATAAAAACATTACCCTCCTTTGCGGCGCGCAGTCGGGTTAAAAGAATAGAACAGATTGTTTAGTAAAATCATGAAGAGCAGTGCCACGCAGCACCTAGGGAGAAGCGGTAGGTACCTCGTGGACTTGATTTAATCTCACACGCATAAGATGGCGAAGAACACATCATAAGCCTGCACTCCCGTTAACTCTTGGTTTTAGAACATTCTAGAACAAAAAATCTGAATATAATGACGGGAGAACCAGTGCATTTCGGCTTTGTAAAGGGTATTTTTCTACCCAATAGAATAAAAAAGCAACCAAATCAAGGGCATATGATGTCGTCCAACCCGGACTGGCCCTGGGTGGTAGAATACAGCTAGAGAGGAGTCATGTGAACGAAACCCCAATGTTGGTAACATTAGAGGCTGATTAGATTACGTATCTTAATAACCTAATTATTACCAAAACTGTATAATGTATAATTATTTTGCTGCTGATTATGTAGACACAGAGATGAAAGAGATTCCTTACACGTGTATATTCAATGTTAGGCGTATAAAGGGATAATAATCAGTTATTATGAATAAACATACAACATCTTACCACATCAGCAACAACATAGCTTACTAATGGAACATCTCTTCTACATTATAAAATAGGCACTTCGAAACAGATTTTGTCTGCTTCTGCTTCATGCCTTATCTGTGGAACCAATTTTGCTCTGATTGACTTGGATGCTGTTTATTAGGAACGTTCCAATTGATTTTCGCCAGCTCAGCGTTGCTTAGATTTTAGTTGTATTAACAGTATTCTATACTAAAAAATAAATTTAATGAATATTATCAATACGGGACTAACTAAGTTTTTACATTCGTTCGTACTGCAGAAAAAAGGAAGCTGTTTAAATTTCGACCTTATTTGCATTGTTACATGTTTCAGCAACAAAGAGTTGAACACACGCCACGAAGACGGAGCGACTCGGGGGAAGTGCCGCGCCGATGCGGTCTCACGTACTAAAAGAAATAGCAATAACTTTGTAACATGAGAACAAAATAAAATGTAAACTTGAACAGACACGCGACAAAGAAGATAATATGAACAGAAAACACGTGTTTCCAAGTATGGACAAAGTTTGATAAGGTTGGGGATGATTTTCAAAGTTTAATAACTTTCTCGTCTACAACTAAGGTGTCATAAAACCTGATACTGACTGACCTAGAAAAATGCTTTCGTCTTAATAAAATTGTTCACATTACACTAACCTATCTACAATTAATAAACAGACTGAATCTCAATCAGCCATGCGAACAATCTCGTATGATCTTCTCAGAGGGCGAAATTTCCGCCCCAACTAACATTGCTGTGGAAGCACATTGACAAAATCCTTTATGCGCCCAATCTATGTTACAAATTAATGACGCACACTCTGTGGGCACGAACTAGAGAGGGCTCACGATAAAACGACTGACGGTACATTTTTCAAAATTCAACTGTCTGAAATTAGTAATAAGAACTACGGTAGGTACAGCTAATTTTGACTATTATGCTGGTTGACAGTAATGTACCGTTTCTTATTTCAGTATTTGATTACAGAACTACTTCAATTTTAATTAAGATTTTTTTTCAACAATATATTCCTCCTAAAATTAAAAACTAAAGCTCAATATGGATTCCAGCAACATGTCTTCATTTAAAAACGTATTGTTATGTTTGACTTAGATAAATACGTATAATTTACTCTTTATTTTAAAAAAAATATGAATGTTTGTCCCCTATGTGAAAATAACCAGGTATAGCTTGTGATGACACTTTAGTAGGTCACTTTGTCTGCAAAGGTTTCTTCACAACAAAGTCCAATACGTACGACGACTATAGCTTGTTTCAAATAAAGAAAACAAAAATACAACAACCTTTAACAAACTTCAAACTGAAACACTAGGCAGCTTTAACGATCTGTAGTATTCTACCAAATTCTAAGTGTTTTCTTTTATCTATGGTAGAAATCGATTCATCATTATCATTGAGCAAGCTTTTGCGATCTTACACGTTTTCATTTATTAGAGATATTCAAATACTTTCTTTGGGGGTATTATTGAAGTAGTAGCAAGTTTCGTGTGACATACGGTTTGATTACGGTTGTAGCAGTGGCTAAGCGTTTTACTGCTCCGTTACATGTCGCGGGTTCGATCCCCGCACGTAACAAATATGTGTATTACCTACATATAGTTGTTCCGGGTCTGGTTGTTTGTGTATGTGACATTAAATGTTTGTAAACGCACCTACGATACAGGAGAAATTCCTAATGCGGAGCAACATTTTTTTTAAATAAAATAAAAATACTTTTCTGTAACGAGCCATTTCCGATAAGATTACTTACTTTGGCTGTTGTTATTGATTTTTAATATCTTCCTCGTAAACGTAAATAAACGTGGCTGAAAGTATATAATTTCCGCTAATTATAATTAAAAAGTATTGATATTTTCTTTGGTTTGTTTTCATTTATTTATCAATGTCAAACTGTTAGGTCAACTATATTTTTTATGAATATTTAATGCTTTTCATAGGTCAGTCTACTTTGCAAATAGTTTTTTTAAATTGTTCTTTTATCATAATATCCTTCTTTCTGTTCATTTTTAATCCTAATTGTTAAAAACTAACAAATGATTGTCCTTGCTGGATACTTTAAAATGCTGAATAGAAAATGGAAAGGTTTTTGAACATAGAAAAAAAGTACGTGATTGTGCTTGGCTTTTAAATTTTTGTTCAAAGATCGATCCTGACTGTTTTCTGTACTGAATTTTACTTTATCTATAAATTTGCAATGCTGTAAAGTGAACCATAAATCTAAACTAAAGTGAAATTGAGTTTTCGTTTTACTATTTGAGGCATCTCGTGGTTCACCAGCCACGACATGCTACACATGACGGTGTAAATGGTGGTCACGGTCACCACAATGGCCACCATTTACAGACGCATGATCAAAGTGCCGCACGATGTGTTGAGACGCTTCTAACCGTCCTGGAAACGTTCGGTCTCGTAGACCTCATCGTGCTCGGCTCGCTCGTATTATGTGTCGACGTCGTCGCGAACCCCCGACGACTCTATCGTGCACCTACTCCCCGTGGCCGCGGAGCTGGAAATGAATCCTCTACCCTTGCGAACCTACTATTTTTTTTATTTACATTTTCACTTTTGATCCTGTGACTTGCAACCAACCTCTGGCCATACAGGCTTGCGGCTGGTCATAACATTATCCTTACTAATATTATAAAAGCGAAAGTGAGTTTGTTTGTTTGTTACGTCTTTACGCCTAAATGGCTAAACCGATTTTGATCAATTTTGGTACATAGTTGAAATGAGGGAGATAGAGGGAAGAAAAGGGAAAACTTAGCTTTGTTATTACAATAAATAAGGCGCAAGGGCAAAAACTACAGGTAGCAGGTACCTGCAAATCAGGAAAGGGGAACCGTGCTACCCCGAATAGCTAGTAATATTTTTTTTAAAATTGCCCCATACTCTTAGGAATTTCTCCTGTATCGTAGGTGATATAAATATCGTAGGTAAAAGATTCGATTAAACAGTAAGAGCTTCCTTATTCCTTTTGCGGTTTTACAAAATTTTTTTGATTTGTTGCTTCACCCTCAAGGAGGTCTGGGCCACAGTCCAAAAAGCCCTTATATATCCGCATAATTAAATTTAAAATAACTGTCGAAATTTGGGTGCCATTAGGTATACCTCTGCCTTAACCTCCAGAGATTACAGAGGTAAAGTAACAATGATGATACCGCCTTTTAAAACCAAGAGCTAAATAACTGAGCTATATGTTCATGTCTTAAAAAGAAAAGAAAATCGCCTCTAACTTTTGTGTTATTAATCGAAACGTTTTTTGCCAACACTTTGTTCCAATTATTCTAACTCAAAAAGACGGTTTAGTCGCAAATCAGCGTTAAGCTCATACTGCACACCCTCATTCGTCACAATTTATCGTATCTAAATGTGAATAAAGTACGAGCGTCTCTCTACGTGTGAATAATGTTTCTGTTCGCAAACCTATTATTTATGTTAGTTTTGTGTTATTTTCTTGCAATGAAGAACTCCATTATTATTCACCTACATTTTTAACCTTGCCATTTTAAAATATTCCTTTATAAAAACAATTTTTTACTAAATACCATGTTATTTTGATTTTTAAGCAGTATTTAGAAATCAAACGAACAATAAGAATCTAGGTGTTGTAACACGTAACGTAGCCATAAATTTAGCAAAAAGCATGATTTACCCATTGAGTAATAATAATAAAAAATGGCCAATGACGGGATTGCCAAGAGCTTTGACGTACATCTATCGAAGCTCTAAGCTCTAGCTCTATCGAAGGCGATACGGCCCGCATTGTGAGGAGGTTCCTCCCTCTGGAGCCGTGGCCACTGGTAGCTTGAACCCTACTCCCGATACCGGCGAAAACCTACTCATATATTTCAAATGTGTTTTTTTTATATATTTTATAAAAAAAAATGTTAAACATGAGTATTTAAAATGAATAAATGACAAAAAATATTACGTATTAAATTTATTAATTAGAATAAACAAATTTTTACATGTATGTGAATCACCCGTGTGTATAAGGTTCCTGTGGTAGGTAGTTAATCAGTTGTATTACAGGTATTTAAATACTTAATACATTTTTCATGTGAGTGTGTGTAGGATGATATATGATATGGCGAGAAAGGAGTTGTCTGATGAGCTGTCGAGTTAGAAATAAGTATGGCAGATGCCTTATTGATGGTTTTTCATAGATTAAATCTTGTTAAACATAATGCCTGCATGGAAGTTAAATCGTTCATTCTATCTCTCTTTTGGAAAAATCCCAGTTAAGCTATAAATAGAAAATGCAAGAAACCTTTTTAAATATTTTGTCTTGGGAACTCAAGAGCTTATGAAAACACATAGCACTTTGCACGGTATTTCCAGAAGCTGTTAAAGCTCTGTGAACATCTAGTTGTTACCATTTGAAAGCTCTTCGCACGTCGTTATTTAACATTTGCAATTCTACCCGGAGGGCGCTGAATAAATAAATATAAGTAAATCGCGACACAATGCATGAGGAAGCTGAATTCAAAGTTGTATCAGACCTTTTTTGCTCGCCGACAGCTTTGCCATTCATTTTGATGTAGGTGCGTATCAGTTTCTTATTTTCCATGTTATTTTATTTACTGACATAAAAATCTGTTTACGTACACAAAAATTGATCAGTAAACATACAGATTTAATACTAAAATTTTACTGGATCCAATTTGTTTTAATGGAGGAGTCTGTATGAATGCTGATTTTGAATGTCAAAGGAACCACCCAGCGTCTCCTCTAATTAACTAATTGGAAACTCCGGTATGAATAAGATCATAGTTACTTAAGGAGGTACTTATTTTGTTTACAAGAGACTTACAGTGGACGTTGGCAGTCTCGCATTGTTGAGGGAGCTTGGAGCTTGTGTCTTCTCTTTTTCATATTTTTGTAAAAGAAACTGAATGTTAGGAACTTTTAATTGACCGTATTACCGTGGGCTGCAAGCGGAGAAAAAACACACTTCTGCAATGAACTACTTGCCCGGGTTGGTACGAAGATGAGTGACCATCCATTACATACCCAGTTCTTTTCATGCCTTGAAAAGCACGTTAAGCCGTTGGTTCAGGTGGTAAGGATTAATTCCGTTCTTGAACCAAAAACGAATAATACCACTTGTATTTGTTTATTTCAATTCATATTTATTTTGTATTTCGAACAGTTACCATCATTAAAAAAACAAACGTGTTGCCAACGAATACCTACAAACTGAATTTTGTACAGCTCACTTTTTATGTGATCGTATTTGAATATAAAACGTTAACAATTCACTTTATTCCAATATTTGTAAGAGAGGTATATATATTGTTCTATTGATACAAAATTCTAAACAACCAATCAGATAAAAGTCTGCCTGAAATGTTGTGCTTTGACTCATACAGAAATGGTATAAATAACTGACTGTTTTGATTACTTAAAAAATGTTATACTTAAATTATATTTTCTGTGATATACATATTACAATTGTTACACAAGTAGCATTTTTTTTTAATAATTAGTTGATTTTGTGAGATATTTTGTATTTTTATTTAGGATCGGAAGTTATCTTGTTTGGTTTTTGCGAAATATACAGTAATAAAGGGGAACTTAAATTATAATACAGTTGTATTCATTTATGAATTTGACATTTGCTGTTTTTTTTTTGTTAATTACAATGTCTTGACAATTTAATCATCGCTATTTGCCCTTATCTCAATTTATTTGGGGTCGGCATCGGTATTTAATAGGTACAAAACATTTTTGGCGACTGTAACTTATTTACATTAGTTTTGGTATTATATAGTATAAACAATGGTATAGTTCGGAATAGAAAGTGAATATGCGTTGAAACAAATACGAGTGGTATTATATAGGTCTGACAACCATTCTTACCAAGATATCGTTAACTAACTGGGTTGTGGACAGTGTCAGATAGACATGTTAAATACTGGCTTTCAGATGGTAATATTTTCATGGTGTTATTTTTAAATAGATATCGTTATAAATAACTGCTTTGCCCCGGCATGCGTTGCTATGCAATTTTCTACCTTTTACCTGCCCTACCTTTTCTTTGCTATAAACCTCACGGAGCCCAAGACCTTTCCAACGAATGCAGATCCGTGGAAATCGGTTCGTGCGTTCTGGAGTTATAGCGTGAAGAAGGAAAACCCGACTTATTTTTATATAGTAGATTCAGTTCCCATTCAAATTAAGACGTGCTTAAAAGATATATGAGTTCTATATTGACCCCACCACAGACTACTATTATTGATTGTGGGATGCAACTAGTGAGGGGCCTGCATACCCAATACGCCGTGATGGACGGATACCAGTTGACCTCTCTTACACAGATGTTTTTTTTTTCTAAAATTCTCTTAAAATCCTTAAAGTGTCTTATAAATACTATTAATTGCTACAGCAACCAATTCTGAAGAGAGAATAAATT
The DNA here is from genome assembly GCA_958449745.1 of Ochropleura leucogaster. Classification (NCBI taxonomy): domain Eukaryota; kingdom Metazoa; phylum Arthropoda; class Insecta; order Lepidoptera; family Noctuidae; genus Ochropleura; species Ochropleura leucogaster. The sequence goes on from OY288200.1 coordinate 11,923,083, forward strand.
AATTTGCAATTATAATTTCAGGTAATGTTTTATCAAAACCTGTTATTTTGTCCCAACTTTTCGCTTCACGGGACCATATTTATTTACATAAACATTTTATTCAGAAGAAAGTAATTAAATAAGGCTCTATGACCGGATAAAATATATTTAAATTACACCAAGTTGTTGAGGATCTCTGTTTAACTTCTTAAATCATATTTTAAAACTTCAAAGTGCGCCATCTAACTTTTGGGATTAATCTTGATTAAGTATCGTTGTTTAAGATATTGCTCTAAACATTTTTTGTTTGGACAATCTTTTTTCTTAATTTTATTGTTTTTTATTTATTTGGAGGTTTTAAAATTATCTGAGTACATGTTTATTAGAGTTTTATGAATACGCCTTATGGTTTTGGAAACTATTAGGTCTTTTTAAAAATGAACTAGTCGTTGGGTTCAATAGTGCTTCAAAGCATAATCATAATTATAATATGCACATTGGATATGTCCTGTTGTGTATGTACAGTATGTACTGTATGAAATCTGGTTCTTCAAACCTACCAGACAGTTGTGTTGCTGGGGAGTTTGTCCCGGCACTTCTTCCCAGCTAAAACACTACGAAGTTCTTCGAAGGGCGTTCTAGGGGACTGTCTTATGTAATTGATGTTCAAAAAGTGCTGTTCATCATCCCACGCTGGATAAATGACTTTTAATTTTGATTAATAGCAAAACGAGTGCGTTAAAATTACGATTAGCCCTTTGAAAAATGGGGTTTTATGGAAACTGATTGAATTAAGAAATTGAGCTGTGTTGTGTACGAGTTTGTTTTGGAGATTCAACTCGTTTTTTGTTATTTATTTACATCCAAAGTTGCATTATAAGTAACAAAAAACAAGTCTTTGTTGGCTCAAAACTTTTTAATGGCTTATTATTTTAATTTTTTTTCCCACACTTAATAATGAAATAAAACGATATTATGATATTAACTGTGGATGTAATGTAAAACAGTGGAGTAATTTTCCCCGAAATGTGTATTAGATAGTATAACAACTAGTTCAACATTAAGATAAAGTCCCATAGTCTAGTCAACATGTTCAAAAACGTGTTAAATAGAAATAAAGCTCCTAAAAATATGTGCGATGGCTCATTCGATTCGGAATGACGTCTAGAAAAATGTTTTTTAAGGGTATATTAGCACATAAAAAATTGCGATTGTTATTAACAAAATAAGATAAAAAAAAAGGTATTTCGTTTTTCCTTAATAACTTTTAGAATAATAATATTTAAGGAATTTTGAAAAAAGATCCTAAAAGAGGAGAAAATTTCCAATAAAAAAGTCCTAACTCCCAGAACTCTATCTATATTATTTATAATTTTTTTTTAACGCTGAAAATAGGGCTCCGCGAGGGTGTTACGGCATAGGCGCGCCGCCCAAAAAGCCGGTATATCACCTAAAATGATTTTTTTTTAATATTAAATGACAAATTAAAAATTTGAAAAAATTATGGTGTAATGTAGACACTTGAACAAAAAAAATCTGGGCGAAAAAATTTTTTTTTGTCGATTTTTCAAAAAGTTACATCGTTGTTAATTAACCAATTTTTTTCCAATCTCTGTTTTTATAAATTACGGCATAACAATTAAAATAATTGATCTATAAATTTTTCGCTTCGTGGAGCTCTTTTTATTTAGGTACTTAATAAAGTTATGCAAAAAAAATTAATTAAAGTTAATTATTTTGTTAATTATATTTTTTTTAAACTAACTAAAAATGAAATTTCTAAAAAATGTTATTAAAAAAAATTTTTTTTGGTAATGTATTATTATTGCTGTTTTCGCATCTAATATAGCTATTAATTAACAATGGAAAAAAAATTTTTACGTCATTTGTTAAGAAATTGTTTATAAACAAATAGACTATTTTGGGATTTTTAAAAATTTTTTTTTACTATCTTATAGCATAGGTGGAATAATGATTTAAAAAAAAAAAAATTTTTCTTAAATATTTTTTTTTATTGTTTATAATCGTTTTTTTCATATTTCAATTGTTTAAATAATTAGTTAAGAAATTATTTTATTCTTAAAAATAATCATTGACCCTTTTCAATGGAATGACAGAGAAATAATTTTTTTTTATAATTAATTTAATTGTTTATTAACTTAACAATTTGTTATAAACAAATTATATTAACCGTTATATTTTTTTTCGAAAACTTCAAAAAATTACAAAAACAACCATATATAACAAAGTTTAGAAAAAAAATTATTTGTATTTTTTACAACACTTTTAAATATTACATAATAATGAAATTACAGCCGTTACATTATTTGTCAAGTTAATCATTGCTATAACTTTTAAACTATTAGAGATACGGTAAAGAACATTCAAATCATTTTTGTTAAGGATTTATTTATCTTTAAATAGAATTCAAAATCGATTCTGTAACTATTATTTATCATTTGTTATAAGCATTTATTTATAAAATTGTAGATTTTTTTTCATTTTTTAAAATTCCATAGATTATAAATTGTTAAATAATATAGATACAGCTACGGACTAATTTCATTATTATGTAATATTTAAAAGTGTTGTAAAAAATACAAAAAAAAAATTTACTAAACTTTGTTATATATGGTCGTTTTTGTAATTTTTTGAAGTTTTCGAAAAAAATATTACGGTTAATATAATTTGTTTATAACAAATTGTTAAGTTAATAAACAATTAAATTAATTATAAAAAAAAAATATTTCTCTGTCATTCCATTGAAAAGGGTCAATGATTATTTTTAAGAATAAAATAATTTCTTAACTAATTATTTAAACAATTGAAATATGAAAAAAACGATTATAAACAATAAAAAAAATTATTTAAGAAAAATTTTTTTTTTTTAAATCATTATTGCTATGCTATGCTATGCTATGCTATAAGATAGTAAAAAAAAAATTTTTAAAAATCCCAAAATAGTCTATTTGTTTATAAACAATTTCTTAACAAATGACGTAAAAATTTTTTTTCCATTGTTAATTAATAGCTATATTAGATGCGAAAACAGCAATAATAATACATTACCAAAAAAAAATTTTTTTAATAACATTTTTTAGAAATTTCATTTTTAGTTAGTTTAAAAAAAATATAATTAACAAAATAATTAACTTTAATTAATTTTTTTTGCATAACTTTATTAAGTACCTAAATAAAAAGAGCTCCACGAAGCGAAAAATTTATAGATCAATTATTTTAATTGTTATGCCGTAATTTATAAAAACAGAGATTGGAAAAAAATTGGTTAATTAACAACGATGTAACTTTTTGAAAAATCGACAAAAAAAGTTTTTTTCGCCCAGATTTTTTTTGTTCAAGTGTCTACATTACACCATAATTTTTTCAAATTTTTAATTTGTCATTTAATATTAAAAAAAAATCATTTTAGGTGATATACCGGCTTTTTAGGCGGCGCGCCTATGCCGTAACACCCTCGCGGAGCCCTATTTTCAGCGTTAAAAAAAATTTATAAATAATATAGATAGAGTTCTGGGAGTTAGGACTTTTTTATTGGAAATTTTCTCCTCTTTTAGGATCTTTTTTCAAAATTCCTTAAATATTATTATTCTAAAAGTTATTAAGGAAAAACGAAATACCTTTTTTTTTATCTTATTTTGTTAATAACAATCGCAATTTTTTATGTGCTAATATACCCTTAAAAAACATTTTTCTAGACGTCATTCCGAATCGAATGAGCCATCGCACATATTTTTAGGAGCTTTATTTCTATTTAACACGTTTTTGAACATGTTGACTAGACTACCACAACGAAGTTGGTTTCAGTAGTTGTTTATCATAATTATTCTCATCCTTATATCTACATCAATGTAAAAAATCAGGATCAGTGGAAATTGAGTCGATTTAAAGGTAGTTCGAAAGGTTTTCAGGAGAACACAAAAGGCTGTAACGACCTCTTCATGATTATAACACATTCATTTTCCTGCCCTTGTCCCATTCCATTTGGGGTCGGTGTAACACGTGTTCTTCTTCCATTCTCCCGTATCAGACATCACGGCATCATTTACTCCTTTCTCCTTCATATCATTCCTTACACAATCCATCCATCTTTGCCTTCCTCTCGCTCTCCGTTCTTCAACATTCAAATCCATCACTCTTTTAGTCACAATAGCACCTTGTATAAAATTTTTTTCTTTGGCAAGAAGAAGTGGCGAAGGGCAGGGCGTTTTTGTGGGACTGTCTCTTGTAATCTGACGTTCAAAAAGTGCTGTGATTTTGATTGAGCATAAAACGGTATTTTACAAAAACATAGTAATATCTTACATTAGAACTTCCCCACAAATATCTTTGCCAAACACACAATACATCAAAGCCCGGAAAACAATATACGTACATCATAAATGAAGTACCTACCATGCGCTCATATACGCCGTTGTTATTGCACTTTACAGAATTTAATGTAGTGTGAATCGTTCCTCGTGGTTTGAAGCGGGACGCGGCGGTATGCATACTCACATAGTGAGAATTGAGGTCTCATTTTGACATGACCACCACGCTTTGACCTGGGTGGGTTAAACAGAGAAGTGTTTGCGAAACGAATTTGCCTCTAGTGTCTGTTTCCATATTTTGATTTTTTATGGTATTTATATTCGTGTCTGGTGAACCCAAAGCATTTATTTCAATTAGACAATTACAGGCAATTTCGAATGTCATAATAACAAAAAAATGCTGCTACAGTCCCAGTCACAAGGCATAATAGCTTTTGAAAGTACTGTAGTTGGCCATAAACTTACATCGGTATTCGAAGAAATGTCGATCAAATAACTGACTTACACAAAACTTTGATCCTCACTCGTCGACTTATATGTTAGTATGATCCTTACTAATATCATAAAAGCGAAAGTGAGTTTCTTTGTTACGTCTTCACGCCTAAATGGCTGAACCGATTATGATGAATTTTATAGTATAGTTAGGACCCTGTAGTATAGTTTGGACCCTGGAGACGGATATAGGTTATTTTTTTTAAACAAAGAGATATGAGGGAGAAAGAGGAAAGAAAAGGGAAAACTTAGCATTGCTATTACAATAAATAAGGCGCAAGGGCAATAACTACAAGTAGCAGGTAACTGTAAATCAAGAAAGGGGAACTGTGTTACCCCGAATTTAACACGAGCGAAGCCGTGGGCAAAAGCTAGTATAATAATATGAATACACGCCTCTTTGATACATGGTGCAAATGCACCATTGTTATAAGTTATCATATCTAGTTTTTTATTGTTTCAACTAAAACGTGGAATTGTTCATGGGCCGGTAGCAATTTTCTTAACCCAGGTTTATGGCGAAGAGGGTACCCGGGAAAAGTAGTAAAAACAGTGGCATGATACCATCAGGGAACTGGAGCGTATAATCACGTTAAGAGACACATTTCTAAGTAGGGTCGCCTATCATTTTATAATTTAAAAAGTCGAGGCTTTAGTATAATTTAGTACTTAACAAAAAGCCCGATATCTTTGACTGAAAATTTGAATAAGTCTGGACATTTTACTTTCTAAGCAAAAGCGCTTGGTTTACCCCTACATTTCGGATGGAAAATGATTAAATACTAGTTGGCGCCCGAGGCTTCGCACGGGTGATATCGAAAAAAAAAGTATTCTATGTGGTATTCCAGCCCATAATCTACCTCTGTGGCAAATTTTATCAGCCGTTTTGACATGAAAGGGTAACAAACATCCATACATTTTCAAAAACATTCGTATTTATAATATCAGTAGGATCTTCCTTTGATATGGACGGAACGAGAGGGCGTGTCAGACTTTTGACTGACTAAAGCCCATGCATGTTGCGTCTGTAGTTGTAGGGGCCCGCTGTAGGTTTCCCCCTGGAGTCACTGTAACGTACGTTGTATTCGTTGTTTGTGGAACATATACCCATTTTTTTTATTTTTAAATATTTTTATAGGTGGAAAAGTCCAGATACACGTCAAAGTGGAAATGAGAAAGAACGAAGGGCCGCAAGTCTAGGCATGTCCGGATAAATCAACACTGATGGTAACCCTACTGTCAAGACCTCGAGTGAACAGCAGCTATCGTTGCAGAAATTACATGCTTATAGGTTTTTTTTTCAAGATTATTAACTATTATGTCGCATAAAGTCGCATAAAATTTCCTTCATAGCCCTTCAGTTAAGCTACGTAGAAAAATAAAATTATTATGTTTCAGAAGAAAGTAAATCCATACTAATATTATAAATGGTAAAGTGTATGTGTGTGCTTGTTTGTTTGTCTGTCTTGCACGGCAAAACGTAGCGTCGATTTGACGTGATTTTTTAAATGGAGATAGTCGAAGGGATGGAGACGGAGAGTGACATAGGCTACGTTTTGTCTAAATTTTAACCCCCACTTCCCTAAAATGGGGGTGGACGCAGACGCGGACAAAAGCTAGAAGTTTTTAATTATAATTATACTCCATATAGTAAGTTTAGACATCGTCGGCGATCGGTCAGAGCAGGACCTTGAAACAATTGTTTTTGGGTGAAAAACTGTATTTACATCAAAATGGGCCTGTCGTTTTGTTGGCAAATCATTAAGATAAATATACTTAGTACGCACAATCAGTAAATCAAACAGACAGACCTTGGAACTTCCATAAACTTGTTGGTTCATATTCAAAACAATAAATTATGAGTTTCTCCTAAAAAATATATGTTGTGCATTTACAAGGTCCCAGTCTGCCGCCGACGAAGATGTCAGTTTGCCATCGTATAGGCCTAGGTCTAATTTAACAACCTCCTTTCTTGCTGCCAGACCGCGGTTTAAAAGGATTATTCGAATATTGAACTTTGTGAAATATGAAATAAGTATTTCCTGGGTAAACACGAAGTCTGTAAATTGGTGTCCCATTTAGATTGTTATTTTCTCTTGAAACTACCATTACAAGTTGTCTCATATTCACATTTTTTGTGGCTTTCATTCATATTTATTTTATTAAACGCTAAATATTACATCAAAGAACTCACTCCTTTCAAACTAGGCTATTTTATTAGTCTCAAATACCTTATAAATAGAAAAAAATACCATTCCATATACATAATAAACTTAGATCTAGACTAAATAAATATATCCTTTTAGAAAAAGCTACCGAAATAGCGCAACGTGGGTGGTTTTTTGAAGATAGATTGGTCTTGATAAATGTCTAGGCTATAAACTTAACTATAAGTCCACATTCTGCTATGTAGGATGGTGAACCGGTCTAGTCAAGGACGAGGCAAGTCACGAAATGAGCTCAAGTCTTGCTCTACACGGAACGAGACAGTCGAGTTGTCGACAGACGCCGTAGTAACACTGTCTCAACGTAATTTTATTCATAGTTACTACAACATTGCTTAGGCTACGCGATATGGGTATAGTTCGCGCTGCCAAAGCAAACCTTCTTATTAATATGTGGTTCAACAACTAATCATAAGATGACCTGGGCATTGTGTAGGGTAACTTTGTGGCAACTCACTATCTCTCTCTCGCAAACAGAGCTATACATTTGCTGTATAAAAATCCTCTTAGACTACCTATTCAATTTTCCGTTGCAAGCAGAATACATTCACGAGAGTACTCGGCTATTGTCCCTTTGTCTGTCGAAGAACAGCCCGGCTCGAGTCAAGTAATCGACAGTGAAATTGTACAACCCACAGCCCCGGATGAACCGTGTGCTTTCGATGTCACTTATTCCTACTCCTGACACGCCTGACTTCTAATAATACAGGTGTCCCCGCTGTGCCGTCAAACGTTTTGTCAATGAACGAACATGCTTAAGTATTTTTGTGGCAAAAATACAATCTGAACATGCCGAACGTGTTTATCGAGTTCCTTGTAATTGTTTACAAGGAACCTTGGCACCAAATACAATAAAAGAACACGAACGAAGGACGTAATTGCTGACACTCTCCGCATTTAAACAAAAGGTTTACAAGATCTGTCGAGAATGCGTAAAAATGTAACCCTCTGTGAGCTGCGCCGCACTGCCGATGTTCATTTCACGAAACTTGAACAATTGTAAGCGGAGTAATTGTCTTCGGAAAATAATCGGACTCTAAAGTTTCACTGAGTTAAATCACGTAAAAGACTTTAACACTCCCAAATCGTGACAAATTTTTCAAGTTGGGGTGGGTAAGTGTGTTCGAATAGAAAATGTTGTACCAACGTATTTTTACTATAACGTTGACATACTAAGGAATGATGATGTATTCCATTCAGACGCGCTAGTCTATTATTCTCTCTAGTAAATATGTTTCTCTTTTATCCAAGGAATGTCTTGGAGGATGTTCAAAGGACGCATGCATAATTCAGAGTACATTAGGGTTTCATCTCTCAGATTGCAATGAATACCTGCGTGAAAAACGAAGTAAAAGTGGGTCGACGGCACACAGCCTATTTATGTACATAGAGCAGATAATGTTGGAGCTACAGTAGCACAAGCCACGGCTCACAAAAGTCGAAACTATGTTGGTTTAACCCACAGAATGGGAAATGAAACACACCTACGCCACCTCCGTAGGCAGCATTTTCATTCAAAGGGAGAATATTTTAGAAATCCAATTACGTTCTCGTCTATCTTTATAATTTATGTCGGGTGGTCTTTTGGGTGATTAAACATTTTTCCGAGCAATTTGGATTCTGTGTCGGCAATTTAAGTACCTTTACGTATCAGCGAATTTACGGAAGCTCCACTGAATGGGTAAATGGGACATGAACGAATATTTGAGCTAAGTGAAAACGGATTTTTGTTTTATCTTCTGGATACCTTTTCAACAGGAAGTTACGTTCAAGAACACTTCCTGGAATACCACAAAGTATTTTGTAGAATTAAATTACTCTGTTGAATGATATAAAATTGTGTAGTATCAAATACTAATGACTTTGTTGAATGATATAAAAGTTACGGTACACAATCTACGAGCATAAACAAAAGTTCTTATTCATGCGAGACTGAATGCTAAATATTAATTAAAATTCTTAAGTAACATATCGCTGAGTTCGAAGTATTTTTAATTAAAACCTTAATGCGGAGAACATCGCCCATTAGTGAGCCAAGTTGGACTGAACAAATGATGGCTTATGAGAATTTGTGAAAGTAATTAAATGAAAATAATCTGTGTAATAAAAACCTTGTACCCAAATTAAATTATTGAATAGGCCGTACTGTAATAGGTTTTCCTTTAAATCAAAAAGGAAGATAAACGTGTTTCTAAAGATGAATGCATTTCATTCATCCTCAGAAACACGTTTGTGACATTACGTAGGTTCGTTCATTCACTTCACTGATAGCAGAAACAAGCAAAACTAAATACTCGTACATAAAATGACCAATAATTAGCTGGCAAAGAAAAATGTAGAAAGATTAAGTATTGTATAACGGGCTGGTGTCCTCAACTCCATATTTTGGACGGAAAACATAAATTAATTTTGAATTAAATTTCAAAATTAAGTAATGTTATTTTTGATGAAGTAAACTTATCCGACAGAACTGCGGTTAGATTATGCAGTTCTGGTATATCTAGCAGATTGTTCCCTGTTTTTTTTTTGTTTCGCTACATAGCTTATTGAGAATATTGCTAATTCTATGGGTTGGTCGACACGTAGCGCAGCAGTCGATCGCTTAGCCACTGCGCCTACCGTGTCGTCAAGTTAAAGTGTTTTTGACAAGCACAATTAGTATGATCCTTATTATTGAATACATTCTAAAAACAAAACAGCCAGGAGCGAATTCGACACGTGCACCGAGGATTCCGTACAAACTTGCGACGTAAACAGCTATATCTTTTGACTGCGTAGATTTAGAATGTTGAAAGTTTCGTTGAAATTTCTCCGCACAAAGGGATCACAGTATTGAGTATATGGTTTTATGTTCACCTTGATACTTTCACGCGTTCTCGAGATAAAAGGTACTGACAGACAGACGGACAACAAAGTGTGTGTGTGTGTTATGTGAACAGAGTATTTTTAATTTTCATATCGACTTATTTAAGTTACGTTTACACCCTGAACTAGTGCTAGCGCCTGTTCCATCATTTAATCTCATTAAAATATAACAAGCGGAAAATAACACCCTTTAAAACTTTACGAATTTTAATACCGTTCTTTCAAAAATTCTTTTAATTTTTCTACCGAACACTATACTGGTAATTAACAGTAATCACACTAAGTACATAAAGTATAACTGTTTCACTTTATTTCAACATAGCTAGTCTTGGTTTGCATGCTGTAGAAAATTACAGTTGGATGTATATACAACTGCATTGCATACAAGTATGACTCATAATTATAGACTAGCTGTTGCCTGCAACTTTGTTCGTCAAGAAACTTCAAGCCGCAGTCGTGACTAAGGGCGAGTCTTGAAAACCTAATCAAAAAACAAACTTCATTTTTATTCATTTTTCAATTTTTTTCATTATTTGCAGAACTGCTACCCTACCATGACGTCTTAACGCAGAACTTATTCCACTGAGGGAAAGAGACAGAGTCATACAAGGTGTCTAGCACCATCTCTTTCTCACACCGGAATAAGAACTGCTATAAGATGTCAAGGTAAACCTTCTGATTATCTAAGAAAATGAAGATGCCGTTATAACATGGTCGTGATTGATGATTGGACTACAGTATCTACTAGACTTTTTCTAGGTTACATGTTCAACGTAGTTGTTACCAATCTTCGACGCAGCAACCCGACGCCATTACAACTGAGCTGCACGATTACAGAATAACTCCGTAACTATAGCTGACTCATCGCTGACTAAGCTAGTGCAGTCACTAGCTTGTTGCGAACAGTTCGTCCACTCCACTCCACTTGCTAATCTACCAATAAATGCCAACAATACACCAGTATTTTACGCGCAACTTAACTTTGATTCGCAACCAAGCGTTAACGGTAAATGCGAGAAGAAACAATGTTGCGGATTTCATTTCACAGCCGATTTCTTCATTTTCACGGTCATCATAAACACGATGTTATCGGAAAGACGTGGAACTTTGCCCAGACTCCAGATTTGATAGTCTGCAGTACATTCGCGTCCAGCCACTATGTTTCGCTGTGTACGTGCATAGTGTGTCCGTCGTCACCGGATTGACCTGATTTCCTTTTGCGTGCCTTAAATAACAAGCACTGACTTAAATACAGCTGAAACCTAATAGTACAAAGTTCACCGAAATTCAAAATATGAACAATACGAACGTGATCGGATTCTCCAGCGATTTTGTTGTGTATTAAAGTGCATTGTTTGATCATTATGATGCTCGATGTGGATCCCCTTTCTTGTTAAAGCGGTAGGTAATTGTGTTTAATGGAGCTGACTCTATTGGTTGTAAATTTTATCATGATCAAGGGATCACGTGCAGTATAACACGCGTAGTTAGTCGCACTACTCAATGCTGCAGATCGTGACCTGCAATTCAAGGTGGAGAGTCTTCGGTAAATTGTGCGACTGTGGTATGTTGCGTTTCGCTTACTAGTGACGTGACGACGCGGCTGAATTACGAGTCACATTACCAAAGCCGAGCAGCGTGTTTCCAGTAATGAACATATTTAATTAGAATAGCATCACGTTTCAATCAATGCGGTTTAAGGTTTATTTGTATCACACGGTCGGGTGGGTTCTGAAAATAGGGTTATTCTGTGAATTTACGGGATTCGATGTCAACGACTGTTGATGTGTGACGCAGTGATAAAGAAAGACCGATTCATGTTATTTGCGCTTACTTCAGCTATTTTCGAAGTGAATGTTACAGAATAGGAGTACGCACATCGCTTGTACCGATATTCAGTACGAAAGGAAAAATAACAATATTTGTTTTAGGCGCCAATAGCGATGTCTTCACACTTAAGCTGAATAACAGGTTTAAGTGATATTTACACTTAGCAAGAAAAATAAAGTTTGCTGAGTGATTCTCGGCTGAGAATTGGCAACCTCCCGCTTACTTCGACTCACCACTCCAGCCTTTTTAAAGCTTTCTTACAAAAGTTACGATGAAAGTTATTGGAGTGTAGGTACCTATTAGTAAGTTTCACAATAGATATACTCGTGGAGAATATACGACAAAAATCAAACAACTATACAAACTTCTTTATAGGATTCCGTACCTACAGGATAAAATGAAACCCTTATAGAATGAATCACTTTGTTGTCCGTCTGTCTGTGTGCCAATACCCTTTATCTCGGGAACGCGTGAAGGTATCGAGTTGAAAACCATATACTCAACTCTGTGGTCCCTTTGTGCTGTAAAATCAACCCTCAACGTCTATAGATATGCCTGTTTATTTCGTAAGTTTGTACGGGACCCTCGATGCGCGGGTCTGACTCGATCTTGGTCGGTTTTTTACAAAGCTTACTAAAGGTAAGGCCATGCCATAGATAAAGTTTACCAAATGTTATGGATACACACTATCGATTTGTGTTTACCTTTATATGTGGACTACCAATGATTGATTATTATTTAGATTTTATTTGCCCTAGCGCCTTATTTATTGTAATAGCAAAGTTAAGTTTTCTCTTTTTTCCCTCTTACTCCCTCATTTTTATTCTTTTAAAAAAATAGCCTATGTCCGTCTCCAGGGTCTCAACTATATCTGTACCGAAATTCATCACAATCGGTTTAGCCATTTAGGCGTGAAGAGGTAACAAACAAACAAACTCACTTTCGCTTTTATAATATTAAGTAAGGATTTATAAAATATATTTTAATTCATTCTAATTATTTAACAGTTAAGTTATATTTGAGTATGTAGTCTGCGAGTACTGTTAATTATTTTGAACGATACAATATGCATTTTTTTTCTTTCTTAAAATGTTGTTCCCGAAGGGTCCATGTGAACTATATTATTACTTACTAGGTGATATATATAGCGATAACAGCGCATCCACTCAACACACGTCACCACTTTTTAGGACAGGTTTATTTTTATAAAAAAGGCAACTCATTACACAAGTGCAAAACTGCATCAAATTTTAATGATTTCATCCTCTCCAACAAACTCATAATCAATTCAACCCTAAGTTTAAATAAAGCTATACTAGTTAAAGCTTACTGCGTTAACAAAGTGACCTTCCAAGAACAGATCCTTTCCTCAGGAGACTTAGAGTAGACCGTTACTACTAAATATTGTAAGCCTGGGTAAACAAGACAACACTGTTAGCTAAGCTTTCCGACATAAGACGATTAATTTTAATAATATCGCTGCCCCAAAGTGGGACTTTCAGTTTTATAGTTTGGTCTTCGCAAACCTACAAATGAATTCATATAATTTGCATGAATCGTGGCGGAAGTATAAAGTACTCGCATAGTTTATTTTTGCTAACGCTAACTTTAACCCGCGTGATGATCGAAAAATATGTCTTTCTCCCCCCTTTTTTCCCTTTCTATATCGCTCCTACTATCTCACTTTAAAAAAATAGGCTTTGTCCGTCTCTAGGGTCCCAACGATCTCGGTACCAAAATTCATCAAAATCGGTTTAGCCTTTTAGGCGTAAAGACGTAACAAACAAACTCACTTTCGCTTTTATAATATTAGTAAGGAGGATTTATTTTGAGCGAGCATCGGCCGTTTAATATTGAATGAGTCGCGAGCCGCTGGCCGGAGAGCCGTTGTCTTGAAGGTATTCGTGACTACATAATGATCTTTCAGGTTAAGCCGCGTTTGCCAAGGTCGGTCTGTCGATGAGTGACCATCCATTACATACCGAATTTCCTCCGTGACTCGGTAAACACGTTAAGCCGGTCAGGGCTCTTTAACTGTAGTTAATTACCTGAAAGACTGTCAATAACACTTTGAAAAAAGCGTTGTCCCACACTAGGATTTTTTCCTGTATCGTGGGTGCGTTTACAAACATTTATACTGAATTACACAAACAGCCAGGTCCCGATCAACTATTCGTAGGCCATACAAATAATTGTTCCGTGCGGGGATCGAACCCGCGACACGAAGCGCAGCAGTCAATCACTCAGCTACTGCGCCAACCGTGTCGTCGAAGTCATCAAGGGGTACCGTTTTACAAACTGGAAAAGAGGTCATATAGAGTTGCTCCATGTAAAATAATGGTATTCAGGCGCATCCGCAAAGACTACAATCCAAAATACAATACAATCCGAAAGTATCATCAAACAACACATAAGAACGCTTAATTGTTCGACAAACATCGTTCTCTAAAATAACAACGGCAGTTACATGACTTTCAACACACAATGTTTAATGACAGGCAATTAAACACATGTCATAAAACAACCGGGAACAAAATATATTCCTATAACTCTCTGAATTAATTGTGACACACGTTTCATCGCTGTTGCTGAGGTGTGAGACTGCCAGTAATTAAGCATCTTTACGGTCTCAAAAGCGCCAAATTCGTAAAGGCGACATCACACGTAAATTATTGAGACATGACTGAAGTAAGCAGCAATTTTGTGTGCTTCGGTAATTAGAAGGATTCCCGTGCTGAGTTTGCTGAATTTCTACACAGGTAGTCCGTCTGCGACTAACTTCATGACGTAACATTAATTATTAATTATGCGAGTTAAGATGACGCATGAGACTTGCGTACTCATTAGGTTACTACGTCGATTGTCACTTGTCGCCAGTATGCTTGGAATTTAATGCCTTGGAGAACTAGTTTACATCATGTATGACTTTGTAACTTTAAGTTACAAACTAGCAGCTAAGTTACAAACAATTTACAATTCCAACAAAACTGTTTAGTTCCTCAATTAAATTGGAGTTTTAGATCAAACAAGTGAGCAGTGAGACTTGAGCATTGCCCGTATAATTGTCTAAGTGATGCCATATAGTAAGTCTTTGGCACAATTATGGAGATCTAAATATATCTGTATAACCTAATAAGGAAATGAGATGAGAGACTCTTCATGCCTCTTTTTTGCGGATTGGAAATCATCAAATAACTTCGCCCGCTCTGAGCGGAACGAGGGGAGGAGCGGGGAGGGAGGGGGTGTCAGACTTTTACTGACTAAAACCGACGCTTGTTACTTCTTTTCGCGATATCTCTTCCAAACAACCCGCAACCCCAGCAAGCAGGGCCCTTTGAGGTGCGTTAAAAGTTTAAACTAAAAAGATTTGCAAAGCATTATTAATGACATGTATTGGTAAGAGGACAAGGTTTGCTTCTAACTGAATAGATCTTTATTTTCAACAGTTATAGTTAAAAGATAACTTGAGAATTAATTAATCTAAGAGACAAAAGCGAAATGAAAACTTAAATAGCAAAAGACGACGCCTGTTTTCAAAATAACTAAGGTAAAATGTTCACTTTGAATCATACATGCTAATGTTTTCCATATTTTCAGATGCAGTGTTGAGAAAAGTGGAACTTTGACCGACTGGTGATTTTGAATTCACAGCACAGTTTTATTAATAACTAGCTGTTCCCCACGGTTTCACCCGCGCTGCTCAGCACCTGTTGGTCGTAGCGTGATGTTATATAGCCTATAGCCTTCCTCAAGAAATGGACTATCCAACACTAAAAGAATTTTCCGATTCCAACCAGTAGTTCCTGAGATTAGCGCGTTCAAACAAACAAACTCTTCAGCTTTAAAATATTAGTATAGATTCATCTGAACATTATTTCCGGTCAGCGTTTTTTTTTAAACTGTAAGTACCATACGTAATGCGAGAGCTAAATAGCTTTATTTAAAAAAGAAGTTTTTAATAAACACATTCCTAGGAGTACAGTTCCGGAATTATCAATAAATGCTTATGAAAAGAATGCATTCAGAACTCGTAGTTCATTTCTAGGCTAACACAATTTAGATTGCTTTTAAGAGTAGTCTTCTTTTTGCTTTTATTAAATGGTTTTAATCTAGACTATTAAAATGTGTCTATTTTAAGAGAGATTAAAAATAACTCTTATATGAAAACTTCAATGATTGTGTCTATGAAATGTTGAAAAGCAACAACTTCAAAGCACTCATAAATGCGGTTCCTCTTTCTTTGAAGGCATCATAGAAGTGCTGGATTACTACTTCGTCCCTGGAGAGGATTTGTGCTATCCATCTTTTATGGTTTCATCCCTCTTTCGCTACGTTAATATAATGGTTTGACTCTCTATCCAGCAGTTTTAAATCCCCTTTTTGAGGCGGACTTTATAAATTTCAATTTACCAGCAATTTTATGTTTCTTCGTAATAAAATGGTTTATATGATGACATGGTTGGCGCAGTGGCTGACGAACGACTGCCGTGTTACGTGTCGTGGGTTGGATTCCCGCCCGGAATAAATATTTGTATGGCCTACAGATTGTTGTTCCGGGTTGGCTGTTTCTGTATGTGAGTTTAAAAGTTTGTAAACGCACCCATACAGGAAATAGCCCTATTTACAGGAGTAATTCCAGTAGGAAATACTCCTGTATCGTGACAAGCATAATGCTTGAATTTTTGTACGACCCTACAAGAGTATTACGCTGAGTCTACCAAAAGCCTACGAGGCGGCATTAAGGTCCTCACAAGTACACAGGATACTACAGTTCTTTTTAATATGGATATAATTTATATTTACTTATAAATAATTTAAAAAAAGCGTCAAAATATTCGTCCTCAGCGCTGTCAGTTGGCAATGTCCCCAAGAGTCTGACCGAGTATAAGATAGTGGGTTATTGTACATTCGTCACAAAGTAAATTCGTCATATTTTGAAAAATCCATACATTGAAAGTAAATTCGTCACATGTATAAAAAATATGTGTAAACTCGTCACAGGTTCATATTTTTTTCTTTAAGTAGCGATAGCAAGCAAGTTTGTAGCGCATGTAATATTATATTGATTGGTAATTAAATGTTACATGTTTTTAAAATGTTTCAATTTCTTGATATTCTAAAAAAGAAGGCTGAATATATAGATTGGAAATTAAAGAATTTCAAATTTGATATATCCTTAAAGATGAGAACACGTCGATACTTAACATATGATAAAGAATTGAAAACTATTTTGGACAATTACGATAACATGTCTTTGGCTGAAGTTCTTAAAAAAACTTTTTGTTTTGCAGCATTTTAAAACATGTATTTAAAATTTTATTGCCAATCAATATATTACATTAAAATATAGTTTTTTTACATAGTTTCTATACTTATAAGAACTATTATTTTTATATAGTTACTAGCTGTTCTCCGCGGTTTCACCCACGCTGCTCAGCACCTCTTGGTCGTAGCGTGATGTTATATAGCCTATAGCCTTTCTCAACAAATGGACTATCCAACACTAAAAGAATTTTCCAATTCCAACCAGTAGTCCCTGAGATTAGCGCGTTCAAACAAACAAACAAACAAACTCTTCAGCTTTGTAATATTAGTATAGATAAACAAGTCAGCCACTCAGAATCTGTGATTTTTACTTAGGTTAAGAAAAAAAATCATTATAACTATGATGTATATTTTTCTTATAATTGTAATGTTGTTCGTAAATCAGCCGCTGTCTGTGTCTGTGATTTTTATGTAGGTTTTAGGTTAATTAAAGAATTTAATTTTTTCTCGACGTTTTACAAGTGCCCATGTAGACCTATGTGAAATAAAAATATTTTGATTTTGATTTTAACTGTTTTTTTATTATTATTTGTAATGTTACGGGCATACCAGCCATTTGAGAACTAGGATTTTTACGTAGATGTTAGGTTATTATATTTATTTATATTAAAAAAGATGATTTTTGTTATGATTTAATTTTTTTCTATTGTTTATCTTATTATTGTTAAGTTTTAGGCAAATCGTTCACTCGAGAACTGTGATTGTTGTTAAGTAGATGTGAGGTAAATTATTAAACTAAAAAAATAAACGTGATTCTGAAGAATATACAAGTATACAACATTTTATTCTACTTCTTGTTTATTTTTTTGCTATCGGTGCGAATAAAAGCTATGTGACGAATTTACAATAAACAAAATTAATATATTGAAAATAAATTAGAATTGTGGCAAATTTACACATACTTTTTTTCGTGACGAATTTACTTTGTGACGAATGTACAACAACCCAAGATAGTTAAGTAATACTTTTAATGATCAAAAATAAAATTAAAATCCCATTTATATTTTTGAATTAAAACATTGAATTATAATTTTACCAAACATAGTCTAAATACCAAAATTTAGGAGTTATCTAAATACAGCACAAAATAGTGTTATTTCGAAGATTTATTCCGAACTACCAGTGCGGTTGTAAGTGTTCACATATTAATTCAAGTCACGTATACCATGACTCGGCGGAAATTAAACTACAGGAGGTTCTCCCGCCTGGAGTCACAAACGTACAAGAGACTTTGAAGAAAAATTCAAATTCTAACACGATTCTATAGTTCTTTTCAAAATGGCGCAATGTGTTTCGAAAACTGGATATATCTGTTGGAAAACGGACAATCGAATCGTGAATTTATGGTTTGTAGGTGAAGTTGTAAAATGGAGGTTGTCTCTCAACCTTATTGTACAAGAAGTCAGAGTGATTTAAGTTGTAAAACTCCATTCTACTTAAAAAGTAGAATTTAGTTTTAATGATTTTATTAGAGACAAAACGTGATACCGTGTTACTTATATAATATTAAAGCTACTTTCAGAAATATAAATTCTCAGTTCAACAGTTCTTACATCGCGTTTATATCTGTCAAGTCGCAAATTTAGAGGGTTGGGCTACTTTTGGCATTTAAGTTACACATAGGCTTAACCTTCCTGTTGGGTTTGCAAGTTGTTTAAAAAAAATACCGCGACCACAGAACACAAAGGGCAAAATGTGGTACATCGATGGGTTTTTGTCAGTAAAAGAATGACACTCCCTTCATCTCCGCCCAGACAGGGAGAAGTTATTTGATAATATCCCAACCAAGATTGGTAAAACCAGCAAAGTTATTATAATTTATTTATTTATGTACACATAAAACACATTATGAAAAAGATAGACAGACAAAAAAATACAAAGGTACTGCTTATTTCGTTTAGAAATCTCTTCCAGCAGACCTACGATAGGACAAATTCATAAGACACGGAGACAGTGTGTAAAAATATCTAATTAAGCAATAACTTAAATAAACATAATTATATCAACATAGAAAAACATACATACTAATAAAATAAAAATAATAAAATATGTATGTTAACATATATACATTCTAAAATAATTATATCTATAAAATAAAAATACAAAGTATCAAAGTATAGAGGATAGGTAATGTTCTTTGACTAGTTTTTAATGACAGTGATAGTTATAGAGCCACGATTGTAATAGATGTTTAAATTATTTTTTAGGGTACCGTACCTCAAAAGAAAGAAACACAACCCTTACAAGATTATTTTGCTGTCCGTTTGTCTAGCTGTCTATCAAGACCCTTTACTTCGGAAACGCGTGGAGCCGAAAAAGCCGTTTATATCACAAGTTTGTACATACGGAACCTACGGTGCGCGAGTTTTTATATAAAACAATAGCTTTTTCCCGCGGCTTCGCTCGCGTTAAATTCTGGGTAACACAATTCCCTTTTCCTGATTTACAGGTACCTGTAGTTTTTGCCCTTGCGCCTTATTTAGTGTAATAGCAATGCTAAGCGTTCCGTTTTCTTCCCTCTTTCTCCCTAAAATATCAATCTTTTTTTTTACAAAAATACCCTCTGTCCTGTACCAAAATTCATCAAAATCATTTTAGCCATTTATCAAACAAACAAACTCACTTTCGCTTTTATAATATTAGTAAGGATTGCAATAATAACAAATTCACTCATAGGAATAAATTATAATTATTATATTACCAGCCAGCACACGGCATGCCACAGCCAATCCTAGTGAATGATGTGGTGGAAAACATTAATGTATCGGTTTGCCTGGGATTAATTGGTAATTATGAAATAATTAATATAGTACCATTTATGATTTAACTATTTAAGTAGATTTCAATGTGTTCACTGATTGGAAATTGAGTAATGTAATATAGATACGCGTGGATTTTGGTAATACATGTATACCCTAAATGTTCTAAAAACGCAGATTTGCAAAGTGAGAAAATGTTAACTAACTGATAACTATTAGTATTGATTTTCTATTGCTACAAGGATGAAAACATATCATCTCAATACATTAAAAGAAAAATATATACCTACAATAGAAGATAACTCATGAACTACCGAAGCAATATAGATAAAATTGATATGAGAGCCCTTCGGGAGTATATCTACCCTTTGATTATAAAAAGAATTTCGAAATTCTTCAAACATTTGATGAAGAAGACACGTAACAAACGTACAAAAAGTTCAGTCGAATTGAGAACCTCCTCCACTTCTGAAGCCGGTTAAAAGATTTTAGAAAATGACGACATTATGAATACCTTACGAAGCTTTTAACTGTTATTTTAGCGCGAAACCGAAATTCACAGGCAACGATTAGGCACACCACACAGCTCGCCCGCGCGGTTCAAGGCGATGAAACGGATCGTCCGTCGCATTATCTTGTATTAAATCCGTTGATGCGTAAGGCGTAATAGGCGTCCGTCTATTGACGACAGGCCGTGTCGACGGCGCGTTAGTGTTCCACGCGCGCCTCAAAGAGATGTCAGCAAAGCAGACTCCTCCGGCAGGCGGAGTTGCGGGTTGTTCGAAGGAGATACCGCGGCCCCGGAACATAAAGGGCAACGAAGGAACATGGGTGGATTTTAGTCAGTACAAGTCTGACACTTCTCCCCGCTCCGCCCAGCGCAGGAGAAGTTATTAGATGATCTCCCACCCCAAAAAAAGGCAATTTTTACATTGCAGCGGGGGGCGGCAGATTTAAACATTGAAAGTTATCTCGTACACCAGCGCTTCGTCAGTGTGTTGTACATGTACTAGGTATGTTTTCAATCTCAATATTGATATACTTGAGGTCCTCAAATTTGAGGACCCACGTTACGCGTCGGGTTCGGTACAGTGGGATAATCGCTTAAAACAGCGTCTGTCCACTGGCAGAAACGAGAGGCACTCATCGCTTATCTGCGCGACGCACCACCTAAAATCTCGCTTTGCTCCTTGTCCAACAACGGCGACGAGCGCGGATGTATGTCAATCGCGTAGAATCACGGAACCTTGAATTTTCGTCAAAACCTTCTTAATAAAATAAAAATTATGATCCCTGACATAGGATTTGCTTCGACAGTTCAAAAGTGCTTGTAACTACTTACTATAAAAAAAATGCTTTTGCTTTGATTTGAAATCTGTGACGTTCACTCACAAACTTAAAATACGACAGATCAAAAGTGCTTGTGACCAATATAAATAATATTTTTGCTTTGATTTAAAATCTATGACGTTCACTGATAAACTCAAAATATTACTGCTATCGCAAAAGTCCGAGCCTTTTGTTATGCAGGATGCCAGGACCAGAATATTTCGTTACCTCTTCAAAAACATGTTCCTTATTGTATTAAGCCCGATTTACATTCAGCGCATCAACTCAACAAACGTCGGAGTTGATAGGTTCCCATTGCTTAAATAAATCTTTAAATTATTCAATGAGATTAGGCTGATCGATTTCCGACACTTTTTGGTACCGAAAGACGAAATATTTCGTGACGTCAACGGAAAAAGGTATTTTGGAGTAATTTACCTTTTTAGTTAATTTATCAATAAAGAATTAATTATTGGTTTCAGTCTTATTTTTAATAGCTTACGATTTGGTTACTACTCAACTCATAAGTTTGAAGTTTTGTTATTCGTATACTTAGAGTATTTAAGGTCTATTTTCGAAGCGTTTTCAGCAAGTACGTTAGCCAGACGTACGTGACTAAATCCGAGGAAATTTCGGTTAACACTGTACACGAATACATTCGTTTCACCCGTTTAAAACAATACTTTTAGTCTTTCATCTGTTCAATTTATCTCCGCAGCCATTTTGAGACTTAAAAACGAGTTTTAAAAAAAAAAAGTTGGTTAGTTATTTTTTCTTGACAAAATATATTTTACGACGCTTGTTATACTATAAGTAAAACAAGGCCTATTGCGAGATAAGTTTATGGATACAGTACGACAACAATCGGTACTATTTACAAAATTACAATATAGATAAAGAACCCGAGTGTCCTACAAGATGTATTAGAGTGCACGAAGTAGAGCAGAACCACACAAGCTATCGTCGTTGCATAATCAGAAGATGAGAGAGAACACGTGGGGTTAAAAGCTTATACAAATTCTCATGGGGAACAACTGAGTATAGAGTTTTTTGCTATAAAGGAACTTCTATATTATGGTAGAGAAGCGTCTTAGAGTTTAATTTTGGCAGGAAGCTCCGAAATCTTGTATCATGTCGCTACAGAAGTTACGATAACGTCTCTTTAAAAAAACTTACTTACTTATAAAACTTACAATGTCAATGAAAATGAAATATAACTTCATCTAAAACTAAAAGCACTCTTTTAGTTTAATCAGATAAACTTGTGTAATTCAAATCGGAAACGCACTAAAATGGAATATTAATAAACAATTGAAACCAGGAACTAATTAATACCTTTTGCTATTGAAACATAAAACAAAGCATTAAATTGTAGTTTCCCCCATCATATTATAAACCCATAATCCGGTGAAAATTGAGTTTTTAATTGAATACGTGTGGGTGCAAACTCCGCGCATATGGCCAGAGTGCTTTCTGATTATAATTGGAGGTGGTCGTGGCTAAATAGTAGCAGCCGCTCGGGTCTATTTTAAGGTTAAGCCGCGCTTGCCTAGGTTGGTCTGTGGATGGGTGACCACCCGTTACATACCGAGTTTCGTCCGTGCCTCGGAAAAGCACGTTAAGCTGTTGGTCCCGGCTGTTATTTGTAGATCTTTGACAGTCGTTACATGTAGTCAGTGTCCCGAAAGTCTGGTAACCAGTCTTATCAAGGGGTTCGTATTACCCAGTACTAACTGGATTGGGAGGTCAGATAGGCAGTCACTCCATGTAAAATACCGATATTCAGCTGCATCCGGTTAGACTGGAAACCGACCCTAACATAGTTTTGAAAAGGCTAGGCAGATGATGCTTATTGATTATAATGGAGTCGATCTGCAGAGATACAATGAGTTATTTTCTGGAAGGTTATTTAGGCTTAAAAGAGTCCTGTCTTCTGCAGTCAACTAGCGAATTAAAGTTCATGTTCGATATACTTTCGATAAAAATTCTGGTTAAAAAGCATTAAATCTCTCCTTAAACAACAATATTCAATATTTCTTTGCTCCTCATGATTGTTATTTTATATGTATTTAAATATAAGTATTTGTTTATGTAAATGTTTTAAAAATATATATATTTATTTTGAAAAATGTTACGCCACAGACTACCTACGGTACTGTTTCTCCTCTTTTTAAATCCATCCAGAGGTTGTCTTGAAAAGATCGCTTTCAACGATAAGACCGCCCACTGTGTGTCACCCTATTTAAAAGTTGTCTAGTGTTATTCT
The DNA here is from genome assembly GCA_958449745.1 of Ochropleura leucogaster. Taxonomy (NCBI): domain Eukaryota; kingdom Metazoa; phylum Arthropoda; class Insecta; order Lepidoptera; family Noctuidae; genus Ochropleura; species Ochropleura leucogaster. The sequence goes on from OY288200.1 coordinate 11,946,481, forward strand.
TGTTACTTGTATGGTGTACATAATAAAGAATCTATCTAAATATTTTCACATTCTCTTGCATGCTTATCGTATTATGTAAAAGGCACCGCTTTAGACTTGTATATCTTTCCATCGAAAAGGCTTTCAACCTGAGTTAGACAGATCAATACGTATTTAGATCAAAGTTACTGCAATTTAAATTAAACTTTGTTTGCTCGTCATCATAGAGTGTTCTATCCCAAGTACCCACTATAATAGCGAATAGCGTTTCAATCGACTAATAAAAGAGTTGTTGAATTAATTACGGTTTTAAGTGTAAATGTAGTACAGAAATACTATGATATTACGGTTCTACGGTTTTCACAATTTCCTAAAAACGGTCTATTGTGATTTACATTTATTCCGGAGTTGCGGGTTGTTCGAACTTTTTTTGATTTAAGTAATCCATCCTGACTAATAATATAAAAGCGAAAGTGAGTTTGTTTGTTATGTATTCACGCCTAAATGGCTAAACCAATTTTGATGAATTTTGGTACAGCTATAGTTGAGACCGTTTAGACGGAGACGGACATAGGCAATTTTTTTTAAAAGTCAGAAATTTGGGAGAAGGAGGGAAGAAAAGGGAAAACTTAGCTTTGCTATTACATTAAATAAGGCGCAAGGGCAAAAACTACTGGCAGCAGGACCCTGCAAATTAGGAAAGGGGAACTGTGATACCCAAAATTAAACGCGAGCGAAGCCGCGGGCAAAAGCTAGTTTATTATATTTTGATGGCAATAAGCTCGGACCTATTACATGGTACATAAACATGGGAAATGTACTATTATTTCTTAAATCGTACGTAATGTTAATTCTAATTTGCGGCTATGGTGGCAATAGTATTACGTAGATACTACAAATTACACGACACATTCAATCAGATCGTGGTAAAGTTTGTCCATCTATTCGTCCAAATGCTGCGGTAAACCTATTCGTAGCTAGGTAACGTGTGTTTAGATCACTTTGCTCGTTACAGGAATAGCAAACCAGGAAATTGCACCACGTTTTCATTAAAACTTGCAGCAGATTCTAATAAGCTGAATAAAATTATCTGATTACTTGGCTTTGTACGACAAAGGGAGGGCCAGGAGAGAAGAAAGGATTACCATGAAGTTAACCAGCGTTAGCACCACAGAGTATTAAATTGATTAAGCTTGCGTACACATATTTGGCAACACTAATTTCACTTTAACTATGGACAACTTTATTTAGTTTTAATAGTAACAGTTTAACCTACTGACCATTAATTTTGTTAAAGAATGCCGATGCAATATTTCTATCTAGTCAAGGAATTACGTTCTCCCATACAAACTGACATCATGGTTGGCGCAGTGGCTGAGCGATTGACAGCTGCGTTGCGTGTCGCGGGCTCGATTCAGGTATCAGGTTTAGGGCCTTAGTCTGCTATTACAACAGTGTCAGAATGGTCGATCACTGATCGCATTATGGTTAATTTTGATAATTTTGGTAATCTACTACATACTAAACTTGTCAAAATCAACCATTATGCGATCAGTGATCGATCATTCTGACACCATTGTAATAACAGACTTAGGCCCCTGGAAGTTTGTGTTTTTGAGTTTGAATGTTTGTAAACTCATCCACAATACAGGAGAAATTCCTAGTGCGGAAAAGAATTTAAAAAAAAATTGTGTTGTTTTAAAATCCTGGCTTAGTAAGCACCTACGTTTCAAAAGAATCCCATGCAGAATTTGAACCTCCTAACAGTTGTAGTTACTGAGATTTCGTGATGATTGAGTGATTTTCTCCTTTATGTACATAGAAGATTCAATCTGTATTTTGAATGAGCAGGTTAGAAGTATCTACAACAAATAGGTAGGTACTTAAAAGCTTTGTATATACTTTACAAAAAAAAAACTGGGAATAATGAAATGAAATGATCTCAAATTGAAAACTGGTTTTTATCTTAAAAGAAATAAAATAGTTTCTATTCAGAGATACGCTAGCAACCTAAAAGAAGAACAAAAGCAAAAACAAAATCGCAACTTGCAGTAAGAAAATCTTTTATAATTAGAGGACTATTTCCCACCCAAACACATTTGTTAACATCCTTCCAAACATATAAGTTTTGTACTAAACCCTTGTTTGAAACAACACCCTCGGGGACCCACGCACCGTACGCCTATACAACTAACTCACTCAAATAAATACTGGTTAAAACTTTAACCATACCCGGTTTAAATCTCCTTCGGGTCTTCCTAATAACTAACAGGAAGCCGTCCCCGATTTTAACAAATCTTGACTTGTGTAGTATATACCGTCAATGACTTCGCAGGAAATGAAACCAGAGTGACCTTTAAAGAATTCTTTAATTATAAAAACGCCACTTTTTGAGAGCTTTGACATAACACACCTGTTTAGGCATCAAAATTCGTGTTCTATATGCGTTCTTATAGAGATGTCATCAAAGCAGGGTCTGCCAGAGCCATTGCCAGCTGGGTTTACGGTTTGTTCGAAAGAGTTACCGTGGCCCAGGAACGAAAAGGGCAAAAAAGGAGTATGGATGGGTTTTAGTTAATAAAAGTCTGACACGGAAGAGGTTTGATAATTTCCCATACCTAAAAAAGGCATCAAACTAACTGTTGGCCTTGCAACATTTTAACAACAATTATTTTATGCAAAGTTTTATTAAATGCACATGCGGGCCAAAATAGCCAGGTATGTGGTGACCTGATACAGCCAGAAAACGATGACGTGGCAGTGGCCCGTGTTAGCCCTGGCTCGAAAGTGCTGGAAGTCAAGAGAAGAAGCCTTTTTCCAGCAGGGGATGATGAATGTAGGTGCTCAGCGTGATAATTAAAATGTGAGGGATTGCCAAAAAAATGCATCCCCGGAGCAAAATAAATAAAAGAGCATTTGCTTGGCAGAACTTGTGCTACGTTACCTTCCACCAGCTGCAGCGCTTAAATCAAAACTCGTATTACCTGAGAACAAAGATAAATAAGTTAATCGAAGAGCTAATTTATGCTTTTCAGTAAGGATTTTTACAGTCGATAAAACCTGAGTGTAATCATTTGTTAGTGACGTGGTATAAGAGAAACGGCGAACGTTAACCGCGCTGGTTAGCGAGGAAGCCTCCACTAGGCAACCTCATTTGCCCGCGAGCTCCCACAAAGCGTCTCTGACTCACCAGCCTGGAATTTATTCGTGCCCGAGCGGCTCTTTTTGACCGTGTTTGCAATAAACCTAGTCAAGTATCCGGAAACTGAAAATAAAAATACTACGATAGCATCGATATACCTACACGATTCTGATCGGTTGCGGTTCTAAATTCAATTAAGACTTCTTAACGAGTTTGTGGTTTCGATCGAGCGAATCTCATTAATGTTTAGAACACAAATATTTAGGCAAGTAGAAAGCTAAGTAGGTAAGACGTTTGACAAAACGTCGCCACTTGGGCCGAGAGGGTACTTGCCACGCGTAAACGGATTACAAGGGTTCGCGGACCCCTTGTTAAAATCAAAGTGTTGACGGCGAAGCTAATGGGTCCCCGAACTGTGTGACGTCGGCAACGCCCGGGGTGACACGAGTGCGACGTGCGGGCTTTCCCGACGTCGTCACTAAAAGCTTCCACAAACTAGCAAAACTACACTACCACCACAACAACACCCTATATAAGTATAAACTGTTTCCGCCAACCGTCTCCGAATATTGCTTAAAACTTTAAGTTAAACTATGCCTTCAAAGTTTTCATAACGCAAATCCAACGCTCAAATTCTCCCATTGCAACTATGTATGTATAAAGGTATGTAAAAGTAATTGGACCAAAGCAACGAGGAAATACTAATCATATGTTAGTATTTCTCGGCTTTAAATACAAAAGTCCATTATTAACTATTGAGAGCACTTTTCAACTCAGAAGTTATGACTAAGTTTTGTCTCTTTAAAGAAATCATTCTTTCTCAAGAACTTAACACTTTTTTCAGTCAGTACGATTAAGTAAGATTATTTTTATTTGGAACTCTTCAAAAGTCAGTGACAAATACGATTATGACTATACTATGTCTACGTTATTCAGCTGGTAATTGCTTGTTTTTTTTTCTTTGAATACTTTTAGACACATTTAACGACACTCGAAGGCACCTTAAGCTTACCGTGGTAATAGAAGGAACATGGGTGAGTTTTAGTCAGTACAAGTCTGACACTCCCATTGGAGTTATTTGGTGATTTCCCATCCGTTAATAAAAAAAGAACCTAAAGACTGCCAACATTTGTGGTCTATTCTAATTTAAAATGCAATGCGAATGTAGATTCTGGCTCTTTATTGCGGTGCACGTAGATCAGGTGGTAAAGCTGTGGGTAAAGTTCAAAATGAATTTCTTCGTCCTAGTCTTATTGAGTTCCTGGAAAAGTTTTTCTAACAAATTCATTCTTTCTCCACGTTGCAAGATGAACTCGCTGTGGTAATTTTAATTTTATAAGAAGCAGCCTTCTATTCAGTTAGGAGAAATGTAATTGTCACCAGATCGTGGAGCCCCCGGGGTGATTGTTTCAGTGAACAACTGAGTCGACTTAATTTGTTGGATGTAGTTTAATAACTACTTCGTCTTACTGTTGTCTTCAATCCCTCACTTTATTAATTGTGTTTAACTTATTATTTAAGAATGTTACCATCTTTTTTATAACATTGTAGTATATCACTCACTCATCATGAAATGTTAGAAATTACAAGTGCTAAAAGTCTCAAACTCGGCGGCATAGGGGATCCTATTGAAATGTAGGTGATCATTAAGACGGGAATTTGCAAAATTCAACCTCTAAGGGGGTGTAACAGGGTGGCAAAGTTTGTATGGGAGAACGCCATTTCTTGGCCGGATTTACTTGAAATTTTGCATAGGCAAATTTTATGTCCAATTTTAGCTTCAACGCATGGTTTAATCCATAAAATTTTGTATGTCATTCCTGGATGGCAAAGCATGTAGCAACTTTGCATTTTTTTTCATCTTAGTACACACTCATGTTTTACTAAATAAATTTATCTTTAGCATTCACGTTACAAAGGAGCAGCGAAGAGAGTGAATACGCTGTATACAGCTCGTAAAATATATGTTTTCAATTTGACGAGTTTTACCAAAGCGATCAACATTACCTTTAGCTTTTATTTTAAGGTAGATACTTATACAGTAATAATTATCTCGTCTTATCTTTAAACTGACATGGTTACTAACATTATTATTAACCATTAAAAGGGGATATTTACCATGTTTGTTATTTTTTCGAGTTTCCGATTTACGATTTATGATCACGGATGAACTGAAGTTATTGCGGGTGGGTGTTAATAACTGAATGTCTTATTCGTTTTTTTGCGTTCGGTACCACTGACACCGTCACTCACAACACGACTTTAGAACGAAATCGAGTACTGGTATCAAATAATGTATCTTACTTCTATTAAGCCAAGCCATCAATCTCAAAACTGCAAGTGATATGAAACTGCTCTTTACTGTGGATTTAACTAGGTCACGAGCCCTTAGTGACATTTCAAAGTTCTAGCAAAATGTTTAAAAAAGTTCGTTTGAGACCTGTACTTGTATCTAAGCTGCTAAATATAAACGAGAGTTACGTGACGTCAGCTAAAACTCGACCATTTCGTAGTCTTGGTCTTATATGAAAGTAATAAATGAGGCTTGGCATCAGATAGGCCTCCAGCGGATTGGATTTTGAATTGGAGTGACAGTATGATGAAGGAAGGGTCAGCCTTAGTTACGGCGGTGGCGAGGAGCCGCAGCCAACGGGTACGATCACTTTATACTATCGAATTTATCAGATAACACAAGACTGTAAGTATCTGAAATCTGAACCTATATTTTAGACGACGTGTGTTTTACCCACAGCTTTTTAACAGACATGTAGCAACTAAACAGCTGTTTAATATAAAGCATATTAAAAAAAAAGGCCAAGTGTAAGACGGACACGCGCACCGAGGTTTCAGTACAAACTTGCGTCAAAAACAGCCACATCTTTACACTGCATAAACTTAGGAGGGTGATTATTTCAGACCTATAAGGGTCCCTAGACTTGAGTATATAGTTTAAATTTAGCTAGATACTTCGATTCATTCCCAAAATAAAGGGTCTTGACAGACAAACGGATGACAAAGTGATTCTATAAGGGTTCCGATTTTTTTCCTTTTGAGCTACAAAAACCTAAAAATGTATAGTACAGCTAATTAATTCTCAATAACCGAAAAGTTATGTTCCAAGGGATCTAGAATCTTAATTAAATTCCTATAGTAGGTACATCCTTTTGCACGTCAATATTGAACAATATTTTAATCGTAATTTTATACTAATATCCTAAAAATATAATTACGAAATTTTGTGACGATGTATGTATGTGTGGATGTTTGTAACTCTTTCACACGAAAACTGCTGACAGAATTTGGATAAAATTGTAACCTGGATTAACAATTATTTTTAATCGCGGTACTGCAATCCTCTGGGACATTTACCGAAATTCACGCGGGCAATGCCACTGACATGAGCTAGTAAATACTATGACAAAGTTTCCTGGCACATGCAGTTCTGCACCGTTATTTTTTTTAGAACTCCAGTTCAAATTTTGCACTATAAATACGCGCAAAAAAAATACGAACCAGTGACGTCACAGGCTCAAAAATCATACACGAAAAAGAGATAATTTAACCTTTGTCTATTTTGATTTCAACCTAAACATACACTGTCTTTATTTTGGTTGTTTTTTGGGTATTACTTTCCAAGAATATTACGTGATAGTTAAAACGAAGATATTCCTACTGACTTTAAGAAAATCTAAATGCCTAATAATTAATGTTAGACATAATCATATTCTGCCCAGCATTTTCCTAACTATGTTGGGGTCGGCTTGCAGTCTTACCAGAATTAGCTAAATTATAGTATTTTACACGGTACGACTGCCTGACTTACTTCCACAAGCTAGTTAATAACTAGGTAATACGATGCGGTAAGATTGGTTGTCAGACTTTCCAGACCCAGACAATTTTATTTATTCATTTAAACTTCATGTACAATTGAGGTACATAGAAGGACTTAATGCCAAGCATTCTCTACCAGTCAACTTTTGGAATGAATACGACAACATTGTGATAGGATACAATATTATTTAAAAAAAAACATCTGTAAAGAACGTCAAAGATCTACAAATAAAAAACAACCGGGACCACGCATTAAGGTGCACTCCGAGGCACGACGAAACTCAGTATGTAAATTATGTCCATCTGTGTCCGCATCCGTCGCATAGAAGCGTGGTTTAACCTCAATGTCAACCCGCGCGGCTGTTATAATTTCCAGCTTCCAGATAGTCACATAATACCTAATTTAAATCAAATCGTACTCCCCGCCCTGTGGTCTAGTGGTCGTTAGCGAATTGTTGAGGACCTGGACGAGGACAAGGTCCTGGGTACAGTTCCCGGGTTGGGCAATTGCTATTGGGTTTATCCATCCGGAATTTCTCAGTAGTAGAAATGGAGTCCGGATTTGTGCCCGTCTATTTTATTGGTCTTAATCATAAATCAATAGAGGAGCTTGTGGCTAAATAATAGCAGCCGCTCAGGTCGATCTTTAGGTTATGACGCGCTAGCCTAAGTTGGTCTGTGGATGTGTGACCCGTTACATACCGAGCTTCCTCCGTACCTCGAAAAGCACGTTAAGCTGTTGGTCCCGGCTGTCATTTGTAGATCTTTGGCAGTCGTTACAGCTAGCCACTGTCCCAAAAGTCTGACAACCAGTCTTACTAAGGGGTATCGTACTACCCAGTACTACAGTTAGTACTGGGTAGCGACTGCCTATCTGATCTCCATAACCCGGTGGTTATGGAGGTCAGATAGGCAGTCGCTCCATGTAAAATACTGGCATTCAGCTGGAAGCTGGGATTGGAAACTGACCCCAACATAGTTGGGAAAAAGGCCAGGCAGATCGAATCATAACTGGTGAAATATGGGTGTTAGTAACATTTAACTACACCTCTGCGTAACCTCCTTCGAGAATTACAGGCGCGATGTTATGTATATTGATAAAAGTTCCTGCGAACCTAAACAAACCCGAATAACTCAGTTCAGAACTTTTCAATTTCGTTTAAAAGTTATTAATCCGTAGGATAGACAGTTTTATAATCTGTTTAAAAATATTGTTATTAAGACTTTCGTAATAAAATCGCTTAGTGATAAAGTTTCTACTTTTAGACAAGGTTTAGCTTTTTTTATGAACTATTTTCTTTGACGTTGATTTTGGCTACTAGAGAAGTACCTAGTGTCATTCAAGTTTTCAATTAATTTTAGAGCCTTATTTATTTATCTCTTCATTTATTTTCTATACAGGTGTTTGGGTAACTAACTATATCTTACTACTATTAGAAATAGTGTGACAGGAGGAATGCTTGCTACTCTTTCATGCTTTTTCTCTTTCAGCTGCGCTTATAAAAAAGTATCCTATTTGTTATTCCAGACTATAATCTACCTCTGTGCCAAATTTCATCAAGATCCGTCCGATCGTTCAGGAATAAAGATACATCCATCCTCACGAACTTTCGCATTTATAACATTATTAGAATGTTTGGCACACGGGTCTAATTATCAATATCAGTCAGTGTTAGTCCACTGCCCCGGACAAAATACTAGAAGTTTAGTTTATTTCCAGGGCTATGCGTTGAAACGAAGAAAAAAACAAACGTTATTTAAAAAAAAAGAAACTATCAAATATCATCGAAAAAACCGTTCCTTAGCGCTGTGAGCTGGTAATTTGTATGGTTGCCAAGTTGTGTAGCAACACTTAAGCTCTAGCCAAGGAAGATTTTTTTTTCTGAATGGCATTTCGCTGTTCTACCTAGGAGGTTGTCTGCTTAACCAGGCGATTCCTGTAGATGCCTTGAAAATTAAGACCTCCAGCCCGGGCAAAAATCTTACAAACTAAGCGACTACACGCTAAGGGCACCCTCTGTGGAGTACGAGCCTCGACTTAGGGCGTCGCCGAGGGAGGACAGCAAGGCACAGGCTGGATCAGAGTGATATTAATTAGGTACTGATTTGAACTTACTGACTCAGCAGCGGGGTTAGGCTCCAGCAAGGGACAGGTGGGGCAGTTACCAGGACGTCGCGACGGGCCTCGTCGGCGAGGACGGAGTGACGGCGCTTTGCGTTTTTTTTTTTTTTTTTTTTTTTTTTTTTTTTTTTTTTTTTTTTTTTTTTTTTTTTTTTTTTGGCAGGAGGGGGAAATCCCCACGGACACCTCGACTGCCTCAGATTATGAGGCAGTCGAGGTAGTGTCGGACTCGAACCGACTAAAACCACCCTCCTGCTCTGCTCGTGTCCCTCTGACATGGTCAGAGACCTTTTTCCGCGCTTTTCGCTGTACTGCTGTCTTTTTTTATTTAAATAATTTAAGAGGCGCTTTGCGTTACTACGGGTAACCTTACTACGGGTTACTGCCATCCCTATATTTTTATTTTTGTCTTTAAGCCACCGGAAGACATACTTAGGCGTTTAAAAATTGATTTATTTAAAAAAAAAAAACTGAATCTCTTCTACATTTTTGAGAACAGTTTAAGTTTTATAGTATGATTGAATGAGTAAAATATTTTATAACCTAAAAAAAATACTGAACGGAAAATATTTTAGAAAACTTTCCTGTGAAAATATTATAAAGTCCTTTTTAATATAATTTAAATATTTGCGTCGTTCAGTCTCGGTTACGTCTAAACTTATTAAATTAATATTACTTTGCTTATTGTTGGCATCTGTTGAATTCTCCGCTAAAATGATATTAAGTATGGCCCAAAACACTTATTTTCAGCAAGGGAGCCCTTTTTTCCGTATAATTCCTAATGTGTTCATTTGCTTATTACACAGAGTCACATTGTAGGTATTGTTTCAGTTCTTTGTTAATATTTTAACACAAAAAAAAACATAATATTATATAATGTCAAGAGGAAATATAATTAAAGATGCCGTAATAATACGAGACTTAGTCTGGTTAAAAAAATATTGGTCACAGATACTAAATATTTATATAACTGTAGTGTTGAAAGTACTTTACGTTATTTATTTTTTGTTCCACAGCTATATTATGTTGATTGATACAATTAAAACAGCCATCTAAAAAATATCTCGTCGTCTTTTTAGGAAAACATCGAAACAGACACGCTCTCATAAACTATTAGGACGACCATACCGTGGTGATTGCAACTTTGACCGGAAAACTGAAAGACTTATTCAAAGGTTAGTACTTGACTTCAGCCATATAGTACGGCCGGGTAGCCTCGTTTGCATTTTAATAATAACATGACTTGGTTTAAGCTACTCTATAGTCTATTGTCAGCCCCATATGTTTTTGAGATTCCATTATTTAATGCACATCACATTATAGAGTAAGAGCCCAGAGCGATCTGACATAACTTATTTTCACATAGATGAAACCATACATTCTCAGTACCCTGTCATGTGCTTTGAATACCTGCGTGCTTATGGAGCTTGCCGTGTGACACCAGATACGAAAGGTAACTAAAAATAAACTTAAATTTGTATGTCTGATTTTTATATATGTTGTGTAGAACATTATTCTAAAAATGTATCATAAGTGTCAGACACATTCCATGGGCCAGAACTTTTGTCAGACACTTTAAAGCTTCACTAAAAATAGCTGAATTTTACTTATTTTTACATGTCTGATATTTATATTATGTTGTGTAGAACATTATTCCAAAGTTGTATCATAAGTGTCAGACACATTCCATGGGCCAGAACTTTTATCAGACACTTTAAAGCTTCACTAAAAATAGCTGAATTCTATTTTTATGTCTGATTTTTTAAGTGTCATATTAAGGTAACTATTACTAAGTTATATTTCATCAGTCAGACAAATTGTAGTGTCAAAACATAGTTTTGAAAACAACTTTTTTTTATTATGTAGTAACCTTTAATCATACCTAAAATATTGAGCTTGATATATAAGTAAGTATAAGTATGTAGGTAGTATGTTATTGAATTGTTTGTTACCACAGAGCAAAATAATTGAAAATTAAATTTAATTATCTTCGATAAGCAGTTGGGTTTCTTATTTGTAAAAAGGTAAGGTCTAAAATTCTGTGTCTACATAGGTACCAAGTAATGCCTCAGGCTGTTTGTTCATAAGACTAATAGAGAAAATTAATGTACGCTGTGTACTCATTTTAAGCCTTTGCGGGGTCTATTTACATATCCATAAACGCACGCATATTTCCTATTAGAGTAGGCAGAAACCAGAGAACGCAACCTGCTATTATTCTCACTAGCTCCTTTTGTCTTGCGTTATGAATGATGAGGATCATTCATACATCTGGTCATACACGCACGCAGATTCTGAATTCAACACACTTGACCTTTCTGAAGACGCTCACCAATAAGATCAGCTACCCATGACGTCTTAAAACAGAACTTATTCCAGTGAGGGAAAGAGACAGAGCTATACAGGGTGTCTAGCACCATGACTTTCTCTTACAAGAATAAGTAGTGCTATAAGATGTCATGGTAACCCTACAGCTCTTTTAGGTCGTCACCTCCCAGCGTTGCCAATTTCATTTGCCTTGTAGGTATCATTTGTTAGTCGTCTTTTACTCTTCTCCATGACAACTTCTTTTCAATTTTTGTGAGTACATCTTCTTTTAAACTTTTAGAGTTCCGTACCTCAAAAAAATAAAATGGAACCCTTATTGGATCACTTTGTTGTCCGTCTGTCTGTCTGTCAAGGCCCTTAATCTCAACTCTGTGGCGTCTTTGTGCTATGATAAAATTAACCTTCTAAATCTACACAGTCAAACCATATAGCTGTTTATGTTGCAGAGAAGAAGAACCCTCAGTGCACGAGTTTGACTCGCTCTTGGCCGGTTTTTCGTAGATGGATGAGTTGGGAAATAATCAGGATAGAACCATAAAAGAAGACTCAAATCCAGAAGTAGATGCGTTCACTTACAGTTTTGCTTGTAACAAATAATTCTGTTTTTCCTCAATAAGTAGGTGAAGGGTATTCTAGATAGGCATTAAGTAAACATAGTACTTGACGGCACGGTTGGCGCAATAGGTGAGCGATCGACTGCTGCCCTGCGTGTCGCGGGTTCGATCGCCGCACGCAACAAATATTTGTAAGACCTAGAGGTAGTTATTCCGGGTCTGGTTGTTTGTGTATGTGAGTTTAGTTTTTTTGTAAATGAACCCATGATACAGGAGAAATTCTAATGTGAAGCAACGTTAAAAAAATTGTCATATAACATGCTTATATGTATTGGCCAACTTGATATTTATGTTTGCTAAACAAATAGTCATAATACAAAATTGTTATTTTGTAGGCAAGATTTATATAATTGATTAGACCCCGAGATTAGGGCACCCCAGCCAAATGATTTTGGTTTGTTTAGAACTGTGACCGAATAGGAAATTGGTCGCAATAACTACAATATAGTCTAAAGCTGACTAAATTATTTATAAGTTGTTGAATTACACTGTTCTATCTGACTACTTGAACCATCTTGCTTGATGCCTAAAGACTCTTTGAAGCTATGAATTAAAGTTTGGTCTATAATTCATATTCATTGTAAATCAAATGCGGTTCTAATAGTTTAGATTTGTTTAACACAGAACTCAAACTTAAACTCAATAGCATTTATTTCGATTAGACCATAGCAGGCACTTTTGAATGTCAAGAAACTAAATCTATAAATAATGGTAAAAGGTGCCGTTCATTTGATTGATTTTTGAGTGTGTGGCTAAATATTGTAAAAAAATGCGTTTAGAATTCAGTATTTTAAATAAAACACTTTACTAGACCCGTAACCGAATCCAGGTCGCGTTTGCGACCACTTAACCAATGTAGCAGACCAAAATAATCATGGTCATGAAATAAGCAGGAAAATAAAGCAATACTTACCTATACCATTAACGCCCCTGTAGCCCTTAAAACGATGTAATCGTCCGTAAGTATAATTAAACAAGGCCCGCTTTTTTCATTAACACTTAGATTAATTGAAATAAATGAACATTATCTAAAGATTGTATAATTAAGGCAAAAGACAATTTACGATTGTAAGCAGTTACAATTAATAACACTGTCCAAGAAATTCGATTAAGTTACCGTCATTATGTTGTAGAAGATATTTGAAACACCGAAATATCAAATTGCTGTGTAAACGATACGAATATTTCATCCTTTTTGTAAGTTGGTTACGTAGAATTAATTGTTTTAGTAGCAAACAGTGAGTTAAGCCCTATATTATTTACTGGTACAATGAAAAGCTGAAATAATGTTTGTTTGTAGCCTAAGGGGCTACCTTTGAACGACCTACAAATGTTAATTATAACTGCTTTTTATTCGTGTATTTGTTTAAGACAACTCATGACGGATCGCAAACAAGTAAATCATATATTTCTGAAGTAAACTTTAACATTATTTTTTGTTATACAAAAGGTAAACAAATTAAAATAGTTAAGTTAAAAACAGTATCAATAGAACTGTCCGTTTTGTGTAAAAGCTTCAGGCATAAAACAATGCTTTAGTTAATGAAAATATTATCCAAAGTAATAATAATGTGAGAGTTGTTCCTTGGAACCACAGTAAATCAATTAGGAAAATTAATTAAAATAGAGAGCAAGATTTCAATGTAAACAATTTCGATGTTATTAATTACTCGGTACATTCGGAGTGTAACCTCAATGTTAAAATAATAACATAACTTTACGCTTGTAGGTAATTACTGAACGGTAGTCAAAGGTACATCTTTGTATTTTGCCTTTGTTTTTTTGTTTCTGTTATGTTTAGGTACCATTCAATAAGGGGTCTAACCGGGTACAAATCCAGACTACGTGAAAAATCCAATAATACTTCACGTTAATGTTCCACGCGCGCCTCAAGCAAAGCAACGGGGCTTGCCAGGGCCACCGCCTGCAGGGGTTGCGGGTAGTTCGAAAGAGATACCGCGGCCCCGGAACGTAAAGGGCAATAGAAGGAACATGGGTGGGTTTTAGTCAGTACAAGTCTAACTCTCCCCCCCCCCCCCGCTCCGCTTAGAGCGGGGGAAGTTATTTGATGATTGCTCAGTAGTTCAGTAGTAAGGGGCAGTTGCGACCACTACACCAGAAATGCCGCTGAAAAAGTGGTATGACAAAAAGAAAAACCAGTTCAATGAAAATAAACGATTCAGGTGAAGTGTATTGTGAATATTTTGTTTGTAAAGTGTTGGAAGGAGAATAAAAGTAAACTTGGGGCTTGAGATCAGACGAGGACGAAAGGAACCGAAGTGGCTCTTATAAGAGAGAAAGGTATTCGATAATTCAGGGGCGACGTGCCGTATCAGAGAACGAGATAACATCTTGAGAGCTTTTTTAATTTGAATCGGGGAAATTTAAGACATATCGCTACAAGAGGCGGAAAATTTTAATTCACCGTAAATTTTTAAATAAGATATCGTTTTTGTGATACTGTATTTTGGGGATTGGCACCGCAGAATTGAACAGAGTAATCGTTTGTGTCTGTTTCGTTTGTTTGTTTCTTCTGTAGGCTTCTTATTAATGAAATGTTAAAAAAAAATTGACAGAAATGTTGAATACATTTTTAGTTTGGCATTTGGATGAAATGCACGGCAATAATTGTGTTAACGCTATTATCACTGTGTAAATATTATGTATCTAGGTGAGAGCTCTATCCGCACTAAAAAAGTTTTGAAATATCTGTCACAAATCAAAACATATTCAAATATATACATACATTTATTTATGCCAATCAAATTGACATTGACTATGAACAAGGTTACCAGCATAACTAAATTCTATACCCTTACTTATGTTTTTTTTTATCCTTCTAATATTAAATATGCGAATGTTTGTGATTTTTGTTACTTTTTTACGTCAAAACGGCTGAACGGATCTTGATGAAATTTGGCACAGAGGTAGATTATAATCTGAAATAACACATGTGATACTTTTTCCGATATCACTCGGGTGAAGCCGCGGGCGCCAGCCAATTAATTATAATATTATTTTCAATTCTCAATGACGTTACATAGACATTTGGTGGAGGCCTCTCATCTTCACTTTAGAGTTAAAATTTAGGAGTTCAGAACAGGATGTAATTTTTTAATGCTATAATGAAAACTGACTGAGTAAAGTTATTTTCCAGTATTTCGATTTTATTTTGGAAGAGTCCTTTAAGAGAAGAGTACTCCTTTTCCATTGTTGCTAAAAGATTAGCAGGAAATCCATATAGACAGAGAAAAAAACATGTATTATAGACGATAACTTATAAACTACATAAGCAATATAAATAAAACTGATATGGGACCACCTGGAAGGTGTACCCTATCAAACAAGATTTTTTGGAAATCCGTCCAGGCGTCTTTGAGTAATCGGTGAACATACATAAAAAATATTCCGACAAATTAAGAACCTTCTCCTTGTTTTGAAGTCGGTTAAAAAAGGAGTTACAACCGATCAAACGGGTGTTCTATCGGATGGTATTCTGCCTGATAGTTGCTGTCAGGTTTTTCTATAATGGCACATTCCAACATTTCCATAAACGTCATTGATTACGAAATTTAATTACTCTGTTGACGACTTTTTTAAATAATATTATACTAACCTAAGTAATGATATTTAATTCCTCACAAAGACATAGTTTCTATTATATATTTATACATAGTAATTAGTTTCTATTGTGAGTTAAATATTAAGATTATTTTTTAATTAAGGTCAATACGTTTTAAAAATCATATTGTCATATATGTGTAATGTGTATAGGTATGTCACATAAAGTTTAAGCAAAAAAATAAAATAGATTCTATTCTATCATATTATTAATCACGTCTAAATAATGCTTATTTTTAGGGCCCTAAGAATTGCGTTTATCATTGTTTCACAGATTCAACCACCGTAACATCAGCAATAATAGAACTTTACAAAATATGTACTTATTTACGAAGCAATTTATTTGTTTCCAATAAACGTAGCTGACCTAGTTATAGGATACATAATATTAATTTATGGTAATCTTTGTAAATTGTGTGCTGTGGCTAGCGGACCCCTTTGTGCCTGAGTCTAATCGATTTGAGAATATATTGCTTTCAGGATGTGGTGCATTTTAACGACGAGGAAAACTGATTGAGATACGTTGATGAAGATGGTGTTGTATTTGAAGTCCCTGAATTTGAATGTTAAATAACCTTTTATTAGTTTTACTTGCAACTTGCAAAAATCACCAATTTCTCGGTGTTCTATTGATTTTGCAAACAATTTATGTTTGGATGACAGTAAAGATAATATTACAGAAAGTAAAAATTGATAGCTGTTCACCAAGTTTGTTAATTCAACTCGTGTTCAATTTTAATAATTGAAATATACTACTGAAAACACTATTACAATTAAAAGCCTACTTTTGTATGTATTTCAACTTGAACAAATAATATAGGTATATTTTCCGTTAAACCAGCAGAAACAAAAGAGTATCCGCGATTATTGACTCGAAACACATTACAACAAAAACGCCCAATAAATAAATAAGCTTCGAAATCCCTTGTTTTATGAATAAATAAAACTGAATGTTATTGAATTTGTAACATAAAACGAATATACAGCAAGGAGTTCCCTAGAAATCGGAAATAGACATCTATTGAACCACCAAGGAGTATTTGTTATGCGCCGCGAACTGCGAACTGTATGGCATTTAAATGCGAAGATCGCGGGGCATGCCAACGTCCTTAGTTGTTCTGAGCCCCTGGTACACTATTTGCGCGAACGCTCAGTATTCCGGTCTCGCGTCTCCCACACGTAATCCTGTATCGAAAGGATGTTTCGCATTGACGCCGATAAAATTAACTAGATAGTCTACGTGATAGTTATTGGACTTATTGGATTACAATAAGTAATAAAGTACAGATTTTATATTAAGTCGCGTGTCGAAAATCCTTGAGGAAGCTCATAGGTTTGAACTCGTTTTTTTTATTACGATTAAAAAAGAAAAGAAAAGAACAGGTAAAATCTGTAAACCCTTTTTCAGTTTCATGTTAGCATTATTCAAGGAATGCCAAAACGAACCTTCTTAAAACAGCTGTAATTTTTAAGTAAATAAAAACCAAAAAGGATTTGAGTAACAAAACGTTAACTGAAAAGGGTTAACATATTCTTCGTCCTGTCTGCTTTCTTTTTTCAAATTTGTTTTGATAAAAGAACAATTTTAAGTATGTTAGAGATTGCCAAGTCAATATTCACAACAATATTATCGATATGATATCACTCACGGAATGTATTCGGTTTCTAACCTGACCTCGGGCACTGTTTACAATCATCTTTCTACCTACCACACCTAGTTTAATTTACCTAAGTAGTGTTCGTTTGACACTTACTTTAAAAATGGAACACCACGCCTGTTATCCTCAATAGGTGGGCAGAGGTATACCTAAAAGTAAAAGGAACTCAAACCCAGGACCTCAAGGTCATTTTTAGCGCTAGCGATTGATTTTTAAACATGACAGAAACTTACTGTGCCATCAGTGCTCTACGCTATAAAGACGAAGGCAAAAAACCATAATCTAGGAGTTTAACTAAAAAAGCATTTTAAATCAGACAAATAGTCATAAGATGTTTACAGACAAGAGACGAATATTATGTACGCTCTCGCACTCGCGCTGTCTCGGTGTGTCTCATTGACAGTGTACAATCAGCGAAAGAGAAAAAAAAACCGTCAAATAAAGAAATATTCTAAAAAACATAAATTGCTAATGAAAAAAAAACAGTCAACCTGGTTACTTATCGTTTTTGCTGTGTGTACGCACACCCGCCATGAGCGACGTGTGTTTTGTTATGCAACAGGTACTAGACAAGTCAATTTAAAGGGCAGTTCCACTGCAGTCATGTTTGTTTGAAGAGACGCAGACACAGCCAGCATTATAATGTACTTTTAAGACTGATTAACAGCTACTACCTAGATTTATTTCACGTTCTATCGATAAAGGCAGTGACAACGTGAGAACTAAGGACCTCATTAACAACCTTATCATGAACAAATAAAACTATAACATATAACTTTTGAAGGTCAGATAGGCAGTGTCTCCATGTAAAATACTGGTATTCAGTTGCATCCGATAAGACTGGAAACTGCCTCCACCATAGGCAAGGAAGGCAAAGATAATAATGATCAAATGGAACTTTTATTTAAAAATATAAACAATGTCACGGTCATGGACCAGCGATATTCTAGATACTTATAGAACGAGTGTTTTAATATTACGACACATACTTGGATCTAATTCACCTCCCCGCTTTTTGGCAGCCTGTTTGAGATATTTCTCTATGCGTGTACAAAAAATAATCATATCTCTCAAGATTTTGGTGTCACTGAGACGAAAATAGGTTTTTTCAGAGGGCAAAAATATTTCTAATGTTTAAATTAAAAAGTGATGAGTGTACTCGCTTATTTAGCTCAATTTCGTAAAACTTTAGAAAACAAAATTAAAGTCCAAATAAATATGCGAGTCAACGAAAGTTTTGTAAACTTATTTGTGTAAAAAGAAATGGTAGTGGTTTTTGAAAATCAATAAATTTGAGTACTAGAATGTTTGTTATATAAGTACATAGAATATCGCTCCGTCCGTGATTGGACACAGTGAATATAAGTCGCAAATAAATAGTTGTGATACATAACCCAGGTGCAAGATTTACGTAATTATTTACTACTGATATGGCGATTTATCTTATTGTAAGCATATAATACAAGACAACGGAAGCAGGTGCAAGGCTTGCTGCAAATCGGTTGTAATGGGGCTCCTAAGATGGCATTTTGATATGCCGATTGTTGCACGTAATTGCAAAGATGATGACTCATTTATAAAATATTTTCTGCTGCAGTCATTACATCTGGTAGAACATACTAAGATCATAATTATGGTATACTTAGTCCAACAAAGATGTTTGTAACCAAGCATAGTCCAACATTTACGAGGGAATTGTAACAGACAGTTTTTTTTTATATTTTCATTGCTAGGCCGAGTCCGGGGTAAACAGCATCCTCCAGGTCATTGCAGTCAAACAGGACTCGAATATTATAATAAATTTATTCGTGCTCATCTTAGATAAATTTTATAATAAGAATTATGGGCACATGGTCTGAAATAAAGATTGTTTTTTTTATTATTATTATTTATTCTAACAAAATTATTGACTACATTGTTTGTCAAGTGGTGGTGGTATCGATTCCCAGGTCGAGCTAAATTTTTATTGAATTTTTGCCATCAGGAATAACTCAGAAGCAGTCACGGAATTTGAATTTATGCCTGCTTAATGGCAATAAGGTCACCCGTCTAAGACGTGACATCAACATAATTCTCCAAATGTGGATGTACCATTTGGTCCAAAATTTTTTTGCAGTTGGGAAATCATCAAATAACATCCCCCACTCTGTGCGAAGCGGGGGGGGGGGTGGAGTATAGTATATATATAGTAGACTTGTACTGACTAAATCCCCCATGTTCCTTCTATTGCTTTCAATGTTTCGGGGCCGTGGTATCTCTTTCGAACAACCCGCAACCTCGGCAGGCGGTGGCCCTGGCAGGCCCTCTGCTTTGCTAACATCTCTTTGAAGCATGCGTGGAACACTAACGCACCTTGGACACGGCTTGTCGTCACTGGACGGACGGGCGGTTAGCTACCCATTGCTCAACGTCCGCAAGTCCGCATCTACGGCGGCTGGGAGTCGGCTGGGTTTCGCGGCGCCCAAGACCCCCTATCTCGCGCGGTGGTTGGGTTGCTTTGAGGTTCATTTGGTACACCTCTGCCTATGCCTTCGGGGATTGGAGTTGAAGTCTTACAGGGTTACAAAAGACGGCAAACTGCGAGTGTTCTATGGTAGACCTCTACCTAAAATTTTGGTTACAAAGTATGTACGAGTATCTCTATTTTGCTACATGTATGTCGAACCTCGTGAAGTACATCAAGTCGTTGGTCCCGGCTATCATTGGAAAGTCTTTGAGAGTCTTTACAACCAGTCTTAACAAGAGGTACCGTATTACCTTGTACCTACTCGCTGAACTCTGGAGGTCAGATACCTAAGCAGTCGCTCCTTGTAAAAGACTGTTGCATACTGTAGTAAGATTGGAAGTCGACCCCAATAAAGTTGAGAAAAGGCTTGGCAAATGATGATGAAGCTCTACATATAAGCAAATTTACGCGAAAATCTTTATAGGTAATGCTTCTCCTTAATGTACCTAGATACCTATTAAACGAATGACAAAGTACACTATGTCATAAAACAGCCTATGACATAGTTAATCACGATTGGTTATTCAGTACTATAAGGTCTCGCGATTCGAAGGCCATTACACTTGGTTACCATTGCTATGCTAACCACGCATGGTTTGTCCGTTTTAAAATTTGCGATTGACTTCCTCTTGGCGATTAAAATTATTATTGTGTTTGTCAAGATGTTACTATGAATAGATTTTATGTACTGTTTTCCATTTAATAATTTGATCGTTCGTCCACTGTTATTTGCAAAGACACCAAGATACAAGATCTTCCTAGTTCAGGAGTCAAGGCTCTTGTATTGTCTGTACTTCATTCATTCGCTCTTGCACAAAAGTTTAGTATTCAATTTTTGTATGTGACAATTAGTATACTCAAAGACGTGTCGAACTTGTATTTTTCTGCAAATTTACTATTATTATTATCCATTTGTCCTTGAAAGCGATTAAGAGTAGGTCCGCAGATTTTCAATAGAATTATAATTTTACAAGTAATATGAGATTGTATTAAATTTAGTATCTGCAATTTCCAATAGAATGTCAGTTTTTGTGAATGGTAAATCATAAAATAAATTCTCCCACTCAGGGCTGAGCAGCAGGGAGTGTCCGACTAGATCTCACTCAATCCCATACATGTTCTTTCAAACAACCCCGGCCTCTAGGTTTAACTTTAAAATCGACTCAGTGACCATCATCTTCCAGCCTTTGTTTCATTCTATTTGGGTTCAGCGAAACAAGTTTACTTTTGTCCCCTGTCAGCATCATTTACTCCTCCTCCTTTTTCAGATCATTTATCCACCTTTTCATATTAAATTCATATCTGTTTCACCGACTCAGCCACCAATAATTGATTATTAAAGTTTATTGAAGTATCACAGAATGACTATTTTCTTTAAAGAAATGTTCTACTAACATATAGATCTTCAACTATCGCATCTATGATAGACCAACTCTCAAAATACCCTTTGGGCAGGATAAGCTTCATGCTAACAATCTCAGTCAACACTCCACGATTGAGCCAAAGGACTATTGTCGGGCGTAACAAAAGGCTATCTATCTATCTAGCTAGTCTATGGTTCGTACCAACATTAGACATTAGACAAAGTTTTAAAGAACTGTACAGAGTAAAAGAAACAGAACCCAACTAGCTGTATTAGGTGAAGAAGATCCTAGGAGCACTGTTTTCCCCTACCTACCTAGGTAGGGGAAAACAGTGCTCCTAGGATCTTCTGGCACTCCTATGATATTGTCTAGGGGACGCTATTAGACATTTGAGAAAATGATTACAATATTTCGTAGCTATGTTTAGTAAGCACGCGCCAAAACTTCTATCTGTACACCTATATAGCTTTAGATGCTATATTAAATACAGAAAAGGAGATAAAAGACGCTACAATATTACCTTACACTACCATAATAATGGCTTTTTCACCCTTGGTAAGTATCTACGTAATAGCTACCTTTAAAAGTGCGATTAAGGAAAACGCAGAAAAAATATTCTCTTTTTCTTCTTTCGCTTGAATTTTTCTTAATCTGCTTGTACTTAAATAATAATTAATAATTTCTCATTGAAAATAAACCAATTACGAAGTTCAAAAACTCAATTAATGTTTAGCAAAGAGGAGGAGAACAGTATTTGTTTACAATTAATAACATGTCTTTAATTCTGTACAAACGTGTTTTTTCTGCTTTTCATAATGTAATTGTAATGTTTTCAGATAAGACCAAGATTTAAAAACGATGATGGACAGGGACCTAATACCTACTGGTGTTGTTTAATGATGACAATACACCAATACCCGGTTAGTGGGTTCAAACCAGTCCCTAAATAATACCACACAGATCTAGCCTGTCCCCCGGCTAGACATCCAAGGGATAGCCTTAACCAGCGAACCTTACTTAGGAGTATTTACGGATTGGGTATGAACATTCCTATTCCACGCCTTTACTACAATGAGTATTCGTATTAAAATACCACCAAAAATATATTTAAAGGCTTAATTTAGCTCGCGTTTATTGGTAAGGGCGGGACGGGGAGCTTCAAAAATAATTCTATTTTCAAAAATCTTAATAAATGATGCCGAAAGCCGTTCAGAACATTATTTGTATTACATACGAAAGATTATGATCTGCCCAAAATGCATAAGGAACGTGATATATCACGATCACACAAAGGCAAACACTGTAGTACATACCCCAACATGCTCTATCAATCGTGTTATCCTAATGATATTCAGAGGCAGGTACGAGCAAACGCTTATCTATATAGGGACTATGTGAGAGCCAGCCAATGATGTGATTTGCATAATACATTGAATAGCTCAATCACACCGAATTTGCTTAAATTATTAGTTCACTGGCTGATAGTCGGAATCAATTTACTGTAATCTAATTTTAGGATATCAACCTTATTTTAGCAATGTGAACATCTGTATGTGGCATTACCAAAACAAGCTGGCGTTATAATAATTTATTTATGCACACAAAATATTCTACAGGATATGAAATTAAAAATACTACCTAACTTATAAATCAATTAAAAAATAGCGCCAAAAATTCGTCCTCAACGCTGTCAGTTGGTAATGTCCTCAAGAGACTAGCCGCGTTGCCACGTTGTATGGCAACGCTAAGCGTCTGGCCAAAGTAAAAGCCATAGGTCACGGGGGAAGGGTCAACCAAACGTTTTGAAATTTCCTTAAAAAGGCTGTGAGCACACGGACCGCACGGTCCCAGAGTTTCAACCCCAAATCAGCTTGGATACAACATGATTAGGGATTGTATCAAGCTATAATGTTATCTATCTTTGTCTATATAACAACAATATAAAACCAGCCTATTACCGTTCAACTGCTAGGTAAAGGCCTTTTTTCGTGCAAAGAAGGCACGGACATTAAACCATATGCTTGCTCAAAACGGGTTGGTGATTTTAGAGTTATATATATAAGTACAGGTTTACTCACGATGTTTTCCTTTACAGACGTCTGTGATGTCCAAGAACACTTAGAAAGTATATAAGAATTAAAAAAGTCTGACGGTACTTGAAAATTGATAAGATGTGCAAATTACAGTGCCTGCAACTAACTAACTATGTAACAAAATATAAGAAGTAAGTTAAATAGTTAGTTAAATGATGTCACTTTTAAATGATATCAATGTGTTTTAGATTACCGTACCTCAAAGAGAAAAAATCGGGACCCTTATAGGATCCCTCTGTCAATTCTCTGCCAACACTATTAATCACGGGAATGAAATTAAAACCATACACTCAAATGCTGCTAAAAGCCAAACTAGTTTCTATTCAGCGTAGGCTCATCTCACACAATGATAAAAGGTATTTATGGCAAAATCTTTTTAAAAACTACTCTAACACGTCTACGTAATAGTTAAACAACGCAGTAATCATATTTCCCAACAGAACCCGCTAAACAAAGTACCATCAAACAGAGCAATTAGAGATAAATCATGACTCAAAACCGTTCACTTTTGTTCTGCGTTCAAGGTGGGTGGTACGATGGCTAAGGTAAGGTCAACCGACCCCCGACCAAAACCCAGAGGTATACCTCTGGAATGTCTTGATTGAATTTAACTAGAACCAATGCTACCTACCTCACATACCTACAGCGGTATTCAGTGATATTTTCAGAATTATTTGAATGTTTCATTGGATTGCCAGAAAACTCGTGGCTAAATAATAGCAGCCGCTCGGGTCGATGTTTAGGTGAAGCTGTGCTTGCCTAGGTTAGTCTGTGAATGGGTGATCACCCGTTACATACCAAGTTTCCTCCGTGCCTCGGAAAGCACGTTAAGCCGTTGGTCCCGGCTATCATTTGTAGATCTTTGACAGTCGTAACAGGTAGTCAGTGTTCCCAAAGTCTGACAACCAGTCTTACCAAGGGGTATCGCATTACCCAGTACTAACTAGGCTGTGGAGGTCAGATAGGCAGTCGCTCCATGTAAAATGAAACTGATATTCAGCTGCATGCGGTTAGACTGAAAGCTGACCCCAACATAGTTGGGAAAAGGCTAAGCAGGTGATGATGATTATTTGATTGCCATTTAATATTTTGGAACTGGATGAGAAATAAAAACTAAACAGGTGAACGAGCAAATAAAAAAATGAGTTCGACTGAAAAATCTTGTACTAGATAAAGTTGTGTTATGTTACATATTCGCGAGGATCGCTCGTTAAAAATAATAATCTTTATTTGTAACCCATTCATAACGAATCTTACAAACACGAAGTATTTTTAACGAGTTGTTTGTTAAAATACGCTACTAATATGAAATCAAACACACACATTTTATCGATTTTTTAACCGACGAAAAAAAGGAGGTTCTCAATTCGATCTGTATATATATATATTTGTAGTGTTTACTACTAATTAATTATTAACACACTAGCTTTTGCATGCGGTTTCGCTCGCGGTAAATTCGGGGTAACACATTTCCCCTTTCCTGATTTGCAGGTACCTGCTACCTGTAGTTGCTGCCCTTGCGTCTTCTTTATTGTAATAGCAAAGCAAAGTTTTCCCTTTTCTTCCCCCTTCCTCCTTTAAAATAGAATATTGCCTATGTCCGTCTCCAGGGTCCTATCTATCTCTGTACCAAAATTCATCAAATATGGTTAAGCCATTTAGACGTGAAGACGTATCTAACAAACTCACTTTCGCTTTTATAATATTAGTAAGGATTTTGCACTGAACGGGAAAAAGTCACTGGGTCCTAAAACATAGATACTTGATTATTCAATCTTTATAAATTTGCATTGGTTAAGAAAAAAAAGAAATCAGAATGATACCAATAAATATTAAATCATTATAATAGATGAAATTGGACACAAGGTACTAAACAAATAAGCCTTCACAAACGGGATATCGTTTCTTTCTCTTTTCTGTAGATTCAGCCTCACCGTAGTTACTGCAAGCAAAGGAAATTCAAGGGGTTTGTTATTTTCTTTCCTTTACAAACAAAAGTGTGCCTTTTTAATATAACAGGATTCTTCCCTGGGGCAGTGGAACTGACCTTTTATAAAGTATACATTATGGTCAAGTAAAAGATTTTTGTTAAATTAACGTAACTGGCCTGGGGCTGTTAACTCTAGGGTTTTAACATTAATCAATCCCCAGTCGAGCGCAAAATACCTTTTTGCACCCACGCAAAAGTTTCATATTACACAAACTCGGTTTTTCATATAAAATTCTACTAATACTATAGCTGGCGCCGACGGCTTCACCCGCGTGATATCGAAAAATAAAAAATTCTATGTGTAATTCCAAAATTTTATCTACCTCCTCTCTTCAAAATTTTATCAAGATCCATTCGGCCGTTTTGACGTGAAAAAGTAATAAACATCCATACAACCATCCACCCTCAAAAACATTTGCAATTATAATATTAGTAAGAAATAGTATGCGAAAGTTTGTAAGGATTTTTGGATGTTAATTATTCTTTCCAGCAAAAACTACTAACCTGATTTGGGTGGAATTTGGCACATAGTTTTTATAAACTGTAATTGTATAACAAACTAGCTTTCGCCCGCGTTAAATTTGGGGTAACACAGTTCCCCTTGCGCCTTATTGATTTGTCTCTTTCCCCCTCACATCCCACTTTTTTTAAATAAAAATTATATAGCCTATGTCCGTCTCCTGGTTCCCAACTATCTCTGTACCAAAATTCATCAAAATCGGCTAAGCCATTAAAGCGTGAAGAGGTAACAAACTCACTTTCGCTTTTATAATATTAGTAAGGATAGTTATTATCTCGGTATGACGACTCTGTGGAAAAACTACCGAAATCCATACGGACGAAGCCGCGGGCAAAAGCCAGTTAAATACATTAACAGACTTGTGGAGATGCTTTTTTATCAGAAACAGGCAGAAAATATAGAATCAACTCTACTTTCGCTTCGTTTACATGCATATTTCTGCTCGTATTCGACCATATTGTCATTGTTTTGGTATATACTTCTTTGTAGATAAATAAAAACAAGTAGTCTATCATATTTATATTACAAAGGCAAATGTTTGTGTGTATGTGTGTACGTTTGTTACTCCTTCACGCTCAAACGGCTAATCAGGTTTGGATGAAATTTTGTCTCAAGATAGCTGTATGTGGGATTAACGCATTACTGTACAGCTGTGTACAGGGGGCTCACTCACAATGGCCGGTTTTGTAACAGAGTAATAATATTAATTACGTTATAATTCGTAAAAAGACGTAGTTTATATTCTGAATTGTAGCTTTATGATCATTTATATTACTATCTTATTATGTTGCAGACGAGGTTGTTCGAAAGAGTTTCCACGGCCCTAGAACATAAAGGGCAAAAAAGGACCAGAGGCGGGTTTTAGTCAGTAAAAGTCTGAAACCTATTTTATTCTATTCAAATATTTTTTAGGAAAATTGGACTTATTTTCAAAGCATATTTATTATTTATGGCAAGTTAAAAAAAAACCCTGACATGGAGCTGACATTTCGGTGGTATCTAAAATGAACAGAGTGAACTTGGAGCCACAAGGTTTCATGTACCTATCTTATTATAAACTACTGTATTATTAATCCGTAGTATTAATGTTACCTTAAAATAGCTCGCAATATGAACGACGAGTAAAGGGATAGTCAACTAGAGGTGAATGCCACAGAAATTCTGAGCGTAATCTTGATAACTGTAATTTCCAATGTATTGAATGATTTCGTTATTTTTATTAAGTACTGTGCGTAAAATTAAAATGTCGTATTTTTCAGATATTAGGGTTACGCTATCGTCAAAATATATTCGTTAAGAATTAGCTTGTAAGCCAAAAAAAAAAACAGATTCTATCAAGTGTCTATTTGTATGTTAATCTCAATAGTTTCTGCATTCAAATATCCCTGAATGATACATGTAGATTATAGATCACACACAACTACAACGCTTTTATCGGAAACCTATCTGATATTGTCTTTGAAATGCAACCTCAATATCTTAACATACTAGCAAACAACATACATTACGTTCCTAAGGTTTTAAGGCTTCATTTTCTATCACAATACAAAGTATCTTGAAAGAAAATCCCTAATACATTGGTTCATATGCTTAACAAGTTCGACCGCTTGTCAAGATAAATTCTGGAATGGATATTGTTGGATTGTCAAAATGATAGACAATGCCATGGAAAGCTGCTACGTAATTATCCAGTTGCATGCGTGCACAGAATTGTGCGAAAACGAGCTCTCTAATCAAGTTCGCTTTGGGAACATTTCCCAAAACACTGATGTAATATTTGTCGTTAGTAAACAGAATTGTATCAAAGCTATTTGATGATAATCATAATCTGATTACCCAAATAGTAATGTGAACTACCAGTCCAACAGATATTGTGGTCTTTAATCAGCATTTTTTAAACAAAGAGATTGTATTACTCTGGTATTGTCTCAAATCGCGAGATTGGTGGCCTGAAGGGTTAACATGACATCTTATAGCAGTTCTTATTCCTGTGTAAGAAAGAGATGGTGCTAGACACCCTGTATAGCTCTGTCTCTGTCCCTCAGTGGAATAAGTTCTGTTTTAAGACGTCATGGTAGGGCAGATCTTTGATCATCTTAAAACGTGAAGGCCGGCATTTTTTCGAATACATCATGTTGGATTTATAATGACGTCGCTTTACTTACCACAGATAACTAAACATGGTTGCAATATTTCAGCTCAAACAGAAACCGAATAGTGGGTGAAATTTAACCTCTAAGAATTTTAGTTAGTTACAGGTTAAACAAACAAAATTTGTTAAAAAGGAATTGACAGTAAAATACAATACATTCACACAATTTGTTATAAAACACAATTTAAACAGCTGAAATAAATTAAATTAGGAAGAGAATCATAATTTTTCTAAATTAACATTTTAGGAGTTCTAGATGTGTTTGTATAGTTTTCTTAGTTATTGATTCTAGTCTTATTTTTTTTATTTTTACCTATCGTTAATGCCACTCTCTCTTGATTCGGCAAGCAATTAATTTTATTTGTTTTGGCTTTATATTTAATGATCTGCTACTGCACTTTTTTATTGGATGGGATATCAATCTCTGGGCGGAGCGAAAGGGAGTATCCAACTTGAACTGACTTAAGCCCATCCATCCTCCTTTCTTTGTGTCCTTTGTATCTCGAGGCCGCGGTATCTCTTTCGAACCAACCAGCAACCCAAGATCTACTATAGTAATTGTTAGTAACATGCATCATTATAACGCCCCATAATAATTGTCAATTAACTTCATATAAAAAATTGAACACTGCAAATGTTACTCAGTTGCCCATACATGAACAACACATTAGGTTATATTAAACTTTCCGGAAGAAATTCTTTTGTGAAAATCGCAATAAAATCCGTTGCCAAGTATATAAATATCACGCGGGACCTCGAGCAGACACAAAAAGCAACTTAAATTTATAATATGCATGGAGATAGTAAGTCCGGGTTTGCAGCATACCTCCTGTTTTGTATGTGACTGGTTCCACGCGCTGTAAACTTTTCCTAAGTTCCTTAGCTCAACAGAAAACTAGTTTTACCAACCTTCCAATGTAAAACTAAAGAAGTAGGATTTATGCGGGCGTAGCATCCTGAATAATATTACGAGTGAGCCCGACTATAATAGAAATTTATTACTCTCTGCCTATTCCACCTTAAAATTGTCCTGGATTAAATGTCCCTGCGACTCCTGTATTTGACAGTTAAGTATACAGAATACCTCGGCATTGTGATGTAATTTAAATGCTGGTTTTATCCTTTTCCCAACTACCTTGGGGTTAACTTTCAGTCTAACCAGATGCATCGGAATACCAGTATTTTATATGTTGCAACTGCCTATCTGACTTGCACAACTGGGTTATACGTAACCGATTGGTAAAATTGGTTGTTAGACTTTTCTGAACATTGGCACATTTTGTAACGATTGTCAAAGATTTACAGGAAAATATCTACAAAAAAAAAAATATCGACCCAAAACAACACAATAAAACCTACGTAAGTATGTTAGGAAAAACCCGCAGTCTCACTACAAATTCTGTCCCCAACTTAGCCTCACGAAATAGATTGAGCAGTTAGTTCAAATATGTGTAAAATTTATGTAAATACATGTGATTCTAACGATTGGCGAATTGTTTGCGAACCCTCATCCCTCGAGACTGCCAGCTAACAATGTGACAGGGAAAAATGAAAATAGTTGACACTGAATTTTCCGGCAAAATAAGAAACATCTCGTGTTATTTGGCTGTCTTTGTTATCCGCGAAAGGGAATAAGAAACTGGCTTAGTACCCTTGTAAGGGACACGTTTTGTTGAACATTTATTCAGTCTATTTTCGCATTATGAAAGCGGAAATATGGAAATGTAAATGAAAGAAGTAAAGGCATAAGAATGAAAACTAATTTTGTACCGGAATCTTTCTTATAATCAAAACATTTTTCTGTCTTGTACAGTAAAATGTTTTGATCAATAATACAAAGGTTCACGTTTTCTTCCTAAGATATAATAATAACTTTAGTTTCCCTTTATATTCCGGTGGGATCGCTTCCATTTCCATGCAGTGTATTCAATTTCCCCACAAAGCAGTTCTGACACTTTTGACAGTTTACATTCAATATGCGGTTGCATTCGGCATGGCATAGTTTGCATTGCATGCCTTTAAAGTAAATAGGTTACCTAGATGGACATACGTACAAAAGAGGTAGATGCATCTTTATTAAACTTATAGTACATCAGAACCTGTTATCGCCTCACATTATCAGCTGTCACACTTCTTGGATAGTGTTAACGACATGAACTCTTGGTTTATATATCTGACGGAACAGATAACCCTGATGTTCGCCGTTACTTCACGGTCGTAAAACTGACTATGTGTGTGCAGTAAATACAGGGTGTGTTACGTAGATAAGGGTGAGGTGGATAAGAAGCGTTTCCGCGCGAGGGTGACTGGTCACGGGTGGGTGACCACCGGATTGTATCGAACACCCGTCCACGACGCGACCGCATCGCCCTCCACGTACTAGTACACGGTTACGTACGAGCATCGCCCTATTGAGCTCGTTATCGGTGCAATTTATTACCCCGTTGGAACTCTCATGTATTGTTTCGTGAGCCGGGATTCACCTCGTGGTAACTAACAATAACTGCCACCAATTAAAAAAGTGGTTTTATTTTTTTAAAAACACACAATACACGTTCGATACTCGCTATCCAAAACAACGCAATGTCGAGATTCAACTTTTCCAGAATTAGATGTGAAACAGACAGGGCATATCACACACCGCTACGAGTTGTTTTTTTTAGAACAACCTTTCCAATTTTCCTGAAAAAAAAGTGAACAGGCTCTCTGAAAAGTCGAGCCGTCAATTCCATTCCATTTTAGGTTACGCTGAAAAAACGTGCAATCAAAACCGGATGAAAAAATAGTGGCGTGCCCGTAACAACAGTGGTTAGAAAGTTTTCTCGTCATCTAATATAAAAGTTTCGGAGGCTGAGGCTAAGTGAAAAACTACCGCGGAGGGGATTTCACGAAACGTAGCTTTAGCGAAGTGAAAAACTTAGACCGTAGTTCACTCAAAAAATGGGAACATTGAATGTCGATTATTATAAATAAATATCGGGAGGCATACAAAAGAGTCGAACGATTTATCTTTCCAACATGTGAATTGAATTTCTTTATCATGAATCAGTAATATCGTTTGACGTGTCGGCTCAAGATATTTATAGTCATGGCCGACCTAAAACGGTAAAGACTAGAATACTAAAGATGGAGAAGTGACATCACACGACAATGTTATAATTAGCTTGTAGTTATTTCAATTATCTTTGGAACATTATTTTTTTCTTAAACAGGAAGTTAGCCTTTAACTCCTTATTCATATCACTGCTTACAATGAAGCGTGAGAATGGTTTTGTCAACATACGATTTAAATTTTAACCGTTAGATATTTTGGCCTCAGTCTGGAGGTCTCATTAACTGAAAGATACATTGTTTCAAATTCGCAGAAGCTATACATAAACTATGCCACGAAGAGCGCTTTCCCTTTCATACTCCAATATTGAAGTTATTGCTAATTACGTCTCTAAAGCGTACATAGTGACATTGAGCTTCATATTACCACTATAAGCTAACCTCGTGAGTAACAGTTTTCCTGTAGAGTGAGAAGTCAGTTTATATTGGATATGTATAGCTTGTCGCTGTGCGTTACCACGCTCCAAGGGTAGGTAAGTGCTTATAAAGCTAAGTGATTATGTATATTGAGCTTCGGGAATGCGCACAACGCAACTGCGTTCACGATTATCGTTTGATTTAATTCCATTCGTGCAAGGTAAACCAACATACTGTTGCATGACGGCACGGTTGGCGCAGTGGCTCAGCGATCGATCGCTGCGCTACGTGTCACGGGTTCGATTCCCGCACGAAACAAATATTTGTATGGCCTATAGATACTTGTTTCGGGTATGGCTGTTTGTGTATGTGAATTTAAATGTTTGTAAACGCACCCACGATACAGGAGAAATTCATAGTGTGTGTGTGGGGCAACGTTCTTAAAAAAAAATGTTGATTGACCGATATTTGAATAAAGAGACAGCCTTTTTTCGCAAAAAAAGTTTCCCGGGTCTAGCGGGGGAAAGTATAAGACTTGTACTGACTCAAAACCACGTATGTTCGTTCGTTTATGTTCTGTGGCCGCGGTACCTCAACCGGCAACCCTGGCAGGCGGTGACCCTGGTGGCCCCTCTGTTTTGCTGTCATCCCTTTGAGGCGCGTGTGGAATAGCTACCCATTGCTCACTGTCCACAGACCCTATCTCCGGTGGCCGGGAGTCGTCTCGCGACGCCCGACTTTCGTAGCGTCCCGGACCTGTACGATTCCTACGCTCCCTTACAAATACTTCATCAGTACCGAGCATTACAGTGCACAAACCGTAACAATACAATTTGTAGCAATTAATACTAATTGCTCCTAAATATTTTTTTGTTTTTGTTTTAAAATTAAAAAAAAACGTTGCCACACATTTATTAATTTCTCCTGTAAAGTGGGTGCGTTTACAAACATTCAAACTCAAATACACAAACAGCCAGACCCGAAACTACTATCTGCAGGTCATACAAATATTTGTTCTGTGCGGGAATCGAACCCGCGACACGCAGCGCAGGTCAGCCTCTGCGCAAAACATGGCGTAAAATTAAAAAAAATGTATCTTTGATTATAACAATGCACGCATATGTTCCGGTGAGGGACCGCTGTCAAACAGGATATTAAAGCATTTCTTTCGTAACCTAATCAGCTTATATGTAGTTTACTCTTACTGGGATTCGGTTTAAAGAAATTTATTACTCTGAAATAACTTACGTAGGTCACTTAACAACAACAAAAAATATCTGAGGTAATAAACACAGTTGTCGTTAGATTCGATTCGAACTTATTCTCTATGAATATACTTTATCTGTATTCCCTTGTGAGAGCAATGGTAATTAATAAAACTGCACTATTCGAACTCACGACCCACAACCTATTTACGTAAGTCAAGAAACCCGAACTCTCTATTTCTGGTCTATTTCACGCACAGTTATTACAGGACATTTTTGATCCTCTATTCGAGAACTTTCTTGACAGTAATATTATTGATATTGAAGACGTAAACAGAAACATTAATACAATAGAAAAGGGATTTATCGATAACTTCGGTTTGATAGCTCGTAGTATATTGTGGTCCTACGAGCCGAATCGTATCGCCATTATCTTGAGAAACTGAGACGAAAATTCTTAGCACAGTATTATGTTTCTCAAGACTCCGCACTGAAGATGACTTAAGAGCACTTTATCTTACGCGACATTTACGTTCAGAAACTATGCCCGAAGTTTCAAGTATGTGTACTTATTTTGCGGTATAAAGGAACTCCTTGATACCGCTAGTACCCGTACTACAGTGGAGCGCCACGATGTAGTGGTATTTTGTTATAGAAAGACTCTAATGATATAGTACCTAAATATTAGGGACTAGCTTTTCCCCGCGGCTTCGCTCACGTTAATTTCGGGATAACACAGTTCCCCTTTCCTGATTGCCTGCGTCTTATTTATTGTAATAGCAAAGCTTAGTTTGATAATTAAAAAAAACATACTTATTTCCGTCTCCAGGGTTTCAACTATCGCTGTACCAAAACTTATCAAAATCGCCATATAGGCATGAAGACGTAACAAACAAACTCACTTTTTCAGAGGCCTGAAGTTTGAACTTGTGTCGGGTTGAACGCGATACACCGTCTTTTAAATGGGTCCAAGCTTGTATGGTCAAATGTATAGGAAGAGTGCCTAATTTGCCGATATAGGTGTGATGACGCAGGAAGCTCTTTAGCTTTTAAAAAATTAATAAAGAAAAACCGGCTAAGAGCAAGTCAGATTCGCGCACCGGAGGTTTCGTACAAACTTGCGACCCTTGCGACACAAACAGCCATATATCTTTTCACTGCGTCGACTTAAAGGGTTGTTGGTTTTTTACTGCACTAAGAGTTAGGAAAGGTAAGTATTTGGTTTTAATTTAACACAAAAACTCTGCGTTCCCAATATAAAGGGTCTTGACATACAAACCGACAGACGTTTTTTTTTCCGTTTGAGGTACTGAAGCCTAAACTGTAATAAATTTAATAATGTAATATTTCTGTGATTTGTATAGTTTACATAACAAATAATGTTCTATACAGGGTCATTGAAAAAATACCCGAAACCTCTTAATCCTGCCTTCATATCATGACCCTGAACAACATTTGTTCTACGACTTTGACCTCAACTAAACAACGTAGCCAAAAACAATTTGTTTTCATTTATTTGACGTCTGTAAAATTTGCGTATACTACACGCGTACCCACTTTGATAGCCGCGCCGCGCGCATGTTAAATTGGACCTTGTCGACTTGCGTTTAACAAGGTAGGTACCGTACCTACAGAAGATTTGCTCAATTATTGGCGATTATTAAGTGCAAGCAACCAAAATCGAGTAAAATAATAAATGTAGGCAACATACAAGTAGTACATGACCCCTGAATATTTCATCGATTACAAGTATGTACCTACATAACACATTCTTCAATATCAACAGATGGATGAAGTAAATTGAATTCAAAATATGAAACCGCTAATATGTAGTTAATTTACTAATACGCGCGAATTTCGATAGCGGTATACGCGCACGCGTGTTCTTACGAGTAAGGCACTCATGCGACTGTCACCCCGAACCCCGCGCTGTGCGCCCGCTCGCTTCCTTGAGCGTGGCGCGCCGTTTGATCTAGCCGCGCCGGCGCGGCCGGGCGGCTCGCTTTCGTCGGTCACCGCACTCACCGCATAAATGATATATGCAAAATTTTGACTAAGTTTATTTTTTTGTATGGAAAAAAAATGCTTCGAAATTTGAAAAGTCGTAGAACAAATGTTGTTCAGGGTCATGATATGAAGGCAGGATTAAGAGGTTTCGGGTATTTTTTCAATGACCCTGTATAGTTAACTTTGACAGCGTCTGTTTACTAAACTAATCCAGGACATTAAACGCTAACATTTAATTACAAAGCTTTGGATTGAACTTCTATGTCCAATCTACGCTTTGTAATTAGATGTTTCATGATTTAGAACACTGTTGAAACCACAAAACACGTACAATCGGAAACCTATACTACTATCTTCTACACGTGACTTCGACCGCGTTAAAACATATTATATGGTACCCACCCTACCTACATTCTTACCCTATATATTCGTATATTTTCTACTGTTTAAGGCGTCCCTGAACAAAGGTTGCGGGTTGTTCTAAAGAGATACCGCGGCTCCGGAACATAAAGGGCAATGGAAGGAACATGGGTGGGTTTTAGTCAGTACAAGTCTGACACTCCCCCCCGCTCCGCCTAGAGCGGGGGAAGTTATTTGGTGATTTCCCAAAAAAAGGCGTCCCTGAACATTCACAAATATTTCCAGATCAAAATTAGCCAAATCGCTCTAGCCAATCTCGAATTTTAGCAAAACGATACTTCTATAAAGTTGCTTTTTCTTAAGAAAAGTGATAAGTGAAGGAAAATCAATTACAATGCAATAAGCATTGATCTCGTAGATAAGTAGACCTTATTAGTACAATCCCCTTATTGCATGAAATAGCGAACAAATAGAAAGAAATTATATTTCTGTGTCCGTTCGATTGCAGTTAATGACTACAAGATTAGTTATTAATTAAGGAGGAATAAACATTCATTTTTACAAAAGCCATATACATTTTTACAAAGTAAGGTAAAATGAATGCGAATTCAGCGTCATAGAACTTCATTTTCATTTCCAGAACTATTTTTAATTCGTGAATTTTCATTCAAAACTCACCGCTGGAAACTTTGAAGTATGAACATAACATCTAAATGCGCTAAAATAAACCATTGGACGAGTGGGTAACGTTATAGTTACACGCTACATGTATTTTGCGTGGTCTACAATTTCGCGAGCACCCGTGCACTGTATTTGTTCAAATTTCATGGAACATTAGTTGCAATATCTCCTAGTACATTACAGCACTAGTAGTTCATCAATTTGGCTTAAGGCATTCCAATGACAGCAAAAAATAACAAAAGTACATTTTGATTCAAGTGTGGAAACTTTGTTATTGCGTTCAAGGCGGAATTACCACACGAGCCGTTAGGTGAGGGTCTTATAGAACCGAGAACGCCAGAATTCCCGATGCACTACGGTATGAGCATGAAGTGCTGGAATGCAGGCTGAGCCTCCAACAGGCTAACCCTTTGCGGTGGACATGTTGAACTTACTTAATGAAGCTCTAAACTTCTAAAGAAAGCTAACCGAGGCCTTTAGTTAATATTAGAGTTGTTGTTTGTATTAAAATGAAAACAGCAATATTGGTTCAATTCCCATGCGAATACAACTCATAAGTTGTTTTTATTTTCCCTAAGTAAATTGAACATGAAGTCGTGTTGCGACTTCTGAATATCAAAGTTAAGGTACACTGTAGTTTTAAATTTTAGACTGTTTTTGTTGTTTCATAGTTAGAAATTCTGCTAATGAGCTTAACGAACTAAAATAAGGTCAAACTGTTCTGCTCTCTTTATTGAAAACACGATTACTTCAAAACAATAAAGTAATTTCTAATTCTGTTTTTGTTTTTTTAGTACGGCATTGTGGTTTGTTGTGAATAGTATTTATAAGCATGATATTACGGTTGTAATTTCCCCCACCCGACGTTTGCTAGAGCTAGCCCATGATGCTGAGTCAGTAAGTTCATATCAGTCCATATAACTCAGATTCAGTCTGTCCCTTTGCTGTCCTCTCCCAGCGACGCCCTAAGCCGAGGCTCGTACCCATTAGGGGGTGCCGTTAACGTTTAGTCGCTTAGTTTTTAAGATTTTTGCGCTAGCTGGAGCCCTTAATCGTAAGGCATCCACAGGAATTGCCCGATTAAGCAGACGACAACCACATAGGTTAATCTACGAGAACCTGTAATCCTCGAAGAGTAAGCAGAAAACTCTCAAGTAACTATAAAGTTTAATGCAAAAGCGTCCATTGAACTAAGTCAAACTAATGAACTGATAACTGCCAGACCAGCCCAGCCTAGTCCAGTTAGATATATGCAACCACATCACCATATAAAACAGATGTAATGTGGTGTATGATTTGCGGTCATATTGTGCACCTCATACCCTCGTCCTCTATTCAATATTCACCCGTTTTATTCGGTCATATTGAGGTCTTTCGATATTATTTTTGAAGTTCAGTAAATTTAGAGAATAAATGACGTTGATCGCTGGTCTGGTGGTCGCAAGCGTGGCTGATGCGATGGCAAGAAGTCCTGGGTTCAACTCCTGGATCGGGCAAAGGGATATTGAGGTTTTCCATTGGGAATTTCTCAGTAACAGTTACAGAGTCTGGATTTTGGCTCAGTTAATGGCAACAGGGTTTCGTTCCATACCATAGGACTTGTAACAGCCAAAAAATGGGTGCACTATGTACAACTCTGGTCAACTCTTTGAGGATTACAGGCGTGATGTTATGGATTCCAATAATTAATACCTGAGAAAAAATTGTTTTACGGCGTTTCATTTACCATCTCCAAATCAAATATTGGACTAAAATATTGATATAAGTAGATAAACTTAAAGTTAGGAAACTTTAGTACTTCGTGATGAGTGAGATTTTGAATTGCATTGTTAGACAAGGTATATCCGCATGAAAATTGTTCCAGTTTTCTTTTTTTTTATAGTGCCACTCGTTTTTCACTCATTTAAGTTGTTTGACTGCTCAACCGGACTATCCTGTGGTGTTAATGAATTTAAGGCCCCCGACCAGAGCTAAAAACTACTAGAATTTTGATGACCGCACTCTAAGGGCACCCCATGTGGGGTACGAGCCTCGGCTTAGGGGGTCATGATTGAACTGACTATAAAAGGGGCCGAGTCGGGTTATAATTTTAGGACTTTTAAAACTACCATCTGAACTCGCGGGTTGGCTATAATACCAGGAGAGGAATTGTTCCAGAACGTTCTTTGTAAATAAACAATCAAAACATGACAAACACACGGTCTAACCTGCTCGGAGCTCAATTTGCAGAAGTTCCAGCTTGCGGTTTGCGAAAAAGCCATGGATCGATGTATTCTGGGCCTTAAAAGAAAAGACCATGTTCACAAAACTACGCTGAGTGCCAAAACGGGTATAGTGTCAAAAAAGCTGCCAGGCTGTGAGATTAGGCAGTTCAGCTATGTACAAGCCCGCTGAGCAAAAGTGTCCACTCCATGGATGCCTAAACATGGACGGCGCCACCGAAGCCGGCCTAGAGAGAGGTGGCATGACAACCTTAACGCATACCATGAGTTTAGATTCGAGGTGGCGCGGGACAACAATTGACTTGATTGGATTGGGAGGTCTTTGCCCAACAGAGGGATAGTAAAAATTTAAATACAAAAAATGGAGAGAAGTGCAAGACCCAGTTTCTATTAAATCAACTTTTCGATACGGACAGAGGCAGTATTTTCGGCAGTAATCGAATGAATATTTAAAACTGCCTGAAAGCTTCCCACCTTGAACTGTCTTTCTTTAAAAAACTAGAACAAAGAAAAGCTTTCATTTTAAGTTAAAATGTTTAGTGATGTTATTCGGGACAGCACGTACCTCTACTTAAAAAGTGGATTTGCTCAAACAGTGCCTACTACTACCTTTTTATATAAAAATCACGTGTCATTATGATGGTACTTATATCCGAAACAACGCAACCGATTTCAATAAAACTTTGTGAACGCGTATAGTGGTTTCTAGCATGAAAGATAGAATGGTTTTGAAACCAATAGGAAACACCGTTGTTATTAAATTCCACTCGTATGAAGCCCGGGTGGGCTAAACTAGAAAACTATTAACAGATGCAGAAATCAGAAAAAAAATTGATTCTAGATAATTTTCTATATCATTGAGGGATTATATTAATTGGAGCCGCTCGTAGTTAAATAATATCTCAGCCGCGCTTTCCGAGGTTTGAAGGAATCTTGATACGTAAAAGGTGGTCACCCCTTTTACGTATCAAGATTCCTTCAAACCTCGGAAAGCACGTTTAACCTCAACTGTCATTTGCAGATCTTTGACAGTCTTTACAAATAGTTAGTAGCCCAAAAGTCTGACAACGTTTTTTACCATGGGGTATCGTATTACCTATTACTAACTGGATCATGGAGGTCAGATAGGCCGTCGCTTCATGTAACTGGTATTCAGTTTTTGGTTAGACTAGAAGCTGACCCCAAAATAGTTAAAAAAGGGTAGGCAGATAATCAAACGCACGATTTTCCGTCTGAAACTGTTATGCTACGGAAAAGGGTCGCTTAGTGACTAACCAGTCCCGAGGTAGTTTGTATGAAACGTCCTAGTTGTTAATTACATAAACATAACGTGACGCCTGTTCTCCCAATGGGATAGGTAGAGGTAAACGGAAACGTAGAGTCCAGGCCTTTACTGGGAAACTACTATCGGTAACCAAAAATACTATGTCCAGCAGTCCAGCCTGTTAATTGAACCATAGGACTCAGGCTTTCTTTTTTCCCCGCGGGAAGTCATTTGATGATTTCCCACCCGAAAAAAAGCTCTGGGCGGAGCGGGGTCATGTCAGACTTTTACTGACTAAAACCCACCCATGTTTCATGTGTAGGACTCAGGCTCAATAGCAGCATGTTTTTGGGCATATTTATAACAGCAAAGATGCAAACACACTAGCTGGCGCCCGCGGCGTCGCTAGCGTGTTGTCGAAAAAAAAGTATCATCCGTGTTATTCCAGACTATAATCTACCTCTGTGCCAAATTTCTTCAAGTTCAGCCGTTATGACGTGAAAGAGTAACAAACATTCATACATCCTCACAAACATTGACATTTGTAATATTAGTAGGATAATATAATATCACACCTTTAGTCCCCGATGGGTTAGGTAGACGTGTACCTGATCGTAGACCCACATTTCGCCAGTTATTTTTAAGTCCTATGTAATAGCGGGCGACCCTATTGCCATCAAATAGGCACAATTCAGAATCCGTGACATGCGTGGTTGTGTAAATTGTGATCAGAAAAACCATTATCTGAACACAATTTGAAAAATAATCCTAACTCATATTATAAAAGCGAAAGTGAGTTTGTTTGTTTTTTACGTCTTCAAGCCTAAATGGCTCAACCGATTTTGATCAATTTTTGTACGTAGATAGTAACTATCTCTGTACCATGCCTATGTCCGCCTTCAGGGTCCCAACTGCTGAGACCCCGAAATGAATGAAGAAAAGGGAAAAATTACCATTGCTATTACAATAAATAAGGCGCAAGGGCAAAAACTACAGGTAGCAGGTACCTGTAAATCAGGAAAAGAGATTACCCCGAATTTAAAGCGATCGAAGCCGCGGGCAAAAGCTAGTTATATTACAACCAAATTGCATGAATTTTCAAGTGAAGAGACTGATTTATATATTACTGAAGTAGTAATTATAATTATTTTTTCGGGTTCAAAACCATCAAATGATTCTTCCCATACTGGGCGAAGAAGAAGGGAGTACTGACTAAAACCCATCCATATTGCTTATTTTGCCCTTTGTGTTCCCTTTGTATTTCTTTCAAATCAACACACAGCCCCGGAAAACAGTTCTTTGATTTGCTGTATTCAAGTCCATATTATAATACACTAGCTGTTCCACGCGATTTCACCCACGCTGCTCAGCACCTGTTGGTCGTAGCGTGATGTTATATAGCCTATAGCCTTCCTCAAGAAATGGGCTATCCAACACTAAAAGAATTTTCCAATTCCAACCAGTAGTTCCTGAGATTAGCGCGTTCAAACAAACAAACAAACAAACTCTTCAGCTTTATAATATTAAAGTATAGATTGTTAAAATTATTTAATACCGTTGCTAGAGAATACTGTAGTAAACATTTCAACGTAACGTGCAAGCTGATTTAATCCAGGCAACAGACGTGAACTAACAAAGGTAAATGGAACTAGTTGTCAATAACTTTTAGTCGCAGTATCGATGCAAAATCGTTTTCCAATAATGACGCTGTCTATCATGTGGACAAATTGACCAATCTGTCACCTTCCACGCTCTCTCGGTTTTCACTAGGCATATGAATATACATAAGTATGTGTTTAACGTGTACATACTACCTATATTTCCAGAGAAGGATTTTGTGGCTAAATAATAGCAGCCGTTTGGGTCGATCTTTAGGTTAAGCCACGCTTGCCTAGGTTGATCTGTGGATGGGTGCCCACCCGTTACGTATCGAGTTTCCTCCGTGCCTCGCAAAGCACGTTAAGCCGTTGGTCCGGGTGTCATTTGAAGATCGTCAGTCGTTATAAGTAGTCAGTGTTCCGATAGTCTGACAACCAGTCTTACCAAGGGGTATCGCATTAGCCAGTACTAACTGGGTCGTGGAGGTCAGATAGGCAGATGATGATACTTCCTATATTTTCTCTCCTACAAAAGGAAAATACAAAATCTATACAAAATACTCATCCCACTGATAATAATCCAGGGGTATAAGGTAAAAATATTTATTTTTCTCATGGGAATAATCTAGAGGATTCAGAACGCGTACCAGATAATTTACGAGTGCCTTACCTCCGGACTGAAATTTGTAAACTTCGCTCGGAAACAATTTGCTTCAAAAACCCAATTTATAAGGTCTATATTTACAAGCAACAATTGGGAGGCCTGAAGGTAAAAATATACAGAAAAAATTAAACAATGCCGATCACTGTAAAGTGCGAATTGTGAATTCGAAATGCAAACTTTTCTGTTTACGGACAACTGTTGTGTTGGCTTTGAGTCAATATTATGAGCATTTGCTTTGTACAACATTTAAAAAATAGTTGCCGCCCATAGATTAAATTTATGCACTATTTATTATTACATAAAACCTTTTATCGACCATAGTAAGCCGAACAGGCCAATGCGTGAAGTAATGCTTAGTTTTATTCAAACTTTTGCATTTAAATGTTGATATCTGTCTCCTATATCAATAAATAGTAGGTAGTCATAGATTTCAGAAACAAAAATGTATTCAATAAATGGTTATAAATACTGCTACGTCACGGTATACGAGTAGTTGATATGATGGATCAAATTATTTTAGTACCCATAAAATTGGTCTATCAATACTTATGGAGAATATTGATCACTTCCAGAAAAACAGCCTTTATGGTATGAGGTTCAGTCTTATTTTCTGCATGAATCGCTTGTACATCATGTGTGAAATTGAGGCATCAATAGGCAATAATAGGGCAGCGATTGTCACTCTACTAACGACTGGCATAAATAATAATCAACATCGCAAAATAAAAAGTCCGTTAAAAACACAATCGTACAAAATGTATTTACTAAAAAGAGATCTCATTTCAGCTCCGAAATTGTTTTTATATTGGATGTTTCAATGTAAAAGAAACTCTGATTACACGCAAACAACGTCTAACCTACTCTTGTTATAATCTCACTGAAAAATGGGACGGGTAAATCATTTAGAAATATTCACCTAGAGGCTAGTCTAAGTATTTCAGAGCTACCTGAAAAAATAAGTGTGAGACGTTCGTGATTTTATAAGCAAAAGAAAAAGGTTTATCCATCCACTTCAGTAATGCGGTCGTAAGAAACTTGTAAGTTTTGTAAAAGTTTTGTAAGACCCTCCAACCTTGAACTCTCGGAAGCACTAAGTTCAACAGATTCGTCGGACGCGTTCTTGTAAGCGCAATTCAATGAATGGGCTCTTAGTCTGCCTCATTGTGTATCCTCTCTT
The DNA here is from genome assembly GCA_958449745.1 of Ochropleura leucogaster. Lineage (NCBI taxonomy): Eukaryota > Metazoa > Arthropoda > Insecta > Lepidoptera > Noctuidae > Ochropleura > Ochropleura leucogaster. The sequence goes on from OY288200.1 coordinate 11,989,047, forward strand.
GAATGGAGAGTCTCAACAGAGATGCGAACCACTTTACACAAAACCAACAAAAAGATGTATAGCATACATTCAAGGTTTTATCATACCTACAGCCATTGTCATCTTATGTAAACTAGATAAAACCAAGTACAGTACGTGACAACCCCTTTTTATTAAATTATTGACTGGGGAATAACTAGCAACTGAAGTGAGATTGTATTGGGATAACCTTTTGTCGTGTAAAGAAGACATAGAGAGGCAAGGGAACTACTCGGTAAAGCCAGGGTAATCCTGTCTTAGGAAGCCGCTTCGGCGAGTCGACCGGGTGCGGATACGTTACCTCCTTACAAACTATAAGTCACTGTAGTTGCCTGAAGAACGTTGCCGGAACGGGAATAGTTGTTTTGTTTGTTGTTATCTTGGTGGATGCCCGAAAACGTAGAAAATTAAACTATCTACCTTATTTCGGGCAAAAGTGGAATGTTCATATTTGAAAGACATTTTCGGTAACAATACGTATTTCTGTAACCAAAAATAATGGAATTATTTTAAGAAGCAAGTTGCAACGTATTGATATCAATCAAATATTTTATCTTCATAACTGCAATTATACTTAAGCAAGACCAATAATTCGCTGTTCAAGAGTCCGTTACATTACATATCTCGTTCCGTTTTATTGAGATTCTTCAAATGTTTACCCAATCTTGTTATACCCCTTTTATATATTTATTGCTTCGAAATTAAATAATGTTCAACTCATGGAATTTCATCTCCTTTGTGTTTTGGTGTTGAGCTCAACTGACATATTATACACCTACGTATACATGTGTATTTGGTACATTAATTAGACACACGCCCACCAGCGAAAAAGTTACCGAAATACCATTTTCAGACCGTCGGATGCTAAAATGGTATCGATGCCAACATTAATTTTGCTCTACAATTGATCAAATCGCCCAATCGTCCCAAATAACAAAGAGGCTCAATGGACCAGCAGAAATTTATTGTTCTCTATTCAAAATTTTAGGAGAATCTAAAACAAAATTTTGTGACTCGTTGAAGTGGAAATATTAAGGACCCTGCTTCACGATCCAGTTTCATATGTAGTTATTTTAGTTTACATGATGTGTTCCCGATGGGAATTCACGTTAAATTACATGATGTACTTCGTATTTATCACGTTATGGCCATGATTTTTCAATATTTTTCTATATGCCTCAATTTGATTATTTCTGTAAGAATCTATTGTGCATTTATGCTTTTAGCTAGACCCACCGGTTTAGGCTTGCGATGTCTGTCTGGGAATTCAAGATTATCATCACTATAAGGAAGGTTTTTTTTTACTTTTGTTATCTGTTGTACGGTCCTCAATGTCATTCAAAAAGTTAGACGATATTTTTTTCAGCAAAAACTTTACCCTGCACTAGGAATTTCTGTTATACCGTGGCTGCGTTTACAAACATTTAAACTCAAATAAGCAAACAGACAAACCCGGAACAATTATCTGTAGGCGATTAAAACCGGGACACGCAGTGCAGCAGTCGATATTAGTGTTCATCTCATGAGTATAATAGTATTTCTGAAATAAAACTTTACCTTTACTATTTCATGACGAAAAAGGTCAAATTACAATGTTTGAATTGTTTTGATTTTGCTTAAGCAGCTTTACTATAAATTATATACTTCACGTATATGTATTGTCTTTTATCAGTTGCGGATCTCTTTTTGGGCTGTAGCCCCCCTTGAGGGTGAAAAGCCCCATTTACCATTTAAGACAATAGTGAATTAAAAAAAAAACACCATAATTTGGCAGTATACAACTCTACCGAAGCAAACATACCAAACACAAAACTGGCCTATATTATACTGGAAATGTGCTTTATGTATCGTCGTATGTACCTGGTATATCATTATCGAAATCAATTTTTTGACATAAGGATAATTACTTGGTTAATTAAGCAGGCCCCCAAATATGTAGTACTAGCTGTTCTCCACGGTTTCACCCGCGCTGCTCAGCACCTGTTGGTCGTAGCGTGATGTTATATAGCCTATAGCCTTCATCAAGAAATGGACTATCCAACACTAAAAGAATTTTCCAATTCCAACCAGTAGTCCTTGAGATTAGCGCGTTCAAACAAACAAACAAATAAACAAACTCTTCAGCTTTATAATATTATTATAGATTAGTGCAGGGCCCCACAAACTCACGGTCCGCTAATGTCTTTTATCCACAGTACCAGTAGACAGTTCATGTGCGAAGGCTTTTACTGATTAACAGGTATATTCTGCCCCAAATATCGTGACATTTAGGTTTCCTATAAAGTTGTTTCCAACATAAATTGGGTCCGTCCGCGTCCCTCTTTGAATATGAAAGGGATCCATCGTCATCTATTACCATTCCAATTTTAGTGAATATCGCTACCGTGAAAATTTTATTCATGTGTTTATGCATTGCATATTTTAATAAAAGAGGAATATGCAAATTTTAAAGTCAATTCGTGAATTGTGTGCTCAATTTACTAATGCTAAAAACTTGTTTTATTATGCACCGCATTTAATAAGCTTTTAGTGCAGTTCAACTAATGAAATAAACGTGAAATTTTATCTCGATGATTATTCGAAAGCGTACGATACCTAATTTATTTTACAGTAAATGAATTTGATTCGATTGTAATGACGAGTGCACGATTTAATTCAAAGTCAACATCAAATATTTATTTGCAGATAAATAAGGTTACAAAAATTAGAATAATAATAAAATAGTATAATAGTGGCTTAACATATTTAATCATAACACGCAAATTTTTGATATTAATTATAATTTGAATCAAAGGAATTCTTATATTATATAGAAGGAATTCTAAAACCAGCGTAAAGCTCTTCTAAAGCGAGCTATCGGAAGCTGTATAAGAATCTTATTTAGATTTCGATACACACAGGATAGCAGCTTTTGACAGACTAATTTAATTGACTGCCAATCTCGCCAGTTGAGCAATGCATAAAATATTAAAACGAATTGAAAGCATGACATGAAAAATATATGTACCAATATTTTTACTTTAAAATTCAGGACGTTTACATTGAATGAAATATATTTTCAACGACAGACGCATTTCGTTGATATATAGTATTTCCATTTCGATTGGTTGGGCGATTTATATTCAGCATTTTAAAACTTCGATAATCTCCATTAGTACCGCTGAATATTTCACGACTTTTGGAGGTCCAGTGTCTGTCGCTGGAACCCAGCCATCACTTCAGTTTTCATCGTCGCTGTCACGCCATTCCGTTTTAACCAAATTTATACAGATAAATAAATTATCCATTATCGACATACAAGGCGGCTTTTCAACCTCATTAAACAATAAATCTTCTAACAACGCTGTTATTGAAAATTCGAACTTAAAACATAATCAGTAGGAGTATTATTCTCGGTGCATAATAAATTGGCTTAAGGGCTTATTTATCATTCATGTCAATCCGGGGCAATTATTTCAAGCGACTAGGCTTTTAGCTTAAAAGCGGAATACCAAGTACCTACCACGTAAGTGCATATGTATATTAATTTTCCGTAAAGCCAATTTGGCTACAGTGAGTTGATTTTTATTATTACTTTTTTGCGTTTTAAATAAATTAAAGTAAAAATCCTTATTAATATTATAAAAGCGAAAGTGAATTTGTTTGTTTGTTACGTCTTTCCGCCTAAATGGCCATACTGATTTTGATGAATTTTTGGTAAAGAGATAGTTATATAGGACCCTGGAGACGGCCATAGGCTATTTTTTAAAATAATGAGAAAAGGGGGAGAAAGAGAGAGGAAAAGGGGAGAGGATGATATTTTTTTTTCGATCATTACGCGGGTTAAAGTTAGCGTTAGTCTAAAGTAACTATTTCACGCGGACGAAGTCGCGGGCGAAAGCTAGTAATCTATAAAAGGGCTTCGAACAGATTCTCGTCACGCTGTCAGCTGATAATGTGCCCAAGAGTCTGCGGGCGTTGACACGTCGTATGGTAACGTAGTCTCTGGTCAAGGTCCTTGAGTCACGTGAAACATGAACTTAGCGTTTTTTAATTTCTTTTAAAAGGCTCTATTCACTCGGTCCCCAGGGACCCAGAATTCAACCCTAAAGTTAAAACGGATCGTATTTGTGTTATATAGATTGAGTTTTAATGATTTAGTATGATTACATCTTTTAGATATATTTTTTGTGGAGCACAAACTATAAGTGATCTGGTGCTTTGGTCGTTTAAAAGTCCTTGAAAATCCTTGAAGTCCTTTAGGTGAAATTTGGTATGTATATAGCTTATACCCTAGGTTAACATTTAGACTATTTTTTCCGGTCCCGGTGTACGCGGGTGAAAACGAGGGTGCAGCTAGCTAATTATGGGTTAAATTTTTTTTAGACGTATGACCAAACTGGCTATAAGGTAAGGTCCTAATCCTCCTCAACGCGGAATCTACAGCTAGATAAAAATACAGTTATCACCATGTATTGAATTTCAGAACTCAGTATCCAACAAAAAAGTAATCCAATTGCTTTATTTTTCTTTTGATCGAATCGAAGCAGTGTGTTGGAACTTGGGAGTCATAACAACAGATTCACGTTGTTATCCAACCAGTTTCTATTTGCTGCAATGCGCTACCTCAACCGGGTTGTTACCTTGTTTTGTCTCACAACACAGCAGAGGTTTCTGAGAACGATGATCGCTAAATCCTTGATAGATATAATAATAATAAGCCTTTTGTTCTGAACTTCAAGGTTCATTTTACAACAAGTTTTCATTTTCAGTTCATAAGAGGTCCCGTAGTTTCGTGTGCCTAAGAGGGAGCATAGGCCTCCTTTATCAACTTCCAGTATTCTATCTCTTGCTACTCTTCTCCATTGATGACCAGCTGTTAGTTTGAGGTTATCCTCCCACCTCATTTGTTGACGTCCTCTAATGCGTTTACCGTCTCTGGGGTACCAGTCAGAGACTATTTTACACCATTAATCCCTTGGATCTGATGATTTAGCCAGTCCACTTCCATTTCTGCTGGTCTATTTTAGTTAATATGTCAACAACTTTAGTTTTTTCTATTTTGCTGCTTCTCACTTTGTCTTGTGTCTTAATCCTTGATAGTTCTATCAAGGATTAATATTGTACCTACTTACCGCACGAACGTGAAATATTATTGCAATCGACGTTTTCTTTTTTTTTCTTAAGTCTGGTGGCTTTTATTACTCTTGAATAATGTATCTAGTGGTTATAACTGTGTGTGATATCTTTGTTTTGAGAAAATAATGTGTTTTTTGTCTTAAAGGTCTTGTGAAATACGTAAGTCTGCGTTGCTAGAAACGTAATATTGTTTTTTTTATGGGTGGTAACTTAGCGTTGCAATTTCTATATGGACCCCTTTTTTGCGGAAGGGAAATCAACACACAACTTTCCCCGCTCTGGGCGGAGCGGAGGGGAGTGTCAGACTTGTAGTGTGTTCCTTATATTGCCCTTTACGTTCCGGGGCTGCGGTATCTCTTTCGAACACACCAACAACCCTGGCAGACGGAAGGTAATAAGATCCTGCTTTACCCTTTAGGTACGGAACCCTATAAATCGAAAAATATCTAAGGACACTTGATAGGTTCTGTTAAATAAATTAAGCTGTTGAGACATTGGTACGCGGAAAGGGAAGGTACCTACTATTAAATATTTGCTGGTGACTACCAAGTTTCTGTTGCCGTCATCCCTTCTCTAACCTCAAAGTAATCTGTTACATTGACGTCAATCCCGCGATCCATTTCGCTGGCGTCCTCACTATCTATTAAACTGTTTAAAATGTGCACTTTGGCTTACCTTAGCTTGGAAAGTGATGCCGTACGTGAAAGCTTCGTCAGGATGCAACGGGATTCTGGTGTCGTACTCATCATTTGGAACGAGGTTGTACTGCTTTGAGGAAGGCATTTTTCTACCCCACTTTAAGATCTTCATCGGCACACGCTTCCAGGTCCTAGCCTTGAGTACCACTCGGAAATAACGGGTCTTGTAACCTCTCCTAAACATTTAGGAGGTTTAATGCGCCGCCACCATTTTAAACTGTGCCCGAACGAAAATGAAGTCACGCATCCTGAAACAAAAGATATTAGGTTAAAACGAGTGCTATTAATTAAAAATATGTAAAATTTGTCTTTACACTCGTGAATTATAGTTTGGGTCAACAACACGGTTGGCGCAGTGGCTGAGCGATCGACTGCGGCGCTGCGTGTGTCGCGGGTTCCCCGCACGGAACAAATATTTGTATGACCTTCAGTTAGTTTTTTTCTGGTCTGGCTGTTCGTGTATGTGAGTTTAAATGTTTATAAAAGCACCTACAATACAGGAGAAGGGCAACGCTCTTTTTTTAAAAAAGAAAACCTTAGTTAAAAGTTGCAGAGCACATCCTGGCTAATTATTCCTAAATCATTATAATAATTGTTATCATTAAATCATTATAATTATCATTTAAGAATCAGCGCACTCGCAAATGGTACCGTTGACCATTCGTGACAACTCACCAACAAAATCAACAGCGAAATCACATGACACAGTAACACGTACTACTAATCGCTTTGTGTTTTTTCACAAAGCTACTACTACTAATGGCCACTATTAGGGTCAACGATGTGGACGAGGCTCTAGCGAGCCAATCAATGCTAACTGACGACTAGGAACACTTCACCAATTCTGCCCCTCGGCAAACATCAAGTTGCGTCACTACACTCCACACGTTCCTGTCTAGCTAAATGGACACAAATGTATACAATATTTGCACGACTAATCCACCATTGATGTAGACAGAGAATGGAATGTAACCTACCTGGAATCTTAGTCAACAATTCAAACAAATCAACGGCAGCACCCAATTATTCTATCTAGCTGACTATTGAAAAGCTAACGAAGTGTTGCGACATTGTTCGCTAGTTATGATTAGGACTCGCTCTTACGGATAAACTTTGCTTAGTCACCTGAACTTAGTTATTGCACTGCCGGGAAACTGCACTAACGGCAGCTGATATTCCAGTTTGATGATCAAGAAGCCTTTGGTATTTAAATACAATTTATGGCATTACCAAAAACTCGGGCAAGTGTGAGTCAGACTTTCGCCCTGAGGACTCCGTACGTACTAGTGACATTTGACTGTGGGAATTTAGAGAGTTGATTTTTTCATAGCTTCAAGGGACCACAGACTTCATTTCTACTCGATACCTTCATGCGTTCCCGAGATAAAGGGTCTTGACAGACAGACAGACGGAGAACAAAGTGATCCAATGGGGGTTCCTAAAAACACAAGAATCATTACGTACATGTATCATTATTTTTGTTAAACTAAAATGCAGCTGTGACTGAGGTGAGACTATAATTTAAATTAAAAAATCGTTTCCAGTTCTTTGTGAAATAAATAATGTTAACCAATTAATTGTCTAATTCAAAATGAAGTTGTTGTTATTGTTTTTTTTTCCATTAATTTCATAAATTTTCATTGAGCGCTTTATAATCCATATTGGGTACTGTTTTAAATATTCTGTTCCTCAATAAAACCCGAGAGCATTCGGGATCGCTTCGTAATTCGGTATGGAACAATTTGTGGACAGAGTGAAAACATATGTATCGTTTGATGGTTGGAATAATATTAAACTAATACACATGCTAAAGTTTAATTAGCTAACTAGTTTAATTAGTCGTGATTACACAGAGTATTTGTATAACAAAGTGATGATATCTAATTAGTAGGCAATTTCTCGGTTAGGGAGCTTAACATTATGGTATTTTCGGTTCGAGACTCACCATCTGCCTCGCCTTTTCCCAATTATGCTGGGGTCGGCTTCCACTCTTACCGGATGTAGCTGAATCTGACCTCCACAACCCAGTTAGTACTGGGTAATACGATGTCCCTTGATAAGACTGGTTGTCAGACTTTAGAGACACGAACTACCTGTAACAACTGTCAAAGATCTACAATTGACAGCAGGGAACAACAGCTTAACGTGCTTTCCGACATACGGAGGAAACTCGCTATGTACCGGGTGGACACCCATCCACAGACCAACCTACTGACCGCTTTTATAATATTAGTAAGGATACTAGGAAGTAGGATAACCATCTGAAATTTGTCAGTAGTAGACATAGATTTTCAATTTGTGCGCAGTTAATAGATAGTAATATGCTCGCCTCCTATAACATGATACTTAAACCTTCCTGGTAAAATGTGAGACCAGTTTTGGGCACACTTCTGCCGAACCCTTTGGAGACAACAGGCGCGATATGATGTTAAATAAAATCACTGTTAAGTCTATCAAGAGTTATGACCAAACACTCCAAAAACAGCCCCAAACCACTAAACTTTGTCAGTGTCCTTAATAATTGTCAATTACACCTAAAACAGCGAAAGATAGGTCCTTAATTCTGCCATCCTCGCGTCAATAAATTGAAGTTGTTACCAAGCTAAGTGTCGAACATTTAACCAACCGGAACGATCGGGAAGTTACAGCCAGCGTCTTAATCACGGCACAGAATATTAATTAGTTGAGCTTCGGTTTGCTATTTGTAAATTGAGTCCCGACTGTCGCAAGTGTTGAGACTACTTAGATACATTTATTGAAGAGGTGAAGGTGACTTTTGAAATTTATTACCTTACAGTTTATTTATATTTAAGAACTTTTTCTGACCATTCAGGATGATTGTATGTACTTAAGTTGTTAAATAACAAAAATATAAAAAAGAACCAGAGGCAACCAGAGACAAAAACATTCTGACGCGTGGAGAATAATCGAATTTAAACGGACCGTCTAGCCTGTCTGTTTTAGAATGCTGTTTGCCTTGCTACGACACGAACAGCGAGCTCTCCTTTTCTTATAATGGCTTGAAAACCATGAATCCAAGCTTCCCAAAACAAGCTCGATGCACTGAGACGTCTCGGGAACTCCAAAATGATATCACCTGATGACCGTCATTTAGTCCTTTTATGTACATTTTCATTTATTGTATGATTCCTTATTTACTTATCTTATACTTATTTTTTTTAAATAAATTAAAAACAAAAAACATTTAGAAATATTAAAACGGGAGCAGGGTCCAAGCTACCGGTAGTTAGGGCTCCAGACACAGGAACCTCCTCAAAATGCGGGCCGCATCGAGGAGTACTGCCTTCTGAATCAGGCCCTTGATTCAACCACCTAAGGAGAGCTTCGACAGATGTTCGTGGAGGCTCTTCGCAATTTATATGACTTTTACTATGTGACAGCCATGTTGAAATAAAACAAAAGACTGCATGAAAATCAAGAAAAATCAAGAGTCGACGAAAAAGGATTCAACAAAACAGGAATATACATACATTCTAAGAGACTATGTGTTGACTTTAAGTGTTAAGATTTAATCTAGGATAAGAGGTATCGTTAAGGATGTGGTTTACGACCCAATTAAGAGTAATTAAGGGTTGGTTTGGGAAAAATATACGAGTTAGATAGTGAAGAACCATAGCTCTTGATTGCATTTTGCTGAAAACACAAAAAGCTTTTGTTTTCAGTGCATGCTTTTACTAAGTTTCAAACTCAGACGTAGGTGAAGCAAAACATCGGAGGAAAACTTATCTTCTTACATAAGCACAACTAAGTATGAAGGCCTGCCCTACCTACCTACCTAACGCGAACTTCTTCATAGTGCATATTTCCTAACATACATAATTATGTAAGTTTTGCCGATATAATTTTAAAAACAGTTTTCAAAGAGCATGAAAACGGTTTTTAGTTTAATATTTAATTTGTGTTTAATAATAATATTCGTTTTTTTTAATGAATAAACTAAACAATATATTTTTTTTTTATTTATAAGTGAAAATGGAAAAATATTTGTTGTAAAACCGGAAAGAATGTTTCAGGGTAATTTATTAGTATCGTTCTGTTTTCATATTATTATTTTATTTTATTGAATCATAATGATGATTTGTAAAAAAAAAATACTAAACTTCATTATTTCTAAGGACTATTGTCCTCAATACAAATACAAATAAAGGTAGGATATCGATAAACAAGACTGGTTGTGAATCACATGTGTCGTTAGCGAAGCCATGCGGAAGTTTATGGGAGAGAAATATGAACAGAAAATAACTTGATCTCTTTCTAATATATTTCTTATTATTTTGGCTAGATAGCCTAAGAATTGCGCCAGTTAAAGTTTATTTTCATTCATAATTGTAATTGCTGTATTTATTACTACGAGACGGCTTAATTTTGCGAAGGTTTTGTGAATAACTGTTCAGTCAAAGATTTAATTAATATTTTTTCTTTGTAAGCAATTATTATTGTTATTTAGATAATACAATACTTTAAAAACTCACTAATCTTTTTCTAAGTCTTTGCCTTATAATGGGGATTGCCCATTTTTCATCAATTTTGCTAATTATAAAGCCATTTCGAAGAACAAGGTGCCTAGTCATTCCTTTCTAGGTACAATGAAATAATACTTCGTTTTCGTTTATATTTTTGAAGAAATTTTGTAAATCTTAACATTGACAACCAATTAAGAAAGAACATGAAAAACATAACCGGCCGGACGGACATAGGGGTTTTTTTTTAAATAAGATTGAGATGTGAGGGAGAATGAGGGAAGAAAAGGGAAAACTTAACATTGTTATTACAATAAATAAGGCGCAAAAACTACAAGTAACAGGTACCTGCAAATCAGAAAAGTGGAACGCGAGCGAAGTCGCAGGCAAAAGCTAGTGTATAAAGAAAAGAAAAAAAAGTATTTTCTTCCTGACGTGCGATTAATATAATATATTAAGTATAGACAAAATGATTCAAAGCTACACTTTCCCTACATTTATCCTCATTCTATGTGCATGCTATGATAGCGACGTCTTTACGCATTTACTACAAAATGCACTTTACTCGCACTCTCTTAAAACTTCTCTTAACGCGCCCATAAAATTCTATTAAAATTAACTATAACTATGAATGTATTAATTTAAATCTTCATAGAAGAACATCACCTTTTTTTAGCAATTTTAATCTAACAAAAATAAACTAATTTACCACAAGGGGTCAAAGTTGCAATTTGTCTTCGTACACTAAGCCGAGAAACTTTACTTGACTTGAAATATAAAACTTTAATTGCGCTACTTTAACGTCGGCTTATTGCGAAAACTTTACTTGGATGCAAGGCTCACTTTTAACTACGTACATACATTATGCAGCTGGTTTATTTACTTTGGTATAACTATACAGATTTGTAAGTTTCGTATGTTCAAATACTTTTTATGCTAACATTTTTGTGGAACTTCACGGATTTATAAACTAAATAAGTAATGTCGGTGCCAATTTTTGTTTTGTTTGCACATAGTTCTGCATTCATTTAGCTGCACTACCCATTTTTAATGCGCGGTCAAATTAACAACTGTGTGTCGACTAAGTACAGACGTCAGCTTTTAACTTTTCCATCATCTTTATCTATACTATATACTATCTATACTAATATTATAAAGCTGAAGAGTTTGTTTGTTTGTTTGAACTCAGGGACTACTGGTTGGAATTGGTTTTTTTTTTAGTCTTGGATAGTTCATTTTTTGAGGAAGGCTATAGGCTATATAACATCACGCTACGACCAACAGGTGCTGAGCAGCGCAGGTGAAACCGTGGGGAACAGCTAGTCACTGATAAAACGTTTAGGAAGAACGGCGGACAAAATAATCATTTTGAAATCTTTTTTACTTAGTACATCAATGGAAAATATTCAATTAAAATATTAGGTACTAGCTTTTGCCTGCGGCTTCGCTCGTGTTAAATTCGGGGTAACACAGTTCCCTTATTCTGATTTGGAGGTACCTGCTACCTGTAGTTTTTGCCCTTGCGCCTTATTGATTGTAATATCAAAGCTAAGTTTTTCCTTTTCTTTCACATTACTCCCTCATTTCCCATTTTAAAAATAATAGTCTATGTCCGTCTCCAGGGTCCCAACTATCTCTGTACCAAAATTCATCAAAATAAGTTTAGCCAATAAGGCGTAAAGACGCGCTTTTATAATATTAGTAAGTATTGCATTACAAAATTATTCTCGTGCTTCGAACTTTATCAAAGTGACGGTAAAGTGCCGTTTCATAAATAAAGTATAAAATTTCTTGACATTTAATGATACAAAAGTACGTTTACTTTATGTTATTGCAATAATCCTTGATATTACAGTGCTGCATTTCGGTGTTTGCACTTTAGATACTCGTCTAATCCTTTAGGAACTCGGTTAGTTTGGCAGAATCAGTAAACATAGGGAAGCACGTAAACATTTTGAATTAAATATACAGTATCGCAAACAAAGTTTCAACTCGACGCTTTGCATTATAGTCGTAGTGACACTAACTGAAACTATTTTAACGACTACACTACACTTGTTTTTATTTCATACAATATAAACAATGTTAGTCGTTAAAACTGTTATTAAAATGGATTGTATAAAATAAATTATACTGATTAGTCGACATTACTCTGTACAGTTTAGTTTAAAACTACTTGGGCATACTCGCATGGGTTAGTCGTATGGTGGGTAGGTATGTATGTGACAAATTTTTTTTTGGGTAGATAATCATCAAATTATTTCCCCCGCTCTGGGAGCGGGGGGGAGTGTCAGACTTGTGCTGACTAAAACCCAGTTCCTTCTATTGCCCTTTACGCTCCGGGTCCGCGGTATCTCTTTCCGCAACCCCGGCAGGTGGAGGCCCCGGCACGCAAGCAGAGGGGCCCCTCTGCTTTGCTGACATCTCTTTGAGGCGTGCGTGAAACACTAACGCGCCTTCGACACGGCCTGTCGTCAATAGACGGATGGACAGTGAGCTACCCATTGCTCATCGTCCATAGGCCTGCATCTACGGTGGCCGGGAGTCGTCTCGCGGCACCCTACGTCCGGGGTATCTCCCGCGGCGGCTGGGTTGGTTTGAGGTTCTCTTCCTCAAACGTCCGGCCACCTCCTTTGCTAGCATGTATGTGACTAATGATCCAAATTCAATACATATTTGTCAGCGGGCAATGGAGTGTAAAAAGATAGGTGAAAACATCTTGGTGGTTGGGTTGTACATGTTGGGGAACATTAGCTTAGTTATGCAATTCAACCTTATATGACCTCGTGGCACAAATCAACTCGGAGTAGTGGGCAGGAGTCGTCACTGATGGAGGTAATGACTGTTGAGATAGACTGCAACAAATGTGGTGTGATGATCTGATCTTGTTTGCAGAGTAAACATAGCCAGAGGTGGCGCAAGATATAGGGGTAAGGAAAGAGGAAGGGGAGGCCGTTGCCCTCTTGTGTGATACTTGGCGGGTTGACAAAAAATATATTTAACTAGCGGGTTCACCCGCTGTTATATGTATAGTCTCCTAGCTTTTGCCCGTGGCTGCGCTCGCATTAAATTCGGGGTAACACAGTTCTCCTTTCCTGATTTGCAGTAACTTGCTACCTGTAGTTTTTGCCCTGGTGCCTTATTTATTGTAATAGCAATGCTAAGGTTTCTCTTTTTTTCCTCTTTCTCCCTCATAAAACAATCCTTTTTAAAAAAATAGCCTGTATCTGTCTCTAGGATCCTAACTATCTCTGGACCAAAATTCATCAAAATCAGTTTAGCCATTTAGGCGTGAAGACGTAGCAAACAAATAAACAAACAAACTCACTTTCGCTTTTATAATATCAGTAAGGATTGGATTTTGCATCATTTGAGACTCCTAAAACTTGTAGTTTCTGAGATTTCGTGATGACTGAGTCAATGATATTCTTATTTATTTTGATTGTATAAAAAAAAGTTTTTTGGTAGGGTTTCAAAGAGTAGAATGCAAGTAAATAATAATTTAATTATAGGTTAATTTATAATTATTACCTGTGCGTCAACTAAGGAAGAGTTATGTTTTTGATATTTCAAAGACAGCCAATGAAAGAATAATGTTTGAAACTTAGATATAAGTCTTTCAAAGGACTACACAAGTTTCTGTTTGAGTATTTTCAATTTAAGACCCCTGTTTATTTAGAGAATGTCGTTGATGTCTTTTACCTGAATAAGTTATTCTCTTGTTATCGTTCTTGTAAAACGTAATTCTCAATTTTTAGCTTATGTTAAATGATTCGATCAGCAAAGCGCATGCGCAATCATTCGCATTCGATGATTATCTCAGAGCGCGGGTCAATGATAGGTGATTCACAGGCTCGGCTGGTGATGCAACTGCATAGATTTGTAATTGCAAATAAACATATCTCTAAGACACAATATATTTGTTGTTATAATAAAAGAAATTAATTGTTAAGCAAATTGTCACGCCTGTAATCTTCGAAGAGTTAAGCAGAGGTATACCTAAGTCCCATTTAATAGCTAGATTATTTGCCGATCCGATCTCTGCATGTGCTATTGAAAAATTGTAAAGCAAAACTCAAAAAAAAAATTGATAGGTCTAGAAACCCATAGACTCGAAGACCACATGCCAAACAGTTGCGCATGCGCGCATGAGGCAGACTAGCAGCTTATACTCACGTCACTTTTGACAGCGGTTTCAATAGTCACACACACACACCAGCACTTTTGATTGTAAAGTTGTTACTTAAATGTATGTATTTTTGTTGGTGCACCAAATAAATAAGTTGTCAAAAACACGGCCAATCGAAGTATGACAAAATGTTTACACTAGTTACTAAGAATTGTCTGTCAAGGTTACGGGTTTTTCGAAAGAAATACCGCGGCCCTGGAACACAAAAAGAAAAAAAATGCAACATGGATGGGTACAAAGTCTGACAGTCCCATTCCGCCGCGCCCAAAGCGGGAGAAGTTAATTGATGATTTTCCATCAATAAAAAATGGTACCGAAACAATATGATCTTCAATGAAAAACTGTATAAAGTACATACAAGTATTTATTTTCAACTTTCAAACTACTGGCCAATGACGTTATAAACTATGATGCCAATTCAGACATTTTAAGTATACGTCTTCTTTTCCGTCTTCTCTATCGTATGGTTAGTACCTAATCTGGTGTCAGAGGTCATCTGCCGCCCATAGGCTTCTAACTTGGCGTAGCAAACCGTCGATATCTTTTGGGCATGCTGGTTGGGTTGCTCACGTTATTTTTCTTCACCGAAGTTAGTGATTATAATAATCAAAGGGGTGAGCAGAGGGTTCAAACTCAAAAACTATGGCTTGACAGTCAGACTGTCGCACCACTAAATATAAGTTTTTAAAGTGAAACTTTTATTACATTTTTTTTTTAATCTTTATTTATTTACAGGGTTTTTTCTATAAAGAATATGTCACCCCGATGATTGTAAACAAACTATTTATATCTAAGCATTAATCTACCCGCAACCTTATACCCCTAATAATAATGTGAAGGAGTGTTCTTGCCTCATCCGATAATGGTGAGGCTAGAATGCTATTATAGAAACCTACATTAAAACTATTGCTAAAAGCTTGACGTCTTTGGACTCCAACCCGAACACACTCCGACAGGATATGATGCACATCTTCTGTTACTCCACAGGCGACACAATTGGGAGAATCAACTTTGCGCATCATGAATCCAAAGCCATTGAGTGGCATGTGGCCAGATCGGAGTCTCAAAGCCGTCACTACCTCCTGCCTTGTCAACCCTGCCTCGCTGAACCAAAGAGTCCGTGGAATAGATGGTTGCATAGTCCTGTACCAAATACCTTTCGTTAGCGATCTTTTATCAAAATATTCTGACCATGATTTAATACATCTATCTCTAACGAAAGGTAAAAGCTCAGTATGCCAAGGAGAACACGAATAAATATCTCCATCTGACCCCGCTTCGTTTGCTAAACGATCAACCACTTCATTACTCTCCAATCCAACGTGGGAAGGAATCCATTGCAATACAACTTTTTTGCGTTTGGCAACTAAATCAGTAATGGTTCTTAATATAGAATAAGCCAGTGGAAGCCCCCTAACAGATGACGAACTCGTGCATCTCATCAGATGGAGAAGAGCACTTTTCGAGTCAGTAAAAATGACAAAATGATCACCGTCCAATGATTCTATATAAGCCAAAGCTTCAGCAATAGCGATCATCTCTAAGTGCATTATTGATACATTTGATAATATTTTAAATTTGAAAAAAACATCTTTATGCGAATCATAAAAAGCCGCGCCATAAAAATTCTTACCTTTAGAACCGTCTGTATACACACAGTGAAATCCAGAATAAAGTGAATTTAGAGACTTGCAACATATAGATTTTAAATTAAGTACATTATAACTATGCTTAGGTTTAACTACTGAATCTAGATTAGGTTTAACAATGCCTGATAAGTCTATATTGCTGACCCAAGTAGTCATGGAGAACATACCCATTTTATTATTGCAATACATATGTTCTTGCTTGAGAAAGTCGTGAACCATAACTAAAAGCGGTTTTTTCTTTTTTCTCCAATAAGCACTATTGGAGCAGAGCCCATGTAGCTTATTCAGTATGTCTACTACAGGAAAATCAAAACATTTCGATTTTAAATAGAATTTTCCAGCTAAATAGCGGCGGCGTATAAAAAGAGGAGGTAACATTAATTCGGATTCCATTACGTGAATCGGCGTGGTTTTAATAAATCCACCTACTAACCGCATGCAAATATTTTGTAGTCTGTCCAGTTTTATCAAATGTGCATCTGCGCTATTGTCCAGTAGAAAACTACCAAAATCTATACGACTACGAATAAGTGAAATGTACAGTCGTCTTAAATGATTAGGATGTATTCCCCATCCAGACCCCACCAAAACCTTAAAAATATTAATCAATTTTAGTACTCGTTCCCGGACCTCATTAATGTGTTTGTTCCATCGAAGACCCTTGTCCAACCACACACCTAAGTATTTCACATGGTCTACTAACTCTAACAAGGTCCCGTTTAAACGTACTTCTATAATAGGCATTCGATAACCTCTACTAAACCAACAAATCTTACTTTTGGCGGGAGAAATGTCTAATCCTACACGCATTAACAAGTCATTGATTAAATCAAGACTAGACTGTATCTTGCATTGTCCGTCGCTAACCGAAGAACATTGAACATAAATAGCGAAATCATCTGCGTACTGGGATATACCTATGTTGTCCTGCAATTGTTCACAAATATCCAAGGTTATTATATTAAATAAAAGAGGAGATAACGGATCACCCTGAGCCAAACCACATCCTGAGTATCTACTAATACAATTGTTCCCAGATTTTATTTTAAGTACTCTTCTGTGAAGAAAATTCCATAAATATTTACAAATGCGTGATCCTACTTTGAGTTTATCTAAAACATTAATTAGAACTGTATTATTTACGTTGTTATAAGCGTTATTAATATCTAAGAAGCAAGTAATAGTGGAATAACCTTCGGAAAAGCCACTCTGTATTGTGGAGATTAAACAACTGAGCCCGTCTAGACACGACCTACCCTTACGGAAGCCAACTGTATTCACAGAGAATGTGTTGCTTTTTTCCAAGAACCATTCCAATCTTTTAAATAGAATATAGTGAAAAATTTTGCACAGACACGACAGCAAGGATATCGGTCGGAGTGAAGAAATGTTACTAGGGTCGCGACCAGGTTTTGGAATAGGTATAATACAAATATCGCGCCACTGAGAGGGGACAAAACTGTGTTCATAGAAATTGTTAAATAATTTAAGAAGTAAGGATTTACCTATGTCCGGTAAATTCTTAATCATAGAATAGGATATATCATCTAATCCAGGAGATGTATCCTTAGACTTAATACATTTATCTAGCTCCTGTATAGAGATCTCACTATCTAAGATGGGGTTGTTATGATGGACCATGGGAGTCGAAGGGGACACAAAATCCGGGGTTAAAGAATTTAAAAATAAATTAGCGCTTTTATCATCTATAAAATGTCTAGTAGATCGGTAACCTTTCAGCCATCTCATTTTTCGCCACATATCACTAGACGTTGTAGTGTGGTCAACTGATGAACAAAAATTTTGAAAGTTCTCTCCCCTAGCCTGACGGATTAGCTTTTGCGATATACTTATGCGGCTATTAAGAGAATCGAGATTCTGGGGAGTAGGATTACGCCTAAATTGAGCTAAAGCAAGCCTCCGTTGAGCCACGGCGTGTGATAGTTTTGCAGTCCAATACGGTTTCGGATTGAAATTTGACGTGGGGTTTTGGCTATATTTAAAATACGGAATAAATTTGTCTGCAGCTGCATTCAGAATACACAAAAATAAATCATAAGCTTTTTGAAGGTCGTTTGGCAAACACAAATTATGATAATTTTGTTCTAGGTGCTTTTTAAATGAGGTCCAGTCTGCTTTGCCAAAGTTTCTTTTCATGATAGTAGGGAGATGTGACGTGCACAATGTTGACATTTTAATTATTAGGTGGTCGCTGCCTAGATTTTCGTTTAACACAGTCCAGTTGAGGTTCAACGCAATATCTGTGGACACCAAAGATAAATCAGGGGAAGACTGTTGTAAATTATTGTCAACTAGACGAACTCGCGTGTGTCTACCATCGTTTAAAGAAGAGAAATGGCTTTCTATAACCGACTCGTGAATAAGATGCCCTCGGTGGTCAGTTTTATAAGACCAACTGACGTGGTGGGCATTAAAATCACCTAAGATTAATGTTTTGGAAGGCCATACCGATAGCAGACTATCCCAATTCTGTTGTGTGGTTACGACTCTGGATGGACAATAGACAGATACGATATTCTCAAACAGATCACAATTAAATAACTGCACGCACACTACCTCAATGCCGGTGTTATTTATTTGAACGTGTCGCAGCTGCGCTTTAATAGACTTGTGTACAACGATAGCTACACCGCCGTATGAGTCATCCCGGTCCGCGCGGTAAACAACATAATCATTAATTTTAAAATGACTTTCTGGTTCCAGCCATGTTTCACTTAGGGCTGCAATATGAACTTTTTCTTGACACAAAAGTTGAAAAAACGAAGCCAACTTAGGCCTGATGCTTTGGGCATTCCACTGTAGAATATTTAATTTGAAAGATTTGTTAGCCATTACAATTAATAAAAAAGTTAAACACGGCTTTTATCCACGGCCACTCTGAAATAAAACTCGCAGACACTGCAGACAACCATTTTAGGCACAATTGGTAAATACACCTTATTTTAAAAATTAGGTTAGTGTTTTTGAGATAGATGACTTCCTTTATTCTCGACCACAACTCACTTAAAGATGAACGTTCCTCTTTACCTTCTCCACCATCTGAAACTTGTTCAGGTGCGGGTGAATCTGAATTCCAAAACATCCAGTCATCTTTGGGTGGGATTTCTTTTGTTTTCGATTTCGGTTTCGGGAGATCGTTTTCCTTGCTAACCGTGACAGGTGTCTGTACTTTATGGACAATAGCTTTCGTACGTATAACTTCAGCATAAGTAGAAGGAATAGTACCTGCACGATTAGTTTGAATAGGCGCTGAACGATTCTCAAACAAAATGGGAGAAGAAGAATGATGTTCTGTAGGGGCTAATGGGGCTTGCAGGAGAACGTCAGTTTCGGGTAGAATGGGGTTTTCAGATGGGACATAACATTCTAAGGCTTTCCTGTATGTACATCCAAACTCAGACATAATCTCCCTTAGCCTCCTCTCTTTCTTATATATTGGACAAGTCTTACTGAGTGATATGTGGTTCCCTTTACAATTGACACATGAGAGCAACGAAGTGTCGCAATTTTCATGATGCCCACCACACTTTGGACAGATCACGTATTTAGACGGACACATTTTCCTATTATGGCCTAACCTCCAACATTGCGAACACTGGGACACTTGGTGAATGTAAGGCAAAACTTTAATGTTTATGTCACATACACGCACAGACATAGGAAGATGATCACCATCAAAACAAAGTCGAAGGGTTTCACTGGGGCACCAACCACCTTCAATCCTGTTACGACGGTCTAGCCTCTTGAGTGATAAGAGCTTAGCGGGGGGTGGACATGAAATATTGTTAAGGATCTCATCATCTGTAAAATCCAGGTCGACGTCCTTGATTAGGCCATAACAGACAGACAACTGCATAGCCTTCTGGAACCTCCACCCCTTCTCCAAAAGTTTCTCACACTGTAAAAGGTTCTGGGCAGCCGATTTACAATCAAATTCAAGGCGTATTTTAAAAGGGCTTAAATATTTAATTTGGCGAATTTTGACAATCTTATTCTCTTTTAAAATACGTGCCATGGCAAACTGTTTCGGGAGACGTTCCTTTGAAGAAGCGTATACTTCATATTTTTCATCTTGTAGCGAGTTTTTACTACCATGACATGCCTTCTTTTTATTACCTTTAATTGCTGTCCAACCATCTTCTTCTTCAGTGCTATCCTCTCTTCCTCTTTTCTTCTCTTCCACTTTACCCAGTTCCTCTTTATTTTTAAAATCATCATCTGTATCCATGTCCGAAGAATCGTTCAATAAGCTATGTATCTCATTAGTAATAGCCGGTGTTTGACATCGCGGTGAAGCGCTCGCCTTATCGGTCATGGCTCGATCTTATTATGTGAGCGCACCTGGGTGGTCCGCGCGCACGCCAGTCGCACGTGAAAGTGCGTAAACAACACTTTGCTAGGTGGGGATCGTTATTAAAATCGCGACAGTAAGCACAACCAGCCCGTACGAATGCCGGCACGGTTGTTTTATTACATTGTCTCAAACTTTTTTGTCTGTGTTTTGCATGTCGCATGACGGTCGGTCGCGGAGTAGGGACGTCTAAATGTCTATAATGTAAAAAAGTTTCATTTTTACCGTGGTTTCATAATACCATATAATACTTTTTTTATCAGTTACTTCCAAAATTTCAGTCTAAACTGCATGCAGCCATATTTGGTTTTTATTTTACGTAATATCGTAATAGTTCAAATAGTTCACGATAATTCAATTTCTCAAGCTAACATTTGCTAGGAAAAGCACTTTGGCAAACAGAACGTTGTTTTAGTGAAGATTGAGCATGTGATTGTAGAACAAGGTGGATAAAGCCAGATTTTTCTTCATTTTTCCTTTATAAACTTTTTCTCTCACCTTTTGTTAAATGAAAATGCATTTACTTTTATAACTTTTGTGTTGTGTAACTTCTTTAGCTTTCTTCTTCTTCCTTACTTATTTGTTGTGTTTATTTCTACTCACACTCTTAACCAATGAAACAAGTAACATAAATAACCCAATATCATAGTTAGTAAATTAAGGACTTTAAAAAGGACCCCCAAACGATATACGGCCTGCTTTTGATGACAAATAGGTGATAAAAATGTTTATAAAATAGACAAGAAAATAACTTCGAAAAATAAGGTTTGTTTCAAATAACTAGTCATTGGCAATCATTCGTTACGCTTTGATTAATTAACAAGTCACAAGAATGTTTAATTACATATACAATAAATCTATTTCAAATTCAAACTGTGTTCATAAATGTTCCCCGGCAAGATAACTATTCGTGGGTTTCAAATTTATCTACAGAACCAACTTCTGAAGCGAAACAACAATTAAATGGAGTATATCTTCAGTTTATGTCAAAAGGCAGGCTTTGAGGGGAATTCGTACATTAATGTTAAGTGATTAGTTTCTAGCTGACTCGACTTTAGATAAGGACGCCTGATATCAGCAAATTGTGGGTGTGCCACAAGAACTACATAATTTCTAGACTAATAATTAACTAAAGTCGGTAAGAGAAAGATAAGCTAATCAAGTATACTGACTTTGCAAGTATATTGACTTTGCCCACGAGGTTGTCGACATGTGGGATGTCGACTCAGCGATCATTGCGCCGATAGTCGGTACATCTAATGGCTTAATTGCCAAGAGCCCCGACCAACACCTGAGGAGGCTCTCGTTAGGTAACTGGATCAAGGGTTTGATACAGAAAACGGTACTACTGGACACGGCTCGTATCGTTAGGCGGTTCCACTCGCCGAAGCCCTGACTGCCAGTAGCTTGGACCCTGTTTTTTTATATTTAATCGGTTTTTATCAAGAAATATTAAAAATGTAAAATTATTATATTCGTGAAATGAATAAATGAAATATAAACCAACGGATAATAAAAAATAAAAAGCACATGTTTTTTTGGAAATCTATAAAAACAGCCTCAAGTCATCCTAAAAAGGAAATGCAATGAGTTTTTTTTGGAAAATGAAAATGCAGAATAGCAACACCGCTGAAAGTAAATTATCCTTACTAATATTATAAAAGCGAAAGTGAGTTTGTTTGTTTGTTTGTTTGTTTGTTTGTTTGTTTGTTACCTCTTCACGCTTTAATGGCTGAACCGATTTGGATGAATTTTGGTACAGAGATAGTAGGGAACCAGGAGACGGACATAGGCTAATATTTTTTTGAAAAAAGTGGGATGTGAGGGAGAAAGAGGGAAGAGAAGAATCAATAAGGCGCAATGGGAACTGTGTTACCCCAAATTTAACGCGGGCGAAGCCGCGGGCGAAAGCTAGTAATATAATAACAGCTACTGTATGCTCACGGGAGTTATGGCAAACCACTTGTTAACGACTTTAAGAAGTACATTAAATAAAGTATCCGCATCCCATACAACACACTTTATAGCCGGGACTTTACGAGTCAGAAAGGAAAGATTCTTTTCAGTTTTATTCGCAAAAATCTTTGTTTTATAGTGATTGGAAACTGGATTAATCACTTCTAAAAGTTAAACAGCCCACTAAAACACGAGGTGTATAAAGCAGAAGTTTTCGGTCGAACAACATTATAAAGCTACATATTCCCAAGTGTCGGAAACTATACATTTAAATTGGACTAAAATCAACTTCCACCAAAATATAGAAGTGCTTCATGCCCTAAAGAACCCAGTGCTTTTATGTTTCAAAAATTTCGTGATTTATGTGCGATAAAAGCCTGCATGCGCGACCGAACAGCGGTCTTTCCCTAATAATTTTTACAACTTTTCCCCTTTGAAAGGAAAACGAGCAATCTGCACGAAACCCGCATAATATGTACCAGGAAACAGTTTGTCAGACTCTTCAGCTCTTTTGGTCGAATTGTTTCCACGAAACTAAGTTTGTAAAACAAAGTTTTCACATCGACGTAAATTGTTGGAAGCATTTGATAGTTTGTCTATAATTGAGACTGGTTGTACCTAATTTTTATTTTTAGGGTTCCGTACCTCAAAACGTAAAAGCCCGGAACCCTTATAAAATCACTTTGTTGTCCGTCTCTCTGTCTGCCTGTCTGTCAAGCCTATCTCGGAAACGCGTGGAAGTATCGAGTTGAAATTAAAGCCATATTCTCAATTCTGTGGTCCCTTTGAGCTGAAAAAATTAACTCTCAAAATCTACGCAGTCAAAAGATATGTCCGTTTATGTAATTTTTTTGTGCGGAAGCCTCGGTACGCGAGTCTGACTTGCTCTTTATTTTTCTCTTTATTTCTCTTTTGGTGGAAGTAACAGCTAACACGCTTAAATTAACATTTGTGGGTAAACAATGCGGACGATCTCATCACAACCGTAACTTATCCTGAAAGTTATTCAACTCGCTGGAGCACACGGAGAGAGGGTGTGATGGCTCATTATTGTGGAATTGGACAAGCTTTTAACGAGACTACGACCACATAATAACATTGGGTGCACTAACTAACGAGCCCCCTCGTCTCCATACTGAAGAAAAGACGATCAGTCAGCTTATGTTCAGATAATAAACTGGAAGGGACCATCACAAATCACGCCCAGATTAATTAACTTTACGTAGTTTGAAACGTAATTAACGTTTGTTGTGATTGTGAAGTATAGGGTTTGTATTTTTATTATCAGTTAGAGGATAACAGGAGTTATATTATATTAATAATTATCATACTTATTATGTAGTAGCTCATTTTGACTAATTATTAAATATAAATAAGGTACTAGAAATTGTGTTGTGAGGGATAATTATACACTTTGCATCTTATAACCCATTGGTACACCTATAGTAAAAAATCTTTAATTTAATAGGAAAAAATAAAAAGTATGTGTAAATATAAATAACCGAGATAAAATAAAAAGATTAAGGCCACTGGGAAAGGCTTCTTCTCATACAGATAAGACAAGAGCATTGATCACTACGCTTGCTCAAGATGGGTGATTTCAGACTTTTATATTATTTATATGGTCCATACATAGGCTAAAATAAAATAAAAACTTGGGATATCTCAAAGGACACCCGGATTGAACGAAGTTATTATTTATCATGTACAAAACCCTAGGTATATACACTCATCAAAAATAATCGTCGCGACACCACACTGTTCAATGCGAAATAGAAAGAAGAAACAAAAATAACTGGCTTGCTTTCCATAAGAAAAAGAGAGAGAAACACAGACAGACAGAAAAACACGCGCACGCCGCACGGCTTACATACAACTATAGCAAAAAGTGTCGTTACAACTTTGGTCTTATTTTTTTCCGTCTAGCCCCCTTTATATTGGTGACATAACTATATCTGTAATCTTCAAATTCAAGGCAAAACGGAACGTTGTTTTAAATTAAACGTGATCAAGGTAGGAGCGAGCTTAAAAATATCTCTGGTAAGTATTACTATGTTCACGGACATACAATTAGACCGAGGTCTGGCCTTCGTCTGCACTACACGTAATTAGTGAATATCACTGCAAGGATTTGTTGAGAATATAATTATGTATTTATAGCTTTTGCCCGCGGCTTTTTTTTGCGTAAAATTCGGGGTTAGACAATTCCCCTTACCTGATTTGCAGGTACATGCTACCTGTAGTTTTTGCCCTTGTGCCTTATTTATTGTAATAGCACAGCTAAGTTTTTCCTTTCGGGAAGGAAAAGGAAAACTTAGCTTTTTCTCCCTCATTTGTCAAATAAAAAAATATAAAAAAATAAAACTATCGGTGTACCAAAATTCATCAAAATCGTTTTAGCCATTTAGGCGTGAAGACGTTACAATCAAACAAAAAGCTCACTTTCGCTTTTCTATATTTTTTTTAAAAGTATGTTAAATTACAGACGATAAATCTAGAAAAAAAATTAACTTAGCATACAATTGAACTCCTTTGTATTCTCATTGTAGGAAGTAAAATCGAAGCACATTATTTTATCCTCAATTGATTGCACAAACTTGCACTTATTTAATCAATAGGACTTTGTTTTTATTAGATTATTTATATTTTAAGATTTTAGGGATGGGAAATCATGAAATCATTTGCCCCGCTCTGGGAGGAAGGAGGAGATGAGCGTCAGACTTTTACTGACTAAAGCCCATCCATATTTCTTGTATTGTCCTTTCTGTTCCGGGATCGCGAAACACAAAAGCGAATCTCTTTCGAAAAACACGCAACCGATATGCTTGATTTGATATCGTCTAGAATAACTGGCCAGTTTCAAATTACGATCCGGAATTTATGTCATATTTAAGTATTGGACTTAACTGCCGATCGTACACTTGATCACAAAAAGACTACACGTACTGCTATTAAAATCGATCATTTCGTTCGATGGCAATATTAAGACTCTTCTGCCATTTCACATTCATTCACGTCCTGAACATGCTTCTGGCTGGGACAGCCAATCACTTTACTTCACATCTACCTATCTAATATATAAAATTCTCGTGTCACAATTTTCGTTCCCATACCCCTCCAAAACGGCTAGACCGATTTAAACGAAATTTTGTGTACATATCGGGTAGGTCTGAGAATCGGCCAACATCTATTTTTCAGACCCCTAAATGGGCAGCGGGTGAAACCGCTGGGCACAGCTAGTCTAATATATAAAATTCTCGTGTCACAATGTTAGTTACCATACTCCTCCAAACGGCTAGACTGATTTGGAGAATCGGTAAACATTTATTATTTTTACCCTTCTCTAGAAAAGAAGCTGAGCAGAAAGTGAAACCGGTAGGCACAGCTAGTATATATAAAATGTGTTGTTGGTTTATGTATGCTACAAAAACTCAAAAAGGTTCTAATTGGAAAATATGTTTGAGTGTTGGATAACCTATATCAAGATATAAGAGCAGCGGGTGCAGCCACTAGGTACAGCTAGTTACTTTATACTTTTTACCTTGACTCTTACTACGAAACAGTATACGTACTCGAACATAAAGTTAACAATCGTTTTTACATTTACTAAGGCTCTGCCCGACATAATAACTGTCGAGACATTTTAGCATTTAGCGTCTCGTGAACTCCGAGCAAGTACGAAACGAGCGCACTCCATAATGGATTCCGAAACATTTTCTCGAGTCGATTTGCATTTGGAGAAGATTTTCGTAAATTACTATTCAAATTATTTTCTTTCGTTTCAGTAACTTTTTTTATAGATAGAGTATCGTAGTTCTGTGTTACTTTTAAAAAATGTTTCGAGAACAAAATTGTGAATTAAACAGCTTTCAACTTTTTGTTTAACTTGATGTTTATTTTAACGCAGATATTAAAACAGTGATTTGAAGAGCTAAACTGTTAGAGTATATATTTTTATATTGTCTTAAAAAAACGTTACCCCACGTGTTGCCAAATTAATCCACAGTCGTAATATACGAATTGTACTGTTATGAAATTAAATGAGGGCTGTCTGTTACGCGTTTTTTAATTATGTATATTAATGCGTATACCTATTTTTCTTGAAATCGTAGGTTTTATTTTCTAACAATGAGGCCGAGATCTTCGACAACTTAAAAGACGCTTTTATATTTTTCCTTTTGTGTCTCAACGAGAATACTGGCTATGCATTCTATAACTTATGATATTAGGTATATCTGGCTTCTCAAAGAAATTTACGAATCATCATTTGCCTGGCCTAATTTCAACTATGCTTCGAGTCTAACCGGATGCAGCTGAATACCAGTATTGCGCGACTGCCTATCTGACCTCCACAACCAAGTTAATACTGGATATTACAATACCACTTGGTAAGATTGGTTGTTAGTCTTTCGGGACACTAACTAGGTGTGCCGATTAATTAACAAAGATCTACAAATGACAGCCTGGACCAACGGCTTACCTACTTTTGTATCGGGTACTTCTACCACGGAACAACCCAGGCAAGTGCGGCTGAACCTGAACCATTAAGCCACGAGCTCTTCGCTGCTCAAAGGAAATTACGAATACGCACAATAAACTGTCATCATTTCAATTTCGTAAAGTTATTACCTCTTCCATTGTATGTTAATATAGGCTGTATGGCTAGAACTTGCCTAGTAATGGATTTTAAAAACCTTATGAATAATACTATTATGTAATATAATATCAATGTGTCATTTAGCAAGCCGATAGGTGCTTTGTATGCACATATAAAGCGGCTGAGCCGGCGCTGACCTTCAACTTGGTTGGTTTAGATTCAACGAACGGAAGGCGGCCTTAATGTCTCTAGACCAGCCATACTCAAAGTGTGTTCCGCGGAACCCTAGGGTTCCGCGATACTTCTGTAGGGGTTCCGCAAGAATCCACAAACACTACCGGAGGAAATTTTAAATATTCTTTTTCAACATTTTTTGAGGAAATTAATCTTAGACGAATCGATTGCATTGACATTTGTACAGATGGAACCAAGGCGATGACTGGTAGGTACAGTGGGACTAGTGTGACTAAAAAAAATTAAGCACCTAATTGTAATTCCAGCCATTGTATCCTGCATAGACAAGCTCTTGAGAAAACTGTAAAAATATTTATTAATTTTATCAAATCAGGACCACTACAATCCCGATTATTTTTATTGCCGGATTTTTATTACGGACGCTGATTGGTCTACATCAGGCCCATGTAGGGCCCAGAAAAAGCGTCTGTGAATCACTTTACTCTGCCATACCTCCCTGCGATCAAGAACTACAGATTTGCGCCAGTTGTCTTTAGCCAGGAGTGGCAAAGCTTTAAGGAAAGTGGAGTGAGGCCCTTGTCCACCGCAACCACATCTCGTTGCATCCCCACGTCGGGAAATGTTCTCTAAGACTGCATATCTCGCGCTTGTGGAGAGTCTTAGCGTTTAAAAAGCCTCGACCACCACAATTCGGAATATACATTCTCATAACCGAAGAACTACGGACCTTCCTATCCAGGCCATCTAGTTCCGTTTGAGTCCACTTGTGTATGCCGAAAGGGTACCTCAAAACCGGCATGATCCAAAGTTGAAAGCGCTTACCTTGTTTCCGCATGATAAAAGGCTATTAAATACTTTTCTCAGGCGGCCAAAGAAGCACTCCTTCAACGATTGCTTCATGTCAGCAACATTGATGCCCAGCGCTTCCGACATCCCCAAATACTTGTACGTTTCGGTTGCTGAGAGGGATCTAAAGTTTATGTAATCGAGAGAGCTGGGTTCCCACAGATTCCACAATCTCTCTTCGCTTGCATCCTCACATACATGACCGCACATTTGTCCGCACCAAATTCCATCCGGATGGCCCCACTGAGAGTTTCAGCTACCTTCAGTAGCTCCATCAGTTGCAAATCGTTGGGGGCAAAGAGTTTTAGGTCATCCATGTAAAGGAGGTGAGATATAACATGACCACCTCTGTTTAATCGATAGCCCAGACCTGAATCCTCCAGGAACGTGCTTAGGGGATTCAAGGCTAAGCTGAGCTAAAGTGGACTCAAACTATCGCCCTGAAATAATCTTTTATTATTGTACTTGTTATGTAAAAAAGTAATAAGTAACTGTTACATTGTACTTTTATTATGCTTATAATTAAAGAATACACTTTTAAAAACTTGTTTTATGTTGGGGTTCCGTCAAATATTTCGCTTTCCAAAAGGGTTCCGTCCCCAAAAAAGATTGAGAACCGCTGCTCTAGACATTATAACCAGCTCGTGTCACTACGTACCCACGCTATTTAGGTCCTTATTTTAATTTAAATTAAGAGTTATTTTTGTAATTAGCTACCTTTTACACTATCATCGCGGAACTGGTGAAAAAAGAAACAGGCTGACAGCAACTCCTGAATCTACAAAGGAACACCAAAATTCTTCGAACCCCCGGTAGCGGAGGGTCGTAGAGTTTCACGACTGGCAAGTTGTCAGAGGCACGAGTATGAAAACTCACAACAAAAATAAAACCCAGCAACTGCTCCGCGGATTAATTTCGCTTGTTTTAACTTTCATTACCTTTGTAAACAAAAGATTGGTTTCGTGTTAACGTATCAAGCGGAATTGGTTTACTTACATGTCCTAGCTCTAATGAAAAAGTAAGCATAATTACCACTAGTTTGATGATATAACATGTATACATAAAGTCATAGACTCCGATTTCCCATAGACATCCTCGTCAACGATTTTGACGATAGTTAGAATTTTTATATCTGTACTATAATGTTCCTTCTACATAATCAAAGGCTCAAAATATTGATAATTAAATTAAAGAAACAGATTTTTCAACATAGAAACATGAGAAATTACCTAATTTGTTACACTTTAACCATTTCAAGCAATGATATACGCGTTCAAGAATTTTACATTAACGTATCAACTTATGTTTAACATCTTATTAGTAACTAAGTAGGCTTTGTTATAGGGAACAGTTGAAACGCACTTGCGCAAGAGCCGCACAGTGGCCACGAGCGGGCGGCGCTCGCGCACGGAATCGCCCACAAAATTACACCAAGCTCCCGCTTTCACTGCGTATGAGCAATTATTTCAGCTACGTGTTATATGGATGTTGTTTAAATGTACACTCATTAACATACACTTAATAAAAACCAGAAAAGTTCTTTTGCTGCATTTCCGCTACATTTTTTTTTTTAGCAAAAGACCTGTTCTAGTTTCTATACGATCTCTTATGCCCCGTTCCAATAAACAA
Organism: Ochropleura leucogaster; assembly: GCA_958449745.1. Taxonomy (NCBI): domain Eukaryota; kingdom Metazoa; phylum Arthropoda; class Insecta; order Lepidoptera; family Noctuidae; genus Ochropleura; species Ochropleura leucogaster. Next base: position 12,018,795 of record OY288200.1, read on the forward strand.
AAACGTCTCGTTTTGCTTACGGATAGTTGTATTTTGACATAAGTAGTCAGCAGTCATCTTGCAGAATGATATTTTACAATAAAACCAAAAACTCGTCCATCAACACGACAAGCGTTAAAAAATGCATTTCGCGAACCAAATTACTATGCCATCATTCTGAAAAATTTGCTCCGTAATAACATCCGATGAGCTATGTCAAAAAAGCTCGGAGTTTTTTGTTTTAAAGGAGGCAGAGCGAAGATAGCAGGTGTCTGCGTCAGTGAGGTCGTTCACCTTAGACATCGAAGGTCAAATATGAAAGTGCGCTACGATGCTGCACCATTCAAGAATTGACATCTTAGTGTTATTACTGGCACATCACTTCGCACACACACATGCACAACTCATATTTTATACACTTACTTCTCACGGGTTTTACAATTTAATAGGACATCAGTTTTGACTTTGACTTTGAGTTTTTTTTCTTACGTTTTGGTTTAACATAAGTTTATTAGGCTCTTTTATATAATAAATTAATATTTAATTTACGTAAACCTTCCAGAGCGAATTGTGTTAAAAACTAAATCAAAATTGTTTGTGTCGTTTAGAAGAACCTTGCGGTTACACAGACAGTAACTTTATGGGACTTTATATTGTAATCATTATATGTGTGTCGATTTGAATAAAAATATTTGAAACATTTTTCTGAAAAATTCTCCTGAATCGTGGCTGCTTTTACAAACAGTAAAACTCACATACCAAATTCAAAATCTGAGGCATTGCAAAACTTTTTAAAAACTTACCCAGTTTTGTAAACATAGAAACCTATTATGTGTGTGTTCGTTTTTAGTTTAGTTTTTTTTTAGCCTTTTCTACGTATCTGGATATACGTAGAAAAGGCTCTTCATATTACTTACCTAAGCTTTTAGTACTTTTAGAAAAAGACAAAATAGAACGTTTAAAGAAGTTGGAGGTTAAATAAAAAAATCTATTACATTTTGTAAACGGACAAAGGTGGCTCTTAAAATGCCCCTCACCGTAATATCCGCCACATTCCACATCCAGTCTTTCCCATTTCTATGGAATTGTCTGTCTAAATCTTCGGGGATTACTGGCTTGATGTTATGTTATATTCGCAGATACATTCACATCAATAAGGAAGCTCAAACAAAATCTCTGGATATCTAAGGAAAGAGACATTTCAGTAATGTATGGAAACGTATCAAAACGTGTTGACGTTATGCATGGTAATGTTATCACGCGATATCACGGGAGTCTTATTGTGATAAATGTAATACCTGGACTATTATGAAAGCTTATATCTTAGAAACGTGACTCTTTAGAATATTATTTTTGTTTAATACGATTCTTGTTTGTATAAAAACCAGAATATGTTTGATACTGCTTTTATGAGTACGTTATTTTGAAATAAGAATAAAATAGTTACATTTTTTTTTTCTTTACAAATTAACTTTTATGACTATAATTTTACTTTAAATACCTCCATGGCCCGTATAATATTGACTGCTACGTTGGTCTTGTTAAGTCGGTCCTAAGTTTGTTTTCCGGGTCGGTTAAACCCAAAAACCCTTTATCACTTTCACTCTTATTTGGAATTTTACAGGAGCAGCCCAGAGATTAAAATTAAAAAAAAAACTTGCCCCATACTAAGAATTTTTCCTGTATCATGGGTGCGTTTACAATAATTTAAACTCACAAACACACACAGCCAAACCCGGAACGACTATCTGGAGGCCATATAAATGTTTGGTCCGAACCCGCGACACGCAGCGCAGCAGTCGATCGCTCAGCCACTGCACCAACCGTGTCCTCCGGCCTCGGAAAGCACGTTAAGCCATGGTTTCTGCTCCTGGTGTCTCTCCGGTCGTGTCGCTTTTCTGTCCCCTAGGACAATGAGCATCTGTGCCTGCGCATACATTTCTGCAGTATAATAAATATCTCCCGCGCAGATGGCTAATCTCCGCTGTGATTGGCCGCCGAAAACGGTCAGGTGGACTCGATTTCTGAGCGCTAAAAACGATCCACAATAATAATTTCATCAATAACTAGGCATAATAAATACGAATATCGCATTAGGTTTCAATGAATAATTTAAAAGGAACCGGTCTATTATATGCTATAATAATATAATAGTGTTATTTCTATCGAGCCTGCAGGTTAGACGGGGTTAAAAATAACCTAGACTTTTTTTTAGTACGAATATATGCACAATAAGACAGACTTAATAGTCCTACGGTGTTTGTCTTTCTAAAATCTTACGAAAGAGACTGGGCGATTATTAAAAAAAATAATTTGGTTTATACATTGATTCATTATCACCTTTTAATTCCAAATTCAAATATTTACTATTTTTTAACCATAACATTATATTTTATATCACCTTTTAAATTATTTGGATAAAATCTTTTATTTTGAGAAGTTCCGATATTTTCATATCGTATACAAATCTCATATCAATAACCCTTTTAGTAACTAAATATAAATTAATCGTAGATTTGCATAAAAGGGTCCATTAAATCCCACTGGACAATTTACTTCACAAAAACAAACCCAATTAATTGAAACGGTTTTCGGCCTTGATCGCCAATTAAGTGCCTAAATCATTCCATTACTTTATGCCTGTGAGGAAGACATAAACATTTCAGTTCATTCCACCAAGTAATTACGTGTCAATTTAATGTCGAATGAAGCAATACAAGCGTTCAATATTTATTTTTATTTAAGTTGGAATCTTCCACACGTAGGCTACTATTTGCTGTGACTGTGTCTAGTCGGACTGCAATACCGAATTGCATCTACCTAACCTTAAATAAACCTGCCGAAGAAAAAATGGATATTCGTTCTTCCAAGCAGAAAATTGGAAAATGATTTCGCGAGAATTGCTAGTTAACTTCTATATTATTATCTACTAGTTTTCGCCCGTGACTTAAGTTACTTTGGGCTAACGCTAACTTTAACCGGCGTGATGATCGAAAAAAATATCTTTCTCTCCTCTTTTCTTCCCTTTTTCTCCCCCTTTTCTCAGATTTTTTAGCCTATGCCCGTCTCCGGGGTCCAAATTATCTCTGCACCAGAATTCATAAAAATTGGTTTGGCCATTTAAGCGTGAAGACGTAACAAACAAACTTACTTTCGCTTTTATAATATTAGTAAGGATTGCTATTTTCTTTGATCCCCATTTGATCATAAATGTAATTTCATATGACAAATAAATTAAATTAAAAAGGCACAGAGCTCTCTCGCCAATCACGTCTAGTGCAATAATTTCATTAGTACATTAACTTTTCACAAGTTTAATTAAACGAGTAGGATTACTTAAGAAACAGAAAGATGTCTCAACTTAGCTAAAAGCAGCTGGTACGTCGCATAAGTTAATTTAAAATTTTGGAGATTTATTAACCTAAATTCTCCATTGACCAGGAGTTACTTGGCAATAATAAATCATTTGAGGACGGTGGTGGAGGATTTCATTCAGATGAAGGAAGTTTGGTTGATTAGCAGCAGTCGGCAGCAGGCTCTCTATGGAGGAGTCGCTTTTGTACAGGAAATTAATCGATAGACCTTCGAACGTGCCAACAACTTTCCTTGCAGATTACGCAAACTTAGTTATGCAGATTATAGAGGACCTACATTCTTTCGCACTGAATTATTTTTACAGGTTAGAAATCACACTAATTATTAAGTCGATATTGTGTATGTGCGTGTGTATATTTGTTACTCCTTCACACTCATACAGCTTAACGTATGCAATATAAATTTAGTATGTATATAGCTTATACTCTGATTTACAACATTAACAGATGGGTGAAATCGTAGAACACAGCAAGTTTATACTTGTCATTGTTGCCTTACAAAAAAACTTCGTTGCTCTGTACTCGATTAAAGAAACTTCAATAACCCATAAAAACTTTCTTCCGAGAACAACCTAAGCAAGTAACGGATGCTAGATAAGGCGTCATGTAGGAATATGCCTGACGTCAGTGCCCATAAACATTTAAGCCACTTTGGAGAAATTCTTTATTTGTCACAAGCCTGGCCCGCGTGTAAACGTTTTCGAGAGAATCCAGGAATGTTATACAAGGAAGAAGGCACTGCCTACAAGGTTACGCCACGATATAAAATGTCGAGATATCTCGAGATTTCTCAGGTGAGCTTCGCTTGTCAATTAAGCCGGTCGTTCCAAAAGAGAACAAGCAATAAATAAGTCAACCCTGCCAGGACACGTCCTAAGTGAAATTATTTTTGAAGCGACCCCATCTTCAATCATTTTAAACAGGATAAATGTTTAGAATTCCTTTTAGAAAATGAAAATTTAAACATTAAGTGCCTTGCAATTTATTTCGTGCGTCTTTTTCCCTTTGCACATCATACAAATAGTGTATCGGAGATAGAAAACGGCGTAAACATTATGTTAACATGTATCTTCTTCAATCAGCTGTCACAGTGATTGCAATATTTGTCGCTTGACAGCATCAGTAATACTAACTTGAATAAAAACCAAATATTTAAATATGTGCTTTTGTTCGTGTTAAGTTGATACCTGATTTAATTCCATGTCTGAACAGAAGTGTAGTTTCTTATTGAACATAACCAAACCATTGCCTCTAATGACTCCTTACAAATGCCGCAGCACTCGTAGTGGAAGCCAACGTAGTGCAACGCTCTTTAGCACTCAAATACGGCTGTCAAGGCGTGCTTAATATCGGTCACATGATAAAGCGTGTTCACTTCCTCAATGCCAAGAATGAACGCATGGTTTGTTCGAGTTATGTAAGCGCGTGCTAAGCGCCTGCGGCCGGCGACCCAACACGATACGGCACGTGGGACCCCACCTTTATAGGCACAAGCACTCACTCCCCGATACAATGGCCTACCATTGAACCGACTCCACTTTAATGACTACTGTTTCTATTATTCGTATACCTTTAATTATTTATTAGCTATGTTTAAGTTCTTACTAATTATTATTGTTTTAAGAACATTAGTATGCGTAGCCAACACATTTTGATTTTAATATAGTTTTGTCTAGTGTTAAAATAGTTATGAGTTCATATCATAAGTGTAGGTATACCATTTAAGTTAGAATACGTCTTGTCTGTATCTTGGTTACTTTAGGAAGAGCCACTATATCTTCGGAAAGATCTCCCAGTGTACGATTTGTCTATTAGAACCTTGATGTATATGCAAAATTCTCGCTTCAAATAAATAAGGCGTTTTGGAGATCCAGAGAGGCATTCAGGGCCCTACGGTAAGCATAGACTAAAGACTACAAGTTTTAACGTTTTTTTACGCCGGCATTAACACAGAGTCCTCTTTACAAATGTAAGAAACTTTTTAATGATATCGTTAAGCTTTAGGACACCGAACTCACGATATTGCCGCGCGTAGGCAAGTCTAAATAAATCATGGCTTAACGTTTTAGAATCTCATTACAGATGGAACGCAAGCCCAATAAATTATTTATAATTTATGAATATAGGCAGATACTTCGGCTGTGTTATACAGCTTCATTGATTACTGATAAGCCTATTATAATTACAAAGAGGAGCCATCTACTTGAAGCCTCTTTGGGTACTTCAATTAGAAATAATAAATACAACAAGGTTTAAAAACTATTTTTTTCAGCTTGTTAAGTTTAAGTAAACTTGGCAATTACTCTTTAATGCATACTTTGTTTTGGGTGGGAAATTAACAAATAACGCCCCCCTTTGGAGGGAGTGTCAGACTTTTACGGACAAAAACTCATTCATGTACTTTCTTTTGCCCTTTGTGAACAAACCGCGGTATCTCTTTCGATCAACCTTATGGGTTGGTACCTATAAATGCTAACTCTTACGTACACTTTTTATTCTCACATTGTTTTATTTTTGTTGTTTTGTACGAATAAATACACGCATAAAATCTTGGGAAATTGATAAACAAAGCTTATTGCTCCGTAAAAGTACTTATTATGGCAGCTGTTATTCGATAACCTACACGTAATGGACTTAACAAACTAAGACCACCAATTTCGCTTTCAAAATACAACTTCGCTAACAAAATCTGAAGCAAACACTTGTTTCATTCTTGTTCGGAGTAAAATTACACATAAAGAAAACATTTATTTAAGAAGTATTTCCTTTCCGAAAGCGGGAACAATCTCGAAATAAACGGAGAAAATTGCGCTAACAAGGTTCTAAGTCTACTAATCCCTGAAGAATGCGCGCGGGAAATGATGGTTTGTGGGACTGAATAAAATATGAAAACCACTTCCACAAAGACATAGATATACGTTCATAAAACTGAGCAGAATGAATGTTAACAACCCTAATGTAAATAGCTGGTGTAATTCCAAGGAAGTTTAAGACATTCTGCCTCCTAAAGGACACCCTCCTGCTATAAAAACCCATTTTACTTGTCCTTGTCCTGTCCCCAACTTGCCAATTCGTCTACCAGAAATAAGGCCATGTTTACTTCTCTCAAAGCGAACTTTACTGTCACAAAACGTGTGTGTGGACTCTGTTCAAATAATCTTTTGTAAATCAAGTAAACCTCGTCTGAATTGTATGGTTTAAGTCGTGAATTGATATTGGTGACGAACGGGAGATAGGCTGAAACGTTTGCTGTGTAGCTTTGTAGTTCAGTTTTGGGTAACTACACCTATGTATTTTACGCATATTGAAATTGCCTGTTAGAAATTCAGACAGGTATTTCGAATTAGAGCGAGCCTTCTCATTATCTGGCTGGTTTTACTACAATGGAGGCTGTCGCGCGTGAATTTACCGCCAGAGGCGTTAGTGTAGTGCCTTTGGGAAGGTTAAAGTCTTCAGTAACCGGGGTTACGGGTTGTTCCTCTGGGGTTGCGGGTTGTTTGAAAGAGATACCGCGGCCCCTAAAGGGCAGCGGCGGTAAAGGGCAATAGGAGGAACATGAGTGAGTTTTAGTCGGTACAAGTCTGACACTCCCCCCCCCGCTCCGCCCAGAGCGGGGGAAGTTATTTGATAATTTCCCACCCAAAAAAAGAGATCTTCAGAAATATCAAGTGATTATTCGTTATTCGCGTTCCCGTAGGTATTTTTACGTTTACATACTTGAGGGTTTTAGGCATCATTTTTGGATCTAATTTGTTCGTAATTTACGAGACATTTAAAATAATTATTAAAAATGTGGCATGTTGAAAATCTTTCGGTTAAAATATTGAAAATATGCAACCGAAGTAAAATAAACTTTTAATGAAGTTCTTTTTTAAGCATCAAAATTTAATTGATGAGTAGCTCTTACTCACCAGCGGCACCAAATTATGAGCTCAAAAACGTTAGCCGTCACTTTGTTTACCCACATTTAACAAATATAACCAAAATTAGTCTGTGTTGTTACCAAGTCAAAGTACGTAAAAAACCGGATAAGAACGAGTGAGTTTCGCGCACCGAGGGTTCCGTACAAGTTTGCAACATAAACAGCCCTTATTTTGACTGCGTAGACTTGAGGATTTTCATAGCACAAAGGGACTACAGACTTGAGAATGGTTTTAATTTCAGGTCAACACCTCCACGCTTTCCCGAGATAAAGTGTTTTGACAGACAGACGGACAACAAAGTGATCCAATATAAGTGGTCCGATTTTTCCTTTCGAGGTACGGAATCATAAAAAGTAGTCAAAACAATTTTAGTATAACAACATGGCTACGTTCTATACATCCAACCGATACCTACATAAGTATTGGCTACACAATTGTTCGAGAGGTCATAACAATAGTTTATGTACCCGCAGCCGCTTAAAGCCATTATTTCCTTTAATAAATTATTGCATTACACCTGCACATGGTGTAAGGTTTCACATTCCTTCAGTTTCCTGGTGAATACGTGGCGTTACTGCAAACAAAGACATTTCTAGCTTCTAACATTCCTTGCTATTTAATAGTTCAAATCAGGATTTAAATGGCTGCAACACAACTGTAGCATTAAATAAAACGATTCGTTCTTCTCCTGAACATAATTGATGACAGACTAAATTGCTTAGTTAAGTTATAAGTGAAAATCGATTCGATTCAGTTTTATACTTAGCTTTGATATAAAATGGCGTCACGTAGTGTATAAGCTCGTTGCTGGGAGCTTGGGACAGCACTCGATATGTCGAGGCGTGGCGGATTTGCGCTGCCAGCGATAAATGATCATCTGATACCCTACCATAACGTCTTAAAGCAGAACTTATTCCACTGAGGGAAAGAGACAGAGCTATGCAGGGTGTCTAGCACCATCTCCTTTTCTCAGTGGAATAAGTTCTGCTTTAAGACGTCATGGTAGGTCTACTGATCGGTTATACTCGCCAACTTGAACGGCAAGGTTACACGACAACACTTACAAGACAGCACATCATAATTCTGAACTTCCGTGGAAATATTTCTGTTTTAAAATAAACTGGTTTTAAATCAGCGGTAAGCGGTGTAGTAATTCAGTGCAATTTAAATGTAATTCCTGTATTTAAATGCGGCTCACATCAGTAACTTAACCGCAGTCGGTATCTGTATAGATTGTGAAGCGAGTGTGTATTTAAGCTTTATAAATATACTAGCTTCCGCCCGCGACTTCGTCCGCGTGGTATAGTTACTTTGACCCGATCGAAAAAAAAAAACTTTCTTTCCCCTTTTCTTCCCTCTTTCTCTCCCTTTTATCACTTTTTTAGCCTATATCCGTCTTCAGGGTCCCAACTATCTCTGCATTAAAATTGATCAAAATTAGTTTGGCCATTTAGGCGTGAAGACGTAACAAACTAACAAACAAACTCACTTTCGCTTTTATAATATTAGTAAGGATTCATTGATGTTATAACAAGAGAAACGTTGACTAAAAGGCAAATTCGAAATGAGAATACCTAATCAAAGATGAAAGCTCATTTCTAAAAGGATAAACATGTGAATAGCACTGTGTAATACCAATTAAACAGGCTGTACTCATGGTTGGCATAAATGAAGTAATTATTTTTAATCAGAAGGATTATAGGGTATTTTGGTATTTACCTAACATGATAACCTAATACATCTACAAATATCTCATCACACTAACATCATTAAAGCGAAAGTTTGTATGTGTATGTTTGTAACTACTGCATGGTCAAACGTCTGCACCAAATAGGTTGAAATTGGTATTGGTATGAAGTTAGACAACACGGTTGACACAGTGGCTAAGCGTGTCGCGGATTCGATCCCAGCACGGAACAAATTATTTGTATGGCCTACAGATAGTTGTTTCGGGTCTGGCTGTTTGTGTATATGAGTTTAAATGTTTGTAAATTGTTTTTCATATTCCGGGCTTCGCGGATAAAAATATGTTCTGTGATATAATGTGTGAAATCCTCATAAGATTAGATAGAGGTGTACCTAAAATAATACACACCGTCAATTCGCCAGTTATGCAAAGGCCAGGGCCAGATATATATAGGGTTTTTGGGCTTTAGCCCAAAGCCCCTTGAGGATGAAGAGAAAATTGTGAATAATTAAAACAAACACTGTAATTTTGCAGGTATACAACTCTACCATAAGCAACCTTACCAAACACAAAACTACTAAAAAACTGGACTATTTTATACTGGAAATGCGCTTGATGTGTAGTCGTATGTAACTGGTAAATCATTATCGTAAACAGTTTTTTGACATAAGAGTAATTATTTGGTTAATTAAGCAGGCCCCCAAATGGTATTAGTCCAGGGCTCTCAACTCACGGTCACCCCCTGTTAAAGGCCCAAGTAATTGCGAGCGAAAGTATTACCATCAAGCGGGCACAAACCTAGACTCCATAAAATAAAATATCGCTGTCATCAAAATTTCTGCCATCATCAAAGTTTTAGGGAGCCGCTGCTAGCTCACCGTCCGTCCGGACAGGCCGTGTCGACAGCGCGTTAATGTACCACGCGCGCCTCAAACAGATGTCAGCAAGTGATTTTTGCCGCAAAGTGATTTTCGGATGGAAAATCATCTACCAACTTCCCCCGCACTGGGCGGAAGAAGAGTGTCAGACTTGTACTGACTAAAACCACCCATATTCCTTCTTTTACTCTTTATGTTTCGGGGCCGCGTAAATATAATGGCCCCGAATGAATATTTTGATCTAAGAATACTTTAACTACATGTAAGGCTGAAAATGCGTCGTTCATTTTCATCTTGTTCATTTCTCTCGGGTGCCGTTAAATGGGAATAAGATAATACAAAATCAGATTAACAAGCAACCATAGCTATGTGTTAATCACCTCATCATTAATTAAAATATAACATCTGAATGTTATTCCAGAAAGAGTTAATTTAATAAATTCTTACAAAAGCGAAAGTGAGTTTGTTTGTTACATCTTCGCGAATAAATTGTCAAACAGATTTTGATGAATTTTGGTGCAGATATAGTTGGGACCCTGTAGACGGACATGAGATAAAAAAAGTGAGAAAGGGGAGAAAGAGGGAAAAAAAAGGGGGATTTTTTTTCAATTATCACGCGGGTTAAACTTAGCCCAAAGTAACTATGCCACGCGGACGAAGTCGCGGGCAGAAACTAGAAATATCGTCGGTATAGTGGTCCCAAGCGTACGTAACGCGAACGAAGTCCAGGATTCCATAGCCAGGTCGGTCAAAGAGCTGTTCCATAAATAATTTCGCACAGCAATTTAAATTAGCACTAGGTTGATTACAATGGGTTTTTCCACTTTTCATTAGACTTAATCATACATAGATGAGTTTGCGTATCCTATTATTAAGGCGTAATGGTACGTAATCCGCTAGAGATGCTCAAGGCGTTTCCTGGACGCTCCTCTGTAAACGGTGGCCAATGGATAGCTCACCGTGAGTCTGTCTAGTACTTTAATTTTATCTACCAACTATTTCCTTAGTTGGAGTTGCTTTCAAGAGGGATGACTGCTAATTATCGATGACGCAGAATATTTGCATACCTGTTTAATAATGTAGCAGGACATGATATAATACAAGGTGTCTATGGACCCTTCATCAAGCCATAAACCAATATATTTTAATATGCAAAAACGATTGCTGGGAAAGGACTTAAAATCGCTTTCACGTAGTCACTCAAAACTGCTGATTGGTGCATTGAACAGTATGGAAATCATGGTTGTTTTTAAAGTAATTATGTTAAATAAAAACTTTTGTAACAATTGCACCCTTATCACCGTAACTAGAAAGTTATGGTCTAGGTACCCAGATATGGTCTAGGTAGAAAAAAAAACCAGTTTTGAGTTGCTCAATACTTATTCTAATTACCTATTAATTTACTATATCTGACTCAATAACTGAACTCAATAGGAAAACTTAAAATAAAATATTAATACTTTTATGCTTGCACATGGACAAGCCTATACCCGGCTACTAGTTTCAGTGGAAAACTTGTCAATCTCTACTTTATTATAAATATTTAAGATGAATCTGGTTTGAGGAATTATAAAAAAAAGCTATTTCGCTAACGGTCACGCACGCCGATGCCGCGATGCTGTCTACTGCCTTAACGAATACGCAGTTATTGCTAAAACCTTCTTTACTAATAACCTCTAAAACTATATGCATAAAAACAAAATGATAATGTCATTTGTGTAAACGTCTATGTCAATAAATATAGTTTTCTACAATGCTTCAAATTATAAAGTATTTAAAATTCAAGCCTAAAATGCTTACTCCAATGATTATACAATATTCCAAAGGGTATACGTCGGGTGGTGCATGTCCATCTCTAGATCTGTTGAAACCCGTTGAATCTAAACATGGAATTTGCCCGCCATCAATAACTGATGGGAGCAGCGGCAAAGACGGCGAAGGTTCAGGATCAGGTTTAAAAAGAGCCAAAATACCAGGAAAATGTCGCTTAGGTTTTATTCCAGAAGAATGGTTTCTATTCTTCAGGCCAATAACTGGCGTTTCTGGCCCTTACTTATTAATGTTAGGACTCGGCAATTATCTAGCCAGCAAAGAAATCTTAGTAATGGAACATGAATATTATTTGGGCATATCAGTATTCATAGTTCTATATCTGGTCACAACTAAATTAGGCCCAACTATTGGTTCTACTCTAGATAAGGGAGTAGATGCTATTGCCAATGAGTTAGAAGATGCAAGAAATAAAGAGATTGAGGAATCGAATAAACAAATTGAAGATGCTAAAACTGCCATGTGGAGAGCAGAAGGACAGAAAGACTTGATTGCGGCAAAAAAAGAGAATGTGAAGCTTCAGTTAGAAGCAATTTTCAGGGAACGACAAATGATAGTGCATAAAACTGTTCAAAGACGAATAGAATATCACCTAAAGCAACACTGGGTAACGACACGTATCAGACATAAATGGATGGTACAATGGATTTTGAAACAGGTTCATGCAGGAATAACACCAGAATTTAAAAAAAAGGTGATGGCAAGTGCTATAATAGAATTGAAGGCTATAGCAGACAAATATGAAGCTGGAGGCGCCAAGAAATAACTCTATAGTCTTCGCTTTTTTTTTTTTTTTTTTTTTTTTTCCGGGTGGGAAATCATCCAATGACTTCCCCCGCTCTGGGTGGAGCGGGGGGGCATGTCAGACTTGTACTGACTAAAACCCACCCATGTTTCTTCTATTGCCCTTTACGTTCCGAGGCCGCGGTATCTCTTTCGAACAACCCGCAACCCCGGTATAGTCTTCGCTCACTTTGCATTGTGATTTTGACCGACGAAGATATAAGTTTTATGTTATAAAGTAATCAATATAGTAGTTTTTACGACACTGTATTATTCAAATTTCACGCTTTGGTGACCGTATCAGTTTTAATATTGAGATCGTAATGGCTGGCACTATATGTAGGAACATGTATTAGCCGGGGTGACCGAAACATGCATTCTAATCTTAATTTGATTTTTATGTTATTGTTTGTGTGTATTTTAGAACTACCTAAAGCGGTTGTGTGTGATGATTCGAGTAAGTTAACGATTTCATTAGTAACTTCTGAATTGTCATTTATTATATAAAATTTAGCTGTGCATAAGTGTTTGGAGAATTATAGGTTTTTCCTATAAATAAATGTGTATTATTTTAACTGTGTTAATCTCTACGCAGAGGGATACGATTACAGACACACCAATATTTACACAGTTCTTTTAGCTATGCAAAGGTCATTAGCTAAGTAATAAAATAAAAATATCAAAAGAGCAAAACACTCATATACACAACTTCACTGTGTCACCTACGAAGGGTTAGTTTTACAGCATTCATTGATCTCATACTTCATAACTCTTACGGTGTTCAGAACGCGACAATTAATTTTTTGTTCTATTCAAATGTTAAAATTGCAGAGTTGTACCTATCTAATAGTACATCCACATTGAGTCAGTTTTTGGATTGTGTAAGGATTGTGCAAGGAATGATATGAAAGAGATAGGAGTAAATGATGCCGTGACGTCTGATAGGGGAGAATGGCAGAACAAAACGTGTTGCGCCGACCCCAAATAGAATGGAACAAGGGCAGGAAAATAATGATGATTGAACCAGTTCGTTTAAGTTTCATGCAATAGGGACGAGCAATGGCAAAAGTGCCATCAACCAGGCACAAATCAAGTCTCCGTGGGTACTACTGATGGAAAAATCCAATAATACTATGCCAAACCTAGGAAACAAACCTAATGCTCAGCAGTTGCGCTTACGACCACTATACGAATAAGTCATTCAAAGAGCAAATTAAGCAAATTCCTTTCTAACAGCGGGGTGAAATTGGAAATAAGAACTTCAAAACTCACGACAGTCAATAAAAAAATAACCATCTTCATTATTGTACTGTGATGTAAATGATTTAAACAAAAGTATCTTTGCAGAAAAAGCGAAATTCTATGGAAATTTATGAGAATATACACTTGAAAAACACGTTTATCCAAAGCTTGTGTACCAATCTTTTTTTTTTAGTTAAGTTACTTAGTACTGGCTGGGATGTGCGCTGCAAATTGCAACCAAACTCCGTGAATTGTTTAAAAAAGGACGAGAGTGTTTTACACAGGTACGTATATGGTATTAAAAATAGATCTATGATTGCATACATGGATCTTTTGGTGCGTAGCCTATATCCATGGGGGATTCCACAAACGCGCCTTCTTGTAGACTTCGAGTCGAAAAACCAAAAAAACAATAATGCACTCCCGTGTGATCAAACGAGACATGAATTTTATGGCAAAAGGAACTATGATATTACTAATTTCTCAACTTAACATAAAAAAAACAAATAGGCCGGATAATGAATGAGTTAAGATAACTATAATAACCTCTTATTGACCGATTCTAGGTACTCTTGGTGAGTACTGAGAATTGGTCATAAGTTAACCAAAACAAAACTGAGATTTTATAAAACTAGTGACCCAGCCCGGCTTTGCACGGGTGCAGTTTAGATACTAATCGGAGGCCGCAGGAGTGGCCTCGCCAATATACATATAAAACTCCCTCTTGAATCACGAACGGTCGAATGCAAGGAAAATCTGTTTTTTTTTATACCTGACCAGAATTTTTATATATGGCTCCTAAAAATATGTACAGAATAAATGTGGAAACCGTTTTCGCGTCGGTGTGCCATCCACCCTGTACAATTAGTCACACTAATAAAGGAATTCAAACATTTCTGTGGTGTATTTTCGATACTAGCTGTGCTTAGCGGTTTCAGCAAACAATTTCGTGAGAACGAACGTGAAAGTACAAACTTAGCCAACATATTTGGTGAAACAGGGGGGGTTCCCTTAGAGGTTTGAACTATTCAAAATCCCGTCTTATTGAACACCTACATCCTAAAAGGATCCCCCATACAAAATTTGAGACTCCTAACGCTTGTAGTTTCTGAAACTATGTGATGATTTAGTCAGTGATTTTCGCTTTTATATGTGTACTAGCATTTGCCCGCGGTTCGCTCGTGTTAAATTCGGGGTAACACCGTTCGCCTTTCCTGGTTTGCAGCTACCTGCTACCTGTAGTTTTAGCCCTTCCGCCTCGTTTATTGTAATAGCAAAGCTAAGTTTCTCCTTACCTTCCCTCTTTCACCCTCATTTCTCAATTTTAAAAAATAGCCTATGCCGTTTCTAGGGTCCCAACTATCTCTGCACCAAAATTCATCAAAAGCGGTTTAGCCATTTTGGCGAGAAGACGTAACAGACAAACAAACTCACTTTCGCTTTTATCATATTAGTAAGGATATAATTTAACCCTTTTTTTGTTTTGTCATAGATTTTATTACGACACTAAAATGCAAAACTGCAAATCGTTTGAATACCGTGGCTGCTCCTTAAATTTTAATAGTTTCACTATGCTTACGGAGTGTACTACTGCATGCGGTGGTAAGTAGTATGAATATTACCTATACATTAACTGGAAAATAACTTAATTTACAGAAATCGGTGACTTTTGTTTGTTTCACTGACTTTTTTGCTACCAACTTTAGGAAGTGAAGTTATTTTCTACGTTTTTTATGTTGTTTGCTAAAATCCATGCCTCTGTCCAAGTGTGGAACAATGTAGGCTGACATGATATGGCATGACTTGTCAGCAAAGCAGTGGATTTCTCAGGGTCACTGCCTGCCGGGGTTGCGGGTTGTTCAAAAGACATACCACTACCCCGGAACACAAAGGGCAAAAAAGGAAGGCAAAGGCAGGTTATAGTCAGTAAAAGTCTGACACTCCCTTCCGCTCCGTCCGAAGCGGAGTAAATTATTTGGTTTTCCATTCGAGAAAAAAGGGTTAACCTCACTAAAAACTTTTATAGTTATTGGGACAAAAGTTATAGCTGCTAATGAGATGAAAAACTTATCAATGGAGGTCATATGTCGTCTTCAACCAGAGTTTGGAACGTGCTTTGGCTATCACCCGATGTAAGTTTGATTATGAAATATTATTATTTGTTCCTAGAGCTGGTAGGGGTGCAACTACATAACTAACATCATCTGCTGAGCCTTTTCCAACTATTTTAGCGTCGGTTTTCAGTCTGACCAAGTGCAACTGAATACCAGTATCTGACCTCCACGACCCAGTTACTGCATGATTGACACATTGACAGTGACTGGTTGTGACTTTCGGGCCGATATTTTTCCATTATGGATATATATTTTGTGAATGGCATTGCACTGTTCAACCTTCATAGATTCCACAAGAATTGTCCGGTTAAGCATACCACAACCATGAGGTTGGATGGCTTGAGGTTAAGGCTTCTAGCCAGGACAAAACACTTAAAAACTAAGCACCCCCGGTGGCTGACCATTGGCTTAGGGCGTCGCTGAGAGACGACAGCAAAGGGACAGGCTTGATAGGAGTGATAATTATTTAGAGACTGGGTTGAAGTTGAACCTACTGGCTCGTCATCGCGGACTAGCTCTAGCAAGCGACGGATGGGGGAAAATACAACCGTAATGTTATGTTTATATGGACTATTTACAACAAACCACAATACTGTACTAAAAAGGGTGGACAGCAAAGGGACAGGCCGAAATTGGAAAGGGACAGGCTGATTGAATTACAATTTTTTTTTTTTTAATAAAATCAATGCCCTGAATGTTGGTGGACGGAGAGCGAGAAGAAGGCCAAATAAAAGATGGATGGATTGTGTAAGGAATGATATTAAGGAGAAAGGAGTAAATGATGCCGTGACGTCTGATAGGGGAGAATGTAAGAAGAAAACGTGTTGCGCTGACCCCAAATAGAATGGGACAAGGGCAGGAAAATTATGAATATAATTAATACACTTTTAAATCCACAGGTATTACTACGACTTCGCGACTCGATCGTGCAAAGGCTTTTCGTACAGTGGCTGCGGGGGCAATCGAAACAGATTCGCAGGCCAGTACGACTGTTTAAGTGCCTGCGAAAGTGTTATGCCAAACTTAAGTTGGTCAAGCATTAAATTTTAAATAATATTTTTTTTGTTTAGTATATATTTTCATAGTTATGTTTAGTAATACTGATTTGTTACCTGCCTCATTGGTCTTGTGGTCACAAGTGCGACTACTAAGTATTGGGTCCTGGGTACGATTCCCAGACTGAGCAAAGTGTTATTGAGATATTTCTCAGTAGCAGCTAAGTAGACAAAATTTTAGCCTTGAGCCCATTTAAAACCGCATTTACATGATAATTAAAAACATAATTTGCATAACCTTACTAATATTATAGATGCAAATGTTAGTGTGGATGCATGGATGTTTGTTACTCTTTCACGTCAAAACGGCTGAACATTATCTTGATGAAATTTGGCACAGAGGTAGATTATAGTCTGGAATAAAATATAGGATATTTTCTCGATACCACGCGTGCGAAGCCGCGGGTGCCAGCTAGTGTGCTATAAATATTAAGTACACCTCAGCCGAACCCTTTGACCCAGTTGTTACAGCCGTGCTAGTTATTTAGTCTAATATCAGGTCTCCCCTCTGTAAAAGGGACTTTAACCCACAACGAGGCTACCAGTCTTCGAGTCGAATTTTCTGGTCTTTAACCTGTAAGAGCGGAGATGATGAAACAACATAACACTGAGTAAAGTGTCAGTCTGGGTTCGAACCGACGACTTCCCAAAACTTAATATATAGCTCGGTGACGTCATGACCAGGAAACAAGTAAGTAATGTGGTAAGGAAAAAACAATTAATTTAAATAATCGTTAAACGTTATTTGAGACCCAACATTAAAACTAACAGTTGAGTATTTTCTTGTCCTATAAAAAAAGTTTAAAGAAATGGAAAGCGGTACTATGAAAAGCGAGTGAATGATCTGTTGCGGTCGACAATGATTGACCTGAACGAGTTGCTTGGCCGGTGCTCCTCGTATCGAGTCACGACTCAATGAAAGTATTATTAAAGCCTATGCCTTTATCTTCTTAGATAATACTTGATACACTGAAACCGGATAACATTAGAAGGGTATTAGGTACTATTAAATTTAGTACGTAACTTTAGGACCCACTGCATAAGTGAAGTCTACCAACCCTCATCATTTTATAGTGTACCTTTCGCCTTAACTTAAAAACCTCAACAAATTCCTGTTTAAGCTCAAAAGGGAATAAATGAATATTCAAAATAATTTCCTGATCATAAAATTAACAAACCACCGTACCAGTGACACTTATACTTTACATTAAATTCTTATAGTCTTAATCTTACGGAGCTGTCATTAAATAATCCCGTTAAGGTCACGCCAACTTAAGGGGGTGGTTCGAACGAGAATGGAAGACTGACTTGTGAGCAAGGTCGTTGGAACGCGACGACGCGCGGGCGCAAGATGCGACGAACGCCGCCGCTCAGCTGCGGCTTCCTACAATAATTACATTGGGCCATCGCCCTCAATTAGAGACGCTCACGATCGAATGACTAGCTCCGAGCGTTCCAGCGAAGCAACTGAGTTCGCTCGCACTTAACACTAGAGATATACGTTCACGTGCACTCATAAAACCGGTCCGGCGGGCGAGCCGGTTGGAATCCTGAGAAGAGGCGCACTCGGACCTAATAAGTATGTGGATTCACCTTTGATGACTAAGCATGCTGTTATATCCGATATAATGCAGTCCCAGAACCCAGTCACGGTATTTTTCATTGAAGAAAGGATTAAAAGCACTCGGTCGGAGCTACAAAACACTCTGCTATAAAATAGTGGAAGTTAACACGCACAGGGCGCTATAATAAAAGTAACTTTGAGAGAGACAAAGACAACGTTAATTCTACACATATTATTATACTGAACTAGCTGCGCTCCACGGTTATACTCGCGTGGTAATAGAATATTACAATATAGCTTTATGAATTGTAGCCTATGTGTTATTCTGATGTATAAGCTATATTATTGTAAAGTTTCATTAAAATCCAGCTTATAATATTAGTGGGGTAGTAGCATAAAATTCATTCAGTAGTTTTTGAATGAAAGAGTAACAAATATCCATTCATTCATGGAAACTTTTGCTTGAGTTTATAATAATAGACTGAATAGAAGATTATGAATGGAAAGTCACAGAGCTAGATTGTTAAGTACCTATTGGCATATTTTGTCATATATAAAATCGTGTTTAAGCCATATAATAAGATTGAAAAAAACTTTTTAGTAAAAAAATAAAACCGACTTCTAAAAAAAACTAAAAACTGGAAATAGTTATTTGTTATACAAGAGTGCAAAGTTGCTTTTTAACCGCGTGTTCAATTTTGATGACCGAGCAAGCGAAGGTTTCTAAAATTGAATCACGAGCGCAGCGAGTGATTCAAAATTAGAATCCTGAGCGTTAGCGAAGGAATCAAAAGAGCACGAGGTGAAAAATCTTTGCACTCGAGTGCAACACGTAACTTTTCATTCCACCTCAGCGAGGAAATGACTAAATGCAAAAAAAAAACGTTTACAATCACAAGATAGGTACACTTTTATTTCAGTTTATGTATTAATTACTACATTATGACAGGTAAGTATTACAGAATAATCTTTAAATTATAACAAAATAATAGTAAGGTATAATTAAGAAAATTTTAAAGTAACGTTGCTACAGTTATTTAAATTGAGTGTAATATTTTTGTTTGGTACTAGAATCACTTATTTCAGTTTTTTCACTTGTTTTCAAGTTTCTTGTTTTTAATATAAGGTTTAACAATGACGTGAAAAAATGCCGCGTAAAGAACCGCGTACAAAGCAAATTGAAAAAACACCAAGAAGGTTCCGAGTCTGAGTTTTTAACAAATTAAAAAAAAGTTGTATGATATATTCGGCACCATAGAGGTAGCAGTAAATCGGTTTAATGTTTTTTTTAATTCACAAACTTAGTGCAATCGATGTTCTAAATTCAATTTACTTTATCCTCTAGAGAATAAAAACGGCTTTTCCACTCAGATATTGAAG
Organism: Ochropleura leucogaster; assembly: GCA_958449745.1. Lineage (NCBI taxonomy): Eukaryota > Metazoa > Arthropoda > Insecta > Lepidoptera > Noctuidae > Ochropleura > Ochropleura leucogaster. Next base: position 12,038,604 of record OY288200.1, read on the forward strand.
ATTAAAAATACTCTTTCCGAGATGGTGGGATGAAAATAAATTTATTTCCGGAAGTCGGTGGCTTTTGTTGGTTTCGTTGACTTTATTGGCCACCGACTTCCGGAAATAAAGTTATTTTCCAGTTTTTAGTTTTTTTTAGAAGTCGGTTTTATTTTTTTACTAAAAAGTTTTTATTTCAACATTTTTAGTTATAGTATTATGATATAATACGCAAACACGGTTAAAAAGTTTTTTTTTTAGCTTTAGTCCCGTCTTAGATACAATTTTTAGTTCCACATCAAGCTATAGATTAAATACTAAATATCTATATTATGCTTTAGTATTAAACCAATTCAGAAATCATATGCATCATCTCCTAGGGGATACAGCTGATACTTGATCTGATGTTTATGTTTCTTAATGACTAGGTGAGGGGTGGGGAGGGGATACGGTCACCCTGCTCCCACTCGCCTGCCTACCCTGGCGAAACCCATACTTATACATGTGATTGCAGCAATCACGGCAGATTTGCTGTCATTAATTAAAGAGTGCCGTTGTATATCACTGAAGATCTATCACCAAATTACTGCGATGACCTTCCAAACCATAGTAGTACCAACATACCATTTTTTGATCATTTGTCTTCGACAACTTCTAAAAATAATCGACGAATGAGTATATCATCAACGTACACGAAGTCAATCTAAAACGTATTATTAAAGATAACTCAAAAACTACTTGTCGGATCTCGATATTTTTATTATGGGACCAAACGACAACCACCAGCTTTTGAATAAAAAAAGAATCATCAAAATCGGTTCACTCAGACCTGAGTTATGAGGTAACAAACACAAAAAAAAAAAAAAACATACAGACGAATTGAGAACCTCTCCTTTTGAAGTCGGTTAAAAATACAGACTGCTATATTGAAGTCTATTTAAATTAATGGATTAATCAAACCGAGTAAATATTATAAAATAGAGGTATTTATAAGGCACCAATTTTAAAATTAAATACTAAAACAAAATTTTAAGAAAGTATTTTGTATTCTATGTAGGATATTATTTTTATGTTTTGTTTACACCTACTACTGTTTGTCTCTGCATCACCCAAAGGTTGACTGGTAGAAAATGCCTACGGTATTAAGTCCGCCTCTGTACTTTGTACTTGAAGTGTTAAATAAATAAATAAATTAAGCTTATAATATTATTTATGTTCTTAGTTGATTCCGTCATCTTAGCAATCTTAATGCTTCGGAAAAAGATTTTAACCTGAAATTGACTTCTGAAAACAAATTAGTAAAATATTCCGGATCCTGAACAGATTTTTTTTAACATTAAATGGGTAAATAAGTCTATTAACACGAAGCCCTCTCCACATCTAATTACCTAAGTGTCATTACCACGGAGCCTGGGAACACAGGTCTTTGTATGGTAATTAAAGATGAGTTGACCGTAATTATATACGTTTTCACGAGCCGGAGTGCTAAGTAATCGGGTTAGTGGTAATCTGGGGGCGAGAAAAAAGCCTGACACAGCAGCTACCCCGAAATAAATTAAATTAATGCGGCCCCTTTCTGTTCGTCGCCAAGTTTACGAATGTTGAGTGCTAATCTTACAAGACTTTCATCACAAAATACTTGAATAACTAAATGCTTCTCATCCAAAGTAACAATTTAATGCAAGCGCTAAGGGATCTATTATAGTTTAAAGCTTCTGAGAATTCTTAAAAAATGATAATATATAGAATATAAAAATACTTATTTCATAGCTAACCCTATGAAATTATTATATTTATTTTCATTTAATCGATCGGTTTTAATGCCCTTAATGTAAAGTTTAATAAAAATGAAATTGAAAAATCGTTTAGTAGAAGTGAGCTTAATCATAAAATTTGTCTTTCGAGTAGAGCATATAGATTGACCTTTAGGAACATCTTAACAGCCCACTCTCAACGAAATATAGCCTTTTTTAGTTCTATCATACACCACTCTCATAAGTGGCTAAAATCATAATCAGCCGATCGTCGTCTTCCCGGCTAGAACTGGATTTCATCTCTATGAACAGAAAACGGTCTGCTTCTCATAAATATGTAATCCACCACATGCGGGTAGGTGTCACATGTCTACAAATTGTTGGTTTGTAAGACATACCGTTAAGCTTACGTTCTTCAATGCAATTCATTATAATCACCAATAACACATGCCAGAGAAAATGACGGTCGCAAAATGATTGATGAATTTCTGATTTTTGTGATGATGAAAAAAAATCGAATTAATATGGAAGACGACAGGTGGCTAAAACCGCATTAAAATACCGCTAAACACTCAGTTTGGCTCATTTCGGGCCCTTGAGAAAACTACCTGCGTAGCTTTGGATCACATTTTAAACTGATATTCTCGAACTCGTTATGATTTTATACCATAATATAACACACATCTACGATTGTTAGAGAAAAATAAATACTTTGCAATCCAGTACGAAATATAATTTTGAGCAACAATTTTTTATTTATTGGTTTCCTACTCAATTTGACTGTAAACTCGAATCACTACACTCTCAATCCTTGACAGTTGTTTTAAAAGTATAACACGGCTAATTGACGTGGTGGGTCAATTTGTATTATATTCTTAGACTGTCCAATTGTTAATGGCATAGACTGACTACAGATACAATCCATGCCTTTGTTTTTATTATTTCAGTATAAACCCCAATCAATTCATTCATACATCACTATAATATAGGCGATATATCTATATATATATTATTATTTTTACATAGATTATCAGGTATCAGAAAAAGTCGTGAGATAATTTGGAACTCACTGCAAAGGGTGGTTCGCGGTGGCGCACGAAAAGTGTTTCTGAATAGTTATATGGGAGGTCTTTGCCCAGCAGTGGCAGGGCATTAATGGACAATAAATAAAGCTTTATAAATAGCCATATAAGGACCATTTATCAACATATTTCATCGTAGGAGTATGGCAGACAAAAAATAGTTGTTTAGCAAAGTTTTGAAGCTAAGACGCACAAGCATTGTTGACCGCAAACTTGAGACAAGTAAACTTCTGACTCTTGTACAACACCCAAGAACATACCAAGAAATTAACCTGACATATATCCATCAAGTTTCTACTTCAACACATAACTTTTAGTCAATAACTATCGACATTTGCTTTTTTTAGGATCCATTATACTGTCCTCATAATTGAAAATAGGTATGTCACGGTTTAATAGCACTATTATAGGTTTCATCTTGATAGAATGTTTTCTTTCGTTAATGATGAAATTACTATTAAATTAAACTCATTCAAAACATCTTCATATCTTCAAAAATTATATTAGCTTCTTCTGGTTTCGAATTGATGGCCTATTTAATTATCTGGGCTCAGTATAAGAATGGCGGCGGTCTGTGATTTAAATCCTCTAAATAGCAAGTTCGGGGACACATCAGCCACTCCTGAAAATGGGGACTTGAAAACGTCATATTTTCAAGAAATAAAGGTTGATTGGTATAAAGGTCTAATGGCATAAAGTTAACAAGAGTTTAATTTTTTTTTAGGAAATAATTTTATTTATACTAAAATGTTATAAATTTCTGTACAAAATTATATGTCATAATTTTAAATTTAATTAAATAACCCGCCCCTGACCAATCCTGGCGCAAAGAGTTTAAAATATATATTTCATTTACTACTTTGACAGATCCCAATCAATTATTAGTAATCATCGTTAGTAGTGCAAATCATCATCATAAACTAAAGTTACAGCAAACAAACAAAACGACATAACAACATTTTATGCATCTAAGCATATAAACTTAAGACATCGCATGCCCGCCGCTAGATGTCGCCCTCGTTGCTGGTTGACGCAAACGATCAGCTGGCGTGACGTTGAATGAACGATAACCGTTCTTGTACCCGCAGTAAGTACCCAACCGTAGATAAGCACTTCTTAGAAAAAGTTCAAGTTTGGTGAGCGCGGTGTCTCTCACTCATTTCCGAGTGAGAAAAAGAGTCTGCTTTTTAAAGCTGCATGTGTCATAGTCACAGCATAGAACAACTACTATCACTATCTTCTTTATAATTTACAATTCTGCTGTACTTATGTGTGTATGTCACTGAACTCCTCTAAACGGCTGGACCGATTTGAATGATTTTTTGTATGCGTTTGGATGGTTCAGATTCACAAATCAGCCCAGCAGATGCCGCTGCAGTCGGTATCTAGGTTATTTATCTATACTACAACTAAACGGCTGGATTGATTTGAATGAACTATGATTAAAGTACTAGGCTTGCATGAATTCACGGAGGTATTAATTCCTACAGCTTGATCTGTGGATGCAAGTTCTTGGTAGAACTAACTGCGTTGAGATAATACTACTAAGATTGCATGAAATTCACAGTGGTATTCTTCCATAACAGACTGGTTGCAGATGTTGGAATTAATACTTCCTAGCTGCTTTCTGAGGGGTGGGTCAAGATTATCACTCACTGGGCGCCTGATGCCAAAATCGCTGAGCTAGACCGTGGCGTAAGTTATATGACGATCTGGTTTTCGATAGGGGGCAAACGTGACCAGATATCGCAAAATAGAAAGGTTTTCCCAGTAGTGGGACTAATGGAAGGGGTAGCAAAAACGAAATATCTTATGAAAATCTTACCTTAGCAGTTGGTGTCTGAAGAATCGTTTAGGTAACAACCAACAACTGCGACCCAATAGAACCGACATAGAGGATATATATTTCTGTGTCCTTAACTCTTCAGCTTCATTTAATAAGTATGCGCTTTTCTATTTGTCTATCTTTAGGCTAAGCCGTGTTTGCCTAGGTAAGTCTGTGGATGGATTACCACCCGATACATACAGAGTTTCTTCCGTGCTTCAAAAAGCACGTTAAAATGTTAATCCCGGCTGTCATTTGTACAGTGAAACCTGGATAAGTGAGACTTGAAGGGACGAGAGAATTAGTCTCACTAAAAGAGGTATTCCACTAACCCAGGGTCTCCACTAACAGAGGTGATTCAGGGCCAAGGTGTCAGGACCTCAGCATGAGGTCCAGTTATGGAGGTTTCTCACTTACCCAGGTCCCATTTAACAAGGTTTCACTGTATAATATTATCTTAGATGGACGTTACAGATAGTCAGTGTCCCAAAAGTGTCTTACCAAAGAGTATCATATTACCCAGTACTAACTAGGTTTGTTGAGGTCAGATAGAGAGTCGCTCCAAGTAAAATATGTACTGAAACTCAGTTGCATTCGTTTAGACTGGAAGCTGACATTATTGGGAGCACGGTTAAGCACGTCAGGTGTGTTCTATGGTTATTGTTGTATATACGTGACAATCTCTTTCTAAGCCAATCATACAAGTCAACGCGTGTCCGTGTGGTCTTTAGGTGAATCGTATCTCACGTCATACGTGACGCTCATTTGAAATCCGTTGATGCCTACACTAACGCCGCACAGCCGTACGGAAGAGCGGCGCTCTACGCCTCCCCGCGAGCACACCGCAACAAAATAATAATAGTTTATTATTAGCACCTTCAAAAAACACATAAAATTTACAAAACAAGTACATATTCCAAACGTAAGGTAAATAATGTTGAATATTAGAGTTGCAGCCAATACCTAAGCTAAGATAACTTAATATCTTGTAATTATAGGTATCAGCACCCACCCTCGTTGAATTTGTTATAATTTAGGATATTAGTTGCAAAACAAAAGTTATAATTAGCAAAGAAAGAGTAAAAAAATAATTAAATTACAATAAACAGGTAAAACATTTACTGGCGAGTGTCAATGAGTGTGTGTGTGTGTTGTATGAGGGAGTGTTAATGTGTGTGTTGAATGAGTGTGTGTGCCTGAAAAAAAACAATTAAAGCTCTACACACATTTGGCTCTATGTGTCATAGTTCAGTCTTGTAGTTATTACAGAAGCCGAATAGGAACGTCACAACACTCGGAGCGTCGAGCCACGCAGTTCGATCAAACTTGACGAATTAGTTCAATTGACAATAGTTCTATTTCAGATGGAGATAAAGCTCACAACCCAATTCAGGTCAGAGCTGTTGGTTGAACGTGACCTCGTCAAAGTTTCAGAAGCCATTTGGGTATATCTGCGCCAGTGCATATTCAACAAAATAATGGAGATTGAGCAAACACTAAATGTAAGTATATAAATGGTTTTTAAGGTTCCGTACGAAAAAAACGGAACCCTTATTGGATCACTTTGTAGTACGTCTGTCTGTCAAGAACATTTATCTCAAGAACGCGTAAAAGTATCGAATTAAAAATAAAACCATATACTCAACTCTATCCCCTTGAGCTGTGTAAAAAAATCAACCCTTTAAGTCTACTCACTTAAAATATTTATATAACTGTTTATGTCGAAAATTTATACGGAACCCTTGGGGCGCGAGTCTGACTCGCTCTTGGCCGGTATTTTTAACACTGACTAAAAATCAGCCGTTGCGAAAATACATTAATATTCGACAATGTAGGTACTTACAATTTACTGTCGTTATATACAATAAAGATTTATTTTTCTATTATATAAATAACATACAACAAGTAATAGTTATGTATGTGCTAAATGTTTCAGGTTAGAAATAAAATTTAATGAATATTGTTTATTGCTACATATAAGTTTAATTAATATAATATTGTGAAAGTTCCTACCATACGCGATGTTCGATTCTGCAATATAATTTTATTAGTTGTAAGACATTTTGCTGCGCCCTAACAGGGTCATGTACTTATTACTTATTTTTAATTATAAGCTTAGCGAGTAACTTTTTTGTACATAAGCATTTAATGAATAAATAAATAAATAAACCTAACTAACATAAATATAACTTTTATACACCAAGGAAACGCAGTCTGTATTCTAGCTCTATTAATAAGACATTACACAAACAGAACTAGATAGTATTTATTTTCAAGAAAGTTTCTGCAAAAGAGAATTGTAAATGGGACATGCGACATCAGAAAACTTTTAATAAGCTCAGAAAGAGTACGTTTTATTTGACTTTGAGAAGGCTCATGTATCTGTATTTTCTCGTATTCAATTCAATCTTTAACTGACTCACAATAGTTGGAGGTTTTTCTATGGATTATTTTGCTAATTATTATCTATAATGTAACACCTGTAAAAATGGCCAAAGGGACTAATCATCATTTTGCTGCCCTTGTCCCATTCTATTTGGGGTCGGCGCAACACGTTTTCTTCTTACATTCTCCCCTATCAGACGTCACGGCATCATTCACTCCTTCAGACCATTTCTTACACAATCCATCCATCTTTGTTTTGGCCTTCCTTTCGCTCTCCGTCCATCAACATTTACATCCATCACCCTTTTAGTCACATGTCCTTCATTAAATGTGAACTAATTAGGCTAAGGCACATCTTATACTTCAATGGTTTAAGAATTAAGGAATTTAAATCTTAATCATTTTAGTAGATAATATTACAAATTATAATTATATTATTATAGTATTTAATTATGTATAAATTTTAAATATTAAATTTTTTACCTCATTTTTATTAAATTAATTTATAATTAATTAATAGCATATTTTAGTAGTTGCCATGCACGCCAGTGATTTGTGTAATTACTTTTAAGGTACATTAATAATTAAAATAATATTTATACATTTTTGTAATTATGCGGTTGATGTACTCATTGTTAAATAAACAAATAAATACAACCATGCATACCTGTTACAAAATTTTGCGAATAAGTGCCTCATTCTCAAGTACTACTTACTAAAACACGTGGGACCTTTTGAACAACGAGGCAATAACAACAAATCAGGAAAAAATACTTTTTGTTTTTTCTTAATGGCATCTCGCAGTTCAACTTAGGAGGTTGTCGTCTGCTTAACCGGGCGAATCCTGTGGATGCCTTAAAAATTAAGACCTCCAGTCAGGGTAAAAACTTACAAACTGAGCGACTACACGCTAAGGTCACCCCCTGTGGGGTACGACCCTCGGCTTAGGGCGTCGCTGAAGGACAGCAAGGGACAGACTTGATCTGAGTGAAAAATACAACAAGTTTTAAAGCTACTTATACATTCGTACTAGCATAACATCGCATGAACATTACTTTTCTATTAATTTACTTTTAGTGGGTCCCTTCCTTGCCCTCCGGGTTCTTAATTGAATGGATTCGTATCCCGAACGGTTTCTTATTGGTATATATTGTGTAATAACCCAAAGCGGTTGACTGCGTTTATATCCTCAATTTACTGTTACGACTCCTAATTGTTCCTTGTTCATATTTAAATGGTTACCATCCGTTTTTATTTTGTCTGTAATCGTAATGCTTTTGAAGTTGGGTTTTATAGATGAGAAATTGAATTAAAAGACTCTAAGACCTTATTATTGTTTAGACCTGCTGATTCTCACACAAAATAGATATCTGGGGTCATCGGAAAACCTGAGACTGGAGATACCGGTGCAATCTACTAACTTCTACGATAAATCCTTCAAGCTGTGGATGCCCTGCACCAAGGAGCGATCTGTCTGTAAGGAGCGCTCAAACCCTGTCCACTTTTGAAATTGTGGTCAAAACTGCTACCTCTCTCCTTAAACATCAATATTAAAAAAAATGTTGTTAATTGTATTTGTATAATTTTAATTGTATTTTTATATCTATTTAAGTATTTGGTTTTGTTTTTTTTTTTTTAAATGTAGCTATTATTTTGAAAAATTTTCACCACAGACTACTTACACTACTGTTTCATCTCCTTTAAATGCATCCAAAGGCTGTCTTGAAAACATCGGTTTTAGCGATTAGACCGCCCATTGTATCACCCTATTTACATGTTGTTTAGTGTAATTCAAGAATTGCACTAAACAACACAATAAAAAATATTCTATCTATCTATCTTCAGCACAAGGCTCACTGGCTGACATAAAGTTCTGACAATAAAAAAAGAAAAAGAATCAACAAAAAGTATTTCTTGTAAAATTAAAATCGCAATGAACTCATTCGGTACGACATTTTCGAATTAAAGTGTAGTCAATAATATACAGATACGTGATAAATCTGTCAAAGAATTAATAGTGTAAGAATCTCTTGAATCCGTGACGGAGGCAATTAAATCTATACTAATATTATAAAGCTGAAGAGTTTGTTTGTTTGTTTGAACGCTTATCTCAGGGACTACTGGTTGGAATTGGAAAATTCTTTTAGTGTTGGATAGTCCATTTCTTGAGGAAGGCTATAGGCTATAACATCATGCTACGACCAACAGGTGTTGAGCAGCGCGGGTAAAACCGTGGGGAACAGCTAGTATCTCATAAACGAATATTCCCGTAGATATTCAATTTAAAATCCATGAAGCTGACCCTGGGTGTCTGTCAGTTTCTAAAATTTTCAAGCGTAGAACATGACCTGTATGAGAAATGTGAGGTGAGGATATACAATATTTTTTTAACGCTGTAGACTATACTAGATATATGTATATTTACAGTTTCCGACATTTACGCAGGCGATGCCATTGGCATTAGGTTGTTTGATAAATTGAACAAAACAATTATTATTGTATCATTAAATTTGTGGTACCTACACGTTGCACTTACACCAATATCATGGTTTTGAAATTACTTGTTAGAGGAATTATGTACCGAAATTCTGAATACTGAATTGCTCTCAACGATTACCAAATCAAACAGTTGGTTTGACAATCACAATATTGGCAAACTGATCTCTTGTCGGCGTTAGCCAGTTTATTGGCAAAGGCACCTAATTTATTTCCAACGAAAGTGCTCGTTGAAAAAGGCGATCTCGATTCTCGATCACACTTTGAACGAAATTGATTTTTATTGAACCGTTAGGAAAATTCACGACTGTTAATCGGATTTTTATTTCCACGTTGATTATAACGAACGCTTTGGTTTAGAATTCAACGAATTTAAAGCTGCAGAGTAAAGTTTTGTAAATGAAAACGTATCAATTGGAATTTTTATACAAGTTTTAAATCTGTACCCGTAAGGAATGCGGTTAAAAATATAGCATTTAATGGTATTTTTTAAATATTATTTCAAATTAACTTCTTGCATTAATTAAGTTATTAATCATTTTTCTTGTGGTTAGTGCATGAAGTCTAGAAATATATCTGCAAAATCACAAATTAATCTTAATTGTTCATCCTATGCATAGTTTATAGTTACAGAAGGTTGCCAATACTTTACTAGTATTTTACATTTTTTATAGAGATCATGATTCGAAAAAAGATCAAGTGAGATCAACTTTTGACTCGAGTATTGTTTATTACACGTATTAAAACCGGTTCCAGAAAAAATGGTATTCGAAACGCTTTACCACATGCCTAGTTTTTAGAACATGAGTTTTTTTTATGTATTTGTAGTATGCTTAAAGAATCGGGTATATTTTGGTAATATTACAGTGTTTTGTCTAGTTTTCATTTCATAGAAAATTGTTACTGTCTTGTTGTTTACCTAAATAATTTGTTTACTCTGATATTTTAAGCAAAAACCACCAGCTTAAAGGAAAATGAATAAAAACAAAAACTTAAGAATTTGTTCATTTACTTACAATTACGAAAGTACTTCAAAGAAACAATACCGTCTTTGAAAATCACGACCGATTTATTTTTGTAAGATGAAGTGAAACAATTTGTTATAAACGAATTCCTTTTGATTTGATATCTTAACGGAACAAAACAAAATACCGAAGCGTAGATACGTTTATCAAAATACAGACTTTGAGATTTTAAACTGATAAAACAACAAAAAGTTAGAAATGTTTTTCGGAGCCATTTCCAGGAATTATCGTCGCCTGTTCGGTGAATAATGTGAGGTTCGATGTCATCGTTTATGTCGCTACACACAGTTGTAGTAAACACAGTAAATAATGACTACAATCGATTCTCCGTCAGCCCGGAAGTACACTATTGAATAGAATCCTATCAAACCGCTGCACTGAGCGACCCTGAACACAAAACCACCTGGACTCGATTGCATAGTAATTTAATTAAGACGAAGTTGAATTTTGCTGTACCTCCGGGATCTTCATACTAGAATATAATATCTTGTCTAACATAAAAACATCTATTTGATTCCGATATTACTCGTTAAGATATTTGATCACTAATTCACAAGTCATACTTATTAATTACGTCAATATTCAAAAAAGATTTTGTACCAAAGTATAAGTTAGTAAGGAACGTGTCCAGTATAATCCATCAAAGGAAAAGGAAAGGAAAAAAGAAGGGAACCAAAGTTCATTTGCCTTTTGGTTATGGTAACGGTACCCATCCGCTCATTACGTATTCAAAACCCACACGGAAAGATGCATACGACGGAACTGCAGGTCAAACAGAGAACCATCAATAGGGGAGTAAAGAAACGAGACATAAAAAGTATATAAAATAGTCGAATAATGATTCAAAACTTTCCTCAATACAAAGTTTGAGCGAAGTTTGTGTAACCAATTGAATTTAGAATTACACAAAGCTTTGTCTACTCAAACAAATCTCAGGTATGTTTACTTAATTCTTCTTCAATGTTAATGCTATGATCCTGGCTCAAGAATAACAAAAGTCTATGAAAGATCCATAAAAACTTCAAGTCCTGTCAGCGTAGAATTATGGGAGTCGATCTTTGCCGCACAAGAATCGAAAGATTTTAAACATGTCAACTTCATACGGACCATACCGAAGAAACTGAGTTGCATCAAATTTCAAAGTTAATTTTAAAAAGGCACGCTTTATAAGTTTCTGGAACTGAACGCGGCCCGTTTCGTTCTGCCTTTTTTCGTTCAGAAATGTAAAGCCATATGTTGTTATTGATATTCAAATATTTATATTTATTACGTGATCTTACGTGCATTTTATTCAAATGGTAGGTAACTTAATTTCAGGTTTGCTATAATATTTGCTAACATCCAAATTGATACCTATTTAACGTACGTTGTCTCTTCTCACCATACAAAATATTTCATGCTGCATACAGTTTTTAAGACATTCGTTCAAAACACATTAGTCAGAATCGATTATTTGAATGGCTCTCTTTGTGTCTGCTAGCTACATAAGTGTTAGTTAGACAGACAGGTAAAAGTGTTATTTTACATGCACATTTCTTTAGGTCATCTAATAAGTGTGTCGAGAAAGTTCTCAAGAGAATGCAAGTTTGTTTTCAATGTGTGCCAGAATATACATCCAAATTAAAAGTGTTTTACTTTATTGTGAATATCTTTTACATCTGCTGCAGTGTGTGCGGTTTTAGTGGCTTTGTTTCAAACAAAGCTTAATCAACCAGTTACAATTTATACCTGTTATCTAGCGGAACAGATACAATTGCACACCTATCGGAAACGCGATATCTTGAACCGTGCATAGGCGTTGGAGGCAACAGTTTCTTAAAGCAATTCCTTTATCTACGTTAGTTTTTTTTTTTTTTTTTTTTGTTTCTATTTTGCCTGCAATCAGTCAGAAGACTATAAGCAAGCAGGTTGAGAGCTGCTGGTGGTTGGGGCCTGGACTCCTCAGTCCTTTGCCCCTTCTTAAAGCAGGCTATCTAGGACATGCTTTCTCTTCAGCCTTATTGTTGAACTGTCTATATTTTCTATTAGACCTCGAGCCAGGGGGTTGGAATGATGCTTGAGGCGCTCGTGGTAGCGGTTTTCCGTACGTTTTATCTCTTCGTCCACAGTGGGGACTTCCAAGTGATGGTGGATTTCGGAGTTGGTTGTATACCATGGTGCATTAGCTAGCGTTCTCAGTATTTTGTTTTGCGCCCGCTGAATGATTGCTAGGTTAATCTACGTTAGTGATCCTAAATTTATTTCTACAATTGCTATCAATGCATTTGCTTAGAGAAAGCTTTCCATACTTAGATTAGTATAAACAACAACTATTTAGGTTTCACGAGCAAATCGTAGTGGAAGGGGAAGGTAACATGGAGCATCATTATTAAGTTAAAGTAGTAACGTTTGTTCACGGTAACACCAAGACGCGAAGTTGATTTTAATTAAAACTAACATCAATAGGACGAATTAACACGCATTGGTCATTTGATTACACATAAAGATATGATTGGATTGCCATAAACTTTATTATGTATGCAATTCCTTTAAAAGTTTGAGAGTGGTTTGTTCAAGCAAGTAAATGCTCTTTGAGAAATGACTCCAAGCTAACACAGTGGATGAGCGAAGTAAGAAAAAATGTCGGCCCAGATGAAATTACATTTACATTTTTTTTAACAATAAGTTGCACTCAAGTCACGACTAAATAGGGCAATTCCACTCAAATCTGTTTGGACCTTTCTTAAAAAGCCTACTTCAGACACTAATCTGCATAGTCTTCATGTGAGTTGAACAAGATTTTTGTCTGGACTTTAAAAGAGACAATGACTTGAGTTTGTTTCGGCTGTTTCTTCGTACGGGTACAAAAATCCGGCCTTATCTACTTAAAAAAAACGACTAAATGATGTATGTATGTTTTGAAAAATATACATACATCATTTATAATTTTATTGACTTCTAATAGTGGCGATATATATCTCAATAATAATTTAACGACACGGTTGGTGCAAAGGCTGAACGATTGACAACTGCGCCGCATGTTGCGGGTTCGATCCCCACACGGAACAAATATTTTTATGACCTACAGGTAGTTGTTTCGGGTCTGGCTATTTGTGTATATGAGTTTAAATGTTTGTAAACGCACCCAAGATACAGGAGAAAATACTAGTATGGAGCAACTGAAAAAAAAAATGGAAGTATACAAGATCAAAATATTTTCATTACACATAGGCCTACATGGACACTTATAAGATGCACGGTTTGGGTTGGTCGTTTCATATGGAGAAGAACCGACAAGAAACAACATCTATCTATATCTTTTAGGATAAGAAACTGCCGAAGTGCATTACCGTAGTACAGATACTATAGCTATCTTGCAACAAACTACTCTTATCGCCTGAATGAGCTCTTACAAGTTGCAGATATATTATAACGAGCTGTGTTCAACGGTTTCCCGCTGCTCAGTTCCCTAGTGTTGTAGCGAGATATTTCATAGTCTATTAATTTCGTGGAAGCACGCCTATGCAAAATTTTAAGTCACTCCGGTCAAAGAATCGCAAAGTCGCAATCTCCCATACAAACTTTACCTTTTGAATTTTTGCCGGGATTGCGGGTTGTTCGAAAGAGATACCGTGGCTTCGCGACATAAAGGGTAAAAGAAGAAACATGGGTGGATTTCAGTACAAGTCTGACATTTCCCCCGCTCCGCCCTGAGCGAGGAAAGATATTTGATGATATCCCACACCCCAAAAAATAGGGGTTGATTTTGCAAAAGTCCGTCTTAGTGAGCACCTACGTCCTACAAGGATTCCCCATGCTCAGAATCATAACATCATGTTGTTTCTGAGTTTTCATGATGAGTGAGTCAGTGATTTTTCTGTTTTATATACATACTAACTATGCTCAGGTCCTTTTCTGGAGGTGGCCATCCTTATCACTTAGTAGGAGTATGAAAAATAGATTAATACCGATTCTCAGACCTACTGAGTATACATATAAAAATTCATAAAAAAAATATGGCAACTAAGATCCAGCGTGCCCCTTGCTGTCCTCTCTCAGCGACGCCCTGAGCCGAGGCTCGTACCCCACAGGGGGTGCCCTTAGCGTGTAGTCGCTTAGTTTGTAAGTTTTTACCCTGGAAGTCTTAATTTTTAAAGTATCTATCTATATTTTAGTAAGTGTCGGGTCATTTAGCTCCCTTCAAAATGGTCGAGCTGAATGGGGCTGATCCATACGTCATGTTCGTGAACGGGCGCTGTCAGTTGGGACTGGTCATTTTTTAACTACCACGGTCATTTTTAATTTATTTAGATTTAAATTGAATTTTGTTTTTTATTTACTCTGGACGCTCTTACTGTGCACGTCTTTCTACATCGTTCTCACATATTTGTATAATCTCAACACGAATGATGTAAATACTATTTTGTAAAAATATTAGAATTTAAAAGAGTGTCCATGGAGTTTCTTGCCCATTCTTCTCCATAGAGATCAACGCTTTGGAATGGGCAACTGCAGTACTTTCACAAGTTATTATGCCTTGTGACCGGGACTGTAGATTCATTTTGTTTCTTGACATTCAAAAGTGCCTGTAATGGTCTAATTGAAATAAATGATTTGATTTGATTTGATTTGATATCCACAGGATTTGCCCGGTTAAGCAGACGACAACCTCCTATGTTGTACAGCGAGATACCATTCAGTAAAAAAATATATGGCAGCTAAACTGTGACAATTTCTAAGAACGTTACTGCTTCCTACCCTCGCAGCGTCCTTACTCAAGATGTCTCCAACAAATGTGGCTGACGTTTTCCCTTTACAATGTCACTCGACGAGAACGATATTATGATTATTCATCATATTCATGACCGAATAAAGGGCGAGCAAGCAATCAGTATACTATTATAACTTCCATAGTTTAAACTCCCGTTAATTGCTTATCCAAAAGCAAAAGTAGCTACCTACGGTATATCAAAATGGACTTGGAGGAACTTTTGACGAGGGATGACAGCCAACCGAAAATTCTGAATCATCAAAGTAACTTTATTTGTGTTAATATACTAAAATTGAGATTATAAAGAACGAAATTTTGATACGTGCATTTTTGACGACAAACAGAAACTATTCTTCAAAACAAACGACAGTATCTGTCCGGCCCCTACCTTTTTTTTGGGGGTGGGAAATCATCAAATAACTTCCCCCGCTCTGGGCGGAGCGGGGGGGAGTGTCAGACTTGTACTGACTAAAACCCACCCATGTTCCTACTATTGCCCTTTACGTTTCAGGGCCGCGGTATTTCTTTCGAACAACCCGCAACCCTGGCAGGGCCCGGCCTCTACCTGAGTATTGAAATCAAAACAAAATAGCAATTTTTTTCAACTCCACTACGTTTGGTAGTGACCTCTAACAAAGCCAACGAAAATAAAAGCATTCCATTACATTGTACTCTGAGTACACGCGGCACAAGTTTAAGGTCAACAGAACGAAACGAAGAGTTTATAAAAGTTATGTAAGACTGTGCAGTAATGTACTAGACAGGAAAAGATTATAATCTACAAATTGCAGTTGTAGCTATGATAGTAGTTTTGACTACATTGGCGTGGGTAAACTTTTTTTTTGTTTTTAAACGTTGCCCTACACTAAAAATATGTCCTGTATCTAGGGTAACCCGGAACAACTATCTGTATGTCACACAAATAATTCTAGACGCGGCAGCCAAAAGAACTTAAGTCAATTTTGTTCGGAATCCATAAGAACGTAAGTCAATTTTGAACAAAATTGAGTTAAGTTCTTATGGTTTCTGAGAAAGAATTGACTTAAGTTCTTTTGGCCGCCGAGTCTAGAATTGTTCCGTGCGGAGATCGAACCCGCGGAACGACACGTACCAACCAATCGCTTTACCACTGCGCCAACTGTGTCGTCAAAACGTTACTTCACCCTTAGCCAAGCTTAGTAAAAAAATATATGTGGCCAGAATCTTTGCTAGTGATGGTATTCGATTATTATTAGGTTATTATAATTTAGATAACTCTTGGCTGTCGGTGGCGTCTCAGTCACGCGACCGATTTGCAACTTAAGCCTAAGCTTTGCCCGGCGCCCATTATCGGCATCGGCAAGGGACAGGATTCTTCGGCATCCTACATGCAAGCGCACACTGTCGGAAACTATGCTTTGGCATGCTGCAACGTTCTTAGGAATGACGAGGCGTCCTTAAGCAAGCTATCCCCGAGTGTTGCCTCGACGCCCGGTGGCGTACCGAAGCACCTCGAAGCCTTCTCAAGGCTGCCGATACAGCAGCCCCAAGCATACCGAAGCGGTATTTTTGTTATTACGACCATATATAATGGAAATTTCTACTTTATTGCCATTATGTTAATGTATCAATATACATTAACATAATGGCAATAAAGTAGAAATTTCTATTTGCCATCTAAAATCCTCAGTCGTGCCGATGCCGATAATGGGCGCCGGGCCTAAGATGTCAATGAAATTCAAAAACTTAAAACAATATTACCAGAGTAAAAGCTAGTGCAAAAATCATCCCGTTCATCCAGACTACTTCCATGATGGTCCACTATTAGGCATCTTAAGTCTCCCGTACAGAAAGAGCAGGATTGTTTTCCGGTTACATGCAAACGGGAAACGCCGTTTCGAGAGGCTAAATAGCCAGCAAAATGAGGCTACACAAAGACAAAAGGCGTATTCAATGCGATGGAAAAGGATTTTCACGGATTCACAAAAATGAATGCAATTTTAAGCTTGTTCTTGGCTTTTTGAACGCTGACAAACTTTAAAAAGTTTTGTGCACTTTTTTGTAGAAAAGAATATTATAGTTAAAATAGGGAAAGTTGGTGTTGCTGTGTGTTAAACACTTACATTCTAGGCGTTATCACTTTTACTTGATTAATTTTGAAAAATAAATTATCTGGGCAAACATGTACAACTAGGTATATTATTTTATTTAAAGTGAAGTGAAGATCCCACACTTAAATTCCCTGTTTTGTGATTTTTTGATCCCACACTTAAATTCCCTGTTTTGTGATTTCGAGTATTTTTTAATTTGTTATTACGTATTTTTATTTATTTATTTTTACTACCTACACTCTACTATTTAGTTAGTTAAGCGTTGGTCTAGTGGTCGCAAGTGCTTCTCAGCATGATGTCGATTCCCATGGCTTTGCCATGAAGAATTTCCGTCGTTTTCCGTGGACAACCATGGAGACTAGATTTGAGCCCAGTTGAACGCAATAGGGTTGCCCCCTACATGTGCCTCAAAGCAACTGGCGAAATCATCATCATCATTTTCCTGCCCTTGTCCCATTCTAGTTGGGGTCGGCGCAACACATTTTCTTCTTCCATTCTCCCCTATCAGACGTCAGGGCATCATTTACTACTTCATATCATTCCTTACACTATCCATCCATCTTTTCTTTGGCCTTCCTCTTGCTCTCCGTCCATCAATATTCAGAACCATCACTATTTTAGTCACATGTGCTTCTTCCCTCTTCATTACATGTCCATACCAAAACAAACAAACCTTTCAATATTTCAAGCAACTAGCGAAATATAAGTGCAGTACTGTTTCTCCTCCTATAAATCCATCCAAAAGTTGTCTTGAAAAGATCGCTTTTAGCGAGAAGACCGCCCATTGTGTCACCCTATTTATAATTTTTTTAATGTTATTCTTGTTTTTTGTATGGTGTACATAATAAAGAATTTTCTATCTATCTAGTAGGTTTACATCTGCCAAACTATTCGACGTTATAAGCGTGATATTATTTAGTTAAGCAATTCTACGAGTCGCTGATTGTCAATAATTAAGGTCGATAAAGCTTTAAAAATGGTGTTAAGGAGTTTTACAAACACGAATTGATGGATATTATTATAAAAAAGGCAGCACTTTTAATAAAACTCTAAATACTGAGTTTATCTACTGTCTCTGATTTCTGACTACTTTTCCTAAGGGCTTATGGGGACAACATTCGGAGTTTTATATATTATAAGTGTATTTTATGGTCTGTTAATATTGGAGACAGGGAAACGTAAAAATAAATCGGGAAAAAGAAATTAACATTTTACCGAAGTTTGTTCAAGGTTACCGTTAAGACGGATCAAAGTATCGGTATAGTAATGCCTCCAATATTGATTCTCATGTAAAAATATCCCCACAAGCAAATATCGGTGAACTTATACATAGAGTGGAAGAAGATAGCAAAAATATTATTTATTGTTTTATCGGATGTAATATAGTATCGATAGCGATCCATCACAAAATTGAAGGAAGGCAAATAATAAATAAACCAAGTTATCTGCTTGTGAAGGTTGACTGTGTAAGCTTCATAATAACAGCCGGTCGGGTTTATCTTTAGGTTAAGCCGTGGATGCTTAGGTTTATCTGTGGATGGGTGACCATCAGCTAAATACTAAGTTTTCTCGGTGCTGGGAAAGCATGTAAAGCCGTTGGTTCTGGCTGTCAATTGTAGATAGTGGACAGTCTTTACAGACAGTCAGTGGCCAGAACGTCTGACCACCTGTTTTACCAAAGGGAACCGTATTACCCAGTACTAACTGGGTTGGGGAGGTCATATAGGCAGTCGACACTTTACCGATACCGATACCCGAACATAGTTGGGAAAACGGCTGGTTATCCGCTCTTGTAGATGTGACTCCGTCCAAACGAGGGTTTGATTGTTGCAATGCTGAATCTGGCGTATTTGTAAGTTGTTTTATGTATTCTATTAGATTTTTAAATATTGGTTTGAAGGAATTTTGGCTCGCAAGCGGTTGGGGAAATTGTCTTTGAATAAGTTAGACTTTTGCTGTCAGTCGATCTCGGTCTGAGAGGGAAAGAAGACTGTTTTTCAGAAATATAAAGTTACTAGCTTTCGCCCGCGGCTTCGCCCGCGTTAAATTTGGGGTAACACATTTCACCTTGCGCCTTATTGATTTGTAATAGCAACGATAAGTTTTCCCTTTTCTTCCTTCTTTCTCCCTCACATCCCAGTTTTTTCCAAAAAATATTAGCCTATGTCCGTCTCCTGGTTCCCAACTATCTCTGAACCAAAACCAAAATTCATCAAAATCGGTTTAGCCGTTAAAGCGTGAAGAGGTAACAAACAAACATACTCACTTTCGCTTTTATAATATTAAGTAAGGATAACTGGCTAGGAATTTATTTACGTAAGTGGACAAGTGTCCCTCAAAGATGTGTGAAGAGTGGAAAATAGTGAGTGTTCAGAAAGTTTTGTATACATTATATGATGTGATTAATTATTTTTGGGAACCATACAGCACCCATACGCACTACCTACAATCTTAATTAAATTAAGAATTTCAGTGAAATTGACTCTTTGTGAAATGAGGATAAAAGCGCACAAGTGGGTGCTGGCCCAAACATTGTTCATCATTGTACTGAATCAGAACCTTTTTAAACGTCACAGAGCCTATTTTTACCGGACTACAAGGCGTAAAGCTCAAAAGCTTTTGAGTATTGTCCCGAAAATCGGATATTCAACGTTAATTTTGGGCACCAATATTACTTATTCTTGAATTTAAGCCTCTGAGTCTACTGAACAAATGGAATTTTGAAGACAAAATGCCCAGGTGGCGTTAATTGCTAAATTTATTCATCCATTCGCTTTCATCAAATTAACAATTAACATTTCATGAAACTGAAAGAATTATTTTAAATCATTGACAATCCTTCCAAGTTTTGGTATAATTGTAATGTTTAATTTAGTTTGGTCAGATGTTCCTTTCGATAGTTTCTCCTGCACAACCACCTAAAGTGCCAGGGGATTAGTAAAATCTTAATAATGTATTATCTTGACTAAGACAGATAAAGTGGATTATCTCTGAAACCTTATTGGAACCCAGTCGTTAGACACTGGTCATGTTATAAACACAACTTCCTGAACATCACCTCCATTTGTTTTAAGTTACTTGTTGAGTGTCAGATAAATGAGAGACATGCTGAGCAATTCATGCATAACTGCAATCATTTCAATTCCAATAAGTATATAAACAGCCAATCAGAAACCGAGTCAACTAATCATTGTTTGCTCTCAATATCTTATTAACACTAGCCTAGCAGAAAAGCTGACTCTTTGTTTAAACTAGTGGAGCGAACTTGTTGTTACTCGTAATTGATGACTAATATTATTGACTTTATCTGTTTGGTTTACCATGTTCTTTCTGTATTGCAAAATACAACAAAAAGTGACGAAATCACATGTCCATCTTTATATCCATTCTGTTTGGCTCTTCTTACAGTACAATTGTCAGCAACTCGATACTAAGAAAACAGCGGCGGACAATAAGCAGTGCTGGTTATCAAACAGTGAAACACTTCGTGGAAACGTAGCGTTGTAAACAAAACCTTTGTGGAGGCATGCACCGAGTCTTTGTGCACCAGCGGGAATGCAGCTCGACTGGCTGACTTGACGGCCCGACGCCCACAGTGTGGTAGTTCCCCAGCGTGCAACCGTGCACCGGACACTGATTAGCATTTACCACACACACCAAACAGACAAACTCAAACGACACACTTCGTACAAACGCATTGTAGGTATACACGCGATATCATACTTTGCTCGGTGCGTTCAAATTCAAATACATGTTTCCAGTAAAGTTCGTTTTACTTACCGGTTTAGTGAGAACTACGTCCAGCCATGACTTTACAGCTTACACATGCACACCGCAGCCAATCGCCAGCTTCAAAACAAACTTTATAAAGTTTTTCAAAGTTGCCGCACGTAGATGCGTTAAAGTTCACTTAAAAGTATGATGGAATTTATTAATGGAGTCGGGAGTGAATATAGTGTAGTAGTTATGCTGTAACAAGAGGTTTTCGTAGACGAAACAGGTTTCCGGCGGCGGAAAGTGAGTTTGTAAGTTTGTTTGAGAAGGCGACGCGGAGCGAGCGCGGCTCGGACACGGACGCTCGGTCGGAGGTACCACGCGGTATGAGCCGGCGCGAGCGAGGCGCGAGGCAGCGCTGCAGGCCGTGCGGAGCGGAGCGGCAACATCGCGCAGACCTACCCCGCGCGGGGGGTTTAATGCCTCCATGGCCCACCTAACATGATGGCGTCATTGTTTCATCATTTGTTATCTCACAGCTCCCGAAGGCATAAGAATGTTCTGTGTAGCAGGCTCCGCCGTAATTCAAACAGCAGCTGGTGCTGACGAAACTTAACGCGACTTGTAAAATGCAAAGCCGTGCCTACCTAAATTATTTTTGATGCTAGCAAACAGAAGGGTACTTAATTAAATCAAATAAAAGTCTGAAAAGGGTTTAAAATTTTATAAAACTTTGCCTTAAGTGTGTTTAAAAATTCCAACTTGCATCTATATTTATTAGCTTCAGAGGTAAAACGCGCCAAATATGCAATTAAGCCCAAACTATTGTGCAATGTATATAACGTACGACAACAAAAGCTTTAAAATGGATAGTTAAGTGCTTTGGTCATTAAACTGGGAAGCCAGAACACAACACTATAATATTCACGAATGCATTCACTATTCACTAAAGTTCCGGTGACTCACGCGCAGATAATGCACGCATGTTGGTCACTGGACTGCCAATAGCTCGAGTCAGCGCAGCAGGTGACAGGTGACAAATCTAATAATCACTGCCTCTGTCCTGCCGTTATGTGAGAAATAGGTTAATTATTACGTTACCTTAATAATGAGTAGAACTACACTAACATGTGTTATTACGATTTATGATG
Organism: Ochropleura leucogaster; assembly: GCA_958449745.1. Classification (NCBI taxonomy): domain Eukaryota; kingdom Metazoa; phylum Arthropoda; class Insecta; order Lepidoptera; family Noctuidae; genus Ochropleura; species Ochropleura leucogaster. The sequence continues at coordinate 12,060,855 of OY288200.1, forward strand.
TTTGATGTTTTTAACAAAGCTTGATCATTGGTGCAAAAAGAGAGATCATTAATTGTCCGGGAGCAGGAGACAAGGTTTAAAAAAAACCTCATTTTTTCTTACCTTCTTCGCGTTTAAAACATATTTTTAAATTCCTAGTGTAGCATAGTTTGTAATATTTGATTTTTTTTTATTTTATGTTTTTTTTATGTACTATAAATATTTCATGGATTAACAGTGAAGTCTGGTGTAAATGGATTAAATAAAACCTTGTTCATAGTTTATCTACGTCTCAAGTGTGCGGCCAACTCTTATTAAAGAAATAGAATTCATAAAATTTGAATAATGATACAAATTAGAAACAAAAGCCCATATTTTTTATTTCACACGTCAGGAGCAATACAAATAATAAAAAGTACATGATAAACATATTACACAAAGTAGGGGCAATAACAGCAAAGACGTTACACCAAGCTCCTATAAAATAAAACATTTGCCATCAAAATGGTGATTGGTATATTTTTTACGTAGTATTTACGTAGTTTCCACTCTCAAAAATTTGCTGACACGCGTAAAAAAAATCTAAGCCAAAAACTCTATTTTCTCTAACAACTCTGCAATATGACCAGAATATACAAAAAAATGAATTTAAAATCTATCAGAGTCTATTGCTGGATAGACAAAAAAATAACAAAAGTACATTTTGTGGCGAATCTTGTCTACATTTTTGTAATCGACTAGCTACGTTACGTTGGCGTATGCTTTGCATATTACAGTATTATTTTGTATCGAAGATTCCAAGTTACTTAAAAGTTTTTCTTCGTCGTATACGTAAGTGTCCTCTTTAACTTTTTTGTCCTTTTTTGCTTTTTATAGGTAAATTGCTTTGTTTAGAGGTCAACACAATCCGAAAATAGTGAACGTAAGTTTCAGAAGAAGCTATTACTAAACGCGGATATTCAAATTAAGGAAAAAAATATATTTGTATAAAACTGACATAAGTCGATGGAAACCCACAGCAGGTCAATCATAATGTTATTAATATTTCTAGCAAACTTGTGTATCTTGTTATCTTTTGAAAAGATAACAAGAGACACAAAATAATGAGCATTACCGTTTATTTTAATTTAGGAACAAAATAAAAACCACTGAAACTAACTTGAACCATCTCATATCATAACGGTTTGAATTCAGATGTATTTATCATCGTAAAAGCGAGAAAGAACACAAAAATGAAAAAAGAATCTGCGGTCCTTCCTTTCAGCGGTGTTGCTATAGTGTGACTCTTGATCAGCGCCCAATTGTAGTTTTAACTCCTTGCCAGTTAAAACTACAAATTCTATTTTTGCTGTAACATGGTAAAATGTGACATTAGTAAAATGTAACATTCCTCTTTAATCTTGAAGGTTACCTTGATTTCTGATCATGAGTCGTCGTGAGGAGCTCGTGGCTAAATAATAGCAGCCGCTCGGGTCGATCTTTAGGTTAAGCCGCGTACATAGGATGGTCTGTGGATGGGTGACCACCCGTTACATACCGAGTTTCCTCCGTGCCTCGGAAAGCAATTGGTCCTGGCTGTCATTTGTAGATCTTTGACAGTCGTTACAGGTAGTCAGTGTCCCGAAAGTCTGACAACCAGTCTTACCAAGGGGTATCGTATTACCCAGTACTAACTGGGTTGTGGAGGTCAGATCGGCAGTCGCTCCATGTAAAATACTGATATTCAGCTGCATTCGGTTAGACTGGAAGCCGACCCCAACATAATTGGAAAAAGGCTAGGCAGATGATGAGTCGTTAAGGCTTTACCCTGAACATCATAGCCGTATAAGACTACCCACAGACATGTTTAATGATACATAGTAATACATCCCAATGTATTATGAAAAACACTAATCATATCTTTCCATATAAGTCATCTGCACCATGTGTGTGTTACAGCGAAGATAATATAAAACGACCTACGTACAACCTCATTTCTTCCTGGCAACTAACAATATATGAAAAGGCATCAATAAATTGGATCATCGCATTTAAATTTGCTAAATGCAACACTAACTTGGAATTTTAAATTATTAATTAGCCCGAGGATAGATAAATGCAATTCAGATGATTTTTTAGATTTTACTTTGAATGTGGATTAATTATGTTTTGTCTTCATCGTTATTGAGTCTAACTAACCCGTTTTTTTTTGGCTGGGAGTCGCCTCGCTGTTCATGCTGGATTAAAAAAATTGCAAAAAAAGACTGCTTATCTTACCATAGCCAGGTTAGTGCTTCGTAATACAATAAGCCTTGTTAAGACCTTGGTTATCAGACTTACGGACTACTGAGTACCTGTAACGAATGGTAAAGGTTAAAAATGTCACGTGTTGAGCGACGCTCTGAGATATGGAGAAAACTCAGTGGGTATGGGTCAGTATTACAGTCACAATTTATGGGATGCTAGAAGCAAATAAAAAAAACAGATGTGAGTGATAGAGGTGAGTTTAATGGTTCGCGTTCCCGAAAGAAAGGGTCTTGACAGACAGACAGACGAACAACAAAGTGATCCAATAAGGAACCTTTTTTCTTTTGAGGTAAGGAACCTTAAAAACACAAGTAATTTACAAAGCGACACAGACGTGTTTGAAATCAATATCCAATTTTAGGATTTTCACTTGATGAACTTAAAACAGGTCTCTCTGTTGAATCAGTAGCTGCTGTGGGTACTGGAAAGTAAATCATTGCTCAACTTTTGCTATTCAAAGTTTTATCGGAGGGTCACTGAATATTCAGCAAGAATGCAGGTCGTATCGATTCGTATATTTAGTGTCGGACGTCACAGCTTCGCCCAATTTAGAATATTCGAGTGTCCCTGAAACTTTTATATTCGCCTTGAGAACCTCTTTTATTTAAATCCCAATTGGTCTATCGCTGATTTTAGTCGTTGTATTTTCGTAGATAATGGTATTTCTATTTTGTATTGAAATCAAAATATTACTATCTATCTTCTTCTTTTAATATAAAAATGAATCGTGAAATGTTTTGGTAAGCGCATAACTCAACAACGCCTGGACCAATTTCACCAATTAGGTTGGCTTTTCCAGCGACAAAAAACGAAATGGTAAAGTCAGTATAGGTTTTTGCGTAGGGTAGGGTAGGTAGAAAGGTAGAAAAATTGCATTGCGGGGCACAGCTAGTAGTTTATAAAAATACGCATAAATAATACGCTATTTAAAAGTAAATGTTCTTTTTGATTGACATAAATGTTTGTTGTTATAATTTGAATATATTTACTGTTTTGTGCCAGCACTTCTTGTGTGCGCAAAGAGATTGTATGTCATTTTTTTTAATAACTGGTAGATTGGCTTGACGTGCCCATGTTAACCATGTATTGTCCTATGAAGTATACGCATGTATGCAAAACCAGGAAGTGGGTCAAATATAACTTCTATGATTTATTACACACATTAAGTATATTGTATTGGCTGAATTGCACAATTCTGACATCACTACTACATATTACACAATATTTGTACACCAGCAGATTTACTGAATATCAACGTCTAACGACTCTTGAATATCTTGGTGTTAAATGTTTCTACGGACTTGTATGACTACTTACTTTTGTAAAGTTTTTTCAAGCTTTGTAATTGACAGTTTCATAAACCTAGTGGTGCGACCGTAAGGCAGCAAATCATAGGATTGAACCTTGATTTTGCGGATACATTTGAGTAAAATATAATAATTTAACACATGTAGGTTTATCGATGAAGAAATACATCGAGAAGAAACCAGACTGCCTTTTTTGCGGATGCGAAATTATCAAATAACTTCCCCCGCTCTGGGCGGAGCGGGCGGGAGTGTCAGAATGTCTGAACAGCATGCCTGAGAGATACTTCATGTTCATGTCAACGGTATGTTAAACTAATTCAGAGGGCCAGAGCGGCATAAAAACTCTGCCACCAGCTCTCAGAGTACTCATTAAAGACAGAATCTTTTGAAGGTATATTTTGCAATTTGTCAATATAATAAAATACCTAAAAATTTTTTTACTGATACTAAAGCGAAAATATAAGAAAAAGTCACAAATATCCCAGACTAATCTTTCACGAGGTCTCAATTGCTACATCTATTAAAGTTACCAATAACATGATATTATGATCTTTCTTGTAGATTGGAAACGTAAAAATGTAGCTTTAGATATACGATTGAAGTTTTATTACTGCCGTCGCGTCGTCGCCGATACTTCAGACTAATCCAGCTGTATTAGCTGGCCCGTCTCACAGTTGCTTTGGTGGCAATTTAAGTTTAACAAGCCTTGAAATGATATTTCTTTATATACCAGAACACAAAAAGATGTACACGTCATTTTGTTTGAGTACAATCTTCAGATCTTTCTGTTACTATAGTAGATTCTATTATCTAAGAAGGTTTTTTGTTCATAAGTCTATCGGATCGTGAACCATACGTTTGTTGTGTTGTTTTGCAGCGGTACCGTCGCGCGCCTTAAATAGCACAACAAATAAGAAAACAAGAGAAATATTGAGCAATAATCAAAATGAAAGAAAAACACAAAAATTTCATTATTGTAGTAGAAAACAGAAAATTGATTACAGAAGTGAAACAAACAATATCGTTTGAACAGTCAACAAATATCCTGAAAATATATTTCAAAGCAAATCATTTTGTTGAGCAGCCAAGGATAATTTAAAACAGTTCACGAATTATGTTTCCTGAGTCACAGCAGATTCCTATCTATCGGAAGGAGGTCCCGGAGATGACAAATGCTAGCAAATTGTGTATTGAAAGCCGGGAGAGCAAAACGAAACATCGTAAAAGTGAATAGGAATTTCCTCTTGTCTATTGGTTCCTGTTACTATTCAAAGGAGGGTCTATTTTATACAAAATATTCACGTAGAAAACATAGACAATATTTTGTAATCAAACAAAATATTGTCTATAGTTTTCTACACATGAAAATGCATTGATCAGTCAACCAAATACAAATTCAAAGTTTTTAGTAGATATTACGCATTCATATCGCTTCTCTTTAGTAACTTTTTGCTATATATCATTTGTTTTTTTGCAACACATGCAAAGCACCTGTTGCCAGCATCGTTTATTATTTATTTTAAAACTTCATATACATACAATAGTTATATAAAGGCGGATTTAATGCCATAAGGCACCAATCAACCCTTGGGTTAAATACGAAAACATTGTGATAAGTTTACAAAAACTATATCAAAAATAAAATTATTTATTTTTGAGAACTTATATACTTATGCAGATACTAAGATACACATACAATTGATAAACTAATAAACCAAATTTTAATAAAAAATAAAGAGAGTCGTCACCGAGGGTAACATGCAAACATAAAAGACATTAACAGCCATATGTTTTAGATCTAATATATAAAATTCTCGTGTCACAGTTTTCGTTCCCATACTCCTCCGAAACGGCTGGACCGATTTAAACGTAACTTTGTGTACATATCGGGTAGGTCTGAGAATCGGCCAACATCTATTTTTCATACCCCTAAGTGAGCAGCGGGTGAAACCGCTGGGCACAGCTAGTAGACTTATAAGGATAGATTTTTTACAGCAGAAAGTGACCACCGACTGGAGTATATCCTTACTAATATTATAAAGGTGAAAGTGAGTTTGTTTGTTTGTTACGTCTTTACACATAAATAGCCAAACCGATTTTGATGAATTTTGGTACAGAGTTTTGGTAAAAGTGAGAAAAGGGGGAGAAAGAGGGAAGAAAAGGGGAAAGAAAGATGATTTTTTTTCGATCATTCTCGGTTTAAAGTTAGCATTAGCCCAAAGTAACTATGCCACGCGGACGAAGTCGCGGGCGGAATCTAGTAGTATATGATTTCAACTCGATACCTCTACGCATTTTCTAGATAAAGCACAACAAAATGTGATCCAATAAGTGTTCCGTTATTTCCTATTGAGGTACGAACCAAGAAAAAATAAAGAAACTTAACAGTAATTACTATTTTTGTTGATTGGGATTTATTTAGTCGGACCTAAATAGTGGTTACGAACTTTTCTTTTTCATCTTTGAGAAACGTGCGGCAAAACATGAATTGAAAGATAAAATCTATTTATTTTTTGCGTAAGAGTAAGAATTGGTTTAAAAAAACTCACTTAGATACGACATTTATACAAAAATTAAAAGATATTTCAATATAAAATGTACATACCTGATAAAGAATATCTTTTACGTTTCTAAAATTGAATTTTAAATCCGATCCTGATAAATCTACCTAAATACCGAATAAACGGGCGGAATACTGAAAGCCAAATCAATTGTAAGCCTCCGCGCGGTCCGAGCCATCGGCGTTCGATTCCTCGGCTGGAACAAATCACGTACTCACTCTCATGAGGTTGTATTGTGGAGACGACACGCCATTCGTCGCATAGAATGACACAGAACTTTTGCCGGTCCTTTTTTCCTACCTATTTTATATTATACGCCGGCAACAAAGAGCGACCGCAATCTCAAAAACCGCTGATCCCAACCGAGCTTTAATTTCAGCTGAAGTGAAATCGACTGAAGTGTACACGATTTCGCTCTTATTCCCTCGACCCTTCTTGCTTACGAACAAAATATACGCTTCGAAAAAGTTCTTCTTATACGTGGAGAAGTTCCAAGCATTAATATTTATCTGTCGAAACACCTGAGAATTGAATATCCAGGTTGGTTTTAGAAATCAACTGATCTTTTTCAGATCATTGATATTTCTAAAGCAAATTTAGAATGGACTCACATTGTTTACGCTATTCTCAAGATTTATTTTTGAGGAAAATATCTGGAACAAAGCACGTTGATAAATGTACAGGCAAAATGATATATCTGATAGATTCATATCGCCAGAGAAAACGTGGTCACACAAAGTGGAATGCAAACGACATCTTGTCCTTTCTTTTCAAATATATAAAGACATTTCATGAGGAGGTTGGGAATTCAAAGTCGTTGTGCGGTATCGTGAATACAATCGGAATTCAGCACCTAGCATCAGGGGCGGACAAATTCCACTGTTGAACACCCCAAATCGGAGGTAGACTGCAGCAAAAACCGCCCCGGAGCTCAATATTAGCACAAACTTAGTGACTGACTGTTCTCTAGTCGCGATTGACTACAAAAATGTACTTCATTATAATGTGAATACAAGCGCCCAAATGTCGGATGTTCCTGAACGAATCTTTGATCCTCTTTGTAAAGAGCCGAATTCTCTGGCAAATTGGCGAGAAAAAGATCGTATTTAATGAAGCCAAGTCTACACTGCGCCCCATTAAAGGGAATGAAAAAGTTCAATAATATTAGGTATCTTTACATAAGGTATATAATGTTTGGAAACATGGTAAGCAAAATAAGTAAATGTTTGTTTTGAGACCTTTTATATTTCTTATATTTTCTTTCTATATATTCTATCTTAAATTTTTTTCCCGACATGTTAAGAAATTCAATAAAGGACGACTTTGGAACATAGAGTAAAAACAAAATTAAACGTATATGAAGCTTGCAAATGCAACAAGCGGTTTAAAATTGTTATTCAACCACATTTCGCAGAGATACGAATAAATATCATGCTCTCGCCCGCATTCGAGCCCAGAAAATACCAAAAATAGGCACGTACGGGATATAAAAGGATTGCACAGATTTTCAGGGTATCCGAAAATTTATTAGTAGGAGTTGTGTGGTGTTCTGACCATTGCCCTTACACGATATAATGCCTAGGTTTTTATAATCATTAAAGTTGAAAGTGCTGTTATAATAACTTAATATTATGAGGGCTACGAGAAAAAACTTTCTATGCTTTTATATATGCTGACTGGACTCTTGTTTAATAGAATTTTTAGAGCTTTATACATATTTACAAATTATGCAAACATACATGTACACACTCATCCCGTTTAAGTGTTTCTAACATAATGTAGCGTTCTCACGAGTTTAATTTTTAAAAACAAAACCGCTATTTCACCATTCTAAAGTTAAATTAAGATCTCCACATTTTAAGAAAATGATTCAGCAGATTTTTCGAAAACCTTCCTTTATTTCATGAAGAAAAACGAACGGTAGTTAATTAATTTAAAGTAATCACTGACGATATTGCGTGCAAGAACCTAGGCTGTAAACGTGTAGAAACGAATTCTATTTCAAAACTAATTTCTCAAGTACCTTAAACATTGAATACATAATTATACAAAATAGCGCCGTCTTAGTTATAAGTTTAAATCATATTAGTTTAGTCTTGATTGCTATTCAGTTTACATTAAACTAAGGCACTTATTATATGTAAACATATCACACATTAGCGCTGTATACATATCACTTAGTACCTCGTTGTCTAGTTATCGTTAGTGCGACTTTTGAGCCCATGGTCTGCCTTCACGAAGTTGGTCCGATGGTTTTTTACCATTATTCAATCAATTACATTATACCGAGTTCCATCCGGAGAATGGCAAGCGTTGGTGCTGATCCCCACTCAGCCGGTCATTTGCTGTTGTGTTTTTTTTTCTAAAACGCTTTCTTGACTCTAGGAATTTCTCCTTTATCGTAGGTATATTTACAAACACAAATATTTCAATTCGCATGCACAAACAGCCATACAAATATTTGTTTCATGCTGGGTTCGAACCCATGACAGTCAGTGCAGAAGCCTACTGGCTTCTCAGTCACACACGCCAATCGTACCGTCCGTGTGTCATATGTTATCACATGTGTTCGACAGTCTGATAACCAGTCCAGTCAGAAGTAAATTCTGTAAATTTAAGAGTGAGTCTAAAATCAATTTACAAAAAAGGTAATAAGTTTGAGCAACACGAAAATAAGTAAAGCCTTAAAAGTTTTATGTAACTTAATTTTACATTAAAATTTTAGATATTTCGGTATGATTTAACTAAGTTCTGGTAAGTTCTTTGAAAAAGGATTAAATTAAGTTTGGCTTACTTTAAACTTCCCTTAATCGGGAGACTAAGTTCAACAAAAGAGATACTTAGGTAAACAGAAGAGAAATAGTATTTTGCCCTAGTTATGTGGGCCAAGACTATTTTATACGAGATTATAATTATACTAAGGATGGATGTCGCCGCCAAAGCGGGCCCAGAAAAACATGACCATGACATGACCTGAATTCGCACTGTGATACATAGTTCGAGGTGGCACACGAAAAGAAACCTGGAAACCTGAAGAAATGTGGAGAAGTAGCAAATTAAAAAAAGAGTTAGATTATTCATCATCAGCGTAACCTAGGCTCCTTGTCTTATAGGATGTTAACATTGTATTTGAAGCGACAGCTACTGGTCTACCTTTTTACTAGATAATACGACACCGCTTAGTAAGCGTGGCCATCAGACTTCTGGACTTCTGGTATCGCTGCAAATATCTTCACGGTTACAGCTGTAACCTAAGGCTTGCTTTTCAAGACTCAGTGGGTTATTGGTGTGAAATGAATAGTCCCAATAAACCCATCTTTGGACCGACTAAATCAAGCGCTACTTAACCTTAGAGATCGATTCTTATTTTTTTAGCGTCATATTATAATGTTAAATTATTTTTTCTAGTACTCAAATCAGCGAACACTATCATTGGTATGCATCCTATTAATGTAAAAAATAACTGTTCCGCCATCTTTAGAACATCACCATATTAGATTTAAAATGACGTCACCTAGCTGGTGATACATTGACAACTAAACTATACGTTTATGTGAAAATTTAGTACAATTGGAGTTTTTTTTTATATAGCTGGTTATAGTTACCAACATACAGAATAATAAAAGTGTTTTAAAAAAAACCTACAGCACGATTCGATGTTTTAAAAACTCGTAATCGTAAATCAATCCTTTTCTTCTTGGTTATATTAATCTTTCAAAATATATCTTGATCTTTTGGCTGAATAAAACCACTAATCCCATATAAGCCTATGTTATATAAAAACAGATTAAATAAAAAAACTCCAATGCAATAATTGGCAGTTAAAAAAGTGGTTGTCGATATTCTAAAATAGGACGCCTGTGTCGCAATGAAAATGTTTTGAAATAAAGTTTTACGAATCTATGTTGCTGGTTTGTGGATGTAGATACGCAAATTGGATGTAGATACCACGCAAATCAAAATATCACGCCTAAAATGCCCTAAAGGTTAGGTAGAGGATTACCATATAACCCTAATACGTGAAACTAGTGTACACACGACGGTACATCAACTTACAAAAAAACATTTTAACCTGATCACTTTACTACGGTGTGCGATCCGTAGTAGAATAGAAGAATAAGTTGACCTGCCGTGGTGTCTACAAACTTTATACCAGTTTCATGTATTAGGGTGGAGCCTGTGACAATGAACCTGGTGCTAAACCGAACTCCATGGCTGCTACTATGAACTTTCGGATGGAAAACTCGATCAATGATACGGACAAAGATGTGGGTGGGTGTCCTGGTGTATCTTTGTATTTTGAACTCTGGTTTTTTTTGTATGTACCTATGTATTTAAATATTTTTCGTTACATATCAATTGTAAATATTATTATTTTTTCGATTTTTCTCTGTTATGCACCCTGCACCTACTATGTTTTCTCTCTGCATCACCTTAAGGAAAACTGGTAGAAAATTCCCAAGGCATGCATGTGCATAAAGTTTCAATAAAAATAAACAAATAAATAAATGCACGTCTGCTAAGCCTTTGAGGATTACAGGCGTGATATTATGTAACTAATTTAATTGGTCCATAGCAAGGTATTATCAGCTCCAGAGACTAATATCCTCCTCAATATAGAGATTAGCGCAATATTTGGCACTGGCTTCCAACTATACGGAAACACAGAAAGCGATTGAGTGCCAAGATAACCTACGTTGATTGGCACTTCATTAGGGTTTGCCGTTTAGGTTTCGGATATATTGACAAGGCATAAACGTGGAAATAACGGTTGCATAATCTCTTGTTTTATTTGTATTGAAGATAGAAAAACGTAGCATTCGGATTTCTGTTGTTCCAGAGTACGGGAACGCGGGTGAAACAGCGCAAGGAAAAGATAGTTTGAAATAAAGATAGGCAAAAACTTAAATCCCTACTAATATTAAAAAAGCGAAAGTGAGTTTGTTTGTTTGTTACCTCTTCACGTCCACCAACGAAATTTTGATGAATTTTGGTACAGAGATAGTTGGGACCCACGAGACGACATGCTTATTTAAAAAAAAGTGGGATATGAGGAGGAAAGAAGGGAAAACTTAGCTTTGCTATCACAAATCAACAAGGCGCAAGGGCAAAAACTGCAGGTAGCACGTACCTGCAAATCAGGAAAGGTGAAATGTGTTACACCGAATTGAACGCGAGCGAAGCCGCGAGTGAAAGCTAGTAAAAAATAAATTCCCTTAGCACACTGAAGAACAAAGGACCAAGAGGTAATGATTCGTTTACAAACCAAGCTTCTTGAAATATTTATACTGGTCTTTTTGCTTTTATCTAGTGTATTAGTATACCAACCTACCACTTTTAATGTATTTGATCAGGATTCTATTCTGAAAGTGTCAGTAAATTTCAATATACCAATTAAGTTACATTAGTGTCCCTGATTCTAAAATTTCATCGAGACTAACCGATTCATTATGTTTCGCATATTTGTTTCAATTTTTCAACAAAATAGTAGTACTTAGCTGTTATTTCATTATTTTCATTCCTTCCTTGAACTTTTAACTCTAACTTTATTTGCTACTAGCTGTTCCACGCGGTTTCACCCACGCTGCTCAGCACCTGTTGGTCGTAGCGTGATGTTATATAGCCTATAGCCTTCCTCAAGAAATGGACTATCCAACACTAAAAGAATTTTCCAATTCCAACCAGTAGTTCCTTAGATTAGCGCGTTCAAACAAACAAACTCTTCAGCTTTATAATATTAGTATAGATATGCAATGTATTCGTTGTTCAACGAATGTTTCATTTATTTTTTACCAACACGTTTATTTTTGAAAAATAGTATCTGTGATTATTTAGATTTTCGGTCTATAAATGATTTTACGGCAGATCTCTCACCTACGAAGCCTCTGCTAACCCCACTACAACTATAAGCGCTACAGTTGGGCCGTTCAGGCGTTCTAGGGATAAACGTGAATGACAAGGGTTGAGCCTTAAGGCCTCGGAGCATAGCTCATGCCTACTGACCTGTCAAATCCTCCGACCGATGTAACACTCGACCAGAGACAAGGAATTTGTTCGTTATAAAGAATTAGAAACAATTGGTTTCTTCCATCGTGAAAGTTTATTCAACCTTTGTGGTACGATGATAAGTGGATTCAGGTTGAATTTTCTTCTATGGCTTCTGGCTTAGCAGGATCGTTTACCGCTTATGTGTTTCTATTTTAATTACTTATTTTTGTTGAACAAAAAAAAATAAACTTCGGACTTCAACTTATTTCGTGGTATCTGCAATCCGGACAAATGGCAAAAAGACAGAGACAACTGAATTTCCACTGTGCTTACGCATGCAAGGATGGTTTCTGTGACTCTTTTTAGGGATCCGTAGCCAACTGAACTCTTTTAATTCCGTGTAATACGTTTATCAGGATATAACACAGACCTTTGAATCGGACGCTATGCAGATTAAAATAGAAAGAACGTGCATACCAGCTTTAATTTTTTACGTCGGCGGTGTAATGTAGGGTGACAAAATCGTAAAGACTAAATGTATCCGATCCCTTTTTTCGAATGGTAAATCATCAAATAACTTCTCCCGCTCTGGGAGGTGTGGGAGGGGGTCTCGTTCTTTTGCCCTTTGTGTTCCAGGACCGCGCCATCTTTTTTGAACAACCCGCAACCAAAACAGTGGTCCTGGCAGGCCCCTTTGCTAAATATCCAAACCCTGATCAAGGAGAGTAACATGCAATTATAAATGATAAATGATAAATGATGTTTATTTTGCAAGTAGGTTTTCACAAACACTTTTACACGTCATCTTTTTTTAAAACTAGATGAGGCCGGTGTTTCGTACCCGACTACTCTGAGAAGAAACAGCCGAAACAAACTCAGAGGTCATAGTCTCTTTTAAAGTCCAGACAAAATAATCTTGGTCAACTTACATGAGGACTATGCAGATAGTGTCTGAAATGGTCTTTTTAAGAAAGCACCACACAGATTGAGTGGACCTGTCCAGTCAGTGCAAGCATTTGTCAGTTATCGTGTAGCTCAACTCATAGCCCAAGGAGCTCAACGACACGACGAACAATACCAAAAAAAGGACATTTGTGTAGGTCGCTTATAGCACTCAAACTGCCAGACCTTCGTCAAAAAATAAAGTAAATAAAAGAAATGATCCACATGGTCCTCACATTTACAATAAACAAATAAAATAAAAAAAAATAATGAGATCATAATGAAATCATAAAATGTCATAAATTAAAATAATAAGAAAATAAAATGTCACTAATCATAATAATAATAATAAAAAGAATGTAAAAATAAAGTAAACATTAATGTCAAAGTGTATAGAATAAAGGAATAGACAATAAATAAATGAAACAAAGGCAAATTTTGACACTCACTGAGTAAACTAAATTGGAGCAGCTTAATCCCAAGCCTTTTTATCTTCAAGGTAATGGTTAATATTATAGTAAGCTTTGAGACATAGTTTACGTTTTATAAAAGATTTAAATTTATTGAGGCTTAGTGTTTGAATATCGCTTGGCAGTTTATTATAATAACGTATACATTGGCATGTGAACGTACCCCCTATTTTTTTGAGCCTCGTTGCAGGAACAACAAATTTGTGTTTGTTCCTTGTATTTATGTCGTGGATATCACTGTATTTTTTAAACAATTTTATATTTTTATGCGCGTACAAAAGGTTTTCGTAAATAAACTGAGAGGGCACAGTTAGTATGTTAATCTCTTTAAATTTTTCTCTGAGGGAGTGTCTAGGACTTAATTTATACATTGAACGAATTGCCCTCTTTTGCAAAATAAAAATTGTCTGAATATCGGCGGCATGGCCCCACAAGAGAATACCATACGACATCACACTGTGGAAATAACTAAAATAAACTAAACGGGCTGTCTCTAAATCAGTCAAATCACGAATTTTTTTAACGGCGTATGCTGCTGAGCTAAGCTTTTTTGACAACTTATCTATATGAGGGCCCCACTGAAGCTTAGCATCCAAAGTTAAGCCTAGGAACACTGTATTATCTTCCGGTTTCAACTCTTCATCCTTGATTAGTACACTAGTTTCCACTTGTCTAACATGAGGTAACGTAAACTTAATGCATTTGGTCTTTTTCTCATTTAGAAGTAAATTATTAACGTTAAACCAATTAACGACCTTTGCCAGAGCGCCATTAACATCGTCAGTAGCTAGCTGCTGACGTTTTAGTTTAAATAAAAGAGAAGTGTCGTCTGCAAACAACACTACATCATGATTATCCTTTATGAGGTAAGGCAAGTCATTAATATAAATAAGAAATAAAAAAGGGCCAAGAATGGACCCTTGTGGTACTCCCATGCTTACTACAGAACCGGGAGATCTTTTCCCGTTTACATCAACTCTCTGAATCCTACCACTCAAATATGACGTAAGAAGATTCAGAGAGGCGTTCCGGATTCCGTAGTGGTGTAGTTTTCTGATTAATGTTTTATGGAGAACGCAATCGAAAGCCTTGGACAAATCGCAAAAAATCCCCAAAGCATCGCATTTATCTTCCCAGGCATTATAAATGTGTCCTAGAAGTTCAACACCGGCATCAGTAGTTGAACGACCCTTTGTAAAACCGAACTGTTTATTATGCAATAACTTATGTTTATTGAAAAATCTTTGCATTTGATCTAAAATTATTTTTTCAAAAATTTTACTAAATGTTGGTAGCACTGAAATTGGTCTATAGTTAGTAGGGTCTGATGTACTACCCGATTTAAACAATGGTATTATTTTACTGTTTTTCATTAGATCAGGAAACTCACCACGGTCAATACAATCATTAAATATAACAGCTAATGAAGGAGCTACAATGGTTATAATGGACTTGGCAACGTCCACAGAATGACCCCATAGATCAGCGGTCTTCTTAACATTTAACATATTAAAAGTTTTAATTACATCATTACAATTAACATATTGAAAATTAAATTCTGAATCATGAAATGGAATATTTTCCTTTAGTAAAGCATCTGCAGCAGCAGGTGACGAGTCTAGCGATTTAGTAGTCGACACAGGAATATCCGCAAAGAAATTTTCAAACGCTGTAGCAACTTGAGTATCTGATTTTATGATATTATCGCCGATAGCAAGGCTGTAGTCACTATTTCGCTTGCAAGACCTTCCTGCTTCGCTATTAATAATGTTCCAAGTCGTTTTAATTACGTTACTGCTATTTTTAATTTTTGAACTCAAATAATGTGACTTAGCTATAGCACAAACTTTTTTAAAAACTTTAGAATAATTCTTAACATACAAATTAAATTCTACAGTATTAATACAAATTCGCTCTTCATACAGCTCATAAAGCCGTTTTCTACTTTTATGAATACCAAAGGTGGCCCAGTCATTGAAAGAAGCGTTATTATTAACCGAGATAGTCTTAGGAACAAATGTGGTCTTAAACTGTGTGCAATACATACTAAAAAAATTGTTATATTGTTGATTGGGGTCATCACTAGTTGACAAAAGTGGTAATTTAGTTGAGAGTTTATTTTTAAAAGTTTCTAGGCGACTTTTAGTTTTTGGGTTGACAGTGATATCCATTTTAGCTACTTTTTTGATTACATTTGGAATTGTAATCAGTTGCCCGCAATGATCTGAATCTAATAAGTTAATAATTACTTTGTGGGTTGGTATAACATCAGTATAAATATTATCTAGGCAAGTGGCACTAGTCTGGGTTATTCTAGTGGGCTCCAAAAATTTGTTTCCAAGGTTGTATGACTGAAACAGATTTGTAATTCTAGTACTTAACACAGATTTTTCAAGCAAATTAATATTAAAATCACCACAAGTAATTATAGATTTCTTTGAGCTACAGATTTTATGCAACACTTCATCCATTACCTTTTCAAAACAATCATACAAACCTGAAGGGGGTCTATACACACTTAATATGATAAACTGCTCCAATTCTATACAGGCTATTTCAATTGTTCTCTCAACAGACAGGTTTACAATATCCTTGCGTTCTTTAAATTTGAGCTGATTATTTACTAAGATTAATGCGCCGCCATGTATAGCATTTACTCTACTGAATGAACTACCAACCTGGTGATTACTAAAATTAAAAATTAATTGATGACTTTTGAGCCAATGCTCTGTGATACAAAGAATATCTATGTTATTACAATTCAGGAAAAGCCCTAAATATATAATTACTATAATTAATTTGAGACGATTATTCATCAGTATACCGGGACCAATGTCGATCCGATCATAAAACCCATTTACCCCTGGGTTTCAATTACCGTACACGGAAACTAAGAGTAGGATATCTGCCCATTCTCCAAATCCTGTTAACATATCAAATGGAGGTAATTCAAAGAAACATATCGTAAGGAAAACCTCTATTAGAGCCAGCACAGAGAAAGCGCTAAGCCTCGTTGAAGACCATCACACAAGATGTAATACAAGGCCAATATAAATAAAATTAATACATGTTTCTGTCAAAATCAATGAAGCCTGAAACACAGATTACTCTTTACAATCAAAGACCTGTTGTTGCTTGAATAAAAATATATTAAAGACCTCCTATCTTATTGACCTTTTCTTTTAAATAAAACGGATTGTTAAGTTTTTAATAAACATCCTTACCCGTGTATCCGGGTAGTAAAATAGAATCACCCTCTCTCCTCCCGTGGGTGTCGTTAATAACGACAAAGGGAACAGTGGGACTAGCAAATTCCCTCTGGGTGATTGAACTTACACCTCTAAGCTAAGCTAGAACGTGCTGACAGCTACAGGGATAGGACAGAATCTAGTAACAAGGGTCCCTGTTGTTTGCGCTAATAAACCTTACCTCCTCAGCAAGAGGGGCAATGCATACTGTGGAAAATTTAACCCTTTGCTGATCGTGGGAACAAAATAAATCAAAAAAATAATTAAATTCTCGAAGGTGGTGGTGATTCTCGCGACACATCACGTCATGTGTTCTTACCCCCAAAAAAACCGCAAAAAGCGAGCTGTGGAGTGTCGCTTAGCTACGTTGAATATGCAGGGATGTATAAAAGATGGATGAAGTATGATATATAGTGAAGGACAAAGAGGTATAATAAATAAATAAATATCTTGGGACAACTCACACACGGCTATCTGATCCCAAGCTAAGCAGAGCTTGTGTTATGGTAACCAGACAACTGATATACATACTTATATAATTTATAAATACATACATATTATAGATAAATCACACCCAGACACAGAACAAACAATCATGCTCATCACACAAAGTTTGTCCTGGGTGGAACCCACGACCTCCGCCTCAGCAGTCAGAGCCACTAACCACTAGACCAACAGGCCCGTCAATCATCGTCAGGTATCTGTGCTTTGTGTGAATAAAAAAAGAATTAAAGGGAATGGACTCATCCAAACATGGTTCTCTGACCGCATCTGGGCCGGCTTTCAAGAGGCACATGGGGCCTGTCAGGACGTAGTGGATGTCCTCTCAGAGTGGATGATGAAGTGTGTGTAAGTCCAACAATTGTACGTAAGAACCAAGGCGACATTATTGTGTGGTGATATTAGATTATTGATAGGTATATTTATTTTTGTACCCGATAAGGGGAGCAAGAAGATTTTTAAGGCAGTTTAAGAGGTATAGTGAATGGATGTAGGGCGAACGAAAAGATTGAAATACTTGGGGACTTTAATGGCTGGATTGGTGTTAAGAGGAGCGAGCATGCATAAGTATTAGGTGCATTTGGAAATGATAGAGTGAATGACAAAGGAATACCTATACCTAGTCGAGATATGTATAGAAAAACTCTTTTCTTTATTGAACACTAGGTTTAATCACACAAAGATTCAGAGGTATACTTAGAAAAGGCAAGCCAGTGGCGTAAATTTTATGGGGTCGGTCTCTGGGGCATGGAGGAACTATGGCAGTAGTACGAATGATTTTAGGTTGGATGTAAAAGTGAAATAATTTATACGTAAGAAGAAAGACTACAAGTTTAACGTATTAGTATTAGTAAGGTCCATAATAGGATGGATCAAGGAACGGATATGACAGATGTTTTGATAAAATTAAAAAAGGTGGAAAGCAAAAGCGTAAGAGCTGGTAAAAGAGAAGAAGGATGACAAAGAAAAATGTATAGCTGGAAGTTCTTCAATAACTTCAGAGCCAGCAGTTCTGGAAAAAGATAAGATTTGCTCTAGGAGTAACGAGGACTTCGAGTAGGTATAAATGTTTTAAAATCTGATGAGAGGCTTGGATCTATTTCCGTTACATGTAAAAGGTAAATTCTGACTTATATCAAGACGTCATGAGTGAGCATTCATTTTAAATGAAGTAAGATCCGGAATAGAATTTTATTCCAAGTATCCATTATCGCTGTAGATCATTCTCAGGTTCCTTTTATTTTTAATTCGTAATATGCCGTATGAAAACGTTATACTCAAATTACGATCTAATGTACACGTTCATTTTAAATGGAGTTACCCTGTGTTCCAGAAATAGAAATCTATTTTCAGACTAAATTCTTTTCAGCTTGGGTGTAAATTGATTTTCAACTTCTCATCGAATTGCGATTTAAAGGTAAAGTAAGGTTTTATCCTATTTGTGCTCTTAGGAGTACCTAACGTGACTGTCAGGCACTATAATGGTACATTATGCTTCAAGTGAAGAAACTTGTCATTGCGGCCGAAGAGGATTTAACGCCCGACCCGCCGAATTTTCACGTGAACCAAACGACGTTTGAATACAATACTATAATCACAAAGATTTCATTGTTGTTTTTCCCCGCCCTTTATCTCAGACTGAAGTAGAAACAAAGGCATGACACCGCTAGACAGCCTAATATTATAAAAATAAGAAGTTGAACTCAAATAAATGTCAATAAAGCAAATTATGTTACAAATAATCACGTTTTTTGTTTTTTGTTGATAAACACTGTTTATTTTTTCATTAAATATGATGACCATAAAAACTTGCCTCCTTCTTTTTGCGGATGGGAAATTATCAAAAAAGTTCCCCCGCTCTGGTCGGAGCAGGGGACTGTAAGACGTGTACTGACTAATTATTATTTATTTATTTATTTACAGACTACAACGTGGTCTAGTGTGTTAATAACAATATTAATACTTAGCCTATGTTAGTACTTAATAACTAGAAGAGATCGAGTGCGATAAATTAGCTATTGATTGCAGGATAGTGTTGGGACTGCCACGCAGCCTGTGCAGTAGCGAACGCTGAGCCTGTGGAGTACTAAAACCCACCCATGTCCCTTCTTTTGCCTTAATGTTTCTGGACCTCGAACAACCCGCAACCCCGCAAAACTACCGCCAGCTGTAGGAATGTCCAAGTTTCTTATTGTTATCCGTAGTGAAATCAGAAAAACTTAAAACCCTCGTTACGATAAATTAGAAAAAGCACGCGAGTTGAAAAACTGTTTCAAGTATCTAATATCCACGTTGTGGTTTAAATGGCACAATTATTAACGAGCGAAATGTACAGACGCCTGCTCATCAAGCTACTACAATCTGACAGATTTCTTTGATAGATTTTCGACTTTATTTCTAAAGTATTAGGTTCAAGGTTCATTGGGAAAAATTGACAGCTTCGGTTAGCTTGACCTGCTTTCGTCTGTACATCTATGGCCAGATGTAGAAACATAGACGCGGGCGTTCTGTTTATTTTGCCTACTGTTTATGTCGTGTGTCTATAATTTAAACGTTATTTTTATTGTGGCTGATCCTCAGTACACCTACCCGGTATCATGATAGAAAATTCCTATCGATACCATACAGCTATCTGTCTGTGTTTTCAAAGTCTATAACGATCCGATACCATTGTTTGTGTACCAAAGTCTTTCAACCAGAAATCACAATGGTTCCCATAGAACATTGGACTACTGTTCATAAAGCTTTTCATGACAATAGACTGAAATCGCGATATTTCCGCAATATGGCGACTACTAGGGGTGTTATCGCTACGAAGTATGATCTGTACCTAACTTCATATTCACTGCTATTTATCGAATACAATCTCAATCAAGATCTCGAGTAATTTTTCGAGATCAATCTCGAAGCATAATTTGACAAAGATCCCGTTCGAGATTGACGGGATTAGTCGTAGAGGACATTCTCAGCAGCTAGTACTTTGGTTACACTTTGTTTTTTAAGAAGTAACTTACGAAATCATCCGTAACTACTTTTTAATCTCCTTCAGCTATACTATACCTACTTTTGTTTTGATCATGTTCATGTTAGTAAAACTGTTAATTATTTAATTAGTACCATTAAACAATAAAGAATTTTAGTTTTCTTTCAAATAATATTTTGTTTTAATAAACCTCACTATCACAAACAAGCAGTTTTCATCGTAATAAATCATGTGTTTTTTTTAACTAGACGTAATCGCAATAATTTCGGGATCCCGCGGGATTGACATTTCTAAGCCCGAGGGATCTCGACTTTAAGATCTCGAGTCGGGATTGCTTTCCCTACTGCCATTCCAGCCTTAGCTGGTACGCACTTTTCTTTCTATATTTCCATCTTCTGTTCACAATCTACTAGTTTTATCTATTAAAAATCACTTAAAGGTCGTTTCATGTAAAATACTGGTAGTCAGCTATATCCGGCTAGACTGGAAGCCAACCCCAACATAGATGGGAAAAAGCTAAGCAGATAATGAACCACTTATATTAACAGCTAACAAAAAAAATGAGATATAAAAGGTAAGTAAAAAAAACTTTTATTTATTTGCTCACTGACAGACCACTAAAACAAAGCGAAGCATACAACGAAATTGAGTACTAAGGAAAGGGTTTTTTATTTAAATTGGGCTTGTGAAGTAGTGAAAGTTTGTCATGAAAATCGTTCTTACTGCCCTTTTTTTTACAAATGAGTAATCATCAAATAACTTCCCTCGCCCTGGATGGAGCAAGGGGGAGTATCAGTTTTGTACTGACTAAAACTCACCCATGTTCTTTCTCTTGCCCTTTATGCTCCGGGGCCGTGGTATCTCTTTAAAACAACCCGCAACCCTGGCAGACGGTGGCCCTGGCAGGCCCCTGATTACTGCCCCTGAGAAGTTTTCTAAGCTGCATGGTAAGTATCCAAAGCAGATATTACCAACAAAGCCTATAAACAATCAGGTTAACATAATGTTTATTATAGTTTATGACACTTGCAAAAATAATTACAACTTATACTTAAATTACTACAACAAAAGAAAAATTATTGTAATTTTTAATTGTAGACCTTAAACTGAAACTTTTGCTCAAGATTTTATATATTTTCCACGTATAGTTTCAGAATAAAATACATTACTTGATGTTTATTTCGTTAGAATAGAAACTTCAAACTGTCAAGTTGTCATCTTGATAAAAAATTGTAGCCTCACTTAATCAGCCCAATATCATCTGAAGCTGAAATGAAAATCAAGTGGTCTCAAGTATATTGTTCAAATAAATGTCCCACTATATTATAATTTTAAGGGATCAAAAACAAAATCTAAACTATATATATTTATATATCTATACTAATATTATAAAGCTGAAGAGTTTGTTTGTTTGTTTGTTTGTTTGTTTGAACGCGCTAATCTCAGGGACTACTGGTTGGAATTGAAAAATTCTTTTAGTGTTGGATAGTCCATTTCTTGAGAAAGGCTATAGGTTATATAACATCACGCTACGACCAACAGGTGCTGAGCAGCGTGGGTGAAACCGCGTGGAACAACTAGTGAGATATAAAACCTAAGCTTTCGAAATGTTCGTTGACTTTTACTTTATATTTAGAATAACTTAACTGTCAGTATTGATAAACATCGCGATCAGATACAGAATTGTGTAACAGTGGTTTTTTTTTAATCCGTCCACAGGCCCGGTCATCCACGGTGACCGGGAGTCACCTTGCGGCGCGCGACTCCCCGGGTATCTCCCGCGGAGGTTCCCTCCCTCAAACACCCGACCACCTCCTACTAGCATGACTACTTCGCAGAAGAAGGTGACCGGTTCCCATTCCTTCTCGCTCCGGACTATTGACTGAAACAAAACCGGACGCGAGAGATCGCCCAAGCTGGGAGGACCGCCACTGTATGCTCCACATTGTCTTCCCGGCGATCGTCAGAATGACACCTGGGCCTTTCCTCCCGCCCGATTATGTGCAGGAACCTCCCGAAACTTCCGTGTCCGGTGAGGACCTGCGTCAGGCCTCTTCAACCACTACTCAAAGAGGGAACTTACCGCCACTATAATTGTGGTGTGCCCTAGCTTATGTGATTTATTTGATCCATTTTCATTAAGAAAATCCATGTTGTCATAACTTTGACGAGAGTGCTTTTACAAGCAAAATAATAAGAAAAATTATTCCAAACGGATAAATTTACATTTTTTATGAACATTAATTTTTACGATAAACTCAGAAAATGTTCACGGGAAAGAAGTAATATTTTTTACCTCTGTTGCAACAAAGGAAAATATTGCATCTTGTAAAGAAAACAAATAAGATTTTTGCTTTGATCTTTTATAAAGGGAACTGGAAACTGAAAGATTCTAAAAGGCTCATCACAAAACTGTTGTCAAAGAATCTGTAAGCTGCAGCTCACAGCTGTATTAATATTAGATCATATTTTAAAATTGGTATTTTCAGATTGATATTTTATTTATTTATTTTAGGCAAAAACATACCTTTTTATATTTTGACACACTTAAAATAGTTTCACCTGCAACTAACCAACTCAATCCGTAAAAGCAACAGGAATTAATTTGGATGCAAACACATGGTCATTTAATAAAAATTCAAAATCCAATATGGCGTACTCAAAGATGTCTTACTAGTAATACAAACCCATGTTATGGACATCAAATGAAAGGGGTGCTGAGAAAGTTTGTTGTTTTTTTTTTGTATTTTACATTTTTAATAATTATTATTTTTGTCAGTTAAGCCTCCATAGTTTCCTGGTGTTATTCAATAAAAAATACCTTATTTGTAGGAGGATATTATATCCTATAACAAAAAAGTTTGCCTTATTGACAAGACCTCAAATTTGGTGAAATTTGGCTATTAAGGAATTAAGTTGTATGAAGTACAGTAAAAGTGAAGTTACATTATAAAAAAATACTTTTTTACGAAATTTATAAAAAAAAATGGCTTCGGTTGTGTAATGGCTTTAAGCATAGATTGCAAATAGAGAGCCTCCGTGTGTGACGTGTCGAAGATCTGACACTTTGACCGCCGAGATAAGTATCTACATCCTATTTTCTGCAATGGGAAATCATCAAATCATTTCTTAAACTATGTATGGAGTGGATGTGAGTGTCACTTGTACTGACTAAAATCCATCCATGTTCCTTTATTTTGTTGTTTGTGTAGCCGCCGTATCTCTTTCTAACATCCCGCAACCCCGGCAGGCCCCTCTGCTTTGCCGACATCCTTTTGAAGCGCGCGTGAAATATGAACGAGCCGTTGACACGGCCTGTCGTCACTTATAGACGGTTGGACGGTGAGCTACCCATTGCTCACCGGCTACAGACCCGCGTCCACGGTAGGCTAGTTGACTCGCGGTGCCGGACGCCCGGAGCGTCTCCCACGGTGACTGGGTTGGTTTGAGGTTCGCTCCCTCAAACCTCCAGCCACCTACTTCGCTAGCATAACGGCTTCGTTGAAGCAGGTGCCCGCAATCGTACAATTCACACAGCGATCCATATCTCCAATATCCGATCGAAAAGTATAATCAGTTGTCCAAAATATGTTGAGTATCAGCTAATTCTAAGGAGCAAGATCCGTCGGCTAGTCTTCTACAATAATTATGGAAAGCCGATGACGTGAGGTTGTTTAATAAAAAATGGAAAATTCGTGAGCATGATCTATATTTTTATACTCTATAGTGCGCTTTCAGAACAAAAGAAGTTTTTTCTGCCTGACATCTATCAGTTGCTAACCAGTGTTGCCGACTGAATAAAGTTATAAAGGAACTCGATTCGCTATGAATTGCTCCACGAAACGATTGATAAGCAATAATTTTCATTGAATTTTCATACATTTCTATTATTAAAAATTCAGTAACGTGTTAAACCGATTTTTTCGTTTCATAAATTAAATTTACTTTTCTCGCTTCCTAGTTGGAAACACGTTACTGTATACAAATACAATTTCCTTTATAAAAATAAAACGCTTTTTTAATACACATTTCAACAAGTAGCTGGGCCTAGGATTCCTATCTCCAAAAAACTCGGTTTTATCAGCAGTCGTTCCTTAGATTTGTAGAACGAATCGTTTAAAAAGTTTTTAATGAAGATCGAGTCAGGAACAACATGTCCCCTGGCTCATACTTTGAAACTTCTAAACTTTAGATGTTATCCTTGAATAATGGGTGTAAAATCGTTTAAAGAGATTAATTTTATTGTTCACGAATTAAGACAAAATGGTTGGTGGTTGCACCTGGTTCCATAAACGGTGATTTTTTTCTTGTTTTTTTTTTAACTAGTAGGAATCTCCGTCTTGAATAAAAATCCAAAAAATAAAAATACCTTAATTTTTTTGCTATAATTATCTTTAATGTTCTAACTTCTTAAGAGAATCTTCAACACTATCCTGTAATTATCGGATTTTAGTTCGATACGTATCTTTCGGTTTTTGATTACAAAGGACATGAAATGATACACACTTTAACTTAGAGCACACTTAAGTTTCAAACAGGTGTTTGTGTCTTAAGTGTTGTTCTCTTTATTCGCGAGGGGCCGTGCCGTAAACTTATTAAATACTTGATCGCTTTGCCGATCGCCTTTAGCTATTCACCCTTAACTATTCCAGGCCTGTTAATAAAACGGTGTGATCAAAATATATAGCGCCTACTTATCAGACATTCACAACCCAATTAATGGCTAACACAATACTACAATGACAATAATGACAAAGCATCTATTAACTTCGCCAGAAAGGTGGTATTGGTGAAGGTTTTGAGATTTTTTGGCCAAAGTTTTGGAAAAATAAATAGTCAATTTGTATCCGAACGAAAAATACCCATTTGCGATATGAAATTGTAGACACCAGCCCGAAATACAATACCTAATATAGCCACTAGCCACACGCCAATAGATCCTTTGCACTGCGATTCCCATAACGACTGTCCTCTACTGACAGCCGGGAACAACAATGCCTTAATCGAATTCGAAAATCGAGGTTAAACTCCATGACCCAAATCCCTAGTTTAAAGTATCCTCGACTGTGCCAAGTGCATTTACTTCTTGAAGATTCAGTAAACTTTCGTTTTCAGGTAAGTTGAATTCGAAACTTACAACCAAGTCCTAAGTTGGAACTACAGTTGCTGCGGTGTGTTCCGAGTTTACCTACTGCATCTACCAACCTATTCACGAAAGCTGTTAATCTATGAATTAAGAATCTCTCCATTTTTACCCTACTGCCGAAAGGAGGGAAACATCGACTGTCGTAGTAACTAAATTGCTTGCTACAGTTCTGAACTGAAATTGTTTTCTTCTTTAACCGACTTCTAAAAAGGAGGTTTTATTTTAGACCATATTTTTTTTGTTTTTATTTAAAGCATTTTTTTACGCAGTCAGGATTTAAAAAAAAAATTGATACTTTGAAGAATTACACCAAGTTACGCAACCATTTTTCCATCTTCTATTCCAAAATATATATATTATAACTGCAGATTTTGGGGTGTTTGAATTTAACCCAGAATTGTAGAACGTTTAAATGAATAAATTAGGGATCGGTTATTCAAACACGGGAGCTGGGGTCATCGATTTTAGAACGGAAGAAGAGTTAGTGTTTTCGTGAATACATTGATTTAATTTAAATTCATTGCCTTGGTGTCACTTATTTTCACAATAAAGAGTTCATTGCCCCAAGAAAAAACTTAATTAAGATATTTTAACCTATGTATAATGTGTGTGCCCGTACCAAGTTTCTAATTACGTTAAAGAGAGAAAATAGTTATTCGAGATGTAGCTAGGTTCTGTCTGATTCTAAACGACAGGAGCTTGGAGATGATAAAGCAATATAAGTTCATTGATACCAGCTCATAAAAACGTAAGCTCATTATTAGTTGCAGACCTGTCAGATACCGCGGCCCCGGAACATAAAGGGCAATAGAAGTAACATGGGTAGGTTTTAATAAAGCACCAGCAAAAAAAAATAACAAACATTTTTTTTTTTATTGTGTATTTAAAACTTATATAACAGTACGTACTCTTTTTCAAATATTTCAGTTAGATTTAAATGTCAACAACAAAAATCACACTAGTGCATTTTTAATCTGTCAAATGGATGTATTTCCACGTTATATGCGCAACGGATAAGCTGGATTAAAATGCCTGAACGTGCTGTATCTATTTTATAAATATATTTTTTTTGTTGCAAAGGTTTGTCTGGATACTTAAAATAAACACTAAATTGATTTTCTGAGTATCAAATATAAAAGCCTTTGAGTAAAATCCTATTTTTTAAGTCTTGAAAACTGACAAATACTGTTTTAAGACTTCATAAAAAATACTTATTTTTTCAATATAATAATTTAGTTAAAAACAAATAAGCCTTCTAGAATTATTTCCCTAAATTATCGTTCACGTATCAAAATCCATTGTATAGACGAAAGCGAGTTTTATAAAACATGAAGAGAAGTAGAGTTAAAGCTGCTGTGAGGGCAAAAGTAAATCTCAGCCGAGCTGCAGCGACTAAGCGGCTTTCAGACTTGAGGTTTATTAGCATACTAACGAATGCAGCTACCCTAGAGTCGTTGATCTTTCATTTTCAGTAAACCATGGAAAGTACAGACTCTCAGACTATTTTTAGACACGCTTTTAAAAGCGAGCCAATTTTATTGGAAAAATATACAATGACAAATCTTAAAAGAGTTTGAAATCTTAACCTATTCATTTTACTTTATTTAAATACCTTGGTATATTTAGGAAAAAGAAGTAAAAATCATGTTCTCATCTCCTATTTATATAGTTTTATTTCGACTAGAGTATGTTCTCAATATTGATTTATTTTTCTTTTTGGTATTTTGACGTGTGCTAGATTAATTATTAGGACATGTGGCGATTCAATTAAATGTGGTCTTTCATAATTATAACGGATATGATTGTACATAATCAATCCAATCAAAACCTACCAGAGAGTTGTGTTGCTGGGGAGTTTGTTCCGCCACTTCTTCTTCCCAGTTAAAACACAAAGTGGCGAAGGGCGTTTTGGGAGACTGTCTTGTAGTTGACGTTCATCAACATCATCCACATCATCAGCCTAGTTTAAAGTAATTTCTTTTGAATTCAGTTTTGCAGTTTTTGTAACTTAAACAATACATAAAAAATATCTTATTTTCACTTCTTGGTTTCTCAACTTGGAAAACACGTTTCAGCTTCACATACTTTCAATAGTTCCTCAAAAAATCTGAATTATAACAGACACTATAACAAAATATATTCAGGACCGTGAGGATATCCAATTTAAATAAAATAGACGTTACTTGCGAAACCCTTATTAAATAAAAACGTATGGATAAGAAGAAAGAACGCATTCACTTTAATGGGGAACGGCGGTGTTAGGTCTACATTAACCTGCATGTACGAATAAATGAGTATTGAATAACAAGACAAACTTTCTTTTTGTAAATTGTAAGTATGTATATTTTTCATAGGACACCTCAGGGTTATTATATTACTAGCTTTTGCCCGCGGCTTCGCTCGCATTAAATTCGGGGTAACACAGTTCCCCTTTCCTAATTTGCAAGTACCTGCTACCTGCAGTTTTTTCCCTTGCGCCTTCTTGATTTGTAATAGCAATGCCAAGTTTTCCCTTTTCTTCTCTCTTTCTCCCTCATATCCCACAGTTTTCAAACAAAAAAAAATAGCCTATGTCCATCTCCTGGGTCATAACTGTTTCTGTGCCAAAATTCATTCGGTTTAGCCATTAGGGCGTGAAGAGGTAACAAACAAACAAACTCACTTTCGCTTTTAAAATATTAATATTAGTAAAGATTATAGCTGTAGTTAATTAATTTCTTACAATCTTTGCATTGTTACGAAATATCTAAATCTGATAATCATTGCTTCATGTATTTTTATTCCGATTTTGTAATTATGTTTTTTTTAATGGTTTTCGATATGTTTTATTAGATCATAGTCCGAAAATAAACGCAGATCTATTCTCGTAAGCAAATATTTTTTTTATAAAATACTATATACGACATACTAATAAAATAGATTTTCCTTTTGTAAATATATCTACCTAAATATATCTTTTTCAGGCTTGAAACTCGCTCTCTATCTCAAAATATTGAAATCCGGATGCATGAAATACTTCAATTTAAATTGTAGGCCGTGCACGGGTATAAAACAAAAACAACTTTCATTCAGAAATCACGAAATACCTCTATACTTGATTAGTTTTGTTCTTGAAAGCCAATTGATTGCGCAAATAAAAATTCAGTTGTGGGATTCACAAATCAAATATGCAATTCATCGTTTTCGTTTTTAGTCGATTTTGTGCATAAACGTATTAATCCTCGTTAGTTTCTGTATTTCAAATTCTGTTCGACTTGAGACTTTGTAGACCATCTGCGTAACCTAAGGACTAAGTCGTTACCTGTCAAAAAGTTATACGACCTCAGATTATGACGCGAAGTCACTTGTGAACTTCTCTTGATTAGATATCGCAAAACGCATCATGGTTACTTAAGTATAAGTATAAGTATAAGTATAATCTTTATTACACAAGAAGTATATACATTGTTTGTGAAGTCCCTGACTCCTGTGCTAGGTGAAAGACCTGTGTTACAGGAGCCAGTGCCCTCTCCCAAAGGAGATTTTACAGAGTTAAGATTAACAAAACAATATTATTCAAAATTAAAGAAAAAGACAATAAAATAAGATATAAATTAAAGGCGGTTAATAAATAGCCTGTTATTACTTTGAAGTGTTAGTATGTATGTGTATGTGGAGTGTGAGTTTGAGTGTGTGTATATGTTCGTGTGTGTGTGTGTGTGTGTGAATGAGATAGTGTAGGTTTGTGGGAGTAAGTGTGTGCACGCGCGTGTGTGGGTGTAATTTAATGATCAGGTAGGGTTTTCAGCAGATTTACGCAATGGAAATAAGTATATCCTCAGTTTCGTCATAGTTCAGCGACAGTAGCCACGGCTTTAGAATATGCTTAACTTTATGTAGGGTCAGTTTATAAATAGAAAGCTTTTTGTTAATTTTGTTGTAGATTTGGGAGCTTAGAACACGATAGTGACGTCGCGCAAGAGCAGTACGCCACTGCACAGAGTCACAGATAGGGAAACCAGCCCGTCGATTGCGTAGATTATTATCTAGTGGCATGGTGGACTGTCGGCGCAAGACAGAGCGAAGGACGTAAAGTTTCCTCACCGAAAGTACTTGGGCTTCTGAGTACAGCAGGGCGGTTGGGTAGTCCCTTCTACGGAAGTACATCACTTTGAGAACTGCCCGCTGAGCTCGTTCTACCCTAAGCATCACGGTTTTGAAGGTACCGCCCCAGACCGAAATACAATAAGTAATTAGTGACTCGCATAATGAGCGGTACACTAGTGAAGCTGTTTCAAAGTCGGTCGCATGTCTGAGCTCTTTAAATAAATAAATAAGTTTTCGAAGCCTAGAGCAAAGAGTATCAGTGTGCGTGCGCCAATCTAACCGCTCGTCAATATAGACACCCAAATATTTAATATATGGGACCATGTCAAGGTAATTGCAGTTGCATGGAGACCCGCCGAGACAAGTATGCGCAGTTATTTTGTTAGACTTCATTGGTGGATTTATTGAATTTGGTGGTTTAAACTGGATTACTTTGGTCTTTGAAATATTGAGCGTCAGCAGGTTAGTAGAAAGCCAATCCATAATAGTTAGTAGAGTAAGTTCAGCACTTTGTTTAGCTCTATCCCAGGTCACATCGGATATCAATAAAGCTGTGTCGTCAGTGTTCGCGCGCGAACATTAGGGCGACGCTGGTAACCCTATCTGACGGCGAGCAACACCGCTTCACGGCGGGCAACACCGGCCGGCCGTCACTTCACTCTCCGTAAAAAACGAACAAAACGAACACGCCATCTTTTTATGTCTTACGAATAATAATTATATTGTTAGAACTACGCAGTTGTTTAATTTATAAACAAAGTGGCGACCGTGACAGGACTGCAATCTTCAATATATCCATCGACCAAGAAAAAGTTTGTTCGAATTTGCGGGCGTCGCACGAGCAAATGAGCCCGCCGTTCCGCTACGCAGCGAGCCACGTGGAGGAAGAAAAGGAACTGATATTGCTGCATCTTACTGCTTCGGGAGCCTTTGGGGGACATCGTGAACCTGAACCGGAGGTCTAGCCCAAGGAGAGTAAGCCCTATGCCTCACCTCTTCATACCTAGGCTAGGTATTACCTAGCCAATTCTCGAAATCTCGATCCTTTGTTCTCGCTTTGTGTGAATGGCCGACTTGTTCCTCGAGTGTTGGGTTTATTTTTACATCTAAGCTAGCTTTCAATGGTGTTACGCTAAATATATGCATGTGCAGCGTTAGATTTAATTATCTATCTATAAAATACGAGCACGCGCCTAAGCTATACAAAGCTCGCATTTCACCTATTCTGCTAAATTATTCTGTTAAAGCTTAATAGCAGCTAACGATCACCTAGCCTACCCAGCACGTTTAAGTTCTTCTGATTTAGCACGCAGGGTGCCCAAAACCTATCTAATACCTACCTGGTATCACGTGGACAACGTTAGTAGCTACCTAATATTTCAATACCATATGCCGACTATTCCAGCGTAGCTCCGTGAAAAGGAGCGCATCGGTCTCGGCATCGCTGCCCCCGCCGGGTTCCACCGCGTGCGCCGCCACGTGCGCGTGCGTTGCTGGCCAAAGCTGTCTGCTCGGCGCGAGCTGCCCTGAGCATCGCGTCGCGCTAGCACCAGCATAAGCGACTGGACCTGAGCTTCTCAACTCCTCTAAAAGGGTTTGGGTGCACATTTATAACTTCGTTGATTGTTCACCTGTGTTATTGGTACTATAATTTATAATCTGTAAACATGAGTGAAGCAGAGCTCAAGGTAGAAATAACTAAGTTAGTCAAGGAGCGTGGCATTATCAAGGGTCGCGTTACTAGATATACAGAGTATCTAAATAATTTAATTGGACAAAAAGAAATAACTTCTATTCAATATAGAGAATTAACCCAAAAGTTAGATAAAATTCAGTCGCTTATGGAAGAGTTTGAGGTCATACAAGGAAAAATAGATTTATTGCATTCTGATATTACAGAGCAAGTTAAAGAAAGAGATTGTCTAGAAAACCAGTTTATTAATTTAATAGCAAGGAGCCAAGATACCTTAGCTAATTCCCCCTTAAGGAAGGAAGAGAATCAAAATTGTGATAGAGAAAATAGTGACCATGCATCAACTAGCTCCTGTTCATTTAATAATTTAAAATTACCCACAATTAAACTTCCTACATTTGATGGGAATTACCTTACCTGGTTAGAATTTAAAGATACATTTTATTCAGTGATTGACAGCAATGAAAGTATAGCACCAATTAATAAATTCCACTATCTAAGATCTTCACTTGAAGGAAGTGCAGCGGTAGTTATTAAATCAATAGAATTTAGTTCAAAAAATTATAAAGTTGCATGGAACCTGTTATGCCAAAGGTTTGATAACAAAAACCTATTAATAAATAATCACTTAAAAGCGTTGTTTAGTATCGAGTCCATTCAAAGGGAATCTTATAAATCATTGCGGTTTGTGGTTGACCATGTATCAAAACATTTGCGGGCTCTTGATACTCTTGGCCAGCCTACTAACATGTGGGATGTTCTTATTATATATATGGTGTCAGCTAAATTAGACATTCACACGAGTAGAAAATGGGAAGAATACAAGTGCAATCTTGCAGATTTACCTTCACTTAGTGAATTTTATTCGTTTCTGCGCAGTCGTGCTAACATACTTGAGACAGCCTATTTTAATACCAGTCGTCCTGACAAACAGGTGGATAATAGGCCCAGGGTAAATAACCAATCCAAAAGCCTGATAGTATCAGTTGATAAAAAAGAAAATAAAAAAAATAGTTGTGTTTTATGCGATGAAAATCATCGTTTGCATGAATGTTTAAAGTTTAAAAATATGAATGTAGATGAGCGACTACATGAAGTGAACAAGTTTAAGTTATGTAAGAATTGCTTTCACAGTGGTCACAATGCTTTCCAATGTCAGCTGAAGGCTGTTTGCCGCCAGTGCAAAAGGAAACACAACACATTAGTTCATATAACTAAAAGCAACCCTACAGCTACTGCTGAAGCTGAACAACCCTCTACATCTTCCTCACTACCTGTGTCACTGTCAGTGGCATCTAATGACCAGGTTTTGTTGAGTACGGCCCTAGTCCAAATTATAATAAATAATAAAAAATATACAGCCCGTGCGCTGCTGGATACAGGTAGTCAATCATCGTTCATTACAGATAAATTAAAAAGGAAGATAGGGCTAGCAATCATCCCCGGTGGTTCAGTGAGCATTTGTGGGATCAATAACGCTACATGTAACATTACTGAAAGTTGTTATGTTAAAATTAAATCTAGATGTATGCCGTTTGAATTAAATGTTAAGTGTCTTGTAGTACCTAGGATAACAGGAATCTTACCAAATTCTATTATTAATACAGACCATATAAAGTTACCAGGAAATATTATTCTAGCTGATCCTGACTATTTTTCCCCGGCTGAGGTTGACATCCTCTTAGGAGTAGATGTGTATTGGGAGATAGTTGGCTCCAATTTAATCAAGTTAGGTAATAGCAAACTGGCTTTACAGGAGTCTATGCTTGGATGGCTCATAAGTGGCCCCATACACGGTAGTCAGTCCATTACAAAGGTTTATTGTAATTTTACTCAAGAAATAAAGGACTCTTTAGAAAAATTTTGGCAAATTGATGACTTACCGGCCACAAAAACATATTCTATTGAAGAGCAACTCTGTGAGGATAATTTTAAACAAAATGTGTCTCGCTTATCAAATGGTAGATTTTCTGTGTTAATGCCCATGAAAGAGTCGCCTGAAAAGGCTCTTGGGGACTCTTACTATATAGCTAAAAAATGTTTTGAGAGCTTAGAAAGAAAATTCATAAAAAATCCTGATTTAAAGGTAAACTACAAGGCGTTCATAGATGAGTATGCAAGTCTAGGGCACTTAACTAAAATTTCGAAACCAGTGTTTGGGTACTATATGCCCCATCACGCAGTTATTCGTGAAAAGAGCGAAACTACAAAGCTCCGCGTAGTATTCAATGCCTCTTCTAAAACAAGCACTGGTAAATCACTAAATCAAATTCAAATGGTTGGCCCAGTAGTGCAGAGTGATTTGATATCTATTTTATTGCGATTTCGCAAGCATAAATTCATTCTCACAGCCGACATAGAAAAAATGTTCCGGCAAATTGAAGTCAAGCAACAGCAGCGCCATCTGCAGCTTATTCTGTGGCGTGATGAAAATTCCCAGCCGATGGATGTGTTACAACTCAATACAGTTACTTATGGTACTGCCTCGGCACCATTTTTAAGCACTCGATGCCTTTTGCAATTAGCAAATGAGTGTGAGGATGAGTCTATAGCTCGTGTAATACGAAACGATTTTTACGCTGATGACCTGAATACAGGATCAGAATCTATAGAAGGGCTAAAACATATCTATCACAAAGTTGTTAAAATACTTAATTCTGCATGCTTACCTCTTAGGAAATTTCGCACAAATTGTCCTCAATTATTTGATGATGAATGTGGTTTTTCAAATCCCATTGATTTTAACAAAGAATCTAGTGTATTAGGTCTTAACTGGTGTCCCAAGGCTGATACACTGCAATTCTCTACAGACTTAGAGCCTTCTACTCATATTACAAAAAGGTCAATAATTTCTACTACTTCTAAGGTATTCGATCCCTTAGGATTATTGTGTCCTTGCATCATAGTAGCTAAAATTTTACTCCAACAATTATGGTCCTCCAAGCTGGACTGGGATGATCCAGTACCAGCTGAGTTTTGTAAAAACTGGAATTTTCAAATTTAAATAAAATTAGTATTCCAAGGCGAGTTCTGTGTGATACGCCTATTAATATAGAATTACATTGTTTTGTAGATGCCTCTCAAAGGGCCTATGCAGCCTGTATTTACCTGCGTTCTGTAAATCATAATCAGGAGGTTAAAGTCAGGTTGCTGTGTGCTAAGGCACGAGTTGCTCCGATGAACCCAACTACTATTCCCCGATTAGAGTTATGTGGCTTCTTATTAGGTGCACGTTTATGTTCAAAGGTATTAGAGTCATTAAATTGTATTATAAATCATAAATTTATTTGGTCTGATTCACAAGTTGTGTTAGGATGGGTGAAAACCCCACCCAGGGATCTTAAAATATTTGTGTGTAACCGAGTAAACGAAATCAATCAACTTGCAATTGGATTCACCTTCTGTTATGTTCCCACAGATCAAAATCCTGCAGATATTGCGTCTAGAGGTGTGACTCCTAAGCAGTTGCAGTCCTCTCTCCTCTGGTGGGAAGGGCCTTCGTTCCTCGCTAATGACCCAACTTGTTGGCCTACACACAACCACACACAAATCCCTAACACTTTACCCGAAGTTAAAAACTCAAATACCGTTGAATGTCATATTGTTGTTACAAGCAAAATAATCAATTTTGAGAAATATTCTAATTTAAATAGGTTAAAAAGAATTTATGCTTATGTAAAACGTTTCCTAAATTATTGTAAAAATAAAGATGCTAAAATCAAGGGACCATTAGATATTAAGGACTTAGATGAATCTCTGCTATTGTTAGTTAGATTAAGTCAGTTAGAAAGCTATGCAGAGGAAATTGAATTAATTAGAAATAATAAAACTCTTAATCGTAAGTCTAAGTTATTGCCTCTGAATCCATTTATTGATTCAGATGGCATATTAAGAGTTGGGGGTCGAATTCAAAACTCCGATTTCGCTTATGATAAAAAACACCCCATTATTTTAGATGCAAAGCATCATTTAACTAAATTAATATTAAGGTGCGAACATGAACGCTTATTTCACGCTGGTCCACAACATCTTCTAGCTTCAATACGAGAACGATTTTGGCCTATAGGTGGCAGAAACTTAGCACGTAGCACGACAAAGCAGTGTGTAGTATGTACTCGCCTACGTGGGAAAACATTACAACCCATAATGGGAAATTTACCTGCCGAAAGAAGCTATTCCATGTTTCCTTTCTACTCGTGTGGTGTCGATTTTGCTGGCCCGTTTTTGATCTCTAGCCGTAAAGGTAAAGGTAATCGTATTTCAAAATGCTACCTATGTTTGTTTGTATGCCTCTCGACCAAGGCAATACATTTAGAGTTAGTCAGCGATATGAGCACTGCTGCTTTCATTTTATCTTTGCGACGGTTTGTGTCTAGAAGAGGTAAACCTAATGTTATATATTGCGATAATGGTACCAATTTCAGGGGCGCAAATAATGAGTTAAGAGGAATACTCAGGTCCAGTCGTGAGTCAGTTAGTAATTATGCCAATAATGAAGGCATTAAGTTCGTGTTTAGCCCCGCATACTCGCCTCATTTTGGAGGCATATGGGAAGCAGGCGTTAAATCCGCGAAACACCATTTTAAGCGTGTAGCCGGGAATGCTTCCCTGACATTCGAGGAGCTCGCGACTTTATTCGCACAAATCGAAGCCATTTTAAATTCTCGTCCCCTTACTCCTCTTTCAAATGATCCAACTGATCCCACTCCGTTAACCCCAGGGCACTTTCTTATTGGGCGGCCTCTCACCTCAGTGCCATCGTTACCCATTACATGCAAGCACCCAAACAGATATGAGTTAATTGAACAATTAAGACAACAATTCTGGGAAAGATGGCGCCGGGAGTACGTTGCCGAGCTTCAGGAACGCGTCAAGTGGAAAACAAGGCAATATGAGCTTCGTGTGGGCGATCTGGTGATCCTCAAAGAAGACAATCTTCCCCCACTGCACTGGAAACTTGGCCGCGTTACCCACTTATATCCTGGGAATGATGGTGTCAACAGAGTTGCCGACGTTGGAACATCAAAGGGCACACTTCGGAGGGCAGTAAACAAAATGTGCATACTCCCGGTCACTGATGACGCAAGGGATGTCGCTGTAAATAACGGCGCTAATAGCACCAAATAAATTACTTTGAAAGCCACACTTTCAAGGCCCGGGAAGATGTTCGCGCGCGAACATTAGGGCGACGCTGGTAACCCTATCTGACGGCGAGCAACACCGCTTCACGGCGGGCAACACCGGCCGGCCGTCACTTCACTCTCCGTAAAAAACGAACAAAACGAACACGCCATCTTTTTATGTCTTACGAATAATAATTATATTGTTAGAACTACGCAGTTGTTTAATTTATAAACAGTCAGCGTAGGTAAAAATGTCACAATGGGGAAGGGAAAGTAGACAGAGGTCGTTTATATACATTAGAAAAAGTGTGGGTCCCAAGATACTACCTTGGGGAACCCCGTAGCTGATAAACTCTTCATCACTAAGGACGGAGTTGATTTTAACGCATTGGCTACGCCCTCTGAGGTAATCTTTGAAAATATCTAGGGCCACACCCCGTACTCCCATGTGCTCCATTTTAGCCAGCAGTCTGGGAATAGACACTGTATCAAAGGCCTTTGTTAGGTCTAAGAAGATACCATAACATTTAAGGCGACTATCCAGTTTACCGACCAGGGTATTAGTCAAATCACCGACAGCATCTTCTGTGGAAATTCCTGACCGAAATCCGTACTGGTTTTGAGCAATTAAATTATTTTTTGATAGGAATTTTGTCAGATATGTGTTGAGGATTCGTTCAAGTATTTTAGATAGGGAGGTAAGGACTGAGATTGGCCGATAATTGGAAACATCATCCTTAGCTTTGCTTTTGTACACAGGGTGTACAATTGCACGCTTGAAAGCTTTTGGGAACACTCCCGAATTGATGGCGCAGTTACAAATATGGGCAATGGGACGAGCCAAAATAAAACTTGATTGCTTTAATATTATAGATGGGATGTTGTCCCACCCAACTGCACAATCACTGCGTAATTTATTTATAGTGCTTATAACAAGTCCTTCATCAACCAATGGTATAACCAAAGAGTTAACTGGGGATGGGGAATAAGATGAATAACCAGATGGGGTGTTTTTGGCGAATTTCGATGCAAGATTAGTTCCAACGTTAACAAAAAATTTATTGGCATTATTAACGGATACAATCGGCTCGACGGAGGATTGTAGCAGGGCGTTAGGGGATTGTTTTTGTTGAGTACTGTGTGTGATTGATTTTATTATTTTCCAGGTAGCTTTCGGGTTATTTTGCGCCTTTTTAAGTTCGGCTTTTTCATAGGTACGTTTCAGTTTTTTAAGTAGGGAATTACAAAAATTGCGGTACCGTGTGTATGACGTTTTTAATATTGTATTATTCGGGGACTGACTGACCCGTCGGTGCATTTTATCACGATTACGGAGACAACGAACTAAACCGGTTGTCATCCAGGGTTTTATAACTATATACTTATACCTATAACTATATACTTATCGCATGCTTTCAGCTAGTTCTTCTTCACACAGCGCTGTTGCAACAGGCTTTTTTTAATTTAATAAATATACAATCTTGCCAAAATCACAGCTAGAATCCTTCTGGGCATGCTTTCCACGAAATTTTTAATAACGTTATGAGGAATTCGTCCCCAAATTTCTGCAATTAATTTTCCAGCTCTCTGGTGTTTTGAGGAGCAGGTTGCACTGATTTTAACCGTCTCTTTAGAACACAGACACGCTCAATTTGATTGAGTTCAGGAATCACGACGGATCAATTTTTTTTGCATGTAGGATTCCAAATCAACGCAAGCATTATCGGCGATAAAATAAGAATCTTCGCCAAGAGCCGTTAATGCAAAATTATGTTTTGTATCGTATGCGTATGCATTTAATATTGTATTTACTATAAATTACACGTCAATACACACGTCCGCATAACATTCCCCTGGTCTTTGCAGCACTCCTCTCCATATAAAGAGATTCTAGCTTCATCAGAAACCAGTACTTTTGTCTAGTCCTCTACAGTCCTTGAAACACCACGATAATCACGGAATAATTTAGCCCCCAGACGGGTGGTAATAGCTGATATTGGCAGTCAAAAGCGTTAAAGCGTTCTTCTTATTGTCCACTTCCGTCCAAGATTACTTCTACTCCTCTAACTACTCAAGGGTCTTGTTAGGACTTAAGACTCGATTCCACAACGCCAGAGTTCTTCAGTTCAGCGGTCATCTCGTGATTTTGTGCATCATTTTCTTCCAGAATCAGTTCTTAATTAGACCAAAAAAGGGTTTTTTACTTTTAATTTACTTTTAAAGGTTTTATAAAATTATTAACCATTCTATTAAATCAAGTTAAATAACCATGTTGCATAAATAGCCTATTTCTTTTCTACAAATGTAATATTGATGGCAAGTCACAACAAAACTAACCATATACATAAATGTAACTTGATACATATGTAACTTTGTATGTTCATACCACAGTCAGTGCACTTCGTCCTTGCGCTGGCTGCTCTTTGTTGCAACATTTGAGTGACGTCGTTATCGCGGCATACAAATGTATCTCAATGGAAAGTGGGAGTAGCTGTCGGTATGCTGGTGGAACTTCAGAAGCTTGACGTTATGCACGAGTAAATACGCTAGTAAATTTAATAAAAACATTGGACATATAGCTACGGACTTTATCTATACTAGAACTACGGTACTTCCACAAATTATTATGCCTTAAGACTGAGACTGTAGTTTCATCTTTTTTTTTACTTTCAAACATACCTGTAATGGTCTAATTAATATAAATGCTTTGAGTTTGAGTTGGTTAATATAATTAGATATCGATAACGTATTTAGTTTGTTTTTACTTAACAACGTGTCTGTAACGCTCTAGTTGAAATAAATGATTTGTGTTTGACCAACCTCGAGGTTAAATGGAACTTTTTAAAACATGGATC
This sequence comes from Ochropleura leucogaster, assembly GCA_958449745.1. Taxonomy (NCBI): domain Eukaryota; kingdom Metazoa; phylum Arthropoda; class Insecta; order Lepidoptera; family Noctuidae; genus Ochropleura; species Ochropleura leucogaster. Next base: position 12,100,023 of record OY288200.1, read on the forward strand.
CCTAAAATTTTGGTTTTCTCGATCTTTTCCTCACTAATTATTCGTTTTTCTAAATCTGTAATAGGATGTCATAACGGTTAATTGATACAATTGTTTTATTTTACAATGTTTCTAGCCAGTGCGATATAATTTTATGGGTTTTTAGTAACCTAACGCCATCATCTTTTTGTTTCAATACAATTTTATGTTTTATCTTAAGTGCCCTTCTGATTTACTTTAAGCGCCATCAAAACATCAAATATTCGGGCTGCTCTGTGACTTAGGTAATCATATTTTTTAAAGAGTTGGGTATGGGTGTACCTAATAATACACACGACGGCTTATCAACCTATACAAAACCATTTTAACCTGATCTTTCTACTACGGGAAGCGATCCGTAGTAGAGAGGTCGGGTTATAATAGTTTAGAATAGGTTGACCTGCTGTCGTGTGTACATCCACATTTCGCCAGTTATGTATAAGTACAATTTAAGTCCCATTAAGTACCCAGTTGAGCCAGTCATAAATCACCATATTAGATCACGAACCGGCCATAAATCTGACAAGTGGACCGACTCGGAAGTCGATCCCAGATCCTTATACTATACACATAGTTGTGATTGGGACCAACTAGACCTACGGGGCAATGTAACATCATAATTTTTTTTCAGTTTGAAAATCATTCATTCAACTTCTCCCGCTCTTGACGGAGCGGGGGAAGTTATTTGATGATTTCCCCACCCCAAGAAAAGGCATAAAAATTTGACCGGAAAATGCTCATACTTCAATTCAACTTCTACTTTAACGTTCGAATTAAATGGAGATACAATAAATGATATTTCACGGCACCTCATTCACACAAAAGTAATCGTACGGGACTTGGAGATAAGGCACAAGAGTGAAATGCAATATGGCTCCGACCAACACCGTCGCTCCAAGAGACAGATGGCCAGCAATTTGTAAATTGTCAGTGCCAATTAAGGTCCGTCAACAGTTGACTACAAACAAGCTTCGTGTGTAACATTAATGGTACATACGAGATATTTTGTCAATTGTTCAACTAAATTATCAAATATCTAGTACTAGCTTTCGCCCGTGGCTTCGCCCGCGTTTAATTTGGGGTAACACAGTTCCCCTTGCACCTTATTGATTTGTAATAGCAACGCTAAATTTTCCCTTTTCTTCCCTCTTTCTCCCTCACTTCCCACTTTCTTTAAATAAAAATTATGTCCGTCTCCTGGTTCCCAACAATCTATGCACCAAAATTCATCACAATCGGTTTAGCTATTAAAGCGTCAAGAGGTAACAAACAAACAATCAAACTCACTTTCGCTTTTAAAATATTAGTAAGGATAAGGATTATCCTACTATATATCCTATGTTTGGGAGGAGTGTCAGACATGTACCGGCTACCCATGTTCCTTCTACTGCCCTTTATGTTCCGGGGCCGCAGTACCTCTTTCGAATAACCCGCAACCCCGGCAGGAATATTTTTTGCCTCTCATAGGCTTATGCCTACACATGCCGTCGAGAAATATCTCCCATGCATGCTGGTTTCTTCACGATGTTCGATTCCCGCACGAAGCTATTATTTGTATGGCCTACAGGTAGTTGTTTCGGGTCTGGCTGTTTAAATGTTTGTAAACGCACCCACGGTACAGGAGAAATTCCTAGTGTGGGGGCAAAGTTTTTTTTTTTATTATTAAATAATAAAAATAATTCGTTCGACTGACGTCAATTGGCTGCAGGAACTATTTACCATCGCATGGGTTTGGCTAGTATGCCGTTAAATAACATAAATAGGTATACTATGTCCTCACCAAGGCTCTTACTCCTTCGCGTTGTATTTACAGGCAGAATGTTCTAAGTGCAGCCAGCGTTTAAAGAGATTGTAGAGCTGACTTTTGTACATTGGAAGGCGTGAAACACATGAGGTGGGTACGAATAACCCAGCTTACTGCTAGGTTCCCACAGCTGGGGCAGCTACCACCTCTCTATGAGAGAAATCTGCGCAGCCTTTTCCCAAATGTGTTGCGTTATCCAGTTAGTACTGGGTGACTGAGTGATTTCGAGCCACTGGTTACCTACCGTAATGACTGCCAAAGACCTACAAATAACAGCCGAGACCAACAGCTTCACGTGCTTTCTGAGGTACGGAGGGAACTCGGTATGTAATGGGTGGTCACCCATCCACAAATCATCTACCATCCGGGCGGCTGTTAGTAATCTAAACAATTTTTTTTTACTAATTAATCAGCAGTTGCTTTAGTAACCTTTTCTTGAGGGCCCTCTAAATATTGCTAGCCTTTTAAATAGTTTAGAATTACTGCACAAGAATCTTGTAAAATTAAAATCTAGTTAATATTCATAGGTATCATACTATACTTTTAGCTTGACATAGCGTAGCCAATTTCAATTTGCCATAAAAATTCGCCATATTGTTTTCAATCATCGTGGAGAAGTAACAATACATACTAAAATGTTCTGCAGTTACTTTTATAATTCGTTTGTCACTATATTTATTCTCAGTTTTGTTCAAGTGATAGATTTGATTAAAATACGTGGTGAAAATGAAAAAAATAAGAATTTGGGTATGTATTTCCGGGTGTTTTGGTATTAGGAGCAGTTGAACCTCTTACCATATTAAATACGTTGCCATTCGTAAAATGGTCACAAAGTGACGATTCACAATATTACATTCGTCTGTGACTATTTTAAGAATTTTACCGTAATTCATATTAGATCCCTAAACACATACACACTTACACACCACACCTACACCGTAAAAGTAATTATTTTAGTAGTTTGTTCTTATGTAACTTTTAATTTTATTTCTTTTAATTTGATTAACTAGCTTTAATATTAGTACACAACAATAATTACTGTAAAACTAATTATGAGTGGAGACCTGGGGACGGGTAATACAGGTGTTTCAGGCACCAATGATTCACAAATGTGTATCAACTTGTTTTTGCCAATAAATAATTTAATTTAATTTTATATTATTATCCTATTATGATTCTGCTGAAGTAACCCCTCTATTAGGACACTTCTACCAAAACGAGATGCCGAAAAAGACAAAAATTACAGTAACTGATTTTGGTTCAACGAATATTTAACGTTTAATCTGTTGATGACCAACAATGAGCAGACATTCTTTTCCACGTGTTTCAGATGACATCAGTAAATTAGATTCGAATACTTACTGTAAGTTCCAAGCAAACAGATACCAATGTACAAAGAAAGATCTGAAATTCAGGTATTCATAATAAATTAATTGCATCATCATCTGCCTGGCTTTTTCCCAACTGTGTTGGGGTTGACGACTCGGTAGGCGCAGTGGCTGTGCGATCGACTGCCCCGCTGCGTGTCGCGAGTTCGATTCTCGCACGGAACAAATATTTGTATGGCCAACTAATAGTTGTTTCGGGTCTGTCTTCTGCAAGGAAAATTCCTAGCGAGCGGCAACGTTTTTTTTTAAACAAGAATCATTTCCTACCAGATATAGAAGTCCAACTGTTTTTTGCATATTGCGTACTTCTGTCTGCATTTTTTTTTTCAGGTATTACTACGACGTGGAAAAAAATACTTGTGACACTTTTACCCATGGAAACTGCCTTCATGCTTATAATACGTTCCCAACCTTAAGTTTGTGCAAATCGAAATGTCGAGGTAGGAACAATTCTAAAATTGCATATTTTTTTATAAATTATTTTTAATGTTAAAAAAAATCATCCCGAAAGCCAGGTGAAAAAAAAACGACAAAACAAATAAAAGACCGACTTCATCGAGTATCCATTTTCCATTTCTACTAAAAAAAATAGGCAGATCAGGAAAGAAGATCAAGAAAAAATATGTATTATCTAGGTATATATATAAAAATGAAACCCGTTTCCCGTTGTCACGCCATAACTTGAGAACGGCTAGACCGATTTGGCAGATTTTTTTTGTAGTTTTCTAATACTCTGTAGAAGGTTCTTACGGAAAATTATATTAAGAAAATGTCCCAGTTTATTTTTTTACAAAATAAAGTAGTGCACCAAAGCTACGCTAAGGCGGCACGAAGTTCGCCGGGTCAGCTAGCAGCCAGCAGCTAGGAGATAATTCATAAACTACCCAAGCAATATAAATAAAATTGACATAGGAATTCGAGGGTACCCTTTCTACAATCCTTACTAATATTATAAAAGCGAAAGTGAGTTTGTTTATTTGTTTGTTTTCTTTACGCCTTACCGGATTTTGATGATTTTTTGGTACAACGATAGTTGGGACCCTGGGACCCTGGAGACGGACATAGGCTATTTAAAAAAAAATGGGATATGCGAGAAAAAGAGGGAAGTAAAGGGAAAACTTTGCTTTGCTATAACAAATTAATAAGGGTCAAGGGCAATACCTACAGGTAGCAGGTATTTGCCTATCAGAAAAGGGGAACTGTGTTATCCCGAATTTAGCGCGAGCGAAGCCGCGGGCAAAAGCTATTAAAAAGTTGATGTAAAAATCGGGTAAAAATTTACGTCGAAAAACATACTGTAATTGAGAATCTCCTCCTTTTATTAAGTCGGTTAAAAGCTTAATAACACCTTGCCTAAGCTGTGAATCGAATCCAGGGCCAACAAAACAGTACCTATGAAATGTGTACCTACAGACAAAACAATGTTAATATGTAACATCATGTTCCAGATTCGAATCTATATGCAACGAGAAAAAATTTAACTGAAAACATTTATTGTCGGTTCCAGCCTCAATTCGGAGACTGTAACTCGTATTATCCGAAGCAAGTACCCCATTCTTTAATAAGTATTTGTGAGTGCAGTAAAGAGGGTAGTATTTTTTACTATGTAAACAAGAAGAAGTTAATTCTTACTCACTTCACAATTACCGAAAAAGCTGAACTTTTGCTCAGTTTGGATGACAATGCATGGAATTCTCATCTTCCAATTATTAAGCTGTCACGCTATTATTACTAACAAAAAGTAGTAGTACTCTTTGATTTCACAAAAAGTTTTGAAATGTCTGACACAAAACAAAACACATGCAAAGTATAACAACATACATTTTATGTCAATCAAATTAACTTTGAAATAAGGTTACTAGCAGAATATCCTTTCCAATATAATAAGAGCGAAAGTGAGTTTGTTTGTTTGTTACCTCTTCACTCTTTAATGGCTAAACCGATTTTGATGAATTTTGGTACAGAGATAGTTGGTAGCGTTGGAATTACAAATCAATAAAGCGCTTGGGCAAAAACTGCAGGTAGCAGGTACTGTATTATACCGAATTTAACGCGAGCGAAGCCGCGGGCAAAGGCTAGTAGACTTATATTTATACTTTTTTTGTTAATAATTTGTTAGCAACAACTGCATACTTTTCATAGGAAGGAATAACGGTTATCATCCTTGAGGTCAAGCATGAAGTTTTCGAAACAGATATCATTCGTTTCGCGAATGAACAACGAGAATCGACTTAGAGGGAATGATTCGTAAGATGGTCTGGTGTCTCTTTTTTTCGGGTGGGAAATCATCCAATGACTTCCCCCGCTCTGGGCGGAGCGGGTGCGCATGTCAGACTTGTACTGAATAAAACCCACCCATGTTCTTTCTATTGCCCTTTACGTTCCGGGGCCGCGGTATCTCTTTCGAACAACCCGCAACCATGTTCTGGTGTCTTCAATTTATGATAATAATGTTTTCCGTCTTTTCACAGGTGGTTTTTTGATATTACGCAAATGATCTGTCGAGGGTTTTCATTCAGTGGCTGTGGAGGCAATGCCAATAGATTTGACGATAAGACCGAGTGTATGGACGTATGTGGAAACGCAATAAAACACTGTAATAATTGTAGTACTGATGCATTCATATAATAAAATCGTAGCGAAGTCAATATTGTACATCGGTTTTTTATTTTATTTTAAGTACTTAAAGCTCTTTTTTGCGATACGTTTATTCGTAGGGTGTATGTCAACAGTTTTGTGTTTATTAAATTTTTGTTTTTTTTCTAAAATTATGTTTTAAATCAAACTATTTTCAAAAACGAGCTCTTTTATTTTATGTAACTTTTACACTGTCAAATTACTCAAATAATTTCAATGTATTTGTCTTTAAATCCAGAAAAACAACAAATCGAAAAAAGTTTTTATGTTGTTTTTAAATTATAACACAACGACTGTACTATTTTTCTACTAAATACGCTTTTCTCTGAGATCTATGGTTACGCCAGTTAGCTTATGGATAATTTTAAAACTCACATCCCGCTAAACAAATATCATTTTTCTAGCAAAAACTGTATTTCCGAGGCACAGAGGAAAACGGTATATAGGTACTGGAGTGGTCACCTATTTACAGATCAACCTAGGCAAGCGTGCTTGGCCTGAAGATCGACTCGAGTGGCCGTTATTAGTTAGCCACGAGCTCCGCTTAAAGATTCACAGTGTTTCGTCAATATCTACGTTGTAAAGCAATGATTACGAATTGGTATTGAATCCTACGACCGTTTCTTCGCTAACCCAACTTTTATTGTTTTACCCTGTCTCGGCTCAGGACAAGGGGTGAAGCAATAAAACGAATGGCTTTTTGATATTGCTAATTTTCTTGGCTTTTATCTAGTCCTTTCCTTTCTACGAAAACAGGATCGTTCGTCGTCAGGACATTTTATTTCTTGTTATAGGTACCTAGTTTTTCACTCGATTTTGTTTTTACTGTTATTGTAACTAACTTCTACAATTATTTCAGAAAACTAGTTTCCATACTGTATATTGGGTACTTACGTCTTTTTTACAACTTTCGAATTATTTCCTTTTCTTCGTCTAATTTCTTCACCTCTTTCTGATTTTATTTCATACCAACTGTCTTGGTTTTTCATGCTGTTTTTTTCGTTGTGCTTTAACTGTCTATTTATTAATTCTATTTGGGTGTATCCTTCCTCAATAATTGGGGCTATCAATGCGAAAGCATTTTTAAATCCGACTGGTTAAAAGTTAAAAAAAAAAACAAACTTAAGTTTCAGTATTGATATTAAATAGTAGATAAATATTCTTGCTATGAACCAGTGAACATCTCCGTCCGCAATCTGCTGAATTCAATGGTACAACAGAACTGTCATCGGCACGCAAAACGGCAAATTAGTAGATACCAGTCTTGATGTCTACCCGATAAATATCTACAGACGATTAAGCATTCAATAGTTCATACGAATAGAATCCTTACTTCCTTACTAACATTATAAAAGCGAAAGTGAGTTTGTTTGTTACCTTTTCACGCTTTAATGGCTAAACCGATTTTGATTAATTTTGGTACAGAGATAGTTGGGAACCAGGAGACGGACATAAGCTATTTTTTTTCTAAAAAGAGTGGGATATGAGGGAGAAAGAGGGAAGAAACGGGAATACTTAGCGTTGCTATTACAAACCAATAAGGCGCTACCGAATTTAACGCGCGCGAAGCCGCGATCAAAAGCTAGTTCATAGTATAAAGAAGGCAGGGGTCTTAAATTACTACTTTAACAGTATAAGTGGTCACTGACGCATTTAATATTATGAAATATCCCTTTGTGGTGTTCCATTTCTTGGATTGTAACGTAATGCTTTTTAATGTCTTAAAATAATTATACCCCTGAATTCTATACTATAGAGCGTCTCTTTCTTCCTCAGGTGGACGGTTTTCATTAGCCAACAATATTTATCACAGCAATGTGTGTTAAGCTACTGCTAAACTCACATAATATTATAAGGCGCACGTACACATTATAGTAGAAGAGGAATCTCGCTTCTTATAATTGACTATCAAATATTACAAATGGTCATGGTCAGATAATGAAAAACACTGATTATATATTAATAAATAATCAGTACGAATCTCTAGCAAATCGTTACATAACCGAAACCATTCTTTTTTTATTAAATAAAATAATTCTAATTTTTTTTTCATCTTACTTGATTCGTTAATAGCCAAATTACACCCAATTTCCGGTGAGTTGTTGTTAATATATCCTCCGACAAATAAGGCTAGTATTGATTAAGTTAACACCTAGGCTCATCAAACTATGGAGGTTTAACCTTCTCCTTTAAGTCTGTTCTTAATGAGTAGTCATTGGCAGAAGTATGGTGGTGACAATGGAACACATATCCAAAAAACTCATCATCATCATTTTCCTGCCCTTGTCCCATTCTATTTGGGGTCGGCGCAACACGTTTTCTTCTTCCATTCTCCCCTATCAGACGTCACGGCATCATTTACTCCTTTCTCCTTCATATAATTCCTTACACAATCCATCCATCTTTTCTTTGGCCTTCCTCTCGCTCTCCGTCCATCAACATTCAGATCCAAAAAACTCATCATCATCTCAAAAACAATGGGGTGGGTGAAACCACAAAACGCCACCTTCTACGATTCTTACATACTCCTACTTATCATAAAATTGAGTGTAAAACCTGTTTTAATATATAAAAGAGTACTTAAAATCAGAGAGAATGGAAAATTTCACCCAACTTCAGTTAGTAGAAAAAGTTTGTATAACAAAAATTATTTTATTCAATAAAGGTAACTTAACTTCTACTTTGTACATAAACAATTCAAACGTTTTCTAAAATAACTGTTAATAATTATTTCGTAAAGTCCCGGAAAATTGATATCTTTGATATCAAAATTAAAGTTAACTTGCCAAAAATATTTCCAGCATCTTTGGAATGGGCTTTGTAAATTAAAAAAAGTCTTTTCATTTATAATTACGTTCTCAGTTAGGGGAAATAAGTAATTAAGGTGGGAGAAATCATTTTCTTTTCATGGAGATTTTTTTGTAAGTAATAATAGATGACTTGGAAAAAATTGCTTTAGGAACAATCTTTCATCGCTCATGTTCAACATGATCTTCCTAGCCTTTTGAGTAATATTTTGGGATCGCCTTCTAGACTAACCGGTTCCCGGAACCGAATCATATTGATCGGAACTTCTAGGGGAAGTTGTATTTCAGAACTTTTAGGGAAAGTTCCGAAATACAAGAAAACCGAGAGAGGATTGTACTTACAAAATCGTCTTATAGTTATGATCCTCCATGGGGTTGAGGTCTGGTGATTGTGCTGGCCAAGACAATACCAAGATGATTTCCCTTGCCAAGTACTCCCGTGTATACAAAGCTGTATGCGAATGCATTGTAATGCATCAACGTGAAATCGAAGCCAAGCGTTTGTGTGAGTGGACGGATATATGGCTTTAGAAAATTCTCAACGTAATTTACAGCTTTCATGTTACCATTTACAAAAACGAGCTCAGTTCGTCTGTTCTTCATAATACCCGCCCATACCATAACTGTTAAGCCGTTGTATGGATGCACTTCCTGAACTCACCTCAGTCTATCAGTATTTTCAGGACGACGTACCGTCGACGTACTCTTACCCTTCTAGTATAAAGCTTGAACCCAGACTCATCGCATAGTAAAATTGTATCCCATTGTTCCCGGGTCCATGTAATGTGTTCCCTATACCATTCATTTCGACGAGCGCGATTCCCTTGACGTATCGGTGGGCACCTAATTGGCCGTCGTGCTCGTAGGCCATACTCATGCAGTCGATTTCGCACAGTTTGGCAGCTAACAACAATACCACTTGAATTTTGTAGCCTTAAACCTATCTCTCAGGCGCTTAACATTGGCTGGCGTCTTGCAGTCAGTTGTATGTTTGTCATGTCTTGCCGTGTGGCTGTGCACCTTTCTCGACTTGGGTGCTGCTCAGCAGGATCTCCCGTGTTAGTGTAACGCTGATGAAGATGGCAAATAACGCTTCTGTTGACACCAAAATACCGAGATTGACTTCTTCCCGCTTTCAACTTCCCTACAACTCTTTGCATTTCATTTGCATTCCAATGACTTCGCTCCATGACGTAAAAAATGTCTCAAAATCCAAATCTGTTCAAACCTGTTTCAAATTATTGTTTAATTTATAAAATATGTACAGAATACTAAATTTTAATAGGCAAAAAAAAACGCTATAAAATTCGAACAAATGCATTTGCTTTTGAATTTGTGAATAAAAAATACAATGATACTCGATTTTTTTTTACAAGCAGCCAGTATGTCCTCTAGAGTCTAGATCAAAAAAGTTTATAAAGGTTATAACCTACTTATTAAGTAATAATTGAATAATAATTTGAAATAGTACGTGTTGCTTCGACTTTTTTGATATGTTTATTTCTTATAATTTTGCTTATTCGTAGGTTCGTTAATAGAGCGTGAGAAACAGACGTAATTAGTATCATCTCTTTTCTCAGGATCATCGGATTAAAGATCGATATGCTAACCATTTGGTGTAATGTTGTAATTAACACGTGAAACGGGATATTTGGTGTAATAACTGGAAATATTTCTGCTTACGTTTTCCTTCCTGCCTGTTGACAATTGACTCCTCTAGCGCGAGTATGCTGCATGTTCTAATTATGAAGGGTCTGTGGCCGGGCGGTGGTGGCCTATTTTAGCTGTAGATCGTTTAAACGAACCTAGATACGTTCTCACCTTAATCAGCCTTCTTAGCCGACATTTATAATATTAATTAAGAGTGGGTAATGGGCCTAATAAATAAAATAAATTGTAACATTAACGTGTCTGCAGTTAAGAGGCCTTAGAGCGAGCGCGGTGTAAACGTAGCGTACAAATATACGTCGATTTTCAAATAAAAAGTACCTATTTGTTTATTTAATAATTGCATAATTTAAGGGATTTTTGTGGATGATTCTGATTTTACATTTGAATTTAAACAAATTTAGATTAAAAAATATATTAACGTTACGTAAATGTTATAGCTGCTAGTTAAATTCAATTCCACGACTCGAGTGCACAGCACCTAGGGGTGGGCGATCATCGTTCAAATGTTTTAGCATAACGCCGCACAAACTTGAGCAAACTTGTGTGTAAACTGTGAGCTTCTGTTGTATGAACTGCGCCTTACGTATTTCAGGCATTTCCTGTCGTCTTCAATAAACAGGCGGTGGCATGCTGAAATAGTAGTTAGTTTCAGTACTATAATTATATAACCCTAAGTTAGAGGTTTCACTAATATTTCGGCAGTTATATTTAAGTCCGATGTAATAGGGAGCGAACCTATTGCTATCAACCGGCACATGTCCGGACTCCGTTGCTGAAAGAAACCTTATAATACTTTGCCAGACCCGAGAATCGTACTCATGACTCGTTACTCAGTAGTCGCCCTTGCGCTACTTAGACCAAAGAAGCAGTCTAGTACTGTTGTATGTGTTACTGTCTAAGCTCAAAACTACTGTACAAGTACTGTATAAGAACAAAAAACCGACAACAATCGGTTTGCTCGCCAATGTTGGCGCCAACCGAACATCGCTGCCAACATACCGCTAAGTAGCCCTTTACACTTTGGGCCAATAGGCTAGCCCAACACCTTTGCCCAGTGTGAACTACGGGCTTAAAAGCCATCCATGTTCCTTTCTTCTTCCCTTTGTGTTCCGGGCCAAGGTATCTTGCTACCTTGGCAGGATATACTGAACTCTGATCCCATGCAGTAGAAGCAATATTGCTTCCTAACCTATATAGGTTGATTATTTATTTGTGTAGGTACTGCATATTTACTAACAGTGGGTTATATGAGTAATATTTAAATTAAAATAAATTGTAATGTTAACCAAAATTCTTAAATAAAATGTTGATAGGATACTGCCCACTTAACTCAGATTCCTGTTTAGCGAATAACACCGGCGTGACTCAAAAAGAGGTCAAATTAAATTCCCGCAGTATGAGTCGGTTTTAAGAGCCATCCATAACATGCAGTCCACATAACAGTAAAAGATAATAAACTACGGGAAACGGTCAACGGTTTATCTTATTATATAATCAAGGTTCCACCGCGGGTTTGCCCGCATTCATTTTACGTAATTTATAGAGAATACTCTATTGTTTTTGGCACACCTCACATCAAAAGTCAATTATTCACAGGACCTGGATGGTCTTTTAAACGCATGTGCTCACCTGTCATGGGTCTTTCGGCGATTGAATGTGATCGGAGGTGGTTATGGGCGCTGTAGTGCATCTGGCTGTTCATCGATAGGAGCGTAACTCCGTTTGCAGAGCCTCTATCTCTTAACGTTGATCATAAATGCATCATGTTTTGTAGTATCGCGTCAGTAACGGCAGGTGAACATCAGGAGTGAGGGACTTTTTAACTTGTCCAGGTATCACTCTGAATCTTATAACAGGAAGATGCTATTATGGTATGCCAATCATATTTTATGACGCCATAAAAACAACTGAGGGTTTATGACAAGATGATATTATGTTTGCAGTGTATATTATTATATTATGTTCCTTATTTCTCATAATAACAACATTTTGCGGTACTAGTGTTACGCCACCGTCTGTCAAGAATAGTGATTATTACAACAAGCAATCTGTTCGGTTATTAGTCACTTTATTCATATTCAGCATGTAGGTAGATGGAGCATGCATGGGACATGCTCCAGAGACGTGTTTAAAAAGACTTGGATGGAACAACCCAACAACTGATGGACTTACAAAAATTTCATTTTACAGTACTTTCCTCGTAATTATTGTTAATAAAGATTATTAAAAAATAACAAAACAATTGTTGTTTGATTTCAAAAAAACGCATTAAAATAGAATGCACATCAAAAAGTCTAAGCAAAACATTCAAAATTCAATTTTACAGTATTTTTTTTTTATTAAATCCTTAGTATTTCTTATCTTTATTATTTTTAATGCATTTTTACTCTTAATCATAAAATAATGAAATTTTAGTGTATATATAAAAAAAATATTTAAAAGAACATATATAAATAATTACATAATAACACCTGAATTGTTTAATGTTAAAAAAATAACAACTATTTTCTAAAACAAAGCTACCTCTCCATTCCCTTACCCTACCCTTTTGCTGTGCCCTACAGGGTCCATAATGATCATAATATTGAAAAACTTCAACCTAAATTCACATTATGGTAAAGCAAAGCTGTTTAGTAACCAGATTTCTATGAATCTTGGCAAACAGGTAGACCATTTCCTGGTTCAGAGCATAGGGTACTAAACCCAACGACCTAGCCACCCTATGTTTCACCAAACCTTAATTAGGTCGGACTAGCAAAAAGCCACATCTCATTTAAAACTCTTCGTTTTAGCAGGGAAGGTATGAGAGGTTAGGGTATTAAACTAATTAATTTCTGCTCCTAACAATGAGGCGTGGAATACGCCTTTGCTAAGAGATCATTAAGATTATGAGTGCCTGTCTGTTTGGGCTCGCTAATCTTTTATTCAGATAGACGAAATTAGCTTACCTTGGCTTTTCAAATCTATTATAATGACTGTCTCACAGTCTGAATATCCATACTAATATGTAAATGTGAAAGTAACTCTGCTTGTTTTTTCGTATGTTTGTTTGTTCCTATGTTTGTATGTTTAGATACTTAGCTGCTGACCGGATCGTTATGAAGTTTTGCAAAGAGATAGATTTCAACCTGGGGAAGACCATAGGCTATTTATATATTATAACCGTACTAACTTAGGAAGTTAGCAATATTGCATTAAGTCCATATTTCTAAACTATTTGGCAACTGACAACAACAACAACAACCAACAACTGTATAAGAATAAAACAGCTATAAGACATGGCAGATGCTGGAGACATCAGGTAACGAATACCAAAAAAAAAGAATTAAGAATCTTCTGATCAAAACACTTATGCGCAAAGACGCGGGTAACAACTAGTTTATAATATTTAACTTGATAGGTCTAAATTGAGCTGTAGACTGTTCTAGGTTGATGATAAATAGGACACGTGATTTAACCTTTCAATGACGTAATTTATTAGCATAGTAACATGTCAAGCTTCAGGACGTTGACATTATGCCATAGTCATTTTCTACCAGTTAACGTTTTTTTTCGTTTATTGATTTATACATATACTTTAATTTTTAGTATAATTTAATATAAAATAATAATATAAAAAATCATAATAATATAAAAAATTTAGCCCACCGGTATCGGGAACAGGGTAAAAGGTACCGTCGGTCAAGGCTCCAAAGGAAGCAACTTCCTAACAATACGAGCCGTGTCTAAGAGTACCGCTTTCTATATCAAACCATCCATCTGCCATCAATCCAGCTGCCTAACGAGAGCCTCCTCAGGTGTTGGTCGAGGCTCTTGTCAATTAAGCCATTGACTGTTATTTACTATTAAGTTAACCTTTAATCTATAATGACATCTACATATAAGCAGTTGACTTTTTGTGTGTACCTATCTACTAATGAAGAATGCACGAAAATACGAAATTATTCACTAGAGCTCTTTAGTTAGCGAAGTGAGCACAATAAGACTTTTATCCTTTAACTTTGTGTTTCCCTGTGTAAGAGGATAATTTGCTTTTCTAGTCGGCGAGAATTAGATAAAATACTGTAATAATATTTCAAAACTTTAATAACAATTGATTAATTATGATTCCTTTATTGATATTCTTAACATAAATATTTCTTAAAAAATATAAGGAGAACCTTTTTTTTTGTTAGGTAATTATTGTTTTTTTTTTTAATTAACCAGATTCTTATTAAAGTTAGACTATAAATCAGTTTTATCAAAAATCTGGTTACCATTTTAGTTTCAAATAATCATTTTTCTTGAACTTCTCATAAACGCTGCGTTTATAAATTTTCCAACACGATGTTGTTTCCGTCGTTTGTGAGATGCAATTAAGAAACCAATTATATTATGGAACCATTAGTAGAATCCTCACAACAGCCTGTATATTGTACCGATTGTTTAGTCAAATTGCGGTGGCGAAATATAATTTATATGTTTGGCGAAACTCTTTGAGGTAGGTAAACTGGTTGGACCCATGTCACGTGGGAGAAAAATGTGTAGTTTTTGATAAATGGAAATAAAAATACTTTGTATACAAGAAACTTTTACATCACTTATAAAGTCTAGATGACAATCATGTTTGCTATAGACTGGTGAACTTACAGGTGACAGGAACAAACTAGGTGCAGGTGGATGACAGGATTTTGAAGTGCAGCTAGATAGATGCCTTTGAAGTCCTCTACGATAGAGGAGCTCGGCTCGGCTTCATAATAATAATAACTGCTAGTAGCTAGGACCCCGTTCCCGAATAGCTTGGACCCTGTTCCCGATACCGGTGGCTTACTATTTTTTGTATTTTTAAATGTTTCTTTTTTATTTCCTATGCTTTTATTAAGAAATATTTAAAAATTTAATCAATATGTATTTAGCTTAATAAACGAAATAACTGCTAAAGGTCAATCAATCTGAGTTTTTTTTAGGGATAATTCCGACTCACTATACCGAAACCACTGCAAACCGTGACAGCCAAAATCAACAGAGTCGACGAATGAAGCCCGACATAGTCCTGGAGAAACAATTACTGTCTTGGATTCCGCAACGAATTTAATCAGAAAAACAAAGCGGAGGAGTAGGAAAATAGTTATTAGTGCAAAAAGAGAGTAAAGTATTTTTTTGCTATGACTACTGTTTTTAAAGTCGAATCCTGACCGTGGCGAGAGATTCAAAGACACGAAAAGCAAATAATTTTACTCTCGTTTAACAAACATAAGATTAAAAGTTAAAGAGTTACTTGTCTCTCCCAGTGAGAAAAATTTTCACGCAGCAAAATCTACATGCTGCTGAGGTGAAAATATATTTTTTACTTCCTTTCTTTCTTTTTTTTACTCCATATTAACAGGAGACAAAACAAAATAAGAGCAATAGGCACAAAAGGACGTTTATATCTGGTATAAAGTATGGCAAAAACGCATGAACGTTCGGAAATCTGTTCTAGTTTCTACAAGCTCCGTATCGTAAATATCTCAGCATGTCACCTGTACACTAAAATATTACGTGCAGTTTGTTCATATTAGTAGACAGATGTAGAACAAGGCGAGGTAACAAGGGAAATAATTTACATGAACTGTGAGAAATTGGGCAACACAATGATGCACCCCCAGCTATGTCGAGAATCCAAAAAAAAACCCGCAATCGTTTAGGAAAAATCTAGGCAGATGATGAATAAAACTACGTGTTGGCGTAATTTAATCACACAAATATTAATCTCACTCTAGATAACATGGGAATCCAATCTATAACATCAACAGTTTCAAACTTTAATGCAACTCAAAGCTGCAGTGCAGGATAGTGGCAAAAACAGTTCTAACTTAAATTAATTCAAAGCGCCAAGCAAACGTAAACCTTATCATCACCTAATAGCACTTACACTTTATGTTCATTGCAAATTAACTGTAGTGTTTATGAATGAAAACAAAGGACAACTAGTCGGTTACCGGATTCTAAAGTACCATTCCCCTAAAACGTGAGTGTAAATTGCTTTCATTATCGAATTTACAATCACGACCTTTGTAAATTTCACTATTGTTAATTACCGCACAGGTGCAAAATAAATTAGATGTTGCTGTAAGGGCCTATGCACACCACGTTTTTTAAACGCGCCGTCGACGCGCGTTTGTAGCGATACAGACGCGATACGCACGCAAGTCAGACGCAGCCTGTAGACCTTTGCACACCTGTATAAATACAGACGCGCGTGTGTAGCGATACAGACGCGCGTGTGTAGCGATGCAGACGCGATGCAAACGCGCGTGTGTAGCGATACAGACGCGATACAAACGCGCGTGTGTATCGAATAATCCGGCAATCGTGAATTCCACAATATTGGCCGGTTTTGAATTTCAGTTATGAAATTTTCTGTGTCGAAAGGCTCCATTTTTTTGTTCCAAAGACGTGCGGTGCACCAAATCGCTCGATTGCTACTAGCGTAGATTCACACTTCCCTTTCCCTCGTTGCGTTTGTATCGATACAGACGCGCCGGTGCCGCGCGTTTGTATCGATACACACGCGCCGGTGCCGCGCGTTCGTATCGATACAAACGACAACAAACTGCTCTGCAGGATAAAAACGCGCCGGCGACGCGCGTTCCCAAAACGCGCGTCGACGGCGCGTTTAAAAAACGTGGTGTGCATAGGCCCTAAGAATTAAGAAATGAAATACCGTAATGCTGGGGAACGTAGGCCCGCTCCACCCAGAGCGGGGGAAGTCATTGGATGATTTCCCACCCGAAAAAAAAAAAAAAAAAAAAAAAAGGGGCTACTACACGGATGCTACGCCGTACCGGAGCGGGTGCTACGCCGCAGCTGGACTGCGACGCTGGGCCTACGCAGGTGCTACGCCATTGCTTCGCTGCTAATTGCATTGGTTATGCTAGACTAGATATTAATCTAGGAAATTTAAGATTTATGAGGCTTCGCTAAAGCCCACGTTGTAGTATGAACGTTTTCATGTAATATCTTCATAGCATTTATATAATGTTATGTTGCATCACGTTCTATTTAATAAATATTCTTTCTTTGCTTTTTCCTTCATGCACGCGGTCCTACAGGTATATTACGCTACTTTATATTACTAGTGCATAAAATAAAATAGTCCTTTCAAAAGATAAACTGATAATCTTAAGGTTCTCTCAAGTGACATCAATTACACTAGGTTATCAACGAGTTCCTGCAACTCATAATAACTTTCATCATATTTGAATTTGTTGCCAGTGTAACCTCTTTGGTATTACTTTCTACTTCTCTTTTTTCATAACAGTAGCCTTTATTCTCGTTGCCATAAGGTTTAACATGTCGGAAAACTGGCCTTATATTACGGAGTTTTCTTGTTATTTTCATAACAATCGAACGTGCGTGAAGAGGTTGTGTAATTTCCAGCTGTTGCCTAACCCCTATAAACCCTTAAATTCACTAATCCTCCAGCTAATTTAAATAACACCAGAATTTGAAATACTGAAACAGCCCATAAATTAAAAAAAAACGACGTTTAGTTAAGCTTACATTGTATATATACTACAAACCTAAAGTGTTACTTATTACGTCCACTACTACAGGATTAATAAAATATTAGCTCGAGATGAGTGGCTTGGAGCCCCGTACGTACGTAGTGGGTAATCCACGCTAGCATTCACAATTAGTTCAAGTGTTGAATAAGCTTCCCTGTGCAGTAATTGCTCTCGTGGCATCCAGTACTTTGGATGATGCAATAAACTTAACGCTGGCCTTCGTTAATGGGGATGAACCAGCAATATGGTAAAGCTATTCATACTTATATATTACTAGCTTTTTCCGGCGGCTTTGCTCGCGTTAAATTCGGGATACCACAGTTCCCCTTTCCTGATTTGCAGGTACCTGCTACCTGCAGTTTTTGCACTAGCGCCTTATTGATTTGTAATAGCAAAGCTAACTTTTCTCTCTTCTTCCCTCTTTCTCCCACATATCACTCTTTAAAAAAAAAAGAATAGCCTATGTCCGTCTCAGAGGTCCCAACTATCTCTGTACCAAAATTCATCAAAATCGGTTTAGCCTTTAAGGCGTGAAGAGGTAACAAACAAACTCACTTTCGCTTTTATAATATTAGTAAAGAAGTAAGGATTTAAAAAAAATAAAGGGAACAATACGAATAATTTTAACTAATTTATATAAAAATAGCTGTGCCCAGCGGTTTTACCCGCTGAGTTTTAGGGGTATGAAAAATAGATGTTAGCCGATTCTCAGACCTACCCAATATGTACCCAAAATTTCATAATAATCGTTCGAGCCGTTTCGGAGGAGTACGGTAACTAACATTGTGACACAGCAATTTTATATATTAGATAATGCAAAAGCAATTCAGTTTTGAAGTATAGACCATGAAATAAGTAAGGAAAGGCATAAGGTATTTTTATGTATGTAATACTTTCCATTAGTTGCAAGAAAAGCTGTTTCACCCTCTGGAGCTCCTAACGGGCTGCGCAAACGTGAACACTTATTGCTACCGACACAACACACAGCTATTCTATGGTAACTTGCGTGCGACACAAGTTACATAAGTTTCCACCGTTTGCGCGGTACCCAAATAGCATGATATTTATAACTTTCCTCGATCCAACTTCGACTATCCAACACAAAAAAATAACAATTCGAACTAGTACATAGATCTTTAGATTGCGTGTTCAACCAAAAAAAAATTTTTTTGGCCGTTACTTTTTTTTAATGGCATCTTCAACCCATGAGGTTGTTAGCTGCTCAACCGGACTATCATGTGGATGCCTCGCATTTAGGGCCTCCAGACACAGGTAAAAAACTTATAAACTAAGTGACTACACACTAAGGTCACCCCCTGCAGTTTATGGGCCTCGGCTTAGGAGTACAGCAAAGGGACAGGCTGGATCTGAGTTCCATTATTTGGGGATTTAAGTTTACTGGTTCAGTTACGCGGGCTGGCGCGAGCAAAGGGACGAAGTGGGGGCTGGTGATTAAATAAACAGTCGCCCTATTTTAAACTCGTGCAACAGACTATAGTTGTGGCCGACTGTGACATAGTTTGAAGAACGAGAAGGTGAAACTGTCGGCTGGTTCACTGCAATGGTAGCGATCGATCTGATTGATGCGTGTGGTTCATAACAGAAAAACAGAAGTGACTTAAGAGAAACGGCGAACCCCCGAACAAGCACTTGACATTTGTGCAAGTAATTTCACCACACAGGTCCCGAAAATATTTCAGCTATCAACCCGCACTTGGTTCCCAACTCACTTTCTAAGACAGGTGGTGGTGTTCTTAGCACTAGGAACGTTATAGGGTTTTGCTTTAACGGCTTGCTTTGATTTATAGGCTTTTGCTTTGCAGTCGGTGTCGATGTGTCTGAATATTTGGTTCCACAAGTCTCGGCGACTACTAGATTATAATAACAAGAATTTAGAAGTGCAATAGCAAGGTATCTGCAGTGTGGTTTCCTTCGGATTTAGAAATATGATTCTTTATTTCTTTGCAAACCCTGTTACAATACTCGTACAAATTGAGCACGCAGCTCGTAAGCTTTTTGGTCTTTATTTCGTGGGCAACCGGTTGGAAAGCTTGTCTAATCAGTATTTAAAAAAAAAATGTAGTCCCTCACTAGGAATCACTCCTTTATCATGGGTGCGTTAACAAACATTTAAACTCACATACGCAAATAGCCAGACCCGGAACAAATATCTGTAGGCCATACAAATATTTGTTCTGTTCGGGAATCGAACCCGCGACACGCATTGCGGCAGTCGATCGCTCGGCCACTGCGCCAACCGTGTCGTCAAATATCATATCTATACTTCTATACTAATATTATAAAACTGAAGAGTTTGTTTGTTTGTTTGTTTGAACGCGCTAATCTCAGGGAGTACTGGTTGGAATTGGAAAATTCTTTTAGTGTTGGATAGTCCATTTCTTGAGGAAGGCTATAGGCTATATAACATCACGCTACGACCAACAGGTGCTGAGCGGCGTGGGTGAAACCGCGTGGAACAGCTAGTATATAATAATACGTAGAGCAAAGAGCATGATAGGCCGCAATACCAAATACAATATTAAACCAATAATATATATCTTTTTTTACAATTTTACTGCCTTAAGTTTAATAGCATTTTGACAGACATCCCCACATGAAATAAAAGTAGGAAATCGATTTCTATTTCCTCCACAACCGCTATATGAGAAACCTTTGCATTTCCCTGCCGAAACGTCGTAGTAAAACCTGGAAACAGAAATAAGATAATTAACACACTTTCATGAACTTCATCTTTAACTGACTATGTAAAAGTACTTACTCCTAGAAGGTTGTGTCCGTTGAATTTGAAATTACGCATGCAATCATGTTATTGTCATCGTCATCAAGTTTGCAAGACTGTATAGTCATGTAAAGAATGGTGAGCTTTGTCATATCATTCTAACCTTTCAATTATAAAAAAGTAGGTATAGACTCTCTGCTTACACAAATATTGTTGGCACAACACAAAATGCGTTCAAAAGTATAATACATTCATGACAATCAATTGGCATTTACGATGAAATAAGATTACCAACATAATAAAAATCTATAACCTTATTTAAGCGTATTTTTTAGTTTTTAACCGTAGGGAGTATAAGGGTCTATTTTCGACGATATCTATATATATAAAAGAAAGTCGTGTTAGTTACTCCACTTATAACTCAAGAACGGCTGATCCGATTTAGCTGAAAATTGATGAGGAGGTAGCTTAGAAGCAGGAGACGGACATAGGATACTTTTCATCCCGGTAAGGGAAGTAGGGTAGGTAGGGTAGGTAGTCCAAGGTTGTGCTTAGGTTCCAGCGGGTTATGTTTTCCTGGTACCTTGGAATGAGCAGACGAGCAAGATCGAGGTTTGTCGTTTTGTTTTATTTATTACACTAGCGGCCCGCCCCGGCTTCGCACGGGTACATATACACACACACATACAACCTTCTTTTTTTCGTCGGGTTTAAAAAAAAAAGTAATATTATAAAGGAATTTTGATTTTTTTTTGTATATTTTTATTTTTATACAAATATCATATCTTCTATATATATTACTCCACTTATAACTCAAGAACGGCTGAACCGATTTAGCTGAAAATTGGTGAGGAGGTAGCTTAGAACCAGGAGATACAGGATACTTATCTACATACTTTTCATCCCGTATCCCGTAAGAGAAGTAGGGTAGGTAGGGTGGGTAGGTTAGAAGGTAGGTAGGGTAGGTTAATCCCTACTAATAAAAGCGAAAGTACTAGGCTTGCATGAATTCACGGTGAAATTAATTCCAACAGTTTGATCTGTGGATTCAAAGTTCTTGATAGAACCAACTGCGTTGAGATAAAACTACTAGGATCGCATGAAATTATAGCAGCAAAGGTTGCTATAATTTCATGCGAAAGGTTTGGAAATGGATGGGTTACCACACTGGCACAGGTTAAGCAACCCTTGCCGAGGTTTGGAAATGGATGGGTTACCACACGGGGACATTTTAAGCAACCCTTGCCAAGGTTTGGAAATGGATGGGTTACCACACGGGGACATTTTAAGCAACTTTGCCAAGGTTTGGAAATGGATGGGTTACCACACGTGACACGGGGACAGGTAAAGCAACCTTTGCTAAGGTTTGGACATGGATGGGCTACCACAGGGGGCCAGGTTAAGCAACCTTTGCCAAGGTTTGGAAATGGATGGGTTACCACACGGCCCAGGTTAAGCAACCCTTGCCGGGGTTCGGAAATGGATGGGCTACCACAGGGGGCCAGGTTAAGCAACCCTTACCAAGGTTTGGAAATGGATGGGCTACCACAGGGGGCCAGGTTAAGCAATCCTTGCCAAGGTTTGGAAATGGATAGATTACCACAGGGGGCCAGATTAAGCAACCTTTGCCAAGGTTTGGAAATGGATGGGTTACCATAGGGGGCCAAGTTAAGCAACCCTTACCTAGGTTTGGAAATGGATGGGCTACCACAGGGGGCCAGGTTAAGCAACCCTTGCCAAGGTTTGGAAATGTATGTGTTACCACAGGGGGCCAGTAATAGAGTTTATTCAAAGTGCCTTCGATCCACGAATTCATAAACGATGATGAACACGAAAACGATGTCCTTTTGGTAAATCCACAATGAAACAGAATAATGATGTTTTCAATATTTAAGTTAACATATTTAGTTCCTATCACAATTTCTGCATATTACTCTTACAAAATAATGTCGATGTTTCAAATCTGCCAGGCGACCCGTGACGCAGCATTTTAGTATTTTTTTTGTCTATACGCTAAAGAAGTATAACTTTTAACGCGTGTACATAAATACACACACCCCGTTTTTAAACTCCTTGGATGTGCCTGGCTTACCACCGCACAATTTACGCCTAAAGGTTGGCTCCGTAGTAATCATGCTTCGAAACATAAACCAACCATAACGGCGCAACCAGTACGCGTTTGGTGGTTAGAAAATTGATGAACAATGTAATTTACGCGACGATACCGAAAGGAAAATTCAAAGGTGAGAAGGTCCTCATTCCGAGGATCCCGATGATCCCAACGGATTTGCCGTTTTAATTTAAAAGACTTCAATATCCGATCCGCCTTGCATTTGCCATGACCATCAACAAATCACAAAGTCAACCCTTAAAAGTTTGTGGTTTGAATCTAGAACATCCATGTTTTACCCATGGTCAATTACATGTGGCATGTTCACGGGTCGGAAGACTATCTGCGTTGTTTGTTTTTGCGCCTGATAAGAAAACAAAAAATGTCGTGTATCACAAGGTACCTAAGTGAAGAGCAACCTATGTAGGTATAGCTGAAATGCAGAAACAATAATAAATGATTCATGTACTTCATTTCTTTTTTTCTGAGAAAAAATTAACTTACTAAATTCGAAAATCGGCTTATTATTTATTGCCTTTAAGGCGGAACAGAGTTCGCCGGGTCAGCTAGTATCTAATATTTAAAAATCTCGTGTCACAGTTTTCGTTGCCATACTCCTCCGAAACGGCTGGACCAATTTAAACGAAATTTTGTGTACATATCGGGTAGGTCTGAGAATCGGCCAACATCTATTTTTCATACCCCTAACTGAGCAGCGGGTGAAACCGCTGGGCACAGCTAGTTTTTTAATATAAATGCCTCGATTACGCCACTAACTCAACACATGACCGATTTTCAATTTTTTTTTGTTTTAAAGCTTACGTGTGTTTACAAAGTCTGGATGGAATCTGATGGGAACGTGTTTCATTTATTTTCATAACTTTTTTTGAACCGACTTAAAAAAAAAACGAAGGAGGTTATCAATTCGTCGGAACCTTTTTTATCTTTGTTCACAGATTACTCAAAGACGCCTGGATCAATTTGCAAAATTCTTTATTTGTTTTATAGGGTATACTTTCCAGGTGGTCCCATATCAATTTTACTTGTTGCTTAGGTAGTTTATGAGTCTCTCTACATCTGTATGGATGATCTGCTAATCTTTTAGTAACTATGGAAAATAATTTGAGATAAATCATTATAACATAATTATAAATAGATGCTGAAATAAAAAACTTAAAAAAACAACTTCCAAAAAAATGGATATAACGGTGGCTAAAAAGTCAACGAAACCAACAAGAGTCACCGACTTTCAGGAGTAAAGTTATTTTCCACTTATTAGTTTTTTTTTTGGAAGTCGGTTTTATTTTTGGTATTTGCGTCTCGCTTGCGTTTTGGTAGTCAACAACATACAACGTATACAGACAGCTGAGCTGATGACGGAAGGTTTAACTCCTTAAAAATGTAGGAGTAAGTGGAAAATTCTATAAATATTGCAGATACGTCTTGACCCTTATTTTTTTATTGTCAAGTTACTTCAGAAAGGGTCAATTCCTTTAAAGTTAGCAGTTAGTATCTATAAGACCATTTGTAGTATTGTTTCAAGTATTTCAGATGTTAACAACTTAAAAAAGTCTGAAATAATAAAAAAAATAGCAAGCAAAAGCCTCAAAGATTTGCGGAAGTAAAGTTATTTCCCGCATTTTAGTTTTTTTTTTAACTTTTTTTTTTTAAATGTCTAGGCTGAACCTGGCAGGTATTGCTCTGCCCCTTGTTCAGCTAATCAAATTAAAAATCAACGTACATTACGCAGTATTAGGTTCGTTGTGGCGTGTGTTGCTGCACAGAATAAAAACTCGAGGAAAGACTTGGGGGAGACGGATAAAGGAGTAAAAAGTTTTCACAAAAAGTTAAGCTTCCTACTCTATGAAATTAAACAACTTACGAAGGATAGTACGAGTTACAATCTCCGAAGTCCGGTTGGTACTGGCAGTAAACGTTCGCTGTAACATTATCCGAAATAATTGCGTACGCATCATCTGTAACAAAATGTCATTTGTTAGTTATAAAACAATGCCAAAACAAGGTTTTAACGATTTATTTTTTGTTAAAACTTAAATTTTTACGTTCAAGCAACAAAAAAGATAAGTGATCAGAGTCAGACACAATTGAAAATTTTCTTTAAAATCGACGAATGTTCTCGAATAAAGTTATTTTTTATAGAAAACACTGCATTTACTATAAAAAAAATGGATTTGAATATCCGTCGGTTTCATCTAACGAGCCTGGTTTGTTATCTCTTTTGCTGACTGTACATGTTAACATTACAGTTATATGTTTGTAATGCCTGAATGCCTATAATGCTAACATTATTTGTGTCACTACAGCAGTGTGTCCGATAAACCGATCATTAAAACTGACAATGTTGATGCAACTGAATCGATGTTTTGTATACAAACGTTTAAGTACAGTTCAAGCGAATGCTTCTTGCTCAGTAAATCGAGCTGGCGTGGAATTGAACGCAATGCTCAAGTTGTTCGTAGTTGAAGCTCCCCCCAGTGACTGACCACCTTTAAAGGGCTTAACAAACAGTATTACTGAAGAGTATTTCAAATTCAAGTAAAACCTGTGTTAGTTTTTTCGTTCCACGAAGCTATTTATTTTTCAGATTTTTCTCACCATATATTGAATATTAAATTCATACATTTGATCTAAGTGAGAAAATTAGCATTGCGACACACGAGTGCGAGAGCTAAGAAGCCGGGAATAGCAGCAACAAATTCAAACTTGAATCAAACGACGTTTTTTTTCTAACTAACAATTAAATAAGGCTCATGTTGGACTTACCACCAGATAGTAACAAATAGCAGACAAAAATAGTAAATGATCGCCAAAGACTTTGTTATCCTATTTAAGCAAAATGACTCCAAATAAATCATGGTTAACCCAAAAATAGTAAATGATCACCAAAGTTAAACCAGCATTTTAAAGTTAAATTATAACCAAAGTTTTTACATCTTGCTATCCTATTTAAGCAAAATGAGTCCAAAGAAATCTGTCGCAGTCATATAGTTGAATGTGCTATTTGATTGTATGACTAGCGCGTTCATTGAATAACGACATTTAATTGAATGCACTTTGGCTTCTTAGTTGTTTATTATTATCAGTAAAATGAAGCTCTCGTTAAATTGCATGTTAATTGCTAATAATAGTGCAATAAGAGACAATTTCCGAGGAGCAGTATTGAAAAAATATTTATGGAACCTCGATGTTTTTTTTCAAGAGCTTTATGTACATAGTTAGTAGTACTCGCGCCCTATTTTAATTGCTTTCTTAATGTAACATTATATGTATGTAGTAGTTTGTAAAGGCAAGCAGGTGTTGTAGTATTAATAGTCTTGGAGTAAAATCTATGTGATATACGGGCTGACTAAGCGAATCTATAAGGTTTCGTAAAGAACTCTAAAAACAAATGACAAGTTAGTGACGTCACACATGAAATAAAAAGGATTTAAATACAATTTAAATTAAATACTAAAAAACTAAATCCAACACATGGCATTATGTATCCCGACTACAGAACCATTCCTACCAGTCATCCCTAAACATAGTACTGATGATATGATACTATGTTTTGCCGAGGTCCCAACAATAACGGAACCCATGGGCTACTAAGTATTGAAAAAAATACTTTACCTCTACACGATTCCCAACATAAGCGTCTCTCTCGGAACAGGTTATAGCTGTGATCACAGTATCCATAGTCAAACTGTCGGCATTTGTGTAGCTGTATATCGTAGAAATATCTGAAAGATATAATTAATCTTAAAGATATGTGTCTGGAGCAGTGGTGGCGTAGTAGTAGCAGCCCCGACTTAGAAGTTATTTTTTAACCCGTCGATTCGAACCCAGGTAAGTGCATTACTTTGTGTAATTATGTGATTATCACTACTATCAAAACGGTCAAGTAAACATCGTGGGAAAATCAGCGTGTCGGCTGGCTCTTTAGCTATGTCCACATTGTGCCCTTTTTTTTTATTTTATGGGCATGTGTCACCCGAGGTTGCGGGTTTTTCGAAAGCGATACCGCGGCCCCGGAACTGAAAGGGCAAAAAGGTACTTGCCTAGGTTATAGTCAGTAATAACCTGGCACTTTCCCCCGCTCCAGCCAGAGTGGAAAAGAGAGTCATTTGATGATTTCTTTCTCATAGCGCAGTCAACAGCGCACTTGACAGTTGAAAGCGTAGCATACACATTTTCCCACGTCGTCGGATGGATTACTGTGGTACAAATCGTTCAACAACAAGATAGTGGATGAACAAAAATAATTGATGATTTCAGAAGCTTTCCACAACTTTGTAATCCAAATAATAGAGTTTACCCAAAAAAATTAAAGATGGACGATACGTTGCAAGTTTTAGCAACGAAATATAATATGAAAATCTAGAAAAAAAATAAAAAAGAATTTAAAAAAAAAGATAATAATATTATTCTAATTATTTTACCTTTTTTTCTAGGATAGACCATAAGTAAGACACACATACTAGACCAAGTAAGATGGCCTCGTCGCTCATGTTTCCGCAAGCGAACAGAAACTACGACTAAACTAAATGACTAGATTGGCGTCACATTTGTTAACATTATCAATAATTAAAGCCCCCAACGAAAGTTGAATGGAAAGATGAAGATGATAGCTTTAGGACAACTCTACCGTTACTGTTTAATGAATGCGTGTTTCAATCGGAGTGACTTGTGTTTAGACGCTACTAGGCCAGGGCCACGCGCGTCATGATCAAATACCCTTACTTTTCCATATATTCCATACTTCAAACGATAGTCTCTATCTATTTCATATTTCAAAATATAAAATTCGCAAAGTACAGTCAAATTGTTTCTGGCCACTTATGTTTTTCCTACTGCCCCGCTATTCTTTTCAGATGATTTTCGTTGCGGGATCAAAGACAGTTATACTGTTTCTCCAGGCCTTCGTCGAGCTTCATTGTCTCGACGCTTTTCAGGTACCCGCAGTTCAGAGCGAAAAGACGTTCACACACAAATTCAAAATTCGAAGGTATGTGATGTCTACCCGCACTTTGACCTCGTGGTGGATTTGAATTAAGACTTAAGTTTAAATAATATAATGTATATATAATAACATAACGTGTTAAGCACGCACCTTCGAATCGGTCTGCGGTCACGACAGACGCGGTCATTTGCTTGAAACTTGCAATAGTAAGTCATGTTGAAATCTTGCAGTTTATCTGGAAGTAAATCACTTAGTATACGCTATATCTGAGCACGAGATGGAGATGAGGTATAGTGTTATTTGGTAAAGAACTTTTCAGTAACAGCTCATGGTCTGACACCCCATGACAAATACGAAATGTGGGTGGTGTGATTTAAATTTAAATATGTATAATCTTGCACGAAATAGACAGATTCTAAGCCACCGAGGCTTAGAATCTTCTTAGGCTCTTGTTATTAGACCCAAATAACGCTTTGCTGGATGACACAACCTTTCGGCTTTCTAGGTGTGTTCAGTTAGGCACTCCTTGTACATTGTTATCAATATGGTGAAGCATTCGACTGCCTCGCACTCCATGGCCTTTCCTGCAGTAAGAGCGCAGGTTGTATTGCGCGGCACGCTTGCATTAATGATCTCATCGGTCGTGCCCTTCAGCCGGGGTCCCAGCTGACTGAACACCCACTAGTTTTTTCCGCGTCGATGGAAAGGGATCACCAGATTGTGATGATATTACCATAATGCCATAAAGGTGGATAGGTTTTTGGAGTGGGGTGCAATTTTATCGACACCCTTGCACCGTTCAATCTAGCTACGCTGGGGCGGCTGCAGCAGGTACCTACTAAAAACCTCACACCGTTTGGGGTTGAAACACTAGGTCATAGGATATTGCCAGGCGGTTGGGCGAGTGTTCATGTGTCCAGAGGGCTGGCTGGCTGAATTTTTTTGACAAAAATATTGGCATTGCTATCAAACGCGGTGATGCTGCCAGCCTTCTGGGCAATTTTCCTGTTGACAGCAAAGCGGGCAAATTTTTTGACTCCCTGTTATTATTTTACCATTTTTTTACTTTAACATATTTTATTATTAATTTATGTCTATGTGTGCGTTTAATAATGTTTAATAAATCACAGAAGGGAATAATATTAAATCTGTAACATTTAAAACAATCAGCTTGCATACACAAAAACATATAAAACGTACCCATCCGTATTTCGCTTCGGCCTATGTCCTCGTCATCTTCTATCGCATTGCATTGCCTCTTAATGAAAGTTATAGCAAATAAAGTAAAAACTGCGTGTTTACAGACAAAAAACATTATTAGTTGAAATTGTTTCACTCTTTAATCCTTCACGATTTATAAAATCAATGAAGCGCAATAAAAAATTGTAAACTGTTTTCATATAATTTTATTGAGAATAATAATGGCCATAATACAACATAAAAGTAGTATTTCATTTCACGAACTCTTTATGTGAAATTGCAAACATTTAGAGATTCATATGTTCATATGTTTGTTTGTTACCCCTTTACTTACAAACTTTCGAACCAATTTGGATGAAAATTGGTATGTATAGTTTATGTTAGAGATGCCACGAATATTCGGCAACTGTTAGGTATTTGGCCTATTCGGCCACTGTTTTGCTATTCGGTCGAATAGAACGTACTATTCGGCCGAATACCGAATAGCAAATCTTGTAAAAAAAGACACGTTATTTTACTCAAAATAATGTATTTATTTCCAAATTACAACATTTTAAGAAGTTTGCAGACTCGTCTCAAAATTGCTTTATTATTACTTTAAAATTTTACATACATGTGAAATTCTATTCCGATATTTTCACACATAACACCTACTATGTTTTTGTCTTTGCTAAAGTTTAAAATGCCCAAGGTCAATTCCGCCTTTTTACAATGTTTGTTTACATGTGCATGAAGTTGTAATCAATAAAATAAGGCTACACACTGACAATGTGCATTGCTTTAGTGCTTAAACCTTAAATTAACATTTTGCTACTAGGTAGCAAATACGCCAAGAGCACAGTGTGGCCGGATTCGACAATTTTTGAACTCTAGTTTCACTTCACTACTCACTAGACCACTCGTCGTCGCTACTCAAATAATTGAGAGCTTTCCGAGTCCATCGTGAGAATTCCCCTAAAGTTTAAAATAATAATATAAAATCTCGCCACAATCGGCGATCACTAAAGCACATGAACACTTTTCACCCTTATACTCTGAGTTATAAGGTTTAGGTTGTAAAGCGGTCAGGCGTTCGTATTTTCGATGCATCTAGCATCAAAAATACTAACGCCTGACCACTTTACTGATACCCGTAATCTCTTTTTACTATTCGCACATACTCATTCTATGTATTTCACCCGAGTCATGTGATTTTGAGCCGAATTCTGCAAAATAGAGAGTCATACCACAGATTACTAAATAGCCACTACGTAGGTCATACATAAATCTAATTTTAGGTGATATTGAAAAACGTTACTCTGATTCCAACAAACCTAAAAAAAATGCCTATGTCCGTCCCTAGAGCCCCAACTATTTCTGTACCAAAATTCTTTAAAATTGGTTCATCCATTTAGGCGTGAACACGTAACAAACAAACTCACTTTCGCTTTTATAATATAAGCAAAGAAGTATCAGTTTTCTTGAGAAGACGTTGATCAATCCACAACTGAAAATTCACACATTGCAAACAGGGACGTGAACTCTGTTCAAGCATTGTACGTCGAAAAAGGTAAGGTGAAGCAGGATCACCTGACCCTTATTCCTAAGAAGAAGGAGGGACTTGGTTATTCAGGGTACAGACTGTACCTACATAATTTACCAAGCTGTTAGTGAACTATGGACATGGTTAAACCTCGCCACTATCAAATAAAATTAAATCACCCACAACAACATGGTGCTCATTTGGAAGAACACGTCATAATAAACGTTAAATGATAACTTTCATAATGCAGCTGCTAATTCTACTAACTATACTTCACTATTGTTTCGATTATCGTTTTAATCTGACTATAGCTTAAGGTACAGTCAGCAAACGAGACAAGTAACCAGTCTCGTCAGATATAGTTGTTCCTTTCGTAAGAACCGCTAAACGTTTTCACTTAAACTTGATGATGGGGTACAAAAATTCTCTGCCATATGGTCGCTAGACACGCCACAGGCTCACTCACTGCCACCGCTTATAACAAGGGGGGTCTAAGCTGTTGCAGAATAAAGTTATGGTCGCATTGAAATACTGTTATAAGCTTGTTGGCCAGAAAGTTGAAATTCAATTGAAACAATAATATTTTGATATTTTATATGTCCCAAGGATTGTTATGCTCTTGTCTTACAGCCTTCGTAGGGATTGAGACGGCTTCGGTGCAGAGTTCCTTGCACATTTTTTCGGTGAGGAATCTGTTCATATTGCCTCCGCACCCGCTGTACGAGAAACCTTGGCAGGTACGTGTTGTTATGTCGAAATAATACCTATCGGAAACAAAAAAAAATATGAACAAAATTGCACTATTGTAAAATTTCAGTGTTTGTTTTTTTGTGTTTGTTGTTTTATTTTATGATTTTACAAGAAAATATCTTACATAATAATAAGAACATACTCATAAACGTAAAAACACAAATTACAAAACTAAGTTACATCCGTCACATTACATCTCGGGTCAAGTTGAAAACCAGCGTCGAACTAGTTGATGTTTTTTTGTTGTTGTGTTTAGATTAAGTTTTTTTTAATGTTGTTTGTACTAGTGGCAAGTGCCAAAAAAAACATATTTTCTTTCTTTGTTTGTTTCTTTCTTGGGAGCCCACCTGAACAAAATGGAAGCATAAATCCATTCTAATAAACTTAGTCACAGAATCGTCTTTATTTAGGAGATCGTCCCAAGGAAACTAACATTACATGACGTAACACAACGTTGTCTGTCTGTTTTGCACTTTTAACGCATAAACGTATGTACCAATAGTTGTGTTTTAATTCTAGATATTTGTAAAACAAACTAGCTTATACCATTTCATGATAATGCAGCTTTCTATTGACCAAGAAATGGTCAATATTGTTCCAGTAGTTTCGGAGCCTTTTCGATATATTTTAGTCATTACAAATATTATAAAAAGAAAAGCTTGTTAGTTTGTATCGAACACCGTGGGGAGCAGGGCAGCCGCGCAAGACAGTTTAGAAATAAACTTATAACATAAAAAAAAAGAAAAATCGCACCGCCACTATACAGTCAATCAGTTCATTGTCTGATTGTGGTAGTACGATTTAGAGGTTTCCGGCGACTGGGACCGCAATTAACTAGGACCGCGGTCCCAATCGCCGGATCTGTATAAAATCAATAATTTTCTTCCGGCGACTGGGACCACTTACATGAAAACTGAAATAAAAAAAAATGTACAGTCAAACAAAAAAAATTTAGATGTAACAATTGAAGAAAAACATCATTTATTGATATAATAAACACAACCACTGACTACAGTTCTGTTATTTAAAACTTTCGTAATTAAAACATACACTTAGATCGTGTTAACAAGAATCAACAAAAAAATACACATAAATCGTGCATAACAATCAAAAATTTTTAAATAATTAACGATTGTTAATTATTTAAAAATTTTTGAAAGTAATTGTTTATTACAAAATCAGTCTTTAACTGGTA
Organism: Ochropleura leucogaster; assembly: GCA_958449745.1. Lineage (NCBI taxonomy): Eukaryota > Metazoa > Arthropoda > Insecta > Lepidoptera > Noctuidae > Ochropleura > Ochropleura leucogaster. The sequence continues at coordinate 12,132,357 of OY288200.1, forward strand.
CTGTAAATATAATAAAAAAAAACAACAAAAATAATAAACGTGGTACTATCTATGTGAATCACAATTAGTTTAAAATGGCCGTTATGGCTTCACACAAAATCAGTCAAGTAAGTAATTATCACAAAATCAGCCTTAACTGTGTTAAAATATAAAGTTAGAGAGGGATAGTATTATACAATACTATTTGCGTGTATTTACCTGCATGTGTAAATTATGTCAAAACGGGCTAGCTTAATCTATGACACTAAGCGCATAAGATAAAATCATGTCTAGAACGAGTAAATGATATTTATATAAATAATTCATAATTTTTTTCGTTTGACTGTACTAATTTTGGCTTGAATAATAGATTTTTTTAAGCTATCTATGAGTGGTCCCAGTCGCTGGAAGAAAAATATTTATTTTTTACGGATCCGGCGACTGGGACCGCGGTCCTAGTTAATTGCGGTCCCAGTAGCCGGAAACCTCCGATTTATCTACGTAACAGCTAGTATTGTAATAAACTTTAACTCACATAGGGTGGTATGTTTGGCAGTTCCCAAATTCTGGTTGCAAACGACAAAGCAAGTTGTTTGTGATTTTTTTTATACTATTCGTATCTTGTTGCATAGACTCTGTAACACAAGTTATCGATTACATTTTAAATAATAATCCTAGAAATTGATTGATAAATATTGACAGAGCTTTTTGAGGTTAGGTAGTCCGTGGTTGGGTGCACCCAAGATAGGATTCTCTCGGACACTGGCAGTAGTTCCGAGAAGTCAGGAGCCAGAAAATTTTGCAGCCCTGTCTCACGTCGTAACCCTCATTGGTAAATATAATTACAAGTTTCGGATTTTACATTAGGATTTTCTTCTAGTTTCAAGGGGATCAGATTTTTTAGTAAGGTTTATGGTATGCAAGCTATGGCACTATGTTTTTAACATCTTCTCGACTCCAAAGACAGAGGATAAATGCAGGCAGGTCAAGGAAGTCATTCCTAGAATTGACGGCCGCTTCACAAAGCACATACGCTTATGGATGAGAAAACCACAGCTCCACACTATTACAGCCTTCATTACAGGGCACGGCTCTTTAATAAATACCTCTTTGTGATAGAAGTCACAGATGGCCCACTCTGCCGAATTTGACGAGACAGCTGCCCACGTACTTCTGCACTCCAGGTGCTCATCGAGATCGACAGCAGCACCAGGGCTAACCACCGTTGCTGGTCTTTCTCGTGGAGCAGGTTTGGATTGAATAATATTCCCACCCATACGCAAAATACGCACGTTGGGCGTTATACAATATAATACCAGCTACCGTGCGGAAATTCCGTCAGTCGCAACCTGATCCTTACGCTTGCCGGAAATTATAAATCAGTTGAGCACGATGCAATCGGAGAGGCCTATGGACTGCTGTAAGCTGATAATGATTATGATTAAGAAGATATACTATAATGAGAACTTACCAAAGCAACTTCTACTACAATCATCAAGAGTATTAAATTTATTAAGACTGAAATTACAGTCGCCGTACTCGAATGTCATACACGTTCTCATATTTATGTCAAAGTAAAATCTATAACAAACATAAGTATTAGTTTAGTTTCAATTTTAGTATAGCTACACCTTGCTATTGACTGTGTATTTGGTCTAGTATTCGTGTCCCAGGGTTCGAAAACTTTGCTCAACGCCGAACGCCGCACAGTCAACACTCTACCAACGAAACAAACTAAATGATAGTATGAATTAACACTAGTAATAGTAATATAACTAATCAATAAAGTATAACAAACCTCTGTTTTTTCAGGTTTTATAAATGCATAAAAATATTAATTTATAATTCAAATATAATTAGACATTTTTTTTCGTTTGTTTGTTTATTAATTTTTGTACTTATCTTTAACATATTTCTTGTTCAAAAAATATTTTTAAAAATATTGTAAAATATTGCCTACCGGTATCGGGGACAGGGTCCAAGCTACATGCACTCAGAGCTCCAGAGCGAATAACTTTCTAACGATACGAATCGTGACCAGAAGTTCTTTTGGATACGATAGCCTAGACCTGAACCCTCCAGCAGCATACTTAGGCTAAGCAGAACCAAAGTGGACTCGAAACTATCACCCTGATAATACCTCGCTCTATCCTTATAGAATAGAATAGAATAGAATAGGTTTTTATTTCTCTCAAAAAGGTACATTCTTTGGTTCAAGTCATATTATGTCAAATCAGATTTATAACCTTTATGAGAGCTGGAGTCTATAATGGGCTCCCTATTTCTCTGGGTTCGTCGACATCCTGGATAGCGAAGGACGTACTCTATTGCCCCATAAATGGGATCAGGAAGGAGCGCAGAGCTGCATCAACTTTATACAACACCACCACACTTTATACAGCACCAGCACCATCATGAGCCATGTATGTGGCACCGAGTCGTAGGCCTTCTTATAATTAATTATTGGGATAATTGTTATTACTACGTACTTCGCACTCGCCTTGGTCTCGCCGTCGCTACAATTGTAACCGTTCGGCTGAAGTTTGCAGATAAGGTAGAAATGATAGTCAATCAAGTGATCTAAAAAATGAAATATTACACTTTTTAAATATTTTGAAATGTATTTTTTAAAACAGCAATATAATAACATCGATTAAACATAAAAGGCTAGCTTCTGTTTTATGTCAGAAATCTGTTGAAAGTGCTAATTAAAACGAATCAACTTACGTGGTATTTTATCGATTAACTTTTCATGTGAGTCAGACTCGAATATCGACAATAAATTAATAAAATCAAGAAATAACAAGCTATAAACCAAAAGGATTTTTGAGAACATATTTTTGTCACAATCGTAACTTACCGAGCATATTATTATGCTAACAATTTCAAAGCTGATACGGAAAGCAAAAGCGTGAAAAATTTAAAATTACAGTGTTCGTAAAAAATATAATTTCTTTACAACCTAATCGATACCACAGAATAAGTAATATTAATTTTTAGACCAAGAACAAACGACAGACGACGAACAAAGTAAGCAGAAACTACTTTGAACCTGAAATATTATAAAAACCTTTAATTTGTTGCCTTTACATAATGTAAGTTAAAAATATCGAACTATTTTCGATAAACTGCTGGTAACTGTTCTATAGACTACTTATTAGCAACGTCGCGAAAAATGATTCGTCTGTGTGCCAAAACCCGCCAAGCCAACAATATCTTCGTGTAGCAATGACTCGAGAAGCGCTTTGTGGGCATTGTTCAACGCTTGGCAGTTACCACCAAAAGTGGTATTCCATAACCTAAGTAAGTAGGTGTCTACCCAGACTTTCTTATTTTAGGGGGTGATTGATGCGCTGCAATGGACATTTCACGCTCTAATACTAAATAAAGATGGTCCCACTGAACACTTTAGACTTTTAGAGCTTAATCAGTGCAATTCTAACATTCCCACCGCTGAGATATATTATAAAAACTCTCGTATATTTAGTAGGGGTTATGATGAAATAAGTTAATATCGGTACTTGGATTCAAGTCCATAACCTGCGATTCGGAAGTCTCGGCCACCATTTTGTTTTTTTTTTTGTTTCTTATGCGAGTACCTACACTTTTTCTATCTTCTTCTTCCACAATACTCTCATCAGGCATTTCCCTTCTGGCCATATTATTCTTCACACAGCCCGTATTGAGTATCGTTTTTATGTTCTTCCTCTTGGCCTAAAACTGTGTTAAAAATTGGGAATGCCGTGTCACCCTGCCATATTGGGTTAAGTAACTTGACGGCAACTTGGTTAGGTAACTTGACGGCACGATTGGCGCAGTAGCTGAGGGATCGACTACTGCGCTCGGTTCGATCCCCGCACGGAACAAATATTTGTATGACCTGCAGATAGTTGTTTCGGGTCTGGCTGTTTGAGTATGTGCAAAAGAAAGAGTACTTAAAAGGAAGTTTGAAAGTGACACTAGTGATTGAAAAGTTATGTGGTATGGGCATGTGATACGGAGGAATGATAAAATGTCGTGAGGTCAGTTTTGAGAATTTTTGTGGATGCTATTTCATTAATCCAACTCATCCGGGTTTGAGAGCATAAACTGCGTTAAACGGGCGCGCACCACAGGCGCACGCTGCGTGTCTACGCACGTGGGGTCCGTGGGTAGCTTAAAGAAGCCGTTGAGGATACTTTAAGAGTTCTTTTTTTATGTAATTATTGACCCACCCTAGGAATTTCTCTTGTATCGTGGGTGCGTTACAAACACTTAAACTCACATACACAAACAGCCAGACCCGAAAAAACTACCTGTAGGCTATACAATTTTATTTTCCGTGCGGGAATCGAACCCGCGACACGTAGTGCAGCAGTCGATCGCTCAGCCACTGCGCCAACCGTGTCGTCAAAACTGTCATGCCCACCATTGTATGTTATAGGTATTCATAAGAAAACGTAGCAAAAATCAATAAAACACTTTGATAGCTCTGAAAATAACATCGTACTTTTAATATAAAAAAATATCTTTTTAACTATTGCTTATATAATTATCATAACATAGCAATTATGGCCAGTAACTTAGCCAAGGTTTTAAAGGTGCATGAAATAAAATTGATTACAAAAAATATACAAAGTTTATTAGGCGGCAATAAACACAGGGTACGCGAAAGATATAATATTTGCGCCGCCATTTCAATATTGTAGGTATTGTAGTTACTGAACAAAAAGTAGTTTATTTATGAGTTATTTAAAGACGGTATTTAGCAGCCCTCAAGATGGGGTACTTGTCTCCAGTGCAGAGCCCGCGGAAGTCATCCATGGACAGGTCAATGATGGATACTCCTCCAAGGTTCTTTGCCCTGAAATTAAGACAAAATTTTCTTCAGCATTCATACATAAACTCACACATTTTCCCCATGGGGGCAGACATAATCGACACTAACAAAAGAACTACATGTAAGAATCGTAGGATGTGGCGTTCTGTACTTTCGGCATGTTTATATATGAGATGACTCGATGACAGATGGTCAGCCTGTCGATAGATGTCCAGCTGAAGAATTCTTAAAAACTGGAGCGCATCTCGACTGAAAACTTTTTGTATTTCGACGTGCAAACAGAACCATGGACTTTTTAGATAACTCGCTGTACGATGCGCCTAACTGCTCAATAAAAATATCGTACAACAACAAAACTCATTCAGTTCTCACACCACATTAACTTTAAGAATTCTATACGATCTACTAACTCAACTAAAACGTCAACATATTTCTCCTTGACGCTGTTAAATTGTCGAAGAGCGTAGGGGCATTCCCACGTTGTATAGCAAGGTAAACGGCCAAGGTATATTTCCACCCCTTGAGTCAAGGGAAGCGTATCTCGAAATTTTCCAGTTTGTGAATTAAAATGTCAACTTACTTGACGTAACCAGCCCTTTGTCCAGCGGTGTCAGGGTCCTCATAGGACACCCACAGACCTGGGTCACCGTTGTCGTCGGGTAGACGGAATGCGTATGTTCCTGTAAGATAAACGTAATTAAAACCTATCACTCTTTTAACAAATACTAACCATATGCATGTACATAGATATAATTATATAATTACCCCACCCCAAAAAAATAAGGATTGTTTCTGCCCTAAAAGGAAAAAGGTCGCAAACGTTTTCAAGCAAAGACGCGGCTATTCACACAGAATGTATTTAATATAATCCATTAACTTGATGGACACCCAAACAGTCGCTAGGAGACTAAGAAGAAAAGTTCCTCAAGACCTCATATAGGAGGCTACAAGAATAAACGGGGAAGTCATTGGACAGCCTGCGTGCAAATCTGTTACTCTCTTCAAAAATATTGCTGAATATCTATATGATAGATTGCAATAATAATAATAAAAAAAAAAAAAAAAAAAAAAAATATAATCCATGAGCACATCCACGATATCTTACATCATAATAGGTAAATGAAAAGCAGACGACGAACAAAACTGTTAAAATATATGCAAACGTGAAAAATATTGCAAGAGGCATGTTATTAACAGTTTTCTTTTTACAGGCGTTGCCATGTAGCATTTAGTGGTGTGTGTTATATGAAGCTATAAGCCTACTATGAATGAGTACCAACCAAAAAGAGGGGATAAGTCTTGCTCCTTTGTTAAGCCCTTCTCTGAAAAGTCAAATTGGCTAGCTAATACTAAGCCTCCTCGTACACAGCGCAACGCAAACTGCTTATACGTTTATATACCAATGCTTAGGCCGCCAACGGTACGCGTATCTTGCCTGTAAGCCAGCATCAGGCATTTGCTGCTCTGCAGTTTGTTCAACTAGGCCTATTTGGCGCAGCCGTGAGACACACAATATTAGCTTTTTTATTTTATTCTTTCCTTTCTTTTTTATTTTCTTTGTAGTGTTGAGATTTAAGTTTTTTTTTAATGTTACGATTTATGTTTTTTTGTAAGTGCTTGTTGCAAGAGCCAAATAAAGCTGTTTTCTTTCTTTCTTTCTACTTACAAACTTCCTCTCTATGAGATAAATATTGCGATCTGTAGAATTCTGGGTAGGTGATAACACAATTCCACTTGCTTCTAAGAAAAGGTTTCTTTACGAAATCTTTGTAGTTTCAGTCAGCGGCCTAAATACGATTGGTGTAAAAATTATATTTTTGACATAAAAATGACAGATTTTGCGTCGCCCTGTGTACCGTGAGCTTATAGCTACAAATCCCTCATTAACGCACTAACAAGATTTGTTCTAAATACCCAAAGCAATTTATACAGCAATGCAACTATCGGCGATGGACTTACTGAATGTTCTCTATAGAAACATTTTCTTTGGATGCTCACAAAATTATTATACTTTTTGTGCATATGTTACTGTAAAAGCTCGAACTACGGAAAATCTTAAGATTTTCCAGTAAAACCTAAGATTTACCGACATGACTTGGTAAATGTAAGTATTTATTATAAAGGGACGATTTTTTCGGACTTTTGCCATTCCAATTCAGTACATGCTAGGTTTTACCAATGTGGACTGGTAAATGTTGGTTTTAGTTTAATACATCTCTAATATTTACAACTGATTACCACCTGCCCTAAGATAGGTCGACGGAGCCCCGCTACGCGGGCCTTCTATTTCTGGATGGTTTAAAAAAGAACCACGAAGGCTAGAATTACAACCTTACCTATCCGAGTCGGGGTACTCTGAGTCGTGAGTGAGAGAAAGTGATGATGATTTTTTTCGACATTTATCGTTCCATGAATGCAAATCCTAAGATTTACCTAGTGAATGATGGTAAAAGTTCGAATCCCAAACTTTTATGGACATTTACCATTCATAGTCGGTAAATCTTAGGTTTTACTGGAAAATCTTAAGATTTACCATAGTTCGAGCTTTTACAGTGACACATACATTCCATAGCCGATGGTTATTCAGAAAGTAAATGGTATATATCATACCTTAACTCCGTAAGGTTAACCTAGATATTTCTATATACTAACATATAAATATCTATGTTAACCTTTTAATGCGCATCTTATCGCAAAAAAGAAGTGTTGATTATTCATTAGACATTATTGGGGCATATTTTTTAAATGACTATTTCCTGAATTTTGAACGGGATGCAAAACTGTACCTTAGGTAAACATCAAGTAGGTATTCTGAATGATTGTTAAAATACACTTTTTATGTACAAAAAAAAATAGCTGTTATGATTTTTCACATACCGAAGCGCTTGCTGGGGTCGGTGACCTTCCTAAGGTGGGGACGCATGCCCTTCTGGTGGTTGGGGTTGATCAGCTTGGCGCAGACCTCAGGGTAGCTCAAGAGACCCTCTGTCTTTGTGTAGGGTCCTAGAAACAAAGATAAAATAATAAACTCTCAAGGAATCATTTTTAAAAGCATGTTGATGATGGCTGGTTATAGGCTGTAATTACAAACGAGGCCTTAACGTGATATATAAATAATGTAATATTATTTATTTACTAGCTGTGCCCAGCGGTTTCACCCGCTGCTCAGTTAGGGTTATGAAAAATAGATGTTGGCCGATACTCAGACCTACCCGATATGTACACAAAATTTTGTTTAAATCGGTCCAGCCGTTTCGGAGGAGTATGGGAACGAAAACTGTGACACGAGAATTTTATATATTAGACGAGAATTTAGTATATTAGATTATAGAACATAGTTTACATAGCAATTTTGCAGAAACAACATTTCACCAAGAAGTATGAGTTTCTATTTATGATAATTTGCACCGTTCACGATGCATAACGGTCCTGTGTTACGAAACGAGTGAAAGGCTTTCAGCAAATGTTAATAAAATAATATCGAAACGAATTAAACAAAAACTAAAACAAAACAATCTCTTGACTTAACTTATTTACACATGAGCATCGGCCATATTTTAAGAAACTTGACTGCAAACATTGCAGTAGGATACCTACTGCAATGTTTGCAGTCAAGTTTAGTTTTTAGTTTTGCAGTAAGATAGCTATATTATTGTGCTAGCTGCGCCACGCAGTTTTACTCGGCTGATCATAGAATCCTTCTAATTCCTACTAATGCTAGTAATATATTATCAATACGAATGTTTGTAGAAATACCCAAGAATAAAATAAGAATGATAATGGCATATCTGCCAATAGCTTAATTGCCAAGAGCCTCGACCAACACCTGAGGAAGCTCTCGTTAGGCAGCTGAATCAAGGGCTTGATACAGAAAGAGGTACTCATGGACACGGCTCGTATTGTTAGGAGGTTCCATTCTCTGGAGCCCTGACTGCCGGTAGCTTGGACCCAGTTCCCGATACCGGTGGGCTACTATTTTAATATTTTTAAATGTTATTTTCTTTGTTTTTGATTAAAAATATGTGAAAATATAAAAAATATGTATGTAAATAAATAAATGACAAGAAAAAATGACGTACCTGCTTCACCAGGCCCATCAGCGTGTAGGGGAGGAACTCCAGCGATCTCGCTGTCAGCGTCCAGCTTCCACGTGCGGGCAGCGGTCGGAATAGCCAGGATCAGCTTCTGGGCAGGGGCACCACCTTGCAGCCTGTTCATAAATGATAAAATTGAGCTTAGCAACTTTCCACCTATAATTTATCAATTGACTAGCTTTTGCCCGCGGCTTTGCTCGCGTTAAATTAGCGCGGGGTAACCAGTTCCCCTTTCCTGATTTACAGGTACCTGCTACTTCTAGTTTTTGCCAAGCTAAGTTTTCCCTTTTCTTTCCTTTTTATCCCTCAATCCTCACATTAAAAAAAAAATAATGGCTTATGTCCGTCTCCAGAGTTCCAACTATGTTTGTACCAAAATTCATCAATATCGGTGCGGCCATTTAGGCGTGTACGGGTAGAGTCTGGTGTAAAAGGCGGGTGCGTTCTATTTTTGGATTTTCTCTTCTCGCGATATTTTGTATCACCCAGTTGGAGAACAGTGTTGACAAAATATACTACGCGAGGTTTACTAACCTAGTATCTTTATAAACAGAAATTAAAAAAAAAAAATACTTCTAGTACTGACCAGTAAGTAACGACAGCATCAGCGTTGAGCAGGGGGTTACGGTTCTGGGGGGTGTACAACGGGGTGGAGTAGTCAGCCTCCTTGGGGTTACGTTCGGGGGTCTCGAAATCGTAGGCGCCAAGGTTCACGATGTCAACCAGGTTGATGATGGCAGGGACATCGTAGTAAACTAGAAGAATAAAATAAGAAGTTAGTTGGACATGGTACACGCACACGTATACGTATTACACAACAGCATCGGCTTAAGATGAAGAAAACGCAAGAAAAGCCTTCGAAATTCAAATGTTTTTTTTTCCTTTCTTTATTTAATGTTTTGTGCCCTTGTGACATGTTCCAAATAAACTTATTTTCTTTCTCGACTTTTTGTAAGTGCCCATGTAGCCATTTTGATTTTGACACCGACCCAATGCATAGCTCAAGTAAGGTTGAGACAGGGTAAAGTATATATATAAACAAGAATCATGAACTAAAATATTTAAAGGTGACAGACACAGGTCATGTGATTCACAAAAGGATAATGCCGTGGGTGCACATAATAGAATAATCACGGTAAAGGCCGTATGGTCACTACAGTACGACGAGGTCGTATTGATATCCTTATAAACACTCATCACTATTCTAATGTTATTTTTATACCTAACGCACAAGGAATAGATTGTTTGAATTAATTTATAATAGAAATAGCATATGCCCGCGGCTACGCTCACGTTAAATTCGGAGTAACACAGTTCCCTTTCCTGATTTTCAGGTACCTGTTACCTGTAGTTTTTGCCCTTATTTATTGTAATAGCAATGCTAATTTTTCCCTCTTTCTCCGTTATTTCTCACTTCTTTTTAAAAGAAACAAATGTAGCCTATGTCCGTCTCCAGGGCCCGAACTATCACTACTACTAGTACCACTAAAATTCATCAAAATCGGTTTTGCCATTTAGGCGTAAAGACGTAACAAACAAACAAAAAAGGTAAGCGAGGATTGTTTGAATTCCCAATTGAATATTTTTATTAAATCTTTAGAAACTACGGCTGTTTTTTTCTACCTTATTGAAATTGCCTATTGTGTTTTCACAAATGGGACAAAAACCTCAACTCTATAAATGGGGAGAACTGCACAGTACACTATACCGTACGTTCTTACAAGCCCAAAAATTTGACCTACTCTTATAACCAACTACTCTTCATGGATTAGGATCCTGAAGAGTCTGCTTTCCTTATGTGCTTGCCGAATGGTTGGCCCTTAGCCAGGCCACCAGTTGGAGGATGTCTTATCTTTTTGATTTTTAGGCCAAGACATGCCGTTGTATTGCGATGTTTTCTTCCACAGTTTTGAGAGTCAATAGTAATTAAATAATTTTCACCAAGTAACGCGCCTATCAATCGTGGTGACGCGTTTCTAACACTTGGTGGCGAGTTCAAACCCAGTAAGTACCGATGTGACTTTTTGTAGTCATATGTACATTGAGGAAACATCGTGAGCAAATCCTGGACTGCGGTCTAAATTCGCCAACCAGCATTGTGCCAGCATGTTGATCAATCTTATTTCGTATGCTCTGTATGAGAAGGTAGCCTTTGCCTGAAATTCAAAGCATTACAGGCATGAAACCCCTAAAACGTGGCAATCTGGGCCACTTGCAACTTATACTCCGTGGCTATTACCACTGCCAAAACCAGCTAATAACACCTGTTCTTATAAACCTTAAAACTTACCGCTAGAGTTGACATTGGGGAGGACGGAGATTGCCAGCTGCATATTAGGTTTGACGTTCAAAGCCTGCTTCATCTCACGAACCAAGGCAGTGAAACCTTCACGGTGCTCGGCCTCCTTCTCATCAACGGGGGTGGTGCCGAAGGTTTTCTTGATGCCGTGCCAGATGGATCCTAAACGAAGAAAACATTGGTTAGTATTAGGATAAACTTTTTATGTTTTAGTTGTAGAGCAGAAACTAAACGCATAATGATCAGATGCAATTTCCACAAAAACATTGAGATGATAAAGTTATTTTGATTTGTTTTAAAATTATGTCTTAAACATTTTTTAAGAAAAAGGAGGTACAGATTTGGCCCCAGTGGAGATGTCATGTACAATGGTAGGCATAATTATGTGATAAACAAGCACGTGCTCAGGACGCCAAAGACCCAGATATGAGACAAAATTTCTGTAAAATGAGTTTCTTGGCGTGGAATTCCATTCCTCCTCATTCAAATTGCATTATAGGAAGTAAGACCTAAATACATAAAAGTTATAGTAATTGTTGATACAGATGCAGTAATTTATTGTATATGTATAATATAGTGCAGGCGACACAAAGCCTTCTACCTATAGTAGCTTCAAGCTGATTAAAGACCACATTTATTAAATAAACGTAGAGTCTTACCCCAGGTGGAGCGGATCTTCTTGGGCTTGTACTTGGCGAACTGCCAAGCAAGGTCGATGCCGTCGAAACCATGCTGTTCAGCCAATAAAACTCCAGAGTTGACAAACGCAGTACGGGCTTGTGGAGACTCCAGCTATGAAAGGGAAAAGAACAAATAAATTAATCTTTACAAAATCATAAAAAAATACTAGCTGTCTCTCAGTCGGGTAAAAAGATTGCAGGATTGGGCCAACCAACCAAAACCAACAAAACTATCTACTCATCCAAATTTAAAATTCTCCTACAGATATTAAGAAACGGACAAAGTTGTGGGAATAATCTAGTTGACTCTAACTTGAATAAGGTATGAAAATAGAAGCAGTGGTCTTAGCTCTCATACAGTGGTTGCTAATTAATAATTGACTTTAAAAACATTCAAATGAATGTCGATTAGAATGCCAAGCAACTATGAACACGATGTTCTTTTTATCTAAATTGATTTTGCTTGAATATTAAATCATCTTCTATTATAGCACAATTTCATAATACAGACTCATTTAATTTATGATTTTAATTTGCATAATCTACAGCTGACTCAGTGCTTCCTACAAAACTCATTCATGTATGTGCGTTGATACCAAATATAATATTTTAAACACAACCAAATTAGGTATATTATCATTATTTCCTGGTTTTCTGTTTCACTGGATCCAGATTGAGCGATACGCCATATTATTGACCAGCCAGTATTTTGGCACCGTATTTATAGATGGTTTTAAAAAACTATGTTGGATAGAACCTTGAAAATTTTAATCACTGAATCATACTAATGTTTACATGTATAACCTGAGGCCATACAGCATTCTAGCAATTATATTTCTATAACTATAATATATCATATTGAACATTAGTTAGTTTGGAGCAATGTCGGTTTTCTGACAGGTAGATGGACACAGGGAATCCTGGGAGAGGGTGATTCTAAACTGAGTGACGATAAAGTAAATCCGTAAACTTACCAAGAGGTTGTACTTATTTGCGTCTTCAGTGTCTACATCTCCTCCAACAGAAAGCAGAACCTTCAGACCAGGGTACTTGGTCTTGAAGTTGGTGATGGCCCGGTAGTTAGCGTGAGAGCGGTCTACATCCAGGTTTTCATTGAGCGGCACCATCTTGTAGGTGTCGGGCTGAACTCCGGCGTATCCGTACACCAGGTGGGTGCAGAAGGACAGGGCCGGGTCCAGGTCCAAGGGCAGCATGCGCGCTTGAGCTGGATAAATGCATCCTTCGACTGAATTAACATGTTTACAATGTATCTCACGAAGAGCTAGGACCTAGGCTAACATGGTTCTTTTGGCGTGTGGTCTATATCGGAGCTAATACCGCCATCTTGCTTTTTTTTTCATTACGATATCTAGTCAATTTGAGATTATGTTTACCAACAGCGCTCTGTCAACGTCATTCAAACGCCAAAAGAACCAGTACTGGGCCATAGACTCCGTTTCTTTTACATTTTTTTTTCTCAACCAATATATGCTAGTAGGTATCCTTCTCGATTTTGCAAAGCCTTTCGTAACATTGTATAAAGGTCAACAACACATCTGTCTGTACAATAACATAATTTGCATTTGTTTATATAATTGTGTATCCTGCCGTGGGCGCAATCTTTTGAAATTAACTTGTCTGACGACTTGGCTCAAATGTGGCTATGTACAGTCAGCAAAAGAAATCAGTAACCAGAATCGTCAGATAAAGTTATTTTTTTCTTGGAAACTCATCGACGTCTTCAAACCGAAATTAGTTTAATTAATGAACCCTCTTTTTAACTTCATTTCAAATAATTTGTGGATTTTTAGAAACAAAAAATAATCTGACAGATGAACCTGTTTTTTTTATCTTTTGCTGAGCGGGTAATAGGCAATAATATAGTAACTGGGCAACTGCAGTACTTTCACAAGTTATTATGCCTTGTGACCGGGACTGTAGATTCATTTTGTTTCTTGACATTCAAAAGTTCCTGTAATGGTCTAATTGAAATAAATGATTTGATTTGATTTGATTTATATATTATGAAGAATGAAAACACTCGTTTCACATTAAAATACTTAAGGGCTTTCTAACTTAATGTGCTAGTGGCAATATTGTTGTATTTTGTATAAAGATCGTTCATTATTACTTCAATTTTGCACTAGTGCCTATTGTCCTAACGTACGTAATTTTCGACATAACAAACATTGAGGCGGTAGTTTCACAACTTTTGAAGTTCTATTCGTATTCGTTACAACATAATGGACTTTATACTGTAAACAACAGGCTATTAATCTATTACCAACGCGACCTATCAGCCATTATCTGCTATTGTTACGAGAGACCTCGATGAATCCCCACTTTAAGCTGTCAACAAATAAATTGAATAACGCTTGTAAGTATGTGTCAGAGCGGTGTATGTGTCAGATGGTACACACGGCGACATATCAAGGTATACATTTCGTCGTTCCACGTGCGCTTCAAAAAGATATCAGCAAAGCAGAGGGGCCTCTGTCGGGGTTTGGGGGTGTTCGAAAGAGATTCTGCGGCCCCGGAACATAAACGGTAAAAGAAGTAAGATGGGTGGTAAGTCAGTAAAAGTAGCCTCCCGTTTCGCCCAGAGCGGGGGAAGTTATTTTATAATTTCCCATCAGCAAAAAAATCATGGTTTCGCATTTCCTGTACAATGAGAGATAAACTGGTTTTGCATAGCTCGTTTGGTCGCCGTGCGTACAGACAATAAAACTGAACAACTTTCTATAAGGACCAATACCGTTATAATTGAGTTTACGATGGCCAAGGTACCTACATGCTGTGTATTACAGTTATACTTTGGCTTTTATTGAGAAAATATTCTTAACTAGCTTTTGCCCGCGGCTTCGCTCGCGTTAAATTAGGGGTAACACAGTTCCCCTTTCCTGACTTACAGGTACCTGCTACCTGTAGTTTTTGCACTTATTATTAGTTTATTGTTATAGCAATGCTAAGTTTTCCCTTTTCTTCCCTCTTTCTCATATCTCAATTTTTTTTAAAGGGTTCCAACTAAGTCTGTACCAAAATTCATCAAAATTGGTTAAGCCATTTAGGCGTGAAGACGTTACAAACAAACTCACTTTCGCTTTTATAATATTACTAAGGATTTTAACATTTATTTCATTATAAATACATATATCGCATTTTACATTTTAACTGAGACAACTCAAAAAGATACATTTCCGAGAGATTTTTTTTTTGGGAGACGAAAAAATGTATTACTTTCTGTATAGGAAGTTATGAAACAATAAATTTATTTAAAATAACAAATAGATTGTAAAATTACACTCTATGTATATAATGTTATGTTAGATAGTTATGTGTGATCACCGAGTATTCGAAAACAAGGAAAACTAAATATTACGATTTTACGTCTTTTCACAATCATTAAGTAAATAGTCTTTCAAATTCTAAGAAGTCGTAATGTTATTGGTTGGTAAATGGTAGGCTAACACTAGCAAAATAAATAGTTCCTAAATAATAAATGAGATAACTGTTCGCATCAAAGTGATTTAAAACCGAGTGTATATTTTCTCCTAACTTATTTAATACCATTTAGCGGTAAAAGTATTTACTTATATCCAACTAATAATATTATAAATGTGTGTGAGGATAGATGTATGGATGTTTGTTATTCTTTCACGTCAAAACGGCTGAACTGATCTTAATGAAATTTGGCACAGACTTAGATTATAGTCTGGAATAACACATAGGATACTTTTATTTTCGATCATCACGCGGGCGAAGCCGCGGGCGCCAGCTAGTCAACAATAAGCGCCAGTGTTGACCATGAGGATTTGAGTTCCCGTGTCTGGGTCTAATAAGTGTTGTTGAGTTTTTTTAACAGGAATTTCTCAGTAGCGTGAAGTCCTGATTTGTCCGGATTCACCATAATGTTATGGAGGTACTGTACGCAAAATAGGCGCCTTAGACGGAGTGGCGGACACCAGCCCGTTATAAAATACTTTATGAAGGTAATACACCGGGTAAATATATTGCATCCGCTTCCATTCTCTCCATGATCAGTCTTTAATATTTTTCTCTATTTTCTTTTTTTCTTGTAGTTTCCAATTTATGATGAGTGTAAAATATCCAATTTATATTTTTCTGATTTACCATTTCTAACCATCATCTATACTAATATTATAAAGCTGAAGAGTTGGTTTGTTTGAACGCGCTAATCTCAGGGACTACTGGTTGGAATTGGAAAATTCTTTTAGTGTTGGATAGTCCATTTCTTGAGGAAGCCTATAGGCTATATAACATCACCCTACGACCAACAGGTGCTGAGCAGCGTGGGTGAAACCGTGGGGAACAGCTAGTAATATTATAAAGCTGAAGAGTTTGTTTGTTTGAACGTATATTTTTTCATATATTTTTAAATTGTCTAATGTTTTTTTTCCATTTTTATGATTCTGCTGTGCTGTGAATTTATTGTAAGTGACAAACTAACTATAGTCTCATTGTTTGTGATGTTGTAATTATATGTGAGTAAGTCGTTGAAATGCCTTAATAAATAAGTAATCGTACCAAGACATTAGTCATGTTACCAATCTGTATCGGTAGACTTACATCATATTTCAAACCATTGTTAAACACTAGACTTAAATGAACAAACGCACGCAAAATCGCAGGTGGGCGTCAAGACTTAGATGGCTATATCTAATATAAACCAAGTACACTCAATTCCATTGTTTCCGGGACATTAACCACTTAACGTCTGGCACGTACTCATACATCGCGAAATGACGTCATCAACACGCCAATCAAGAAGGTTAACATGGTTAGACGGAAAATCTTAAGGAGAAAAAAGAAATTTAAAAAAATAGCACAATAAAAAAAATCATATTACTTTATTCGTTCATATATCTTATGTTCAGTTTCCGAAGTTTCCGCCATTCTGACATTCGTAACAGGCCCGAAAATCTGCGAACCAGTCTTACCAAATATCACCCAGTACTAATTGGGATGTGGCGGTCAGATAAGCAATAGCTCCATGTAAAATACTGGTATTCAGCTATGCAGCTGAATACCAGTATTTACTGAATACAGCTACGTAGGCAGACAACTATAGTAGAAAAAGGGGGCCCGATGCACTTTCGGATTCAGATTTGAAACTTGATGAAAATAAATAATTATTTTGGCTCGTTGAATCAGTGATCGCAAGTACTGCAGCTGAATACCATCGGAAACTATACGGACTCTGGATGAATACCCCGTCAACCGGTTAATGGCAATAGGCTGGCGAGCCTATGGACCTAAATCAAGTGATCAGGGGCACAAACAGCTAGACCCGTAACAACTACCCGTAGGTCATACAAATATATGATCCGTGCGGGGATCGAACCCGCGACACGCAGCGCAGCAGTCGATCGCTCAACTACTGCGCCAACCGTGTCGTCAAATGTTATGTGTTGTACACCATAAGTTATATATTTGTACCTATTTGCCTAGTTAAAAGTGTGTCTCTACATTAAACCAGTATTAATCAATTTAAATGATTTGAAAAACAATGCTATATCGTCATGATTAAGTTTGGCAACCCTGAGTTACTGTAACCCTCCCCGACTGAAGAATTGTTATATAAAATGATACTTTCCTCATTGACTCATGTTACACACGCAACAAGGCAAACATATATGTGCCTATGTAGGTATATACCTATATATTGTGCTCAATTACGTACCATTTTGTTTGCGTGGGTATATCAGCAAGAATATGAGCAATACTGCACACATACATCTTACATTACAGGCTTTTCCTGCTACAAAGTAAATATAGCACAGCTGAAAATTAACAAAGCTAGTTTCTGAGAATTTTCTCCGTATTTATTCTTTACCTACATCTTTGCCTTATTACAAAACGTTTAGTATTTTCAGTATGACATAGTCTAGGAGAACTGACAAAAAATGTATGATAACGACATAGCAATCAGTGAAACAGTATTCATAGCCTTAACTTCTAGGATTTAAAGGTTATTTTTAATGATTTGTTTGTGTCGCTAATACGGGTAATCCCCGTTTGTGAATTTGATCGAGGAAGACATACGATTATGCGTATACACGGGGACAAGTCAATATTGACACAACTAAGCCTCTTGACTCGGCAAATAGGCTAATCACTAATTCATATTTGACTAAACGTGAAGACAAATCAGTGACCTCAACAAACAATGATATTTCGCCTTTTGTTTAAACCAAAGCCTTCATAAACAAAATAAAACAGAGGCAAATTACGACCATTAAGTCGTGCCGGAGTTAAGATAGTAGGGATAATAATTATTGATGATGTTTTCCGCGATATAAACAACGATTTTATAGGAAAATAAATAGGAACCTACAGTACCTCCATCTTCATTAAAAAGTCAAAAAAAACATAAAAAATTTGCTGCCGCTAATACTGAAATATTTTGGAAATTATACATCGAAAGTGACTGCTTTTATTATCTACTGCTGATTGAAAACGGGAACTATGAATGCTTTTCAGCCTTTATCTAGTACTAAGACCTGTTTGGACTCTAATTTGTTTTTATTATAAAACTGAGTCCTGCAGTTTGTCTTTATTTTTACTGATTTATGTTATATTTTTTTTTTTTGCAAGAATTAAAATCTAAATTTAAAAAATACTCTGGATAAAACAATTTTTAGCCAGTTGGTAATAAGCATGTTACATGAATCAAGGTACAGCTAAAAAAAAGTCAGCTTTTGAAGAAGTTTATTGAACAATACTTATTGACGTCAAAACCAAGTCTTATTATTAAACACTTCAAGCACGAAGTACATAGGCGGACTTAATGCCATAGACATTTTCTACCAGACAACCCTTGGGCGATGCAGAGACAAACAGTGGTATGTGTAAAACAGAAAAAATAACAATTTATATTATACAGATATGTTAAATACTCTATACTCAAAGAATAGATACACAGATAATGGGGGAAACATTAACGATGTGACGATACTGCTGACTTTTTGCGAAGAAACTCACGAACTTTATGTTTAAAAGATAAACAGTTGGTTGCCATCCTGATTTCTTAGGGAAGCGCATTCCATAATGAAATACACTGGACGAAGAATGATCAAGTCACACATCAGTCCAAACCATCCTATTCATCTATGAAATCTCAAGGCGAGTAAATAAAAGAAGTGTCCAAGTCTACTACAGCCTGTTTGCAATTTAGTATTTGCTACCTGCCTCAATGATGTCACAAAAAGGCCCAGACCATCTCAGTACGCCAAACAAGGTAACAAAGCAAGCAACCCAAATGATAAATAAATTGATCAGTGCCTACGATAACTCTTTTTATTTGCCGCTCACGTCACAATCACAAGGTGATGACTAAAAGGCAGGCTGGACAAGACAAAAAATAAGGAAACTGGCAGGCATTATTAAGTATAAATTGGTCAGCTCTGTGCCTATTATGTCCAGCTAAATTAAATGTTGGTTTATTCTGAGTATTTCAAAATTAAGAATGTTTGTCTAGAACGTAACGTCAAAAGAGTGATATCTGAATGAATGTTGATGGACGGAGAGCGAGAAGATGGCCAAAGAAAAGATGGATGGATTGTGTAAGGAATGATATGAAGGAGAAAGGACTAATTGATGCCGTGACGTCTGATAGGGGAGAATGGACAAAGAAAACGCGTTGTGCCGACCCCAAATCGAATGGGACAAGGGCAAGAAAATAATGATGTCTACAATGTAATCAGGTATCCTTTTTCTATTACTTTTTTCATGAAATAACTGCGAGTTTCAGACTTCTACTATCTACTTTCATCTAACCACACATGTTCTTTCTTTTTCCCATTGTTATCCTAAGCCACGGTATGTCTTTCAAACAACCCGCAAACGCGGCTGGACCCGCAGCCCCGACAGGTCGGGTACACTTTAATCCCACTTTAACGATATTATACGAGAACCCATAGGTACATAATTTAGACACCAAAGTTTAACAGTCGCAAGTTAACACCAACACATTGATTATTTCTGGTGACTTTCACATTTATTTGTTTTTGAGTAAAAACAAGAAAATTGTCTATCATTACTAGGTATATAATGATCCGTTTTGTGACCAAGATTGTCTATTATTTCCAGCTAAATCAAATGTTTGTCTATTCGATTCAGAGTATTTCTAGAATAACAATGTTTGTCGTGGAAGTTATCATGTGCCCTCTTGTTGACACGCGTGATACTGGGGTCGTCGCGAGCGCTGTTGCGTGCTAAGTGATTGTCTTTATTAGTCTTATCTTCCTCCGTCACTCTATTGCCTACTATTACCTACGTAGTCTTATCGAAAGTTTCACTGAACATAGGTTACTAAGAAGTTATCATTTCGATAACAAAATGTTCTTGTATCTTAGTGAAATAAACACGGATATTCTTACTCATCAAGGTCTTGTTCGTTTTGGGGTCAAAAACATTTGTTCTAATCCTGACACGTTTATACTGCTGGTTATCTATCTAAGCAGGTTTCTATACAGCTCAGTATATAATTACGATCAAATCATCAGTAAATCATAGGTTGAATCGAATTTAAATGAATGTTTCGGTTTATAGGTAGGTACCTAACGAAATCAAGGTTACATAAATATAAAAACAATTTTCTTAGAGAAGGCCTTGTTTGTTCGGCCTTCCTTTGTTTGTAGTCGACCTCGTAATTTCTTTTACACTTTTGACAATAATTCCCAATAGGTATCAGAACTTGTCTAAAGTTGTGCGTATATGTAACTGTAAAATAGATAAACAAATGACTTCGATGTATGACGTCCTTCCTTTGTTTGTACCTCGTCGTTTTGACCTCGTAATTCCTTTAACTCTTTACTCAACTCAGCACTTGTCTAAAGTTGTTCCTATGTAACTAAAATAGGTGAGCAAACCTTGCCATTTTAAAACGTCCAAGCTACGCTAAGCGTTATTTTAAACTGCATCTGATTAGAAAAAGAGACCAAGTACTTAGGAGTCGGATTTGCTGACAAAGGAAATTCCGGTATTAAGATCGATAAATAATAAAATGTTCTTTGCATGCTTAATTTGTTTAGTTATTTCAATTTCCCAAGTTTTGGTACAACCCGAACTACCCCTACGGAGATCACAGTGGTGATGTTACAGTCAAACATTACAAGTACAGGATAACAGTTGATAAACAGCAGTCACCTTTGAATATGGAACTTCCAAAAAAGAAAAATTAAGGAAACACCTAAATTTAAACAGTGAGGAAATACCATGGATACAGGGATCCTCAGAAAACTCTAGAAACTTTAAAGATGTTGCATTTGACCCAGATATTGCAATCATATTATGTAAGTCATTAAGTGCAACAAGGTAAGAATATAAAATATTTTATATCTCAGCTACTAAGAATTCAGCAAGGCGTATAATTTACATCGATTCGCCTTACGTAAAAATGCCTGTTACAGCAATTTTATTTACCAAAACAGGATTTAATCATATCAAATGTATCGGAAAGGGTTTGTTTTAAGTTACATATACTGCCTTCCAGAAATAACTGAGCATTTAAAAATATCAACTTTATTTGATACCAAATAAAAAATCTCAAATTTACAAGGTAGACTAACATAAGTACTATACACCCAAAAAGTTAATTAATAACGTAAACATTGTATTTAAAAACGGCTTAACTATTTCCATAAATATTCTGAATAAAATGGCGTTTAACAAAGAAAATCGAGTTTTAAATAAACCATCCCTGTATATATGTTTGTAGCAATATATAAAGTCTTATTAGGATTTGGGTAAGGACTCTGCTGTATGTACCTACAGTTACTTTATCGAACAAGAACCTTCATAATTTCCATACTAACAAAGAACAGTCGTAACTTATTGCAAAACATTGATAAGTTTGCTTGATTTCAACAACAAATTATGTAGATTTGACAAAAGTAAGATGCGGGCGTTTACATTGCCAAAAAAAACCCGCATACAAGTTGCAAAACTACGACATTAAACTATCACTCCAAACTAAATATTTATTACGGTTTCGTAGCATTTGCTCGTATTTTGCATTATCGTTTTCCTCTTTCCGTACAAAACTAAAAGGAAATTCCGGCACTAGACCCTGATTTTTAATACGCCTAATGCCATACCTAACCCTTTTTTGTACGAGACTATTGTCCACGATCCTTATTTTACATAAATCTGGCTGAAATGTAACCAATTAAAGGGTCTGTGTGCTTTTTAAAAGTATTCATTTGTAAGATTGTGTTGTGTAACCCACATATTGTTATGTGGTGCAAACAATGGTTTGTTATGTGTAAAGGTTTCGTTCTTTACTGCACCTGTACGATAAGGTATCCAGAATAAACACATGTATGTTTAATGCGTCGCATTATAAACCTAAACATAGTGCAATAAAATCACTTAACGAGAACATACATGTGATACGCTAGCAAATGCTAAACATTGTTGAGATAATTGTTTACTTAGGTAACTACCTACATAGATCATAAAACACACAAACAATGACGAAGATTTCACATACCACTTAGATAAAGCTCTGATTCATTATAAGCCTATAAAAGTAAATCGGCTTTGTTAGTACACAAGGTTTGTTCTATTTATAAACCTGAACATCCATATTAATAGCCTACTCATCATTGGTCAGTCGTATGGTGGTGCTATGAATACAGATGGAGCAAGGAATTGTACGGCTAAATACGTATGGGGCATTGATGTACATATAATGTGGGTACTAATAAGGTTCTTTTAACCAGAATCTCTGTGCCTACAGAGATTGCCGACTATGTATACCTATACAGAGTTCGTCAGTTTGAACGAAGAACACCTACATCTTCAGAAGAGTATAGCTAACTCATGAAAATATAAAACCTTTTACGACGAAATGTAAAAAATACTATAACACTTCGTAATAGACTTCTATTGAAAAAAATGTGTGATAATCTTTCTGGAATTAGAAAGCAAAATACGTATAAACATCGATTAAAATGAATATAAAAAAAATAGTTTAAAATTATTAAATTGACGATTGACATTTTGTTAGATGAAGAGCATAATCTAGCATAGCTTTCTTTAAAATTAATGATGATTTGAAAACTCCTGTACCTACCTAAACACTTTGTAATCATATAACAGCCACCTAATATTATTAGAATAATAAGGTACTAATAATCCGTTATCATTGAGGTTAAAGGTTGATAACAAAACGACTTGTTTACATACACCAATAAGTAGGTATTTTTCAAAGAAAAACATATATTCTAATTACTTTAATAGGTACTCTCTGTAGGTTTCGCCTGTTTACTCCTAAAATCATATGCACATTTTCCTTCTTTTTTATATTTCCTTCCGTCAAAAAAACTTTTAATTCATTAAACAATAATACAATCTATAATATCGTATATACACTACTAGCTGTTCCCCACGGTTTCACCCGCGCTGCTCAGCACCTGTTGGTCGTAGCGTGATCTTATATAGCCTATAGCCTTCCTCAAGAAATGGACTATCCAACACTAAAAGAATTTTCCAATTCCAACCAGTAGTCCCTGAGATTAGCGCGTTCAAATAAACAAACAAACAAACTCTTCAGCTTTATAATATTAGTATAGATTAGTATAGATCTGTGCCCTGCGGTCTCTAGCGTGATGTTAGTGGTCCAAAACCATTTTTGCATTATTGCCTTTCTAATGAATCGAATATAGTTAGAAACAGTTTTTATATTTTCAACATAAATTATTCTTTTATTATCCTACAACGTACAATAACCGAGACTAATGACTATCTTAAGTAAATATCTTGCAGAATACTTGCTCTTTTAAGACAATACTTGCTTGTTTTCCTCAAAGCATTGTTGGAGCAAGGCCAGCGGTTTTGTCAAACGTCAGACCAGTACACAGCACCAAATTAGCCATACCAATAGGTTATGACCTCATATTCAATAGCAAGGTTATTGTACGATTCAAAATAATTATCAAGAAACAACTGAATTATGCAGTAGTTTTTTTTTAAAGTGAAACTTATTACATCGTATCAAACTTTTTCGTCTGTGTGTTGCATGTCGCGTGACGGTCGGCCTCCGAGTAGGGACGTCTAAATGTCTATAATGTGAAAAAAGTTTCACTTTTACCGTATACATCATAAAACCACACAACCCTTTTTTTGTTTCACTAAATTATGTTACCTACCTATGAAAAAATATAGTTTATGAAATCTGTTCAATAGTGTGAAATTATAGGCGTACTACCTCCTTAGTGTCAAAGAGTGATAGTATATAGTCTAGTGCCGTAGCGTGATAGTCTATTAAAGTTTTGCCAACGTGATACACAATTTCTTAGTTAGAACCGACATCCTAAAATGATCCCTATGCAACATTTAGAGACTCCTAACACTTGTAGTTTACCAAAATTTCGTGATGAGTGATTTTCCCTTTTTAACCGACTTCAATAAAGAAGGAGGTTCATGTTCGACTGTATTCTTTTCCAATTACTCTGCCAACTGTGAATTATTTTCGTGTTCTTAAGCATATATTTCCGAGGTGGCCCCATTTCAATTTTAACCATATTGCTTGGGTAGTTTATTAGTTATCGTCTATAATACATTTTATTTTTTTATTTTAGGTCCTTATGATGATCTGCAAATTTTAATATGTTTTAGTAATAATGGAAAACGAATATTCAATTTCAAAATTGTGTGAGATATCATTATAATTAAAAAAAAAACTTGAAGTTGTTTTTTCTAGCAAAAAGTTTTATATAGGTTCATTATATAGATTCCTGCTACAACTAACATCTTGTCTACATCGAACCCTGACTAATGTTAAGATCGCAGCCAGATTGTATAATCTCTTGTATACAACGAACCCTGACTGATGATCACAGTCAGAGTGTATAATCTTATTTTTCCTTCTACCCACATAAGAGTAACACATACAGTGCTCGTTAAAATGTGAATCGGCCTTTAAATAAATTAATTGCATCCGCCGTGCCCGCTTATTCAGACGAAACTAAATCACGAGAAAAGAGTCAAGTAATTGGTAATATTCATACAAATAACAAAGTTTTATCTAGAACATCGGAATGAAAAGCTGTTTTTTTTTAATAAGTTTGTTTTGCCAAACGACATTGAGCAAGTCCGATGATTAATACCTCGTTCTTCGTACCTTCTCTGTAGGGGAAAAGGGGAAGGCCTGCCAAGCTTTGAGGCAGTGAGTAATAAACTGCTACCCTACCATGACGTCTTAAAACAGAACTTATTCCACCATCTCTTTCTCACACAGGAATAAGAACTGCTATAAGACGTCATGGTAACCCTTCTGGTGTTATCAATACCTCATTTGTGTGTTATAAGAGTGAAATTTTCTAAGTTAACGATGTTATTATTCTTATCGAGGTTTATATAACTCTTACAGGCATTACTGTAGCGTTACAGTTATGCAAACTGATCGTACTGAGATTATTTTTTTAGTAAACAAATGAGCCCTAGCTTGCTCGTATTTTTTTGAAGTTCAGGGCCATACCTGTTAGACAGATTTTGATATGTTTTGGTAGGTAAATGTACATAAATAGGTGCGAATATGATTGATGCCTTACTAAAAAATATATCCAAGTTATCTAGTTGAACGCTACTTTAATAATTTTATGTAAGACTAGAAATAATTATAAAAAGCGGGCCGCTTAGTTTTAGTGAAAACCATCTGATATCTATAGATAAAATCTATGACAAATCAAGTGAATTCTTAGGATTTATTCTATACATAAAAAAATCGAATAAGAAACTTCGAAGACTTGCGAAACTGTCTAACAAAAAAAAATTCGCTAAATACATAAAAATATATCGCTTAGCAAAACAAAAATCATACTTACATTCCCTGACATAGCTCTTGCTGTTGTAGTAGCAGACAACTTTGTTGGTCACAGGGCCAACGGCGCCGGCTATAGCCAAAAAACCGGCTAAGACGATTAAAATATTCATGATTAAATAAATTACTATACTAAATGACTGATCACCACGGCGAGTATGTGGCGAATGAGGCTTGGTCGGTCAGTCTCGACTGCCGAGCTCCACCGCGCTTACGAGATGTGGAAAGGTCAAAGATTAAGATGACCGCATCGGTCTTCGCCGAATTTATCTGTTGTTGTTTTTAACCTCTTTTACTCGAAGAGAAGATAAACAAGTTGCCTACACATATTGCTTTATTACTTATTAATACAATATTATGGGTACACATCAAGGAACATATTTACTCTAAGGAGGTACACATTAGTACCTATTTGACATGTTGTACTGTTTCCTTTTCAAAAGTTATGCATTCACTAGCTTTTGCCGGCGGCTTCGCTCGCGTTAAATTCGGGGTAACACAGTTCCCCTTTCCTGATTTACCTGTAGTTGTTGCCCTTGCGCCTTATTATAATAGCAATGCTAAGTTTTCCCTTTCCTTCTCTCTTTCTCCCTCATATGTCAATCTTTTTTTAAATAAATATCCTATGTCCTCCAAATTCATCAAAATCGGTTTAGCCATTAAGGCGTGAAGACGTAACAAACAAACAAACTCACTTTCGCTTTTATAATACATATTAGTAAGGAAACCGACTATTACTGACCCACTGTGCGAACACTTCTTCTCATACAGATGCTTGATGACCTCAATTCATGGGTACGTAATTTTCAGGTGAAAGTTTACTCTTGATTTTTCTCCAGAATAATTTTAGTGACAATAAGCACTTCCCCTATTACTAGTTGTTTCGGGTATGGCTGTTTGTTTATGTGAGTTTTAATGTTTGTAAACGCACCCACGAAGCAGGAGATATTCCTAAAGTAAGGCATAGTTGAAAAAAAAAAACAAACACATTCAAATAATATGTAATTCACACTTGATTCGAAATAAACTAGTGGAGGTATAATTCTGTCACATAATCTTTGACAGGCCAAGCTCGATGATGTCATAGTGCTAGTAAAAATGAATTCATTTACATAACGAAATACATAATGGACGGTACGCGTCGGATGCAAGCCTCAGCTCCATAGGTATACGGTTGTCAAACTGGTTGTTTCACATGATCCCAAAATCATGTTTAACTAGTTTTTTTTTTTATATTTTAATCATAGCAGCTCGTGGCTCAATAATAGCAGCCGCTCGAGTCGATCTTTAGGTTAAGCCGCGCTTGCCTAGGTTGGTCTGTGGATGGGTGACCACCCATTACATTCGTTTCGGAAAGCACGTTTAGCCTTTGATCCCGGCTGTGATTTGTAGAACTTTGACAGTCGTTACAGGTAGTCAGTGTTCCGAAATTCTGACAACCAGTCTTACCAAGGGGTATCGCATTACCTAGTACTAACTGGGTTGTGGAGGTCAGATAGGGTTTCGCTCCATTTGAAATACTTATATTCAGCTGCATCCGGTTAGACTGGAAGTCGACCCCAACATAGTTGGGAAAAGGCTAGGCAGATGAATCATAACAAGAACAATGGGCAAACTCGCTAGTGAGCTATACAATGTGCTATCCATAAAAAGAAATGGTACTGGGCAGCAGGGAGCAAGGGGTTGTTGCTCTTGCACACCCCTTTCGGGAATGAAAATGCGCAGATATGTTTTTTTTTATGTTTCGTTACTTTGATGAAAACTAGGTGTCTAGGTGGTTTTGGATCGAAATTCCTTATCACGCGTTGCGAAAGGGGGTTAGACGGAAAAAATTAAGACCAAAAGTTGTAACGACACTTTTTGCTATAGTTGTGAGCCGTGCGGCGTGCGCGTGTTTCTCTCTCTCTCTCTCTCTCTCTCTCTCTCTCTCTCTCTTTCAGAGAAAGCAAGACAGTTAGTTTCGTTTCGTCTTTCTATTTCGCATTGAATTTATTCACGCATTCTTATTTTTTTTTGTTGAGTGTATACAAGTTTTTTGTACATAATAAATAATAACTTCGTCCCATCCGGGTGTCCTGGACACCTCTCAAGTTTTTTATTAGAACGGGTATTCACCAATTCCCTTCCGATCCTCCAAGAACGGGGGTGACTTCTCCTTGAGGATTCCGTACAAACTGCCATATCTTTTGATTGCATAGGCTTGGAGGATTGTTTTTAGCACAGTTCCAAGCAACAACCGATTTGAGTAGGTATATGGTTTTAATTTCAACTCGATACCTCTACACGTTTCCGAGATAAACGGTCGTGACAGACAGACGGACAACAAAGTTATCCGGGTATTAGGATTAAAGGATATTACGGTTTTTTTTCTTTTTGAGGTACACCCCTAAAAAGACTTTAACTGAACTAAAAACTATTACAAGAAACTAAAAAACAATCCTGCCAGCGGCCATGATTATGCTATTTTTTAGGTTTTAATGAGTGCCCTTTTTTATTTATTTAAATGTGCATATCAACACGTCCGCGCCCTATTTAATGATAAAAGTGATTTATTATAAACAAGGCAAAGGTCAGTGGGATCGATACCGTAAGTAGGTAATTGTGTGCTGCAACAGGGACTGTGGAAAATTTAGGCCTCGGGGAATCCCAATTTTCATAGTGCATTGTACTTTTAATAATTAAGAATTGCTCATCTTGGAAAACAATCTTACTTCTTATAATAATAATAGCCAATGGCTTAATTGCCAAGAGCCTGGACCAGCACCTGTGGAAGCTCTCGTTAGGCAGCTGGATCAAGGGTTTGATGAAGAAAGCGGCACTTCTGGACACGGCTCGTATCGTTAGGAAGTTCCTCTCTCTAGAGCCCTGACTGCCGGTAGCTTGGAATCTGTTCCCGATACCGGTGGGTTAATTTTATATATTTCAAATGTTTTTTATTTAATAAAAAATAAGTATAAGTAATACAAAAATTAATAAACGAAATAATAATACCAGCCTTTACTGTCCCACTGCTGGGAAAAACGCTCTTCTTAAACATAGAAGGTTCGAAGAGATCTCCACGCTTGCTGAAAACGAGTTGGCGATTTTAGACTTAAATTATAGGTTACCTTACGATATTTTCCTTCATCGCTGTTTGTGATGTCTTAGATAAACTTTTGAAAGCACGTTTTAATTGAAAATACTACAACCCTTGGATACTAATCCTTCATCATCTGCCTAGCCATTTACCACATATATTGAGGTCGGGTTTCAGTCAAAGAGGATGCCGCTGACTGCGTGCCTGACATCCACAACCCAGTTAGTACTAGGTAATACGATACCCCTTGGTATAACTGGTTATCAGACTTTCGGCACACTGACTACCTGTTGTAACTATTGTCAAATATCTACAAATGACGGCCGGGACCAACAGACGGACAACTTTATTTGCTTAAGGTACTACTGATCCAATTTAACATAATTTTCTTATGTCCATATGGATGATTTGCTAATATTTTAGTAACAATGGAAAATGAATAGGCACTCGACAAAAATGATGTGATGATATAGGTATTATCATTATACCATAACTAAAAATACTCAAATAAAAAACTTTCTGTAAAAAAGTCGGTGGCATAAAGTCAAAGAAAACAACAAAAGTCACCGACTTCCGGAAGTAAAGTTATTTTCTATTTTTATTTTTTGGAAGCCGGTTTTTTGTTTCTACTACAGTGGACTAACTGGCTCGATTCAGGAGTCTGCTCGTTTTAGCTAGTACGTACTAACTACTATAAGAATTAGATACGGAAGTTTCAATTATTAACGTAATATAGCCCTACCCTATGTATGTACTTGGAGGTACCTCCTACGCATAGCATAGAACATTCCTACAATGTTTTTCAACAGCTAGCACGACTAAGCTAAGTGGTGTTAACAATAGATCTTAGTCATGCTACTGGATCGCTATTGATCAATTTCTAGATGTAAGTACCTAACTTGTATAATCTAACAAGCGTTATGTGCGGGAATTTCCCAGTGAAAAAATAGGCGAACTGTCATACAAACTCTTTGTAAAATAACCTATTTGAAGAAATAATTAAAAAAAAACATTCTAATACCTCTTCACCTACACGTCGTTGAAAAGGTACTTTTGAAGACCTAGTAGATTCGGTTGCGCCTACGCTGTCAGTGGATGAAATAAATAGACAATAACACTACCGTAAAACAAGAACTTCGTACGTACCTAGGTACCTATTTGTTTTGTTAGGCAAGATGTAGGCACAAGCATTTTATTTTCGTAGAAATACAGCTATACGATCTCTCTCAATGTGTTGTGCACCAATGATTAAATACACCTTCCGAATTGAAACAGCTGAATTTTTAAACGTCTATAGGTATCATTATTACGCATACTAGTTGCTCTTTTTCATGTTCCATCGTTAGTCCGTTTCGAGGAATAAAATTATTTTAAATAGGTATTTTTAATTGTTTTCCTTAGCGCACCTGCGTTTCGAAGAATACTTTTGTTTGGTGAAGTCCGTGCGGTTCAAAGTTGGTGCGCTTCCAGGAATACTCCTCGTAGGTACCTTCACATAAAAGACAAAGGAACGTACATCATAAAAAGGTGGTAAATAGGTTTTTATTTTAAAGTACCTACGCAATCAGAATTAGCACACTCAATAGCTGTCCTTTTCTGGCAGACCGTGGGTAGACCATTGAATGTGCTCTACATGATTGTGTCCATATATTCTTTACCATAATGTAAACTTTGCAATTCTTTTATCTGTACACCGTCCAGATAAAAGAAAACAATTTATCTACCTACATACTAAGTCAAGTAGTTGTTATGCAAACGGTACCTTATGTTTTAACTGTACTAGCGCCATCCTACGTTTATTAATCGAAACAGAAGACTTAAATTTTAACTATTGAACAAGAGATGGCGTTATTGCTAACATTAACATACAAAATGAGAAACAAACTGTACCTACAGTTCTGATTTTACTCCAAAATTAATATTTAAACTTAATAATTCTGATAGATTACCGAATCTTGTATATTTATTCTAAAATAGTCGATTGTAACTGATCCAAACAAAATTAAAATCGACTAATTCCGCTCTTAGAACAACACATGGTTGATCTTTTATCTGTATGGATGGAATTTTCTTAATGATTTTAAACCAACAAAATCGACGACAGTTTTACTTAACCAACGAAGTTTTTGTAGTTGCTATATTTTTAAGCACCACTATTTCATTAATAATTCATTAAGAAGCTTGAATTCCGGAAAACATACGAATGAATTACGCACTACCAGAAGCGCATAAAAGGGCACAGCTTTTTAACAGCGCCATCCCGAACAGTCAGCATAAACTAAGCGTGAGCACATTGTACTTATTACGCTGCAGGTTCTACTACTGGTTACAAGATGGCGCAGTAAATAGTAACATGGAAAATTTGTAAAATTCAGGTAATACTGTGAATTGACGAAAGGTCTTGGATACTGTCTTAGCAATAATTTTAAAGATACAATAGTGCTGATTTTCAGCCTCAGTACACAGAACGAGTGACAAATCAAGCTATTACATTTATCGTGTAACATAGCCTCGCTTTGTACAATTTATCGTACAAACAGAGATCCCCATAGGTTTTATATACTTTGTTGCTTAATTAACGCCATTTTAAAGTAAACAAAAATCCGAAACTTAACAGCGCTGAAATATCGGAAGCTCATAAAAAAGAAATCACGAAAGATATCCCGTCTTTGCCCCTGTGAAAGTAAAAATATAGTAAGAAACCGTAAAATATTATTGTACTAATAACAAAAACTCACTATAACATGGGAAAAGTGACTAAAAAGATATTGTATTAGGATATTGCTCTCGGCTCAAACTCGGACTCAGTATCTGGGGGTCTACTCTCTTTCTCCGAAACGTAGTTATGTTTGTAACCCTACTCTATATCATTTTGCGTGAATTAGTGTAGATTTAGAAAATTTTAATGTCAAATAAACTTCGGACGTCCGAAATTTCGAAATGAATGAAATGAAATGAAACCGTGGTAGAAAACGTTTGAAGTTTCGGCCGCAATTTCGTTTTACGTAGAATTAGAGTAGACCCCCGGGTACTTTAAATACTTACGGCTTTTTTCTAAGGATTGCGATATTTTCATATTTTAAATCATTATGAATAACTGCATTGATTGTAGTATTTCTACATCTCGTTACAATACAATTACAATTTAAATACAAATACATTTTTTATTTCAAAATAATTTCTTAACTATAAGTACCTACGCACAATAAGTACGCACTCGGAACAAATATTTGTATGGCCTAAAATAACTACAGATTGTCAATTGTTTTTTGTTTTACTATTTCCACATATTTTTTAAACTTTGCCTCACACTAAGAATTTTTCCTGTATTGTGGGTGCATTTACAAACATTTAAACTCACATACACAAACTACCAAAAAGCAAAAAATAATTGACAATCTGTAGTTTGGTTACCTCTATTGCTGACTGCTATTAACGTTAGTGAAAAGCGGATATGAATGCTGTGTATAGTTTTGTTAGAAAATCGGTGGTAGATAATATTTTAAAAATTTATATTAACAAACTTCTGATAAGCGTGCTGAAACTAAGGGTTTTCAAGCGCATGTAGTAGTAGAATTCATATATTTTGTCAACTTCATAAAAGTTTACGATGTTTATTGGTTTTTATCGGTGTAATTGAAAAGGTTTAGGTATACCTATTAGTTTATTTTGATAAGAGTTAGTAGTACTAAACTAGCTGTGCCCGACATGCTACATACCCTAGGCCCTAGACCCTACCTAAACGCCTATCCTATCCTGCCTGCCTACCTTCCCTCCCAACTACCAAGGTAGGGTAGGTGACCCTACTTACCTATGTACAGACGCCTGCACATCAAGCTACTACAATCTGTCAGATTTCTTTGATAGATTTTCGACTTTATTTCTAAAGTATTCAAATTAAGGTTCAAGGTTCATTGGGAAAAATTGACAGTTTCGGGTAGCTTGACCTGCAGGCCTGGTCTGTACCTACCTACCTACCTATCCTACCTTCCTATCCTACCCTACTACCTGCTTTCCAACCTATCCTAACTAAATAACTAACAAAACGTCGCGTCGTCAAAGTTTGAATGAAACCCATTTTACATTTTTTTTTTCGAATATTTTTATTCTGCTATTCAGAGGCAGATCGAACAAATGAAAAACCATGAAAATCGGTCTAGCCGTTATTAGTGTTCGAACAAGCCGACTTAGTTTAATAAAATATGATGTTTAAAGTATCAAAATAAATGTCTGTGGCAATCTCGTAGTCTTAGATTATAAACTTCAATTATTTATATAATTAATGGGTTCCAATTTACCAAATGGAGAATGGAATCACAAACTGAGAATTTACAATATTAATTGCGTCTGTAACCATTTAAAGAATTTCAACGTTACTATGTAAATTAGGGACCATCCATAAATTACGTCACACGTTAAGGTGAAACAAAAATAATCCCTCCCATATTATGTGACAACGGGGTGGGAGGGGTTCTAAATTTCATGACATCACATTTCAATTTTTTTTATAATCTAAGTATTAAAACACTGCGGACCTGTGGACGGTGAGCAATGGGTAGCTTACCGTCCGTCAGTCTATTGTCGACAGGCCGTGTCGATGGCGCGTTTGTGTTCACGCGCGCCTCAAAGAGATGTCAGCAAGGCAGAACGGCTTGCCTGAGCCTCCGCTTGCCGGAGTTGCGGGTTTTTATTTTAATTTAGAATGTTCACTCTTGACGTCAATCTCGGATGATGGTAAGCGACAGATGAGGTCTACGATGGAGCGAGCGAGCCCAAAGATGCCTATTAAGTCTTGTTTTGAAGGCAGACGGGTCGTATGTAGTAGGGAACACAGAAGCCGGCAGAGAGTTCCACACCTTGGCCGTGCGCACAATAAATGTTGAGGAAAAGTGCTTAGTACGACAAGACGGTATATCGACCAAGTGCGGGTGGTACCCTGCCGTGCGTCTGGTAGCCCGGTAGTAAAACGGAGATGGTGGGATCAGGTCATGGAGCTGCAGCGCACACTCTCCGAAGTACAATCTGTAGAAAACCGACAAGCTGGCAACGTTACGCCTGTGCGCCAGGCTATGAAGCTTGGACGCAAGCATCTCATCGCCTATGAGCCTTTTGGCTCTGCGTTCCACCGAGTCGAGTGCAGTGAGCTGGTATTTTGCCGAGCCATCCCATAGGTGGCTGCAATACTCCATACAGGAACGGACTTGTGCTTTATACAAGTTACAAAGCTGTCCAGGTGTGAAGTATCGCCTCACCTTATTTAGGATGCCCAGCTTTTTAGCTGCAGTCTGTGCTTTTGACTCGACGATCGCCCAAGCGCCCAAGCCCAAGAGCTCCAGACGGTCGGTAATGGGTACAGATGTACTTCGGAAAGTAGAGGATAAATTAAATGGGCTCCTTTTGGCTGAGAAAAGATAAGCCTGTTTTTTCTGAGCGTTGAACTTGACCAGATTGTCATCACCCCATTGGGAGACAAGGTTTAAGGTCAAATTCATCCGCTTAACCATGGCCTCTCTAAGAGCAGCTATCTCATCCCTACCGGCTTTTGCACTGGAAATTTATCTCTCTGAGACTGTGCTGTCATCGGCGTACCCAGATACCAGGCGGGTTGTTCGAAAGAGATACCACGGCCCCGGAACGTAAAAAAAATGTGTTAAAACACGAACTTTAAACTACTACATTTCTATAACAAAAAAATGGAAATAAAACCGACTTCGGAACCACTGTGTTCATCCAATAATTTCCTTATATCATTATCTTCTTATGATTCTGATAAACCAGCCATTTTAGATCTCCTTATCCCAATTCAAAATAAGTTGGCCAAGCAACTGTTCTTCTTCCATATTTGTCTAAAACTCGTCATTTTAAGTCACCCCACCGACCGGCGCTTGAAACCTACTTAAATCAACTAAAAAAAACTAGCTAGAGCTACGTAGGATAAGTAACACCATGATTTAACTGACAATAAATGATCTAAGCAGGTACATACCAGCTACTTACCTAGGTTATAAATTGTCACCTTTTTTGCGAATGGGGAGTCATCAAATAACTTCGCCCGCTCTGGATGGATCGACGGGGGAGTGTCACACTTTTACTTACTAAAAACCCACCCATGTTCATTCTTTTGTCCTTTATATTCCGGGGACGCGGAATCTCTTGCGAAGAACTCGCAACCAAAGGGAGGGGTGGCCCTGGAAGGCACTTCTGCAAATAGTATAGCTACTTGATGACCTGAAAGAGTCGCAGGAAACTAATTCATGTATGATTCGAGAGTAACAATATTGGCAGAGTTATTTACATCTCATAATCACGTTGTAGGTTGTAGGTATGACATACCTACGTCGTGATAATGAGGTATTAAGTAGATCAATAGGTCATTATTATCGCTCACTTTTATTATAAGTAGGTAAGTCAGAAATGCAATAAGTAATAAGAATCTTTCGCTTCCTTTTACTCCTCATCCATCATCCTCAAACCTACCACATGTTCGTTTTAGAATGCATTTCGAAAATCTCATTATTTATTTTCTCTGTAATATTATAAATATATATATATATATATACTACTCTGTCAAGAAAGTACCGGGAAAAGATCAATAATACACAAAATGTCTATTATTCATCCAAATTTATTTTATCACCTTCAAAGTATGCTCCTTTAGAAACGATACACTTGCGCCAACGAATAATCCATTCACCAAAAAATTTTTTAAACGCTGCTTCCGGAATTGAGTTCAGTTCTCGCCGCGTATTCTCCTTTATGTCTTCTATAGATTGAAAACGGGTGCCACGAAGTGGTAATTTGAGTTTAGGAAAAAGAAACAAGTCAGCAGGAGCCATATCTGGTGAATATGGTGGTTGCTGGATGGTATTTGTTGAGTGTTTGGTCAAAAATTCGTTCACAATGATAGCCTTGTGCGAAGGCGCATTGTCGTGGTGCAAAATCCAAGAATTTTCTTTCCACAAATCTGGCCCTTTTCGTCGAATTTGCTCTCTTAAACGCCACATAACGCTCAAATAATATTCTTTATTTACCGTTAGACCTTCCGGTAAGAATTCAGAGTGCACAACACCGCGATAGTCAAAGAAAACAGTCAACATGACTTTGACTTTTGATCGACTTTGGCGTGGTTTTTTCGGTTTCGGTTCAGTTGGAAGGCGCCACTCCGAAGCTTGTTGACTAGTTTGCATGTCAAACTCGTAAACCCACGTCTCGTCACCAGTAACAATGCATTTCATGAATGTTGGGTCCGAACTGACTCGTTCTAGCATGACCTCAGCGACTTTCATGCGATTGAGTTTTTGGAGAAAATTCAGATCTTTTGGGACTAGCCGAGCAGCAACATGTTTCATACCCAAATGATTAGTTACAATGGTACGGATCGACTCGTGAGATACAGAAAGTTCGGCGGCTATCTCTCTCAGAGTTGAATGGGGATTTTCAGTCACTATTTTCTTCACTTTTGCGATGTTAACTTCAGTTGCAGACGTTGACGGCCTACCAGAGCGAGGCAAATCTTCCATCACATCTCGACCGCTTTTGAACGCTTTGAACCACTCATAAGCACGAGTTTTTGATAAAGTCGATTCACCGTAAGCCTTCTGTAACATTTTCAGTGACTCCAAACACGAAATTCCATTGGCGATGCAAAATTTAAGACAAACTCTTTGTTCGATATTTTTGTCCATTATGAAATTCGCAATACACACTATATATGATATTACTAAAACCAGCACTGTATTTAATATAAATAACAGATGCAACTCAAACTCCGCGCCAAAATGGAAAACAGTTGTGCCAATCTAACAACTACAAAAAAAAAACAAAAAATTTAATTTGGAACCATAAACAAATCATCCATTCCCGATACTTTTTTGATTGAATGTATATATATATATATTCGTTATTCGACTTAGACTCTTTTATTTTTTTATGAAATTTTGTTATTATACCTATTCCTATATACCTACCCATTTTAATGACACACGGAACCATTAATTTGTGCCTTAGGTACTAAGGCCCGGTTCCAATAAACATAAACGATTCGTTTTACTTACGGATAAGTAGTAGTATTTTGACATAACTACGTCTCGTAGAAAATACTACTATCCGTAAGCAAAACGAATCGTTTTTTGTTTATTGGAACCGGGCGTTATTATAATGATTTTCAAAAATCACACTGCAAGGTAAGTAATTTTTTTTGTCATTTCCTCGAATGTTTGACAACCAGTTTTACGAAGGAGTATCGTACCTATACCCAGTTGTTGAATGGGTATGGAAGTGAGATAAGCAGTCGCTCCATGTAACTGGGAGTCAGCAGAATCCGGTAAGGCTCGAAGCCGACCCCAACATAGTTAGGAAAAAGCTATTCAGATGGCCATAGTTCTTCGTCACTGTTCTGTCCAGTTTTTGTTACTTTGTCACTTATATAGGTACCTAATGCTAAAAATTGACTTGATTGCGAGCAACCGCAACTGTTTCGTTTGTTTCCCTCCCCCTGCACATCGCTTACTGATTTTTCTCATATTACATAAAATTGTGGTCCAGGTGGAAGTGCTTGCACTCAGCATAGACTTTTAGCATTATGCGAATAATTGTACAGACATTCTTAGGGGTAAAAAAGTTTGGAAATGACCTTTTCCAGGACCCTATTCGATTGATCCTTATTTCCAGAGACATCCTGTATGATGATTGCCACATAATACTTATTTCAGATTCGCTAACAATGCACTATGGTTATAAAAACACAGTTTATTAATAAGAGTCAAGGTTATATTTAATCCCAAGATCTACAATATTATTGGTACAGTACAGGTATATTGACCATACCTATTGTATACTTTGAATGCACTAAACTATCATTAAAAAATTTCGAATTTGGCTTCCTTATAATCAGTCCACTTATCTTCCTGCTTTATTCGTCGCTCCGCTGCTCTGCTGGTGACCCCTTCGTGTTCCACCCTGTTCGCGCTGCTAGCACCATCGTGTCCACACTACTACCAGTCCATGGTTTCATCCACTACAATATCCTCCAGGTTGTTCCAGACCTAAAGTATCTTTCCACAAGACGTTCTCGTCAACTTTATCGAATATTGAGTATTGATATGACCACATAGATAATAAGATATGACAATAGATTAAGTGATTAAAATAGTAACTTAGCCTTTGCTACTATGTTACTATCTTGATGGAAGTATGAATGCAATTAGCCAGCCGTTCTATGCTCGAGTTCATCATTGACAGTCATCTCCCTAAGAGATCGTTCTACAGCATCTTCGACTATATTCATCAAGTTCTGAACATGTATTTTACCCATTTCATCATTGGGTTCTTCCTCTTGTGTCCTCTTCTTCAGCAATGCTTGCACCATCTCCTTGGTTACTCCTTGTTTGTTAGTAACTCCAAACATTTTGTTGAAACGTTTGTGGATCGTTATAGGTATATCCTCATCTATTACTTCATAGATGTATGGATCCATAAAGTCGAGGGATCCATCCAAGTATTTGCTTGTTTTTGGATGCATTGATATAATCTCCTCGGTTACTTTTCCGTAGCGGATCATGTTGTTAATCTTCGCATAGCGGAGTTTGATACCGATCCACTCTTGTTTGCATACTTTCTCTGAAATAGAAACAAAAATAATTCACTATAGGTACTTACAAGTACATAGATATTAAAATCTACTCGTTTACCTAGTTAAATAACATCTTAATGTAGGGAGACTTTATTCGCAGGGTCAGTATTTAACTTGGTTTTACGCTACTTTTGTATTGTTCGCCAAGTGCAGATATCATAACTAAGTATATTGCATAGGTACGCAGCCCGGCAGTACGCACATAAGATGAAAACAACACATTGTAATAATATAATGAAGAGCTTGCTTCGTAGTTTCTTACTAGTAAACAATAACAAAGCAGATAAATAGGTACTTACGCGGTTTGCGGATGTCTCGTGCGATCCTATCCCAGGCGGTAGTCTGGGCGGCCTTGTACTGGGTCGGGGTCATCATGATGTCCCTGATATACGTAATAGGATGACGTTGCACCATCTTCATCACATCCTGCTGGAATAGCGACCAGTAGTTTTCCTCTGGACCGATCTTCTTCGTCATTTTCGAATTACTTATTTCACTTTAGTCGTAAATTTGGGTTACGTCTTACTTCGGACAGCGAAACGTGGGGAGTGAAGCTTCGAAAACGATCAATATTTGCAAAACTGCGCAGCATCGGGCGCTGCGGCAGGCGCGCGCAACCCCTTATTCCTTCTACGCATCCTCAAAGGGTGCTGAGAATAGGTTTGTATGTTGAGTCCGTTATAAGGAGACTCACATATTGGCAAGCGGAAGCGGGTCACCATAGAGCGGTAATTTTGAAGTAGGTACCTAAGTATTTTTGTACAAGTCTTGACAGACAGACTGACGGACCACAAAGTGATCCTAAAAGGGTACCGTATTTTCCTTTTGAGGTACAGAACCCTAAATAGAAAGGAAGAATGACTGAACCGAAGAAAAAGTCGGTAGGTATGTAATTAATGGAGAAATCGGTGTAAATGCATAAAAATCATAGAGACATTTTAATGAACTTCATCTGTTTTGAAGTCGGTTGATTAATAAAATAGGCTAAGAAATTTTCTACTTGCGACCTTGGAATTTTTAACTAAGTGGGACATTTCCGCGCTTAAGCTTTTCACGGACCGCTCCCACCGCTCAATGGAAACAGCTTATGAACCAGGATATTAATACCTATATTTAGAACTGCCAATTTCACGATGCCATCACAGAATACCACCGCCC
This sequence comes from Ochropleura leucogaster, assembly GCA_958449745.1. Classification (NCBI taxonomy): domain Eukaryota; kingdom Metazoa; phylum Arthropoda; class Insecta; order Lepidoptera; family Noctuidae; genus Ochropleura; species Ochropleura leucogaster. Next base: position 12,171,939 of record OY288200.1, read on the forward strand.
ACCCTATCTTGTTGTTGTTTGTTTTGCATGATCATACAATTACTAGGTAGGTACGCCGTTTTATTGAATTTTGTTTTGGTAATTCTGAAGTACGTAAGTGAGTACTTCAGAATTACCAAAACGGTCAAAAGGGTCTAGTTTAAGTTTCGCGTAGTTCAGAATTTAAATATTATATAAATTTTGAAGTAGGTACGCGAAATTTTAATTAGAGCCGACAGACAGCCGGGGTTGCGGGTCCCTGCTGAGATTGCGGGTTGTTCGAAAGAGATACCGCGGCCCCGGAGCGGCGGAAGTTATTTGATGATTTCACACCCCAAAAAAAACCATATGACAGGTTTTCCGTAACCTATCAATCAATAGTAGGTTCCTATTGTATCTATCAGTTTTAAATGTTGTATTTATAATATCCAAATCTTTTTTTCTAATATGGGCCTAAACCTGAAATAAATGAATTTGAATTACAACCTAAGTATAATTTTTACATATAGGTAGTATTTAATCGGACAAAGCGCAAAGGTTTAAGACAACTAATAACAAGAGGTGTGAATGATCGAGAGATTATGAGACAAAAAACATAAGTTGAGCCATCGCTGTATATATTAATTCGTGCGCAACCTTAGGTCAACCATTACCTAACGCAACAACCATTACAACGGCAATACGGGCCTTAGCTAACACTCAATGTGTTGGCTAAGTCACGCTTTACCGTTATATTTAGTTAGAAAATGAACTAAAACTAATGCATATCGCTAATCGATCACGGTGGAAGATGACTCCTCATCTCTGGGAGCGGGAGTGTCAGATTCAGTGGCGTAACTATAGGGTAGGCAGAAGAGGCCGCCAAGGCAGAAATATTTTTTCTTATTATCACTACTAAGTGGTTTATTAAAATTAAACTAAGTACAGCGTGACAACTTTAACTGATAAATGAATTAGCCACGGGCCCCAGTTGGTATAGTTACGCTACTGGTCAGATTTATCCTGATTAGAAATCATCCATGTTCTTTCTCTTGCTCTTTGTGTTCCGGGGCTGCGGTGTCTCATTCGTACTAACCCGCAGCCCACGCTGGAAGCCCTACTAATGGTCTCTTGAATATTAGACAGGGTGGAAAGTTTTAACGAGACGGTATCTTATCCGTTGCAGCTTAGTAGCACAGTATGTGTCGCTGCCACTGGCCACACCCGAACGATCACAGTCGATCCGTGGGGCTCAACGCGTGTTTAAATGTAAGTGCATAGCTCATCAAATTCCGACATTTGTATGTTTTTGACTGCCTCGTTAGTGTAATGTTCGCAAGCACGACTACTGAGCATAAGGTTCTGTGTTTTATTACAGGGCCGGGCACTGTTATTACGTTTCTCAATCAGGAATTTCTCAGGAAGTTAATGGCAATAAGCTCGCGCCCTATTATATGCCTACCTTTCCTTAGATCCCTCTCAGCAACCGAAACCTACAAGTATTTGGATATTTCGAAAGCACTGGCATGGGTACAGTTGACATGTCATATATGTCGGCTATGCCACCGTCTGGGCGAGTCAATCCGTCACATTCTTTCCGGGTGTTCTAGTCTTGCTAACGGAGAGTACCTACTTCCATCGACACAACCTAGATAGCCAGGATTATCCATCAGAAACTTCCCCCAACTAGCTTTGTGGAATCGAAAGTACATACCGTACCTAGGTACTATAGAAATGTGCTCGACCCAGTTCTCGAACATAGCAATATCACATTGTACTGGGAGTGGTACTCCTGGACAGGGCTCGTTATTGTTTTGAGGTTCCTCTCTCTGGAGCCCTGACTGCCAATTGCTTAGAACCTTAATATGTCATCTAGAAAGTGTATATGATGCTGATCAGTGGCGTAGGGTGCCTTGTCGGGGCCCCGTATAAAAAAATTGTTTGGAGGCTTGTGAAAACAAATATTTATTTATCATAACATAATTTAACCATTTTACAAATAAAAATCAAGTTTTAAATATTCTCTCTCCTTGCCTTTTTTCGGCAAACTGATTTATTAAATCATTTATAGCTGAATTGGCTGATGAAGATTTTAGTTTTTAGGGTTCCGTAGTCAACTAGGAACCCTTATAGTTTCGCCATGTCTGTCTGTCCGTCCGTCCGTCCGTCCGTCCTCGCTTAATCTCTGTGACCGTTAGCACTAGAAAGCTGAAATTTGGTACCAATATGTATATCAATCACGCCGACAAAGTGGTAAAATAAAAGTTGGAAAAAAATGTTTTATTAGGGTAGCCACCCTATATGTAAAGTGGGAAGTGATTTTTTTTTTAATTTCAACCCTAACGTGTGATATATTGTTGGAAAGGTATTTAAAAATGAATAGGGGTTTACTAAGATCATTTTTTGATAATGTCAATAATTTCGGAAATAAACGCTCCAAAAGTAAAAAACAATGTGTCCCCCCCCCTCTAACTTTTGAACCATAAGTTTAGAAAATATGAAAAAAAAACTGAAAAGTAGAACTTTATAAGGACTTTCTATGAAAATTATTTTGAACTTGATTGACACAACAGTTTTTGTACAAAAAAGACAAAAAGTTTTACAAAATAATTTCTGGACTAAGTTTGTAGTATAATCGTATATGCAAGCATTTTTTGTAACTTTGTTTACATATTTTATTATCCTGAACGTATCTTTTTTCAAACAAAAAAAGAATTATTGAAATCAGTTCTCGCAATCCAAAATTACCACCGAAATTGCACGTCTTTGTATTAATTAGTAACCCAATTCCCCGAGAGATGGCGCTGTAGATACTTATTACATTGGATCGGGTATTACAGAATTGTTCGGTTGGCCTCATAACTGGGAACACTTATTGTGACGGACGGGAAACTACGGAACCCTACACTGAGCGTGGCCCGACACGCTCTTGGCCGGTTTTTTCTAAAATTTCTGCCTCTATGGACAATAGTGAGGGGGTAGGGGCCCCCGTGGCCCGGGGGCCCCGTATAATTGGTACGGCGGATACGGCGGTAGCCCTGATGCTGATACATTTTGTTATACATATCATATTATGTGATTCACTTATTAAAGTACGAGATATTTTTTTTTGTTATGTGTGAAAAGCTTTGTGTAGCCTGCGAACCGTATTTAAATGCCCTGTTCGTATATTAGATAAACCGTGGGCTCCACATGTTGCTTGCAGTAGATACGAAAAATGTTTAGAAAGAAATGTTTTTTTTTTAATTTGTTAACCTACCAACTTAGCAAAAAAAAACATTTACTTTATATAAGTATGTACATAAGTACTTAAACATTTTTTTATTGTTATCTTTATTTAGTTAAGGTTGGTATCGAGCTGCGAAACGGAATATGGATAGTGCCAGCATTGCAAGCACCAAGAATTTGGCGAGAGCCAAATTAACGAGAGCTAGTTGATATTGATAACATGTTAGAAGATTTTAAAACTATAGGTTGCGTAATGCTCAATTAGATTTTATAAACAACATGGGGGCGTATTCAGAAGAACAAGAAAAATGTTTTCATCAAGACATGATTGACTTAGAACACTATTATCAGGGCCCATACAACGAAACTATAATGGGGACTACATTTGGAGGGTAGTAAGACAAAATTCTTGTGAACTTGAAAGAAAATGTAATAGGTTATTTGTTCTACAATTCTGTAATTTGATATGATAGGTATAAAAAGCTGTTAAAAATATACTTATAACAAACATGTGAATAACCTTTTTCTAAAATATTGATCAGCCATTTTTCTGAATACAAAAGCGAAGTTTTTCAGGTTTTATTAGAGTAAAAATTGCCTGCAAGATTTGAGCATAAAACAAGCCTGCGATTTTTGGGTCTTGTATGTAAGCCGCCCAAATTCGAGATTTGGGCGGTTTCAACTTGGTATTTAATTTCAATACCGATTTTGATAGACGTTCCCCAATAGCAAAATCGTATCGTCATAACACTAAAAGGTATCGTATTGTTATATTTAAACTGATAATTAAATTCACAAATGTTTCATGTGAATAAAATGTACCTAGCACAAAATAAGTTCATAACTTGTCAATTTTGTCGCCTGTAAGTTTCATTAAAAAAAAAACACAATTATCCCTTTTTGACAAAATAATATCGGATTGTCAGCTATTTATTAAACAGGGCCCAGGTGTATTGACGCAAGACCAATACTAGCAGTCTCGTCGTGCATTTTGGGTAACCATAATGACGTAAAGATACCAATTAATCTATGAGAGACAAACTCTGTAGATTTTTTAACATTTTGGTTAAGGTTTTGGATTCGATAGATGGCGCTATAGTTTCTTATAACTCTCGATGAATAGTCATTTCTCCATTCATTGAACTTTTGCGACAAGTAATAAACAGAGACCCAACCTGTTTCACACAGTTTGCTCCTAAAAGGATTTAAATCAAAAATAATAAAAGAGTCAGTTTGCTATTATTTTATTTAACAGCTATTAATTTTCTAATTTACAATTATTTATTTTTTTATTATCATCTAATTTACATGATTCTGCCTAGGTCAGAATAGCTATAAATAATAAAAAAGAGCATTTTGTCAAAATCATAAAAATAAAAAAGCGTGAGACGAATTTGGCACTCAGTAGTGAAACATATAAAAAATACAATGAATAGCCAATATTCATTGATTAAAAAAATACAATGAATAGCCAATATTCATTGATTAAAAAAATACATCACTTTAATAAATGTTGTTTTAATACTTCTTTTATGTCTTGGATGGGACTTGTGCTTGCGGTGGAACTTGGTTTTGAATTGGTGCAGCCTGTGCTGGTGCCTGAGGAGCTTGTCCTTGAACTGTCTGAGCTTGTCCTTGGGCCGGTTGAGCCTGACCTTGAGTAGGCTGTGCTTGTGGCACTGGAGGAACTTGACCCTGATTTATATTAGCCTGTGGAGGCGCTTGCCCTTGTGGTTGCTCACGGGGTTGGGTTTGGACTGGAGCCTGCTGACCTTGAGGAGGTTGTTGGTATTGGCCTTGTGGAGGTTGTTGTTGACCTTGTGAAGGTTGTTGCAGTTGAACTTGGGGAGGCTGTTGGTATTGACCTTGAGGCGGCTGCTGATATTGACCTTGAGGCGGCTGCTGATATTGACCTTGAGGCGGCTGCTGATATTGTCCTTGAGGTGCTTGTGGGTATTGGCCTTGCTGGTATTGCTGTGGGGGCTGTTGGTAATGTGGCACCTGTCCCGGAGGCATTTGACCTTGTGGGACCTGACCAGGTGGGTATTGCTGGTATTGTTGTTGGCCTTGGTACGGCTGTTGTTGCTGGTGCTGCATTTGTTGTTGGTAAGCTTGCTGCTGTTGATAAGCACGGAACTGCTGTATAGCTTGGTGAATTTGATGCTGTGCACCAGGGATGGGCTGGCCATGAGCATCAACCTGCGGATGAAGACAATAATTTATTCATTATTATAAAGGGCGGGAAGCCTTTTCCCTGCAGAGCGAGAACTTTGACTGGATAACAATGAATCTATTATTCAGCCTAAAAAACGAAAAAAAGATCTCTAATATAATCTTGTGAATAATCCTTGCCCTTATTCGCAATTGATTGTATACACATGCAGAATATTAATTTGTAATTAACAGCTTAGAAATACTTGGTATCTTTTATCAAACAAGTTCCTCTTTTGTTACCTTGTCGTGAGTTGTGCCCTTCGCAATAATAACCAATATTTATAACCTAAGAAGTTCGCCTATCCAGGAATGAGAAGAATAACGGCTTATGGTAATATTGACGGGGATAAAGATTCTGCAAAATTCTTGACGACGCTGTTCCCATTGTGGGTCAGCAAGCGGTGATCAAGTCAATTGCAATAACGACAAACCGGATTAATATAATATTAGCAGTCTGCTATGTATGGTTAGTCTATAGCGAAGCATAGTTGTACTGATTGAAAGAAAATGTAATAGGGTTCACTTTTAAACTTTGTTCTACTATTTTGTAATTTGATATTATTTAAAAAGCTGCTAAAAATATACTTACAACATTTTTTTTTATAGATAACCTAATACTAAATAACTTTTTTTTAGTTGGTTAGTGCCTAACCTGGTTGGTCATTAGATTGTATTTTTTAACATACAATCGTGACGATGATTTAGTTAGATTATGATGGAAATATTTATAATTATTTTGGCACCATACATACAAGGTGTAACAGAATAAGCGCAAGACTTCTGAATAGATTTCCGTCATTATTTATGTGTTAAAATTTTTCACGAAAAAATCTTTCTTCTTACTGAAATTAGGACCACCGTTTAAAGAAATTGCGACCTTAACTCAAAGAGAAAGACTATTCAAATGCACGAATGTATTTGTAATTCACTCAACAAGTTGCGTTAAAAAAAAATAAGTTGCGGAAAATTAGAACTTATTTCAAAGTATTAAAGCTTTTTTAGCATGACGGTTACCAAATACGGTAACCGTCGTTCGCCTTCTGTCATTAAGAAATCCATAAATATTAGAAGCGACATCGAATTTGAATACGACGTCGCTAAAGTTAGGTACCCTACCCTGCGCATCAGAGATAACATTTATTAATAGTAAAGCTGTCTCTGGGGTTGCGCGGCTACCTAGGTAATTGATAGATCGCAGTCAAGCCAATAGATAGTTTCTTAAAATTAAAAATTCAAATCCGACAGTCCAATGCCTGTGAAACTGTGATGGAAAGAAGGAATCGTAATTTTACTAGCCAAATAACTATCAATAATAGTCACATCACACGTAATTAGTTAATCTTATTCCGTATTTTGTTCGGACATTTAATTAACGTACGTGCCTATGTACTTACAAGAGCGGGCGGTGAGTGGTTTAGGTACCTACGCTTGCTAGTCAGCTGTACACTAGTGTGCGGTGCGCTACTAATGTGCGTAGGGATCGAGTTGTGTACACAAACGTCTAATATTTACTCAGAGTTAAACATCTTACTACAAAAAGGAGAGGTTTAACAAAATTAAATTGCATTTTTATGTTATTTTAGTCTTATAAATGAATATTCCAATTGGGGTGTATGAGGTCTTGCGCTTATTCCGTTACTCGTTGTATAGCTAACGTCATTAAAGACCGTTTACTTTGGCAAGGACAGCAGCGAGTACAAGTACAGTGGCAAGTACCTAAACAGTCTGTTTACTCCGATTGGTTTACACCAGGTTCGTTGTCTACTTAGTTAAACAATTGATTATTAGTTTGAATCCTCATTAGCTAGTGTAATCAGGATGACTTACAGAAGACGAGCTCTACATTACTGTGCTTTCACAGTAACGTGGAGGTTGGCTTTAAAGACAGTCATCCAGCAATGGTCGATTCTGGTAGAGGATGCTGATGATGGACGATAAGAATATACGTACCAAGCCACGCTGCTGAAGATATCTCATTTCCTCAAGCCTCCTTCTCTCGTATTCGTCATATTCAGATTGAGAATAAATCTGATTCTCTTCAATTGTCTTCCATCCTGCAAAAATATATGAAAAAGAATTGTTAAACAATATTATTGCGTGGCGAAAATCAGAACTAACTAAGCGATCGTTTGTTTAAAAAAAAACACAAATATTTGCCAATTAATAGATCCTATTATATTCCACTGTGGCATGTAACTAGTTAGAACATTTATATAACTAGACAACTCTCCAAACTTTGATTGGAAAAAACAGGGAAGGCTCATTAAGCGTGTGTTGTGTCTATGTGTGCGTCCACACTGAATGCACGGTGACTGGAGCCTAGGCGGGCGCGGCGAGCGGGGGCGAGCGGTGGCCACAGTGAGGCGCGAGCTTTTGTAGCGATTTGATGTATAATTAGGTGTTACAAACTATAATATGGACGAAGATTTGCTATTTTTACTAGACAGTCCGATCCTGAGATGGGAGGTGTTGAACACTACGGATGGTGTGCACGAAAAAAATAAAAAACAGAGGAATAAGTAGTGTATTTATAACTAATATGAATATTGAGATTATACCCTTTAACTCTTTGAGTATACTCTAATGCCCATTTGAAAAGAACTTCAAATGTCAATTTTTGACTACATACTAAGTAAAATATCACCTAAAATCACAAAAGAAGATAATAACATATAGGTGGTTTAGATTAAATTGCACTTATAAACAATTCAGTATTTACCGCCATTTTCCGACAAACAAATACAGATGCGCATCGGCATACGTCGAGCGGCAAGACCGAACTAGTTTGTTACCCCCGCACCCGCGCATCGGGTCGCTTGTTGACTAGGCCCGTAGTGCGGCCAGAACGCGCGGACAGAAGCTTTAGAAAACTACGCGCGCTGTGTCGCTCAGTCCCGTCGCACTAGGCTTCCGCCTTAGTCACAACAATATGGACGCAAAGGCGCGTTTCATATGTTTGATACTTCGCGCCCGTCGTCGCAACCGCGCTAGGCGCGCAGTGTGGACGTACACTATGATCGCAAACTAACGGATTTTTAAATGAGGAATTCAGAAAATTGAACAAGCAAAAATGTTTTTTTATTAAAATACAAGCTAACCTTCATCTTGGTTAAACTCTGCCTTTTGAGTCTCTGTCATAAATTCGTTGAAATCAATCAAACCGTCGCGGTTTTTGTCGTTTTCCTTGAAGACGTGTTCGCGCATCCTCTCCATCTCTTCAGCTCTCTCATGCAAGTCCTTGTTGGGGCCACCTGGTCCATACAACTTGTCCAACTCCTTGATGAACAAAGCCTTTACTTCATCTGCGTCCCAAACACCGTTGCCATCAACATCTGTAGGATAAACACGTCAGTGTTTTGGTTAGATTGTGACTAATAATTTGTTGCCGGTAAAATTGTAATCTTCAAACGATCTTGGATTAAACGATAATGAGAAGTTACATGGTTACGTTATTAGATATAAAATTTATTGGAATTTGGAAACGATAATTTTACATGAATAAATAAGCTACATCTGGTTAGATTGGATACCAACACCAATATATTGGTTGGGGACAGGGTAAGCAAATGATGATGAATTGAATCGAATTAAAACTACCTATAACTATTTTTTACTACAGAACATTTGCAATCAATTAAATGAATTTCTTTTAATGCTGACAGCGTGCAACTATTTTTTTATTAGCACTTATTTTTAATCTATTTTAAAATTTTAAGGATAACCAGAAACACATTTAAGTTGTCCACTAATTAAATTGAACCGATTAATTACGATATTGTTTACTAATTAGTGTGAAAAATAGTCTACTCTGTGAGAACAAAATTTTAAAGACTATTTTTAATACATTTCAAGTGAGGATACAAGCACTATCTAAATGAAAAAGGTGTTATTAAAATAAGCAACATACCCCACAATCGCGAAAATAATAGCAATCAATTCAATAAGGTAAGTATAAAACCATGCACAATTACATAACATACTGTGCCAACTAACATAACGAAAACATAATAATTGAATATGTCTACATATTTGAATCATAAACCAAATAACTGTGTATTGATTTATTAAATCAAACGGACTAACACACTTGAACAAAAAGACAAAACAAATGTTAGATAAACAACTGGTACATGCGGGTTTGTAAAATCCAAATTAGCGTGCGTAAAACCTTCGTGAACTCGTTCTTTCATTGTTTACGAGTTACCTACCTATAAAACCTACTTACTAATTTGTGTTCTAATTTATACTGGACTTGCACGCTATGGATCTTACCATGCATCATGAAAAACACCTTTGGGTTGAAATCTTTTGTATCCATTTTGTCGGCGTTTTTCCATATCTCTAACAACTGATCCTTTGTCGCGGGGTGGTGAAGCTGTTACAAATAATTGACGATTAATAAGTAATGTATTAATACAGCACTCACCATGCATCATGAAGAATGCTTTGGGTTCAAATTGTTGCTGTTCCATATGATCCTGTTTCTCCCATACTTCTTCCAGTTGTTGTTTAGAACCGGGATGGTGAAGCTGTGTTTTATCAAGGGCATTTTTTAAATTTAATTTTGAGATTGAAATGCAAGAAATAATTGAATGTTGAAAACCATATCAAAATTGTACGTGAAAGATTTAGAAGCCTTATCACATTGCTAGTAATAATAGCGGCCGTGTTTTGAATTCATTTCGTCAACATCTGACGTTAGGGGAATTCACATTTAATTTTCCTCATCGACACGTCATTGGCAACAGTTATTCATTCTTTTGACGTCCGCGGTACTTACCGGTTTGTGGTGCTTGATAGCTTCTTCTTCTTGTTTATGTTTCTCAATGTATTCCTTCTTCTGCTCCTCTTCCATACCTTCTACTTTTTGATGTTCGTCAAATTTCTTTTGCATTTCATATTCCTAAAAATTTATTGTTATTAGTATTAACTACAAAAAATCAATATGTAAACCATGAAGAACAAACACTCAAGTTTGTAATCATAAATATTTGAAACAATATACATTTTATACAAGTCATATTTAGAAAAGGATTTAAATTAAGTGAGGCTGAATGATTTGGGTACAAAGTGTCTATTGTGCATGCGAGGACAGACACATCCTATACCATGTATTAGTAGAACATTAATACAATGTGTCATTATCGTCACTAACATATCAGGGTCAGGTGTCACGCAGAGACCATTCAATGACTAATAATATAATGAAAAACTGGCAATACCTTAAATTCTTCTTTCCTCTTCTTATCGGCAGCTTCTAAGTCGGCAGTCGTCTTCTTGATAAGTTTCTTTAAATCCTCAATCTCAAATGTGTGAGGGTTGTTATGATCTAAATGTTCATTAGTTGCGCCGTTGTTATCTTGGTGTTGTTCCAAGTTGTTGGTCAACTCAAATTGCTATTAATAATAAAAAAGCAGAATTAATATACAAGTATATTCACAATAAATATCTACAAACAAAAAGGTCGCATTATTTACAATAACTATTAGGAAATAAACAGTACTAATTACCTTAGTTGCCAAATGTCGAAGTCTGTCTAACTCACGACGTTTAATTTCGTCCAATTTCGTTCTAACATTATGGTTGACAAAGTCCAATTGTTCAGCAATTTTTCCAGACTGAAATATAACAATTAAAAAGAATAACCAATGCTCTTTCAAAAAAAATGTTATACGGTCCAACATAGTGAAGAGTAATGTAGAACGAGCTACCGATAAGGTACAACAGCACACTTTAATATTAAAATAGTGCAAAGGTTGCTATGGTTACAGACAGGCAACAAACTTCATTGCTCTGGTCATGCATTATTAAGAACTTAAATGGCTTTCATGTACGTTATTTGAAAGTCAAGCTAAAGACCTGTTGCACCACCTATACATTAATTTACTTGACAAGTAAATTGGTACAAACTCTGTTTCCATTTCTATATTTATTTCGTGAATAGTGGCTATTCAGACATTGTGAAACTTGGTCTAACAAGTTAAATTGATTACTGGAGTAAATTTATTTAAGATACAATATTTCTTCTGTGGTACTGTAGTTGCTTGAATAGAATTCTAAAAAGGTAATAGTAATTCTTAGCTTTGCTTCTTTTGAGCGTTCTTACTAAGCCTAAATTCTTGCCTATTAAATATAAAATGCTTGGAAAAGTAATTACTTAACTTCCCTATCAATACAGGTGTAAGACTAAGAGTTCAAACGAATAATCATTTAAACTAGATCTTGTAGCTACAAGGACATAGTCACTTAATCCATCCATTATATTAAAAACTTTATGCACAAGTAAAAACTATACAAAGGCGGAGCTAATGCCTTAGGCATTTTCTACCAGTCTACCTTAGGGTGATGCAGAGACAAAACACAATAGATGCGATAGCAGAAAAAAGGAATATTACAAAATAAATATTAAAAAAAATATATAATTAATTTAAATATTTTTTGTTAAATTATAATGTATTATTGATCTCATGTAAGACATGATATACATAATTGCTACTGAGTAGTGTTTGCCCTCATGGTAACAGGTATGTGTTCAGATGTTCATTATGGTATGTGTAAGATCATATTTATTATGTCTCATTATCAAAGATAGTTGAAGTAAAACTACAATTTATTGTTGAACACTGCCCAGTGATGTTTATGCCATCATCATCATCATCATCTGTCTAGCCTTTCCCCAACCATGTTACCAACTATGTTGGGGTTGGCTACTAGTCTAACCGGATGCAGCTGAATACCAGTTTATTTTAATTAGTCAGACTGACGGTCATCGGTACTATACCTAGATGTGAATGTATACCCAAACTATGCTGTAGGCTGATGATGAACGAAACTAAACCATAAAGATACGTTTGAATAAACTAAATGAATTCAGCGGCGTAGTGTACGTGAATGCAAAGCAAATTTTACTAAGTCTAAGATTGCACATGATTGCAGCATTCAACTAGTTAAAAAATCATGTAAATTGGATAAATGGCTCTTGAATGCACTAACAGGCAGGCAATGTGACTGCATTGTGATTCAAGACGTACAAATGATAAAAATATCCACTCACCCTGACATCCTCTTCGTCAGCTTTTTCCAAGCGTTCTCTAAAGTCAGGATCACTTTCCAAGGCTTGAACCACCTCCTTTAGGTATCTGTGGTATTCCATGTACTCCTCCTGTTGACAAAAATAATCTTAATATAATATATTTTTTAAGTCTTGTAAGATTTTTTACTTTAAAAAATCTAGTAAGATTTTTTAAAGTCACACAGTATTTGCCAATGCTAACAATTTGAATGAAATGCTTGTAAACTTAAAAGATACTATAGTTTTGGTCCCGATGTGTAGTTGTTATATGCCGACTGTGTAATTAAGACCGTTCCTGAAGATCTCCAGTGTTGTGTGGTGACATGATGCGTCGGTATAGGCCGACTGGCGGGTATCAAAACCTCTCCCGTATCGCACAGCTGCCTCAAGCACGGCCTCAGTTAAGCGTCAATCTTTAGTAAGTTGCATCAGTGCGAAGCCGGGCAAGAAACGAGAAGACATTGTTTTCTATATTCGCATTCACGTCAAGTAGTTCTAAACAAAATTAACACAATGGTTTAAAAATAGGCTTTTTGTTAGTAAACATTAGCAGTACTGCAGTAGATGCTAGGCAAACAATAGGAGCATAGAGAAAACAAGAAGATGACAATGTGTTTACATTTTTTTTAATAACTTACGAAAAAATATTACCTTTATGAAATTGGTACACTAGTCTATAAATTTATTTGATGTATTTCCTAACCTACTGTGTATTCAATTGTGCATGAGACAAACGAATAAAATTTAAAAAAGACCAATATTTGTAAGATGGCGCCTGTTTTGTGGAAAGATTAGGCAGAGCAATACCTGAACATGGATTTACAATATTGTTCCCATTGAACAAGCGTGTTGGCTTTTCACCTGTTACTAGCCTGCCATAAACTAGCACAGTTGAAAGACTAAGCTGCTAATGGTAAATTCAAGATGAAAAACCCAACTATTGCATGCCCAACCTGGCAATCTTTTCCCACAACCTCATGCTCAGCAAGAAACAAAGAAATAAATTACAATCTCACAGGATATGAATAGTTCTTGGCTTGAAATATGTCCCAGGCACTCATAATTAAGATGGTAATAAAAATTACAGACATAAATAATTTTATTAATTTTAGCCTTCAACATATTTTTTTTCTTATTCGCACTGGCATATATTAATTTATAACAATATGGTATAAACTATGCTCAGGCAGACCATCTTCCAATATATCTATTGTAAAGTTACCCACAAAAGACAGTAAAAGTGGCACAGCAGACAAATGTCTAGTCGAGTTGAACTGTATATTTGCATGGGTACAATTTGTATGACCCAAATGGAAGCAAACAATACAGTGCATTGTTCAATTAGCCATAACAATATTTCTGCATACTTCCCATGTTGACACAAGATTGTTTAGAGTATGCTTGTTTGGTATATAATGACTAAACAACAGGCTACATGCATTTACATATGCAAATACATAAAATGCTATTTTTGTACCATTCTTTTTTGTAGTTTTAGATGGGTCAAGTGCATTGCTTTAAGCTGTTCTATTTAAAACTAGGTGTTTGATGAATTTTGAAAGTTGTCATTTTTCCAGGCCAAAGGTTTCTGCACAAATAACACTAAATTTTAAGTTCTGCTCTTCTGTCCAGTAATATCACTGACATAGAAAGGTCATTTTCAGCCTACATACATATTTGACATTTTCAATGGATATTTTGCCCTTTTCTAGTGCATGCACTTTGGCAGTTTGATAGTAGGTACATAACCATATACTGATTTATAATGATGACATAGATACAGATAGAAATTAGTCTCCACAAACTGTTTTTGGTAAATACCAAGTGATTTTACGTTTTTTTTTTACAAAATCAGAGTAAAGATGTAATGGTGTCTTAGTAGATGTAATAACATCAGTCTTTCAAAATATACTACTACATCACATAAGTTAAAAAAAGTTTCCTTATCCTCTCAGCTGTTTCATATTATTAAGGACAAGAATACAAGAAAGACACATTCAAAACATAAATATGGCAACAACTAATTAAATAGACAATATACATAGGTACCCAGATATGAATTGCAACAGGTACATCAAGGACACAGCAAAGCCTATAGCATTTTGTATGTAGAAGGTCATCTGGTTCTATTTTTAAACCTGCAACATTCCTGTTTATTTTCTAGAGCATGTCTGTGTGTAAAATAAGGATAGCTGATTGGTGAATACTTGCATAAAAGAATTAAAGGTACTTACCAAATCATCCTTGACTTCACTATCCTGCTCATTAGACTTATTTGGTGTCACAGGTGGTGCATATGAGCAATGGAGTATCATCAGCAGAAATATAAAATGTGTAAACAACTTCATTGTACCTAAAACAAAATCATTATCTTACTTATAATTCTGGAAATTATCTTTGCACTTAATTAGGCGTGATCATTTTCCTTAAAAGTTAGCTGTGTTATCAGAGAACACCAATTACAAATGGTTATATCTATGATTAATTTTTAATCAATAACTTCTGGGTGATGAAATAAATTATAATTTATCTAAGTTATCTAAGTATAAATAAATTTATTAGTAAGTCAGTTTCTTTTTTTCTTTCAGTGAAAGTCACACCTTTTTAATAATAATATCGCGACAAATCAATAAATCTTGGTTCAGCCATTTGCTTTAATTTTCCAAAGCTTTCTTTTTTTTAAATTAGATTTCATACATTAAGTATATTGTTATTTGTTCATGCGAGTAATTATTATTGGACGTTATTCAATGCACAGATCGGCCTATAAACTCAATAAAAAAGGTAATAAATAGTGGCAATTTAGATTTAGCACCTATCAATTTTAAAATGTTACTTACCAATTTACGATCAATAGTATAAACAAAATCACATGAAATATACAAAGTTACGGAAATAAGATAGGAGGTTTTAACAACGTCGTTGCATTGAAAATGATTGAAACATAAACTCATTGACGTGTCCCAATCATTGCTTGCTTGCAAGGAAATAGTGATGTACGAAATCACACTCTACTAATTCCTACTCTAGTAAGTCTCGAACTTAATAAGTCGATTTTCATTAAAAAGTAAATAAATTAACATTAGCTTATAATACTAATATTAAGATTATGTGAAATTGTTTTAGTGCTCAAATTCCACCACAACGAGAGCATTAAAATTTAAAAAAAAAGGTCATTAAATTTAACGTTAAATATATATTTTTGTTAAATAACGTAAATAAACTAACGAATTAAACTTAATAAGATATTCTATGCAAAGAGATACCTCGAGCAATTAAGCTTTAAAAACCAATATACGCGGATCTTTCACTGTATGAGAAATTTATTCAAATTACAGACTAAGCTTGCAATGTCGCCGTGAGTAGGTATGTACATACATTGAACAAAGACTAAAATAAAACAACCTGTTAGCATAGCTTTATATCTAAATCATCAAATAATAATCATAAAACAAGCATGCACAAATTCATCAAACGAACCTGCTGTAAATTAACATTAAAAAAACATAAACTAAAACACATTAAAAGGATATCGTTCTAAAAAAGTGTAGCGACACATAATATATAAATGTGGCAAAAAGTACTGCAGCACCATCTATGCAACCACTGGAGTCCTAACGGCGAATTCCTTCATCTGCAAGCATAATTAAGCATAATTATCTACGAGCACCAGACAAACAACTGTCGGTCTTTCATGACTCTTCGGACGGGTATGAACTCGTCCAAGGAAAGTGCAATAAGAAGCGCTCTTCCGGTCAAGCCTCCAACGTCAAATAGGTCACGGAAAGACCCAAACAAAGCGACCACACTCGCCCCCCTCATCCCAGGCCTTGCAGTCAGGCAGGCTAATCAGCCCGATGGTATTCGAACAGGCTACCTCTGAAAAGAAGAAGTCCAAGAAGCATACAACATGATTCCATGGTTCTAGCCGTCTGTGATCCCACAGAAGTCAGACAGTACATCTTACAAAGCTCAAATATTTGAGGACTCTCGGGCCTCGGGATAGAGTAACCCCGTAAGAGTGGCATCGTCGGGCAGCGCCAACCCACTGCTTCGGGAAACCATGGTGCATCAAGTGTCTGGGCGACCACGGCAGCGATGACTGTACTCGTCCCAAAGACCGCACTCTATGTACGGAGCCGCCCAGCTGCGTACTGTGCGGCGAGTAAAGCCACACGTCCATCTACAGGTAATGCAAGAAAGTACCCAAATCTTCGGCCCCAAGGCTCGACAAGCGAGCCAGGGCACGTCAATGCAGAGAGTGCCCGGCTCTCTCTGCCGAGCTTCCTTCGCGCCCGCCTCAGCCTTCAGCACCCCAGTTCCTGAACCGCGCTCAATCACCAAACTCACTTCATGGCCCTGAGGCGTACTCAAACGCCGGTTGCCCGGCTGCGACGGCCAAGCCCGTCACACCTGCACCGGTCACTTACCCCCCTCCATCAAATTCGGCCTTCAGCCAACATAAGGTCACTCACTGCGAGCACTATCCTATATAGAGCAGTATCTTGTACTATCGTGCCCTTAGAGTACGGTCATCAAAATTCTAGTCGCTTTTAGCCCTGGCCGAGGGGGGGCCTTAAATTCATTAAGGCCACCACATGATAGTCCGGTTGAGCAGTCAAACGACTCTAATGAATTGAACAGCGAATGGCCTTAGAAAAAAAAACAACTGTCGGGCAGTGGCCCACCAGACATGACCCCCGTCTGGTCGGAGGATTCTCTTATTATTCCCTTTTCTATACTATATTAATATTATAAAGCTGAAGAGTTTGTTTGTTTGAACGCGCTAATCTCAGGGACTACTGGTTGGAATTGGAAAATTCTTTTAGTGTTGGATAGTCCATTTCTTGAGGAAGGCTATAGGCTGTATAACATCACGCTACGATCACCAGGTGCTGAGCAGCGTGGGTGAAACCGCGGGGAACAGCTAGTCCTTCATAAGGGATGGAGAACTTTATACCGTTCTTCATACCTATAAAAAAGGATATAAAACGCCCCTTATAAAGCCGATAGGTACTTGTTCTCTTTTTCCTCGTCACTGTACTATTTCTGGGAATCTTAGGTATACGATTTAATCTTATATTGTTCCAACTATTTCACCAGTTTTATTAAATCCTAATTTTTAATCTTTCTCCCCGATTCCCTGTTACTCAAGGCATCCATAAACACAATGTTTGTGTGCTATTTTACGCCCAAAAAGTCGTATCTTAATAATTGCGAAGAGTTACTTAGTTTGGTGTACAGAATGTATGGTGGACTACTTTTATTTTTCGGATGGCAAATCAATTATTTAACTTCCCCCGCTCTTCACACGACAGCTTCGTGAAGGGTTCGATTAAACTCTGTATTTAGAATGAATGCCAAAACAATTGAATACCTTTTCCCAACTATGTTGGGGTCGGTTTCCAGTCTTACCGGATGCAGCTGAATACCAGTATTTTACATGGAGCGACTGCCTGTCTGACCTCAATAACCCAGTTAGTACTGAGTAATACGATACCCCTTGGTAAGACTGGTTGTCAGACTTTCAGGACACTGACTAGCTGTAACGACTGTCAAAGATCTACAAATGACAGCTGGGACTAACAGCTTAACGTGCTTTCCGAGGCACGGAGGAAACTCGGTATGTCGGGTGGTCACCCATCCACAGACCAACCTAGGCAAGCAAAAATGACTTAAGAATAGACGCAAAACAATAAAAAAAAGTCCAGCCTAATCTTTACGGCCAATCGAGTGGTTGTACCACTCGATCACAGACTCACTCGATTGACCGTCATATCCAAAACCACAGGTAAAACAATATTATGATACTGTACACAAATGCTCACTCTCATACAAAGAAATTACACTTCACACCACAGTCTGGCTATTAAGCCGGCTATTTTCTTTCTCCATATTTAAGGTTCCATAGCTGAAAAGGAAAACATCGGTACCCTCATGGAAGCACTTGTCTATCTGTTAATACTCTTTTCTTCTTGAACGCATGAAGGTATCAAATTGAAATTAAAACCAAATTTGAAGACATGAAAGAATAACTTAACAACCAACATAAGTCAACATAAATAAATAAATGTTTATTTCGACACTGTCAAGGGAATCAAAATTATTTTATGGTATTTCCTTTAATTTAACTTTTATATGACACTAGCTTTCGCCCGCGGCTTCGCCCGCGTTAAATTTGGTGTAACACAGTTCCCCTTGCGCCTTATTGGTTTGTAATAGCAACGCTAAGTTTTCCCTATTCTTCCGTCTTTCTCCCTCACACCCCACTTTTTTTAAACAAAAATTAGCCTATGTCCGTCTCCTGGTTCCCAACTATCTATGTATCAAAATTCATCACAATCGGTTTAGCCGTTAAAGCGTGAAGACGTAACAAACAAATAAAATCACTTTCGCTTTTATAATATTAGTAAGGATAAGGATATATGACATAATGACATTTTATATGCCCATCGAATTAAAAACCCCGAAGAAAATGTTGTTCCACAAACACCACACCACTTTTGGATGAGACTCATTCAGCACACTATGGCAATAATTTGAAATGCACATACAAGGACAAGCATCAAATTAGCAAGCATGCATACAATTTATTGTCTTACGAGATGAACACAAATTGTTGAAAAAATATTGTTATTTCTTTTTCAATTTCACAAATGCATAAGTAGCGAAACTATGTAGGTCAATATCTATATACAGAGTAACGTTTGAAAATAAATGTGTCATTACTTTTATTAAATAATTACTTAATCAAACTGAGAATCTCCACAGCAACTATACATTTAAAAAATTAAATTAAAATAAATAAATACATATTCTGTTTATTCTGTTTGATGCAAAAAATCTTACAATTAAAATGGTTCTGTATATTTTCTATCTAGAGAAATAAATATTCCGAAATAAAGTATTTTTGCGTACCTACTTTATAGTTGGTGACCTGAAATAAAGTACAATACTTTAAAAGAAAGTACGGGTGGCAACCCTAATTCCCTCCCGTTGTCCCAGCCCTACGTCAAATTACCTATCTGCTATTGTTTATTTATATCGCCCGCAAAGAGTTTAATAATATATCTCGCCGGACTCCGGTTTTCCTCCAACGGAAGTGTACAATAACAGTTTTGTATCATTTTAACACAGAACTTTCGAAGATTCATGAGTTGCAGGTGAGAACAACTAAAATGAGAACAACAAACACAATCAAAGCCACAATACAAAAGGCAAACGCCATTCAGTTCAGATAATTGTACAATAATGCACAGATCTAAAATGGATTTGGCGTGTTTGTACCGTAAAATCCTAAAGTTTAATAATTTATGTATTATGCTCAACATAATTAACACAAATACTATAGCTATTAATAATTTTCTTAGTTTATTAAAATTGCAATTTTCATGTCTGCTTTGTATACAGCAAAATTGTCAGAGGATCACCTTTAGGGTGGGCTATTTTAACATTGTAACGCCACTAATTTATTCTTATTCATTAAGAAAATGACACATTAATTAATCATAGTATTTTCATTACAGAGCAGGCAAGATGAACACCCTTCAAGAATGGAAAGTTGGTTACAGTTATAATGTTCTTGTGACATATATCAATGATCCTAAAAGCTTTTTTGTACGTATGGCATCCCTTGGAAACTTAATGGATATAATTGAAAGGCCAGTCTTCAACTCTGTCAATGCTAGCACTATGAGGTTAGGTCAAAGAGTTGTGTACAAATCAGATATACTTAATAAGTTTGTGCGAGGTCAGATTTGTTATATACAAAACAAGAAAGAGAAGGTGAGATGTGACATTTATGCAATTGATTATGGATGTCTTGATAAGTCTGTGTCGTCAAGACATATACACTACCCAGACAGCACAGCTGAGCCAGAGAATCAGTGTACAGGATTAGCTACCCATTGTCGCCTACATTTATGTGAACCTAAAGGAGGAGAAGTGTTTAGTGATGAAGTAATAAATACCATGAGAGAGTTGGTAGATAACAAGTACTCTACTATTAATGTGATTACCAACATGGATGACCAGCTAGTAGTAGAGCTAATAAACAGTGGTGTCCCTCGAGATGTTGCAACTTTTTTGGGATTGATTGATCTCACTACAATGACAAAAGGACTGTGCCAACTAAACAGAATAGGACATTCAATAGCTGCTTTAAAGTTGACACCAACATTAAAATATAAATGCAAGCAATTAAATGTTGGAGACATCTTGCACGTCAGAGTGCAGAGTGGGACATCAGAGTCTGGTTTCTATGTTGCGGATATTTATGATTATAAACAATTAAAAAAAGCACAACCTGATTTTTCACAGTATGTTAAAAGCCGACATATGAAGGATGAAGATTTCGTCCCTGGAAGACTATGTGCTGTTAAACTGGATTGTCCTAATGAATATGAGCGAGCAATAATTAAGAAAGTCAATCTGAATTCTACGGCGGTTTTGGAGCTCGTAGACTGGGGAAAAGAAATTGAAAGTACTTTTTCATCTATTAGATCAATTGATAAAGAATTTTATTTAACTCAACCAATCATTGCCATCTTTTGTTCGACAACAGAGGATCAACTCTGGCCATCTACCTTACCTACTTTTTTTTTCAAAGGATTTGAATTTGGAATTAAAATAGTGGAATTAGGAAACAACTCTGATAAACCTCATAAGGTTAACATTTATCCAGTGCACATGTTGAAAAAAATGACGGAGTATAAAAGTATGCAGTTTACAAGAGGACCTCTGTGATTGTCACTTTTTCATCATATGGAATAACAAAACATTTATAAATTATTAAACCTATATTAATTTGTTGATTTAAGGCATTCAATAGTCTGATTGATGAACAGATTCGGGAAAGCTTACACAAAATAGGTGTATCCCAAATCTATATAATTAGATATTATGAAGACAATCTCTCATCCCAGCAAAGCAAGGTTACATTTGGAAGCACTAGGCAATGTATTCCCGATAGAAAGAGGTGTCCGGCATGGCAATCCGATCTCACCAAAGATCTCAGCAGTTCTGGAAAGTATCTTTCGTAACCTGGAATGGGGTAACCTAGATATAAATATATATGGTAAACCACTTGACCTTCCTCGCTTTGCAGATGATCTAGTGC
The DNA here is from genome assembly GCA_958449745.1 of Ochropleura leucogaster. Classification (NCBI taxonomy): domain Eukaryota; kingdom Metazoa; phylum Arthropoda; class Insecta; order Lepidoptera; family Noctuidae; genus Ochropleura; species Ochropleura leucogaster. Next base: position 12,193,529 of record OY288200.1, read on the forward strand.
TAATGGAGGAATCGCCAAAATACTGGAAGAAATGATCATGGAATTGTCTGAAGTGAGCAATCAGTTTGGTCTAACCATGAACAGTTCTAAAACAAAACTTATGTCTAATAGCACACAGGTTGAGATATTGACTAATAACGCACCACTGGAGTATGTCGAGGACTGTCTACTTGGGCCAGATGACAAAATAATGCAACAAAAGGATTGCTAACAGGTGGAAAAAGTACTGGGTATTTAAATATGTAATGAAAAACAAAGAAATAAATCTGAAATTCAAACGCAAGATATTCAACTCGTGTATTCTTCCTTATCTGACCTATGGCTGTGAAACATGGGTACTCTCAGAATCACATAGAATGGTCAAAACTATGGAAAGGAGCATCCTTGGTCTAAGAAAAAGCCATAAAATCAGAAACATAGACATAAGTAAGAGACAAAACCAAAGTAGCAGATATCTTACACAGAATCCACCAACTCAAGTGGAATTGGTCTGGACATTATGTTGCGATCCAAGGAGGAAAAATGGGCAAAAGAAATCACAAATTGGTACCCTAGAGACGCAAAACGCTGCACAGGCAAACCATGCTGCAGATGGAAAACGAGATAAAACTAACAGTGGGACCTTACTGGAGAAGAGTCACGGCAGACAGGAAAGAGTTAGAAAAATGTTTTTCTGACTAATATTGTGATAATTTGAGACCTTTTTCTGACTAATATTGTGATAATTTGAGACCTCAACAATGTAAAAAAGTTCAAATATTTGTATGAAATACTTACGTAAAAATGTTTTGGATATGTAATTGTTAATCAGTAATAAAGGATTTTGTTTATTATTTGTTGGTATACTTTGGAAGTCTAATGTGGCCACTTGTTTAGGTACTACACACATTCAAACATTAAATAGCTGCTGTTGCTTTTGTGTAGGTATAGTAATTTCCAGGAACATGATTGCCAACCCAATGATTTGTGTTAATTAAACAGACTGCGGGTATTGTGACACCTTATTAAAAAAAAAAGTTTTTTATGAGCTGACATATAAAATATAGGTAGTATATAACGGGTGATGAATCACAGAACTGTTTCCCCACCCGTCCCTTGTAAGAGCCAGCCCGCGCTGCTGAGCCAGTAAGTTAAAATAGTCCATAAATAATATCACTCAGATCCAGCCTGTCCCTTGCTGTCCCTCAGCGACGCCCTAAGCCGAGGATTGTACCCCACAGGGGGTGCCCTTAGAGTGTAGTCGTTTAGTTTGTAAGTTTATACCCTGGCTGGAGGTTTTAATTTTTAAGGCACCCACAGGATTCGCCCGGTTAAGCAGACGACAACCTCCTTGGTTGAACTGCGAGATGCCATTCATAAAAAAAACAGAACTGTTTTAAAAAGTATGACGTCGCATTGCCGACGTCATAATTTCATGATCACTCATTTGGGTCTTGGAACAAAAAATATAGTAGGTACATCGCAGCATAATCAGATAAAAAGCGTGTGCGTTCGCGCAGCGGAATGTTGTTGAATTTAAAGATTCTAATTATGCAGATATTTAGTGTATGACGTCGTATAATTGTGTATGGTAAAACAAAATTTGTGCACGCAGCCATTGTGGAGAAATTCACCAAAAACTGATTCCGCTGGGCGAACGTTGTCCTAGTGGAACTTTTTTTGAATTATAGACTTTAGATCATAAGAGATGTGTTTAAAAATTAGTGTGTATTTGTGTGTAATTGTGTATGTATGAATAAAATTAGTGCATGCATAATGTTTATTCAACGGGCAGCGTAACGACTTCTCAGAGGTTAAGAGTCCGTCGTCTCCGGCTCTGGAGTGCATCGGCGGCGCGCAGTTTTCTTTTCACACAGACCGGATCGTATACGCTTGGAGTTAGTCGAGCGGAGCCGCCAACTATTTCACATAGACCGGCTGGAAGCGACTTGAAAGCGGATGCGCTCGCAGCCGATCGGATGCTCTCGCAGCCGATCGGAAATGCTCACAGCAGGTGGGATGCGCTCAGAGTCAGTCGGATGCGGTCGGGGCCGATCGGATGCACTTGCAGCCGCTCGGATGCGCTCGGAGCCGGGTGGATACACTACGAAGGCCAGTATTCCACGCAGTCCAAGTTTTGTTTTCGGTGTTAACGTGTGCTTCTCGGAACATGGATTGATGAACAGCCGGTTGTTGCTTGCTCCTTGAAAGGATTGTGCTATCAAAATGGCGGTCGGCGTGGGGCGGTGCGCACGCGATCGGAGCCGATCGGCAGCGCCAGCGAGAAAGAGCACGCAATCGGAGCCGATCAGCTGCGCGAACGAGAAAGAGCACTCGATCGGAACCGATCGGCACAATAGTGGCGGTAAGTCCCCTCTTTGAGGAGTGGCTGGAGAGGCGTCATGGCGTCCTCACCTACCGCCTGACGCAGGTCCTCACCGGACATGGAAGTTTCGGGAGGTTCCTGCACATAATCAGGCGGGAGGAAACGCCTGGGTGTCACCATTGTGATGATCGCCCGGAGGACACGGTGGAGCACACAGTGGCGGTCTGCCTAGCTTGGGCGGAGCACCTCCGTGCCCTCGTGGAGGCGATCGGCGGCGGCGATCTCTCGCGTCCGGCCATGGTTCATACCATGGTCCGGAGCGAAAGGGAATGGGAAGCTGTAACCTCCTTCTGCGAAGCAGTAATGCTAGTGAAAGAGGAAGCCGGGCGTTTGAGGGAGAGAACCTCAAACCAACCCAGCCACCGCGGGAGACCCGGCCACCGTAGATGCGGGCCTGTGGACGGTGAGCAATGGGTAGCTAACCGTCCGTCCGTCGATTGACGACAGGCCGCGTCGACGGCGCGTTCGTGTTTCACGCGCGCCGGGTTGCGGGTTGTTCGAAAGACATACCGCGGTCCCGAAACGTAAAGGGCAATAGAAGGAACATGGGTGGGTTTTAGTCAGTACAATTCTGACATGCCCCCCCGCTCCGCCCAGAGCGGGGGAAGTCATTAGATGATTTCCCACCCAAAAAAAAATAAGCCGGTCACCTCCTCTTATTATTTCACACCAAGCGCCTTCAAGCATTCTTAATGACAAAAGCAGTGCACATGCAAAAATAAACTTTACTTACTACAAATACTAAAAACTCTGTTTTTAACCTGATAAGAATCTGCTCTCCTCTCCGAGCCGGTCTGTGTGAACGGACCCTTAGAGGTCCGTACTGTTCGACTGCACGAGCGCGAATGCCACGGCACCCTTTTCTTATAGGGCCACTCGCAGTTCAACTCATTAGTCGTTTGACTGCTCAACTGGACTATTCTGAGGTGACCTTATAATGAATTTAATTTTCCCCTTACATCCTTAACCCCGGCCACTTACTACCTCTGTTACTTTCTCTCTCGAAAGAGAAGAAAAAGAAAAAACTATAATATAATAAAATAACAATAAAACGTTTATTTCAGCCATCTTAGGCCCATAGATAAATACCTTACAGACAATCATAATATCGCTAATACAATTCACGTTAGTAAATAAATCCGTAACAACTATGTTAGTAGCACTTCACTGCGCGTTCATGTGGCACTTGTCCGTGGAAGCGGCGGAACACCGCTCCCTGCGGCCAAAAGTCCTCTTCCAACACGAGGTGCAGATCACACGTCGGTACTCGCAGCACAAACGTCTTAAAGTTGACGTTGCGACGCGACCGATGGAGCCCAGGAACCGTGCCGCAGCGGTTCTTGGTGGTACGTTGACGACGCTTCCTCCTCATCACCGTCACGAAACCATCATCAGCCTGAATCTGTGCTCTTCAGGCATGGGCTTCTCATCTCGAGCAGTAGGTAATGCTCCCACCTACGCTAGCAGAATTGGGAGCGTTATGAGGCTGTAAGCAGTCCTGCTTACCCCTTTTCGCTTTACCTGCTTTAATTAATTAATTAAAGGCCCCCGACCAGGGCTAACAGCTACTAGAATATTGATGACCGCACTCTTAGGGCACCCCTGTGGGGTTCCAGCCTCGGCATAGGGGGTCATGATTAAATCGACTATAAAAGGGGCCGGGTCAAGTTAATATTTGGGGAATTTTAAAACTACTAGCTCAACTCCCGGGTTAGCTATTAAAGCAAGGGTCGGACTCTAGCTTTTTCATCGGAAAAACGCGGCGGGCCTCTGCGATGAGGCTGGAACAGATCGCAACCACGGCACCGACCGACAGTGCGGCCGCATTTATGGGATCGTCGTACGTGCATGTGTTCACAAGTTATTAGGTTAAGTATTGAAAATCATAATAATAGAAATAGATGACATGCTGTTTAACATTAATTTTACCTTGTAACAAACTTAAAGTAATCAATTGTTGATGAACTAATTAACTAATCAAATTATTAAACTTAGTTATTCTAAAGGCCCAGCGGCGGGCTCAATGTGTATTGCGTTGCGCTTAAGTTTTACAAATAGCCGAACTGTTGTTCTTGCGCCGATACGGCCATACTGACAGGCGCGAGGCGGTGCGCACTCTGCACTAGCCTCGTTGATTGTCGTGAATTCTTGTGGATTCTCGATGATTCTTGTGGACCTGCAACAATAGAAGGAACTACTTCTGAGTAGTGAATCTGTCAGCATCTTGCGTTGCTTTAACTTTGTTGTTACATGAGCATAATTGCTAACAAAACTGAAAAGGTTCTCAAAGATGTTATGTAAGGCTCTCGTAGTGTTCTCGGAGGTTATTATTATTATCTTGAAATGATTTTCTTACCTACTCTATAATCTGATGGGTTGTTTTCACCCTGCAGGTCGTGGTTAGGCAGTATTTGTAGCTCTGCACGCGAGGTTGATGGAATGGCTCGCTGAATTTAAGGTCGAGGGAAGTTTGATTATGGGGATAGTTGTCTTAATTAAGAACAATCCCCGTAATCAACCTTCCTTCCACTTGACACCACCAAAACGACACCAGCGGTGGTGTCGTATGGAATCTCTAGTCCATATGACACCACCGACTATTAGTGAGGTTACATATAAAGTTGTTGATATGAAAACTCCAATTAAGTTCAAGCAGTTCCATTGATGAGGTAAGTCATTTGACAAAGTTTATATTTAAAGTTTTTTTCCCGGAAAACAAACACTTAAAGAAAAGTTCATTAAGGCCTATTACAAGCACGTAACAACAATTGTTGACATGCTGGACGACTAGTTTTCCGGTCCGTTCTTTAATAACTACATACTACACTTAAAAAAAAAGGGGTGTGTGTACTTATGTACACGCGTTAGAAGTTATACTTCTTTGGTGTAAAGAAAAAAAACTTTGGTAACCCATCCATTTCCAAACCTCGGCAAGGGTTGCTTAACCTGGCCCCCTGTGGTAACCCATCCATTTCCAAACCTTGGCAAGGGTCGCTTAACCTGGTCCCCTGTGGTAACCCATCCATTTCCAAACCTTGGTGAGGGTTGCTTAACCTGACCCACTGTGGTAACCCATCCATTTCCAAACCTCGGTAAGGGTTGCTTAACCTGTCCCCGTGTGGTAACCCATCCATTTCCAAACCTAGGTGAGGGTTGCATAACCTGTCCCCGTGTGGTAACCCATCCATTTCCAAACCTTGGCAAAGGTTGCTTAACCTGGCTCCGTGTGGTAACCCATCCATTTCCAAACTTTGGTGAGGGTTGCTTAACTTGGCCCACTGTGGTAACCCATCCATTTCCAAACCTCGGCAAGGGTTGCTTAACCTGGCCCACTGTGGTAACCCATCCATTTCCAAACCTCGGCAAGGGTTGCTTAACCTGTCCCCGTGTGGTAACCCATCCATTTCCAAACCTTGGCAAAGGTTGCTTAACCTGGCTCCGTGTGGTAACCTATCCATTTCCAAACCTCGGCAAGGGTAGCTTGGAATGTGAAATTGATTTAAAAGCTATGCAATAGCTTAATAAAAACACCAAATGAATATTTATTTTATGAAACACGTGTTCTAAATATAAAATACTAGAATATACAACATGAACATAGTTACTAGAACACCTATAACTAACTTCACGATGTCGCTGTGCGCGCGCAAATCACTCTCATCAGCCTGAATCTGTGCTCTTCAGGCATGGGCTTCTCATCTCGAGCAGTAATGCTCGCACCTACGCTAGCAGAATTGGGAGCGTTATGAGGCTGTAAGCAGTCCTGCTTACCCCTTTTCGCTTTACCTGCTTTAATTAATTAATTAAAGGCCCCCGACCAGGGCTAACAGCTACTAGAATTTTGATGACCGCACTCTTAGGGCACCCCTGTGGGGTTCCAGCCTCGGCATAGGGGGTCATGATTAAATCGACTATAAAAGGGGCCGGGTCAAGTTAATATTTGGGGAATTTTAAAACTACTAGCTCAACTCGCGGGTTAGCTATTAAAGCAAGGGTCGGACTCTAGCTTTTTCATCGGAAAAACGCGGCGGGCCTCTGCGATGAGGCTGGAACAGATCGCAACCACGGCACCGACCGACAGTGCGGCCGCATTTATGGGATTGTCGTACGTGCATGTATTCACAAGTTATTAGGTTAAGTATTGAAAATCATAATAATAGAAATAGATGACATGCTGTTTAACATTAATTTTACCTTGTAACAAACTTAAAGTAATCAATTGTTGATTGTTGAATCAAAGGCGTGTGCGGTGTGTAAGGCGTTTAATGCGAGACTGAGGTTGGTCTCGTACACTGATACATAACAATACGTCTTATAACTATGCTTATTATATCGATACACAACACCTCCACTCTTATTTACTACATACAAACTACGAGTATGAATAACTAACTTACGCTAGAACTAACACAAATATAATTTTAACAAGTACTTAGGTTAATTAGCTTTAAGAGTAATAGTTTTAATTACAAGAACTTATATACTATTTCATAATAATCTTAATCTATTTCCTCAAACCCATAACGTATAGGTGGCCTACGGTGTCTTACAGTCCTGTCAGGGTTTATGTCGATGTTAGTATTTTCCGCTTGGCCTGCTTCAACGTTCACCGACACATTAGGTAATTTAAGTTGAGGGCTACATGGTACAATTGGAGATTCATTTTGTGCTGGTATAGAATCTGAGTGCGGACTTCCCGAGGTAGGAGACTTTTCGACACTACTCTCCCCCAAGTTCCCTGTGCGATCCTGTTCCTCGCCTCTGGTTATGGGAACCGCCAACGATTTGCGTGATCGTGTTTGTATTTCTAGTTTTTTCGACATTTCTGGTACCATTATTTTGTTTGGAACGTTACCATCAACATCGTGCGTAACCCTCTGCTTGAGTTGATCGACATGCCTATGGATTTCTATGCCGGTATTGGTTCTTATGGAATAATTGGATTTACCTACACGTCTAAGTACTGTACCGGATTGCCATTTATCTGCTCCCCTATAGTTTCGGTACCAAACATGTGCTCCTGATTCGAACAGGCGCTGTGAGCCGCCAGCGTTTTGTTCGCTACTTGATTGGCGGGTTATGACGCGAGATTCTCTATCCGGTTTTAAATTGTCTAACCTCATGCGTAAGCTGCGTCCCTGTAATATGCTAGCTGGGCTATCTCCCACGGTCTCATGTTTCGTATTTCTATACGCTAGCAAAAACCTAGCCAGGGCTATCTCTACATCCATATTCTGCTTAAAGGCTTTTTTAATAGTTCGTTTACATATTTTAACAGCACTTTCGGCCGCGCCATTGGATGCGGGGTGATAAGGAGCCGTAAAAATATGTTCAATACCATTATGTCGCAAGAAGTTTTGAAATTCCTCGCTCGCGAAGGGTGGCCCGTTGTCACTAACAGTTTGTCTTGGAAGACCAAACTGCGACCATAACTTCCGTAATACAGCTATTACAGCATGTGCGGTCGTCCTATTCATTTTGATAGCTTCGATCCATTTAGAGCAAGAATCTACTACGATTAAATAAGTTAAACCACCAATAGGCCCTAAGAAATCTAAATGCAGTCTTGACCAAGGCCGTGACGGCCAAGGCCAAGAGTGTGGGACAGCATGCGGCGCAGCATCAGCCACAGCGGCACACACTGTACAAGCTCGACACGCGGTTTCCACCGCTTCATCTAATCCTGGCCACCAAACATAGCTACGTGCTAGTGATTTGGTCTTGACTATGCCCATATGTGAAACGTGAAGCTCCGACATTACTCTTTTCTGACAAGATGATGGTATGACAACCCGGTGACCCCACATAATGCATCCTAATTCGCAGTATAACTCTTGCTTCCTGTTAAAATATGGCCTTAATTCTTTAATTTCAATATCTGTCGGCCATCCGTCCATTATATAACTTAAAACACGACTTAAAATTGGGTCTCGCTTAGTTTCCTGCTTCAGGACATTGTAGTCTAATAATAAAGCGTCTGTTGCAAAATGTAAATAGCTCTGTTCTGGCAAATCGTTTCCTTCGGAAGCTACCTCCATTTTTTGAGAATCTATTAATCGTGAAAGAGTGTCAGCCGTATTTTTGTCTGTTTTTACGTATTCAATGGAAAAATCATAAGCTGATAATTTGATTGCCCATCTTTGTAAACGGCTAGCTGCTGCACAAGGAACGCCTGCATTGGGCCCGAAAATGTTAACAAGTGGTTTGTGATCTGTCCGGAGAACAAACTTCCTTCCATAAAGATATTGATGAAATTTGTCAACAGCAAATACTATCGCTAAGGCCTCTTTGTGTATTTGACTATAATGATATTCGGGAATAGTCAGTGAGCGCGAAGCGTACGCAACAACCCGCTCGTCGGCGCTTCCCGGCTCGCGCTGTGCCAGCACGGCCCCAAGCCCACGGGCGCTGGCGTCTACAGTCAACACTGTTTCTTTATTTATATTAAAATGTTCCAAAGCTCTTGTGCTACACAAAAACTGTTTTACCTTCAGAAACGCAGAATTTTGGTTTGGACCCCATTCCCAATGTTTTCCCTTTTTTAAAAGAGCATATAATGGTGCTAAATGTGTACTCAAATTTTTTACAAATTTGCCATAAAAGTTAACCATTCCTATAAATGATTTTACTTCTGTAACGTTACTGGGGTGCGGCATATTAACAATAGCCTTCACTTTGTTCGGGTCGACTCGTACGCCGTTTATATCGATCACAAACCCTAGATATTTTACTTCCTTAGCCAAGAAATCACATTTCTTTTTATTAATTTTTAACCCGTTTTCTTCCAATATTTGCATAACTTCCTCTACTAATTGTAAGTGCGACTGCAAATCCTTGCTTTTAATCAAAATATCATCATAAAAAATTAGCACTTCAGGCTTATTTTTAAATAAATTAACCATGAGCTTTTGAAAGATACCTGGACTTGAGGATAGACCATAAACTAAACGACCGTATTTGAATAACCCCCTATGCGTATTGATAACCGTATAGTTTCTAGAATTTTCGGACAAAATCACCTGGTTATAAGCTTGCGACAAATCTAATTTTGTAAAGTACATGTTCCCACTAAGATCGCTAAATAAATCTTCAACCCTTGGAATCGGAAATCTGTCGATCACTAAAGCACGATTGAGGGTTACCTTATAGTCGGCACATATTCGCAAACCGCCATCTGCTTTGCGTACCACAACCAGAGGCGTTGCCCAGTCGGACCGGTCAACCGGTTCAATGACGCCGGCGGTCAGCATGGCGTCCAACTCTGCATCGACGCGCTGGCGCAGCGCGTACGGCAATTGCCGCGCACGACAAAAGATGGGTACCGTTCCTTCACGCACATGTAGCTCAGCTATGCCCCCCGTGAAAGTACCCAATGTACCGTCAAACAGTGATTTATGCCTAGAAACAAGTTTATTTATTATTTCATCTTTGTTTAACGATGCTCATGTAACAACAAAGTTAAAGCAACGCAAGATGCTGACAGATTCACTACTCAGAAGTAGTTCCTTCTATTGTTGCAGGTCAACAAGAATCATCGAGAATCCACAAGAATTCACGACAATCAACGAGGCTAGTGCAGAGTGCGCACCGCCTCGCGCCTGTCAGTATGGCCGTATCGGCGCAAGAACAACAGTTCGGCTATTTGTAAAACAATCAAATTATTAAACTTAGTTATTCTAAAGGCCCGGTGGCGGGCTCAATGTGTATTGCGCTTAAGTTTTACAAATAGCCGAACTGTTGTTCTTGCGCCGATACGGCCATACTGACAGGCGCGAGGCGGTGCGCACTCTGCACTAGCCTCGTTGATTGTCGTGAATTCTTGTGGATTCTCGATGATTCTTGTTGACCTGCAACAATAGAAGGAACTACTTCTGAGTAGTGAATCTGTCAGCATCTTGCGTTGCTTTAACTTTGTTGTTACATGAGCATAATTGCTAACAAAACTGAAAAGGTTCTCAAAGATGTTATGTAGGTAAGGCTCTCGTAGTGTTCTCGGAGGTTATTATTATTATCTTGAAATGATTTTCTTACCTACTCTATAATCTGATGGGTTGTTTTCACCCTGCAGGTCGTGGTTAGGCAGTATTTGTAGCTCTGCACGCGAGGTTGATGGAATGGCTCGCTGAATTTAAGGTCGAGGGAAGTTTGATTATGGGGATAGTTGTCTTAATTAAGAACAATCCCCGTAATCAACCTTCCTTCCACTTGACACCACCAAAACGACACCAGCGGTGGTGTCGTATGGAATCTCTAGTCCATATGACACCACCGACTATTAGTGAGGTTACATATAAAGTTGTTGATATGAAAACTCCAATTAAGTTCAAGCAGTTCCATTGATGAGGTAAGTCATTTGACAAAGTTTATATTTAAAGTTTTTTTCCCGGAAAACAAACACTTAAAGAAAAGTTCATTAAGGCCTATTACAAGCACGTAACAACAATTGTTGACATGCTGGACGACTAGTTTTCCGGTCCGTTCTTTAATAACTACATACTACACTTAAAAAAAAAGGGGTGTGTGTACTTATGTACACGCGTTAGAAGTTATACTTCTTTGGTGTAAAGAAAAAAAACTTTGGTAACCCATCCATTTCCAAACCTCGGCAAGGGTTGCTTAACCTGGCCCCCTGTGGTAACCCATCCATTTCCAAACCTTGGCAAGGGTCGCTTAACCTGGTCCCCTGTGGTAACCCATCCATTTCCAAACCTTGGTGAGGGTTGCTTAACCTGACCCACTGTGGTAACCCATCCATTTCCAAACCTCGGTAAGGGTTGCTTAACCTGTCCCCGTGTGGTAACCCATCCATTTCCAAACCTAGGTGAGGGTTGCATAACCTGTCCCCGTGTGGTAACCCATCCATTTCCAAACCTTGGCAAAGGTTGCTTAACCTGGCTCCGTGTGGTAACCCATCCATTTCCAAACTTTGGTGAGGGTTGCTTAACTTGGCCCACTGTGGTAACCCATCCATTTCCAAACCTCGGCAAGGGTTGCTTAACCTGGCCCACTGTGGTAACCCATCCATTTCCAAACCTCGGCAAGGGTTGCTTAACCTGTCCCCGTGTGGTAACCCATCCATTTCCAAACCTTGGCAAAGGTTGCTTAACCTGGCTCCGTGTGGTAACCTATCCATTTCCAAACCTCGGCAAGGGTAGCTTGGAATGTGAAATTGATTTAAAAGCTATGCAATAGCTTAATAAAAACACCAAATGAATATTTATTTTATGAAACACGTGTTCTAAATATAAAATACTAGAATATACAACATGAACATAGTTACTAGAACACCTATAACTAACTTCACGATGTCGCTGTGCGCGCGCAAATCACTCTCATCATTTTTCTCCATCGCGCCAAAAGAAGTATAACTTCAAAAATATATTTTATAAACTCTGTTTTATTAATTATCGTTTAACTATAGATAACTTAAAATAATGAATTGGGTGCTGTTTGTCAAAAACACGCGTTTCTGGACATCACTAGGGTGGTGTCATATGGACTAGAGATTCCATACTACACCACCGGTGGTGTCGTTTTGGTGGTGTCAAGTGGAAGGAAGGGTAATCAAACTTTCCTCGACCTTAAATTCAGCGAGCCATTTGAAGTTTGTAAAGTAGGTACTAGAAAACTACAGATACCTGGTAAAGAAAGTTGTCAGTTGTCAGCAGCTAACGACCCCGCAAGGTGACCCACGATCAAAACCAACTGAACCCATTCCATCAACCTCGCGTGCAGAGCTACAAGACGTAATCTCCTCTTGAGAAATTATGTATTTTGGCCTTTTGTAGGTTGTAGCATTGTGTATCTTGTTCGTTACAACGGATAATTATTTGTTGCACTTGTTGAGTAACTTGAGTAAGCGCTTCAATGTCAATGGTTCCGTTGCCAATATCCACCAGGTTGAGAAGCTCTGGTGGTACGCAGTGCTTTCGTTGTGTAATAAGACGTGTCAGTGGAGAAACGCCGGTGACTTGATGAACTGTGCAGTCCATTGCCAGTTGAAGTTCCTCAAGTACCAGTGTGCCACTGTTCTGTTTCATAGTTTTTAATAATAACCAATGCATTCTTGAGGGCCGCAACGACCCTTTCAACTTGGCCATTCGCTCTCCATTACCTCGGGCTGGACAGTTTCATAGTTGGAAACTGTCTGACAACTACATTGAGTTGAGACATCACTAATTCATTTGCGGCAAGAATATGTTCTCTAATTTGGTTCTCAAATCCCTCACTCAAATTCCTACTGGAAATGGAACTAAGCTCATCCTGAAGTGCCTCTATTTCAGACTGCAAATGCTGCTGAGTATCTATATAATATACTAGCCTTTGCCCGTGGCTTCGCTCGCATTGAATTCGAGGTAACAGTTCCCTTTTCCTGATTTACAGGTACCTGATACCTTTGGCTTTTGCCCTTGCGCCTTATTGTAATAGCTATGTTAAGTTTACTTCTTTCACCCTCATATCTAAATCTTTTTTTAAATAGCTTTTGTCCGTCTCCGGGGCCCAACTATCTTTGTACCAAAATACATCAAAATTAGTTGAGCCATTTAGGTGTGAAGACGTAACAAACTCACTTTCGCTTTATAATATTAGTGACAGTTACCTAGTAAATGACGACACAAAACAGAACTAAACGATTGGATATTAATTAAGAAAACAAAAATGCAATTATAACTTTTCAACAACATCCGAAAGAAAACAGTCGTGTGTACAGGCCAACGTTCTCCAGTCTCTGCCACCACACCTCCAATCTGCTCTGGACCTCTTGGCCGCTATCGGCAACCCACACAATGTCATCGGCAAACATTATGCACTGGGGAGCCTCTTCCTGGATGTCCGACGTAAGAGCATCCATTATCACCAGGAAGAGGTAAGGTCTAAGAGCCGACCCTTGGTGCTGCAGACCGACAGCCACATTGAAGGTAGTGCCCGCTGTGGACGGACTTGGGTACTGCATCGAGGTCGATGAACACCATGTGCAAGTTTTTATGTGCACTTCTGTTCTGTTCTGTTCTTCGCACAACTGGCGAATAGCGAAAATGGCATCCGTCGTCAGGCACACAACCGAATTATCTACATACTCTAGTCGCCTTTCAATAACCTTCTTCCAAACTTTCATACTGTGTGACATTAGCTTTATTCCTCTACAATTTTTGCACTCCAGCACATCACCTTTGTTTTTAAAGATGGACACAAGCTAACTGTTACACAATTCATCAGGTATGGCCTCTTCCAGCAACAGTTTATTCATGACTTTCGTATAAAATTTATAAAATTGCGGATCTAAAAAAACATTAATCATGTCTATTATAATATTCAAACACGCTACTTTTTCAATACGTTTAATTTTCTCTTTATTTTGTGGTTAATTTAGCGTCATGGGCGTTTATTGACGATGACTTTGTGCATTTTTCGATCTGTTTGTTCTGCAATGTAATTTACTCTATGATTTCCATAAAATTCCAACAAAAAAAAGGAAACCCTTCGGTAAGAAACCTCCTTTTTACAAAAATATCGACTATGCGTTTTAGCCATACATCCCATCACTAAACATGTATTTTTGGTGTAATGGTGTTACATTACACACAAAAATTATTTTCTTCAAATTAATTTAATTTGTATTGATAAATATTTTGGCCGAGTACATATATTAAAATTTGCTTTAGTTGTTATTGATACTTAGCTACTATGATATTTAGGGTAAACCTAAAATATTGTCATGATTAAAAATCGTGATTTCGTATAGGATTAAAAAGAAACGGTTCATCTAATGTCACCTGCTAGACAGTTTTCAGATAAACATAACTTTAATTCACAGAGTACTTTATTATACTTTAACTAGTCTGTGAAATAAATAAACTAAGAAATAAAGACACTAATTCTGGGATGCCATCGGCAGCGATGCGAAATGGGCTATTAATTATATCTGACGTTGTCAAACAATAATTGACGTACGATGAAAAGCTTCCTATTTACCGTTTGTTTACATTTTTTGAGACGCCGTTGCCAACCAACACAATTTATTCAAACATTGGGGATTGCTGTATGAAATCGTACCAATAACATTACGCCTTTGTTAAACTAACACGTATTTATAACTTTTATATCACCGGTTTAGGGAATACAAGATGAGAACTGTTCCAAAGTGGGTGAACAAAATACACGAAGCCGACAAAGTAGAGTTTTCCAGGTAAAGTTTCCCTGGATTACAAATAAGCACTGTTGATTTAAAGTGTGTTTGCAAAATTAGGTTACCAGTGCTTAATTAGGACCAAAACTAGCTAGGTTGCACTCTTATAAATACAATAAGGTGTCCCTACAAAGGCAAGGCACAATCTTTCAATTGTAATCTTTTAAAATTTTGAATTTCCCTTTTGTTATTAAACAACCCAACAAAAGTAATTTTATTATTAGTAAGGAATCACATGTGTTGAACAAAATGAATATCTCATTTTCACAATTATCAACTGAACATTCAAAATCATAAGTAATTTATTCAAATTAGAAATTAGGCAGATACACAACACTTTTTGAACATCAACATTACAAGAGACTGTCCCCTAAAACGCCCAACGTTCACCATTGTTTAATCATGAGTGTGTCAAGCTTTATTTGTACCAACGTAAGAAATTCACCTTTTAAATAACTTTATTTTAATTCCAATTACTTTTCAGTGTGCACACAATATGCTTCAGTCCAGATGGCAGTCAACTCGTGGTAGGTGCAGGCGAGAAGGTCATGGTCTATGACCCTAGAGATGGAGCTCTGGTTCAATTACTGCAGGCTCACAAAGGGGCAGTCCACGCAGTGGCATATTGTGGAGATGGCAAAAAGTTTGCTAGCGGTAGTGCGGATAAAAATGTAATCATTTGGACTTCTAAAATGGAAGGAATCTTAAAATATTCGTAAGTTGGTTAACAAAATGTTGCTGGCATTATAGTTATATGACCTAAGCAAAGTCTATGTAAATGACTGTAAGCTTTAATTTTAATAATGATCATAACAAACACAGTTTTCCTTTACAATGTTTTCGTCTTGTTTGAACAGCCACAGTGAAGCAATCCAGTGCCTAGCCTACAATCCAGTGACATTCCACCTAGCATCTTGTGCTCTCACTGATTTTGCATTCTGGTCTATGGATGTCAAAGCAGTGCAGAAGTATCGGGTATCAGGACGAATTACAAGTTGTGCTTGGTCTACAAATGGCCAGTACTTAGCAATAGCTCTGGCTGTTGGAGCAGTTTCCATAAGAGATAAAGTAAGTGCAGACATTTAGTATTATCACTGGCCAATGCTATTGTTGTGTAATTAAATGTTAGTTGATATAAACTCAGAGGCCTTTTCATCAGATACAATGAAAATGATGAAAATTCATTAAATAAAATACAGGAAAAAAAGTTGTAAGAAATATAACACTGACCTTGAAAACCATACTAATATTATTAACGCGAAAGTTTGTATGTGTGCATATTTATTAATCATTCGCGCAAATGGCTTAACAGATTTGGATAAAGGATTTACTACTTTTTATGCTGTTTTACGCGACTTAAACCATGGGTAGCAGCTAGATACACAAATGATCAAGTGGTCAACTAACCATATATATAGAGAATCGAAATGTAGAATAAAATGAAATACCTAGCTATTAACACACTATAAAATATTTGATGAAAAAATTATGCCATACTGCATCCTATTTTTTAATAATCACTAGTAGATGTTATCACCCAGTAAATAGTTTTTTATTATAAAATAATATATTTTAAAATATTATATTTGTTAAAGCAACAATCATTGATACATAAAAATTAAAGATACAGATATACTCAGCGAACCGAAAATGTCCACAAAAATTACACACAATCTAGTCTAGCTAGTACATTTAAAAACAAGTTAATGTGGAGAGCGGCGAAATTAGCAAAGACGTACAAATGTCATGTTTTCGTAGGTTGCAGTAAGAAATGTGAAATTATTTAGGTCTAGCTTTTGCCCGCGGCTTCGCTAGCGTTAATTCGGGGTAGCACAGTTCCCCTTTCCTGATTTGCAAGTACCTGCTACCTGTAGTTTTTGCCATTGCGCCTTATTTATTGTAACAGCAAAGCTAAGTTTCCCTTTTCTTCCTTCTTTCTCCCTCATTTCACACATTTAAAAAAAAACCTATGTCCGTCTCCAGGGTCCCAACTAACTCTGTACCAAAATTCATCAAAATCGGTTTGGCCATTTAGGCGTGAAGACGCAACAAATAAACTCACTTTCGCTTTTATAATATTAAAGTAAGGATGTGTGTCTTTTGATAATGTTTTTAAAAAGATTTTTTTTAATCCACTTTTAGTTGTAATATTTATAAGCAACTGTGCAATTAGGTTAAGCTATATGTATACTTAAATTTATTCAACATTTCAGCTTGGCGATGAAACATACCGCGTGACTCGTGACGCGCCTGTGTGGGCCGTTGCCTTCTCAAAGTCTGTTCTTGTAGTAACCGACTGGAATGATACCCTATCATTCTATAACACTCAAGGTCAACAAATTTTGAAGGACAGAAATATAGGTAAAATATTTTTGATAGAATCAAGTGTTTAAAAAAAAAACTGCATTTGTTTGGTAGAAAAGGTGACAGACACCTGGAAATAGGGAAAAACTAATTCAGCCCGGTTCCAGTTTGGTCAAAGTAGGCTAATTTTTCATGGAGTACCTACTGTTTAAAATGTTAAAGTCCATGATTTCCGGGCACATCCGGTTTCACGGGAAGCCGATCCCAACAGGTGGGATAAGGATAGGCAGATGATGATCTAAGTTGATTACCGGGTCCAGCAAAAAGTTAATGGGTTCATCCATCAGAAATGCCTCAATAACTGCCATGGAGTACGGATTTGAACCCAGTGGATGGACCCAATCTCGCCCCTTATTACATGGCACTAAAACACAATAGTTATTTTGTATAAAGTGCACAGTATGCAGGCAAGAATTTACAATAAGCTGGGGTATTATATCTTACTAATATTTTAAATGCGAATGAATGTGAGGATGGATGGATGTATGGATGTTTGTTATTCTTCACGTCAAAACGGCTGAACGGATGAAAAAGTGGTGTGAAAGTGATGAGAACTTCTAATAAATCTTTCAAACAATTACAGGCATATCAGCATTATCTGTTTCAATGCTTGGGGCATTGGTGCTGGTTGGTGGCGTGGGTGGTTGGGCCGTGCTGACGTCAGAAGGAGTGCCGATACTGAGCACGCCGCAAGAATGGGTGTGGGCCATAGCTCCCTCGCCTTCTTATAATAATTTGGTAAGTTCTCGAGCAATAATATGCATACATGAAGTAACTTTTAAAGGTGATTTATACAGTCACGGACATATTTTGGAGGCCATACTTTAACGAAATAATGATATGTTACCTCAAAATAAAAACCATTATTTCACGAGATAATCGGTTTTGAATGTTACAAAACTTACACATTCTATATAACTCGGGGCTGTACACCTCCCTCAACTCTTCGGAGTTACATCGAGAGCACTTTCAATTTGCAATGGTCGGCACAGCTCTGAAAGGTTCAATTTCCCTTACAAAGTTGCAAAATACCTTTTCTTTTTGCAAAACTAGATTGACCTCGTATCATCATTATGTACTTGCTGCTGATTGTTTGTCACCTTTGTTTAGGTCCCCAAGCATAGACACCGAAATGAAACCGAGAAGCTAGGGTTCAAAATCTATGGATTTTAATGGCAAAGGCTGCTTATTTTGTTAGCTTCCTAGCAGATTGAAGGGTGAATTTTAAGCTATAAGACCACCAGTTTGAATTTTGCAAAAAAAAAACAATGCAATTCAAGAAAATCTATTGAGATGTTCTTGTTCTTGAATATATAGTTTGCTATATATTCGTACTGATGATATAGCGAAGCTAGAATGTTGTCTAAGTCTGTAACTGTCATTTTCTGTGACATTTTACTAATAAAAAGCATAACTTATTCCAGGCTGTAGCGTGTCAAGACGGCACACTGTGGTGTTATCAGATAGTGTTCAGTACAGTTCACGGGTTGTACCGCGAACGTTACGCGTACCGAGAGAACATGACAGAGGTCATCATACAACATCTCACGACGGGCAACAAAGTGCGGATCAAATGCCACGACAGGGTGCAAAAGATTGCGATATACAAACATCGGCTGGCGGTATGTATCTTTCTTTTATTTTATTCTCTGACGGGCCTGTTGGTCTACTGGTTAGTGGCCCTGACTGCTGAGCCGGAGGTCGTGGGTTCGATTCCCACCCAGGACAAACTTTGTGTGATGAGCATGATTGTTTGTTCTGTGTCTGGGTGTGATTTATCTATAATATGTATATATTTATAAATTATATAAGTATGTATATCAGTTGTCTGGTTACCATAACACAAGCTCTGCTTAGCTTGGGGTCAGATAGCCGTGTGTGAGTTGTCCCAAGATATTATTATTATATTCAAACTGATATTGACTGGGCAAGATATGTCAGCCATATGCTTGACATACTGTAGGCTAAAGAAAACTTTTGCTCTGACACTGTGCCCTGTGCCTGTGTGTGTGATCCCTACAGGCCACGATAAGAGATGGCGGGAGAAACTGTATAAGTTCTATCAAAACTGGAAGGAGGACGTTTGGGTTCGCGAGATGTGAAAAGAGTGAAGAGATGCCTTTGCCCAGGAGTCAACCGACAACCAGGGCAGGCTAAAAAGAGAAGCGCAGTAGTGGCCAATGGTAATGTAGGTCATTGGATTGAATCCAAGCGGGTGCAGGTAGCAGGTACTGTGTTATACCGAATTTAACGCGAGCGAAACCGCCGGCAAAAGCTAGTTGTATATAAGATTAAGCTAAAAAGACTGAATCTGGTATTGATAGAGACACCAGAGAAATATAGATGTGGTTTCCAGGTCCAACTACCGGAACGCGTGGTGATATACGAGCAGGGCGACGTGGATGGCATGCTGTACAGGGTCCGGGAGAAACTACCTCAGAAGGCGGAATGCTCTCTTCTAGTAGCTACTAGCGACGCTTTACTACTGTGTCAGGTATAACAATGTTTACTTAACGCACTTTTTCCATTGTTGCACACTGGTGCAGTATGAGGATGATACCCAAAACTCGATATAAAAATGAAAGTATTTAAATCGACGGCTAGGTGGCGGCCCCATTTATAAGTTGTATACTTATTCTTGTCATGTCATGTTGTTGTATGGTGTATAAATATCATAATAAGGAATATTCTATGTTCTATCTATCTATATTCTAGGTGCATTGTCTGAGCGATTGACTGTTGTGCTTCCTGTCACGGGTTCGATCCCCGCACGGCACAAATACTTCGCTTCGGCTTCGCCCGCGTGATATCGAAAAAAATGTGTTATTGCAGACTATAATCTACCTCTGTGCCAAATTTCATCAAGATCCGTATAGCCGTTTTGTCGTGAAATAGTAACATTCTCACAAACAAAAAGATACACAAACAAATAGGATAAATATATATTTCAAATAAAAAGTTCTAATAGGTATAAATTAGTTTTAATTTCCGCGCATTATTTGAGAAAAGTACTAAAAAACATTGGCCACAACTAGGGATGGGAAATCATCAAATAACTTCCCCCGCTCTGGGCGGAGCGGGGGTGCATGTCAGACTTTTGCTGACTAAAACCCACCCATGTTCCTTCTATTGCCCTTTACGTTCCGGGGCCGCGGTATCTCTTTCGAACAACCCGCAACCCCGGACTTGGTATTTACTTACGTACTTACGTATGTGTGCCTCTGCGTCGCTTCGGCACACATTAACACGTTCTTCCATCGATGCCTCTTTTGCCGGTCTCTGCAGTATTGTACTATAATTCGTTGCATTTGTCTTTTCAGGACACCAAATTGTCAATAATTGGAAGACAAATACCGAAGTCATGGACAGTACCGGCATCGATACGTTACGTGAAGGTCACGTCGCTATACTTCGAAGAAGTTTTGCTGTTGGGACTCATGAATGGAGAGGTATTTACCAAGTTTTGTAATGAAATTGTTTTAAGTTTATATGGCGGTGCAGTGCTTCCGGCATGTTTGCCGAGTACACCACGGATGGCTTCCAGGCTGTGCTTCGCAAAAGGACGGCCTCCCTGTGGTCTCGGCTAAAGGGTAGCACCAACAGGCTTCTGAGTGTGTTGTCGGACAGAGTGGACAGCCAATTTAAGAAGCAGTGGTCGCTCATGCATGTCCAGCATCTTGATTGTTTTAAATTTTACTAACATAGATTTTAAGTTTGTTCTACTAACATAAGTATTATTTTATTATTATATGGACTTGTAACTTTGTGTGCCTGGTCTGAAATAAATATTTTCAATTTATTTTTCAATTATATCCAAATTCAGACAATAATATTAATGAAAGTGCACTCACCCTTTTTTATTAAGAAACTTTTTCACCAATCTCGACAGTAAGTTCCGCCCTTCGTTACTTATGAAGCAGATTTTTTTTTTGTGTAAACACATGGTACATAAGGTCTTATAACTATAGTATTTTGAACTTGCATGTTTTACTATATAATAGCATACAAATATTAGAGCATGTTAATATGAAACATTTATCCTAAATCTTACCAATAATATGAGTAAATGAGTAATAATAAAACAACAGAACACATTGAAAAAAATCTTGGTAACCATAATATCTATCAGTCACTTTTTTATCAACAAATTCTTTTACACTATAAAAAACAATTGTCTACAGGCCATCTAAGCAACTTTAACTTAAAATATTTTAAATACTGTCTTGTTCTCGCAATTTAGTCATAATTTAGACCACCTGACAGACCTTGCAAATCCAAACGGCGAGTGTCGAATAAAATAACGAATCTGCATCTCCGTTAAAAAGTAAAGGCACAACTTCTATTACTTTGTAGTCCGTCTGTTTGTCTGTCATTGTCATAAGTGTGACTTGTGCACTGAAATATTCCTCGCATCGATGTTTGGCATTGACTGCCTCGACTGGAAGCAGTCAGGAGGACCGTTACGAGTAGTGTATGTATTTGTCTTATTCGAGGTGGGATGGGGACTACAAGATGGAGAGAATGGTTTTTTTAGGAGGAAGCTATCCGCTGCGGAGAACCACTTCATTTAAACCTTTAACTGTAATGTAACTAAATCTGCATGAAATATAAGAAAACCGGCCAAGTGCGAGTCAGACTTGCGCACGAAGGGTTCCGTACCATTATTCTATTAAAACGGCAAAAAAACTTCCTTAAATTTGTATGCTGTTCTGTCTTGTATTTGTTGTTATAGCGGCAAAACATCATCTGTGCAAATTTAAACTGTCTAACTATCACGCTTCATGAGATACACCCTGGTGACAGACGGAAGGACAGCGGAGACTTAGTAATAGGGTCCCGTTTTACCCTTTAATACAAAAACAAACAATAATATTTTGTTTTATTTACTGGTCTTGTCTGTCACAGATTTGGCAAGTAGAGCCGAGTCAGGGCAGCGCTAAGATGGTGCTGCACACACCAGCGTCGGTTCGCTGCCTGGACGTGAGTGCGTCGCGGGCGTACCTCGCGGTCGTCGACGAGTCATCCGTCTGTAGAGTCTACAATCTATCCACCGGGGAATTGCTGTTCACGGTAGGTTTAGTACGAAACTTATTTAGTAGAGTGCCGTGAGGCATAAAAATGGTCATACCTCGGAACCCAGGGCCAGTCAATGAATCTGTATATCAAGTGTTAGACTGCATTGTTAAAACCTCGAATAAAAAAGTTAAAAAAATAAATTTGCCCGATCTCGATTACAACAATTTTTAACAACAATTTACTGAAAAATGAGAGGCGGAAAGGGGAAAAAGTGTTTATAGTAAAAAAAAAAATTATATGTTATAAATTATGTTTGCCGAGTAACTTCAATTTTAATTTATTAAATTGTCGTAAAAAATAATGATTTACAAAAATAATTTATCGTTAACTATACACATTATTACATCATTGTTTATTATTGTCATCGTCGTCGATCTCGTTGATGTAGATTGTAGGTGAAAGATTAGTACAGCTGTCACCATTGCATTCTAAGCAAGCTGCAAAAAAGAGATATATCTTTTTTTTTTAATAATAAATCATTTATTTTTGGACCAAAGTTGTTGTACATTTAGTAAACCCGCCAAACTGCGTAACAGTTTGTCGGCGGGATTAACTTAACGCATAAAGCAAGAGTGCAAACATAAGTAGTTACAACAGGTATGATTTTTCAGATACGTGGTTTTGGTTGCTGAAATGCAGTTTTTAGGTGTTAGTTTATTTCAATTTGTATGTATGTAACCGTGCTGTTGGTGTGCTTATTATAAATAAATAATTAAATAAAAGCCAGTCTAGTATTATCCAGAGTTTTTATTTATATACGTATTAAAAGAAGAAAGGGAGGCATTCGCCCAGCAGTGGGACGCTATAGGCTAGATTAAATTAGATAATGTGTTCCACTATGCTGGATTTTTGCAATGACAGTCGATTTTTATGTACCAATCGTAGAAGAGGGCATTACCATATCTCTAACACAGCTTAGACCAGCTGAGGGTTCTTCATCAGATACTTCAGACCTTCGATTTTGACATCAAATGAAGCGGCCTACCAACTTGAATATTTTTTGTAAAGGCAGTATGTCGATCTCTAATAGTTTGGTTGGGCTCTTGTTCTTTCTAATCAGGGTCACCAGGTACTTCAAATCTTCGGTTATTCTAGTTTTTATAGTTTTTCCTTGATGTGGCCATTAAACCCTAATTCTGTACCAAATTTCAGCTCTCTGAGTTTATGGAAACTACTAGTTATATTTTGATGATCATGAGTGAGTGAGTAAGTGTCATAAATGCTAAACTTTGCTTTCTCTTAACTTCGGAATTAAATAGCCTACAGACTTGAAATTTTGGATTTTAAGTACGTAATTATAGCTTACTGGATGACGAAAATTTCTGCGTTCTAGTCTTATCCAGAGGTTCTTAAATAGGGGCCTAAAAATACGGCGAAATGGTAAAGGATGGTACGGCTTAACAGCTGCTGTTATCCCCTCTATTCCCCTCCCCACTCTTCATCGGTATACCTGCAGTCCCTAGAAATCCAAGATCAAGTTTGTTCTTTTTAAAATATAACTTTAAACTAATATAAATAAAAGAAAAAATCCAAAAAAAATATATAAAGTATATAAAAAAAAAAGTTGAGATCGCATAATATTTTTTTTTAACATTTTTCTATATACTATCAAAAACATATTTCCAACGTTTATATTAAGATTCATTGACTGGCCCTGGATTCCGAGGTATAAACCTTACGGCACCCTACTAATTTACCATCAAGGTGTCAGCATGACGGCCGGTCGGAATTTGTATCGTGTTTTATTTTGAATTTATATGTAAAATGGCAAAAATAAGAATGCAGATGGAATGTCACTGTTTTTATTTTAGATTTCCGATTTTATTATCAAAGGGTTGTCTTGTGTATGTGCATGATTTCCAGCGTTTTTAAAGTACCTAAGTTTTGGAAGGGTGTAATAATATGTATTTTACACACATTTTACAATAGATTGACGCCGTTTTATCGACCTTATGAGGTTTTTGGAAATATAAACCTCAAACTTATCATATGAAACAGCCCCTGTGACTTATTTTTAATAACAAAATTGAATGCTGTAAACTGATGAAAATTCTTGAATTTCATGACAATTCGCGTCACCCCACCGATTCAGCTGATGTGTCATGTGTCAAAATCCTGTCGTGCAGAGTGGTTAAGCTGCGCATGCCAAAGTTGGTCCACGGCTGAGTGACTGTCCTACACATTACATACGGAGTTTCTTCCGTGTATCGGAAATTTGTCGGTCCCGGCTTGCCGGAAAAATATGTACATATGACTTTGTACATTTTTGTCTAGTAGTCAGTGACCTGGCCAATAGCTATCAAAAGTATCTCATTACACAGAACTAAATGTGCTTTAGTAGTCCGATAAGCAGTCGGTCCATGTAAAATACTGTTATCAGCTATAACCGGTTAGACTGGAAGCTAAACGCTTGGGAAAAGGCTAAGCCTGATAAACAGATGCGGGTGTTGCTTTGCTGAAGCACATATTTAATGCGTGGGAGAACGCTCAAAATGCAATCGGTATTTTCTGCGATCTCTCTAAAGCTTTTGATTGCGTCCACCATGACACGCTTTTACGGAAATTACATCATTACGGAGTTCAAAATGAGGCCTTAAATGTAATAGACTCATACTTACAAAACAGATTTCAATGTGTAGATGTTAACGGCGCGAAATCTTCTGGACTACCTGTTCTGCTAGGTGTACCTCAAGGCTCGATACTAGGTCCATTTTTATCTTGGTTTATATTAACGACCTACCATATAATTTAAAGGGTATTTGTGACGTTGTTCTGTTTGCTGATGATACTTCTCTTATTTTTAAAGTAGATAGAAATGGACAAGATTTTAACGATGTAAATAGCGCGCTATCAATGGTCACGGATTGGTTAACGTCAAATAACCTTGTTCTTAATGCCAATAAAACTAAATGTATTAAATTCGCTCTACCCAATGTTAGAAATCTTGGTCCCAACATTGTCCTTGGCAATGATAAGCTTAAAACTGTAGACTCGGCAGTGTTCCTGGGTATAACAGTAGATTCAAAATTACAATGGGGTCCACACATATCAAGCCTAGCGGGAAGGCTTAGTTCGGCCGCATACGCCGTCAGAAAAGTTAGGCAATACACTGACGTTGACACGGCACGATTGGTCTATTTTAGTTATTTCCATAGCGTCATGTCCTATGGTATTCTGCTGTGGGGCAAAGCCGCTGATATCCAGAATGTATTCGTTCTGCAGAAGCGAGCGGTTCGTGCAATTTACCAGCTAGGTGCCCGGGTTTCTCTGAGAGATTTTTTTAAAGAGATTGGTATTCTCACTGTGGCTTCTCAATTCATCTTGGCCAACATTTTATATATTAGGCAAAATATCCATCTATATAGTAAAAACAGTGATATTCACAACATTAACACTAGAAATAAGCATAAACTACGTGCTCCCTTCCACCGGCTTCATAAGGTTCATAATTCATTTGTAGGGCTGGGTATAACTTTTTATAACAAGCTACCTTCTTCTTTGCTAGATTTGACATTTAATGCATTTAAAGCTAAAGTAAAATCTAACCTTTGTTTAAAAGCATACTATTCTATTAACGACTATTTAGACGATGAGCATAGTTGGTCACTGTGTTGAACTCAAGACGATTATTATTTTTTATTTTTTTCTCTTCATGTTCTTTCACCAAATTAGCTTATTGATACGTTACATGTCTTCGTCATGTAATTTTATATTTTTACTTTTTTTTTCTTTATATACTTGTTTCATTTTGTGTGTTTTTATTTATTGACATGTGGTTAACTAGTGACCTCGAGCATTGACTGAATATATATATATATATATATTTTGTTACTGTTATTGGTAAATCTTTTTTATGCTTAGCTTATTTCTTTTGCACTATGGTCCTAGTTTATCACCTGACACTTCTTCACTGCACATGTAAGCGGGCACACCCATTAGACTGGTGAATTTATTATTTAGACTTAGGTAATTTTTTTATTTTTATATATAATGGGTGTTTGCTAGCTGACAAGTGACAATGAATGAATAATTTCTTATTTTTATTTTTTTATAATTTCTTGTGATAAACGGAATTGTATAAAATCTGGTTCTTCTAACCTGACAGACAGATGTGTTGCTGGGGAGTTTGTTCCGCTACTTCTTCTTCCCAGCGAAAACACTAGGAAGTGGCGAAGGGCAGGGCGTTTTTGTGGGACTGTCTCTTGTAATCTGACGTTCAAAAAGTGCTGATTATCAGCCTAATTTGAATAAATGACTTTTGATTTTGATTTTGAATCAGTCTTACCAACAGTTATACTTCATATCTATCTCATTACACAGAACTAAATGTGTTTTGGTGGTCCCGTAAGCAATCGCTCTATGTAAAATACTGGTATTCATCATGCTGGAAAAAAGGCTATGCCGATTAAGATAGTGTGTAGATTAACCTCAGAAGGTCAGGTTTCCGATTGATTATTCACTGATTTCCAGGAAGAGAATATATCCTCAGTATCATGGAACTCCTGGTGTGACGAGCTACTGAGTCTGTCCGGAGGAGGTCTGCTTTCTATAAAAGCCTGCCACTTCCCGCCCGCGACGCAACCCTTAGTTGGATCCGTTGTAGGATTCCAGGTAAGATTTTCTTTTATTTTAATTGTTATGTATAAAGGACATGTTTGTTATTAGGATTAGAGTTAATTTAAGGAATGAGGTTTCTAAACTTATGCACCTAATTTTGAGTGTGTTTATTTATGTATTTATATTTAATCAGAAATTTCTCAGTAATAAATTTTATTTTTAACTTGTTCAATAATAATTTTCAAAAAACAACTCTATGTGGAGTTGAACAAAGTTTTCTTTTCAGAATGCTACTGAGTTATTTATATGCTTTAGTTTGGACCAAACTGCCTGCCTGGACATACCGTTGTGCATTAGGCACGTTAGTAATAAGAGGCACCTTATTATATTTCACAACTACGGGTGGATGTATTGTGTATCATCAGCCAGGTTTGCTGCTCATTAAATTTTAGTACCACATGAGACAGCCAGACCAAGTTTGGTACGACTAAGCATGGGGCCTATGGTGGTATTTATTTAGTAGCCTAAATATTTTATAAAGTTATTGTCACAT
This sequence comes from Ochropleura leucogaster, assembly GCA_958449745.1. Taxonomy (NCBI): domain Eukaryota; kingdom Metazoa; phylum Arthropoda; class Insecta; order Lepidoptera; family Noctuidae; genus Ochropleura; species Ochropleura leucogaster. Next base: position 12,220,631 of record OY288200.1, read on the forward strand.
CCATTCGTCGATATATTAACCAATCTGATCTGCTACCCTACCATGACGTCGAGCGAAGCAGAACTAATTCCACTGAGGGAAAGAGACAGAGCTATACAGGGTGTCTACCACCATCTCATTCTCACACAGGAATAAGAACTGCTATAAGATGTCATGGTAACCCTTCTGGTCCCCAATTTTCGCAGAGAGTGGGCTTTTGTCCATTCTAAGTGGGGCCATTATATGCTGATTATGCTATATGAATCCAAGCATTGTATCGGTATCGTATTGTTGTCCTCGATCACGCGGGATTACATAACGCTACCTGCATACATCACAAACATCGAACTGCATGTTTCACGGTCGTAACATGTTAACTCAATTTTTTCAATGTACAATGGGCTGCAAAAATCCATGGTTCGTCCAGAAATAAAAACGTGTGAAGCGAGAAAATGAACTAGATAGTGTAGTTTATTTTCCAAAACAAACCCAAGCATCCATAGGAAAATAGACACTAAGGTATCCATGCAATTTTGCAGGTGACTGTACATTGTTAGCTGAGTGCAATCAAACAAAAACTACAGGTGGAATGAAGTTTATAGTGATAGAATACTTTTTTATCTTTATTAGTTTAAAAAAAAGAAACCATGCAAGTCCAATCTGTAGAAATTTCGTTCCATCATTTTGAATAGTTGCACTCAACTATGTTGTCGCAGCAGACCTAGCTTTAATGCCCAAATATTACGGGATTTCTATATTTATAAACTTAATCCCTTTTTTGTTTTTTATGAGCTAACGCCATACGCTTCTTTTTCAGTCTTCTGTTTTACTGTTTGGTGAAATAACTGATAGGTTTAACATTCCAATAAACTGCATTTATTTGCAGGGAACTTACTATTAGGCACGAAATGCTTAGCACAGGCGACCATAACACCTTCAGGAATCAAAATAAAAAATCAAAGAAATAATATTAGTAATTTAGCTATATTGGTTAAACAAGCTACTCAATGGTATAAACTTAGACTACCCATTGCATGATAGCCTCTCCTGGCTGGAGGCCCTTAACGCAGGGCATCAATAGGACTGTCCGGTTAAGCAGATAACGACCTCATAGGTCGAAATGCGAGATGACAAAAAAATTTAAAAAAAAGGCATGGTCGTCAGAAATATTTAACGAACCACAAACAAAAAACGCATGTGGAGTGTGAGACGTTATCGAGTAAAATAAATTAGGAACGCAAGATTACTATTAGAACTTTTAATTGGTATTATCTTATAAAAAACAGATTCCTGTAACCAGACTTATTAGGTACTCGTACAGGAGGGCAATCCCAAGAGCAGGATCATTGGTATACGTTTTTAATATGTTTACTATTATTTAGAAACATGGTAAATATTCCGTTTTAAATGTTATAAATAGTATCATTGGTGTTCAATAAATCCTTAAAAGTGCAGGTGTCTGGAGTTGGACTCTTGGGACAAGATATATAGGTATACTCACGCTTATAAATCGTATAATATATTAAAATATTAGAGGGCTAGAGATGCGGATCATGGTCGTGGTAATAATTTATCAGTATGTAGGTACACTACGGGCGAGGTGACTACGGGCAATACCATCTTTTCGCCAAAAGTCCACCAGTGGATAGCGGCGTTAGGCTGTTGATGACACAGGTATACTGATAAAATCTTACTGCAATCAAAGCACTTCACCACAAATAGCCAGCATAAAGTTTAGAGTTTTAGCGTTAAATCAAATGTAACGTTTTGTTTGACATCCACATAAGTGTGCCGCGTTTGTTCGTCTTCTAATGAGATTTGTTTCTAATTAAACCGATTTCAATGAAAATTTTGAATGAATAGGGAATAATATGCGAATGAAATTTCCAAGCTTAAACCAAAATTGAAATTGGCTTGATTTTTTATTTTTATTTATTTGCTTGTAATTTTTTAAAACGCAAAGTTTGTCTGTGTATAAGTGCACTTATAATTCTAGATCCATTTAACTGTTGTGTTTTATTTGTAGATGTGATTCATGATTAGGTTGCATACCATAGTTTGTTACGCTAGGTAACATAGAGATTAGCAAATAACATACATTAGGTATGTAAACAAATAGTTTAGAAAATACTACAATGCACCGGAATAAATTATTATATTGTGTAAAAGTTTTCTCAATGGTAAGGCTAAAACGATTTATTTTGCATTATTTCAAGACTGATTTAAATGGTATTGTAACAAGCGTTAGTATTTTATCAAATCAATGTGTCCGGTCAATAAACATTTGAGCGTACAGACTCCGACTTATATTTTTTAACTTCAATTACATGAAACTTAGTTCGCAGACGAAATGAGTGTGAACCAAAACCTCCGCCTCACCAAGTAAAGCTCTCGATACACTGAGGCAATTGTTGCGCGTGATTTGCGACTCGACAAGTTGCGTCGATTGTTTTAATAATTAGGAAAACATGCGATTATTTCTGTGTGCTAGCCTTTAAACACTTTTAAACAAGAGTTGGTGCAAGCGACCCCTATTCCCTGCTGGATTCGCCACAGTGTATCTGTGCGTTCACGTGAAGGCTGTACGCGCGGCGACGAATCAAGCTAAACAAAACCAATATATGCGTATATCATTGTACGGGAAGTCTTTTGCAGGCGGCGCCATGTTATACTGGATATGTGTAGCTTGATGTGTCACCATGTGTACTAATAAGGCAGACGAAGATAAATGATGGTTAGACAACTATGTCAATCTTAATTTCAAGGTACCTTGAAGGAGTTAACATAATTTTTTCAAAAAGTTTCAAGGGATCTTAAAAAACATTTCTGTGTCAAAGATAAAATAACATTGGTTTTATCTAATAAAGACATCTGTACTGGTTTTTCAGGGAGGACGAGTGTTTTGTCTACAAGCTAATTCTATGCAAACCATCAACGTGCCACTCTCACATGCCGTGCATCAATACATACACCATAAAATGTTCAAGTACGTATTACTTTCTATTGTAAATTTTCGTGAAGATATTATAGAGATGGGGGTTCTTAACCGCACCCGGTACGTATCTTGGTAAAATTCGGGCGTAGTGGGGGTAAGTTTGCGGGTAATATTCATTGTATTTTTTTTTATAACATATGGATATTTACTATGTTTAGTATTTATTTTGAGTTTCCGATATTTCACGGATAAAGTGAATTTACTGCGGATAGGTGTTTATAAGCAGACAAAATGGTTAAAATCAAAATCAAAAGTCATTTATTCAAATTAGACTGATAATCAGCACTTTTTGAACGTCACATTACAAGAGACAATCCCACAAAAAAGCCCTGCCCTTCGCCACTTCCTAGTGTTTTAGCTGGGAAGAAGAAGTGGCGGAACAAACCAGATTTTATACAATTCCGTTTATCACAAGGTAAGAAATTATTAAAAATTAAGAAATTATTCATTCATTGTCAAATGTCAGCTAGCAAACACTAATTATATATATAAAAATAAAAAATTGTCTACCCTCTTCCTGTTTATTTTTTTTTGCGGTCGGTACCGCTACCATTGTCACTCACTTCTCAATTCTGTTCTCGATATACAAAACCCACTGCATCAGGTCGCGAACCTTTTTCGGCACTTTTTAGGTCTTTTCAAAAATTGTTCATCACCATGACAGTTTAAAAACTAATATTAATTGTACATTTTAAACGCGTGCTTTGTATCCGTTTTTAAGTTAATACAAGTTGTATCTTTTTCGCGCGTCTCTATGCATCTCAGTATCTGTGTCTCTGTGTGATAGTATTGAAATCCTCAAAACAACGAAAGTTAACGATTGTAATAATGGTTGGAGTTAACAAAGTTTGCAGACGGGTGCAAAGTTTTCATACATTGTTACCATACATTTATGTAAACAATCGTGCGACGGGTTAAGTACATACTAGTATACATTTAAGACTGTTGTATGTCCGTCACATCACCATATCAGGTCCAGTTGAAAACCAGCGTCGGGCACTAGCTGCTCGGCAGTTTGCTGAAAGGGGCCTATTTGGCGCAGCCATGAGACACACATTATTTTTATTTTATTTGTGTTTAGAATTATGTTTAATTATTTTTTATTAGTGTGTGCATTTATGGCTTGTACCAAATAAACTTTTTTTCTTTCTTTACAAAAAAATAAAAACATTTTGTGTAACAAATTCGAATACGTAATTTATGACATTACCTTTATCGTTCATCGCTTCCATTATCATTATGTTCTTCGCTTCCATTATCATAATGTTCATCCGTTAAATAAAATCACCAGTGACAAATATTGCTATCAAATATTGAATGTTAATTAGCATGAATGACCAACTAGAATTAACTAAGATTTTTAATAAATGCCGGTTGAACACATTGACATATTTTAACTGACATTAGACCTGGTATGTCATTTTGTATAAAAGTCATCTAATGCAAGTCTCAGCTTCGTTAAAAAGTCCCAAAATAAGTAAATGCATCTTTAGATGTAATCGTCACTATAATATTATAAAAACAAAAGTTTGTATGTTTGTTACTTCTTCATGTTTAAACGGCTTAACGGATTTGTTATGTAGATAGCTTATACCCTGAATTAACACATAAGTTATACTTTTTATCTCGGTCTAAGCGTGTGAAACCGCGGGGCACAGGTAGTATCAAATATATCATTGTGGAGCACACAGTGGCGGTAAACCCAGCTTGGGTGGAACACCGCCGTGCCCTCGTAGAGGCGATCAGCGGCGGCCATCTCCCGCTTTCGGCCCTGTTTCAGTCCATGGTCCGGAGCGAAAGGGAATGGACGGTTACTTCCTTCTGCGAAACAGTCACGCTAGCGAAGGAGGTGGCCGGGCGAGAGAACCTCATACTAACCCAGCCGCCGTAGATGACGCCCCGGGCGTCGGACCCCGCTAGACGACTCCGGCCACCGTAGAAGCGGGCCCGTGGAAAGGTGAGAAATGGGTAACTCACCGTCCGTCCGTCCAACTTTTGCCGACAGACCGTCCGTGTCGACGACGCGGTAGTGATCCAACTCAAAAAGATGTAAGCAAGGTCTTGCCGGGTTGCGGGTTGTTCGAAAGAGATACCGCGGCCCCGGAACATAAAGGGCAATAGAAGGAACATTATAACGAAGGAAGGAAGGAACATTTATAGACATTTAAGTGATCAACCACAGGGCATCGTTCACGATGTCAATGATAGTAATGTATAATGATAAGTCTTATGTTTATGTTTTTATTTCCAGTGAGGCGTATTCGGTTGCGTGCCTGGGTGTGACGTCTCTAGACTGGGAGCGACTCGGCGTTGCCGCTTTAGAGGAGCTAGCTTTCGAGATTGCTAGAAAAGCTTTCCAGCGAAGCGAGAACATTGTGTTCCTCAACCTCATTGATCATTTACAGGTAAATAATGCGTATTTAAAAAAAACAGCAAAGAGAGTCGACGCTTCCGAACAAATTTGCGACATGTACAGCCATATCTTTTGACTGCGTAAACTTAGAGGGTAAATTTTCGCACAAAGGGATCACAAAGTTGAGTATATGGTTAAAATTTCAAATCGATACTTCCACGCGTTCAAGATATAAAAGGACACACACCTTCACAGACAGACAGACGGACAACGAAGTAATCCAATAAGGGCTCCGTTTTTTCTTTTGAGGTACAGGACCCTAATAGAATGATTGAAAGCTATAGAGGATGTGTTAGACTGGTGTGCTACAGACCATCCAAACGGTCAACTTTTTATGAAAAAATGTTTTTCCTGTATCGTGGGTGCGCAAACAGTGTTACACAAACCAGATCCGAAACAACTATCTGTACTATCGTTCCCCGCACGGAACAAATATTTGTTCCGTGCGGGGAACGTACCCGCAACACGCAGCGTAGCAATCGATCGGTCAGCTGCTGCGTCAACCGTGTCATCAAAGCCTTTACTATAAACCATGCTCTCTTCACCAGCACAATCATTTCAAAAAGACCAGACATGATAGTGATTAACGAAATATATAACACTAGAATTTTATTTATGCGAGTGCCAAACAAAATTTACAGATTACAATAGCCGAAAAGCTATTCAAATACACCGAATTAAAAAATTAAATAACCCGACTTTAGCGCTTACAAAAAGAAGAAATTGTCCCCTTAATTATTTCTAAACAGGGGTCATACCGAAATAGTTAGTTAGTATCACATACTTAGTTCAACTAAACTTGTCAGCTAGCGGCTACAAAGCACTGCAGGAGGCACTGATTCTAAGTACATGCAGGCTAGTAAGCCTGCTAAGCCTGCATGTATTTAGAATCAGAATCACTGCCTCACTCAAACTGCAATCATTTTCTTACTAGAACAATAGCGCACAACCGCGTTTAATTGAACATTTCGATACCCGCACTTAACACAACTCATTAACACGGAGGAAAAAAAAATAAAAAAAAATAGTAGTCAAATATATAATAATTGATATTTTTTTTATAATGTACTCTGATTTACCATGTTTCTTATTATAAAACCTTGTTTTACCAACAGGAGCGGTTCGACGCTGGCGAGAAACGTGCCGTTGTGTTGGGCGAGGTACTGGCGTACCGGGGACGATACGCCGACGCCGCGCGTTCGTTTCATAGCGTAGGGCGAGACGAGAGGGCACTGAACCTTTACGTTGACCTTAGGATGTTCAACAAGGCTCAAGTAAGTCTTCCAGAAGCTCGGAACATTTCATTCTCCTTTCCTTATCGTAATTTATATGAGGTCATTTCAGTATTTACCTCTCTAGCCATTTGATCGTTCACACGGTCCATCCATTATGTATGCATTAATACACTAAGTTCCATCTCCATAAGATGTTAGCCGGTACCACAAGTCATCGGCGCCACTAAATAAGGGAAAGTTTGAAATATCTTTTCTTCTCTATATATTTATTCAATACTTCAAGCACAGAGTAAAGAAGCATACTTAATGCCATAGACTATTCTAAGGTACTTACAGGTACATGGTTGAACAAGTATCTTCTTTGCTCGCGGCTGCGTGTTGGTAAATTCTGATTTATTACATTTTCTCAATTCTGTTATACTCGACTATTAGCTATTCTCACCGTCTAGTTAGCGTAAAGTTCCACGTCACAAATGCTTTCGTGTATTCTATTACTTTTTTATTTTACTTTTTTTTTACAGGAATACGTGGGGGAGGGCGAAGGGTTAGCGGCTTTGGCTCGTCGTCGGGCAGAGTGGGCGCGGCATGTGAACGAGCCCCGCGCGGCCGCCGAGATGTACCTTGCAGCGGGCGACGTGAAGCGAGCGGCTGAACTTATGGCCGAGACCGGCAAAAGAGACATGTTAGTAAATTGATGTTTTAAATCGACGGGCTCGACGGGCCTCTTGGTCTAGTGGTTACTGGCCCTGACTGCTGAGCCGGAGGTCGTGGGTTCGATTCCCACCCAGGACAAACTTTGTGTGATGAGCATGATTGTTTGTTCTGTGTCTGGATGTGATTTATCTATCATATGTATGTATTTATAAATTATATAAGTATGTATATCAGTTGTCTGGTTACCATAACACAAGCTCTGCTTAGCTTGGGATCAGATAGCCGTGTGTGAGTTGTCCCAAGATATTTATTTATTTATTTAAATGTGTACAGTGGGTTTGGAACACCGGCCAAAAGCGAATCAGGCACGCGCACCGACGCGACGGTTCAAAACAGTCATATCTTTGACTGCGTAGACTTAGAGGGTTGAATTTTCACAGCACAAAGGGCCCACAGTAAACTGATTATCTTTCTTCTATCTAAGTGATTTGGCATAATGTTGCAGGTTAATTGAGTTGGCGCGCAAACTAGACAAGGGTTCAAGCGGTTCTCTTCGCTATGTGGCTGAGGCGTTAGTGAAGGCTGGCGAACCGGCCACTGCTGCTGACGTGTACCAACGTCTTGGAGACTACACGTAAGTATTTATGTGTTAACTCTATTTTAGATAACATAATTGGAAAATCATTCTACCACCAACCACTAGAATTTAAATACAGGGTGACTAGTAGAGAAATAGGGTATACAAATCATGAAAACCTACCATACCAGTGGAAGAGTACGAAAGCAGAAGTAGAATTAGTTGAAATCGCGCTTCAGAGGAATGTCGACAAACAGTCGGAACACGAAGATTGGATCAGACTCTCTTCGAATGAAATAATATTTGCAATGTTGCAAACAGAGTCGTAACACTTCGACCACTAAAAAGGGATCACTGCCTCATTAAGTCATTAAGGTCGACGGACCATTTATCAGGCTCTAGGCTGGCAAACATGTGCGTGCTCATGTTAATGCAGCCAATTAATGTGTTTTGTTTGTTTTTAATTATTGATTTTACTAACAAAGGCTAAGTTGATACTAACACTATATGAATCGCTTGGTCTGAAATAAAGATTTTGATTTGATTTGATTAACTAAACTGTTGCGGCATCTCATACGAAGTTACCAATCTATGCATAATATTGGACATTTTAAGTAAAGTTATCAACTTTGTTGTAGTCCGTTTTATCCACCCGAAATTGTAATCGGAACCAATCGAAGCTCGTAGAAAACGAACGTAGAAACGTTCGTTTTATCATAGTGAAATGTATATCTATTGCTACTCCACCCAAAGTAATAGTGCAGTAATTTCGGCTGCATTAAACTGACGTTACAACAAATAGCTTTTACAATTTTTTTGAATCGTTATAAGTATCTCACAAACGGTGGCTTGTAGGAAAAAAATATTAATCTGGTTTTTATAGATAATTTCATGATCTACAATTTTGTCTAAAGTTTTTTAGTGGATAAAGCTAACCGTTTTGCGGAAAATCGCGGAAAAACATTTTTTTCACTTTTGACCTTGAACAACTTTATTTTCGTAAATGGGTAACATGGAGAACTTTAAAATTTTATTTATAATTATTATTTTGAACGATTTCACCAATTTTCAGCTTGTTGTAAATGAATGTAGCTTCGAATGTCTAAATTGACCGGACTATTGTGGCTCATTCTAATTTGTTGTAGTTTAAATTCTCAAACTTTAACAGTAAAGTGGCGCAGCTAGCAGTAGCGGCGGGCGAGTGGTCGCGCGCGTTCACGCTAGCACGCGAGCACGTGGAGTGCAAGCGCGAAGTTTACCTGCCTTACGCGCACCGCATGGCGCAAGAGAACAAGTTCGTTGACGCGCAAAAAGGTTTGTTGATGACTTTTTCCTTTTTATCTCCATTACTATCTGTCTGCCTGCCTTTAATACCATTTATTTCCTCGTATTTGTGACAAGCGCGGGAGGAGTTGACTTATGCCCCGTTCCAATAAACAAAAACGACTTGGAACGGGGCACTAGTCTATGGGGGTGGAAGGCTCAAAGTTCGATAGAAGATGACAAATATGGATGTATGGAAGCTCAAATCTTCTTAGCAATCATTCGCTTACTCGCCAGTACATCTTTTTATACAACCGGCCACGTAATCGTCTTTTTTCGTTCTATTCTCTTGACTTCTAAGACATAGATGGTTATTATAAATTTTCAGTCAATCCTGCTGGGCTCGCTTTCACGAAGAAACATATATATCTGTTATTTTGTGGTTCCGTTTATTAAATTAGATGGGCTTTTTTTGCGGATGGGACCTCATCAAAAAACTTCCCCCGCGCGCGGAGCGGGGGAGTGTCAGACTTGACTAAAACCCACCCATGTCCCTTCTATTGCTCTTTATGTTTTGGGGCCGCGGTATCTCTTTCGAACAACTTGCAACTCCGGCAGGAATTAGATGGGCTTACTGTTGATCTCAATCTTGTCCAGAAAAACGAGCGTTAAGGTTAGATAGATCGAAGATGCATAGATCCGGGTTATTTGAACTCGAGGATACAGAGGAGAATTCCACTCTTTGGCTGATGAAGCGTCTAATAAAGAATACTGCAAAGCACTTCATGCGATTGTGTGGGTTATGGACAAGGTCATACCTGCAGCACATTTACTGTACGGTAATCTCATTCATGTTACCATGGGGTCTCATTGCGAAGAAAGAAAAAGTAGTTCAAAAAAACATCAATAGATGGCGTTATGTGTATCGATTTGTTTTTGAAGTTTGTGTAACTGTTTAAATTTGACCATGGAAGAAGTATGTTCTTGTTTTTAAAATCCCCATAACACAAAAAACAGGAATAATGGGCTCCTAGTTCCAAATTCCATGATTTTTCTAAATAATATTATGGTGTTGGCTCTGGTGAGAACAATTTGTACTACGTTGTGGTTAGGTAACTCATTTGCTGTTATTTCTATGAATAGATGGCGTTGTTTTCATTTTCTGAGTTTTACTACACAGCTCAATATTACCATTTACCATACCTATTTTGATAGAATGAAATATTATGAAATACAAACTATCTATACCTACTTATAATAAATCTGTAGAGAGGTAAATTTTGTACATGAAATATATTTCCAAAATAACTATCAGAGGGTGATTAGTGATCGATACTGATGCCAAAAATGCAATCAGTAATATTTTTGTCTGTTTGTCTGTATGTTCGTTATAGAAACAAAAACGGATTTTAACGAAACTTGGTCAAATTATTCTTTATACTCCTGGGCAGGTTATAATATACTTTTCATCACGCTACGATCAATAGGAGCAGAGCAGTGAAGGGAAATGTTGGGAAAACGGGAGAAGTTACTCCATTTATTAAGCTTCTGTCGCGTGTGTAGCCTTAATGGTTAAAGCTACACAGAAATCATGTATGACGGAAATATTCTCCTTAAAATTATATAAAAAATAATCATACGACAGCATATGTCTATCTTTAATGGTTAACTCACAATAACACGTGTAACTCCCGATAGCTAAGCAGTTCGGAGCTTTCTGATTATATTTGTCTACTCTTACGTTTAATAACACTCTCACTCATCTCTTATTAAAAATAGTTAACATTATTACCTATACAATAAAAAAAAAATCATATATATCGGTAATTATAAAGCTGAAGAGTTTGTTTGTTTGTTTGTTTGAACGCGCTAATCTCAGGAACTACTGGTTGGAATTGGAAAATTCTTTTAGTGTTAGATAGTTCATTTCTTGAGGAAGGCTATATAACATCACGCTATGACCAACAGGTGCTGAGCAGCGCGGGTGAAACCGTGGGGAACAGCTAGTCATATATATCGGTAAAGAAACACCAAAGTTATACATGAAATACGCTAATAAGCCATCGCGCATGAATACTGGATCATGCCATAAGGATTATTTTTGTGTGCGCTCGACGCGGCTACCGTAATATTTGGCTGTTGATGCGAATAGACGTTCAGAGTGTTCGGCCTTATTGACAGACAATGCTTATCACCGCGACTTTTAGTCTTTAAATAATTTATTTTTAGATTTCTTTTGTTGTTATTTAATAAAATAGGTACTTATTAGTTATTTTGGTAGTGTTTAAATAGGTAATCGTTCAAATTACGAATTATTAATAGTTTACATTTAATATCTTTTTAGGTAAAGTAGGTAGGTACGCATAGATTTTTAGATAGGTAGGTACCGAGTTTTGGTTAATTTAAGTTAAGTTTTTTTATATCAAGTAGGTAAAAGCGTAGGTAGGTACTTTTATTAATTATATTAAAGGTATTATCAATTAAGCATAGTAGTGATAGGTTTTTATCACAGTTTTAATTTTTAAGTGATGTAGGTATAGGTAGATAGTATTGGAGAGGCGTTTTAGCTTTATTTTCATTCGTACAACACGCAAGGTCATCCGCACTCTATTGTCTAGCGCCCAAGATTCGAACCGGTAAGTATACTTACCTACTTTTGTAGGTACCAACACAACATACAAATATTACTACCTACTTAGTTAAGTAACAACTTGTATTTAAAATAAAATAAAAATATTCTACACACTCCTGAGTCTGTTAAAAAATAACTCCCTGCTTAAAATCATCTAATTTGCAGCAAATATCATTTCAAGAGCTACCTACCTATTTCGATATTATAATCATCAGCCTAGCCTTTTCCCAACTATGTTGGGGTCAGCTTCCAGTCTAACCGGATGCAGCTGAATATCAGTAGGTACCTATTTTATATGGAGCGCCGTGCGACTGCCTATCTAACCTCCACAATTTGAGGAGGAGCACAACCTTAGTACCTACCTACTGGGTACCTAATACCATAACCCTTGGTAAGACTGGTTGTCAGACTTTCGGGACACTGACTACCTGTAACGACTGTCAAAGATCTACAAATGACAGCCGGAACCAACGGCTTAACGTGCTTTCCGAGGCACGGAGAAAACTCGGTATGTAACGGGTGGTCACCCATCCACAGACCAACCTAGGCAAGCGCAGCTTAACCTAAAGAACAACCCGAGCGGTTGCTATTTTTTAGCCACGAGCTCCTCTATTCGCTATTTCGATATTATAAATAACTTTGATTGACTTAGTTACTTGATACCTAACTATCAAAATTTGCGTTGACTTTTACGCTGAACCTAACAAATACCTCAGTTTACCGAAAAACATGTAGCTATACCCCACGCCTCAGATAATATAGTAATAGTAGGCATGAAAGAACGTCAATTTATTAATGGCGATTGCCGAGTGACTGACGACGTAAGCTTCAAGGTCAAAGGGCTATATACCTACCTTAGTTTACAGTACAAAAGTATAGTTTGGTTTTATCGCCATCTATTGGTTCTCTGTAAAATAAACTAAACTTGAGCTATCGCTGCAAGCACCATCTAGCGCCGTTGTGAGTAAAAAAAAAATAGCCCGGATAGCCCGGAGAAATGAGCAAGTTATGGCGGTCGCGTTTCTTTGTATGAGATGGAGTATCTGTACGTTAGTATTATATTATCTGTGATGTTACATAAAGACGAAATCCGAAGACGACGTCTCAGGTTATCAGACAAAAAGCGGGAACTTGTTCAACGGTGTATTACCAAGGCTACATTGTTTGTTGCAGCGTACCACATGGCCGGGGAGACGAAGACGGCGATGCGCGTGTTCACGATTCTGGTCGGAAATGCGGTGGCCGAGGAGCGGTTCAGCGACGCGGGCTATCTACATCACTTGCTCGCCATGCAGTGTCTCGAGACTGCCGCCACTGCCACTGCCGACAAGTTAGTACAGTCAGAGATTGAATATTACTCGAGTAATGCAGCGCTTTATATTAATGTAGCGCTGAATATCATGCCGACTCTGTAATTTTCAAACGATTGATAGCTAAGTGATGCTTTAAACGGATTTAGCGATAAAAATAGTTATTTGTTATACAAGAGTGCAAAGTTGCTTTTTAACCGCGTGTTCAATTTTGATGACCGAGCAAGCGAAGGATTCTAAAATTGAATCATGAGCGCAGCGAGTGATTCAAAATTAGAATCCTGAGCGTTAGCGAGGGAATCAAAAGAGCACGAGGTGAAAAATCTTTGCACTCGAGTGCAACACGTAACTTTTCATTCCACCTCAGCGAGGAAATTACTAAATGCAAAAAAAAAAAACGTTTACAATCACTAGATCGGTAAGTACACTTTTATTTCAGTTTAGGTATATTACTACATTATGACAGGTAAGTATTACAGAATAATCTTTAAATTATAACAAAACTAGCTTTCACCCGCGGCTTCGCCCGCGTTAAATTTGAGATAACACAGTTCCCCTTGCGCCTTATTGATTTGTAATAGCAACGCTAAGTTTTCCCTTTTCTTCCCTCTTTCCATCCCATGTTTTTTAAATAAAAATTAGCCTATGTCCGTCTCCTGGTTCCCAACTATCTATGTACCAAAATCATCACAATCGGTTTAGCCATTAAAGCGTGAAGAGGTAACAAAGAAACAAACAAACTCACTTTCGCTTTTATAATATTAGTAAGGATAATATTTTTCACTTGTTTTCAAGCTTCTTGTTTTTAATTTATGGTTTAACAATGACGTGAAAAAATGCCGCGTAAAGAACCGCGTACAAAGCAAATTGAAAATACACCAAGAAGGTTCCGAGTCTGAGTTTTTAACAAATTAAAAAAAAGTTGTATGATATATTCGGCACCATAGAGGTAGCAGTAAATCGGTTTTTTTTTTAATTCACAAACTTAGTGCACACGATGTTCTAAATTCAATTTACTTTATCCTCTAGAGAATAAAAACGGCTTTTCCACTCAGATATTGAAGATTAAAAATACTCTTTCCGAGATGGTGGGATGAAAAAAATATTTGAAGATTTGCGGGCCTATGGGTACAGAGACAGACAAGTGCAGGTACTTTCGCGGAAACTTTGATTTTAATTGTTCGGTAAACACTCTTATGTTTACACTAGCTTTTTCCCGCGGCTTCGCTCGCGTTAAGTTCGGGGTAACACAGTTCCCCTTTCCTGATTTGCAGGTACCTGATACCTGTAGTTTTTGCCCTTGCGCCTTATTGATTTGTAATAGCAAAGCTAAGTTTTCCCTTTTCTTCCCTCTTTCTCCCTCATATCCCACTTTTTTTTAAAATACTCTAGCCTTAGTCCGTCTCCAGGGTCCCAAATATCTCTGTACTAAAATTCATTAAAATCGGTTTAGCCATTAAGGCGTGAAGAGGTAACAAACAAACAAACTCACTTTCGCTTTTATAATATTAGTAAGGATTGCTCTCGTGAGTCTCTGTATACGCTGTGGTTATGTTCCTTGACATTTTAAGTTATTTTCCCGCTTATGAATGCAGGGTAATAACGGCGAGAAGTAGTGCGGTCAAAACCATTTTTTCTGTCTTCTTTTTGTTTGTGGAGTGGGGCTGTGGTGGTAAAACTCCTACCACGGACGACTACCACGCAGTCGACGTCATACATCGTATGAGAACACAAAACAATGAGGCACAACACTTACTGACATATAAGCTATCACTGGAGTGCCTAGGGGCAAACATTATGTCAAGTTTACTATCAAAAAACCTTTAAATCATGAAGTAGTACTAGCTAACAAGAGCAAACAAGCTTTTGAGTTTGTATACCCTCATTCAAAAGCTTGACCAGCACTGATGCATCACACGTTCAACCCGCAGAGAGCGCAACCTATCGCTGCGCGCATATGGATACAACGACCGGCTGTCACGCATTTACCACGCGTACGATGTCGTACATCGATGTGTGAACGAGCCCTTCTCCTTGAGCCAGCCCGAGGCGCTGCTCAATGCCGCGCGGTACATTCTCGCGCTGTTGGACGGCGAGCCACCGACTGGAGTTTCTATGTTGTATCCTTTGTTATTTCGTATTGTAAGACTTTATAGTATAAAGTAGCTGATCCCAGCGATTTGATTTAGCAAAAATCTTTAATGATTGTTAAAAACGTTCTTGCCCTGGACAGAATTAAAACACAAACTCAAACCATTTTTTGAACTTTGCACTTTTGAATGTGAAGTAACAACAGAATGAAGCTACAGTCCTAGACACAATGCATAGTAACTTGTAAAAGTACTTTAGTTGCCCATTCCAAGGCGTTGATCTCTATGGGGAAGAATCGGCAAGAAACTTCATGGACACTCTTTTTAATTATTTTCATAAGATCCTGTAGAGGGCAATATTACTCTGTTTTATTATCTGGATGCATAGTTTCATGAATGACAGACAATTCTGATCTTTATTATATAATATCTTTAATCATAAATTCAGTTGTTTATATCTGTGTTTGTCAAAACAAGCGAAGGCGTTGAATGCGAACACGCTGGCTCGTCAAATGTTGGACAAAATATTGGGATTGCAGATACCTCATAAGTTTCAGGTTTTGTTGATTGTTTTTTCAATGGTTTTCTTTTATTAATTCTTAAATACTCTTATCCGACGTATTATGTCAGATATCTCGTACTTAGCCACTTACGAATTTATCTCAGGGGATCCAGGAGTTCCAGGCTGCACGTAAATGATACGAGATGTTTAAATGGAGCCTCTATAACCCAGCTGCTGGTGACCAATAATGTTCACTCTTCTGGACTTCTGATTGTCGCTGAAGCCGTTTAAAATGAGAAAGTGACTGAGCTCGCGCCATATAAAAACATTATCTATCAAGTATCACTTCAATGCTGGCAATTGCAATTGGTAGCAAAAATATTGGTGGGCAGTCTTTGACTGCGTATTAAACTCAATCTAAATCCATTTATGTATTTTTATCAGCAATAAAAACAACCAACCTCTTGCTTTTAACAGCTCTGACGTCATCAACAAGGCGGGAGGTCAGCCAGTTCTCATTGTAAAGGCGCTATAAATTGTGTGTTATTCAGGAAAGCGTAGAGCTACTAATACTGAAGACTCGCGGTAGTACTGGCGGCGAGTCGCGCGATGACGATGTGGCGCCACTGTGCTGGCGCTGTCGCCGTCACGTCCCGCCGCTCTGCGCGTCCCGTTGCCCCTTCTGTAGACATGCGTTAGCCCACTCACTCGCTACACACGGTCAGTGACATCATGAAAACATTATAATTATTGCTCATCAAAAATCTGAAAGGATATCAGTGCCGCTATGGAGAACTTTTATAATAGACCAGCTTTTATTTATTAGACATGCAGATGTTTTACAATTTAATTTGCACTTACGATGTGTCTATAAGCCCTGCTAACCAAAAAATAATTAAAATGATCCCTTTCCCCGGTTAAAAAAGGTTGTGAACCACTGATCTGTATTAATGAAATGCTAAAGTTTTTGAAAATAAACGTCGACACACATGTATTTAGAAGTTCGTGTCTAAATTTATCTAACTTGATAAATGGGGTTAAATATAATGCCTACCGTTAAATGCATTGATACCTACACAAGAAAAATAAAATTACAATAGTTACTATTTTAGTCACGACTGCACTTCATATTGTATTCAAACACCAAATGTAGTAAATGATGATCAAAGCTTAGCGACCAAATTAATGCGCTATTTCTGCCTAAATAAACCACTGTGATTGTCATAAAATGTTGGCTTATTACCCAATAAAATAGGATAGCGAGATGTTTAGACTTTTTGTTGTTAGACTTTGGTTATAATTTTACATTAAAATTCGGGTTTAATTTTTGTGTTTATGTTAGTATAACTGGTAAGTTAAAAAATAAGCCCTTATACTGTATGAAAACTTTGAGAGTTATTTGTAATAACCTTAATAAATCTTTTTACAGAAGTGCTACCTCTCGTTCAATTCGAGCCAGCTGAGGGTATAAGCTACGATGAAGCGCTGGAGCTTCTTGAGCGCGCCCCTCTCCCCGAGTCTTCGGATGCCGAGAACACAGAATATGGTGCTGAAGTCCTTAGAATAGACCATGACGTTGATGGCGCTGATCCATTCTTGGATAAAGTTGATGAGGTAATTCTTTATTTTAATGCTTTGCTCTACATTATTAATTTTTCGTATATCGTATGTGCTTTTAAAAATATTTAAACTCAGACCAGGAACAATTATCTGTATTTGTACTGTGTGCGTATCAAACCCACGACACGAAGCTGCGCTGTCGCAGCCAATCGGTCAGCTACTGCGCCCGTGCAGTCAAAATTTGGATATATCGTGGGTGGACATTTTTAAATAGACCAGAAACAAACAAATTGGGGATGTGAAAAGGCCACATTAAGTGATTCTTCTAAAAGTGATAATATCCCCGATTCCCAGCAGATCATTAGCAATTCCTTTAAGATTTGTAAAATAGTTGCACATATTACCACTTGATATAACGTTTAAAACCTTCTTTTCAATTCACCTTTGCGCAAACGTAATATTTGACATGTTTGCAGGATGACGATCTAGGCGTTGTAGTGTGCAGCCGAGGTGCACTAATACAGCTGAGCCCCGCCAGCGTGATCGTGATCAACCGGCCGCCGCTGCGCCCGCTCATGTACCGCAACATGCTGCCGGAGCTCCCCGCCACCGCGTGCCAACACTGTCATAACGTACGTCTATCATTACTTTAGAAGTGCAAAGACAGAAATAAATTAATCAGAAATTCAACTAAATAAAAAAAGCCTGGTTTTATATATATTATATAATACTAGCTGTGCCCAGCGGTTTCACCCGCTGCTCACTTAGGGCTATGAAAAATAGATGTTGGCCGATTCTCAGACCTACCCGATATGTACACAAAATTTCGTTTAAATCGGTCCAGCCGTTTCGGAGGGGTATGGGAACGAAAACTGTGACACGAGAATTTTATAAATTAGATATTATAGAGTACGACACTCTATGGTTCCGAATGCTGGACTATGAAGAAGTCGGATGAAAAAAGAATTCACAATTAGCAGAAAAATTTAACAAGGCTTTTTTAATATAATTACTAGCTTCCGCCCGCAACTTCGACCGCGTGGCATAGTTACTTTGGGCTTACTAACAACTTAACCCACGGGATGATCGTAAAAAATGTAAATACTGAAAAACTACAATACTGATATTTAAAATACAACAGTAGTTTTGTAGGAAACGTGTTTTTATAATAAACGACGTAAAATGCATTTGTAGGGTGGTCAAAAAAGGGAAAGGTAAGGTCAGCGCTTTTGATGTGGTGTCTATTGCACCCTATACAATGTTTTGTTTAGTCTTTAATAGAACCTAATTAAAATTAACATTCAACTTGATTTCTGTACAGCTGTTCTACATGGAAGACTTTGAGATCCAGCTAGTGACGAAAGGTCACTGTCCGTTTTGCCGACACCCGGCCGAAGAGCCCCGAAGTGAAGACGAGGAAACCGAAGACTCTCTGCTAAACGACTCTAGTCCTACTACGACTAGTCCTAGCAATGGCGTCGGTTCCTGGTAAAGGCTGCGTGGTAAAGTAATCAGCAATGCTCTGTACTTTTCTAGGTGTTCAGGAGCATGCATTATGTATAAACTTAGCAAAATTGTTACACGTCTCATGACGTAATTTTATTTGGTTGATATAAGACCTAAGTATTTCTAAATTACTGTTAGTAAAACGTCAAATTACAATCAATATAGTTAGAGGAAAATTACTTTCTCTACATACTCGTATTAATACTCGTGGCAATATGTGTAAGTGGTACATAGTAAAGTAACCTTTTTGTGTATAAATTGTACATCTGATTTACAAAAACAGGGGGAGAAATGAAACCATAGACACAGACTCACGCTTTTTTCCCCAGAGGCAGCCAGGAACCACGGAACGCCACCTGCTCCGATCCTAACATCTCCTCCTCTTTCTCCTATCTCCCTCCTCCTACTCCTTGTACCTCGTCCAAGTTCATAAATCAGATCATACACGCAATCCTGATGCAATGTAAAACTAACGGTTCGGTAATGTCCTCTCACATCTACTTTTGTAAACCGTGTGTAATTTTATTTCCCAAAATTCTGTTTTGCATAATTTTTGTGGGTATTTTTTTATTATACGTCTGGTTAGAATATATTTTGGACGACCGCAACCGACGTTGCAGAAAATCACACCGTAATTGTATTCCATGTAGGTCATAACTGCAGATGAGGTAAAGATTCTTCGCATATGCCCACCGTTCTAACCGCACGTCATGGTAACACGTGTCGTTTGCCAACTTTGTTTGAAAGGACTTGTAGTAAGCGACGCACAAGCCGCGGACAAAGCTTCGAATGATACATGTACTGGCGTGCAAAAACATGTACGCGCCGAAATTACGCCCAATCTATAATGACCCTAATTATGCATCAGGTGGCAGACTTGCGGTGTACAGATGCCCGTTGTCAGTAATATTATGCGTTCCAAAACCTGTAACATTGTCTGTATCGCCATTTTTATCAACCAACAACACGCACTTTTGTCTTTTTGTTCATATAATATTAATTGTATCACTTATTTTACATACAGTGTGATAATTATTTTTTAAGGGTATTGTATTCTCTGTATGGCCTTAATTTAGAATATGTTTGAGTATCATCTGTCCTACTGGCTTTTTGGGAGTTTCTATAAAAACGCGTTTAATTACAGGCAAATATAATTGTAAACTAGGTTATTTAATTCCTTATTTATTTAGAGAGTTTTAATCTAGACAGAGACATAGCATTCCATTGTTACAAATCAAATCGCGCCCTTGTCAGTACCTGACATCCAACTAAAAAGTCTTCTATTGGCTACCTATCTTACACTAAAGGCCAAATTTTTCGCTGGTGGCACCAAGGTCATACAGGGGAGCCGGTTAAAAAAAGTAAAAAGGATATTGTCCAGTAACAACTTTAAGTGTAATTAATAGGACATATTATTTTGACCGCAAGTTACGGTCCCATCTTGGTCATTAACTGACAATCTCTAGATGCACTATCACGACCTAAGATTGCAGGAAAAATCTTAATTTGCATAGGTTATTAGTAAATAAAACATAATAAATAATACCAGCCTATACTGTCTCATTGCTGGGCGAAGGGCCGTTTCTCATTCAGAAGAGGCACGAGCACTGACGACGGGTTAGCGATTTTA
Organism: Ochropleura leucogaster; assembly: GCA_958449745.1. Lineage (NCBI taxonomy): Eukaryota > Metazoa > Arthropoda > Insecta > Lepidoptera > Noctuidae > Ochropleura > Ochropleura leucogaster. The sequence goes on from OY288200.1 coordinate 12,240,977, forward strand.
GAATTTGTAATACTTTCTTACAACGATACTGACATCGGTATAAGAAAATATTACGTCACTGATGACGTCCAAAATCCCTTAAAAGTGATACTATAAGAGTTCTATAATACTTTAGAGGAAATCAATAAATAAAATACCAACGTATAGTAAAACCCAGACTAAATATCACCGCCCGACGTCTTTAATTACGGATATAAAACCCCTCAAGGTTACGCTCCAGATGTTATAATAAATGAATATAGGTTCACTTTGGTAATTGCTTTTTCACCACCTTGCCTTTTTTGAGCGTTTATTCTGTTCAAATTATAGAATATTTACATGAAAATTGACTTAGACCATAGTCCCATCCTATATGTGTCATGAAAACGTACGATATATGTACTTTTAAAAATATTTAAGATTTATTATGTAAGGTAATGTTTTAGTTTATTTAATTTTAAATGTAGATATTGTTTTGTTTAGTTACTTTAGGGCGATTTTGAATCGCTTTGATCTGATGTCTAACCAACGTATTTAAGTTATACGATTGATAATTCGGACATCAACTTTGAGGATTTAATAATCTGCTATAGCCATACCAAGATGTTTGATAAATCGGCCCTTAATCAATCAGTTTGAATTTATGCTTTCTAGGATAGTCATTTGGTTTATAAAATCGAGGTTACCTAGCAAGTTTTCGAGGCCTTTTGAATATTGGTGATTTTAAAGATTTCTATGTGCTCTTTCTTCTTCTTTACCACGCTCGGTACAATATTGAAAGGATTGCGCTTAAAGCAGTGTTTGCCCATATCTCTTTTCCGACTATTTTCACAATAATATTATTATGTTACACGTTATAATTTCACTTTAATAGACAAAATGAACCTAGGGAAAAATTCTCACAAATTATGTAATAATTTACTCCCGGAAAACTTTCCGGGTCCTGGTTCCAAACGACCAAATGACTGTACTTTTATTCGAATTAATATTAATTTAAATTGTCCTAAGATTACAATGTTCCAATGGAAATGTATAAAATACTTATATTAACGGTGTGATACAATCCGTCCTTTGTTTAAATATGGTACTTATAATTAATTTTAACAAAATGTATTTTTTAAGATAATATCGCACACCTAGATCGAAAGGGAGTCAACTCAAAAATCATCAAATTTGAGTTATGCACGCCATCAAATTCCCGAAATAAAAGCCTATCGACCAATAAAACAGATTTAAAAATATGTCTACTACTCGAAACTAGATGGCGTGAAGTGTCTCTTTATTTGATTTAGCGGGCCCCGCTAACCACCACCAAAACAGGGACATTTCTAGTTGCAACCAGAATAACGAGCGAAGAGCATGTGTCCGTTATAAACAAATTGGAGTTATTTTGAGTTATACCTGTATTTTTGAAAGTTTGAAGAATTTTATCTTGAGTTAGCGCTTTGTTGGTGGTTACTGCTGAGTGAATTAGTACAACATTTTGAATTGAACCCGTTTTGCTGGCCAGGTGATCATTTTTCTAATATTTATTTTGAGTTGTTGCCATATTGATGAAACATTTTCGAATTTGTAATTGACTCTGTTTTGTTGAGTCATATTTTAAGCTCTTAAATTTCTTTAAAAACCTGCTTAATTTGAACTCTTTTCCTATTGACAATAAGGATCTTTTCAAATACGTATAATGGTTTATTAATCTTTGAAATTAATGGATTTGTTACCTTTTTAATTTAAATTTTTGAGTTAGCTCTCTTTAGATGGTATGCCCCAAAAACTGCTTTAGTGTAATCGTTAATGGGGTAAAAATATTAAATTGATGGCTGTTTAAATAAATTTGATACACATGACCATGTTAGTAAGCACAATAAATTTTATGAAAACCATGAGACATGGTCGGTTAATATGGTAGAAAATCGAGAAAAAGAAAACGTTACTCCTCCCATCGTTTCTACACAAGATGAAACCCTAGAGGATGAATTGAGGATAACGTTATCAGTTAACAAGAGAAGAAGTCTCATTCAAGGATACTCGTGCCGTCTTATCAGTGATTGATACATCTATCCCTAGCATATCTAATGAACAAAATACTAGCGGACCAAATGATTTTATTCAACAATCCGGAGCGATGAAAGTGATATTGACGACTCCAATGAGGATACTAAATTTCGATTGGTTCATAAAAGACAGATTCCACCTAAAATCATACCCCCCTCATCATCGTCGACTCCGTCTTGCACCAGCAGTAATAGCAGCAGCTCGAGTTCTTCTAAATCTAGTAGTTCGTCGGATACAGAAGATGATAGTGAGTAAGCCCTCAAAATGCTGTAACTTCTGCAACTAATTCTCAAAATTCCGGGATAGAAAAAGGCAAAAAGAGGGTACGTAAACCAGCACAGTGGAATTCGAAAGTCGTAAAACAGTTTTTAGGCAAAGCTTACCAATCTTTGTCTAAGTCTAAGAAACATGTGGAAGAAAGAAGAGTTGGACCACCTCGTGGACAAAAATGTCGATTGATATGTACAGATAAATTGACAAAGTGTCAAGACAACATTTCTTTGATGAACATTGGGGACTCGGTAGCCTTGAAAGGCAAACAGAATTTATAATGCGACATTTGCAACAAATAAAGCCTAATTATACCAATATATACAATTAATGGGTCCAATATGAGAGTTTGTAAACATTTTTTAAATCGGCTCTTGACTTCAGTTACAAAGCGATACAAACGGCGCTTTCCAAGAAAACTGAAGCAGGAGTTATTCAAAATGTTTTGAAAAGGACACACGACCATCATTATCATTTTCCTGCCCAAGTCCCATTCTATTTGGGAAGTCACGTTTTCTTCTTCCATTCTCCCCTGTCAGACGTAACGGCATCATTTACTTCTTTCTCTTTCATATCATTCCTTATACAATCCATCAACATTCAGATCCTCTTTTAGTCACATGTCCTTCATTACTGTCCATACCAAGACAAACGACTCCGTTTGATTTTTTCTGTAATAGGCGCAATATACAAACTTCCACTAATATAGTCATTCCTTACTTTATCCATTCTTGTCACTCCACACATTCATCTCAACATTCTCAGTTTCGCTACATCATCAGGCATCCGTGGATTACATTTGTTCCAGTGTTAGTTCAGTCGCCATTCTCATTCATCCATCCTGCGTTACGTCCCGGTCTACTTCGCCATCCCCTTGGACAAGCGACCCGAGGTACCGTAAGTTGGAGGAGATCGGTATAGGCATTCCGGCAAGGGTTATGGGCTTAGGACTGGAGAGACCGCCGAAATCGCAGAACAAGTATTCTGTTTTACTTAATTTCAGTCCAATGTTCTCCAGTGTTCAGACCTTCATCCAACAATTGACCCAAAAATTATACAATCTGTTATTGATTTTCTAAATTCTATTCCTAGGATAGAATCTCATTATTTCAGAGCCCAAACAACCAGAACATTTATATCAAGAGATAAATCACTTTTATTTTTGTTTTGTTGATTATTTACAAACTCAATTATTTTATAATTATGAGCGAATTATGAAACTGATATTAGATGATTAAAAAATACTGTTAACAAACAATGTTGATTGATTTCAGTACTATAAGTGTTTTTTAGCTAATTCATCATCCAACAATCCCCTTACTGCTGGTCAAGAAGCCATTTATAACATAGATTAATTTTAAATAATGCAAAATTCTATTGTATTTTACATTTCTGGTTATTCTTCAAAAGAGAGCTAACTAAGAACTTGATTCATCAACACAGGCTCAACTCAAAATATCCTAATAAATTTACATACGTTGGTTGGCAAAAGGGAAATAACTACGAAAATCCAATTTTTAACCCCAATACATAGGATAAACACCAGATTTATATAGTATACTTGTTCTAGCTGCGTAATGAAAGCGTATTTATATTCAGAACACGTCTACAGTAAACAGGGACACGGCAATCAGTTTTTTGCGTTTTCTGAAAAAACTGTTTTTTTGAGTTATACCTCTTTAGATCTAGGTGTGCGATATTACCTCATAAAATGGACATAGTCAAAGTGCGTCTTAGCTATACTTAGTTTTGCGTTCATCTTGAGTCACGATAACTAATTCATGTTTCTCGTCTCAAGAAGTACTCATACATACATCTAAGCAGGCGTAAATCAAAGTGTTAAGGTATAGACCCCCTACGTTTGAGGTATTCGTATGAGGAAATATAGGCATTATAAGATAAAGCCATGGATAAAACAATCAAAAGTATTCAAAATATTCCCACCAAAAAAGTAGTCTTCAAAGTTAAAATTGTAAGAAATATCAGCACACAATGTTCTTTAGTTAGTAATGATTTGAACCATATTTTTGTTAATATTCATAATATTAATGCTGTATCAAAAAAAGTTACGTAATAATTAAGAAAATGATCTCTTAAAAATACATTTATTTAAATGTGAATGGATAACATTTTGTGATAAAAGCGTCCGTCCCAACGATTGTGTAATAAAATGTAAATACAAAATGACTGTTTATCATTATAACTGCCCCAAGCCCTGAGCCCCTTTATAGGATTGCAAAGACCAATCTGTAGTTACCGCACCTGTTTAACATCTTGCAAGATTTTTAACTTTCATTATGAATCTGCCATATGTCAGCTGTTTGTTTTTTAGCCTGCAGTAAGTAGTGTATTGTGAAGGAAACGAAGGAACATCTCCATACAAACATTCGAGCTTTTATTTTTGTGTTCTAAGGTACAATAACTGTTATGAGGCAAGGAAGTCACCAGCTATTGAACTGGGTGGGGGAAAGGCGACATAAAAGTGCAAAAACGCTTTTAATAGGTTATGTTTACTATAGTACTGATGGAGCTGGAGTTCATCTAATAATTTAAGTGTTATAGCTACCTACCTACCTCCAATAATAGCACCTCAGATTGGTAAGATTTTTATACAATACAAGTAGAAGTTAGGTTCTGACGCCTGCACATCAAGCTACTACAATCTGTCAGATTTCTTTGATAGAATTCGACTTTATTTCTAAAGTATTAGGTTCAATGTTCATTGGGAAAAAATGACAGTTTCGGGTAGCTTGACCTGCAGGCGTCTGTACAAATTTTGATGAGTTATTTGACGGGGGGCATGTCAGACTTTTACTGACTAAACCCACCCATGTTCCTTCTATTACCCTTTAAGATCCGGGGCCGCGGTATCTCTTTCGAACAACCCACAACACCGGCAGGCGGAGGCTCTGGCAAGGCCCTCTGCTTTCCTGACATCTCTTTGAGGCGCGCGTGAAACACGAACGCGACATCGACACGGCCTGTCGTCAGTAGACGGACGGACGGTGAACTACCCATTGCTCACCGTTCACAGTGAGTGAGTCAATCATTTTATTATGATCATGTATAGGTATTACCAGCTTTTATTTAACTTGCAATGTATTTTGTTTATTCGGGTGGACTCTTGTTCTCATTTAATTAAATTGCCTCTAATTAATTCTCATATTTACTTAAGTATCTAGTTTAAAATCTGAACTGCATAAAATATGCATTTGTTAATACAAATTTATATCGTTATGACCCATAAGCTACTTTCCCAACACTCCTCACATTAGTTCACAGCGTGATAGCATAAGACATTCACAAAAACGTGGCTTTCTATTAGTAAAAGAATTTTCAAATACGGTACACTCGATCCAAAGATTACCCCATACAACGTCACAGTCTTTACTTAATTATAATATTATATTATTACTAATTGTGCCAAATGGGTATGGTAATGGTAATAATAATAATGGTACCCGCCGCTCAGGTCCCCTTCTCCCTTAGGGTATGAAAAATAAATGTGGGCCGATTTTCAGAACTACCTGATATGCATACAAAATTTCATACAAATCGGCTCAGCCGTTTTCGAGTAGAGGTGTTTGGTAACAAAAATCGCTACACGAGAATTTTATACATTACGTTAGGTAACTGTAATTAAGTAGGTACTTAAATAATGTTCTCAAGATTCTTAGGCAAAATCAGGAGGGGCGATTATTCAAATGAAGCAGCTTGGCCAGGATGTTGTTGTACGTAGGTAAGATCAATTCAAAAGTGCCTGTTTATGTTCGTCTAAGTACTTCTACTACGATGATGGTCGAAACACACGGTTGGGAAGTTTCGAATAATTTGGTATGCATAGGTAAAACTACGGTAAACTTGAAGCTGTTTTTGTACCTAACTTTTGATCTGGATGCTTTTTAGGTAGTGAGTAGTAACATTCCTCAAGTCTAAACCTACCTACGAACTAATATGAATGAGAAAATTATTTTCCATCTGTCACCTTTTCACCTTTTAACGGCTTGGACCAATATCGGATAACTTTAACTAGATCTAAACTGAGCCAATTAAAAAAAACAAGAATAAATAGTAATTTTTTATTCAAATCCTCATTTGAATAAAAATGTACTATTTAAACTTTGTTATTGCTTTTTTTTTAACGCACGAGCCACCAGGCAAAGAGCACCGCGTTATAGAGCAGAGAACAGCAGTGATAAATTCTCACGTGAACTAAACGACGTTTGTCAATACAAAAAAGAAATTAAATAACAGCACAAAAAGTACTTTTTTCCGACGAAAAAAAGGAGGTCCTCAATTCGACCTGTTAATTTTTTTTTGTAAGTAATCAATCTGAAACTAAGTTTTATTTTGATTTTTCACCGTGTTTTTTTGCCTTGACATTCTGAAGGAGAAACAAAGGTATCGCCGATCGATCATCTAAACAGCCTTATCATAAAATAGAAATCCAAATATTTTCTTTTCAAAATTAGAATTCAACTATATAACAATTTGTTGTTTTAAATATTATAAGCAAATTATAAATGATCATGTTTATTTGTGAGATCCTGTTCATTGTTCATAAAAAACAATTTATTTTGTTGAATAATTATGAAGGTTGTGATTTAAAATGAAAACAAGCACGCGTGTGAACATACATTTACATTACAATGCTAGATGAATCTAATCGTAGTAAATAATAATAAGAGCCAGTTTTCGAGGAAGTGTATTGAAACGAAATAAGTACTGTTTGTATGGGAAGTTAAGAACATTACATTTATTTTGGATGAGTAGGAAGCAAATAAGTTTGAAGGACTGAAATGCTATGTTAGATGCGTATGATCAACGAGCATTCGAATAAAATGATTATTCAAAAATTTTAGTTCGTAAGTTGATTTTGTATTTTTGTATCCCACCCAAAGCCGTCGTCGTTTAAAGCAAAATTAATTGGCACATTGGGCCGCTCTCGGATAAACTTCATAGTTTAACTGTGTTAAACTAAAAGCGTAAAATTGGCTGATAATACAATTATGGTCAGAAAGATTAAATTTAACATTATGCGAGGCATTGTGAAATGTTCAGTATTTATAACAAATATTTCACAATTTAAAGACATTTATTCAAATTATCAGCACTTTTTGAACGTTAACCCTCAACTGGAGACAGTACTCAACGCCCGCCCTTAGTCACATTCTACTTAGTGTTTTAGCTGGGTAGAAGAAGTGGCGGAACAAACTCCACAGCAACACACCTGTCTGTCAGGTTAGAAGAACAGGTTAGAATGGTTTTAGACAATTTCATTTTTCACAACGTAAATTTAAAAATGTATTAAAAATGTCATCTAGCAAACACCAATTATACTTATACCTATAGCTATATATGCTATACCTACTATTATAGTAGGTATAGCATATATTACTGATAAATACTGATAAACCATAGTCATAAATAAAGTCTCCGGTCTAACGAGCGTACCCGTCACACGTGCAATGAAGATACATAGATACTTATAGGGAGATACAGATAAACTAGGATCTTAGTACAAAATAAATAAATTAAACATAAAAAGAATTTGGGAAATCATAAAATAACTTTCTCCACTCTGGGCGGAGCGAGGGGGAGTATCAGACTTGTACTGACTAAAACCCACCCATGTTCCTTCCATTACCCTGTACGTTCCGGGGCCGCGGTATCTTTTTCAAATTTATTATATAATTTATCTTAAATTCATCAAAATCGGTTTACCCATTAAGGCGTGAAGCAGTAACAAACAGACTCAATTTTGCTTTTATAATATTACTAGCTTTTACCCGCGGCTTCTCTCGCGTAAAATTTGGGGTAACACAGTTCCCCTTCCCTGATTTGCAGGTACCTACTACCTAGTTTTTCCCTTGCGCCTTATTGATTTGTAATAGCAATGCTAAGTTTTCCCTTTGCTTGGCTCTTTCACCCATATAACCCATTTTTTTCTAAAAAAATTAGCCTATGTACGGACATAGGCTATTTTTAGTACATAGATAGTTGGGACCCTGGGGACGGCTCCAGGATTCCAACTATCTCTGTACCAAAATTCATTAAAATCGGTTTAGCCAATAAGGAGTAAAGAAGTAACAAACAAACTCACTTTCGCTTTTGTACTAGTAAGGATTGTGATTCAGAATCCGCTTTTAATGAACATCAAAATAGAATCTATTTTTACGAAATTCCTAACGTATTATAAGCTTGTAGTATGTCAATACCTACTATCAAAACTAAGCCAGCTGTACACAGGATTTCAGTTTGACAAGCTATTACCTAGCCATTTACTTAGTTGGATTAGTTTCATGCCGAACACACAGTTCTTATGTTACCTTACATGTAAGTAATCAAAACTGAAATGCTTGTAGTTGTGCAGGTGTTTAACTTAGCTAGCACGCTTCATTAATATAACGAAGTAAATGTCTGGTTATAGTGCATTTGCACCTAGTACACTGGTGGGATGTGATGGATCTGAATATTGATGGATGGAGAGCGAGAGGAGCGCCGAAGAAAAGCTGGATGGATTGTGTAGGGAATGATGTAAAGGAGATAATGGTGCTGTAACGTCTGACAGGGGAGAATGGAAATAGAAAACGTGTTGTGCCGACCCCAAATAGAAAGGGACAAGGATAGGACACCACCAGAAGTAAGTGAAGCGATAGATAGAATAAAAAAATAAAACTGTTTTTTCTGTGGATGTTTTGATAATATTCTTAATTTAAAAATAACTTTGCCTCGATCTATATTCGTACTTAGACACCTCCTTTCCTTATTTTTTAGGTTAACTGCTAATCTAGGTCTTACATAATTATAGGGGATAAGTCAAATGGATGTCTACTTATTACCTACTATGAATTTTAATACTAACGAGTGACGTAATGAGGTCGGTAGGTAACCGTAACTTTATACCTAAGTGCTATTTTTGATTGACGTTAACATTTAAACTCGTATGTGGGTTTGTTATAATTTTAATGAAATTCGTACACTCGAAAGTTTAAACGGAATTACGAATTTATTATTGACGTTTTAATTTGTTATATTTTGAAACTATAACATTTGATTTGCAATGTTTCAGTTACATATTTTTTTCTAAAATTGATTTTAGTAGTTTGCAGTGCACTTCAGTTTAGCACTTCACGTTTTATCTATAGATATAAAAACTAATCCTTAAATCCTTATCTCCCTTGGTTACAGCATGACGCGTAAACGAACGACTGGACTAATTTCGCAAATTATTTTTTTTGTGTTGATTATTTTTAGGAAGTTAGGTAAAATAGTAACAAATACATGGAGAAAGAAAGAAAATTGCGTTGGTCTTATGTCGTTTTATTTTCGTTTGTGTGTGACACACGTGATGGTAAAATGGTTTTAAGGTTAGAATTTATTATTATTACTGGATGGATTTTCAATTTTCATCGTCACAAGTATCTACTTATGTGTAAATATAACATAAGTAAATTTAAATATTACCTCCCTACATATGTATTAGGTAAAGTTCAGAGGGGCCTGCCAAGGTAACCGCCTGCCGGGGTTGTTCGAAAGAAATACCGTGGTCCCGGAACATAAAGGGCAAAAGAAGGACATGGTTGGGTTCTAGTCAGTGAAACTCTAACACTCCTCCTCGCTGCCCCAAAGCGGGGGAAGTTATTTGATGATTTCCCATCCGTTTAAAAAGTGTTAAGGTTATACCGTCGACTATTTCATAAGCTCTCACTAGATGGCGATGTAGTGACATATTTGAATATTTCTATGTTTACGCTTAATTTTACTATCTCTGGTATACGTTTGCGATATTAAATGCATTGATCAGATTTTACAAGGTTTTATTAAGTTTTTCTCCATTTTATGTAGGTAAACTTTACTTGGCAACTCTACTCTTATAGGTACAGCTTTCTTGGGAAAACAGCCGGATGTCTCTTATGTCGTCTTACATGCTTAAAGATCGTACGATGACACGATGAGTTCTCGTTGCACGACGACTTCAAACATACATTTTTTTTCAGAGTGTCATTCGTTGTTATCTTATAAGAATCAAAACGATTTTTATCTTATAAGAGGTAAAATATAAACAAACAATTCATTAAATTTAATGTCATGCACACATCAATAAAAAAAATACAATGCAAAATTTTAAAGGCTCGTAACTGAGTACCTACCTAATATCCGTTCTCCCAAAGTAGCATCTAACTGTATTTTTAGAGCCCGTTTTCTCCAACACCTAACATAATATCTATTAAAAAAACTTCATATTATCTATTGAACTCTATAAAAATCGTTTGTATTTCGAGGACGTGAATGTATGGGTAAGTGCATTATGAAGAAATCAACAATTTTTTTTTTCATTATAAATAAATGTTGTATCTAAAAGATTTAGATAGATACAGCATTCCTTTTCTCTTACAGGCAGCAAGACGATTATAGAGCTTAAAAAAACAAGTTCTGAGAAAAAGGAGACAGTCGTTGTTTCGCTTTTTAGGGTTCCGTAGTCAACTAGGAACCCTTATAGTTTCGCCATGTCTGTCTGTCCGTCCGTCCTCGCTTAATCTCTGTGACCGTTAGCACTAGAAAGCTGAAATTTGGTACCAATATGTATATCAATCGCGCCGACAAAGTAGTAAAATAAAAATTTGAAAAAAAATTTTTATTAGGGTAGCCACCCTATATGAAAAGTGGGAAGTGTTTTTTTTTTAATTTCAACCCTAACGTGTGATATATTGTTGGAAAGGTATTTAAAAATCAATAGGGGTTTACTAAGATAATTTTTTGATAATGTCAATAATTTCGGAAATAATCGCTCCAAAAGTAAAAAACAATGTGTCCCCCCCCCTCTAACTTTTGAACCATAAGTTTAGGAAATATGAAAAAAATCTGAAAAGTAGAACTTTATAAGGACTTTCTATGAAAATTATATTGAACTTGATTGACACTAGAGTTTTTGTACAAAAAAGACAAAAAGTTGTACAAAATAATTTCTGGACTAAGTTTGTAGTATAATCGTATATGCAAGCATTTTTTGTAACTTTGTTTACATATTTTATTATCCATTACGTATTTTTTTTTCAAACAAAAAAAGAATGATTGAAATCGGTTCTCGCAATCCGGTCTTTGTATTAATTAGTAACACAATTCCCCGAGAGATGGCGCTGTAGGTACTTATTACATTGGATCGGGTATTACCGAATTGTTCTGTTGGCCTCATAACTGGGAACACTTATTGTGACGGACGGGAAACTACGGAACCCTACACTGAGCATGGCCCGACACGCTCTTGGCCGGTTTTTTTAATATATCGATGACATAATAAACAAGTTTAAACTTAAGTTTTCATTTCAGTAACCGCCGGAAAGTACTACCTCATAACGTAACATAAAACATGCATCTATAAAGCTTACCTTCAAATCGAGTATTATACCATATTTGAAATAAAATATAAAGTATCGATACCTAGTGGTTGCGCAGGAGTATCGATGAGTGGCAGCAGGTGATGCGTCGTGTTCGTTTTTGGCGAATCAGAGGCGAGCAGGTGCGCGCGCAGGTGTCTCCGCGATCTCAGCCGATATCGATATACAGGTTGATGCTGATTGATCGAGTTTCTCGCTCCTTTATGGCAGTGTCGCATCTTATTACTTTATCAAAGTAACCAATCAAGCTAAACAAAATTAGTTTAAATGCGGATTTTTCATTGCAAGGGAAATCTTACAAAGCGCGGTCATGTCGTGCTAAAATTGTATAGTTTGATGTATCCCCGTGACAGATAAAACAATCTTACGTTATTTAAATAAATCGGGAATGAATTACGAACCGAACATACAAAGGTTTGATCAAATAACTTGATTTTTAAGGTCTTCTTTAATGGCAATCCAAAAAAAAAACTTTTTAATTACACATACACAACCAAAAAAAAATTACCACGTGCCAGAATAGATCAGCGCAGTAAAGCAGGAGCAGCCTGTATAGTCGGCCCGTGCGGCACTATGGTAACGTGCGCGAGATAGGACAGATGCGGCGCGGCATATGCGCTGGCGCAGCCCGCCGGACGCGCCACTCCCACCCCGCGCCAAGCTTGTATCTTTACAACGGGCTTGGATTTGTTGAGACTTTCTGTCAAGATGGCAAAGAAGGCAAACTAGTTTCTTGCTACAGAATTATTTTTAACGTAAGCTCTTTAAAGATAGCAAGCCTCATGGTTTTATTTGACTTCAATATCAATTGTATGTGTTACATTCTCAGAAAAGTAAGCACGTTTTTTAAACTATTTGAATTACATAGGTATCAAAGAGATAATGTATTGTGCCCAGGAGAAACACATTTCTGGTTGTTTGGGATTCCTTACCTCAAAATGAAAAAAAAACGGACAACTAACAATGGGACGCGTGAAACTATCAAGTTAAAATGAAAAATAATGCGGATTTTTGGAGCTGTGAAAAAATCAACTCTCTAAGTCTACGCAATCAAAAGATATGGCCGTTTATGTCACATTTTCCATATACCTAGTGCAAAAGGAATCAATATTTATAGGTACTTAAACCATGATTTATTTTCAAAAGTAATAGCATACAGTACTAGTTAAGAGTAAAATCCGAAATCCGTAATATAGTAGGTAAATTCATCACAACACAATGTGGTTGCAAACTCAATTGCAATTTGTTTACTAACTGCGGCTCATGTTGATTGATGTGTTTTAAGTGACAATAGTTTTCCACGACTAAGTTAAGTTTGTTTTATACAGTTTCTCTTTTCGTTATACCATTTTTCGATACTTTTTTTAAAACAAACTTTGCCCATTCATCATTTTCCTGTCTTTGCCCCTTTAACACATGGATGGGATGTGTTAATTGAGCTGTGAGCAAGTGAGTTGAACAGTGAGCAAGCGTGGTGATCAATGCTTGAGCCTTGTCTGTTTGGGAAGAGTACTTTGCCCAGCGGTGGGACAGTTATTATAGGCTAGTACAGGCAGTACTTAGGCTGATTTTTTAATTTGGCATGAATAGCTAAATCCTACACTATGAGGAGTAGCGAAAAATACGTAAATAAGGAATATCGGGCCCGATTTTGATGAAAACTAAAACTGCGTAATTTAATTATTGATAAATGATATTCATAGCCACGATTATCTACTACTAGGTACTATTCAACAGCGTCGTCGTTTTTTTTTTACTCTGGATGTGTGTTTATGTCAGTCTAAAAGTGACAGCAATTGTTGCATTGTAAAGTATCAAATACCAATGGATTTTACTCATGCTTGCTACATCTAATATATAAAATTCTCGTGTCATAGTTTTCGTTCCTATACTCCTCCGAAACGGCTGGACCGATTTAAACGAAATTTTGTGTACATATCGGGTAGGTCTGAGAATCGGCCATCATCTATTTTTCATAACCCTAAGTGGGCAGCGGGTGAAACCGCTGGGCACAGCTAGTATATTATAATATAACAAATGATATTGACCTTGTCGAGATTTACGAGTCATCTTCATAATAAAATAAGAGAAGTTTAGTATTCAAAAGCTTCAATATCAGTAAGTTAATAGCAATCATTCATCAGTCATAGAAATGACCGGTTTGCGAGTTTGTCAAGCGGCTAATAATGAGCTTTTGAAAAGAGTTTCATAAATAAGTGGTCTTTGTCTTCCTATTCATTAATCAGATTTATTCAGGAGTAGTTCATGCCCACGGGTTTGCCCGCGCGGCGTTTAGTAATAGTCTCACGGAATCATAGTATCGGGATAACGAATATCCTTTAAAAACTACCTATATCTTGTTCCTGGTGTGCCAAAATCTTTCAAATCTGTGTTGTAGTTTTTGCGTGGAAGAACAGTAACTAACGAACATCCATACCATTATGCATTAGATATTATAATATTAGCAAATATTAGAGGTGCAAGTTGTTATAAACTGGTCTAACTCGTTTTTTTTGTCTCTCTGCTTTGGAAAATTTTGAATTATTTCGACCCTTCGTACGTTCACGAATAACTTGGTCAACTTATAAACAAAGGTAAGGATGAAGAAGGCTGTAAGTACCTACTTGGTCGACTTTTAGACTAAGTACAAATTCAAAAAGACTGTGTTCCATTAATAAATTCAGATGTAGCGATCAAAATGTCCACATGCACTATTTTTTGCAACCTTGTGAGTGTCATAATTGCCAAGGCCTCGAGTATTCTTTTTTATTTTCATACAAAAATCCTATCTAACATATCCTTATCATACAAAAATACCTACTATAGGAGTGCCGATCAAGAGGCGGAAAATAGAAGCTTCTGGGATAGAAATATTTTTCACAGGGTTCAAAGTATGGCTGCTACCCCCGCCTACTGCCTGCTCCTCTGGCATCGCCCGTAGGTAATAATAATTATCAAGACATGACCACGAATCTTTGATAGCAAAATATAAACAACATTAAAATTATACATTCACCCAGAAATAAGGAAACCAAAAAACTGCGACTCAGGTAGAATGATCGACTGTGCATACGTCATTTTAAGGATCCCTCAGTTACACAGCTGTGCCTAAGTCGGTTCGTACGACACAATTTAAAGATATCCACAAAAAATGCCAACATATTTAAAAAGAAATTTCAAAAGTTGGTTACAAGTTTAATAAAGAATCTCATTAGATGCTATTCAAACTTGCAGCAGTTTTAGACAAACTTAGTGCTTTTATATCCGCATTACTGAACACGATGAAGCTTTACCAACAAATGAAGGACTTTCCAAGTTAGTTATCAAGTTTTATATGTAGGCGAATATGTCAGGCTTACTAGAAGAAAACTTTGCCGTGCAGCCGACGCATATTGTGTGGCTACTTTCAACTTGTCCGGATGAAAAGAGGGATATTTTTTTTAAAACTTTACCTTATTGATTCAAGCGAACCTCTTCGTGTCTCAAAACTTTGTGGGCGTTAACCGTCTGAAAAGTAAAAGATTTCTTCATGAAAAGATTTATCACTGATTAGATTAGGGCTCTAGTACGTCTAACTCACCGCCCCCTTAGTTCGGCACAGATTATACAACGTAAATAAGTGGCAAAACTGGCAAATGAACTACGACAACTATATCATTACAATAATTCTTATTTAGAAATCAAATCTCTCAAACTACATATTTTCTGAACAACAAAACATTACAATTTTGTAAAACAATTAAAATGAGATAAAAAATATTTACAACTGTATTTCAGATCGTAAATCTTATCGATACATGCCTATCCATATTTATGTTACTAAGTACTTAAGAACTACAAAAAAACAGTAAATAAAAAAACGAATACGGAACCCTCAGCGCAACTAAGATGTTCAACTGTCCCATATATTAAAAAGGAGCGTGCGTTGCAGCTGTCGTTAATAACAATGTGGCTCCAAAAGTATCAGAGCGCGCGCTTTGGGCACGCACCGGCTGTCCTGGCCGCCTTCAAAAATACATCTGCCTACAGATACTAACAAAAAAAAAGAAACTCTTCAAGTGTTATTACATTAGCCCGAGACAGTTGTTAAATCTCTGCAAAGAAATATACGGCTGTTTAACTCTGGTATACCTGAACATGACAATAATTGGCGCGTGGATACGGTCAGGAATGTGGTTGGATAACAATTGAACGAGAACTGTCAAATGATTTATGTTGTTCCCGTTGACTTGACTGTAAGAACTAGATTTAGAAGAATGTAAATACTGAACTGTGCAGATTCAAAAAAGAAAACTTATTCCATTTTCAAATATTTTTTGTTTCGTGACAACGATAATGGCGGTTGCAACAGTGATAAAGTATCCGAATTCAAAAATAACAATCAACGTGGTAAATATACCATTAAAAATGTTATTCAGTTTACAGACATCAGAAAACATTTACATAAAAGTTTTAAGGTACAACGGACCATGTAAATGTGGACAATGTTTTCGTATCTCGCAAGCCTTTTTAGAAGAACAGAGGTTTCTAGACAAAAGGAGGCTCTGATTAAAAACGGAAATGTTGAAGAGCCTAGTCCTCGGTGTCTGCACAATGATTCTTACCTACTCGTGTTCAGAAACATCTAGATTAAGGAAGACTTACGACTTTACTAGAGTTAGCTTATATTTTTTTTTTGTTTAATGATTTTGGAGGAACTTGGATTTTTATCCATTGAGGTTTGTTACAATTTAGGATTCTCAATGTAGTTCTCGAACTTGGATACTAATACTATAATTATTATCGAACTTGAACTTCTATAATAATTAAATCTTTGTGGAAAGACTTTTTATTTATTTCATTTCTGTACAAAAGATAAAATAGATAACTAAGTATCTGTAAGTTAAATTAATATAGTTGTAAAAAAGAATAGTTAATTTGTTTTAAACCTTAACTAATGCACACATAAGATCTACTTGTTGTCTGCAAATAAACCGCTTAAATACTTGACTTTTGTGTAAGTTTTCAAATTTTGGTAGGTACTCTCATTTTACATTACAGTTGATTTATTTATTTTAAATTAGTACTAATGCTCTTTTTAGCCTAAAACACAGGTCCAACCAGTTCAGGCAAATAAGTAACTGTGCTCCATTGTTTGTTAATATGCTTTATTTTTTAATTTAAGTGCCCCCTTAATATCTGTCGCATAACAAAATACATTCAAATTATAACAATTTACATTTATGTCAATCGAATTGACATTGACCATGAAATTATATTGGCATGCATAATAAAAAAGTATACGTCTATTAGAGCGTGTTTTTTTTGTTTTTATAAACTATAGTTTTTTATTGCAGATTTTTTTAGTTAATGTGCGAAAAGATAGTGTTCGTATTACAAGAACAACTGATACCGCACTCTGTAGGTAAGACCGAACGACAGTGCGGTGTACATTTTGCAAAACCCATTTTTGTGTTTTTTTTATTTCCCACCCAGTGTAAGCTATTAGCAAGAATATAAGCTTTTACGACATATTTATGTGCTTAAAATTCGTTGAGGCAGATTGAAACGTTCGCTCCTAATAAATCAATACAAAGCAAGGGTGAGGAATATGAGGTTTCCGAAGTTTTAAGTAAGATTGGTTAAGATTTTACAAATTGTTGAACTTTTTCATTGTTAGCCTCGTAAGATCTAAGTGGCCCTCGTGCGGTTTACATTGTGAGTTTTTACTTGTTTTGTTTATTTTTATTAAATATCCGCCGTTTTAAAGTTATTGCGCTTAAAAGAGAATTTTAAATTCGAGTTAGTAACCACATTTTTAGTCAAAGTTTCTGTGTTGATGTAAGGTTTAATGCCGCATGTCATTAATCGGATACTGTTTATAATTTACTGAAAATAATCTTTTTCAAATAGTTTTCTTTTTAAAGTATTATTAAGCTCGGTGCGCGAAACCAGAAATCATTTTTCATACCATTGATTGACGTTGGAGCTTGGAGGAACTTGCTATTAAGTTATTATTAAATCTAACTAAATTACTGAGTGTTATTTCTCTGTATGTGTGTAATTCTACTATAGGGTTTTTAGGACAAACAGTAATTATGTCATATACACAGACACCAAAATGTCAACTTTTTAAAACAATAAAATAAAATATGTTCAAGTTCCAATGGAGTAGCAAGCTTAGTATCTATGTTGGGTGACGTCAGTTCCCGAAAATAAGGCCCGACTACCATTCACCCACAGCTAGCCGGCGAGCACGCTCAGCATTGTTGGTTGGCGTATTAATTAAATTGTTTCAAACTAACCTGCAGAGCGTTGAGTCCCAGTGTCTTTGGAAAGACGGTTTCACGGGCCGATCCGTACCCGGATAAACTTCCAGGTACTCACTGGTTCGTTTAGGCACGACACTTTATAGTAAAGAGGTAGCAAACATTTTCCAAGTTAACGATTGTTTCTGGATTTCTTGTAATTATATACTGGAGGTAAAGCAAGGGACTGACCGCTGTGACCTAAAGGAAAGTAATTTACAATGCATAAATTCATTGTAAATTATAATTTACAATGAATCTGCATCTAAGCTAGATGTAGCCTTAGATGTAGCTGTATTTGTAGTAATTAAGGTTGGTTTTGAAAATATATGTGAGAAATTAGATGATATAAAGCAACCTAACAATGTGGAAAGACTTGGAGGAAGCCTTAGCCCAGTAGTAGGACAGTCACAATTAATCGTAAACTATAAATAAGAAAAAAATAAAGTCATAACTTCAATTCATTTATATACGCCATTACAGTCATAGGTTCAAATTTTTAGTCAAAAATAATCAAAACAACAAAAAAAAAACATTGCCGCCAATGCCTTAATTGCACAAGAACCTCGACCAACACCTGAGGAAGCACTCGTTAGGCAGCTGAATCAAAGGCTTGATACAGAAAGCGGTACTCATGGACACGGCTCGTATTGTTAGGAGGTTCTATTCTCTGGAGCCCTGACCGCCGGGTAGCTTGAACTCTGTTCCCGATACCGGAGGGCTACTTTCCATACTAATACTGTAAAAGCGAAAGTGAGTTTGTTTGTTTGTTACGTCACGCTTAAAGGGCTGAACCGATTTTGATGAATTTTGGTACAGAGATAGTTGGGACCCTGGAGACGGACATAGACTATATTATTTTTAAATTGAGAAATGAGGCAGCAAAGGGAAGAAAAGGGAAAACTAAGTGTTACTATTACAGTAAATAAAGCGCAAGGGCAAAAATTACATGTATCAGTTACCTGCAAATCTGGAAAGAAGAACTGTGCTACGCCGAATTTAACGCGAGCGAAACCGCGAGCAAAAGCTAGTTTTTTTTTTGTATTTATTAAGAAATATTTCAAAATGTACTTTATATGTGCTTAAATAAATAAACAATTAAAAATTAATAGACTAAAATAAGAATCATAAAAATAAACAAAGCAAAAATACATAAAATTGTTTTCATTGATGTCATTCAAGTCAATCTACTGCTATTATATTTTTTCTCTAAGAAATTAAAGTCACCACAGATGTGTATTGGTTATAATAACCAGATACATAAAGCGATATATATCTATAAGCTGTATCTATCAAAATCTATCTATCTTTACTTTTATTTTAAGACAAGACACGAGATATGTTAACAATTCAATGTCAATTGCACAAACCAGACAAAGTCTGAACTCAGACGTAGAGACGTTATTTCGTTTTGAAGTTAGGAATTATTTATGTACGATTCCAATTTCAGAATAGGAAACGACTCACCAGTCGTTCGTTTCGAAATGTCAATTAAATTTCGTAAAATATCATATTGTTTCGCGTTGCAATTTAATCGACATGCTGCAGGATAGTATTTTATTGGAAATATTTTTACTGGTGAGTTTATATCGATCACTCGGAATCTGGAGCATCACGTATGTCATTAAACGATTCAAGCAATTCAATTAAGAGTAGGAACTGACATCATTCAAAAATATAAACGATTCTTTTTATAAGTCACCAAATTTTTATGCTTACTATTGTTTGAATATTTTCATATTTTTGCTCCCACATAGTTTCTGAAACACCTCTGTTATGAAAAACACGAATGTTAGACAAGGCAATCTTTGTTCTTATGTCAAATGACACTTTAGCTGTTTTGATTGGTTCACGTAAACAACAACAGCCAATCATAGGAGTGGTTAAGAGAGTACAGAACAAATTAGATTGAGTAAGCTTTAGAAACTCGGAGTTTAACAGCGTTATACATGTGTGTGTTGGAGGGTGTGAGATACGATGTATCATACACAATTTAATAACTTACAAAGCTGAAATAACTTCGTTTGATGTTCGTTTCAATAGCTACTCCTTCGGAATGAGACGGCTTACTTTTGCTATACAATTTTGATAAATAATTAAATTGGATTTTGCAAACATTCAAGACTGTCATTAGCAATGCCTGCCATTTCTGTTTTTGTTGGAAGAATATTGAACAAATTGATGAATGAATTTGGTTGAAACGTGCGTTATTGTCTCATTGATTGAGTCCGGACCTTATGGAGCACGCCACGCTGTATGGCGCATTCAACGAACGCCAATATCTTATACATTAAGATATCGGTTTAGCACTAATTGCCGTTTAATTTCTCTTGTTATACCTTCTTTCTTCTTGTGACTTACAATAATTTAAGCCTACTTAAAATATATTAATTTAGAGAGGAATATTCATGAAAATAACAATGAAAGGTTGTGGTATTTCAAATCCAATTATATAAGATCCAAGTATATTTATGTTAAGCAGCTTTTACTTGCACGTGTATGAAATTCTTACATCGAAGGAAGACCTTTTTTGGTTCACCAGTAAACTGCTCAAGGAAATATATAAGCGACTGATATGGTTTTGTAAAAGTCGCTGTGTCATGTCACCGACTTCCGGAAGTTAACATATTTTCCGTCTTTTTAGTGTTTTTAGGAAGTCGCTTTTTTAGAGACACGGAAGGTAGTCTGAAATTCGGATGATTACCCATCTACTCACAGACCTCCGCATTAGGCGTTGCTTAACAATGAATTGCGCCGTACGGGTGTTATGATGAATCCACAAAATCTTTTCTCCCTCAGGGGATCGTTGCGTTCAACGTGCCAAATTGGTAATTCAGACATCAAATGTTAACAAGCTGTTTGTATTCCAATAACTGAGTACTGCGCTTGAAAATAAGTCAATTGATTTTGTTTCTTGGGTCAATGTGTCAGAGGCAATCCCACGGGTATTGTAGCGTTATCAGCAGAGTCCATTCATTCCTGCAATATGCCGTTATTAGCAGTGATTACACAGTACTGTGACGCTGGCTCGTTGCCCTGCGAAGTCGCAGTTTTCAGATGCAAATTGGGGCAGGTGTACAAATAATAGCCGCTATAGGTTTTGATTTCTTTAATTCCCTTTAAGAATTAAAATAAAACACTAAAACACAAAATGTCGGTCATCAAGACCTGGAGAAGTAGAAGACTAATAAGTTCCTTCTATTGCCCTTTATGTTCCGGGGCCGCGGTATATGTTTCAAACAAACCAGCATCCCCGGTAATTTATTTGCTTTTGCTTCAAGGAAGTACATAAGTAACTTGTCGAAAATACTTCCCTTTAATTCTATTAATTGATTTTAGGTATTTTTTTAAATTCTATTACAGACACTCACGCAATCACCCACACTCATAATTACACTCGCATACGTCACACACATTTTGTGTTTTCTTTTTCTTTAACTTTGCTTGTTTTGTTTTCAATTGCATACACTGCGTAATGGCAAGTAGAAGAGGGGAGTCACCTAACACAAGAATCTCCTTGCTGAAAAGGTGATCTCCAAAACATGTATGTAATTGTTTTCTTTTTTAATTTAAGTTTTTTATTTGGGAACATCATTTTCATTTTCACAATTATTCCAGCATTTTATTCACATATTGCTCACTAGCAACCTGGCCTGTTTACGGGCGGGTGTAATGTAGATACTTATATAATATCTTTAAAAAAAAAACCACAAAGCCTTTGTTTTATAGTGCTTTCCTAGAAGTTTAGGCATATGAAGTGTACATATATATTCCGCTGTCATTGAATGAGTGATGTGATTTTTGCCATCTTTGCCATGTTTAATTTCAATAATCACCAAATGGTAAGATAATTAAAAGATTTTTGTTGTGGAACGAGCTACTGCTATCGACGAGGCACTGATTGGGCCAGCTACTGCTTATTTTTTAGTACACAACTGCCCCAAAAAGGAGTGTAATGTTTTCAGGGCTCATATATGTTTGTATGTATGTGAGTTTTTTTTTTGTTTAATCAGTCCATAATTCACAGATATATATCTACTCCTTCTTTGAAGTCAGTTAAAAATAATTACACCTGATACGTGTAATAATTTTCTTCGGGTACTTGACTTACTATTCACTACATTTATGTACATATCGAACTAAACAATAAGAGTTTCAAAGCACCCTTTCAGGTGTTTCTCGAACAGTATTGAGGACCAGCACCTAGGTATTACAATTACGGAGATGAAAGCATATATGTTTAGGTATCATGTTTGCATAGGCAAGCTCTATTGTAGCCATCTAAGAGCATTGTTCATGCTAAGAATTTCGGAAACAATTGAACAGCTTTGTCAAAACTATTTTCTGTGAATCAGTATTGTTCGGTACTTAATGTCCCGTAATCAATGTGTGGCGTAGGCTAATTGAAACGTTAGTATCCTTGTCTTATAGCCCACGGCATCTCAATAGTATGGGGTGACACAAAAGGGGTAGCGTTAATTATTATAATAGGTTTAAGATACCCCTTAACGACGTCGAAAGGCACTTGTTCGCCCGTCGTCATTGAGATTTTATTTTCACCTCAGTTGCTCAAACAGTGAGCAAAATGCGATTTAGCCGACTACGTGAGTCAAAATAACGTTTAATTATTCAATCAAGAAAGCCAAGCATAGTCGTTGTGTCGTTCGAAAATGCGCAATAACATGAAATTTAAAAACATTTTGTTTAAAAAAAACTAAATTAGTATTTACATAGCATTTTCATATGTTATGTAAATTTTAAAGGATAAGGTCCAAAATGACTCTTTACAATATAGAGTATCGGAATACACGATAATTAATTTTCTTTTTTATTATATAAGTTGCAAATACTTCTGTAACACGGACTAGCTGTAAGCCGAAATATTTTTTTAAATTATATGAATAACACGTTTTAATATCGAACTTCAATCCATTTCAGCGTTAGATAAGAAGTCGGTTGAAAATGCGTACTAATTGGGCATACTAACTGTCTAGGTAGGTATTAAAAATAGCTAAATGTATCTTATGTGATATACTAGCTTTTGCCCGCGGCGTCGCTCGCGTTAAATTCGGGGTAACAAAGTTCCCCTTGCGCCTTATTGATTTGTAATAGTAACGTAAGTTTTCCCTTTTCTTCCCTCTTTCTCCCTGATATCTCAATTTTTTTTTAAAAAACCTATGTCCGTCTTCAGGGTCCCAACTATCTCTGTACCAAAATTCATCAAATCGGTTTAGCCATATAAGCGTAACAAACTCTCTTTCGCTTTTTTTAAATATCAGTAAGGATAACGAATGCGACCGCTGACATTGTTTGTTTTCATATGAACTGTCTTTCTGCTTCTAATGATTACTTTTACTGGGTGGCGACTGTTACCAAGAACGTTATTGCGCTAACAAGTCAAGTTGAAGAACTCTCTTCTAAAACAGTCCTTAGGACTTCAAATAATCTGTGAAGTTACCTTTGTGTCTGAGTCATCAGATAGGTTTGGCACTAACACATGTGATTCGATCTATTTATATTATGAAACTATGCAAATTGTAGTTGGGTATGCCTATGTCATACTGAAAGTGCATTTGCTGGGCCAATAGACGTGATCTTATACAAATTCTCACACCTAAATGTAGCGCTTATTACTCATTTTTGCTATAATTTCAAGGAATTTGTAACCATATACTCGTATGCTGGCCACATATTTATCCCAGGGGAGGTGGTCGCCGCGCACATGTCGTGGGAACCCAACTGTTAAAATAGCCAGTTTCATTGGCTTCATATCAAATTGCTGAATGGGTATTCAATATAAACGTTCAAATGGCTGCTCCACATAATGTTATTGAAGCAAATTAAGTCTTTATGCGCACTTCAAAAATTGGCCATTATTGTCGCGTCAATACCAATAATGTGTGTTATTTATTATTCTTCGTTTTTATAAAATTGGATGTTACATAATAACATTTTTTTATTTGTTCTACATGTTAAAGGGTCGATATTTCAGAACTTTACATACAAAACCTTTAAAAGTAACGATATTCTCTATAACGATAACTCGAACTACTCGTCTAACGATAGACTCAAACCCTCACAGCCTTCAGCTAGTGCGCATAATACAAAGTTTGTTTACCTGATGATAAAGCGGTGTTATTTGCAGATTGTTTAATCGGCCGATAATACGAGCGCTCTCTTCAAACAGTGTCTAGCAACTAGCAAACAGTTCGCACGCAGTTGCAATGTCCTACTGTTGGTTTAGTCTGCGTAAGTATTCGTCAGTTTAGACCTTTTTTAACCTTTAACCTATTTTCTGGCTTTGTGTGCGCATTAGCAACCCACTTACTAAACTATCCGAAGATGGTAATAATGCAGTTTGCACTCTTAAAAAAAATCAAAAATGTTCTTTTTCGAATGTTTAAATAGTGATTCTGCTATTTAGCATGAAGACAAATCCAACTAATCAAAAACCATGAAAATTAGTCCAGTCCTCTTCAAGTTATAAGTGTTCGAACAAAGCCGCCTTGTTTTTTTTAATATTACAACTAGCTTAGCCCAGCGGTTTCACTCGCTCAGCTCCTTTTCTTGAAAGGGCCAAAAAAATTGATTACGGAAGATTCTCAAATCTACCGAATGTAGATTTGTTTTTTTAATAAAAATCGATCAAGCCGTTTCTGAGGAGTATGGCAACTAAAACAGTAACACAAGAATTGTTAACACAATTCTTCAATTCAATTGTTAATACAATTCTTGGTTTACGGTTTATAAAAGGAAGAGATTTAGAACTCATGAAAACTAGGTCCGGCACACTAAAAGCAATGCACTTGGAGGACGAATATTTTGTTAAACTGAATAACGCAAATATTTTAGTTTTTATTATTTGGTTTTGAAATCAGACAATTAATGAAATATGATAAATTTATAGAAAATTCAGTGATTTCAAAATGTCTGCTTGGAAATCTTTTACGAAGTTTTCTCGGAAATTACTTCACCATCAAATGACTGTAAAAGTATTGTAGAATAGTTCTTATCTGCTTCAACATAAGGCTCTGGATGGTAGCATGCCCATTTCACGTAGGCGAATCTGCCATCTGCGCTGTCATCAATGAACACGGTGAAATATTCCACTAGTAAACAAATGTGAGACAATATAAAACGATATCAGGGCAGATAACTCTTTGAAGGAAAACCGGCTAAGAGCGAGTCAGACTTGGCCATATCTTTTGACTGCGGAAACTTAGAGGGTTGATTTTTTCACAGTTCCAAGGGACTACAGACTTAAGTACATATATGGTTTTTTATTTTAACTCGATACTTTCACGCCTTTCTAATAGAAAGGGGGAGAGGGAAAGAAGGGTCCATAAAAAATCATTACTAAATATCACAAGGAGGGAGAGAGAGCAACATATCACGTGTGTTAATTTTTTTGTCAAACGCGCGATTACTCAACCGACTGTCTTGCTAATCCGTTGTCCGTAAGTAAGTTTTTCGCAATTCTTTTATTATTATTGTGTCAATCAAAAACAACTTGCAAACTCTCTCTCTACCTCTAGACGTTATTGTTGTACTCCTTAATTTTCTATAATAAAATTAGAAGATACTTAAACCCGTATTTTATAAGTATAAAAAAATAAGATTCTTTTCGGTACTAAAAAAAATCACGTCATATAGGAGGAGGGGGTGGGGGTAGTCTTAAATCTAACCACGTATCACCAAGGGGAGGAGGGCTGTTAAAAATGCAAAAAAAAACACGTGGTTAATCGAAGGCCCCTTGACAGACAGACAGACAGACAGACGGATAAAAAAGTGATCCAATAAGCGTTCTGTTTTTTGAGGTACAGAACCTTATTGTAATGAACTGCATAACGAGCTGATGTCCACAACTACACGTCTGAGGCGCTTATTTTGCGTATGGGTGGGAATATTATTCGATCCACCCCAGCTCCACGAGAACGTCAGCAGCCCCTTGGTGTTGCTGACGATCTCGCGAAGAGTACCGAAGTACTTTGCCCTGTATGGGGCAACCTCTGGGCAGTGCAGAAGCACGTGGACTGCTGTCTCGTCAACCTCCATGCAGGCTCGGCACAGTGGGCTGTCTGTGACTCCTAAGACAAAGAAGAGTTTATTAAAGGAGCCGTGACCAGTAATGGCGGCTGTTATTGTGCGCAGGCACGAAACCCTATAACTAAAACATACGGGGGACTGGAGAACTAGAACAGCTAGAACATAAATCTTCTTAATTTTTTTTTAAACTTTCTATTGCTATACAAAAATATATTAGGTACAATAAAATTGTTAGTATTTGAAATATCATCATTTATTTTATCACTCGTCATGAAAAAAACGCAACTAGTTAAAAAAAACGTTACATTCAAAAAGTTTTCAATCAGTGATTTGGTCCTAAAACTCGCCAAATTGATATTTCATGTTACTGTGGCAATATTTTAGTCTCATTCAAAGTAGTATAAAGCTGTCTAAAAGCTGAATAAAATTGGGAGATCAATTTCACAAACGACAGCTTCGTTCTAGGCGGTCCACTAATATTTTTAACGTTATGTTTAATAATACATTGTCGGCGCAGCTAATTCTCATTTGATATTCTGGGATATGCAAAAGCTTATCGACTATTCGACAATTCGATACATGAATACACTTTGCCGTGTTCTGCCTGCGCTGTTTCTTGTACACAGGATAGCAACTATGATGTGGATCATTCTGGAAGTGCCAAACTCGTCGCTAAATTTTGGGCAAATTAGTTTGTCAAGGACACGCTGAGAAGAAAAGTATATTTTAAAAATTGTAGGAAACGCGGACAGCAGTGACAGACTCCATGACAGGTCAACGGCGCAGAATAAAAGCCCATAAATAAGTGAACTGTAAAAACAAACCCACCTAATACATAATACTCTACAATGGAAATGTGGTATAGTGCAGTAACTTTGAAACGATCAGATTCGATTAACACGGATTTATAGCTATAATTATTGATTTTTACACACAAATAATAAACATCACTTGAAAACAGCTGGATTGATTTGGTTATGTTCGAAATAGACAAAATAAAATGTTAGGGGTAAGATACATTTAAAAGGATTATTTATTTCTAAAACGTTGATTAGGTTTGTTAAGAGCATAACTCATGGTTAAGAACAATAACTGTTAGGTCAATAAATATAAGCCATCGTCTTGATTTCAATAATGCCATTTAATTATCCGACACATTGACAAAATGTGGATATACAAAATGTGGATTTGTATGTCAAGAATTGAATATGGCTTTGGAAGTGGACGTCACAGAAACAATAAGTACTACTGGTAAGTAGTTTAATAAGGTAACGAATGCCATGCATATTGAGGGTTTTTGTAAGTGGCTGTAGGTAGGCATTTACTAAAAGGGGACGTTGGCTACTCGAGAAATACCAGAAGGAATACTTAAAGGCTGAAAAGTAGGATGGGGCATAGGATCTACCTTTATGGGGAGGTGCCACGAAAATTAAAGGCGATAACTTAAAAAATGACTTCGTCAAACGGTTCCATTGTACGAACACAAATCTAATATCACAATCATGATATCTGTAAGTCCCGTAGGGGTAGGGTACCTAATAGAGCACCATCATTTCGCAAATTATATCTTATGGCTCATGTTATATAGCCTATTATTGTTAACTGGGCCAAAAATTAAGACTCAGTGGAACAAAATAAATCTCAAATCTGAGATCTTTAAAAAACCTTGTGTAATAGTGCATCGGCAACCTACCTACCAACCCAGAAAAGTTACTTAAGTTCGAGGTTCTCGAGCCGATATTAATTAATTTATTCTCGCCGTTTATAGTACGTGGGGATTGTTAATACATTGTAACGGTTTGTATGTAGAGTTAAAAATTATTGTCTTTATAGTGACCTAACCGGATTAAAATAAAACTTTGGTGGAAGTGTTGATGTTTGCCAACTCATCAACCGTCGACATGAGCTATCTCGGTCCTCTGCTGAACCCCTTCTTCAAGCTGCAACGCAACGCCCGTAACACCCGGTCCTCCGCCTGTAGCACACAATCGCAAAAAAGCAAATGTCGGACGAAGGACTCATGTAACAATGATTCTAAGTGTTTATTAAGCTCCTACTCTATAATTCAATTTATGTTTTACTGTGTGTACAAATTTAAACGGATACAAAACTGAATGGAACAGCATTACTCGGGATAAACCTTAAAAACCATCAACTTGGAATGAGCTCTCTTCCTGCAAAAAAACATCGAAACATCCGAAACTATTTGGTTAAAAAAGTAAATTTGGACAATTAATCCTAACATCAAATTAATATTGTCTTAATTTTCAGGATCTACCGGTAGCATTATTGTGTTAATCCATAAACAGCTGGCTAAACAGCTTATGGACAGATTTTGTAAAAAAAAAAGAATTGTATCTGTTACATTAAGTCAGATATCTGAAAAACAGGCTGCGAACGAAAGCCTTGGGCGAGTGGACAACTGTTGAACGCATCTGCGTCTTCCTACTCCCTGTCGTCGTATATACGGCGGAGCGGAGGAGCCTCGCGCTCATTCCTGTCTCGGCACCGGCGCGAGACAGCCGTTTCTGCGGTTATTCGCGCAACTTTGGTCGCGCTTTAATCATGAACTGTTTTCGTGCAGCGTTTTTAGTTGTCTCCGGAGTTCTGTTTGTGTCTGCAGCTCACAGCGAGCTACAGGCTGTAACTGAGCAGATTGCTCTGCTCAGTTCCCTGCACAAGTCTGAGATCAATCAGTTGAAAAAGGAAATCCATGAATTAAAGTAAGTGGAAAATTTCTTGTTTTTTGATTACATCCAGAAAATCTGATTGTGGCGCATTGGATTAGAGGATTTACCCGCCGTGCTTCAAACTTAGTAGGATTTTCATTATTTAATTTTCAGGACGCGCCTAATTTTTTAAACTTAACTGATCCAGAGCTTTTCCGTAATATTTGGCGCGGCAGGTTTCCCGCGCATTTCCCTCCTTTTTTAAGCCGTAAATGATTAAAAAATCGGCTATAAATTCTACAATGCTGTGCTTCATTTCTTGCTAAATTTCTTGCGGCCATTGCGATTTTAAATAATTGCCGGGGCGCACTACGAAAGTTCGTTCTCTGATAAATACTGCGTTATTTATTTGTTACAGTTTTAATTATTCAGAATTAACTATTCATTTTATGATTTATTATTTTAAACTAATATTATGTTATATTTTTTGAAAGACTGACAACTAGTTTTACGAAGGGGTATTCCCAGTACATTCCCAATATATTTCCCAGGATATTGTTTTAACAGTTTTAATTATTCAGAATTAACTATTCATTTTATGATTTATTATTTTAAACTAAGATTATGTTATCTTTTTTGAAAGACTGACAACTAGTTTTACGAAGGGGTATTCCCAGTACATTCCCAATATATTTCCCAGGATATTGTTTTAACAGTTTTAATTATTCAGAATTAATTATTCATTTTATGATTTATTATTTTAAACTAATATTATGTTATATTTTTTGAAAGACTGACAACTAGTTTTACGAAGGGGTATTCCCAGTACATTCCCAATATATTTCCCAGGATATTGTTTTAACAGTTTTAATTATTCAGAATTAACTATTCATTTTATGATTTATTATTTTAAACTAAGATTATGTTATCTTTTTTGAAAGACTGACAACTAGTTTTACGAAGGGGTATTCCCAGTACATTCCCAATATAGGTATTCCCCAGGATATTGTTTTAACAGTTTTAATTATTCAGAATTAACTATTCATTTTATGATTTATTATTTTAAACTAAGATTATGTTATCTTTTTTGAAAGACTGACAACTAGTTTTACGAAGGGGTATTCCCAGTACATTCCCAATATATTCCCCAGGATATTATTACTAATTGGGTTGTGACGATCAGATTAAAAGCTCCATGTAAAATACTCGTATTCAGCTGGTTAGACTGGAAGCCGACTCCAACATAGTTGGGAAAGAGCTAAGAAGATGTCGATTTTGTTACCTTTTTTAAGCATTGTCAATATTTCTCTTTGAAGAACATTACTATTTAAAATTAGCAATTAAATAAAATACTTTAAAATCAGCATAACTTTCATGTCAAATGTAATATGTGTTAAATATGTACACCTACATGAAAAACGATTTGGGTACGTATAATATACAGGCACTGTACAAATTATGTGGGTACGTAGGTATAATGTATGGACACTATACAAAAGGGTCTTCGCAATTGATTTAAGTATCCCACAATGTTACGTCTTTACGATTTTGGTTATCGCCAATGATTGGGTCCTCCTTATATAATGCATTATTTATGAGCACTCATGATATTTCCTTTTGGTAGGCTGTCTAACCTTTTATAAATGTATGTCTCAGAAATACAATAAAATAATTCATAAGTTGTTTTTTTAAGGTAGTAAAAGTCTTATATTAACCAAATTAATAAAAAAATAATGGCTACGGAGCAGTCTCCTTTTATAGCCGGTGAAATATGTAAGGGATAGCAAAGTTAAACGCCGTCACACAACCAACATTCTCCGGAGACTTTCGGAATGTTTCCAACTAAAAGAAAATTATGGAACTTCTTTTTAAATTGGGGAACATCATACAGTATAGCTAGACTTGGTTCACCTCATTAAGTTGTTCGTTACAGTGATCTGCTACCCTACTATGACCTCTTAAAGCAATTTTTATTCCACTGAGGGAAAGAGACAGAGCTATGCAGGGTATCTAGCACCATCTCTTTCCCTCAGTGGAATAAAAATTGCTATAAGATGTCATAGTAGCCCTTCTGATGTACTTAGGTAGAAAATCTGTCCGACAACTATGTATGCTGACGTTGACATCACTTGCAGTCAGTCTACAATGCTCACTATAATTATATTGTTTCTGGTCCTTTTTACTTTAATTCACGCAGGTATATCCTCTTTTGCAAATCTCACAATCAAAGTCGAGAAAATCTAATTCCGGATGAATCTCGACGTTTTAAATAAGCTACATTTTTTGCAATATGTATGTATTTCTTTAAATATTACGGGCAATAATGAATATAAGCAATAATAAGCATACACAACAGTCTAATTTGTATTCAATGGACACCAATTTATACTTAATATCCTGGATAAAGTTATCGCATGATGCATATCACAGGTGCTACAAACTAAAAATAGTAATAAGGTTTTAATCTAACTGATTGAAAGGTTTAATTCTTCCTGTGTTTTATAATGGTTCATTTTACTGCCTGCTTTCGACCGAAACCGGACGGAAAAAAAGAGTCTCATACAATATTGAATTGCGATGCAATTGTTCGTCCGTCTGCAGATCTTATTATAGTGTAGGTCTTTATGAATTGAAATATTCATTCGCCTGACAAATCCTGGACAGTTAGCTTCTGGATTACTTTTCCCACGTGATGTCCTGCTTATTTCAAAAAGCTCGTCCTTTGACTTTACGGTAGATGAAGAACCTGAAACTCTATCACAAATTTTAAATCTCATGTTTTCGGTACAGATAAATTGCAAATTTGACAAATAGTAGCAGTCTGAGTAGCATGTCATAGGGGTCGCGCGCGCAGGTGTCCCGTGAGTGTGATACGCGATACAAATGATAGCACTACGTGACGTCGCGTCGCCCTATTCTTAATAGCACCGAGTCATGTCGAGTAATTTCTCCACTCTCACGACCCGTCTTGTAATAAATAAATAATTGATTTTGTCTCCTTAACGCCTCGGATAAGAGTTGATATAAATTGCAGCGACTAGTCTTCAGCCGGGTAGATACTACTATTTATGTCATAAAGTAATTTTCTCATCGCGCTATATTCCTGAAACGGGTGTTTTTGACAAAAACTGTATTATAAACATCGAGTTAAGGCTACAGAAGCCTTAAAGTTTACTGAGAGGAATCAGAAAAGTTTCCAACTTAGTTGGCGAGATATGTACCGCCTCCTCGAAACAAATACACCAAATATTATCAAACAAAACAAAAGGTTTACACGATTAAAATTTACCGAAGCGGAGTTCGCTAGTGTTTGGCAAAAACAAAACAATTTCAAACTTGTTAAGCTTCTTGAATTGAAAACGGGTCAAGAGTATTTTTACGACTCTAAATGGGAATCTTCAATGGCCCTAGAGAAGGTATTACGGGGTACTCATGTTAACATAAGTGATTGTTGTCGACGGCTCAGCTAAATAATATACTAAATAATGCACAGAAACTAGCGGGGGTTCATCCACATGTTACTCAACGAGAATATCTCGATTAATGCTTAATTAGCATTGATTTCCAAACAGACACATTTCATGTATTCCTGATACATGAAATGTGTCTGTTAACTACTACTGTGTTTGTAATATTTGGTATCGGTGCTGACCGTTGTTTGCGTATTATATAGAAGTCTCGAGGCGGTTTGTAGTCCGCTCGATTGATTTAAATGGCCCCAAAGCCTACGAGTTTGGAATGGTTTGAAGGAGTGGAGTACCTGTAGCGAGGCATTCAAAAGTGTTGGAGTTGGCTCGAGGGCGAGGGCGCTAGGGCGTGTCTCGCCGCCCGCTTACAATAGCTGCCGCGACTGCAGGCTCCTGGAGCGGTAATGGCTCGCGCTCGAGGCTTTGAAGTCTTGCGAGACGTGTCATAATATAAAACTTGTAAACGCAGGAGTGTTTCGAGATCGGGAGGCAAGGGCTTCTTCACGCGAACCAGGCCATCTGATCGACACCATTATTCCTCTGCGTCATTCCCTAGGGGGATTTATAAAGGACATCGCCGTTTTATTATTTCTTTCTTGATACGCTGTTGAAAAATTAAGTCTCTAGGGCCGCTTGATATGATGCGCACTTGCGCGACGTGTTCTATTTTTATGTTTTGGTATTCAATTTCGAAAACGAATATAGGTAATTTGATGTATAAGCCCGGGTGCTTCGACGCGTGAATAACAATTGATTTGAACAGTTAGTTAACTTAGCTTCTTGACCTATTTACTGATGAGTATAATATTTAGCTCACTTGACATAGTTACGTCATGTTACATAACATTAGCGTGCAGCGCAAATATCGTCCACAAAGCTTCACAATCATCGGCGTCAGATTCTAGCGTTTATTTTCGGTTTGATGAGATTTCCCGAGAGCTCTCATAATGCACATAAAAGCAGACTGTCAACGTTTGACGATCAAAAAGGGTCTCTCCGACATTTGTAGAGAGCGGGAGGTATTTTTTAACACATTTTCCATAAATCTTGCTTGAATGCAAATTATGAACGTCGAAAGCCGTTTGTTACGTGTCCCTTCCCATGCATCTTATTTACTGTGGCAGTTGCTAATGTGACAGGACATTTTTCGAGTTGTCACTTCCAAAACATACGTCTCGCCTCCCCACCGTAATAGCTTGTAGGTGTTTAATATTTTCATATCAACATATTTTTACAATGTCTACAAATTGTAAGAGATTGGTGCACCATACGTTGGTTACGTATAATTGGCAGTAAATTAAGCTCTATCTATGAAAAGCACCTGCGAGTAGCGAGGGTAGTGGAACAGACTAGTTTAAACCTTATCCTAGGGGACAAAGATTTAAATTGAATGGTTTGTGAAAAAGTAGCTATAGGTAGAGTGTGGCATCTCGTGTGCCAGATGAGTTTGCATCTGGGAACTGCAAAGGTACCCGTTTGCATACTTGAAATTCAACGTCGCCAGCTGTAGATATCAGTTTTGCTCATCGATTTTTATTAAGTCCCTGTTTATTTTTACACGGAGAACGCCAACAACCTTTAGTTACCGCGGTCACATCGAGTTAATAGTGGACATATTGTAATTGTCATTGGATATTAATGTAAATGAAGACCATTTTTGCTGAATATATTTGGAACTTAGTCCACATGTTGAATATCAGTTGCGTTGCTTATATTAATGTTTTATTTGTATGAAATTTGTTCAAGTGTAGTAGAAACTGAGATTTATTTGTTATTTATTTATTTTGAATTTAGGCTTGCATTAGCATTGTATCCCAATGATGTACAGATTCCAATTACTCATGTAATACAAATGACGGAAACCCTGACATATTGACGATAATAGCATGTTAATTAGTTTCATCTCATACGCCGCGTACAGGTTACCTACATAGGTGCAAATATGTTATTATTGCTTGAATAGTTATTATTGCATGAATAGTTTGATTAATTAATGCAATTAAACTGACCGAGCCGATGCTAATATACCTATTTGATAATTGCTTATTTCGGTAGTGTCTGTAAAGGTTGAGATTAATATTTTATTCTTAGTTTTGTAACGATTATTTTCTGCACAGTTCGGCTGGAGTAGAGCGATATGCTTAATGTGGAAATAAAGTCTGATAGTATTTTTTGACGACACAGTTGGCGCAGTGGCTGAGAGATTGACTGCTGTGCTGCGTGTCGTGGGTTCGATTCCCGCACGAAACAAATATTTGTACGGCCAACAGGTACTTAGTTGTTTCGGGTCTGGCTGTTTGTGTATGTGGATTTAACTGTTTGTAAACGGACCCACGATAAAGGAGAAATTCCTAGTGTAGGGCAAAGTTTTTTTGTTAAAAATATGTTTTCACTTTTTCGTCATCCAACAAGCTTTTTCCGATTGGTCGCCAGTCTAGCCAGATGAGTCTGTATATTAATATTTTACCAAGAACGGGTGCCGCGTAATACCGTGTATACACTAAGTTTATAATGAAGTTTCACGACATTCCATACGAAGCAGCACAGCTGAAGATTGCTTTTCAATTTAATCTTTTCGAAATTGTCATACTTCAATTTTTTTTTTGTATGAAAAATAAATGAATAAAAATAAAATTGAAAAGCATTGCGTTGGATTAAATTGAATAGACAACAGTAAAATTTAATTCAAGAATTGAATTTAATATAAACGAGTTGGATTGAATTGAAGTGTCGATTGCAATTTGTAAAAAGGTCACCCTTTTGTTTTTTTTTATGGCCTACTCTCATTGAAGCTCTCAGGGTAAAACGTTTACTCATGTAAAAAACAGCCAAATCCGTGTCAGAGCTTGCTCTGTGATGGGTTCCGTGTTTGAGGCAAAAAGAAAAGAAAACCAAATTTATTTGTGTGAAAGAGAAGACCAGCAAGAGAAGAACAGCGGAGTCACTTAGAAACATTGTAGTTTTTACAGTTCAAACAAAAACTCCTCCATTTTTATTTTCATCCCCTGGGTAATAAGTAAATAACATGCATGGGATACGCCACCCTTCATTGTTTAGTAAATGGCTGCGTGACATCTGGAGAATGAAATTAAAACGATTCCGTTTCGCCATTCGACCTAAGGAACCCTAAAAGGGGGTACAATCTGTTATCATGTTGGAGCATGTTTACAGTCGGCCACATTTTCCTTATAGGAGCAGGGTACACCGGGACGTGCTCCAGCATCCTGTCTCACATGTCTTACAATAATATATGTAAGACACACGATTTCTTGCATGCCACTTACGATCCATGTCTCAGCTTTACTAGGCGTTCATTCGCCGAATTTACATGTGAAAAAATAAAAAGATTCTCACACTAGCTCCTTCGTTTTTATCCACGTCGCTCTCGCGAAGCTAACGTAATATTTTAGAGCTAGTTATGGGTTCTGTATATTTATATCAGCCCCTCTTTGCTCGTAAAAGGAAATGAACACGTTTAAGTATAGAAGCTCTTTTTCTTGTTCAAATACATTTAATAAGATGTATACACGGGAATTCTCTGAAATGGCAAACGTACGGGGACTCATAGAAATATTATATGGATACGAATAATTTAGAGAATATTGAGGCCACGTCGATATGATATATTATTTCTTTAAAAATATACCTTTGGAAATGATGAGTATTAAAGCAAATTGTATTTACATGTTCAGATCAGAAAGTACGTAACAGTTTGTTATCTAATTGACTATCGTTTTAAGTGCCAATTTCGCTAAGAGTTTTAATTCAACTCAAGCAATGATTCAGATTATTCTAGCTGCTAAACCACATTGCCGTTTTTATGCATCGTGAGCTGAGCAAAACACACATCGAACTTAATTAACAAGGCTAAAAATAAAACTAAACATTCCCAGTGACCAGATGTTACTTAGAGCGGGTCTAAAGCTACTGTATTTATTAGTCTAAGTAGAATAAATAGGTATCAACTAAGTATAGAAGGTGGGGTAGTCGGACCACCAAGTCAAAGGCTTCGAGTTCAAACCCAAGACACACGCACATCAATTTTTCGGATTCATGTGCGAATTGTAAAACTAGTTGGCCCCCACGGCTTCACCCGCGTGATGATCAAAAAAAGTATCCTATGTGTTATTCCAGACTATAATCTACCTCTGTGCCAAATTTCATCCCGATCCGTTCAGCCGTTTAGACGTGAACGGGTAACAAACATCCATTCCTCCATCCTCAGAAACATTAATATTAGTAGGATTATCATTTGCTTCGCGTGGAGGGAAACATCGTAACCATGCTGAGCGATATTTCTCAACGGCATGTTAAGCCATGTCAGAAACCCCTAGGCGTTAGGAACTCTGCCACCAGGTTAGGAATTAACCACACGTTAAAGAAGATATATAAGTATAAGAAGACGATATATATCTCCACTTACCTCTAGATAGGTTATTATATATTTACTCAAAAAAGACGAAATCAAATCCATATCGTTAGTGCGCAACACAACTATGGGGGTGAACATCTGGCAATGATGGGATGTGTATTTATATCCCGACCGGAAGTAGTGTGCTACGAGCCCACATCCGGTCGTAGCAAATGGCGCGCGTGCGCATACTACTTCGAATATGGTCACAAATATTACTAGAAAAAAAAATATGAAGTTTATTTTTTACTATAACAAACGTTCACGAATGCTCATCTCCTTTCTGCTTTTTTTTGCACTTAACTGACTTAATTATGCATAACACCTCAAATAATTATAATTTTTATATACTTCCTTAGTGAATTGTTACGACCTAGACGAAATACAACTAACCTATTCAATTATTTGCTGAAGAAATTCCGAAACCATTTTCTGCTCTAATTATCTCTGTTAATCAGAAAAATAGTTGGCGGTCGCAAGATCTAGAAAAAACGCTAAAATGCTGGAGGCTTTTCTTTTCATCTTATAAAATTACTTTTTACTGGATTTTTATAAAATATAGCTCTCTCTTAGATTTCACCTTTCTTTCCGTAAATTAAAATTTACTATCGCGCCCGTCGTCGTCGGATTCCGGACCCTCGGCCTCATGTAAAAGGACGGACATTATTCAACTTCTAATGTCTAACAGAAGGCAGGTGCTATTTCTAATGACGGTCATTCTGTTTCGACGGCATTTGGCCAACTGACAATAGTAAGAGTTGCCTAAAAGAGGCTCTGGACTACATTGAAACAAGGGCCAAAATGCTCGACCAGCGCGGCTTGGAGGCTCAATTTGAACCTTTTTTTTTTATTACAGCGATGTTTATCAAGGAGTTCGCCCGCACTTTTGTTATAAGGGTGATATTCGAATTGATTTTTTTCTAATATCTTTGAGAAGCACATGGCATCCTTGCATCTGCCGTTACAATGAAAGGTTTTTGAGGACTTTTTTTATTCCGCTTGGTTTATACCTGGCGGCTGGCTCTTTCTTCGATTGTACCCGTATCCCGCCAATTACAAAAACTGTTTCGGTAATTACAGAGTAATTAGTTGCTTTATAGGCGCGTGTTGCGGACATATTATACAAAAATGTGAAGCAATTTTTCCCTGTTTGGCAGCTGTTACGGTTGAATAATATTATAGGTTTCCAATAAATCAGTGAACTAAACACTATGTCATAAATACATTTTTTTAAGTAAAACGTTGCTCCACACTAGGATTTTCTTCTGTATCGTGGGTGCGTTTACAAACATTTAAGCTCACATACACAAACAGCCAGACCCAAAACATCTATCTGTAGGTTACAAAAATATATGTTCCGTGCGGGAATCGAACTTGCGACATGCAGCGCAGCAGTCGATCGCTCAGCTACTGCACTAACCGGCTTCGTCGGTTATACATCGCAGACATTTTATTTCATTATTTAACACAGAGTCTTAGATTGTTTATAAAGACCGTCATAAATTAACGGCTCGGGCACGTGGCGTGCCTCAAACAACACTCCGCCGTTATTATTCGCCTTTACTGAAAACCGAAGTCCAATAAAATATAATTTACATTTAAACTTCTCTGAAAAAAGCAATTCGGCGCTCTCCCCAAATTGTTAATTTTAATAATGCCTCTGAAATGCTGCTCTCTATCCTTCGCGTTTGGAGATTATTGCCGCCATAAAAAAGTGCTGTACTACAATCTCCTTTAATGTCTGGAAAAGTAACAAATCGACTCTATAGCATAGGAAACGTTAACTGTGGTAACTGACAAAGTTAATTGGGAACATACTTTTCATGACCCCGGCGAATTTGTGCCTACACTGGCTGCTTCGTAAAGTAGGCCACCCACGGCACTTGCGGGTACGAATCGCGTGAAAATATATTTTGAGACACAGCATACACGTGTCGCCTCTAATTATTATGTAAATGATTTAGATTTGAACTGACTGAAGTACGAGCGTGTCGAGCGTGTGCTGACTGTCTTGACGTGCGACTCAAGTTCAATGTAACGAAATATAGTTTTTAGAAATAGATTTCAATTTAATGAGAGAGATCAAGGCTGGGAGCGACACGCCAAGTAAAGTACGGCTTATAAATATATGACTTCTGACATATTACTTGGGATATTTTTAGACATTCATTATAGGTGTTCGTCGGGGAGAAGGGAAATTACGTACCTACCCTGTAAACTTGTTTATTTCAGTATCGTGTTCAGCGCGGGCGTTGATCAGACAATTGAAGAGTTCTGAAGCCTTTCCTGAGAAAGTTATTTTAGGTGAAAGTACCTATCTAAATTCGTTTAAAACACATAATTTATATTATTTTTTCAAATATAACAGGAAGAAGGCTGAAAATATATGTTAGTGCCTTGTGTTTAAATTAAAGCATATTTCCGTAATAGCTAGGTATTTCTCGTAGAAAATTAAACGTCTAATTACTTACCGCGTTTGGCGGTTTGGTTTAAAAAATAATGAACAATGTAAAAGCTCATTACGGTGCTGGTAACTGGTTGGCAAGGGGCAGAGTTATACAAGTTGACTAGCATCATCTATTTAAAAAATGACGCTGCTTTAAGACGTGATGATCCATCAAAACTGTTTCCTAAGTACTTGTTTGGTGGTCTGAGCAACCGTCAGCAAACGAGATTACATTTGATTCCAAGAACGAGACAGTACTGGGTAACGTCGGTATTCGTGGTATTTACAGTAAAAAACAAATAAATCGGTGATGCCAAATTAAACAATAAGCCAATAAAATATGCCTTTAAAACTGAACGCGATCAGCAGATATAAATGTATAGAGGCGGACTTGTCAATGGAATTCTATACTACTCAGTCTATGGGCGATGCAGACAAAAACTGTAAAAGGTGCAAATGACAAATCCTTACTATATTAATATTATAAAAGCGAAAGTGAGTTTGTTTGTTTCTTACATCTTCACGCTTAAATGGCTAAACCGATGTTGATGAATTTTG
Source organism: Ochropleura leucogaster (assembly GCA_958449745.1). Lineage (NCBI taxonomy): Eukaryota > Metazoa > Arthropoda > Insecta > Lepidoptera > Noctuidae > Ochropleura > Ochropleura leucogaster. Next base: position 12,280,563 of record OY288200.1, read on the forward strand.
GTACAGAGATAGTAGGGACACTGGAGACAGATAAGCAATTGGAAAACTTAGCATTGCTATTACAAACAATAAGGCGCAAGGGCAAAAAGGTAGGTAGCAGGTACCTGCAAATCAGGTAACGCAGTGGGGAATTGTGTTACCCCGAATTCAACGCGAGCAAAGCCGCGGGTAAAAGCTAGTATTTAATATTAAGATAACAAATGGTAATGGTTGATATTGGTGTTTATTCTTAATTTTTCATTTGACCTTTTCACAGTTTTTGTCTAATTGATTTTACTATTCTTTACTTATGAATGATGGTCGCTGGCAGTTCTTAAACGTGGTTAAAACATGCTGATCTCGTTCAGTTTTATTTAAAGGTAGCTTAAATTAATCCTACAGTGAGTGTACACTCGGTTCGCTATACTAACTTACTCGTTTCCGTTATGGTGATTCCGCAAGCATCATGAATCATAATAAACTTAAATAACATTAGTTGTGCCAACGAGAAACTACCTACCGCACCTGACATTGTGATGTCCGGTATTCGAGATTAAGGACGCTTTTACAATTCTCAACAAATGACTCTGTTTTTCGGAAACCATTATGATGCACAAGGAATCATAAAAGTGAGGTTCTCATGGTATCAAATAAAAGATAATATATTCATCTCCACGATGGCTTTAAAAAAAATGTCTTATATAACATTTTCATACAAACACGATTTTACCATCGCAATAATTAGAAAAGAAATGGGGCAAAAAATGGGGTCTGAATACCTAGTACTTTGTACGTGTGAGCTAAATCTGGTGTGCAATTGAAATTACAAAATCGTATAATAATCTAGCTTATACATTCCTCTAATCATATCAGTAATTATTTCGAACCTAGATAAATAACTTTATGATTTATGAGAAAAATAAAAACACTCTCAAAATTTTTCCATACATTTTACCTCTAAACGCAAGGCTGCAAGGGTCAAACCGCGCTGAAACGCGCTCGTGGACGCACGGGTGTATCGCTAAAATAGAAAAAAATAAATACATCAATGCCTATAATAAATTGTGTGAAGATACCTTTACTTACATTTGTGAAGTTGCGCGTTATCTTCACTCACTAAATAAATATTGAACATTTGCCTGCTCAGCACGAAACTTAATAGGTAAATAAAGATATTTGTATTGATAAACTATCAATATCGATTCCGAGTAAAACCTTGGGCACATGTACATTTTTTGCTTTGATATTACAAATTCATAAAACGAGGTGTCGTAATTTGGGTCAGATCTATTTGCCCACTGAATATAAATATTGGACACATATCATCGAAATAGATTTGTCACTTAAAATGTCGCATTCTTTTTTTTGAGGGTTCCGTTGACAAATGGCCAAAAATGAATCCTTATAGATTTGCTCTGTTTGTATGTCCGTATGTCACAGCCATTTTATTACGAGAATATTGACACCATATTTGAAATTTGAATGAGTGTTAAAAATATTGTTATACTAGCTTTTGCCCGCGGCTTCGCTCTCGTTAAATTAGGGGTAGGTAACACAGTTTCCCTTTCCTGATTTGCAAATACCTGCTACCTGCAGATTTTGCCCTTGCCTAATAAAGTTAAGTTTTCCCTTTTCTTCCGTCTTTCTCCCTCATATCCAAATTGCCTATGTCCGTCTCCAGGGTCCTAACTATCTCTATACCAAAATTCATCAAAATCGGTAACAAACAAACTCACTTTCGCTTTTATAATATTAGTAAGGATAAGTATTATTTCGTGTTACGGAACCCTGTGTATGAAAGTCCAACTCGCAATTTGCCGATTTTTTTTATCGTTTAGGGTAGTAGAGTTCTATGACACGTTGGGATAATTATTATTGAAATGTTAGTATTGAATAATTAGTAAGTGCTATTATAAAATGGAACCGGAAGGGTCGCCATACTCGCCACGGCAGGAGACACGGCGCTGCTTGTGCGCTGTTGCGTAACATTGCATCCTGCGCCCGCGCATATGCGCCTCATGTATGAGATACGCTTGTATAAACATAATTATATTGAGAAAAAAAACGTCAGTTATATTTTAAAAAAAAGCTTGCTCAATTATCTGGACGACGAATAAAATGATTCGTCAGTTATTACGAACCAAATTGTCACAATGGATTAATTTGAGTCAGGAAATCTTAGCTCTCGTTAACTGTTAGTAGGGATTAAAATCCTTAATTACTGACAATACTTTCCAGAAACGGTTTCATTTTGCAGTTACAATCTGTATATCGCTTCTTATTCTTCGGGAATTACAGGCGCTATATGTTTTCTATACTTAAATCATAAAGACGGAAGATCTTTTTGTTAGTTTGTACCGAATACACTCCGAAACTCCTAGACAGATTTTAATAATTTTTTCACCAATATATAGCTAAGTTATTATTAAAAGTAACATAGACTATACAGCATCACGATATACAACAGACATATAGGCTGAGCAGCGGGTGAAACCGGTGGACACAGCTAGTGTTTAATAAATCCTTATTTTTTTGTATTTTAAACGTAACATTCTTGTTCAACAGACAGACGACCAGCGCCCACTTGACGAACAACCACGAACGCAATGAACACGCCACCCTGCAGTGGGCCAAGAGATCCATGGAAGAAATCCGCGTTGAAATGCGCGAACTGGAAGAAAGTGTTAACAATTCCGTCTTGCTGCGTCAGCTGCATGTTATCAGGAATCAGGTTTGTGCCCAAATTCAATATCATAAACATAATCAGCATTTAACTTTCTCTTTCTCTCTACGTGTCTTTCTCTCTCTTTCTCGCTCTATCTCTGTGAGACGGATTGGACCATAAGCACCGTTTTGGTACGGGTTTTCAAATTTATTTTCATCGTTGTTAATGCACAGACTTCTCCAGAAAATGATTTAAGTTAAGGTTTAGTCAGGGGAGTTAAGGTGCATTTTAGCTAATTCTATTTCAGCCATTATGACAATAATTCTAATTAAAGACACTTTAAGGATAATCCTGCAACGAAATTACTCTAACATCTTTCCTTTTAATATTGTCGAAGCCGTGTAGACGGAAGACGTTGCCATACTCCAAATAACGAACTGTTAGACTTCAGTAAATCCGCTTGTAGATTATGGACTCCGCGCCGGATTTTATTCTACTAGGAGTTGATATAAATATTAATTTAAAAAATCTCGTCTAACGGCTCTGAAAATTGTAAAGTTTTGATATGTAACTTACAATTAAGTAATGAATGTTACGCGTTCATTATTAAGATAAGGTAACGTTGTACGCTCCCTAAATAATAAAGACAGTCATTCAGTATTCTCTTTTAAAACATTTTCTTTTTCCACAGTTAAAACAAGCTCTAACGGAAACCTCGGACTTGGCGCAAATGGCTCGCACCCAAGAAGCTAGGATCGACAAGTTGGATAACGAAGTGGGCCGCATGAAGTACGAGGGACAGCAGATGAGGACCATGATCGCTGAACAGCGCACTCATCTCAGCAAGCTCTCCAAAGAGGTAAGTCTTAGTTAAAACAGGTGTATTTTTAGACTTAGATACAGGGTTAAGAAAAGGAATCAATGTCGTTGTCAATGTCTAGGAAACGGACGAAGCTAAAAGTCTTAAAATAGTAATATGTATATGAGAAATAATATATGAGGGAAATAATGATTTTACGATATCCATTGCATTAAAGGAAGGCGTTGAAAGCTTTTACTATCTGACGATATCATTGACAATGGCAACATAATGCCATAATTGCGAGTTGGGGAGCAGACAGGTGAAGCTCGATTCAAACACACTGTGTCAATTTAAGGACCGTGCAACCAGGTTGCCATTGCGCGCAAGAATTAGGTAGAACGGGCAAAACTACGAACTACAACATTCTACCTACATGTTTATTTATTTGAGCACCTAATTAGCCTTCTTCGTAGTTTTCGAACTGTGTTTGATTCACGGAGAATGGTACTTAGTAGGTAACATACTATGAGATTACTTTTAAGTTCCGTACTATAGGTATACTTGTGCCTATATCAGTACAAAAATAGTACTCATAAAATATACACTCACAAACATAGTTAGATAGTTACTCACCTATACCGTAAATGTAAGGGTGCGTCCACATCTGGCGAATGTGCCGCGAATGTGCAGCTCGCGAGCCGTTTGCGACCTCCCGCGAGCTGCGCGCGTGAATTTTTGTTCGTGCGCCGCTTCTGCGCCGCCCGCGCGCAGTTCGCGCGCGACCTAAGCGCCGTACGCGATCAGCGCGCGGGCGGCGCGCTAGTTATTTCGCTCAGTTCGTTTCTGATTACTGGGGGCTAAGTACGTGTTGTCATGGAGTGGACGGAGGAGAATTGTTTACGCTTAATTGAAACATATAAAAGATTTCCAGTATTATGGGATCCTAAAGATCAATATTACTATAGAAAAAAATCTAAAAAATGATGCGTGGAAAAAAATAGGTGCTATAATGGGAAGCGAGAACTGAGCGCGCGCAGATCGCGCGCCGCTCGCGCGCTCTATACGAGCCTTGTATGAGTTGCGCTAAAGAGGCGCACCAAACCATTGCAGTGACTGCACGCGCGCAGCTTGCGGGCAGCTCGCAATCGGCTCGCGTGCTGCACATTTGCGGCACATTCGCCAGATGTGGACGCACCCTAAGAAGTAAAGTATTCGTACACTTATTAACAATGGCAACGATTAAAGTTTACTGCACCGGTAACCATTTTTGTATGTAATGTAATTGGTTTAAATTAGGAGATCTTGGCTAAATGAAATCTGCCACTCTATCGGTCGATCTTGAGGTTAAACCACGTTTGCTTAGTTTGGTCCGTGGATGGGTGACCACCTGATACATATCGAGATTGGTCTCGGCTGTTATTTGTAGATCTTAGACAATCGTTACATGTAGTCAGTTGCTCGGAAGTTTGACAACGAGTCTTACAAAGGAGTATGGTATTACCCCGCTATTAAAATTGGTTGTGGAGATCAGATATGCAACCTCCGTGTAAATAAGTAGTAGTCAGATGAATCCGGTAAGACTGGGAACCGATTCTAACATACTTGGGGATAGATTAACCAGAAGATGTAAATAGTTTAAATTAGAATTTAGATAAAGTTATAAGTTTGTCTTATACTACATTACTGACTTCAGATATAAACTCGATAAAACACTCTTTATGTGAAAGATAGAAATAACCAATTTGCAATTCAACTCAGTGTGGATGAAGCAAACCTATTAATATAGCTCTAAGCTAAACTCAGTTACAAAGTGATATTTGTAGTCGGATTAGCCGTAGATTACTTGTGCAAGATGTACAAATTGTCGGCGAACACAAATACTACATAGAACTACATATTTGTGGGAAGTTGGACGAACGAGTCGAGCTGTACTCCTTGGTAATGGAGAAATAACATAGTTGAGATTGAGACTGTTTCTTGTTTCATTTTAACTTCATATTAAATCTAATACTGCAAGTTATTACAAGACAAATGTTTAGACAAGATGCACGACATACCTTCTGCAATTAATTACTTAATGAATTTGTATTTGCCCGCCTTGAGGGGAACCCGACTGGCCACAGCATAATCGTGGTGATGTAGATACATTCCAATGCCAACAATCTGTTCCTCGAACACGATAATAAAATTTAAATATAATGCGGAACCCTCCTGTAATCAGTCGAAAAGGTTACGGTTCTATTACTACTCGAACCCTACATTTACTTAAGATATCTCACAATTTTCTTGATCGGACCCTCTCTTTATTTCTGAAGGAGAATAAACTTCACGTAACCAAATTGAATCCATTAAAACGATTTGTTCGGGATTTGTTTTGTCGTGTCAGTAAATTCATGTTATCTGAAAGTTTTATGTCTCGGATATTCGAACATATATTAGAGCGTCCCTTGAAATATTGGGTTACGAGTAAATAGAGCCCGATTACATCACACTGCATTTGCGGACGGCGGCGACGGAAATGAAAAAGCGTGAAGTAGAAATGAACGAGAGGAAATTAGGCATCCGTGGCTGTTCGGGGGAGAAAGGAAGCCTACTATAGTTAAAATGAAAAGCATTGTATGAAGGAGAGAATTTCCGTCTGAGAATTTCAAACTAGTGGCAGAATTCAAGATACCATGACGTTTGCACTATGACAAAGCTCTAAAGCGAAGCACAAAGGAAGTTTACTAACGAAGACAATATCAATTTGTTTGTGGACATGGTGGCCACCATATAGCGAACAAGCTATGGAAGCTATACTGCCACACCTGCTAAAAAAATACAAGAATGGGTAACAATACGTCCCGCCGGACTTTGTTGTTGCGAACAGACAAGTTATTACGTTAGCAGTCACAATGTGGCCTAATCTCTTATAGGACGACTCAAAGCTCTGAATAGGCTCACGGTTTAGATACAATGCAAATAATTATGCTGTCACAAATAGAAATAGCCCGACTCGCTGCTTCAACACAATATTCTTCTTTTGACATTTATGACAGAGGCCGGATTATTCAGAAATAACAAAATCTGAAAACAAAGCAGTTATGAAACATTCACATTTTTATTTTAGTACATTCGTCAGTGCAGCTCGATCAGTTTAGCCATTTTTGGAATTGTTGGTTATTGATTCGAGCCGATACTTGATGTTTATAGTCGATTTTATTTCATTTCATCGGTTACATTATTAAGTTTTTTTTAATAAAAGATGCTGTGCTAGAGCAGCTTATAAAAAACATATGGGATGTTCTCGTAACAACATGCAAAATGGTATTGTTAAAGGAAAATGGAAAAATACAACCCTTTACTTATGAAGTTTTCTTTGAGTAATACCTAATTCACTTCTTTTCTTGTACGAAAACGTTAGTAGCGCAATTTTCCCTAAATTTATCGTAGGCCATGATGATTCACGGTCCGGTTGGCCGGGATTAGGGCCTTACATAATGTAACCGTGGGTTGCGAACATTGTAAAAGAACCCTTTCCGTATTTGCCGATTGTTGATTTGACGGGGCTTGTTCCATTTGCTGGTTAATCATGTTAGTGGCAGATGGAGGCACACATATTTGAGTAAAAGCTTTTTTCATATAGCAACACTGCTGTAGGATTTTAATTTATGGAGCATTTGGCGTAGCTTTAGATGGTCTTCGTCTACGCGATTTTTGAACCATTCTCATTTTTATAATTATTTATATTAAATGACTTGTCTTGCTTAGGGCGGAGTGGATGGAAGTGTCAGATTTGTATTGACTAAAACCCATTCATGTTTCCATCTTATGACTTTCGAACAATCCGCAACCACGGCAGGCCTTATTGACATCTCTCCATATGATAACATTTCCTATTAGACTTAAATTCGCCTCAACATCATATGCCCCTAACCCTTTCCGTATGGTCAACAATTAAGAATTGTTAATTAAATTCCATATTTTATCAATCAAGTAATGTTACAGTCTGCTTGATTAATTAGCAGTAGGTAGGGGTTCAAACTGTATGATTAAGCAGTGAGGTCGTTACTGGTAGAACAGGGGCAATAACAGGTGGGATGGCTGTTCACGGTCGGTGATTATAACCGCCAACCGGCGACCGTTGCGCCCAGCTATTTTTACCGGTCGATATGCTTTTGAATTTGGAATATAGTTAGAGAGTTGCCAGCGTGGAAAAAGTTCACATTACATAAACACGACACTAATCGCTGGCGGCGTGTTTGTTGAGGCTTGTACAACTGCCATTTTGTGGAGTTTAAACAGTTATCAACTTATCATCCAAACAGTTTTTAGTATCCGACTGATTTTAACAAGTAACGATGGTATTTACATGTAACCAAATAATTACCTGTAGTGAAACACGTCGTCCAAGCTTCAATGTTAACAGTTTCTAATTAAATTTACACTTAGGTAACAGCTATCTGTTAATGTTTTTTACGAGAACTTATCGTAAAATATATTTAGTACGCTGTAATATCAACTAAGCGTCTCAAAGGTATTTCACTAGAAGTAAGTGTAAACAGATGTAATGAAAAATAAAATTAGGTTAATAGTTACTTCTGAGAATAGTTTTATAAAATTTAGTAATTTTTAATCTAATGCTACTGAGAATTTAATTCATAGAGCAATTAAATGTTCTGTGTGCCGTCACTGAAAAATATATAAAGGCAATTTTTTTATGATAAATATGTTCCATTTATTATTAAAAAAATGCCTTTAATTTTGATTTCGCAGTAATAAAACTCGGTTAGTAAGCAAGGACGTAGGAACAAGATATCTTTTCCGTAGGTGGGTGTTTATTTCAGTCTGTTCAATTATTCAAAGACCTTCGCTGTAAAAGTTGAAATCGTGGAAAAGTTTTTATATAAGATGACAGAGGAAAAGTTTAACGACACTTCTTATAAAACACATAACTAAGTACACTCATATTCAATTATCTGACTTAATACTTGAGCTGGTCAATAGGGTAGTTTCCAGGGTTAAAGTAATTACTTTCTATTTAGTCCGTCTTTTAGATTATTCAAAAATAAGGGACACGTATTTTTTATTTGTATATTAGACCTAAAATGACAAAGATATAGCTCATTAAAGTTACGTGTGACGTCACTCGTTTCGAAAAAATCCAGCAAACTGACCTATTATGGTACAAATCCATTATAAGAGACATCGAACAGTAGATTTTCACTTTCAATCAATAACAAAACATCACGCTTTAATCCAAAAAAAGTTCGGTAGAACTGTTACCTTATAGTACACCCACACGTCGACAATTATGTTTTAAGTCCCATGTGAGCATAGGGGGCAAGCCTATTGCCATCAACCAGCCACAAATCCAGGCTACATGGCTAAAACTGCGAAATTCCTGATAGTTAAACCCAGACCCGGGAATTGAACTCAGTAACTCATGCTCTGCAGTCGCGCTTACGACCACTAAACCAACGAAGCTAACACTCAATACGGCTCAATTCTTGAATGACAATTTATTTCTTTAGAAAGTTATATATCTACAAGCAGCTACTGGCTGTGGCTGTGGGAAATGAGAAGCTAACGTAATATATTAATATATATGTCATGGGTAGGCTTTTATCTCTTATCAAAACGACCTAGAGGCGCGTTACCGCTTCGCCGTGCTAATTACTCTCAATTATTATAAGCATACGTGCTACCACCCGGCCAAGGGTACTGGCACGCAGCCAACATGAAAGCCCACAGATAAGTGATGAGATGGCATGTAATGGGCCATCGCTGTGATTACATCTTGGAGCTTGCTCCGACCATTGAGAGGGACGGACGTAATGCTTGTACCTCGTCAATATTTTACTCGCAAAAGTGGTTGAATTAAATAAAAAAGAATGCGTTAAAGGGTCAAATATTTACAAAAGTATAATGAGAATAAAGTGCTTTTTTCGTTCTTCTTCTTCACCCTTCGATAAACTAAAGATGATTAATCAAAAATAAATTTAACTTCTAAATAAAGTTTTGCGTCTGTGGTACAGAAGGCACAGACAGCGGTATAAATGAAATTAATTGATGAATTACCGATACCTGCAAAATAATTGATGTCGATATTGGATTTTTAATTGGTTACGGGCATCTGCTTGGCCGCGTAGTTAAGTCTGTGTTGTGAAATCAATTTTATTTCAATATTATTTTACAGTCTATTTCGGATTTTTCAGATATATTTATGAAAGCAATTAAAAAAGTCAAAGGCTTCGTTCGTAGGCAACTGTATTAATCAAACGTAAAATAATATTATTTTTATTCCCCATTGTGAGAGACTTAAGTGAAATATCATTTATAGAAATGACCATTACTGACGTGAATAAAGGAACATTATTTTTAAAAATGTGGCTTTATCGAAATATAAAAATACTCTGATTGATATACACATAGTGAATCAGAGTATTTTGCCACAAACTTGATGCAGCTAGATCAGCTCACGAGATTGCAATTAATCTCGCTGAAATTATTCAATTACATCGCGCATTGTGAAGTCGTTCACAAATACGCGAATTTGTTGTTGGTTTTGGTAACAACGTTTTGTAGTGAGCGATGTACTAAATCCCGAAACTCGTAGCAGGATGAATTAAATATAACTAGTTAAAGCGAGGGAAGCTTTCTACGGAGCTAGCTGCATAATACCGGTACACAAGTAAATAATTGTGTTAAACAGATTGTAATGCGAGCACAGAAGTAATTAATATCGTTGGCCACACTCCAATTTGTGAAGATACGTAGAACTTCTAGCGCGTTATGTGCCCTTGTTACTTGTCTTCATAAATTATGAGCCCTTACAAGTCAATAATGATCACACGAAAATAGCTTATGATTACAACTTAAGTCATAAAAATAAAGTCGTTTAAGGAACATTGTTTAATTTGTTGTTCATTCCTTTGTTTAGACACCTCATGGCTACATGTGATAAATTGAGACAGGAGTATTTAACAAGTTTTTTTCAGAAGCCATCAATTACGGAACACCTAAGGCCTTTAAGACCAACAATTTAAGGTTCGGCGAAACTTTTGTGATTAAGAAATTTAATTCATACTTATCTCGCAATTTCCGTAGGGGCCATTAAGTGATTGCTGACACCATGAATGCGACACAGAGCAGAGAGTAGGTAGACAAGTCCAAACAATGCTTTTGTATACACGGTCTCACAATGCATCGAGACAACAAAGGCACAAACGGGCGAGGCACCTTTACGTGTACCGCATTTCTTCAATACACACCAAAAATTAACTTAAATCCGTAATTCGAATACATCTTTGGCAAGTAACAGGACAAGTTTTGGGAGCCGGTATTTATACGAACGTAAACTCCTTAATACTGACTGATCGCTCTTTATACTCGTTATGGATCAAGTGATGAGCGGGACTTAATGGATTCGATCCCTTTGACAGGGTAAAGTAAGAAAGCTTTTGTGGTGTAAGTGATGTGTCGGCGAAGAGTAGGTATCATACATAATTACGCCAGCTACAACATTTACATAACTTTAGTCTTTACATAGTCAAACATTTTCTAAACGTTAAAAAATAATTAAAGACAATTTAATACAAGAAAATCGACATCAATAAATAATACAAAAAAGTATAACCATAGGCCCGTAATAAGCAAACTTTCCTTACGGTCATTAAATATTAATTCAATTTGCTTAAAATGTAGCCCAACCCACTTAATTTGTATAGGGAGGCCGTGAGAAACTAACTCTGAAAAGCCTGTGGGAATCACTTGAGTACACTGGAGGACGCAAAAACTGGGTGGACCTCACACACTACGCACACTACACGAAATCCGATCACTGCAAGTAATTCGTTTATTTAGCGAATGCACTTTAATATCGCTTGAAGTTAGAGCTGGGTCGATACTTTCGTGAAACAGTCGACTTTTAAGTGACTTTAAAAGCGAAGTTGTTTTTAGAAAAATACCGCCGTCAAAGGTATCAAGCGCTGGTATCGTGACTTCAAGAGGTATTCGCTAAAATATAAAGTACCAATGCTTCCAGTACTACAAAACATTTTATTTTGTTAACGTGCTCGACAATATACCAGCCACATAGCGAGAAAGGATTAAAACTAAATTGGGACTGTGATATTGCGAATAGATAGTGAAGATATGATAGAAAAGAAGAGGTGAAAGAGTTCTATCGTTTCCGTTTCCAGTTTAGATAAAAATAATTTATGTCTAACCTACAAATTCACCCAAGAAAATGAGATAACATTGTAACTTTTTCAGTGTTTCCGTATTAAAATCTGCCAAAGAATATTTTCACAAGCCTCAAAACTTAGTAAATTTTCTTTAACTTTTTTAAAGCGCTGGCTTTGAATTTTCGAAACTTAGTCGGTCAATGAATTTAATGAAATCTAATCATGTGTTTACTTTGCATAGAGTTGTTGAGAAGAGTAGTTATTATTTTAAAGCTCGTTTGGTACGTTCAATGATATTATGGTTAATTCAATTAGGCGACGGTATGACGTCACTGATACATTTCATTCGGCTCATTTCAGCGCGCGTCTGAAATAAAATTTAATGGATTGAAATCGTTTTCATATTTGATGCATCGTTTTGATATTAAAAAAAAACATTGCATTGATTGGCTGTTTTGATAATGGTTTTATTTGGTTATATTGAGTACCTACATCATTGAAAATATGTCTTAAATAGAATGCTATTTAATTTACTAATCCTATCATTGAATTAAGCAAAGCTTATTTACAAACAGTTAATATTTATATATTTTGTAAAATATGACTATATGTCGATGTACCAAATATTTACCCAAAAAACACGTGATTGATTAAAATATAATCGGACAAATAAAGGGAACAAACTTTGAAACTATTAAACTTTATTGTATTTGCATCTTATCAACGTGATTGCACTAATTACGCTTCTGATTGCTAAAAAGCTTAATAGTACTTTTGTTCAGGAAGGGTTATTTTCTGTATTATTAACATTTACTAGCTGTGTCCAGCGGTGTCACCCGCTGCTTAGGTCTCCTGCTCACTTAGGGGTAAAAAAGATATTGGCTGATTCTCAGACCTACCCATATGCACACAAAATTTCATACAAATCGCTTGTTTGTTTAGATCCATTGTGATACAGGTACCTTTTTTCATCAATTGTTAATGGTCGGGGTAACTTAATCTATACATTCCATACATGAGTAGTATAAGATAACTAATACCTCTACTAATAATAAAGAGCACAGCTGCTAGCTAACCTTCACAACGAAATGAGAAAACTTTGCAGAACGGGTCGCGCTTCCGCATCATTGAAGGACTTCTAGCCAATCACCGGCGTTTTATTTTTATTTCTTTTTTTTATCCATGCGCATTACACATGTCAGCCGATTTACGTGCATAATGTGACCGGATGTAGTCGCGACGAGTCAAAAACTATTCTTTGCCAGTTTGCAACTAACGCAGTGGGAACCTGTTGCAACGTAATTGCTCTGCAACTGGTAATTTGACGATTCATTCGGACATAATAGAATATAATGGAAAAACATGCAAATTGCGTGCTTTATTGTAAACTGATTGTATAATCATGGGTACCTATATACACATGTTTAATATGGTACTATTGTCCCGGCGGGATACTGTTACGATACATTGGTAGATAGGTTTTATCGGTAATTACGTTATGGAAGTCGTTTGGAAGGACTGGAAGCTGACCCTTTACTTATATTGTTTTCGCTGTTGCATGGTGTGGTGTGACAAGACATGTTTGGTGATGGGATGTATAGCATTGATGGGTTGTCCTCCACGAGTATGTTATTCAGGATAAAGCCTATTTTCAGTCATGATCGTGAATATCTGAATCTCCCAGAATAAACAGGACCTGTTCATCTAATTTATATCACCCGCAACATTGACAATAAAATAAAGAACACTTTAAAAGGATGACTGAAATCTACGTGGTAGTCCTCTAATATACAAAAGTCGTGTTTTGGATACAGAAAATATAAATTCTTTTTATAAGTGCTCTCTCAGAGATCCGAGGTTGCAATCAGTACAACACCTCACAAGGACTCATTAAATTCATGGGAGGCGACGACGTCTTGGACGAACTGTGTCAAGAATATTCAAATCGTACTTAAATATCGTTTGGACGACCTTGTCGAAGAGGTGAATCTGCGAGATTTAGTACGAAGTTATATAATCATCTTTTGATTTTGCCAATAATTATATTTTATAAGTATGAACCCATCGTGGATATTCTTTGCAAGAGTAATCGAACTGGATTTAAACTTCTGCCTACGATACGAAATGAGTCTTGAGTTTTAAATTATAACTTGACAAGTTTTAACTCCTCCAGTCTTAACATTTTCTACATAATAAAGCTTAGTGTAATTAATTGAATTACGGTTTCGTATAATATGTTCTCAATTAAAACCAATTACACAAACTTCAGAACTGAGTGGAATACTTAAACTTTCGGCGATAATTCGTTTATTGTCAACTATGTAATTTGCATTGAATTAATTTGTAAATTCATTGACAGTTGGACAGGCATCGAAGCTGGGGGGAATGCAAATGCTTTGATCAAGGTTTGGTCAATTTTCAGCCAAATTCAATTGTGTTGTTGAATTGCAGAAGTCAACAACACAATTGAAATTGTGATTATAATGTATGTAATGTGTGTATATTTGTTGCTTTAATATATATTTGTTTATCAAACATCTACTCGTAAACTATTCGTATTGTCATATTATTGATTTTGAAATAAATTACGACGGAGGAATGAGGGGAAATTATGTGGGAAAAGTTTTGTGTATGATTGTCGATGGATATAAAAGTAAAGAGAGACCAAATTAAGAAACGATGGATGATCGAAAGGTAAAGAGAGAAGGGATGATACGGCAAGAAAGGAGTTGTCTGATGAAATGACGAGTTATAGAGGAGTATTGAAAAAGAAAACATCATCATGTCTTCTTCCTGCCCTTGTACCAAATTTTTGGAGTCAGTGCAGCCACAGAACCAAATAAAAAAATATGGTATAGGGGCAGGAGAATGATGATTGTCAGATATATTATTAGCACCTACATACGTTTAACACAATCAGTTTGAGCTAGGATAAAGTGTAATTTATACAGAGAGTTATAAGATGTGTATGTGTTTCCCAAATTTATATGGTTTGGTTAGGAAAATGCCGACATGCCTTAAGGGCGCTGTTAGCTCTCTTCTCCTACGGATTTTTAAAGTTAAATAATATATAGAATATGAGAAATCACATACGGGCCTTTGTGGAATACAATCGGACTAGAAGGGTATGCGGTGTACATAAACAATATACACCCGCGTTTTATGTATTTCTCAAATAAGATGGTTTATTCACCAATTGAAAAAGTAAGAAAATTTTACATTATTTTTTAAACTCAGAATACAATGAAATTTATTTTAGTAATCTCTCTTCTCTAGAAGTAAAATTAGCTATAATAGCTACTTATAAAAATAAAATCACAGGCATAGATACGACTGCTTGTCTCATTATTAATTTGAAAACTAAATAAAGACTAGAGGAATAAACCAAAATACCTCAGGCGAAAACATTCTGAAAACGACAGAAAAAAGTTTGCGGGACTAACTAACGACGAAGTGGTCACTAGAATACACAAAACGGCATCAAGTAATATTACCAGATACATTTTTAATCAATAATGCAGGCTCCGACAAGAACTAGTGCAAATATTTCATACTCTGTACTCACACGTACCTAAACAAAATCTGGAATCCGGACATGACGTAATTATTAAGTGCACTATTAAAAGATCGTCTGTCTCGGTTGTCAATGTATACTGAGGTACTTTTTAATTTCACTTTGCCCAATGGCACACCTGTTCTGTTGAGAAAACAATACATAAAGCTTTTTACAAACTGACCAATTAACAGTATTAATATTTATCGTTTTGGTAGTGAAACCACGTTGACACTAACTTGTAATAAACTGTTTATATTGTCAGTTTTCCATCTGCTCGTGTAATGTGCTCAAAATACAAACTAGATAGTGGTGGCGAGCGGGCGGCGCACGGCGCGCTCACACCAGGTGCCTTGCATCCTTAAGTGAGAAGGTTTCCATTATCCTACCCACCACTCGATGACCAAAATAGGCCGTATATTAATTTATGCCCAAAGTGTAGATCGGTAGCAGCTTTCAACGTAACATCGTGTTGCGCACCTTTAATATCCTCCATAAAAACAGTGCGGAAGCATTACTACGTTACCAGGACAAGTCATTACCTGTCCTGGCTGTGTGATAATTAACTAAAACGGCCCCTTTGGCTGTAATTTAATGGGCCGCACAAAATTGGCACTTCTTCATTATAACTCAGATAAGTCTCAGCAAAAAGAAACAATAACACAGAATAAGGAATGTAAGAACATCGAACGACTCTTAAGAGCCGCACAAATGTAGACGTATAGTAAATTCATTACAAAAAAAAACATAGATTACATTTTTAACTATGTGAGTATGTAATGAAAAATAATAGGTGTGTAATATATCTAAGCTTTCCAATCGTAGCTTGGTCCATGTCATCAAATGGGCAAGCATTGAGCGGAGTAGTAATAAAAACTTAGTATGTCCTTTAGGAAATCTATAACGTCTAGAAGTTTCTAGACGTTATAGATTTCCTACGAAATGAACTGGAGGGAAACGTCGAAGGAGTAACGAAGTAGTAGCCGTGCAAATAATCGCCGGCACAATATCGCCGCAGTGGACACGCAGACGGTGGCGGGATTGATACAAGCTCCTCTGCCTCCTGAGCGAAACCAGTTCCGACGGTCCACGTTAATTACACCCGTCGAGTATTCCGAGCAGATGGCAACGGCCACTCAATTTAAATTGCATTACTCATTTTAAGCCTTAAGAGTTTATTGTTTTCACTAGCAATTTTAAGCAAAACTTTTAAGCTTAAACAATAAAAGTTCCCTGACGTTTTCAAGTGAGCGCATTCATGACAATAGTTAATTCAGCACCAGTCAAAAGAACTCCGGCATTAGTCTTAGCTCTTTTGACTCGCGTTGAAAGCTTTTTCCTTCAAGTTATATTTACAGAAAATAAAATTTCAGATTTCGTATTTTTAATTAAAACATTTATTTATAAAACCCCGTATAAATTGTACAGCTAAGAGGAGTTCTATTTAAATAGACTTTTCATCTGAATTCGGGTTCTACATCAACATGGCAAAAACAACTAACATTTTCTCATGACCTTATTCTTTCGCATGATGGTAAACATTAGTGAATGCAAAAGCGTAGGTACGGTACTGAAGTTGTATACGGCCTACGCCGAGTTTGAATATTCTCGCGAAGTTTTGCATGCGAAATCTTTCGTTACGAGCGGAGTCTAATAGCAGGTATGTTTGTGCCAAATGGCAGAAACTACAATATAGGCTTTAAGAGCTGAACTTTAAGAGTCACGTGAAAATCAGTGAAGAAAAAACTTGGTCGAACGGTATGAATATTCTGGGTGCCGCGTCCCCGTGTCGCTGTGTTGCCGCATCGCAACCCGTCACAATCTTCATTAGCATTCTGTCTCTCCCTTTTTGTCTGCCATTCCATCTCCTTTACAATTTTACCTGTTCGCTCTGAATTTTTCATGCATGTTTTTGTTAGAGGAGTAAAGTGGATTCCAAGGCAAAATATGCTAATATAAATATTTGTGAGTGACACACTGAATAGATAAAATCGCGATTTTTGTGCGAGCCTTGGGAAGTTAGTTAGTTCACGCCCGCGTGGAAACGGCACGTGTCGTCGGTCGGTTTCGGGAGTCCTTTGATTCGGTCATGGGGAGTTTACAACAAGGTGTTGAGATAATAAATCACCTGATCGGGGCAATACTGACGGAGTCGTTTGTAAACGAGCTCCATCTGCGTACAAGCTATAGACACGAAAGGTACATTAAGCGGAAATATTTACTGATGATGCTGGCTGACACCACTGCATGGGTTCCTATGCGTAGAAGTCTCTGATGGAATATTATGAAATAAAACCTTACGAATATTAAAAGTTAACTTTATTTCGTCTCTATATGCAAAGTTTTAAAATCATAAACCACATTTATGTCCATTTCGAGTACACACGAACCTGACGTACCTACCTCCATACATAAAACATGTGTATTAATAGGGCTTTAAGTTCACGGAAATTAACTACAAACAACCTCTTTAGTCCGTCGCAGTAAAGCGTAATAATCGGGTGTTTACCTGTACCTTAGAAATCTGATGGAGTACTTGTATTATTCAACCACAAACATCGCCCCCGTCAACGAGTTGCTCCTGTACAGGTCTTTGTAAGGCTACCACCACCTCCCGTGCCTGCCACAGAGTAGGCGAAGGCAGAAACTCCACCGCTTTGGGGGGCGAAACATGCTCACTCATGTTACATCGAGTGTTATTTATTTATTTGAGATAAAAACAGTTACACGTTACAATACTGAAATTTAGTTTAAGTACAATAAAAAAAACATTTAAAACGCATAAATAACACTCGAATTCGCGAATAAAACGAATCACAGAGATACATACAATTAATGTGTCCGATCATGGACTAGCGATATTCTAGATACTTATGTAACGAGTGTTTTAGTATACTATTACGATACTCACTTTGGCATAATTAACTTCCCCTCTTTTTGGCAGCCATTTTGAGATAAATAACTTTTTTGTGAAAAATAAAGTAGTTTTTTTTTTAAGTACGTATATAAGTACATACAATATCGCAGTCCGAGACAGGACATATTGTATATAGAGACATAACTCTAGATAGACCTTCCAAGATCGTACGTCTATGAGTGTTTTTTCTTAAATAGTACTTTTGAACCTTTCTTTAATGTAGTTCTTCGTTAAAGCGTATAATGTACGCCAAAATGTGGCGCTATATACACAGCTGACATATGGGACTCGGAAAATCATAATTATTGGCTACATAATTATAACGTAGTGGTTGTAGACTTTAAACGAATTTCGTTGAAATAATAATATGCATAATGGTTAGGTATGCAGACTTTGATTATGTGCAAAGTTTCGTGGTTACACTTATTTAGATTTTCGCAAACTAGGTCAATGATATTATAAGTAATTACTTTTACTTATTTTTACCTTTTTACTAATAATATCATTGAACTAGGTACTGTTTTGTGATGTTATTGAAACACTAACGTTATAAATTTTTGTTAAAGTTGAATGGTATTTAATGTTTCAATTGCTGTAATAATTAACTAGTTTTGGATGAATATGAGGGACATTCGTTAGAGGTAGGTTGAGGTATGTCCTCTCGATTAAATAACCATATCGTGTATAAAAAAAATTAAAACACTATTTACAGAGAGTCAATTAATAAAGCATCGTGAACTGCTAGCTTAGTAATTGTGGTAATGGTTAGTCTATTGTTCTCACAATAATCTTGGCTATTAATAAACGACAGATTAGATATTTATGTACCTGCTAGCACGAAGACAATGGTGATATAACTGGTGGCGGTATAACTTAAATAGTTATTACCAGACTTTTAAATAGGTGTTATATGTTGGACAGTTGGTATAAATGAAATACCGACCGAGGATTTTTTTGTTGTTAAAGAATGGATATTTTTTGACATAACCTTTTTAAACCAAATATTTTTCCTTGACGCAGGTTAAAGTGAAGCAGGTCGCCGAAATGAATCTTGAAAACGACATCCTCATGCAGCCTTATGAGAACCGAGATGAAGCTCAGACTACGGAACATCACCACAAGTACCGCCACAACAAGATGGTTCACGCTCAGATCTCGCGTCTGGCTCACAGCCAGGGTCAGCTCGACGAGCTTCAGCAGAGCCTCCAAACCCAGATCCTCGACGTCCAACGCCGTATGGACCGCTTCGATGAACCGAACTGGAACCTCCTGTCTGCTAAAGTTGAATTCCTCGAACTAGAACACAAAGTACTCAGCGACCATCTCAAAAACACCACCCAGAAGGTCTCCGACTTCGAAAAGGTCCATGCCTCTATTCTAGAGCTTCGTGAAGACGTGGAGAGCATTGAGAACAAAGCTGATAAAACTATTCCAGAATTTAGAAAGGAGATTTCCAAGTTGGACGTTAATTTCGCTCAGGTAAGAAAGACTATTGTTGCTACGTTATCTTGTACATCGCATGAACATAGGCAAAACAATAATACTTGGGTACTTTACCGATATCGATATGATTGTTGGGGTTTAATTAACAGCCGAAAGTTAATTAACTATTTGTGCCTTATAATATGCCATTTACAGTTGTTCTGCACAATTATCGTTTTTCTCATAGTCTTTTTGTTTGTTTAGTTGAACGCTGCCTCGTCGTACTTCAAGGAAGACCAAGAGAATCTGCGTCAGTCAGTGAAGGCCATTGCAGTCAGTGTCAGTAATGCAATTGACAGGGCCGAGATGGACCGTCTTGCGATGAAGAAGATAAATGACTCCGTGGAGGAGCTCGAATCTATGTCCCGCCAGCATTTTTACCGTCTCAACGACCACATTTTGAAGGTAAGAACACCATTCTAGATTGCCAAAGGAACGAAGGAGCTGGCAAACAAACTTAGAGTGTACCAATTTTGATTCGATCCTTGGATTTTAATTGGTGCAACGCGTCTTGTTCAAATAATTTATTGAGTATGTAGACTGTATCCATGTAAAGCTGTCTTTGATAATTATAAATATTACTTAATTTTCACAAACTTTAAATTAAAACGGTATAGTTATTGAGCCAGTCAATCAGTCGTATTTGCACTAATAGTCATTCGTGTTTTAGTTACGCCCTCTTCGGGTGTTCGTGTGTGCATCAGCATGCTCTCTAATTTATTATTTACTGAACTGTTAACTGAATCCATATCTAGGCCACTCCAGTTACCACCACTCCACTACATTAGACATTAAACGATTCTTCGCGGATCCACTTAGTTGTGTAGTACACGTAAATTCGTATTTAAATGCAAAATCAATACAATTCTAAGTAGAAAGTATTTATTTCCAGAGTTTAGTTTATGGCTTAGATTTAAACAGCACCCTGATTTTCAAATTTATTCACTGAAATAGTACCTAATGTTTACTTATTTTGCCGCAGAGCGAGGCCAACCGAGACCTCAACCAGACTGACACCATTCCTCTCCCGGAACTGATGGGTGAAGTAAAAGAACTGCAGCCTGTACAGCGTGAGTACGAAGACCTGGTCAGCCAGCTCCCTAGGGACTGCTCTAGCATCTCCGGCCCCGCAGGCGTGTACCTTATACACCCCGGACAGGCTCCCTTTGACATCTGGTGCGTTAACGGCAGCACTCTCATCCAGCGTCGTTTCAACGGCTCCATAGAGTTCAACAGGAAGTTTGCTGAATATGCCCATGGCTTTGGCGACCCTTCTGCTGAATACTGGGTCGGCTTAGAGTCCATGCACCAGCTGACTGCTGACAACTGCTCCTCCATGCGTATTGACATGAGCGACATCTATGGTGGATACTGGTATGCTGAATACGAGCACTTTTACGTCGGCAGCGCCGATGCTGGATACGTTCTGGAAGTCGCAGGATTTAGGGGCAATGCTAGCGATGCATTCGAGTATCAGAATCATATGGAATTCTCGGCTATCGACCGAGACCGAGATATATCGAACACTCACTGCGCTGGTAACTACGAGGGTGGCTGGTGGTTCTCGCATTGCCAGCACGTGAACATCAACGGCAAATACACGCTGGGGCTCACCTGGTTCGATGGAGTGCGCAACGAGTGGATCGCCGTCGCTACAAGTGAGATGCGCATGATGCGCCGCCCAGGCTGCTCTTAAGCATAAAAAGCTACACTAGAACTTCTTAATCATCTAGTTAATATCGTAACGATTCATAATATTAACATTAATTCACTTTTCAATCATACCAAAGATTTCAATTTAAGTGAGGGTATTTTTTATTTCATTAAATTGATTAGTTTCATAGACAGTATTACTTTTAGATGTGTGTCTTATAGTTTCAACTTTTAATGTCTGATTTGTGTTTGATGATTTTAATTTATTTCAATTACATTCCATCTTATTACTCATTCCAAAAGCAAATGGTAATAATCGGGTTCATTTTTATCTTAGCTTTTGTGTATACATTTCTAGATAAAGAACAAAGTGTCTTTGTTGAACGACTTTAAAAAGTGTATTAATTCAGCGAATCACTTTTCTAGAAAACGTGTACAAGCTCGAGCGCAGACTCTTGTACTTCTAAGTTTATTTATGTAATTTTTCTCAGTGAGTGTTTTAAAGACTTAAAACTTTGTAAATATATTTTTTATTAGGCAAAAGATGCCATATTCTGTTTCGCATGCATGCCAGATTTAGTCAAGGGAGTGTAAATGATAATATAAGCGCTTAGATTGTAAGAATCTTTCATGAGAAGCATTAAATGCTTTGAGAGACTTGTTTGATAACACCTTACAAGTAGGAATCGGGGAAGAAGGTACATATTTATTTATTACAAAATAATTTGTCAATTTAATTTTAATACTTGAAGCTGATTATTTCTGTTATTCGAAAAGACTGTCTGCAAAAAGTGCCGTTTGTTTTCGACGATTGATATTAAAGTTTTGGTTTAGTTTGTTTTTCTCAATTGGTATGATAACAAATTTTTTAAAATATAATCAATATATTCGCATGTAACCAAAATAGTAATAAAACTAAAATGTACTCAATGAATACTCAAATAACGCTATGAAGCGTTTCATAATTATTATCTCTTTATGTAATAGAAATAATCAATGCTTATTGGAAAATTAAATTGTAACAGATACAATAGACAAAATGATTACAAAACCAATTTAAAAAAAAACCAAATAAAGATTTAAAATATCAGTGTTGTTTATTTTACTCCCATTTTGTCCATAAAAATAAATTGCTACGTTCTCGTCGTTTACGTACTAACCTACGATTAGTAGCTCAGTCATATAGGAACCTGCCGAGGCTGCGGGTTGTTCGAAAGACATACCGTGGCCCCGGAACGTAAAAGGCAATGGAAGGAACATGGGTGGGTTTTAGTCAGTACAAGTCTGACACTCCCCCTCGCTCCGGCCAGAACGGGGGAAGTTATTTGATGGTATCCATAATCATCTGCCTAGCCTTTTCCCAACTATGTTGGGGTCGGCTTCCAGTCTAACCGGATGCAGCTGAATATCAGTATTTTACATGGAGCGACTGCCTTTCTGACCTCCACAACCCAGTTAGTATTGGGTAATACGATACCCCTTGGTAAGACTGGTTGTCAGACTTTCGGAACACTGACTACCTGTAACGACTGTCAAGGATCTACAAATGACAGCCGGGACCCACGGCTTAACGTGCTTTCCGAGGCACGGAGGAAACTCGGTATGTAACGGGTGGTCACCCATCCACAGATCAATCTAGGCAAGCGCAGCTTAACCTAAAGATCGTCCCGAGCGGCTGATATTATTTAGCCATGAGCTCTTCAGATGATGGTATCCCTACCCAAAAGAAGACAAATAGAAACATATATAATGTACATAAAAACACACACGCTATACGAGTAGAATATAGGTACTCACTTTTGGTACGAGTTCAAAACGAGTAATTTTATAAATGGATACTGAATTATTTATGTCAATGTCTGGTCATTAAAAATATTGCTCCCACTTTGCTCAGCACTTGTAATCTAGGTGCTTACGTAAGAACTACTTATATGTTATTATCCATTAAAGTACTGTTTCAGTGATAGTTTACTTGACAGTTTACTTTAATAGTACGGCCAACGAGAAGCGATACGAAAGGTCATTAACCTAAAGAACAACTGTGGCGTTGACAATCTAATATTTAGCTCTTTCCATCTTGTGCCTTTGTCGTAATGTCTCGTTCTCCCGGCAAAAACATGACAACGTTAAGACGGGTTCCCCAACATTCGGGCGGCCATTTTAGATAGGGTTTTAGCATGGGTTTTGTTTACATTTGGTATCGCTTCTCGTTGGCCGTACTATAGTAAACTTGGGCGTATTGCAATAAATGGTAAGAGTTTTAAGAAAAAAGTTTATCATCATATCGCCAATACTTGCCATTTCCTATGCTTAGTATTTTTTTATGGCAATAATTGGTCTACTGTCAACTTGTCAACCGCTCAAGCATTTCTCGAAGGATTTAATCTTCTACCTACATATCTACTTGCTCTGATTACAAGATGCCTAAATTTTATGCTGATTAAGTAGTTTGATCTTTTACTATTGCTCTATGATCAGTTTCTTTTAAGGGTTTTATTTAAATACTTTATGTTTCAATTTTTTTATTTGTATTCTATAGGACACATCGTAATTAATTATCTAGGTATCTGATATTAAGACATATCATGCCTGTAAACACCGAAAAATAAGGTAAAGCCAATACCGTGTCGATGGCCGATCGTGATACACGCGCGCTTAAAAAAGATGCATGCAAAGTAGAGGGCCTCGCTGGGGCCACTGCCTGCCGGAGTTGCGAACTTGCGACATATTCGAAGAGGATACCGCAGCCCCGAAACACAAAAGTCAAAAGAAAAAACATGGATGGGTTTTAGTCAGTAAAAGTCTGACACTCCCGAACCGACCAGAGCGGGAGAAGTTAATTGATGGTTTCCCATTAGATAAAAAAGGGTAAACCCAATTGAACACTAGTTAAGTTTAAGTCCCTTAGCAAGCCTTTTGCCATCAAATGGAATACAAATACAGATTCCGTGGCTGCTAGAGGGGAATTCTAAAAACTTAATAACACTAGGTTTGACTCGGGAATCGAACCCAGGACGGTAAACTTACACTCAGCTGTCATGCTGGCAACGAGGCAGTATTCAAAAATATTTTAATAAATAAATTTAAAAAAAAGTAATACATTAAAATACTATTCATATCTACGTATTTACGATTTATATTTACGTATATATATAGTCGTTATAAGATTTTTCGCTTTCATCAGATATGTCTGGTGTATCTACAATAACATTGTTCTCATGTTCAGTTTCGTGGTCAGAAAACTCAATTGCATCCATCTTTATGAATGGCTCCAATGAAGGTATACTAGTAATAACTGTCTTATGGGCGTTTTCAATCAGTTCCTTTTTCAACGCTCTCTGTCTCAGTTTAACGTATAGTTTCATCTTGTACGCGTGATGTATGCCATTGAACAGAACGTCCCTAATATCATAGACTTGTCCTTTCAGTCTTGCCAGCTCTTTGTCTAATTTCTGGACCTCCATCGGCTTGTCAGTGAAACTGAATGGTTCGGGATGTTTCACTCTGGTCAAGTTGAGCCACTTCGTCAGTATGTACGCACGCTTGGCTTCAAAGAGTATCGTCAGGTTTTGGTTTTTAATGAGCCGTATTATCGGGATGTTATGAAGGAGCCATCTGAAATAGAGATAGAGGTAGATAATGTACTCTCAGGCACTTCAATGGAGGCACTAATGCAGGTACATGGATGTCTGTCACGATCGTGTGATCCGAATAGGCATATACGTTTACCAATGACATTAACAAAAAAAAAAACTATAAGATATTAATGAACTTTTAAAACGCAACCACATTCTGGTACGCATTCGTATATCCGTTTATTTGTGACGTTGCCACCCAAGAAAGCAACCAGGGTGCTGCCGCCTGCACTTCTGTGCTGCCATAAAAAACATCCTTATTTCAGTTATTTTTTTTAATTCTTGTCGGGACATTTTTTGCTAGTTATCCAAAAATGGTTGCACAAATAGAATCTATAGTCCGAGAGCCAGTAACAGATTTATATGACCAAGTTCCTCTCAAGTGATAATTAGTAAAACGCATCAGATAATCGAACTATGAAGCCTCGTGAATGTCAGCTGAGGCTCGGTGGGGGGGATGAGCAGTTGTAACCTCCCACGCTTGAAGAAAAAAAAATTAATTCACTCATTTCTTCTCGGCTAAAACTTTATCAAGTTATAGCTAACCCAATACCTCAACAAAAAAAAAAAGTCAGCTGGCTATAACATAGTGGATTGTACGTCAGCTGATGGCTAGATCTTGGGAAAAAAAATCTTCACTTTCAGTGATATCCTCTCGGCTAAAAATTTACCAGATGATAGCTTATATGTAACTATTGATAAATATATACGTCAGCTGGCTGTATCTCGGTGGAAAAATCGTCAGCTGATACTTTGAAGGTCGTTACGTAGAAGTTAGCCAGAAGCATTTACTGACTATTTAAAGGCATCAGCTGACCAGGTTTCCCTCGACTTATTGCTAGCTGATTTTTTTTATTTATCACAGTACTAGCTTTCGCCCTCGGCTTCGCCCGCGTTAAATTTGGGGTAACACAGTTTTCCCTTTTCTTCCCTCTTTCTCCCTCACATCCTACTTTTTTAAAATAAAAATTAGCCTATGTCCGTCTCCTGGTTCCCAACTATCTATGTACCAAAATTCATCACAATTGGTTTAGCCATTAAAGCGTGAAGAGGTAACAAACAAACAGACTCACTTTCGCTTTTATAATAGTAGTAAGGATAATAAGGATTATATTTAAAATCAGCTCACAAATTTTGGTGTGGGAGGAAATGACGTCTTTTTAATTATTCGGCATAGCACTCCAATATGAGTGTTGAGGTGATAAAAATATTCCATATCAATATTTTTTAGACTTATAAGTATATAATCATATAATTTTAGATATATTCCAATATTTCAATAATCAATTTGCTTAGTATAAATTAACTAGTTACTTGATAAAAAATATTTATTATAAAAAATTATGACAAATTACACTTCAAATGATAATGTTATTTAATCATTTTCGGCTCCGCTTTGGCTTGAGTCACAAACATCTCTCTCTAATTCATTGTCCGAGTCACTTTCAGAGCTGTCTGCTGTTATATTTTCATCGTCATCTGAAAGTGAAGATTTTTTTCCCCAAGATCTAGCCATCAGCTGACGTACAATCCACTATGTTATAGCCAGCTGACTTATTTTTTTTGTTGAGGTATTGGGTTAGCTATAACTTGATAAAGTTTTAGCCGAGAGGAAATGAGTGAATTAATTTTTTTTTTCTTCAAGCGTGGGAGGTTACAACTACTCATCCCCCCAACTGCGCCGCAGCTGACGGTCATAGGGCTTTATGATACTGTTGTCTGATGCGTATCGCCAATTATCTAACGAGAAGAAATAATTAACCAAATTTGCACCTGGCTCTCGTACTACTAGTTTCGATACCTTATAAAATCTTAACAGGTCGAATTCGATAATTTTACATATTGTAGGTACAGTTGTAGCTAGTCCTAATCCTACTTCCTAATTTTAATATTATTAATGGGAATGTTTGTGAGGATGGATGGTTGTATGTATGTATGGATGGATATATGGATGTTTGTTACTCTTTCACGTCAAAACGGGTAAACGTATCTTGATGAAATTTGGCACAGAGGTAGATTTATAGTCTGGAATAACACACAGGATACTTTCTTTTTCGATATCACGCTGGCGAAGCCGAGGGCGCCATCTAGCGCTACATAAAACAACAAATACGTATCGTGTTGCTTGTAGAATATTAAGGGTTAGGCATTTCATCGCAGTGGAGCCTACCATTAACCGGGTAAAAGCTAGTCTCCGTGGTTGCTTCTGA
Source organism: Ochropleura leucogaster (assembly GCA_958449745.1). NCBI lineage: Eukaryota > Metazoa > Arthropoda > Insecta > Lepidoptera > Noctuidae > Ochropleura > Ochropleura leucogaster. The sequence goes on from OY288200.1 coordinate 12,307,627, forward strand.
GAAATTCCTGGAGATATCCTTACAAATATTGTAAAAGTGAAAGTGAGTTTGTTTGTTGCGTCTTCACGCCTAAATGGCTAAACCGATTATGATGAATTTTGGTAGAATGATAGTTGGGACCCTGGAGACGGACATACACATTGTTTTTAAAGTAAAAATGAGGGAGAAAGGGGGAAGAAAAGGGAAATTTAGCTTTGCTATTACAATAAATAAGGCGCAAGGGCAAAAATTACAGTTAGCAGGTAGGTACCTGCAACTCAGGAAAGGGGAACTGTGTTACCCCGAATTTAAAACGAGCGAAGCCTCGGGCAAAGGCTAGTACCCAATAACACAAAATATTGCCTTACCTCGGAATCGAACCTAAAACTTTATGCTTCTTACCTTTAGACAAATGAAGCAGTAACCACACTACGTCCGTCTGCATGCATACCAGGTAACCATTAGGTTTCGTGTTGGTGATCAATATTAATAATAATATATCTCAGTGAAATCTACTGGAGATCCAGGCAGGATAATATGCTACAATTTATTATATATCTATAAAACCTATTTGATCGAATACGGAGAGGAATATATCCAATAGACACAATATTTAATTGATTCATCGAATATTGTAGATAATATACGTTGCAAAGGCGACATAGATATCTCTGTACACACGGCGACAGATCAACCTATACAAAACCAGTTTATGCTGCTCTCTCAACAACGGATCGTACACCATAAATTTCAAGTACAATGAGAGATCCGCATAAACTGGTTTTGTATAGGTTGATCTGTCACCGTGTGTACCAACTTAGCACCTGAAAATCCTAACTAAACAAATCTGGATAATGTAAAAGTTAACTCAGAAACGATGACTTGATAAACTTTGATAGAAAATGCTTCTTTTTAATTGAAAAATAAGCAGAATCTTTACAAATATTAAGCCACTGACCTCATTAGATAAAAGTTCGTTATTTCTCAACATAGCATTAAAGTATAACCATACCAACCCATCCTGACATCCCAATTGACAAATTGACAACACGGTTGGCGCAGAGGTCGAGCGGTCTACTGTAAGGTGTTTTTAAAAAAACCTGCCGGCGGGTTGATTCGGCTCCGGAATCAAGGATCAAAGAAGCGTCGAGAAAAGAATATAAGTATAACAACGGAAAACGGTCATTCTAATACGTGTTCTCGATCCACTTCAAGGTTAACACTGCCTTCCTCAATACTATTATAATACTGGGCGCAAGTGCCATGTTTTTTTTTGTTGTTTTTTTTTTAATAAAACGTTGCCCCGCACTAGGAATTCTTCCTGTATCGTGGGTGCGTTTACAAACATTTAAATTCACAGACACAAACAGCCAGACCCGGAACAACTATCTGTAGGTCATACAAATATTTGTTCCGTGCGGGAATCGAACCCGCGTCACGCAGCGCAGCAGTCAATCGCTGAGCCACTGCGCCAACCGTGCCGTCCTCCGTTCCGTGTTGTCGTGATTAAGTCCCAGCTGTGGAAATTATACGGGATGATTATGTTTCATTGTTAAAATAGTTCACGTACGGTTGATAGTACTGCAGGCTTGTGTAAACCAGCGGCAGGTCGTGCTCATAGCCACAGCCGTAGCCCCAGGACTGCAGGCCCGCCAGTTGCCCATCCACCACCAGAGGAGCGCCCGGCACTGCTAGACAAGATGTCACCTTTGACTGCTCTCGGGCAACACCAATGCATAACATTCCCTTGTGTATATTGACATTGTTCTGGGAACAAAAGTTCATATTTATGCGTGATGATCGGAAAAAGTATCCTATGTGTTATTCCAGACTGTAATCTACCTCAGTGTCAAATTTCATCAAGATTCGTTCACCCGTTTTGACGTGAGAGTAACAGACATCCATACATCCTCTTAAACATTCGCATTTATAAAATTAAGGTAACATGCGAAAAATAATATACATAAGTGCAACAATGTAAAAACATCAAAAACAAGCATATAGAAGTTCTACAAGAAAAATAATTAAATTTAACTAATCTAGATTTAAGTTACTTATACCTAAAAACTTTAAATTTTTAACAACATATAAACAAAACATGGCCTTTTTAAGATTCCGTACCTAAAAAACCATTTTTTTGGTGTAACTTATTCTACCATAGCATTGCGCAATAAAGAGTAAACAGTAACAGGGAAACTGAAAAGTAGAATTAAATAAAAATCTTAAAGAGAGTTCTTTAAAGATAGATCTTTTTTGTCCTGGTCTAAGCAGTTGGAACCAAGGGCAACAGCTAGTTTAACATTGAAAAGTAGTTTTTGGTAGTCGATTGGTGGTTGCGCCTGTCGGTATTATGCTAGCAAATTATCACGTACGAAGTAATGATTGCTCAAAAATCGCGAAAAGTAAAGTGATACCACTTCAGTTGAAGTGTTGAACTTTAAACCATCGCAACCGTGGATGCAGATCTGTAGACGGTGAACAATGGGTAGCTCACCGTCCGTCCGTCTATTGACGACAGGCCGTGTCTACGGCGCGATAGTGTTCCACGCGCGCCTCAAAGAAATGTCAGCAAAGCAGAGGGGCATGTCAAGGCCACTGCTTGCTGGCGTTATTCGAAAGAGATACCGCGGCCCCGGAATACAAAAGGCAAAAAATGGAACATAGATGGGTTTTAGGCAGTAAAAATCTGACACTCCCCCCTCTCTACCCAGAGCGGGGAATCCGGTGGGGGGGGGTCTAGATGGTCATTACGTAGCGTCAGCAGTTGTAATTTTGATGACACGGTTGGCGCAGTGGCTGAGCGATCGACTGCTACGCTGCAAGTCGCGGCTTCGATTCCAGCACGGAACAAATATTTGTATGGCCTATTTATAGTTGTTCCAGGTCTGGCTGTTTGTCTATGTGAGTTTATTGTTTGTAAAGGCACCCATGATACAGGAGAAAACCCTGGTGTGGGACAAAGTTTTTTTTTTAAATAAAATAAGTTTATTTTTTACGGTTAAAAACGAAACGCATTTTCAAGGATTCCCACAAATTATATATAAGTACGTAATACTCGTTTAAAACTAAGTAGGGGTATTACTGAGCGCTACTTATCTATATTTTTTCCGTAAATATATTGTTGTAAGTTAATATTCATCTTACGTAGCAATGAGAGCTTATTTTTTCTAACAATGAGGAGAGTGGGGGGGGGGGTAAACATTCGTAATAAATTTGCTCTCGTAATTAATTGAACGGCCCCTAACAAATTTAAGTTAAATAAAGATACTATACTATTTCCAGATCCCGGAACATGTTCACTTAATTTGTAACCTTGTTCAACCGAACAATAGATTTCGCAACATAATATACCTCGTACCAATTAAAAACCAGAAACCAAAAAATGTAACGAAACTAATTTTGTAAGGTAAAGTACTTCAGATTATACCGTGAAGGTTTGTTTGACGCACCAGGGTCGAAAGAAAAATAAAACAAAAGAAAAAAATATAAAATGTAGGTACACTAAAAAAACTTTTTTTTTTCGTTATTTATTTACATAGTTTCATCTGTTTCTGTCCTCTTTTGAAGTAGCTTGAAAAGTTTATGACACATTTATGGAGGTCAGAAAGATAGGCGAAACGACATCAAAGTTTGACAGCTGTACAGGAGTCTGTGGAATCTTTTGATGCGGCACTTTAAAAGAATAAGTCTAAAGGTAGTATGCGGTAAGGTAGGTTGGCCTTGAAGGCTCGCAAGCGCGATTGAGCATAAGGTGTTCGAGCCCCAAGTCGGGCTAAGTGTTATAGGATGTTTCCATAAGAAGTAAGTTTTTTATTTGTTGGTTTGCTTATTTAAAAAAAAAAAAACATTGCCGAACACAAGAAATTCCTCCTGTATCGTGGGTGCGTTAACAAACATTGAAACTCACATACACAAACATCCAGACACATCTATCTGTAGGTCATACAAATATTTGTTCCGTGCGGGAATCGAAACCCGCGACACGCATCGCAGCAGTCGATCGCTCAGCTACTGCGCCAACCGTGCCGTCGTCGTTTCTCAGTTGCACCCATAGAGCCTGGACTTGTTAATGTGCCCAGTTAATGGCAATGTGGACCGATACTACCAATACCAACGTAAGACTTTAACATTGCTGGCGAAATGTCTACTTATTTCTTCGAGAATTACAGGCGTGATGTTATATGTGTTATGTATGTTACACTAGCGACCCGCCCAGCGGTGTCACCCGCTGCTCACCTTCTAAGAGTTATGACTCGCGTAAAGTATTAAACATATAAACCTCCCTCTTCAATCACTCTACCTATTAAAAAAAACCGCATCAACATCCGTTGCGTAGTTTAAAAGATTTAAGCATACGTACAACATAGCAACAGACAGACAGCGACTTTGTTTTATACTATGTAGTGATAGTGATGTGATATACTATATCTAAAGGTACTTACACATTTTTGAGTACCTACCTATTTAAAATAATAATTATTAAACAAAATTTTTTAGAGAAGACCTACTCAATTAGCAGCTAAATCTGCTTTCAAAAGTGTTAGTTATGAAACTTTGTATCAATAGCTATCTTGTCTTTAAATACTAACCAGAATTTTCAGCCGCTTCCAAAATTATCCACCGTCATCATTTTTCATGACGGTGAGTTTTCTTTAAGCTGATATCAGCCGGCCGAAAGACGAGATAAGGCACATATCGTATGGAACGTTGTGTTCATTTTATTTCATAGGAATATCATAAAAAAGGTTTATTTACAAACTCGTAGTTCTGTTAGATATTGGGTCTGTTAGACCTGCGTTTGTTTGACTGATGAGACACAAAACGGTTCCAAGATCAGAAAATGTCATACGCGAGAAGTCAACGTAAAAATGAGGAGGTTCTCAAATCGACTGTTTTTTTTTTAATGTATGTTAGACGATTTCTCTGTTAATTACGGGCCGATTTCCAAAATTCTTTTTTATATTCGAAAGGGTATACTGCCGAACGGGTCCCATATCAATTTTATCTATATTGCTTTAGTAGTTTATGAGTTATGTTCCATGATACATATTGTACGGTTCACATACAGGCAAAGTGCTAACGATGCGACCTACTTTAAGATACGCATTTCAGTTACTTTTATATTATTTAGTTGACCAATAGCTGCCGTAGCGCTATAGGTAACTATGAACGCGGATTAGCATCCAAAGGAACCTTCAGTAACGTTTACGAATAAAACTTAAATATCGTGAAGTCTGCGGTTTTTCGTCAACTCACATCCAACAACTCAACCGTAACTACCGGCTACCCCTGAACAATACACATAGTTTTCTTCCTATGTATATGAATGATATGCTTATTTTTTAGTAGCAAATGAATAGATACTCGACTATAAAGCCTGAAAAAAAATTAAATTAAAAAACAACGACTTCAAAAAACACCAAAAAGTGAAAAATTCTTTTACATCCGGATTTCGGTGGCAGAAAAATCGATGAATCATACAAAAGTCACAGCCAAGAAGTAAATTTGTTTTCCACTTTTTACTTAGTGATTTTTCTTTATTTCCGTATCTTGACATTTTCAAATCGAGTTTCATTTAACAAAATATTCGCAGTGACAAATTATTAAAATAACTCGTGAACAAACCAAAATAATTAAGCTGAGAGAGCACATCGAAGTCATTGTCAATTTGTTAAGATTTCGTAAAACATCTGTCTCGTATGCCAAGTTAAAGAGGCCTGTAAGCCTATTTGAAAACTTATTACAGAACAAAGCAATAATGTTAAAAGGCCTTTGACGGTATTTATCGATTTAACGTCAAACTCAAATTATTAAGGAAAGCTGCTGGCGGTTGAAAGCTTGTTAAAAATATGATAATGATTACTTGTATATTACTGGCTCGATTGTCCTTCTAGAAGTTGCAGATCTGTTCTCCGGTTCAATTTTTAGGTCACACGACGTTCATAAAATCCAGATTAAATCAATTCGCGAGTTAGTAGGCTTATTTTAGGTTAGCTCGTTCCATCGTCAACCTCATCCCTGTCTTTTGGACAAGATTGAGATCAAGGGTAGGCCCCAAGTAGCTCACCGCCCGTCCGTCTATTGACGACAAACCGTGTCAACGGCGCGTTAGTGTTCCACGCACGTCAAGAGATGTCAGCAAAGCAGAGGGGCCTACCAGGGCCACCGCCTGCCGGGGTTGCGGGTTGTTTGAAAGACTAGCCGCGGCCCCGGAACAAAAAGGGCAATAGAAGGAACTTGGGTGAGTTTTAGTCAGTACAAGTCTCAAAACTCCCCCTCGCTCTGCCCTGAGCGGGGAAGTTATTTGATAATTTCCCATCTGCCACCCGCATTAAAAAATTCCAGTCTGTATAGTCTACCCTTTTTTGAGGAAGGGGAAGTACTCTTAATACTTTAGATAGAAAATTTTTCTCAAAGAAAAAATTCCTTTAGTTTTGAAAACAAAAAAGAAACGGCATTCAAAGATTTTTAAAAATTCGCTTGCCGCACATGGTAATCGAACCGACGAAAATCTGTAAAAGTTGCACCCTGTACTTTTATTGCATTGATCATTAGGGTCAATAAGGATGAAATCTCTTTAACAAACTTCCCCTACATGCCTTCACCCTTCAGGTGGCATTACAAAATTCCACCTTGTATTAAGAAATTTTTAATTGGGTTTTTGTTAGTTTTTTAATAACAGCCCACAAACTGAATCTGTAGGCCTACTATGACATCTTAAAGCAGAGCTTATTCCACTGAGTGAAAGAGATGGTGCTAGACACCCTGTATAGCTCTGTGCCTTTCCCTCAGCGGAATAAGTTCTGCTTTAACACGTCATGGTAGGGTAGTTCTCTGTGACAATTAGCTCACCTCGTATCAATTAAATAAGGTTGGTAATAAATTATATTTATTAACTTAGGCATATTAATTGGTTGTTCAAAATACTTATAAATATATATAAGTATTTTGTATATATAAGTACATATATATACTTTTATATAAGTCAAAAGTAATTTTATATTTAAAAAACATAAGTACATGGGGTGTTTTATCATCATACTACTCTGAGAAGGGACACCGAAACAAAATCAGAGTTAATTCTTTTTCAATAGGTATTATAATACATATAAGTATACATAGTATTATGTTTTCTAGTATTCTTTTTTTTTGTTTTTGCACCTAATATATTTTGTCTCTGCATCACCCTAGGGTAAACTGGTAGAAAATGTCCAAGGCTTTATGTCCGCCTTTGTACATTATAATAATCTTAGTCAAATCATAACAAAGTTTAATACAGCATGATCATATTTAAAGAGACCGTTTAAAAAAAATATTAAAGCCCCATACTAGGAATTTCTCCTGCATCGTGGGTGCGTTTACAAACAAATAATATTTAACAAAATAGTTGTTTATTTGTTAGTGTAGGATGGGATCGAACCCGCGACACGCAACGCAGCAGTCAATCGTTCAGCCACTGTGCCAACCGTGCCGTCTTCAGATCAGCTTCAGCAAATCGACTTCCTCTTTGGGATAATTACAGTACACATTAACGATGCATTTTGTAGGTATAACAAACCCACACTCACAGGTCTTAGGTCTAAGTAAACAAATATTTGTTATAAAACACGCTCTCCTTACTTTGCAATTAAGGTACAATTATCCGAGCAAAACGCGTCGAACGAATCGATGTCAAGGAGGCCTCGCACACATGATATCCACACCGTTTCATAGGATTTCATATAAAGATCTAAACTTTGCTTTGTAGTGCTCGTTCAGCGCGTTCGATTCGGATAAGTGTGCGTTCACCTTTAGGTTCTGAAATGGAGTTTGATATTTGCTACAACTTGGATGCATTGAGAACGTTCAACGTAAGTAGGTAGGTATTATTTAATTGCTTATTTATTTATAGGCTTTCCTTAAGCATAAACATAAGCTTGAGCTGTCAAAAGTTTAAGCTTAATCTGTAAAGGCTAAGTGCTGCAAACAGACACACTGCCTGTTTGTGATTGGGGAATTTGACTAAGTACCTAACTAGCCAAAGCTTACACAGAGAAATCCTTTGATGTAATTTAGCATTTAATGTTCAAGTTGGAACTTCAATTCAAATATGGTAATAAGCATCGGAGTCACGTAAGATAAGTATTTGAAATGATTTCGTAATAGCATATTTTTCTCTCGAAGTTATAGCGTGGCCTAAATATTTGACAGTAAATATGGCAGCAGGGAAAGCAAAGAGTGAAAGACCCAGGGTAGTCAGGTAAATCTGACTACCCTGGGTCTTCCACTGTTTGAGGAAATGTGAATTAAAAATTATTGATAAAAGTATGTCTTTTATGTCACACTAGCTGTTCCACGCGCTTTCACCCACGCTGCTCAGCACCTGTTGGTCGTAGCGTGATGTTATATAGCCTATAGCCTTCCTCAAGAAATGGACTATCCAACACTAAAAGATTTTTTTAATTCTAACCAGTAGTCCCTGAGATTAGCGCGTTCAAACAAACAAATAAACAAACTCTTCAGCTTTATAATATTAGTATAGATATTAATTTAATACTTTTTGCTCTGCCCGGAAGCTTAATTGTAAGATATTCACACTTTATGGAATGAAAATAAAGACATAAATATGATGATGATAAACAGTGTAAAACGTACACAATTTTGCACTTATAAGAATTTTTTAATGTCTATTTGTTGACACTTAAAAATATAAAGAACCGAAAGCAATAATAGGTTCATAATAAAAGGTTCACTAATTAATGCGAAATTATATCCATCGGTAGTTAATGTCACAATACATGATATATATCTAATTATCAAATTCCCGTCAAATAATGCATTCTACATAGAGGTTAACAACGAGATTACTGCCCGAGGAGACGCCCTGTAGAATAGCGAACAGCGGAAATGAATGTCGGACATTAACGTCGCAATTTGTGTTCTAGACTCAGCTGAAGTTGCCGCGTTTATTGCATCCTGTTACCTGCTGAACATGGAAATGTATAGGCTGATAAAGTAGTAGCATAGTAAATATCTCGTTTTAATTATATTAAAAACCTTACATAACTTTATTAAGGGCAATAAGTTTCACAGGTAAAATTAATATTCAATTTTCACGAAAAATAGCACAGCACATTGTGTACATACTTCGAATATTGCGGCATGTCGAGAGCCGAGAAGAGACAGTGATACAAGTTTTTTTTTGTATGGGAAATCAGTAATTAAATTCCCCCCCCCCCCCTCTGAGCGGAGCGGTCTTGCCGTTGTATTTATTTAGAAAACGAACTAAAAGTAATAAAGTTCGCAAATGGATAACGGTAGAAGCACTTTTATTGTTGGGAAATCATCATGACTCCCCTCCCTCTTAGCGTAGCGGAAGGGAGTGTCAGACTTCTACTGACTAACTTTTGCCCTTTGTGTTCCGTATCACTTTCGAATAACTCGCAACCTCGGCAAGCAATGCCCCTGGCAAGCCCATTTGCTATCATATAGGCTTTAAATTACAATCTAAAAAGCAAAGGTCTTTGTAATTTAGCTTAATATGGCAAAAGTTAGGCAAGCCATGTTTCAGGGAAACCTTTCAATCCCTTTTTAAAATCTTAACGTAGTACCAGTTTTTACGACTTTCTCAATTCCATTTTCTGTGAGTAAATAAAAAATCCAGAAAGACTTGTACCGTCCGCAAGTAAAGACGTCATGTTAGCGTACTTTCCATTACGGTAATCAAAGGATACGAAGGAAGCCAAAGAGTTCCTTGTATCACTTAAAATGACATTGCTACTACATGCAGGCATAAATCCTTACTCTCTTACTAATATTATAAAAGCGAAAGCGAGTTTGTTTGTTTGTTACGTCTTCACGCCTAAATGGCCAAACCGATTTTGATGAATATTTGGGGCCTTGGAGAGAGACATAGACTAAAAAGTGAGAAAAGGGGGAGAAAGAGGGAAGAAAAGGGGAGAGAAAGATATTTTTTTTCGATCATCACGCGTGTTAAGTTAGCGTTAGCCCAAAGTAACTATGCCACGCGGACGAAGTCTCGGGCGGAAGCTAGTAAATTAGTACTATTGGTAACTGATTTTACTAGAAAGACAATATTAGTTTAGAATCTACCTTTTAACTTTTGCCTTTAATATTTTTATACAGATATATTTTAGAACATTATAAATCAGAGATACATCCCAGTGCTATGGTTTTTTTTTATATAAATGTTTTTTTTTGCAACTGCAAATTGCAACTTGTAAATTTTAAGCGAAGTTTTAAAGCGTGGCTTATAAATGCGCCGCCATGCTGCTACAGTTTTTATGATCGTGAAATCCTCCAAAGTGCTTGCTACGACCATTCAGTAGGGGTAGAAGCGGGACTAAAAGAACCGGCTTTCATTCAACCTACAAAATTTGAATGAAAAGTTACTTTTTACCTTAATTTCAGAAATTAATTTGCCCTCTTTTAATAATTTGGATGGTTTATTTTGTAGCTTATTAAATCAATATTATGTGGGTTAGAAACAAATATTTATTCAATTCAATAGTTTTCTCCAAATAAAGCAGGCTTTGGGAAACTGACAGCCCCTTAATTATAATAGCGTGATGTTAAATTGGCTGTGAACTTCCTGATTATTTGGCTTTTTATTACAAATCGGTGCAGTAGTTTTGGAGCCTATACGATACAAACTAACAAATCTTTCCTCTTTTTAATAACATTATATTAGTGTTAGTATATAGATATAGAAGTATAGATACCATGAAATCGTAAACGTTTTAGGCCGTTACAAAAATATATTGTGACGTATAATTACAATATATTTTAATATTTGTATATATTCAGATACTTTCGGCACCTTAAGTTTTTTTATATGTTAATAACTATTCCCGTAATATATGTGGCACTGGATTTTTTATCAATGTTTTGTAATTATATAGATTGTTTTTTTTTTAATTAAACTTCATCGTGTAAAACGATTATATAAAGGACTAACTGCACCGCACGGTAAACTGGAATATTGTAATCTTGAATCAGGAGACGCACTTAAGGTATTGATGACTTACCAAGCGCCAAAAAAAGATCTCGGCATTAAATAAATACTGGGATTGTATTAATTCCAACAGTTTGGTCTGTCTGTACATACAAGTTCGGGTGGAACAGCAGGGCGCAATATAATAATATATAATAATAATAATAGCTTTTATATTTACCTAGAAGGTGGTCAGCGTGAAACCAGTGGGCACAACTACCGGTATCGGTCATCGGTCAGGGCTCCAGAGAAAGGAACTTCCTAACAATATGAGCCGTGTCCAAGACCGCTCTCTATATCAAGCCCTTGATCGCGCTGCCTAACGAACTGCTGTTCTTTGTTTATCATAAAGAGTGACAACCCTTTTACGAGGCCAACTGTTTTTATATTAAAACCTTTCCTTTTTTGTCGCATTTTTTGACAGTGGCCAAATGTATCTGCGCTAAAAACGGAACATTTTTGATGATAACTCGTTAGTTGAAAGGAATCAAGCAAAACACTTATTAGAGTGAATACTTATAGGGAATATTTTCATACAAACTTTTCGATCCCGAACATTGTTAGTTTTGACACACGAATGCTCCCCAACAAGCGGGCGTGTGACACAAGACAAAACGATTTGTTACCAACTAGTAACAAGTATTGGATTACGGTTTTCTTCGTCTTATCCCGTCTATTACTCGTAAATTTTAACATATCTTGGGAAACAAGTATTTTACAAGCTTTTATTATGTAGTTTTCAATCACGTTAATGTAGCCTGCATAATTAATTTTAATTAAAAAAAAGGATTTTTTGAACTGGGACGCTGTTGGGTCCAAAAAACATTTGTCCCCCGGACATTTATTTGCACCAAGGATATTTTAACGAGAGATACAAACATAACTTAGAATGAATTTGGATCCACATTCAATGTAAAAGAGCGCTGCATTTTGCAAACTCGTGGTCTACATTCATCTGCTTAGCTTTTTCCCAACTATTTTAGTGTCGGATGCAGCTGAATAACCGTATAACTGGCAGACTACATTGTCCACTTATTTTTTTTCTTTAAAGACAATGATGACCGAATTCGCCTATAACACCGTCAAAAAAATTATTTAAAATTAAATTGAACATTTTTTCTTAATGTATAATAATATTTATTTAAAATAAAATGTATCCTTACTAATATTATAAAAGCGAAAGTGACTTCGTTTGTTTGTTACGTCTTCACGCTTGAATGACTAAACTGATTTTGATGAATTTTGGTACAGAGATAGTTGAGATCCTGGATATGGACATACCTACTACTTAAAAAAAGTGAGATATGAGGAAGAAAAGGGAAAACTTAGCTTTGCTACTACATTAAATTAATAAGACGCAAGGGCCAAAACTACAGGTAGCAGGCACCTGCAAATCAGGAAAGGGGAACTGTGTTACCCCGAATTTAACGCGAGCAAAGCCGCGGGCAAAAGCTAGTTGTCTTTAATTATGCTCGCAAAACCGCGACTTGGCGTGGAGTTGCAGACACCTGTACGAAAAATAGAAATGATACGTTTAAAAAATGTTTTCATTTAAATACAGGAAATAGGAACATCGTCGAGAATTCGATATCAATTTGTTGACAAGGATGCGGGGAACTAATTACCGCGCCATCGTGTTTCATCCTGCAGAAAACAATTTAGTTCTGGCATACCTACGTTGTTCTCTGGAAATAGTTACACCCGCGTTTCCGATGAGGTCCTCGATGTTTCCAATTATTTCCTTTCAACGATGTATAATGTTTAATGTTCTACAAACAAGTGATATGACACGTATATTGAAGCTATGCATATGTGCACGTATGGTATTATTTTTACATGATATTTTTCATGGAATGCGACTGGTAATTGAAGACACTGCTTGCTGCACTGCTGTTTCATTAAACGCTTTTTTGAACGGATTGGAAATCATCAAATAACCTCCTTCGATCTGGGCAGAGTGGTGGAGACTGTTAGACTTTTACTGACTAAAATCCACCCATGTTCCTTCTTTTGCCTTTTATGTTTTGGAGCCGCGCTATCTTTTTCAAATAACCCGCAACCCGGGTAGGAACCTTTTAACGCTTGGACAACAGCAATAATAAAACAGTTTTTTTTTTCATATAAATGAATGCATGGGTGTACGATAACCATAAGTAACAGAGGACTAACATTTTTGTTTCGTACCTTATTTTGTGAATAAAAGTAGAAATTACACGAAAGAGAGGGGTTTGGACGTATAAAAAGAAAACTTTTGCTTGGCAATAAGATACAAAATAAACAATAATAACAATAAAAAAGGCAAATAGCTGTTTTTTGAATAAATGAATACTCCATTCGACATAGTCTTTTTCTGCACATGGGAAATCATTAAATAAGTTCCCCCGCTCTGCCCAGAGCGGGGAGGAGTGTCAAACTTATACTGACTAAAACCCACCCACGTTCTTTCTTTTGCCCTTTATGTTCCGCGGCGTCTCTTTCCAACAACCCGCAACCCCTTTGACATAGCCTTAAATCTACCTCTATTTGCCTACACATTCTCTTCACATCTCACGCTTCCGAAATCGATATAAAAGGTGTCGCCGCCGGATTATATTCAAACACCATGTTCGATCCTAGCGACGAGAGGGTTGAAGTACGCATTCCCTGTCAAGTTGTAGACATTTGAGGGGAGGGCAGGCTGTAATGTTACCAGGGCGACTGGTAACTATTTCGCAACGTAACGTTTACATAGTATAAAATGAAGTCGCTTCCACTGTCTGTTCGCTTAGATCTTTTAGATTGCTCAATGGATATTTCATCAAAGGATAGAGTGATAGAGCAAGCGATTGAAACAATCCGATATTATTTTTATTTATTTAATAAAAAATCATGCGCTAGTAAAAATTATACAATTTTAGGCATTTTCTACCTTAGGGTGATGCAGAGACAAAAAACAAAAGGTACAAAACGGAAAAAAGGACATTAAAAAATTATTATTAAAAAATATAAGAATAAAATCTTATAACAAAAAAAAATATATAAATTCAACTCTGCAACTCCTTGTAAAATATGTTCACGTGCTTTTTTTAAAAAAAAACAGTCTTTTAACCGTCCTGATATTCTGACGAAGTTCATAGCAAAGGAAAACCGCCTGTCAATTATTAATCGATGTGTTGCTGACGTGATCGTATCGCATCGTGTAGGAAACACGATTTTACTGTTCCATTATTTTACGCGAATTAATTGGACGGACATATGAAAATTGTATTTAATTTAAAACTGATGCGTGGGAACTTGGGAGTGGCAAGCGATTGAGTTCTGTCATGTATTTTCAGGGATGTTTAAAAGCTTTTTGTCATGAACATTAATTTTCCGCAGGCATTTTGATTGATTTTGTCAAAGCTAAACAATAATGGTTTCAATTTAAATACAGACATCAGTGCGGATTGTTATAATTAATTGTATAATAATTGCTTGTTGATTATACACTGATTATCCCGGCTATGTCTACCAATCATCTAACTACAGGAAGTGAATACTTGAATTAATCCATCAAAATTTATGTAGTTTTAATAAAGATTATATATATGTAGTTATATTAAGATTTATACAATATATGTAATTATAATAAAGATTTATATATATGTAGTTATAATTCAGATTTATATATGTATATGTAGTTATAATAAAGATTTATTTAATATTTTTTTTATTAAATTCTCGTGTCACAGTTTTAGTTGTCATACTCCTCCGAAACGGCTTGACCGATTTGTATGAAATGTTCTATGTATATTCGGTAAGTCTGAGAATCGGTCGTAATATTTTATTTTTATTTTAGCTGAGCAGCCGGTGAAACTGCTGCATATAGTTAGTTTATTTTGTAAAAACATGAGCATAAAGATAAAATGTAAGAAAAAAAGATAACAGTCTGTTGCTAAATATTTTGCCATTCACGAATAGCGTTCAAATTTTTGAACATTTTCGTTGAAGTGCAAAAACAACAATGGAACAGTTATTATTCCTGTTTGGGTCAATATATAAAAAATGTTAAGTTGATTGGGTACGCTTCAAAAACTCAGGAACTACTGGTTGGAGTTAAAATATATATTATTGTACGACAATGAAATATTTTTATTATTAAATGGTTTTGGTATTATTATTTTGGTTTGGCTTTGGCTGGTATCCTTACTATCCTTACTTATAATATTATAAAAGCGAAAGTGAGTTTGTTTGTTTGTTACCTCTTCACGCTTTAATGGCTAAACCGATTGTGATGAATTTTGGTACATAGATAGTTGGGAACCGGGAGACGGACATGGACATTTTTATTTAAAAAAAAGTGGGATGTGAGGGAGAAAGAGGGAAGAAAAGCGAAAACTTAGCGTTTCTATTACAAATCAATAAGGCCCAAGGAGAACTGTGTTACCCCAAATTTAACGCGGGCGAAGCCGCGGGCCAAAGCTAGTTATTATATAAAGCCTATTTATCGAGGAAGGCTGTAGGGTGTTCAGCTGCTCAGCGCTTTAGTACCGTAGCGTGAAAGTTTCACGCCACGGAAGTAAGGAGCTGAGCAGCGATGGATACCGGTGGATTTATAATTCTTGTTAAAAGATTAGAACTACAAAAACAATTTAGTTCATCAGAACCATTTGTAGATTACACAATTTAGCAACCCAGTTATGTAACATACTTGGTATGGCAATGCGGCTCTTCAATTTCGCAACCTTATATATTCTATCCTACTAATTTTATAAATGCGAAAGTTTGTGAGTACATCCAATCTCAAAAACTTTCGCATGTTTGATCCTCTTTCACGAAAAAACTACTGAACGGATCTTGATGAAATTTGGCACAGAGGTAGATTATAGTCTGAAGAATAACACATAGGATACGTTTTTTGGTGCCACGCAGGCGAAGCCGCAGGCGCCAGTTAGTTAAACATATATACAACGTCATCGAACAGACAATTCGTTCAAAAATGTGCATCAAAGGTACATGAAATAACAATTATATTATTTTAACGTGATCATGGTCCTATTATGATTCTGCAAAAGCGGCCATTGTACGCCCCTTCATTCGCCCCCAAGTCTCGATCTAAAATTACACGCCGAAATGCTATAGACATAATCTAATTATGTTCAACACTGCTTCATTCGCTTGATGTCATATCGGACAGTACACACGACACGGCATCAACCGCAGTCGTCACTCCAGTGAGTATACAATGTCATGCCAGTTCCTTGGTGCGCACTGTTCATATGACGTGCTAGTTCTATAGCTTGAATGGCCCACCTCGGATAAGGACGTGTTCCAATTAACTTCTTCAGCTTCAGTGGTGAGACGTCTTGGAGGAAGAGTATTAACATGTGTGGGTACTGCCTCATGTCTGTGCAGGTGGCGGTATAGAATTAAGAATGAATTGATTATTTTGTTTTGAGTTTTTGTATGAGGAATTTCTTAGTTGGGCCCAGGTAGGAGTCTGGAGTTGTGCCCAGTTTATGGCAATAGGCTCGCACTTAATTAAATGGGACTTCAAAAACTTTCGGGGACACCACAGGCTTGATGATGTGTAATCCTTTCTAATATTATGAGAGTGAAAGTGAGTTTGTTTGTTTGTTACGTCTTCACGCCGTAATGGCTTAACCGATTTTGATTAATTTTGGTTCAGAGATAGTTGAGACCCTGGAGACGGACACTACCTATTTTTTTTTAAGTGGGAAATGAGTCAGAAAGGGGAAAGAAAAGGGAAAACTTTGCTTTGCTATTACAATGAATAAGGTGCAAGGGCAAAAACTACAAGTAGCAGGTACCTACTTGTAAATCAGGAAAGGGGAACTGTTTTACCCCGAAATTAACGCGAGCGAAGCCACGGGCAAAAGCTAGTTAATTTATATTTGTAATGAAAGCTTTAACGCTTCAAAAAACTGATATAGCTTGACTCACCACTATGAATAAAAAAAAAACTTAACCGGTCAGAATTGTTTTGAAAATGTGTAGAATTTTAACTTAAAACTAATGAAAAAAAACACGCAGAAACACCCCTGGCCGTCTGAGATTCGATAACATCCTTTGTTCTGACCGTGAATATTTTTCAAAAGAAATTTCGACGGAAACAAGCGTGTCGAACTGTCAGTTCTTCAAAGGTTGTGTCCGTTCTGTAGCGTGTTTCGTTTTCTGACAAGAGCGCAGTAGCAACAATGGTGTCAACTGAATATCCGACGTAACATGCTTCATAGGAAAGAGCCACGTTAACACGTCACGCGTCACCATGTGAACAGAAATGACACATAACTTTGAACATTCTTGGTTCGAATTTGCAGTCATGTGGAAATGTTATTTGCATTCTTGAAAATGGCCACATTTTCGCAGCGCTAGCTGTTGCATAAACTGAATGTATTGGAATGTCGTTCTGAAATTTTATTTACTATCGATATGAGAAATAGATATGTCGGTTTTATATTTTATATTTTAAATATTTTAATGATACCCTTCCGCATCTGAATGCACTGGATTGGTGTATTATAAACAACTAGCTTTAACCCGCGGCTTCGCCCGCGCTAAATTTGGGGTAACACAGTTCCCCTTGCACCTTATTGATTTGTAATAGCAACGCTAAGTTTTCCCTTTTCTTCCCTCTTTCTCCCTCACATCCTACTTTTTTTAAATAAAAAATAGCCTATGTCCGTCTCCTGGTCTATGTACCAAAATTCATCACAATCTGTTTAGCCATTAAAGCGTGAATAGGTAACAAACAAACAAACAAACTCACTTTCGCTTTAATAATATTAGTAAGGATAACTATAGAAGTACCTATCGGAACGCAGCCGGTCAAATATCTGAGGTTCCATTGTCTTTGTTATCTCCAGTTTCAAATAAAAGAATAAAAAACAAAAAAAAATCTCCAAAGTTGCGATCGCCAGTACCAAAGCGTGGCTTGAGTGTGTGTTGCTTGTACGTCATATCCAAGCCCTAACATTTCCTCAGATGCCCTCCCCCTCCCGCCCCCGCCCAATTGCCGTATTTACCTATAAATCCGATATGTCAGTCTACCACAACTGTATTAACATTTTGGCCTCACTGATCTTGAATTGCTGACGGCTATCCGTTTGTCAATGTTTAATATCAAGGCGTATTTGCATTTCGATGTTTATGTTACGGATCCGAATAATGACTGAAATAGATGTTAATTTGGAGATTAATTGTTTCATGCAATATGCTTGTGGTATGTCGCAATTCGCTTAATGTGAAGCGAAAATGCGGGTACGCTTACCTAAATAAAACCGATTTATTTGAACTTTGTAGAGATCCAGATTATAAAGAACAAGGAACTGACGCGCGCCTCAAAGAGATGTCAGCAAAGCAGAGGGGCTTGCCAGAGCCTCCACCTGCCGGGGGTTGCGGGTTGTTCGAAAGAAATACCGCGGTCCCGGAATGTAAAGGGCAATAGAAGGTGCATGGGTGGGTTTTATTCAATAAGTTTGACACTCCCCCCCGCTCCGCCCAGAGCGGGGGAAGTTATTTGATGATTTCCCAAACCAAAAAAAAAGCACAGAGAGATCGGCAGTGAATATCGCAGCAACTGTTCGTAGGACTGCAACCATATAAAGCTGTCGCTTCGCTGTATTATGTATATCTGCTCGATATTAGAATGGGGATCGGAAATTTAATCTCTTTGCACTGGTGATTTGACTCGCCGGACGCTGTTACGATATCGCTTGCTCAGCTCACGCACGTTTTGTCCCAGTTAATCAAATTTCATCAGTGTGCCCTAGTAAGATTCATACACCTAAGTTTAACCTATCCTCGGCTTTTGGCCGTAACATCGTTACATTCGATTGTTATCCTACACAACGAAACATATCTTTTTCTTGTATATCCTTAGTAATATTATAAAACGAAAGTGAGTTTGTTTGTTACCTCTTCACGCTTTAATGGCTTAACTGATTTTGTTAAATTTTGGTACAGAGATAGTTGGGAACCTGGAGACGGGCATAGGTTAATTTTTTTTTTTAAAAAAGAGTGTGAGGGAGTGAGGGAGAAAGAGGCAAGAAACGGGAAAAATTAGCGTTGCTATTACAAATCCATAAGGCGCTACCGAATTTAACGCGAGCGAAGCCGCGGGCGAAAGCTAATCTAATATAAAAATGAATCGCAAAATGTGTTGGTAAGAGCATGACTGGACGTGGACCAATTTTAAAAATTCTTTTTTTTTTTATATTCTTTGAAGTCTAAGAATGGTTTTTACGGCGAGAAAAAACCTTAAGGCAGTATAGTTTTTTGTGTAGTTTAGGTAAGTAGGGTAGAAAATTGCATGGCCATGCATGTCGGGGGCACAGCTAGTACCTAATAAAGTCGTAAGTATTAACAGTTTGCTCCGATATTACTTTGAGATTATTTCTAGTCGCCCAGTCCTTGCAGGGAATTTGAATGTTATTTCTATTCTAAACCTCTCTCCTGAAATTCTTTAATTGGTATGAATAACACCATATCTTCACGCCTGTTATTCCCAACGGTTTACGCAGAGGTCTATCCTACAGGACAGGTGTACAACCTTTTTATGTGCCCTCGATGGATGTCCTCCGCTATGGCGGAGGGGTCTGTCAGACTCCTACTGACTAAAACCATACGGTGTTCCTTCTCGTCAGTTCTGGCTGGGGTGCAGAGATACAATCGCATTCTACAAAGTCACCCCAGCAGTGATATTATAGTACACCCACTTTAAGTAAAAATCTTATGACAATCTATGTAGATGTTTAGAAACATCTATAAACGGATACACAAACAAACCATTTTTAACTTACTTAAAAAAAGGAGGAGGTTATCAATTCGTTCGAGGTCGTGAATTTGCAATCTTTCTTTTTTTGTGTATTTTTACCGATTATTCAAAGATACCTGGACCGATTTGCTAAATTCTTTCACTTTTTTTGTTTGAAAGGGTATACTTTCCAAGTGATCCCATATAAATTTTATTTATATTGCTTAGTTGTTTATGAGTTATCGTCTATGGTATATTTTTTTTTTTCTATGTCTATATGGATGACTTGCTTTTTTATAGTCATAATGGAAAATGAGAACTCGATAAAAAATATGTGATATATCATTATACCATAACTAAAAACGCTAAAATAAGAATATTTTCAAATAAAAACGACTTCCAAAAAAAAAAACTTAAAAGTGGAAATAACTTTATTTCCAGAAGTCGATGGCAAAAAAGTCGACGAAACACGCATATTTTGTTTTTTTTTTAATATATTACAAGCAGTTGCGATGGGTAATTCTGTTTTAGCGGTCTTGGAATAAAATTCTACAGTATACAATAAAACAAATATTGAAGTGTTCAACCATACATAGTTTAGATAGAGGAATATTTTATGGAAGGGTACCCTACACATTTACATATACATCCTCTAAGTAACTTACATCTGATAGCTGAAATCACAGAGTACGGATTAAAGGCGCCGGGGGCCCGTAGAGAGGGCAGTACTAATGAAATTCCGCGTGGCGAAAGTGCGCCGTAGGCATCACTTTAACACGAATCACCCTCAAAAGCTGTAAGTCAAGTATACACACTCCATTTGTGTCGCATTGCAAATAATAGGTAGCACGTGTAGTTAGTTGCTTGAAGTTAGTTAGTTGCGTCCGCGTGGCATAGTTGCTTTGGGCTAACGCTGACTTCGTGATGATCGAATAAAAAATATCTTTCTCTTCCCTTTTCTTCCGCTTTTCTCACTCTTTTTTAGCCTATGTCCGTCTCCAGGGTCCCAACCATCTCTGTACCAAAATTGACCAAAATCGGTATGGCCATTTAGGCGTGAAGACGTAACAAACAAACAAACACACTTTTGCTTGTATAATATTAGTAAGGAAAGAAAAGAATATTCCTTAAATTTACACCAGAATGGGATTTTTGAGACAGACCTGTTGGTTTTTGTGAAATTGCATTAAAAAAACAAGATGGCTACGTAAGGTAGGCTACGTAACTGACTTACGGCAAAGCGCAATGTTGACAATGCCATTTCTAGCAGTACCCGGCGAGGTTTCTCTCTGCTCTGTGGTTGAAATAGATAAGGTTAAAACTTCACGCTCCCCTGGCATCTGTATGAAGACCGCCCTAATCTGATTTCACTTGTTGGGACTAACTTGGACTTTTCATCGTATATGGAATAATAATTTTGTTATTATTTTCCGCCGCGCAAGGGAACCCGGGATAATTTAGTTTAATGGGAAAGATAACTTTGATGTGGAGAGATATTTTGTATTTATAGTGTACTAGAATACGGGAAAATTGAAATAACCTGATAGGATAGCAAATTTGGATGTAAAAATATGTAATCGTATTTTATACAAGCATTAGTTTCGTATTTCGTAATATGACATGGAATTGCACAAAAATATTCACAACCAACGGTACCTAAGTAACTAAATACATAGTCTATTAAATAAACAATTTTTATTTTACTTAGACAACCGGAGTAGCTCGTGGCTAAATAATAGCAGCCGCTCGGGTCGATCTTTAGGTTAAGCCGCGCTTGCCTAGGTTGGCCTGTGGATGGGTGACCACCCGTTACATACCGAGTTTTCTCCATGCCTCGGAAAGCACGTTAAGCTGTCGGTCCCGGCTGTCATTTGTAGATCTTTGACAGTCGTTGAAGTACTAGGCGCGCATACGCATCAAGGAGCTAGAAACGGAACGGAGCGAGACAACAGCAGTCCTCGCCCCCTCGGTCATCGCATCTACTGAGTCCGCATACAGCCCCGCCCTCCGACCAACTGCAGCCGAGGACAGAGCGAGATAACCAACTTCTCAGCATTGCGGCCGGCTCTGCCCACTAGACCACCGCATATAACCCCGCCCAGTCACCAATCGGAGCTGAGCTGCGCGTGCGCAGGTACTTGAAACAATAACACAGCTGCTAAGACGTCAACAAAACAGGTATTTAGCTAGTGGATATTTACCTGCTCTTACAATGGCTACTCCTCGTACTCCCACGAACTCAGAAAATTCCTCCACCTTGGAAAAAACCCCCGTATTGACTTATGGATCTGATTCCCAATTATATGTGTCTCCACCCGCGGGCCAAAATGACAACATAACTCGCAGATTAAAGCGTAAACATTTAGATCATGGCTCGTCGGGTTGCACCATAACCACAAGCGAAATAAAGGATTTACTCTCTTCTCTTGAAAGCAAGCAGAACTCTAAATTCGATAAACTCTTGGAATCGGTGACAATCATCAAAGACCAGAACACCGAGATTCAGAAAAATGTGGAATTTCTGTCATCCAAGTATGATGAAATATTAGAAAAAATGATGAACCTTGAACAAAAAAACAAAAGTTACGAATTAAAAATTGAGACACTAGAGAGCAAGATCGAACAATTGGAGCGTAACTCACGTTCATCTACCATAGAAATTAGGAACATTCCTAAACAAGAATCTGAAAACAAGACTACCCTACGTACTTTAGTCCAGAAAGTGGGTGAGGTCATAGAACAGCCTCTATCTGACTCTGATTTTCGAGATATCTATCGTTTGAAAACTAAAAAAGAATCCAATAACCATATTGTGATAAACTTTACAACTACTTCTTGTAAAGATGGCTTTATAAAACAATGCAGGAACTACAACAAAATGCACAATGACAACAAACTCAATACCTCTCACCTTCAACTGCCAGGCCCTACTAAGCCGGTCTATGTTGACGAATCGCTCACTAGCCTAGGGAGAAGACTAGCTTATCTGGCCAGACAGTTTGTTACGGAGCACAAATACCATAGTTCTTGGACCTCCTACGGCAAAACATTTATAAAAAAAACCCAAGATGCACCAGCGTTTCGAGTGGACTGCGAACAAGACTTGAAAAAACTCCTAATTAAGTGACTATACCACGTCATTTTACCAAGTTTGTTTCCTACTTTTTATTTTATAATTTTCTATTCTTATAAGTCTAATATCATAAGTCCAAACACACCATTACACAACAAATCATGTATCACATTCGAAATAACACTACCATCACACTACATCTACACTACACAACAATATACACAAATACTACAATATATTAACATAACATTACACAGCAAAGCATGCATCACATTCGAATTTACTCTACTTTCACACTACACCTACACTACACAACAATATACCTACGAGATTCTAACCACTATGCTTCCTAGTAATTTTATACTGACACTACACACGGTACCTACCTGTTACCTATCTCATACATTTAACTTCCATACACGTTATCCACAATCGTCATATTATATTCACTTGGCAAAACAACAAGCTACCTATATAAACCGCTTATTATTCTCTCAAACAACAATTGTCATGCTCGAATTCACCTATCTACTTAACTTACACTACAATTCGATAATATTAACCTAATTAACAGCGAACTTGATAGTTTTGCTATTGCGCAATCATCCACTTGCGAAATAGAAGACTGTCATAATTTAATTACAAAACCACAGTTGAGTTTAAAACTAATTCATCAAAATATCCGCAGCGTAAATTGCAATTTTTCAGGCCTATTAACCCTCCTTAAAAGATCAAATACAGAGTGGGACTTTATTGTAATTACTGAGTGTTGGCTACGTCATACCCACTATATTCCAACTATAAGCGGCTACGACAGTGCTAGAACTGAAAATAATATCACACAAAATGAAGGGGTCATTGTTTACTTTAAAGACAATTTAAGGCCATTAATAACAGAACCTAACCTACAAGATGCCAACTGTCTAACAATAAAGTTAGACAGTAACACCATCATAGTTGCAATATACAGACCCCCCGGCAATAAAAATATTAATCCCTTTCTTGAATCTCTCAACAACCTTTTAAGCAGCTTAAACTACACTAATATTATACTCACTGGAGATATTAATATCGACATAATTACAAACAGTAAAGATGCCAACTCACTAGTCTACCTGAACCTTCTAGCTTCACACAGCATCCTACCTGCTCATCAGTTGCCAACACATAGCAAAACATGTTTAGACCACGTTATGCTTAAAAGTAATTTCCCTGCATTTTGCTATGTTGCGGAAACGTCAGTTACTGATCATGACAGTGTGATACTTGTGCTAGAAAAACATAACCAATCCAATAAATCATCTATCTCTAGGAAAATTGACTATACAGGCCTTGACAACGACATGCAGAATATATGTTTCAATTCCATCTATGAAACATCAGATGCAAATTTAGCTACAACTATGCTAGTTAATGACTTAAAATCTAAAATTAAATCCAACACACGAACCATTACTGTTCCCAATCGCAAGCGGATTAAAAAGCCCTGGATAACTACTGGACTATTAAAGTGTATGAAGAACCGTGATAAACTCCATATAAAATGCAAAAAAAATCCAAATAATGAAGCTATCAATATCACTTATAAAAGGTACAGAAATTTTTGTAACGGGTTATTAAAAAAATTAAAAAGAGCACATGAAAAAAGTTTATTGTATGAAGCAGCTAAAACTACCAACAAAAATCTATGGGACGCTATAAAACAGATTACACACTCCAATAAAAAAACATTCCCAGCTATGGATCTTATATCTCCGTCAAACCCCACTACCTCAGCCAATAACATAAACAGATTTTTTGTGTCTATTGGGAAGAACCTTGCGGAAAGTATTCATCACGGCAATCCACCCAGCAATACATCGTATGCTAACTCCTCTTCTTCCTCCTTCGCTTTGTATCCCACTGATGAATCTGAGATTCATCAGAGCATATTGAATCTCAAGAAAGTTAATACTGCTGGACGGGACTATATCTCGGGAGTTTTCTTGAAAAGATACCTCACCATTCTAGTACCCCCCTTAACGTACATTTTTAACTTAATGTTCCGCACAGGCGTTTTCCCTAAGGAGTTCAAGCTTGCTGAAGTGATCCCAATACACAAGAGTGGGGACAGAGGCTGTGTCAATAACTATCGCCCCATCTCTATACTTCCTACACTATCTAAACTTGTGGAAAAACTCATAAACAAACGTTTAATAAAATATCTTGAGACCAAATCCCTACTGTCGAGATCTCAATTTGGATTTAGAGCTGGAATCTCGACAAATGATGCAGTCCACGAATTAACTGATCACATTGTTAATAAACTAGACCATAAATATAAAGTAATAACAATTTTCTTGGACTTAGCAAAGGCTTTTGACACGGTCTCTGTTCCACTCCTATTAGATAAACTACATACCATGGGAATTCGCGGTGTGCAGCTTGAATTGTTTAGGGATTACCTTGCTGACAGACATCAGAGAGTAAGAGTGGGTGAAACCACTAGTGAGGACTTACCTATATCTTACGGTGTTCCTCAGGGCAGTGTACTGGGCCCCTCACTTTTCCTCATTTTCATTAATGATCTGTGTAATCTTTGTCTACAAAATGGCAAAATCGTGACGTTTGCGGATGACACAGCACTGATCTTCCATGGTGACACTTGGAATGATGTTTACGGCTTTGCTCAAACTGGTTTTAACACAGTGTTACAATGGCTCAATGACAACGGCCTCACACTTAATGTGGATAAAACCAAATATATACCTTTCTCCATCAAAAATACTCCAACTGCAATTCTCGAAAACTACTCCATAAAAGCCCACTACTGCTCCTCCGACCATCTCTGTTCTTGTAGACATTTAGAATTGGCTCCTAGTATAAAGTATCTTGGAGTCATGATTGATAGTACGCTAAGCTTCAAACATCACCTCGACTTACTATCCTCTAGAACTAGAAAACTAATCTTTTTCTTTAAAAGCCTGAGGCACATAGCTGACAAAGAAGTAATTAAAATGGTATATATGGCCTTATGCCAATCCATCTTAAGCTACTGTGTTACTGTATGGGGTGGCTCCTGTAGGACACACATACTGAAACTAGAAAGAGCCCAAAGAGCGGTCTTAAAAGTAAGTCTGTCACTACCATTCTTCTTTCCTACTAAGGATCTCTACTTGCTCTCTGATGTGTTGACAGTACGCCAACTGTATATATTGTGCACAGTTGTCAAACAACACTCACTAATAGGGTACGATCCCGCAATGAATATCAACAAGCGAGTCAAACACAGGGTTTGCCAAACGCTTACCAAGCGAAACACTGCTTTCTCACGCAAATTTTTTGATTTTTTAGCTGGATACCTTTACAATAAAATAAATAAGAAACTTGCAATTTACCCACTTACAAAAACCAATTGTAAAAGGGCTTTAACCACTTGGTTAAAGACCCTCAGCTACGACGAAACAGAAAACTTACTTAAAGTCCCATCCTAGTCATCCTTGTCTTACTTACTACTCGACAACACCCACACTCTCATCCACATCCACACACACTCATACACCCGCACCCACACATTCACACATTTGCACCCACACAACACACACTTCTACACAACACACACACCCACACAACACACACACCCTCACACACAGCCTCATATACACATTCGGACACCCGATTCTCACTCCCTCATAAAATTAATACTCACAACAGACACACTTCACCCAGTTTTACCTAATTTTAATTTTTAATTTAAATTCTCTTTACTGGAATGATGTACACCTACTACCTGTTACCCACTTCCGGAGTCTGGAGAGGCTGGTAATCTGTCATACAGGTCTCCTAGTACAGAAACCAGTCTCTCACATAGATTATAATCCACCGATGTACACTTTGATTTATGTAAATTATTCCTTGTATATTTCTATGTGAGAGAGAAAATAAACTTTTGTATTGTATTGTATTGTTACAGCTAGTTAGTGTTCAGAAAAGACTTTCTGGACACTGACTAGCTGTAACGACTGTTGACTGTTGACTGGTTGACAGACGTCAACCAGTCTTACCAAGGGGTATCGCATTACCCAGTACTAACTGGGTAACATACTGGTATTCAGCTGCATCCGATTAGACTGGAAGCCGACCTTAACATAGTTGGGAAAAGGCACCCATAACAATGTTAACTACCTTTGCACAGGTTAGAAAGACTGCAGTATGTGGGAGGGTTGAACCCTTTAACTCTGTACTCACAGTAATTAAGGAATCGAAATCACTCCCAACTTTCATAATGCTACTAAAGCACCACCTGATTAACCTTACTAATATTATAAAAGCGAGAGCGAGTTTGTTTGTTTGTATGTTGCGTGTTCACGTCTAAATGGCTAAACTGATTTTGATGAATTTTGGTACAGAGATAGATAGTTTTTTTAAATGAGAAATAGGAAAGAAAAAGGAAAACTTAGCTTTGCTATTACAATAAATAAGGCGCAAGGGCAAACACTACTGGTAGCAGGTACCTGCAAATCAGGAAAGGGGTACTGTGTTACCCCTTGCTAGTATAAAATAAATTGGACCATTAAAAGAAGGTCAATGCATTGCGAAGATTTCCGATAAGCATAATTTATAATAAACTACCAATACTTCTATAGGTCCCTAAATTACTTTTTATCAATTCGACAAACGGTTATAAGATTACGAATCAGACAACAGGCTATTTATTTTTTCTAAAATAAACTTTTTTATTTATCAACAATATTCCCGTGACGGGAACATGCTGCGGATGAAAACATACCTAACTACCTATTAGTCTATCAGCCATTCGCATCCGACTTGTCAAAGACGATAACCGCCATTTTCTTTTGTCCCGGCATCATTACGAGAAAACGCGGAGAAAGATAACTGAGTATAATGTGTAGTAAAGGAAAAAGGTTCGCAATAGGTGACCAGCACAATGCTCACAATAAAACTGCTGTCGCATCTCTAGCATATAACATATTCAGTAAAACTAGCTATTACACGTGGCTGCGCTTGCATGAAATGAGTTTTAGTGACGCAAACCTAACTCACACTTCACACACGAGATGATACGAGTAGAATTCTGAACCAATCATTTTCTGCTGGGATTACCCAATATATAGAGCAGCTCAAATGCTCGCTTGTTAATTTCATACATGAAAATGATGGCCGTGTCGACGGCGCGTTAGTGTTCCACGGGCGCGGCGCCTCAAAGAGATGTCAGCAAATCAGAGGGGCCTGCCAGGGCCACCGCCTGTCGAGGTGGCGGGTTAGTCAAAAGAGATACCACGGCCCCGGAACATAAAGGGCAAAAGAAGCAACATAGGTGGGTTTAGTCAGTACAAGTCTGACACCCCCCTCCGCTCCGTCCAGAAGCTATTTTATGATTTCCCGTCCACAAAAAAGTGTCATTACGTTACACAGTCTAGATAACTTAATGTATAAAAAGACTGAAAAAGTACAGTTCAAGTATAATTAAATTTGGGAACAAACTTAATTTACAACACTATGCACAAAATAGTCCTTATTCTAACTTAATTCAAGACAGCATCGACTACATACCGGACCCATAAGTTTGCGCGCTCAAGTTATAGCGAGACTTACCAAGAAATTTGAATTCATATTCCAAGTTAGTTGCTTATATCCCTGCTTAGATCATGACGTAAATTGGACAGCTTTAACTGAGTTTATCTGTCATGGAGTACAGTCATGAGCAATATCATGACTGTACACTTATCAAAATGTTTAAGCGATTTCCTCCTCCTGTTTGGAATAATATTTAACGGTTTCCCGTACATGGAATATATTTTAGAACCCAATTTCATCAAATCAAAAAAATCAAAATCAAAAGTCATTTATTCAAATTAGGCTGATAATCAGCACTTTTTGAACGTCAGATTACAAGAGACAGTCCCACAAAAACGCCCTGCCCTTCGCCACTTCCTAGTGTTTTAGCTGGGAAGAAGAAGTAATCTCCAAGTACAAAAAGATTTTTCGAGAGAAAATCGCCTCTTATAATATTTTCAAGTTCAGGTTTAATTTCTTATAGATACTGTATATGCATGTACTAACGAAATTGTTTTGTATTGCACTGTAAATTGTTTGGTGAATGTAATTTTATCAAACAATGGAGCTGTGACATGCCTCTTAAAGTTTAAGGCTTGTTTACCAACTTTATTATATTTTAAAAAGGTTTAAATTTTGGTGAATGCAATTTTATCAAAAAACTAGCTGTTCCCCACGGTTTCACCCGCGCTGCTCAGCACCTGTTGGTCGTAGCATGATGTTATATAGCCTATAGCCTTCCTCAAGAAATGGACTATCCAACACTAAAAGAATTTTCCAATTCCAACCAGTAGCCCCTGAGATTAGCGCGTTCAAACAAACAAACAAACTCTTCAGCTTTATAATATTAGTATAGATGGAGCTGGTAAAGGTGGTCTAATTGACACAAAACGCGTAGTTCTCTTTAAAAAACAAAACAATAGCATAGTTATACCTTGATTCTTAAAGAGGATCCGTAAAATTTACCGCTGGGCTGTTCATAAGTATGAATGAAGCTGAGTGTGCCTGTTGTAAACAATTTAACTAAACTCATCATCTGCCTAGCCTTTTCCCAACTATGTTGGGGTCGACTTCCAGTCTAACCGGATGCAGCTGAATATCAGTATTTTACATGTATCGACTGCCTATCTGACCTCCACAACCCAGTTAATACTGGGTAATACGATACCCCTTTTTTTTTCGGGTGCGAAATCATCCAATGACTTCCCCCGCTCTGGGCGAAGCGGGGGGGCATGTCAGACTTGTACTGACTTAAACCCACCCATGTTTCTTCTTTTGCCCTTTACGTTCCGAGGCCGCGGTATCTCTTTCGAACAACCCGCAACCCCGGCAGGCGGTTGCCCTGGCAGGCCCCTCTGCTTTGATATCTCTTTAAGGAGCGCGTAGAACACTAACGGGCCGTCGACACGCCATTATTTTTATGTATAAAATTAACAAGCAAGCATTGCGTAATCCCAGCAGAAAATTATTGGTTCAGAATTCTACTCGTATCATCTCATGTGTGAAGTGTGAGTTAGGTTTGCGACACTAAAACTCATTTCATGCAAGCGCCTCTGCTTTGCTGACTCTCTTAGAGGCGCGCGTGAAACACGAACGCGCCGTCGACACGGTCTGTCGGTGAACTACCCATTGCTTACCGCCCACAGGCCCGCATCTACGGTGGCCGGGAGTCGTCTCGCGGCGCCCGGATACGATACCCCTAGGTAAGACTTTCGGCACACTGACTACTTGTAACGACTGTCAAAGATCTACAAATGACAGCCGGGACCAACGGCTTAACGTGCTTTCCGAGGCACGGAGGAAACTCGGTATGTAACGGGTGGTCACCCATCCACAGACCAACCTAGGCAAGCGCGGCTTAACCTAAATATCGACCCGAGCGGCTGCTTTTATTTAGCCACGAGCTCCTCAAACAATTGAACTAAACTGATATAGAATAATTGTATTAAAGATATAAAAAAGAACCGGGCACGTTCAAGTCAGATTTGTACACCGAGGGTTCCGCATAAACTTGGGACATAAACGCCTATATCTGTTGACTGCGTAGACCAAGGCACAATAGATTTGAGTAAATGATTTTAATTGCAACTCGATACCTTCATGCGTTCCCGAGATGAATGGTCTTGACAGACAGACAGACGGACAACAGAGTGATGCAATAAGGGTTATTTTTTGAAGTCTGTACCTCAAAAAAAACTGATCCGTAAAAACGACATATTTACGTTAAGTTTACAACGCCCACACGTGCTAGGTAGGACCTCCCATTTTCATCCCATCACATTTTACTGCAACACAGTTTCTAGAAACTTACCGAAACATAGTAGGGCGTGAATAGAACACAGGCGCAATTGATTAGTTACTAACGGCTTATTAACTAGTTTCTGATTGGTTGCGTAGCGAATGGACTGCCATTGAAATCTAGTCGATTGACAATCTGACTAAGTAATTGGTGCTGTGACCCATGTGGACTGGATGCTATTGTGTTGTGTGTTGCTGTAGTTTAAGAGTCTTGGACGGACCTGAAGTTTGCCATTCTATTTATTAGTTGTTGATGCAGTGCTCTGCCGAGGTTACGGGTTGTTCGAAACAGATACCGCGGCCCCGGAACATAAAGGGCAGTAGAAGGAACATTGTTTTGGTTGAAGTCAGTACAAGCCTGACACTCCCACCTCCCCCCGCTCCGCCCAGAGCGGGGGAAGTTATTTGATAATTTTCCAAGAACATTGCATAATTACTTCCTTTCCTCGTGTATCATATCATTATTTGTTTATTTTATTTAATATTGTCTTTGAAGTTCTGTAAAATTTCTAAGAAAAAAAAAACAAATAAAATCGAACGTTCTTTGCAGCTTCAGGTTTCCCAAACTGGTGGTCACTTACCCGCCAGGGCTAAGTGTACCGACATTCATGAAATCGGGTGTCGCTCGTTCAATCATGTCGAGAACATAAGGAGTGTTGCTGACGTCAGCTGCGTTGTCAGAACTTCGTGTTTTATAACAGGATCCCCATTATGACGTCACCTTTGCACCAATGAACTGAGAAAATTGACTTGATTGGAATATAATTTCAGACAACTACGTCATTACTGTGTGGGAATGAGACGGAGTTATACGGGATGTATAATTGTATATACATCACTCTCCAATACTGAAGTAAACAGTACTGTCTTAAGGTGGAAGTGCCCGAGTAGACTATTCCTACAACTATTTAATGAAAAACATTTGAGTGGGAACTTTTAAGATGTATTAATAGGTATTCATAATTAAATTTGTTAACTTCGAAAAAGTTCGAGTCACTCAAAGTGTCAAATCCATGTCTTTTTATAAAGAGAAAAATATAAATTATGTTAAACCCTCTCTGCACATTGTTAGAAGGTTCTGGTCTGGGCTATCAGTTGAGAAGACGTGGTCTGGTCATATCTCACCTGCTTTACATGGATGATCTGAAACTCGATGCCCTCAACAACTTACAACTGATGAAGTTACTCAAGGTAACAAACACTATCAGTAACTCCATCAGAATAGAATTTGGTGCAGACAAATGTGCAGTCATGCATGTGAAGCGAGGAGAGATTATGGAATCTGCGGGAATGATTCCAAACACTTTAGATCCCGCTCCTCACTCAACAAAAACGTACTAGTATTTGGGTATGTCGAAAGCATTAGGTATCAGCACTGCCAACATGAAGTAATTAATCGCTGAAGGAGCGCATCGTCGGCCGCTTGAACAAGGTGCTTAGCAGTCTTTTGTCAGGCGAAAGTGAGCGCTTTTATCGGTTGGGTCATGCTGGTTTTGGTCCAGCTTTTGATATACTCAAATGGAACTTGATACCCTAGATAGCTAACGGTCGTCGGTGATGAGATTGTAAATCCCACGGAAGTGCGGGGGTCGTGGCTTCTTAAATGATAAAAGCTCTGCATAACCATGAGGTATGCAGGCTCAGAGAATACTTCCTAGTAGCCTATGTGGAAATACACCGAGATGTGGTCTCAGTGGACAAGAGCCTTACCCTGCTATTCCTGGGTAACGACAACTAGCGCAAGCCATTAAAGTAAGTAAATTATTACCATTGACCGCAAGGAGGTAGGCAAAGCAAGGAACTTCATGAACGTTTTTACGGGATCTATCCATCGTCACTAATAAGACTATTGTTGCCAATAAGCCTGACATTATGGTGATAGATCGATTGAAACGGTGCACAATGATTGTTGATATATCGATCTCGCATAACGAGAAACTTGCGAAGGCAGAGTAAGATATCAATTCAAGTATCTAGATCTGGTTCACGAGGTTTTTAGCAATTGGCACGTGAATACAGCAGTCAGTGTGCCGATAGTCGTGTTGGCCAATCGCTTAAAAGCCTCGACCAACATCTGAGGAGGCTCTTGCTTGGCAGCTGGATCAAGGGCTTGATTCAGACAGCAGATACTTCTGAAACGGCACGAATTATTAGGAGGTTGCTTTATCAAGAGCTTTGACCAGCGGCAGCTCAGATACAGTTCCTGATGCTGGTTGACTACTACGTTTTATTATTTTTATATATTGTTTTTTATTTAAGTGTAAAAATGAATAAAATTTTAAAAGCCTTTCCCTGAAAAACATATATTCAGTTCTTTTTATTTTGTGGCCCAAATAAAAAAATACAGAACACAGTTTTATTGCAAAAATGAGGTTTAAACCGACAAAACTTTATAGATTAAAAACGGCACCCATCCTTTTCGCATCACTTTTCCCAAACCAGCAAGCAGACCGCCTTTTTTGCGTTGGAGCATTTTGTTTTCAAACTTTACTGCAAGACCGCCATTTTGTCCTTTGCTACCCGAAATTCGACGGGAACAAAGCACGTCACTTGCATGCAAAAAGGCCACAAAACAAAATTATATTGCAGTTCCTGCTCATAGTTCTCTGTAAAAGAACATTCTGGAAAAAAACACTTTTTGGAAAAAGTTCGTTTTGCATTGAAACAAGAAAGGAAGTATAATCATATTTTGTAACACAACTGTAAGTGTAAACAACATCGTGTAAGTGTCATAGTATTTTATAATCCAACACGTTGTGCATGGTAAATAATCAATACTTGCTTACTTTTTGAAGGCAGAGGAAATTCAGAAATATGTCCTTTTTGTATGGAAATAATGTACCATTGATGTTTTGTTTTTTGTGTTATATTTTTTTTTTATTTATGCTATTTTTCGTTTTGTACAGCTGTTTAACGAGATTTTAAGCTAACGCAATCGCTTTGGTGATTAAACTTAAAAATCATGCAAATTATCTACTTGCAATCCTTCCTATAAAAACAAAAGTGAGTTTGTTTGTTACGCCTTCACGCCCTAATGGTTAAACCGATTTGGATAATTTTTTTGTACAGAGATAGTTGGGACTCTGGAGACGGACATATGCCATTTTTTTAAGTGGAAAATGATGGAAAAAGAGGGGAGTAAAGGGAAAACTTAGCTTTGCTATTCCAATCAATAAGGCGCAAGGGCGAAAACTACAGGTAGCAGGTACCTGCAAATCAGGGAAGGGGAACTGTGTTACCGCGACACGGAGCGCGGCAGTCGATCGCTCAGGCACTGTGCCAACCGTGTCGTCAAGTTTTGGCAGCTGAGTACCAGTATTTTCTTTGAAGTGACTGCCTTACTGACCTGCACCAACCAGTTATGACTATACTTTAGGAAATTCTATTATGTTGCGGATACTTTAAAGCAAACTTAAGACTGAAGTGTTCCGGAGCGTATTTTAAATTGCTTGAGTGAATTCTGGCGAAGAGTCAGGTAAGTAAAGTTAGAAATTTCACAGAACGGTACCGCCAACGTGGTAAGCTGTTGTTCTAAGTTCAATTAGTAATTACCACAAGTTCAGTTTCCCGTTATAGTTCTATCAAGGTTTTAGATATTAATAAACACAACTAATTTATAAGGCAAAGAGAATATTTTAACGATCATGATTTTCACTTCTAAAATTGTTTCCCAGTAACAATAGAATAGCTTTTGTTTTACAATGGAATTTGAAGACGAAGTAAATCCTTACTAATAATGAGCATGTTAAAACCCAAAGAAAAACAAAAGCAAACACATAAATATTTAATTTAATGAAACAAAAAAAAAACAATATGATAAAATAAACAACAAAGGACGGCATGGTTGGCGCATGAGCGATCGACTGCTGCACTGCCTGTCGCGGGTTCGATTCCCGCACGGAACTAATATTTGTTTGACCTGCACATAGTTGTTTCGGGTCTGGCTGTTTGTGTATGTGAATTTATATGTTTGTAAACGCACCCACGATACAGGAGAAATTCCTAGTTTGTGGCAACGATTTAAAAAAAAAAAATACAACAAGGACGAGCACGCAATTCGAGACTACCTAAACTCGATGCATTTAAAAAATATATTTATTTTATAAAAGCATATCATGATCGCTAAACATGCCAGGACATGAAGGTGCCCGTCACCACTCAAGCAAAGAAAAGAGATCACAAAGGATGCAAATAATTGCCTTCTCTTGTTGGCATACCAATATAGAGTAGTTCAATTATTATTAGTTTCGGTTCAGCTTCGGCTTTTAGCCGTGTACCTAACGTACTTATTTTGCACTTTTTCCATTGTCTATTAATTTATGTTATGTGCCTCACAGAAAAGCGTCTCCATTTTCTGTGCATGGCTTTTTTTATAAGACAACGGTTGTTTGTTAGGCTACTGCATGAATTTTAATTTAAAATACCTATCGAAATAGTTCGTTTAAAAATTACAGCCGCTTTTAGTATGTGGTATCACATCATGTGTATCTGATGCCTTATTCTAAAAGTTTTCTAGGGCAAATTGTTTTTAATAAGAGCTAGATTTGTTTAAACAAATAATCTTGCTTTTGTGTGTACAGAGAGTTGTATAGGTATATCAATATAGTAAAATCGCTCTGAATTCACACTCATTAAAAAAAAACGTATAAAATTGTCGAACAAATCGTAAGGGCAAGTATTTTACTGAGAGGAGAGTTTGTCTGAGGTTCTCAGAAACTGGCAATTAGGTAAACTGTGAAATTAGGTAACATGCGTGGGTAGTAGACATCGTCTTTACTGTCATGCTCAGTAAGATTTGTATACAGAACCAAGAGCATAGTTGGTCAATTTGAAGCTGTTGCGAAGTTTTCGTGTTTCTATTTCGGCATTTAATTCCAAGTCAAGTAACTAAACTAGCAAGTACATAAATATATAGGTATGGTATACTAGCTGTTACCGGCGACTTTGGTTGGATTCGCGATTTGCCTTGGCTTACAGCCGTTCTATTCTAATGTATGTCATGACAATTGTCAAGCACTTGAGGAATATGGACTTAATGCAATATTGCCCACCAACTCTTAAATTACAAGTTTGTCGAAGGACATTGCCTATATAATATTATGAAAGTAAGTTGAAATCTATCCCCTTGCTAAATGTCATAACGATCTAATCAATCGTTGAGTAATGAAAAACTATTTTTAGGAATTGAATTTAAAACCAGTGTTTTTAATTTTCCTGTGGAACACATCAGAAATCAATTACTTGTTTATTATAAAATAAGGTAATAATTACATGTTTTGATGTTTGTAAAGTCGATATATATAGCCTATGTAACAAAATAAATCCCGATTTGTGTACAAATAGAATAAGATCATTTGTAAACAGTCGGTATCTACTTATGTATAAATAAAGCATAAACATAAACCTTAAAAAATAATAATAAATAAAATTGTGCAATTCAAAATTTTGGGTGTTTACACAGCAAGCATTTGTACCCTTAGAAATAAAGTCCACAGAAGACATTTCATTGTGCGAGCTTAGTTTTAATAACAAAAATGTACAAGCTTTCATCCCCCAAGTTTTTATCATCACGGTCGGTCTAACCGCGTTTGCAAATAAATACAAGTCTAAAATATATGTATATAGCAACAAATATAACTAATAATCGTTCCGATTAGCAACACTGTAAACTTTCAAACTATCTTAGTGACTAGGTACGAATATATTATCTTACCCGCTTGTAGCCTTCGCAGTATAAGTTTGGTATTTTGACTTCGAAAGAGACACTCCTCAGCATGGGGTCGAACTTCTCGCCTGGAGTGTACTTGCTCGCCCGTGGAAGACATAGCTCCCTGCCCTATGAAAAATAAAGGTAAGTGTAAAGTTAGATCGACGGAGAGAATTTGTTTTATTGCACCACAAAAGGTAGGTTACACAATGCACGTGCATTTAGGTGGTCAAGCTGTAAGCCAGACTGTAGTCACCAGGGCAGTCAGCAAAAGTTAAAGTTTTACGACTATATTTTGATGAAAAAGTAAAAAAATGGGAATTCTGGAATGGGCGTCATATGTACAGTGTTTTTTTTAACCTAGGTACTTATATTATAAATGCGAAAGTTGGTGAGTATGGATGGATGTATGGATGTTTATTACTTTTTCACGTTAAAACAGCTGAACGGATCTTGATGAACTTTGGCACAGAGGTAGATTATAGCCTGGAATAACACATGGGATACCTTTCTTCGATCATCACGCGGGCGAAACCGCGCGCGCCTGCTAGTTGATAATATTAATGATTACAATTCTGTGTAACTGCCTCGTAAGTGTAGTGGTCACAAGCGCGTCTGCTGAGCATGAGGATCAGGGTTTAATTCCCGGGCCGAGCAAAGTGTTGTAAGAAATAAAACAGACTTCCAAAAAAAAAAATCTAAATCGTGGAAAATAAATTGATTTCTGGAAATCGGTGTTTTTTGTTGGTTTCGTTGACTTTTTTATGTTTGTTTCCTCATATTTTTACTGTGCTGTACTAAGCTGTGTGTGACTGTATAGTCGAATTGACAATCTCCTCCTTTTTTAAACTCGGTTAAAAATATAAACGCTGTCTACCATAACACTTCCACCTTAAGTCAGTAATTCAGATTAAATTTAGGTGTGACCCAGTGGTACCGGCCCCGACCAACAAGTACGAGGTGCAGTGGCGAAATTAAGTTCTTAAACTGCTGAAGGAAAATTGCGAGTGGGAACCATAGTGTTGGATTGTCGAAACGACTTACTGCACAGAGTTTAAAGCTGTTCTTATTTAACCTATTAATTACTACATGACAATTTTACCATCGCAATTTTTGCGAAAAACTTTGCGAAGATTTTACGATTGGATAAAGCAAATCCTTACCAAGTAATATTATAAAAGCGAAAGTGAGTTTGTTTGTTTGTTTGTTACCTCTTCACGCTTTAATGGCTAAACCGATTGTGATGAATTTTGGTACATAGATAGTTGGGAACCAGGAGACGGACATAGGCTAATTTTTATTGAATTAATTTAAAAAAGTGGGATGTGAGGGAGAAAGAGGGAAGAAAAGGGAAAACTCAGCGTTGCTATTGCAAATCAATAAGACGCAAGGGGAACTGTGTTACCCCAAATTTAACGAGGGCGAAGCCGAGGGCGAAAGCTAGTATTATATAATTTTGACGACACGGTTGGCGTAGTGGATGAGCGATCGACCGCTACGCTGCATGTCGCGGGTTCGATCCCCGCACGGAATAAATATTTGTATGGCTTACAGTTTGTTGCTCCGGGTCTGGCTGTTTGTGTATGTGAGTTTATATGTTTGTAAACGCACCCACGATACAGGAGAAAATCTTAGTCAGGCAACGGTTTAAAAAAAATGGTGAGATGAGATTGCGGCATAGATTTATTTTTAGCGTGTTGACATGGATTATTGCAAGTCATCGGAAAATTTTCTTTTGACCTCATAAGCCAAGAAGGAAATATATACAGGAAATATTTATATATAACCCCTTATATGCCGGAACGTAGATCTACGCGAGACACAATGCGTTTTTAATTGTTGTCTGTAATTCCGGCATACAAGCGGATAATATATACAGGGTGTGAAGGACAAAGACACGAAATCGAATACCATGTTCAGTACAGTATTCTGACACTAACCTGAAAAGATTGTGTACTAATTCTTACTGTCATGGGAAACACCATGAGTGTATGTATTTTTCACGTAGACCACCCCACGGCACAATGCACTAGCAGGTCTTTTGTTTGGGTCAGGTTATTCAATTTCATTCAGCAAAGCTTCGCCCATAATTTCAAAACCCGCCTTCACTGTTTGTGCCCAGTCGGGCAAATCTACGCTCAGTTGAGAGAAGAGTATTTAGCAGAAATATCACTGTTATCAAAGATCGCCTTTGAGTTTATTGCAACGTTTTCAAATCTATCTGATATATAGTATACATAACTCTAAATCTATACTTGTATTATAAATGTGAAAGTAACTCTATTTGTTTGTTGGCTTTTGACTACTAAACGGCTGATCGGATCGTAATGCAATTTGGCGTTAATAACTTAGGGAGGTGAGCAATATTGCAATATGTCCATATTCCTCAACCGCGTGACATTAGAATGGAACGGCTATAAGGTAATGTCAAGAGCAAACCTAATACGTTAGAAGTCGCGGGTAACAGCTAGTTTAATAAAATTATCCCACAAACTACTGTTTGTAGGCTTACTATGACATCTCAAAAGCAGAACTTATTCCACTGAGTGAAAGAGATGGTGCTAGACACCCTGTATAGCTCTGTCCCTTTCCCTCAGCGGAATAAGTTCTGCTTTAACACGTCATGGTAGGGTAGCTGATATAGTCGAGTAGTAAAGTTGCACCACAGCTCACCAACAGACGACGTTTCTGATCCAAATGTTCCGCGCTCATTAATGTTGAAGGGATACGAGTTGTCTGGGACGTTAGTACTTCATTTTAATGAATTTTGATTCTTGTTGCAATGCGAATTGTTTGCCGACAAGCTTTGGATTTGTATGTGGTGAAATGTGAAATACGTTTAAAATGTACAATCATGTGCACTTATTTGTACACACTTAGCAAAAGTGAAATTTGTTTTTTATCATATCGATTGCAAGTTTAATATATGACTTATTTCTAGAAATAATTTCCAAAATCATATGTTCAGAAGTTCAAATTAACAAAAAATACAAACAGTAACTTAGAAGGAAATCGCTTTTATTACGTGTATTCCGACAATCTCAGAAACTGTTAAGAGTCTGAAATTTTGACATGGTAGATTCTTTTAGTACATAGGTGCTCATTAAGACGGTATTTTGTAAAATTCAGCCCCTAAGCTATGGAAAAGTGTGGCCAAGTTTGTATGGGCAATACTATTCCTCGGACGGAATGACTTGAAATTTAGCATAGGCATGCTCTCACCAAACTAATAGACTATATAAAAACACGCTACGACACTGAAGAGCTGAACAGCGGGTGAAACCGCTAGGCACAGCTCGTACAATATATGATTGCTGGTGACTGTACGTCCGGTTCGAGGTGCGAGTTTTTGTTCGTTTTAATGCCCGAAGCAGGAATTACAGAGCATGGCTGTCCGCAGTACGCCGAACATAGCCGAACATAGCCGAGCATAGCAATAGTTAAGAGGATTAAAAGCAAGATTTCTGTTAAAAATACGGAATGAGACCTAGCTGAGTGTGTACGTTCTTTGAAGAACCGTACGTAAGCTCAGTTTTGTTATAATAATAGAAAGAGTCTCTTGAGATTGTTAAATATAGCACACGTACACGTAGCACTATTAAATCGCGTTTAAACCAATATAAAACTTCTTAAAAATATGATCTCCTTAAAAATATTTAGAAGTTTTGTGCACCTTCGTATTTTTTCTGTACGAACTCTCTTTTACAATTTTATATTACGAGAGAGAATATGTGAAATATAATATATTTTATACCGTTGTTAGCGAGCTTATAATGAAAACTATTTCCAATTTTAGAACAGGTATTTGATACCTACATATAAATTCCTGACGGTTTAGTATTTGTATATACATGGAGACTTCGTATTTAATATCAAATTATCAGTACTATTATAATCGTCAAAGAGATTAATCATCTATAAAGAGGATGCAATCATAGTAACAATTCATGCAATTTCCTCGAATTACGTGTTATTAAACGTAACAAGCGTGAGCAATCAATGCGACATAAGGATGATTATACAGAATATAATTATTCTAGGTTGGCCTTCTTCCTTCTACTCATAGTTTGCCGGTTTCATAAAATAAATGGTAGCTAAATGAAGTTTATATTACAAGTAGGTTTTCTACAAACACTTTTACACGTCATTCTCTTTTTAAATCCTTTAATCGGAAGCCTTTGTTCGTATCCTTAAGCGCAATACACACTGAGCCCGCCGGGCCGCCGACAATGCTCGGCGACTCTACCCGGCGGCCTGTATGACAAGAATCATGTCGGCAACATGCGCCCGCTCGTGTTGCCCGAAGTCATGTTGGCGTCTTGGGTACGCCTGCGCTCATTTGCCCGGCGACGCTCGACCTGTAGTGCTGACAGCCAAATAAATTTCTCATCTCAAGCCCGGCGGTACATGCCGCCCACTAAATTTTCCGACATGTATTAAGTGAAGACGCCAACTAGACCGCCGACAAAAAGTTGCCGAAATGTGTCGGCGGCCCGGCGGGCTCAATGTGTATTGCGCTTTATGAAACAAACGAAAATGCAGACAAGGAAAGAACCAAACAAATTTAAGTAGACCGGTCCAGTCAGTACAATCATTTGTCATTTTTCTCGACTCATAACTCAAGAAGCTCAACGACACGACGAACAATACCAAAAAAGACATGTTTGTAGGTCGCTTTAGTATTTAAACTGAAAATCGTTAAAAACAAAAAAAGACCCACTTGGCGCTATGAAAACACGTACAATTGAAACTCAATTGAGTATTGAATGGGGTGCGCTGCGTTTGTAGTTCTTCTGGTTGGATAGGAACAAACACGTTTTGTTGAACTTGATTTAATCAAATTGATTCCAACAAACGTCAAGTTCGTAGATTTTTTGTTAATTCCGATCGAAAGAGTAAACACCATTGTGTAATTATTGTGAGAAGGTAATTAAAACGGGTTTGGTCTTTCTAAGGTTTAAATATAGAGAGTGGGGAAGTTTAAAATAATCGAAGCGTTCATATTTGATGACGAGAATTAATTCAAAACCTCCGAGAAATTGAATGATAAGCATTCGAATCACTATGTGATTAATATTTTAATCTTAACACAATTAACAATTCCTCGCATATGACAAACGCTTTCAAATAGGTACGTGGTTCCCTGCTCTCCCTTTAAGTTCCGTGTCATTGCATTTTCTTTACCTCACCGATTTATAAAGTCCTCCTGACCGTTGTCGGCCCGGAGTAAATATAATAGGAGATGTTCTACCGTCCGATAGCAGTAGATTTTGTGTGTTATCTAGTAAAATAAAAAAAAACAACAATAACGACAATATATATATATACTTAGTTCCTGAAGTACTATCAGTGAAATAAGAACTTTTTTGAAAAATAACCAAATTATTAAAAAAATAATAAAAATAAACTTAAGTCACCGACTAGTAAGGCACGCCACATTAGTGGCGGTAAGTCCTCTCTTTGAGGAGTGGCTGGAGAGGCGTCATGGCGTCCTCACCTACCGCCTGACGCAGGTCCTCACCGGACACGGAAGTTCCGGGAGGTTCCTGCACATAATCGGGCGGGAGGAAACGCCTGGAGGACACGGTGGAGCACACAGTGGCGGTCTGCCCAACTTGGGCACAGCACCGCCGTGCCCTCGTAGAGGCGATCGGTGGCGGCGATCTCTCGCGTCCGGCCCTGGTTCAGTCCATGGTCCGGAGCGAGAGGGAACGGGAAGCAGTCACGTCCTTCTCCGAAGCAGTAACGGTAGTGAAGGAGGAGGCCGGGCGTTTGAGGGAGAGAACCTCAAACTAACCCAGCCGCCGCGAGACGACTCCTGGCCACCGTAGATGCGGGCCTGTGGACGGTGAGCAATGGGTAGCTCACCGTCCGTCCGTCGATTGACGACATGCCGTGTCGACGGCGCGTTCGTTTTTCACGCGCGCCTCAAAGAGATGATGGTTGCGGGTTGTTCGAAAGAGATACCGCGGCCTCGGAACGTAAAGGGCAATAGAAGGAACATGGGTGGGTTTTAGTCAGTAAAAGTCTGATATGCCCCCCCGCTCCGCCCTGAACAGGAGAAGTCACTTGATAATTTCAAACCCGAAAAAAAAAAATCACCAACTGGTTTTTATTTCGGAATTTTTAGATTTGGTTTGATGATATCTCAAACAATTTTTTATCGAGTTTCTATTATCCATTGTTACAAAAAAAATGCAGATTTTCCAAATTGACAAAGAAGAAAAAATATGTAATATAGCCGATGACTCGAAAACTACGCAAGCATATTAATTAAGATTGATACATTGATGATGTGAGCAAAAAGCAGAATTATGAAAATCCGTATCGTATGCTGTGCCTTTATAAAACACTTTATCATTGCCAATATTAAAGTATGAAGTATCGGTACACTCTCCCAATCCACCATTTACCATTACCATTCTGAAACACATTTGGATTTCATATAGCAACATTATTAATAAAAGTCCGAGGACGGTTCGATGGATATGACATTTTTAGGGTTCCGTACCTCACAAGAAAAAAAGGATCTCGTATTGGATTACTTTGTTATCCGTCTGTGTCTGTCTGTCAAGACCCGAGAACAAGAAAGACGCGTTTATCTCGAGAACGCGTGGAGATATCAAGTTGAAATTAAACTCATTTACTCAAGTTTGCGGTACCTTCGAACTGTGGAAAATACAACATCCTAAGTCTAAACAGTCAAAAGATATGTCCGTTTATGTCGCAAATTTCAACGGAACCTTCGGTGCGCGAGTCCGGCTCGCTCTTGGCCGGTTTTGTTGCTAGAGCTATTTTATGAGTATATCTTTGTTCCTTATTTTCACTGGTCTTTACTATGAAGGTGATATAGCTATACATAAGTATGTACTGTAAAAGTGCAGTACCTTAGTTTTCTTTTATAGAACTTAGTCGAGCTCCTAGCAACATTACTTTAACCACAATGCTAATTATAATAAAATAAGTATGCTATAAACATCTTATGAAGCTCTCTTTACTGGATTTATATCGCTTCTTTGCTTGGTTTAGCAGAAATGCTTTTGAAGTTATATACAACCTGTTCTATGAGATCCTATCTCTAACACGAATGGAAACATATAACGAAAAGAAAAATCTACGCAAGCGTCTTTACAACCGAAAATGAGTTAAGTTTTCAAAATATGATTTTAGTTATCAATGTATGACGTAAGCTATCAAATTATGATTTAGGTTATCAACATATGACTTAATTTATCAATATGTGACTTAAGTTATTATATATATATATATATATATATATATATATATATATATATATATATATATATATATATATATATATATATATATTAGTATTGTTAGTATATATATGACTTAGTTATCAATATATGACTTAAATTATGAAAATATGAGTTAAGTTATCAATAGACGTATATTTTAGAATGACTTATTTTATCAATATAAGACTTAAGTTATGAATATAAAGTTATCAATAGACGTAATTAAGCCCCCTACGCCCAGAGCGGGGGAAATTATTTGAATATTGCCCATCCGTAAAAAAAACCCAACTTTATGGATTCTAATGTAGCTACTATGTTTCAAACAGCACAAAACACATTTCGAGAAGATCACCTCTACAGAAGTTGCTACGCGTACCTATACACATTAGTGACTGTACGTAGAACGGAAAGGAATTTGGAATATCTCGTCAGGTGACTAGAGGAGGGAATGTTACAAACGTGAAAAAGGAATGGTGACAGCGAATATGCATGGATCGCTGAATTCAGCGCTTCGGCGCTAATAAGAGCTAGTTACGATGTGTCACGCTGATTGAAATTCAG
Organism: Ochropleura leucogaster; assembly: GCA_958449745.1. Classification (NCBI taxonomy): domain Eukaryota; kingdom Metazoa; phylum Arthropoda; class Insecta; order Lepidoptera; family Noctuidae; genus Ochropleura; species Ochropleura leucogaster. The sequence goes on from OY288200.1 coordinate 12,351,787, forward strand.
CGCTTTAGCACTAGCTTAGTTGCGCATGACCGGATGATTCAATTTGTAGCATTCGTTACGGTACACATGTACTCAACCCAACTCACGGACATTTTCTGTTCAACGTGCTAAGCCTGTAACTGGGCTGGTTTAAAATAGTTGATTTTCTTAGAAACCGATGGATGTTTCCAATTTGAGTTATTTTATTCCGTGTGGTATATATTTTCTAACATATAAAGTTAACTTTATTCGGGAGCTTTCATGATTTTTTTAATATAATTTCATCTGTATGTTGAGTCTAGTTATTTATATATTTCTTTGACCGTTAAAAGTAAATACTATCGTAAGAAAGGTTGTGTTGGAAATGAAAATTTCTTCCACAACTGGTTTTAGTCATTTAACGCAACTTTATGCAACACTTCATGTCTTGTTCCGACCAAAAATATGATGTATTAAATCCTACTATTATCTTATCTTACTAATATTATAAAAGCGAAAGTGAGTTTGTTTGTTACCTCTTCACGCTTTAATGGCTAAACCGATTTTGATGAATTTTGGTACAGAGATAGTTGGGAACCAGGAGACGGACATAGGCTATTTATTTAAAAAAAAAGAGTGGGATATGAGGGAGAAAGAGGGAAGAAACGGGAAAACTTAGCGTTGCTATTACAAATTAATAAGGCGCTACCGAATTTAACGCGAGCGAAGCCGCGGGCAAAAGCTAGTAATATTATAAATGCGAATGCGAATATTTGTGAGGATAGATGTAGGGATGTTTGTTACTCGTTCACGTCAAAACGGCTGAACGGATCTTAATGAAATTTGGCACAGAGGTAGATTATAGTCTGGAATAACACATAGGATACTTTTTTTTCGATAATCACGCGGAAGCTGCGGGCCCCAGCTAGCAGCAGCAATTGGAGAGACTATTTTTCCTTTTTCAGCAATTTAAGAAAGCTCAATTGATATAAGACTACTCAATAGATATAGAATGTGATACTACCGTGCGATCGCAGCGTCCCCATCCCGTGACGAATGCTCGATGGTCGCTTATATTTTTACTAGGATTTACTAATTGAATACACTTTACAGAACATCTGAAAGAAAAACGGAACAGGGTATTTATTGTATATAATATATATTAATTACAAGTGATTGACGAGTCTGACTTGAAGTTTAAGAACTTTTAACGTGCACGTTTTGCTACATCGTTCTCACATAGTTTAACATAGAGTTTCCATGGAGTTTTTTGTTAACTCTTCTCCATAGAGAGATCTACGCTTTAAAATGGGCAACTACAGCACTTCCACAGTTATTATGCCTTGTGACTTGGACTGTAGCTTCATTTTATTGTTGTCAATGATTCGACAGTTTAAAAGAGCTTGTAACTGGCCTACTTGAAATAAATGATTTTATTTCATTATTGTTTTTTACTAAAAGCTTGACACTCAATCCTAGCCATTACAAATAATTCAAATATCGTGAAATCAAACCCGTCAAAATATCATAGCTGCGAAGACCGCTCAAGCATGTTATATTGTGCAAGGTGAGAGGAGCTGAGCATTTCTCCGGAGACATATTCAATTCAGCAGCATATGTTGAACATCAAAACTGACCCGAGAAAATCACACACAAATACGACTTTCCGCTCGTGCCGTTTGTCAAATTAGTTTCGGCGTCTATCTACATGGATATCATCATGTTTGGGTCGACTGGACACAATTGAAACTAATCCGAGGGGCTTTTTCCGTACTTTTATTTTTAGGAATCAGATTTAGTACTGCCCTGTATAGCTGTGCCGAACATTGTTGTAGCATCCCTAAGCCATCAATTTTAAATGGAATCATTCAGAGTTATTTTTGTTTCGAGAAGACAAACTTGCAATAGAATACAATGTAAGATATTACTACGCACATTCACAGACATTAAAATAGTTCGAAAACATACACTAAGGCCAACTAGCAGCGATACGAAAGGTCATTAACCTAAAGAACAACTGTGGCGTTGACAATCTAATATTTAGCTCTTTCCATCTTGTGCCTTTGTCGTAATGTCTCGTTCTCCCGCCAAAAACATGACAACGTTAAGACGGGTTTGCCATCTTTCGGGCGGCCATTTTAGATGGGGTTTTAGCATGGGTCTTGTTTACATTTGGTATCGCTTCTCGTTGGCCGTACTATAAATGAAAACTTGCAAAATAGTTTATGCACACCAATTGAACAGACCAATTCAGAATAAAGGCAGGCGATGCCTGTTTTCGAACTATTTTAAAATCTCGGGTCGAGGAATAATAACAAGGAAAACAGAACTAAAAGGGTAAAATAGTCGCAAATAGCTTTTCTGTTCAGGCTAAAAAAACTTCGAATAAAAGATTCGTTACCTAAATGTCACATCTTCGTAAACCCTGAGCAAGGCTAGGTCTGCTGCCAGGGTGTAACGGTTGAAATCCTCGTGGATGATGACCAGTACCACAGTGAGCAGGGTGGCTCCTCTGTCCGCATAGTTCTCGCCAACTACTACGCCCAACTCGTCAAGGGACACACTGAAATGTTGACTTTATTATCATACCTACATGCGTCTTTTTTAGTGACCAGTAGGCCTACCATGACGTCTTAAAGTAGAACTTATTCCACTGAGGGAAAGAGATGGTGCTAGATACCCTGTATAGCTATGTCTCTATCCCTCAGTGGAATAAGTTCTGCTTTAAGACGTCATGGTAGGGTAGCTGCAACCGCCAATTAATCACCCCTTTGACGGTTGAGCTTGTCGCTAAACAATTTTCGCGAATAATTCTTATCCTATTTCTAAAACAATAAATTGTTTTTTTTATGCTACTTGTACCAATGTCTTCTCAATCTAGTCGTTTCCAAACTAAAAACCTAATCAACATTTATTTATCACTTTGGGAGCAACGATACCACAGACATACCGACGGGTCAAGTTAAAACTATAATACCCCTCTTTTTATGTCGGGGTTAAAAAAGATGATAAGAAGAAATTGTTGTCAGTTGTCCTATCCTATCCTAACTCTAATCTTGTATCTAGTTTTTGTTTCAATTATATCCGTTTCATAAAATATTAGAGGTGAATACGAGTCAAGAATCTTACTTATCCTACTTTATCCTTCCTTTTCAATATTATAAAAGCGATAGTGAGTTTGTTTGTTACGTCTTCACGCCTAAATGGCAAAACCGATTTTTAGTGTGAAAGAGGGAAGAAAAGGAGACAGAAAGATATTTTTTTTCGATCATCACGCGGGTTAAAGTTAGCGTTAGCCCAAAGTAACTATGCCACGCGAACGAAGTCGCGGGCGGAAGCTGGTAATATTATAAATGCGAATGTTTGTGAGGACGTATGGATATTTGTTACTCTTGAACTGAAGAACGGATATTTTTGAAATTTGTCACAGATTTAGATTATTGTCTGGAAGTACACATAAAATACTTTTTACGATCATCACGCGGGCGAAGCCGCGGGCGCCAGCTAGTAGTTTATTAAAACTCTTACCGCACAGCTGGCATATGATCATGCATTCCTTGCTAAGCTATACCTAAACATGATGTGATTGACCAATGGGCCACTTAAAACTTACATAAAAACTGTGCCCAGCGGTTTCACCCGCTGCTCAGTTCTTCTTCTCAGTTAAGGTATGAAAAATAGTTGTTGGCCGACCTAAGCCCTTGACCTACCCGATATGCACACAAAATTTCTTAAGAATCTGTTCAGGTTTCGGAGGAGTATGGGAACCAACATTGTGACACGAGAATTTTATATATTAGATAAAACAGCATGTAAAGTAAATTGGTTTCCGCTATTAAAGAATTTAAACTCAATAAGGTACTAAACCGCAAGAAATGATGGAGTCCGGTCCCGGCATAGACTGAAGACGTTCTCCGGTAACTAGGGAAAATTCAATTAGACTTACAACTACATTTTTCATTACGCTGCAATGCTCAGTTCAATACGACAACAGCATTTTCTCAGTTGAATACGAAAAAAATAGCGGGGCAAATCAGAAATAGCAACTATTTTCTTATTTAGAAAGGTTTAGTCTCAAATAATTGACTGTGAATTCTGTACATAAACTAAAGATGTATAAACTCGTTTGATATTATATTGTGAGCATGTTAATATTAAATTATTATGCCAATAGAATACACGAGGACCGAGTATTCTATTAGCGTTATAAGGTAATATGCGGACAACGCTAATAACAAAAAAAAAACATATTTTTACTGCAAACCACAGCTAATTAAGTAATGGGAGAGAAGTAATTTTGTTTTGGTTCATATTCGCTGTTAAGGGAGAATTAGGCTCTCACTAAGCATATTCATTAACTTACTCGATCAAAGGATGGGCCACAGTGACGAACAAGTTCTTCGTGAGCATGGTCGCCACCGAGTAGTGCGCAATGAGCCTCCGTACGCTTGCTACGTACGGGTGTTCACGAATCGTCACACGAGTTCCTTTGACTACCTGCAAATACATAAGTACTTCACATGTTTTTTACTTCCTCTTCTTTGACTGTAATTTCTGCTTTTGTGGCTACTGCAGAAGTTACTTTTATTGAAACGATTTCCAATGAAGCAACGGGGAAAATGATGCACAATAGTACTAAACGAACCGCGTAAAATAACATAAATTGAATTCATATTTGCAGCGCAGCTATTGCGCACTGCGTTCAAAATGAACGTTTATTAATAATTTAATTGCATACCTAACCAAAGTAGTTTGTATTAATGCAGAAATTTGACATACCTTTCTATTTAATAACGGTAAATCACCCTGTTTCCACAACGAATTCCCCTGAAAGAGTGGTTGATAATCCTCTTTACCATAGACATGTTTATCAGCCGAAGGAGCGGGGTTGAAACATGTGATGACCGAAAATATGAAACACAGCAATATGTAATACAACATCTGGCATTTATCTGTAAATAAAATGATCCGTTGTTAGGGTCCGGTATATTGGATTTCAAATATTTAAGCGACGTGGCAGCAAAGCCGCATTATCCGGGATAATGCCGGGCGACGCTGAGACTTGTGTCCGTGTGTAAAGAATAAGATCGATATAAGCCCCAAGAGTCATTTGTGAGCTCAATTAGGAAGGAGATGTGGTCGCTAATATGTTTACGCCAGCGTCATATGCGGTGCGGCTGTCGGGCACAATGGAGTAACACGCTTAGTGTTATATATTATACAGCTCGTCGTACAGCAATTGATTGCGCCATGGTTCACGTATAGACATGGCCGGAAGCATAATAATTTGCACAATAAGGTCGGTTGCGCGAGTGATGTCCCTCGTATGTTGTTTCGTAACAATGACACGATGGCTCCTAAGAAGAGTATTGACTAGTTAACCCGTTAAACTAAAATAACTTTCAGCACAAGGTTTTTAAATAACTGTATGATGCAGAACACAGTTTGTAAGAGGAGCTCGTGGCTAAATAATAGCTGCCGCTCGGGTCGATCTTTAAGGTTAAGCCACGCTTGTCTGGGTTAGTCTGTGCCTCGGAAAGCACGTTAATCTGTTGGCCCCGGCTGCCATTTGAGGATCTTTGACAGTCGTTACAAATAGTCAGTGTCCCGAAAGTCTGACAACCAATCTTACCAAGGGGTATTGTATTACCTAATACTAACTGGCTTGTGGCGGTCAGATAGGCAGTCGCTCCATGTAAAATATTGGTATTTAGCTACATCTGGTTAGACTGAAAGCCGACTCGACGTATATGGGAGAAGGTATCCAGGCGATGACGATGTAGAACACAAGCGTTTGATATATTTTCAATTTAATACACATATATAATATTAAATGCTGAAAGGAGCCTATAGGTTAAGTTGCGCTGCCATGTGCTCGCATCTCTGAAGCTGAAGCATTCACTAGGATCCTATGTGGCTAGTCAAAATTAAAGGCATTTCATTTTATTAACAAAAAATACTAGTACTAACAACATTGCTAATATGTTTCATCTGTCAATTAAAGAGTGTAATCACACTTAGCTCAAAAAACTAACCTTATATTTATAAGGTTCATATTCTGATAAAGCGTGGCTGCGCCAAGAGTAATCTCGCTACAGATATCTAATATTGATCCAGACCAATATTATTTATTGCGATATTAGTCTTAGGCCCAGGCCTAAGGTTCATTTTAGCGAAGTTTTATCACCTATAAACGTATACATAGTCTAAATAAACCTGAGCACCATTTAAATTTTCGTAGAAATGTGTTAAGCACCTACTTAATTAACATCCAAAATAATTCAGTACTTACCAAAGCTCAGTAATATCAATTTCATGATCGCAAAGCGTCTTTTCTTGGAAAATCAATCTTTGTAAACATAAAATCTATTTGGTTCAGATTGTAACTACGTTCGGATATCTTGTTAATATAACAAGAATGTTGAAATAAACAAGCCAATTAGTTATTGTTTTTTACTAGACAACACTTATAAATATTTAAAGTTACACAAAATCTAGTAAACTAGTATAATATAATAAGTACTATGATTAAAAGTAAAGTAATATTTTTAAAATGATAAATTAATAAAACTATTTAAGCCAAGTGTAACATTGCCTTATTTTTTTCATAAATTACCTTTATTCGTTATACACTTAAAACGTTACATAAAATATAACATCATGACGACCGTAACCCAGCATAGCTTGGCAGATATGGACGTATGTATATAGTACACAATTCGGCAGTAATGTAATAGGGTTTTAAGCCTAGTGCCATAAACCGGACACAACTCTAGACTCCAAACTGCTACTGAGAAATTCTCAACAGAAAACCTGGCCATACACACAAGCCAGCCACAAGTATTTACCTGAGTTTTCTGAAAAATAAAACATGTTCATTGCAAGATCAGCGTATGTTGCTCTTAAAAACCGGTCAAGAGTGAGTCAGGCTCAAGTTACGACATATATCTTTTGACTAAACTAAGAGTATTGATTTTTTCACAGCACAAAAGGACCACAGATTTAAGTATATGGTTATAAATTCAACTCGATAGATCCACGCGTCACACTCCATCATCATCATCATCATCATCAGGCTATATTAATCCACTGCTGGACATAGCCCTCCCCTAATGAGCGCCATAGCGCCCTGTCTTCAGCTTGCCGCATCCAGCATCTGTCTGCAGTCTTTCTTAGATCATCATCCCACCTGGTCGGAGGGCGTCCTGCAATACGCTTGCCGAGTCGCGGTCTCCACACAAGAACACGTTTACCCCAACGGTTGTCGGTTCTTCGTGAGATATGGCCAGCCCACTGCCACTTCAGCTTGCTGATTCTTTGAGCTATGTCGATAACACTCCATAAATAACATAAATTTCGTTTATCAAGCAAACGGGATAATTTCATTCTCGGCCTCTACAAACAACAAATTTAGTTCAAAATTCAATGGGATACAACGAAATTAGAACGTTGTATTGGCCATTTTAATGAATATAACATTGTCCATCATATTGAATTTTGAAATCCCATTGTTAGAACTTTATTACGATACGATTATTATTTTAGTTACGCATGTTTCATTATTTCCGTGAAATATTTTGGTCCAAAAAAAATAAAACTACAATGAAGGTAACAATGATACCTAACATATTGTGCAAAACTAATACTTAATCTGGTACGTACACATAACTAATATTATGTATAGTATCACTTTTTTGTATTTAGTGTCACTTACGGAAAAATTCTGTGATTGTCTATAATTATCGGATCTGTTCTATAATTATTTTAAGTGGAACTGTCAATGTAGGAAGGAAACCTGAAAACTTAAACTAGTGATCGTTTTGTGGAACTCCAAAAACAAAACAATTGTATTCTCATAATAAAAAGTAACGAGTAATATTTTCTTCTCAGCGAATCGATATTAAAACTATCGAGTTAATTCTATGGTCCCGTGGAGCTGTGACTTTTTTTTCTCAGCAACCTATTAGAAAAAGCTTGAACATCTTAAGTCATGTATGGGTACAGTATGACGCATAAAGTCACGTAAAAACATAATTACAATTCGTCATAAAAACCGAAGCTTTCAACAGTGCTACGACAGCGTAGCATAATAGAAGTGTAGCAACGTAGTGGCGTAGCAACGAGTCGCGTAGCAACGAGTCGCGTAGCATCGTAGTAGCTTAACTACGCCTAGACCGTTTACTCATCAAATATTATGACGTGATGTCAGCTGATCCAGGTTCGGGTGATCCCAGCCGGTGGGGAATTCATCTGTACTGTTTTGATCTATTTGTTAATGAGATAACTGGCTTTAATGTCGTCATCTGTGTGTTTTAAGCATTTGTCTACTAAAAACACAAATCGTTGACAAGATGAAGTTTTGAAAACCAACATATGTGTTCATTATAATAAGGTATTATTATTCTTGTGCCAATGTAGTAGCCTTAGGTTCGCCGGTGCTCGGTGTTGCCAGATGCACGTAGGCCCGCTGAGGCCAGGCCGCTGGCCGCGAGCGCTCCATCACACCCAAGCACGAGGCAGCACTACTACCAGTGCCCCCAAAAGCACGTGTGCTTGAAGTTGACAGCGAATGCACTGATATCACCTGCGAAATACAGTTGTCTGGTCAAAGAAAAGCTATCGCGAGATGTAACAGTTAAATATTTTCTAAGTTTGTATATTTATTATTAATAATTATTTGTTAAAACTGAGCCTCATTAGGCGAACAGTCAGCGGCTAATTTTACGTTGACTGAATCAGAGCGTGGTCGTAAACTCAATGGCGACTAAGCGACAAACTGTAAATTAGCCGCGAAGCGCGTGAAAATTACTGGCTGGTCTTTGCTTTCAAAATTTTCCAATTTTATGTGTAATTTTGTTGCAAATCGGGCGCTCACTGAATGAGTTGTTAAGTGAAATTTCGTTCTATACGACCTGTACTGCTTTCAAAATGGATATTTAGGGAGACAAACTGGAACCTCTTAACTTCACTAAAAAGTTTAAAGTTCCAAAGCAGTTTAAGGTTCCAAAGCAATTCCAAAAAATTGCAAATTGCAAAAATTATATGCTTAGAACATGTGCTTAAGACGTGCCAACCAAAAAAGTTACTAATGGTAAAAACTAAAAAAGAGAGCAATAAATCCTATTTTTTAAATATTTCAAGTGTGTACTTGAAATTGACGAAAACATTCGTTTGAAAATAGTGCCATAGTGATTTGTATGCCTCAAGGTGTGTAATTACCCATATTAGCAAATTAAATTGCCAATCTTTGTGTGGGTGAGTTTTTGGCTAAACCTTAAGGGTAAACGTAATTGTGGAAAATCTACAAATACTAAGCTGCTTACAATGTTACGGTAAAATTTAATGCCCATAATGCTATTAATTTGGAGGAATCTACAAGGTAAATTCAGCCGTATCCTACCTCATATTGACTTTGCGATTCGGCTGGTTAATTAGTGAGTTCTGAAGATGTTCTCTAACAAGTTAACTACGACTTATTAATATTATTTTATGTTGTAGCATAAGTTTAAGCCTTATTACTACGTTACTAATTTCTCAAGTATTTTATTTAATTTTACATTGTAATAATACAAGTATATTGGGATTTACATGTGGGATGTGGACTCGGCGATCATTGTGCCGATAGTCGTATCTGCCAATGGCTTAATTGCCAAGAGCCTCGACCAATACCTGAGGAGTCTCCGTTAGGCAGCTGGATCAAGGGCTTGATACAGAAAGCGGTACTCCTGGACACGGCTCGTATTGTTAGGAGGTTCCTTTCTCTGGAACCCTGACCGCCGGCAGCTTGGACCCTGTTCCCGATGCCGGTGGGCTACTATTTTTATATTTTTAAATGTTTTAATTTTTTTTTTCAGAAATATTTAAAAATGTAAATATATGTCAGTTATGCAATAAATGTACAGAGAATATGTGTGTAACTTTTTCATCCTTGCACCTTCGAATTACTGAGGAATGTTCTCCGACTTAATGCGTCATCATTTACTACAAAACAACTGCCTCCCATAATGCTCTCGCATTATGTGAAATTAAAAACTTCTGGCAGAAATTAATTGCATTCCCGCGCAGCGTAAATACTTCTTTTCTTTATATTCACTTGTTTTCCCATTCATGCTCCAGAGACAGGAACCTCCTCAAAGTGCAAGCCGTACCGAAGAGTACTGCCTTCTGAACCAAACCCTTAATATAGCCTTAACAGGTGGTGTTGGAGGCTCTTGGCCATCAGGCCATTGACCGTTACGACAATCGGCACAATGAGTGACACGAGGTTGTTGACATTTGTAATGTATACTCTAGCCGAGTTCACATTCCACATGTCAACAACCCCGTGTGTCAAGGCAAGATTTTATTTGTTTCTCTTTCTCAGCTTACACGATGTTCTCGTCGATGCCCCAAGCAAAAAGTCGGTAATAAGAAAAGTAAAATTTTACAGGAAAAATGATTTACTGTTTTTGTTGAATACCTTTTAGTACCTACACAAATTGATGTTGTTTTTTTGTAAAATATATTTGTGTTGACAATATGGATTATCTATTACCAAAACCTTAGTAAATAAATATTACAGGAAATGTTATGGTCTCTAAAAAGGTGTAATTCATGATACACCTTAATAGAGCCCATTCTCATTAGAAAAAAATACTTAGATGAATTCCAGTCCATGGATGCCGAATTTGTCATAATAGCAAAAAGCAAAATTGCACGTTACCGACTTATTGCTTGGGGGCATCGTCGCCAATATAATTACTATTACAGTTACCCGGAATTTAGTAACATCAGCTCGACATGCTTATGTCATTTAATATTGTGATACCAGAAGGGTCGGCAGAATAAGGAACATAACCAATATATGTTTTGTTTTTTCATGATAAGTATGATTTTATCTCACTGATGTCCTGACTTAAGGCACATAAATCTAACAGGTCCTGATCCCGGTCCTGACTTTCTTCTCACTTGAGTTGTTTGACTGCTCAACCGGACAAAAAAAATATTGAACACTATCAATCAAAAGGACAGATTAGAAGCCAAAACTTAATCAAATGCAGTAATTTCAGAGTTCCATGTTCAATAGTCTCTATTTTCAAATTTGATTGTTTTATGACAATTATACCTTAATTATAATTGTCATTCTTTAAGTGACCAGGATTCATTGCTCTCGAGTGTACCTGTTAAGTTTCTGTGAGCGATAGATAAACGTAATTCGTTGGCACTTTTTAATAAAACCACGTCTCTAGGCAACAAAATAACAAAACCTACAAAGAACAAATTACCGTAACACGAGATAAATTTCATATTTTTTCCACACACCCGTTGATTGAATTATGGTAATGTGCTGTTGGACCAATATACAATAATTTATAGGCTTTGTCTTCATTTTCACAAAATTAAATGAAATTTGAGTACAGTGTTTATTCCGTTTAATATTTTGTGACAAACAAAAACAGATGTTTCATGAATAAAGCCCGGATTATTATTCAAACCATTGTCAACTTAACTATTGTATGTTTAAATCATTTTTTTTTATTTATTTATTCATAATTCAACAAACTTATTTACAATCATCTAACTAAATATGAACTAACTTAATAAGCAACAAGATGCTTAGGAGTCGTAGTACTCCACACTGGTATCATCCAGAAAGACGCCCAGAAGAATTAGTGAAGTTTAAACCAGATCAAATACTGTTAAAAGAAACATCAACCATTTTTAAATAATCTGTCATTCTTGGAACTAGCTACGCAAGCGTCATTCATTTTCGTTGCTATCCATGGCACTGATAATAATATTCTAGTGAATTGTTAAAGAAAATACCAGAATCCTTACTAATATCATAAAAGCGAAAGTGAGTTTGTTTGTTACGTCTTCATGCCTAAATGACTAAACTGATTTTGATGAATTTTGGTACAGAGATAGTTGGGACCCTGGAGACGGACATAGGATATTTTTTAACAAGTGAGTAATGATGGAGAAAAACAGAAGAAAAGAGAAAACTTGCTTTTGCTATTACAATAAATAAGGCGCAAGGGCAAAAACTACAGGTGGCAGGTACCTGTAAATAAGGAAAGGGGAACTGTGTTACCCCGAATTTAACGTGACCGAAGCCGCGGGCAAAAGCTAGTGTTTCGATGAAATACAAAATGACAAACAAACAATGACGAAAAGTACAAAATACGACTTACTTTGGATCGATGGTGTAACAGCGGCCGACTTTCAGACGAAGATCCGTCGGCATCAATATTCCTGGACTGGTAGTCCTGAGCCATCCACAGGAACACAAACATAGCGATCGCAAGCATGGCAGCGTACACGAAGAATTCCGTTGCCTGCAACATTTTGCACGATCAAATTCTATTTCCGCTACAAACTACTACTTCGGAGAGAAATACAAAATAAACCATATTTTGACGTAAATCTCTACACGCTGAATGAAGCTCAACTACATGCTGTGCGCAAACTATAACTTGAAGATGAACTGAACTCTAAGTAGCTTACGAAACAAGTGTTTATGTACCAGTACGCATCTAGCCACGCTTCGAGTAAAGAGCGTGGCAAAGTTGCATGTAATGGATTTAAGCACACGTTTGCTTTATGTTGCTAAACTTAAACAAGGTGCAGTATTCATCGTAATGTTGCCTTGTCTGTTTGTTGTTCCAGAACTAGTTTTCGCTTATGGAGTTTATTCTGCAAATTTGGCTGCACTCTCTCTCCGTAGCAAACACTGAAATTCCAGGTACAATGTTGACTATGTGCGGATCACAAAGGTGTAATCTCTTTGCAGGTAACAGGTTTTCGCTTTTTCAGTGTTTGAAAAAACTGTAAAATTCTATCTCGCGGACCTTTACAATTAGCAAGAAAAGTGTTCGGAAAAACTGTTTTTGAACTATGTTATACCTTTTACGAACAGCACCATACCACGCTTGGATCTATTTGCGGAATTATTACATTTAGTATAAATGGATTTTCACAAATTAACCCGTGATTTCATAACTGAGCTAGTACGATAAAGATAACATTTGAAGTAACGCTTACACTAGTTAAAACCATGTGTTCATCAGTGCAGTTCTAATGCGAAGAAATGTTCAAAGTGATAAAATTCAAGTAATTTTCAAAGACAGACGGAGCAGGACTGTAAGCTGTTGGATGTTGACAATGGACAATTGAAACCCTGGACCAGAGGATCTGATTGAAAAGACTATTGTTTCGAATATTCTATGGCGCCTTTGAACTAGCTGAGGGAGGGCGGTTGACACAATGATACCGTTTCCAACCTGTGACACCTCGGAGCGATGTAATTTCGGCCTTAAGCCTTTTATAGGATACACAAAAAGGCACGAATATAATTACTCATATTCCCTTTTATCAATATTAGGCGGTATTTTGGACGGAGGCTCGCATTTTGACGTAAAGGTGTTTTTCCAAAAGCATCGTACAATTCGCTCATATAACACGTGTCAGTGTGGCATTGTGGCCTGTTATAATAATTGGGGTGCAGTTTCTATTGCGGTCGTCTTATGAAAGTTACCTTAACCTCTTGGTTATAGTGTGGTTCAAACCTAACCTGGTGCCGAGAGTGTTTATGTCGCATATAAGCTTCTGACGTGGCTTAACATGCCGTTGATAAATATGTCTTAGGCATGCTGGGTACCTCAATAATATGGTTGAAGCAAGCTTAAAGGTTTTGTTTACCGACCGGATGGGTGACCGGTCATAAGATATCGAGACTACTCTGTGTTGTTGGTACCAGCTGCCACTTAAGATCTATGATATTCGATTAAAGCTAGCCAAAAGTCCAAAAGTCTGATAACCGTTATCACTGACGTCAGATGGCACCATGTAAAGTAATCAGATGCACCCGGATACACTGTAATATCGCCTCCAACATAAATGAGAAAATTCCAAACAAAAAATCAGAACAAAATAGAAAATATAGTCTGGTTTGATGCTACAAATAACATACTGAAAGCTGCCATTTACATTTCGGATCTAAATTAGAGAACTGATTTAGATAGACTATTTCCCTGAAACAATCAACAGACCGCCCTGTTGATTGTTTCAGGGAAATATTCTATCGAATACTATACAATAATATCGCTACGATGAATCTATGACAATAAAGCGTCTGTGAAACGAGAAATTGATGTTTCGGAACTACATCGTACTTATGTACGTACTGTTCGATGCATGTCACAGTTGGTAGTTTCATCTGTAATATTGTATAGAAAATGCATCATTTTCAATCAGAAGTTTTTAATTATTTGGAGTGACGGGTGCTGTTACATGAAAATTTAGCGTAGAATATCCAACGTACATCTTGACATTCAGTTGTGTCTTCTATACCAATATTATAAAGAGGAAAGATTTGTTTGTTTGTGTCGAATAGAGTCAAAAACTACTAGACCGTTAAAAATCTTTTTTTATTAGGAAGCTCTATTATCGGGAAGCAACATCACACCTTCAGGGAGCGGGGCAGCAGCTAAAGACGTGGGTGAAACCGCTCAGGACAGCTAGTAACAGATAAACAAACAGGTGTAGCCTCGATAAGTCTCCTAAAATATAACCAATGATCTATATTTTTGCAACTGACCGAAAACGTAGGATAAAAAAGTTTATTTTGAAAATTGCAATTGCTGCTTCTTAGAGATACTGCGATCCCGGGACATAAAGGGCAATAAAAGGAACATGGGTGGGTTTTAGTCAGTTCAAGTCTGACACTCCTCCCCGCTCCACCCAGAGTCCCCACTCTGTCATTTGAGGATCGAAAATAGGGTGCTTGTTCATTGACCACAAATGAGAGAGATTTCTTTTTCTTTTTACGCGGCTGTGTGAGGTTTATTCTTTTTAACGCCGTTAGACACAAGTAAATTAAAAAGCCTTGACGCAGAATGAATTCTTTGCTCCACTTCTTTTGCAACTCGTTTCATCGATCGTTTGCAAATAGGATGACATAAATATTGTTTGTAATTTCAATAAAAGTAGGTACGAAAGTAAGTGAAAATATTGGCAATCATAATGAAATTATTTTTAATATAAGTAATTTAAAAAGCGCTGTCCTGGATTTTGTATTTTTTAGTTATATCATTAATGTCGCAAACAAGCAAAACATTGCTGCTGATTATAAACGAGATCTGTCTCGCATTTTCGTATCCAATGACATTCTTTTTATGATATCTTTGTCATACTTTATTAAAATAATCGAATCTTCTGAGCGAAGGTGTCGATGCTTTTTTTTTGCATGGCGATCTGTGTCGAAATAATAAGCCAGCATCGGTTAGCATTGATTTGATTCCTAATTCAAATAAATAAATTCGTAATACAGGGAGTAAAACAGCCTGAACAATGCCGTAAAACAAATTTTTAAATACACTTTCTTGAAAAAATGGTTCTTACTGCAGTACGATTAGGTTCAACATGAAGTGTATTTCACACACGTGTTTGTTTCTCATTTAGCACAATAAGGGTTTTCATATTTTCTGTATCATCACTGATAACAATAAAGTTGCTTGTTTATAAGGTCTTGTTATTTATTTTGTTAAAAAAAGAATGTGTTTATCAATAGAATATCACAAATAAACATGACATTTTTGTAAAATAATTTGCCTAAAACAATAAAGTGATATTAATTTGAGTTCTAAATTCAAAAATTATTTGAATTCCTTATATTATTTTTAATATTAGGATGTTTAGCAATGTAGCATGGTTCCCGATACCGGTGGGTTACTAATTTTTTATATTTTAAAATGTTCTTTTCCTTAAAAATGTCATTATATGTGATAAAATTAATAAACGAAAATTAAATATTAACGACTTACACAAACACAATAACATGAAATCATAAATATAGAAACTAAGGCTTCATGATAGATAGATACATAACGGCATTAAAGTCAATATAGTTAAGCCTGGTTTCGTACACTTCTTTCAAGTAAATGTTGAAATTTCCACCGTATAAACCACGTTGAAAGCTTCACATTTCAATGCAGTGCTGTGACTTGATTCGGAGTTGAGTTGTGCAAAGAGCTTTAATGGTACGATACTAATTATCGCTAATCATCTAAGTAAATCGACGTGTATATCGCCAGAATCAGTGACATAAATCGTCGTTATGTCATAAATGTACATACAGCCTGATTTGTTGCCACAATTATGTTATCTAATGTGTTGCCATATGCCAAATATAACACAAACATTCATAACATGTTTAATCTTTAATATTGATTTAGTATATCACGTTTTATCTACATAGATATGTATTTATTTTGTTGTTGTTGTCCCATCATATAAGTCTAATATATAAAATTTTCGTGACTCGTGACGACTCGACCGATCCTTATGAATTTTTTATGCACATTCAGTAAGTCTGACACAAAGTTGTAAGTATGTTAAAAATGTAAAGAATCAAGTCGAATTAAAGTACAAAATTATTTTTGCAGTTAAAATAGTACTCTCCCATACATCGAAAATTGTTCACAAAAAGATACGCAAATTGTTCACAAGTTGGAAAATATCGGATATTTTTCCCAATGTTGTAAATTTGTTTTTAACAATAGGTCAACGGAAAGAGGTACTGAACTCTCGATAACGCTATTTATTTTTTAACACCCGCGTTGACCTAGATAAATGTAGCTTATTTTACTTATTTGTTAATCCAGGGTATAAACTATCCGATACCAAATTTCGTACAATACCTATCCATACCAACTTGCGCCATTATAATATTAGTGTTCAGCCATGGACAGCGGGGTGAGTCTCTTGTCCACCGCGACCACATCTCTGTGCACACACGAAATGTGTTTTATGAAATCCTGAGACAGCTCTCTTCTCAATTTTGGATTGTCTTACCGTTTCAAAATTCACGACCCTCGCACGTCCATGGGGTGTACAGTCTCATCCCCGATCGTGGGTGATTAATACATTTTAAGTGTTTTTTAAATACGTTGTTTTTTTTTATATATTGTAGTAAATAATAATATAGTATAATGTAGTATTTAGTCTATAAAACACGATACATTTTTATAGAAATGGTTTATCCGCGTTAGTAAAAACTCAAGCTAACAGCAATCTGACCCGATCTAACAAGATTTTCTCCATTCCTAATACAATTTACACGGGGTCAGCCTTGAAAAAGTGTATATTTTTATTTCTTTCCTATTACAGTTAGGAAATAGTAAATATCTTCGTAACTAAATTATCTGTGGAACGAGTAAACTAGACGAGAAATTGCGGCTGAAGTTTAAAGTAAAACGTTTCTGCTATTTAGCACTACTCCGTTTGAAAGTTTTAAGCAAAGTTTCACTTAGTATAGATATCTACCTATCTGCGTATTCAGCTCTGGAATTATCCAAAGTTGTTAAAACCCGCGACCTAACAAAAGCTTTCGCCATGCAAACAGACCATCATCAGCTTTTTGTTCAAAAACCCGAATGCATGGTCGCGCCGACAGGAACAGCCTTGAGTTTTTCTATCGCCTATACGCAAACGGCTTTTATATGAAAAAAAACTAGCTGAGATCATCATTTCACTTGTGCTTAAATTGAAATAAATAGATTACAAGCGATTTTCAGACCTACCAAATATACATACGAAATTTGACAAAAATCGGTCAAGCCGTTTAGAGGAGTATGACAACTAAAAATGTGACACAATAATTTTATATATATAAGATAAACCCAATGCGAGGTGCATTGGATTTCTCAAAACTACTTAAAAAAATCTTATATCTAAAGAAGTAAGTAATGAATGACAATATAAAATGCATCAGAAGGGTTACCATGACATCTTATAGCAGTTCTTATTCCTGTGTGAAAAAGAGATGGTGCTGGACACTCTGTATAGCTCTGTCTCTTTCCCTCAGTGGAATAAGTTCTGTTTTAAGACGTCATGGTAGGGCAGCTGGTCAGGTTAGACATCACTTACCCTAGATTGAAATATCTTGGTCTGAGCGACGAGAATTACGATTAAGTTCCCAAAAGCGACAGAGACGTACCAAGCGGCGATAGTTATAGTTTTCATACTCTTTGGTGCCTGAAACAGAGCATAATGTATTTTTTTACAGCAAAACATTGCATTTTGAATCCCACGTGTCAGACTCACGTAATAAGAGGACCTAAACACGCCACAAGTCCATCGACACGAAAGAAGAAAAAATCCGTATCGGTTTTGATAACGATATTTTTTCCATCAAAACTTGAAAACCGATAGGTACTCAGTTTCATGGTTTTGGTGAAAAAAATAACGGATATTTTGGGTAAAAATAGGTACCTAGTTCGGGCTCGAGCAAAAAGTTGCTCATATGTTTTATTATTGGTAAAAAGTATTTATACGTATATTTTTACCCTAATCAATTCTACCTGAACATGCGGGCCGCACTTCGATCCTGATAATTTTGGTTCTGCATGACGAGTATCAACCTTTTGAACGTCCTTTGTGACAAACTAGCGCGTGCCATTACGCCAACGACACAAATATGTTACAAATATCGAGGTAAGATGAGTTTCTCGTCATGGAGGGCACGCGGGTGCGTTTATGCTCGCTCTGGCGTTCAAAAGGTAGAACGTGTTCTATATTAAGAAAATAAATGAACCTGTGTAAAAGAGAACTCAAGTCCCGATACGGCAAACATAATCTCTGCGACAGACACGAGCAGGTACTGCGGCACGATCCACGCTAGATGCAGCTCGTTCGGCGGGTTCGGTGCATGCAGCACTGCAGCATCCAACCTGCCCATGCGCTCTCGAAGGCATAGCACGTACACTCCGCCAGCGCGAAGGTAGCCCTCACCAGATCCTGACATTTCACCGTCTGAGCTTAAGGCTCGCCATCGGAATCTAATTAGGACAAAAATAAATCAGTTGTGTTGTTATTTAATTAACACTATTGTACATATACAATACACACATTTTTTTGAACCAAGTTACCACCATTTCCCTAAAATCTAACAAACTTTGAAAACATGATAACACCATTTTTATTTTTTAGGTTTAATCTAATTATTTGGTGACTGCATTGCTGCAATAGAGTAAGGCATTTAAGGATATGTAAGCAAATTAAAATATAAATAAAAACATACCTACATAAATAAATAAATTAGTCAATAAATAAAATAAACCAATCAATACATTCATACATTAATAAATACATTTATAAATAAAAAAGTCAATAAATAAAATAAGCCAATCAGTCTATTAGTCAATCACTCAATCAATCCATAATCGACGTCACTTCCCTAGGAAAGTGAGTTTTCGCGATGTGAGTTTTATCATTATAGTATTACAGAGAGTATAGATATTTTTTCGGGGTATTTTTACTTTTTATTCAAAAATCCTTACCTACCTTATAATATGCTTTAGGATCGAATAGAGCTCTTTCACATTTTATTTTTGTAAATGTCATCTCAAATAACGACAACATTATTCACAAAAAAAAATAGTTTTTTACGATAGAAATAAAAAACTAAATAAAAGAAATACATGATTAACAAAGATAACTATATTTCTTAAATAGGCAATTTTCTACTTTCTCCTATGTAAATTACAACCACAAAGAACAAACTCACTTAATTACCTGTTTAATATTACTAGTAAAATTAAAATTGTTAGTAGATAAAAATATAATCGCAAAACGACCAATTTAAGCTAGAAAACTGTCTATCTATTTAATAAAAATCGTTTGCCACGTGTTGGCAGGTCTTGAGAAATGCTCGACCGATTTGGTTGATTCCTTTTTTGTTGTGCTTGTATTTATTAGGACATGGTTTTTTATCGCGGAAAAGTTTGATATTTAATCTGAAAATTGAACTCACGAAACTTGGACGGGACTAGTTTGATATAAATAAAGAAGCACACTGAAAAGGAACCAATATTAACAATTAAAACTTACTTACTTAGTAAACGAATAAGACAAAAGTTATTAAAAAATATTCAACTGGACACAATTGTAAAATTTTGAAAACAGGCGCAAGTGGTTCAGTTTTCATAATTTTATCAACTAACTTTGCCCATGCAATTTCCTCTTATCACTTAGGGGTATGAAAAAATGATTATGACTGATTCTCAGACCTACCGAATATACATATAAAATTTCGAAATCCGTTAAACCGTTTTGGATAAGTATGGTAGCTAACTAACTAAAATAGGGTAGATGACACCACCAATCAATTGATATACTTTTTATGAGCTGTCAAAACGCGCTTCCCCCATAGATTTTGTATGAGACTCGCAACCGATGACGTCACTAAGTTGTCAAGTCAATGATGCAACTATTTATTGATTTAAAAGCAACTAAAAATCGAATTTTAAAGTTATTTTGAAATGAATGGAGTTCTCAGGTCTAGAATAAGGTGTTCTTTCAGAAAAATTGTGTTTTTTAATTATTGGTTAATGGTGTCAACTACCCAATTGTGACAAGAACTTTATATGCAAGATGAGCGCGGTATCACCCGCGTAAACTGGGATAAAAGCAGCCTATTTGTTAGTTAAAAGTATAAGCTATCTACAAACTAAATTTCATCATTATCCGTTAAACTGTTTAGGCGTGAAGAAGTAACAAACATACACACCCACATACAAACGCGTTATAACATTAGTGTGTTTGTTTGGTTTAGTAAAATTAAGCAGACGATTATTTTTTCTATGCCCAATAAGTGCCTTTGAGTTGCTGACGCCAGCCCGTTATACAGACGTAATCTTAACAAAAATATTTAGGTTTTCTATGTTTTGTAATCACATTTTTAAACCCTTCATTTCAATAAGCCAATCAATAAGTTCGAAAAACGGAAAATTAAACGAAATCCGCGGTCGCCCAAAAACCGTAAATTTTCATTATTTTTTCTAATTTTTTTTATGTTGTTAAACCAGGAATATTTGAGTAAATAAAACGTCGTTAGGTTCGTATTGGTGGCGATCAAGACAAATCTATCGACGTTAGTTTAGTTTATTTAAATCGGTTCATCTATCTATGGGTAACGAGGTCAAAATGAAACGAATACACATACGGGTATACAAAATACATGATCTACATGATAAAAATACTTCTGCTATGAGCGTTGTGACAGTTTTAGCTTAAAGCTGTCTTTGTTAGTTTGGGATAGAATGTAAGATTTAGTTAAAATACGTAAATAACTTAACCCGTGTTGTGCAATATGCTGCAGAACAAAAGACTTCCCTTTTATTAAGAAATTCAACACTACAGACCTAAATAAGTATCGAGTTATCAATAAAATATACATGCAAAACAATGCATAAAGAACAATGCATGGTCGATCGTTACACCTCCCTAAAAAATCCACGAACTTTACGATAACGATAACGTGGTACCTACACAAATTTAAAGTAAAAGGCAGGTAATATAATCAAAATGCCCAACAGAGTGCGGTGTCCGAAACTTGTCCGCAATCTTTTTTTTTTCATATCTGTTAGTGCCGGCAAGCCTGCAACTAGTATAGTTTTGACCGATACCTTAACGAAGTCTGCGGATAGCAATCTAACGCAATCAGCTCGTGGATCGGATATCACAATTTTTTGACAAACTCTGATACAAAAATCGGTATTTTCTCTTAGCTTCGTGGCCTGCAAACTGGATTGATTCACAAAAAGTCTCATCACCGGCCAAACATTTTCCAAATAATCGAATTTACCGCGGTAGTGGTTTCAATATGAAACTGCACACCGGGGCTTTGTTCAGATAGCCAAATACAGTCAACAACGAAAATCACGTAATATGCCTAATTATGGAAAGGTCGGTGATAAATTATTACGGGTTGCACACACATAGCTAGGTCCGAATCTGATGGATTTTATTATTCAACTAGCTTTCGCCAGCGGCTTCTAATTCGGGGTAACACAGTTCCTCTTTCCTGATTTGCAGGTACCTGCTACCTGTAGTTGTGTAATGTAAAGCTAAGTTTTCCCTTTTCGTACCTCTTTCTCCCTCATTTCTTACTTAAAAAGAAGTTATCTTAAGTCCAACACATTAAACATACATTACAACATTTACATTTACAATACCACCGGATGCCGACCTATCCTCGTCGTGTGGTCGGGGCATATCTGACGGACAGGGCCGTCATATACCCCGGTCGCTCTGGAGAGTGGAACCGGCGAGAGATGTCGTGCGGTGTCCCACAGGGATCGGTCTTGGGGCCGCTCCTGTGGGACATCGGGTACGACTGGTTGCTGCGCGCCGACCTCCCCAGCGGCGTCAGTGTAGTTTGTTACGCTGACGACACACTCGTCCTGGCTCAGGGGGGGTCGCACCAGGCGGCGGCCGACAATGTGACACGCGGGGTTGCGATAGTCGCGGAGAGGATCCGGCTACTGGGTCTCGAGGTGGTCTTGCACAAATCCGAGGCCATGGTCTTTCATGGCCGCGGAAACACGCCACCGTCGGGATCCCAGTTGACGGTAGGAGGGGTTCGCATCGGCGTCGGGTCGACGATGAAGTACCTGGGAATCGTCCTCGACAGCCGGTGGAACTTCGTCGAACACTTCCGACGTTTGGCTCCCAAGCTCGAGCGGACGGGGGCTGCTTTCAAGCGGCTCCTGCCCAATCTGAAGGGGCCAAACGCCTCCTGCCGTAAGCTCTATGCCGGAGTTGTGCGGTCCATGGCCCTTTACGGGGCCCCGGTATGGGCGCGTTCTTTAGGGCGGCGCGCCGCCCACTACCTGAACGCGCCCCAAAAGGTGGTGGCCATACGGCTTATCCGGAGCTACCGCACGATCTCCGGCGAGGCAGCAAGCCTCCTTGCCGGACTGCAACCGTGGGATCTGGAGGCGATAGTCCTCGCGCGCCTGTTTAAGTGGCGCGCGGAGGCACTACACCGGGGGGAAAACCCGCTGCCGCGGCAAGTTGCCGCTCGGCGGGCAGACCTCCGGTGCGATCTCATGGTGGCATGGAGAGAGCGACTGTCGCAACCCCGTGCAGGGCACGCCACAATAGTGGCGGTAAGTCCCCTCTTTGAGGAGTGGCTGGAGAGGCGTCATGGCGTCCTAACCTACCGCCTGACGCAGGTCCTCACCGGACACGGAAGTTTCGGGAGGTTCCTGCACATCATCGGGCGGGAGGAAGCGACCGGATGTCACCATTGTGACGATCGCCCGGAGGACACGGTGGAGCACACAGTGGCGATCTGCCCAGCGTGGGCGGAGCACCGCCGTGCCCTCGTAGAGGCGATCGGCGGTGGCGATCTCTCGCGTCCGGCCCTGGTTCAGGCCATGGTCCGGAGCGAGAGGGAATGGAAAGCGGTCACCACCTTCTGCGAAGCAGTAATGCTAGCGAAGGAGGTGGCCGGGCGTTTAAGGGAGAGAACATCTGCCCAACCCAGCCGCCGCGGGAGACGCCCATAGCGCCGGGCGCCGCGAGACGACTTCCAGCCACCGTAGATACGGGCCTGTGGGCGGTGAGCAATGGGTAGTTCACCGTCCGTCCGTCGATTGACGACAGGCCGTGTCGACGGCGCGTTCGTGTTTCACGCGCGCCTCAAAGAGAGTCAGCAAAGCAGAGGGGCTTGCCAGAGCCTCTGCCTGCCGGGGTTGCGGGTTGTTCGAAAGAGATACCGCGGCCTAGGAACGTGGCAAAAGAAGAAACATGGGTGGGTTTTAGTCAGTACAAGTCTGACATGCCCTCCCGCTCCGCCCAGAGCGGGGGAAGTCATTGGATGATTTCCCACCCGAAAAAAAAAAAAAGGCAGAGAATTTTGACTATTATTAATATTAATACTGGTGCTAGCGTTTAAAGTTCCAAACATCAATAATACGCTACCTTTTTGCATCAATGGTGTTGGCAACAAAGGTTTCCTTGTCAACGTAAATAGCACTACATTTCTTTTCTGCATTTTCATGATAATTAACCCAAATGTTCACTAAAACACTATCGACAGCAGGACATCTCATAAATGTTACGTAGCGAAATGCTTTTAAACCTTGTACTTCAGCGCAAGGTTTAAAATCGCTTGGCATTTCAGGTTTTGTCACTTATGGTACAGTGGAGTGGAATTAGACAAAAACGTGGAATGAATTAGTGGTGTGTGGTGATCAGATTTTCATAGAACTTTTCATTGAGTTCCTACAGATGTGGAATGAAATTTAAAAAGCCCCGATATTTTTATTTTTCCTTTTGGTTATTTCTGAAATTACGAATTTCATGAATAAGATTTAATTTTTCGCTGGTAACTGGTATTCCTTCTACAGATAACTGGGCATTTAAATGTTCAAGAAAATTTGTGTTAAGTAAAAGGACCAAAAATGTTCTCAAATAACAAAAATCGTCCTTAGAAAAGCTAAAGATAGCCATTATTCACATATTTTCTGTAACGACCATCATAAATATATATACTAGCCGTGTCCAGCGATTTCACCCGCAGGTCAGCTAAAATAAAAAAAATGATAACGACCGATTCTCAGACGTACCGAATATACATTTAAAAAACAACATAAAATCGGTCAAGGCGTGGTGTCTCAGGAATATGGGAACTAAAACTGTGACATGAGAATCCTTTCTACTAATATTAGAAATGCGAATGTTTGTGAGGCTGGATGGATTTGATACGTTTGTTACTCTTTCACGTCATAACGGCTGAACGGATCTTAATTAAATTTGGCAGAGATGTAGATTATAGTCTGCAATAACACAATAGGATACTCTTTTTTGGATCGTCACGCGCACCTTTCTTTATATTTTTTATAAAAAAATTAAAAGTAATTTGGCGATAATTAGGGTCAAAGAGTAAAACGGGGCCCTATCACTATGACTCCGCTATAGATCCGTCTGTCACCAGGCTGTCTCATAAACCGTGATAGTTAAACGGTTGAAATGTTCACAGATGATATATTTCGGTTGCCGCTATAACATCAAATACTAAAAAAACATAATAAAAGAAATATTTAAGGGGGCTCTCATATAACAACAATGACTATTTGCCGTTATTACAGATGATACGAAATCCTACGTGCGCGGGTCCGACTCGCACTTGGCCGATTTTATTCTTCATTAGCGGAAATCGAAAGTTAGTTCCATCTTTGAATATTTTTGGCACTCATTTAGTAACCCTGTAGCGTCAGCGTGATTTTCGAAGTGGAACTTTGACGTGACTCAGAGTTCATTAAAAAGTGCATTTGAAATATCGGTCCAACGAAATCCAATCCAATAAAAACGGGAAAATATCCAGTGGCATTTGGATAGATGCCTACAAAGTTGTTACGGGTCGGAGAGCAAAAATATGTGAATTCCGTGACTCTCGATCCGGGAGTAGTTTGAGACTTATGAACACACTTTTATGAGTTTCAGCTGTTACTTTTAAAAGTGGATTTGCGGACTCAGCGCCATATTACAAAACAATCATAGCTTATTGTAATTGATTAACTCGATTTTTTACCTCGATTTTTTACCTCAAAAAGAATAAACAGAACCCTTATTGGATCACTTTGCTGTCCTTCTGCCTGTCTGTCTGTCTGTGGGTCATGACCTACCTACTTAAACATATACTGCCTTTAGCTTATTTTTTAATTTTTGCTCGCCGTAAGATCCATCCTTGGGTATCAACGAATATAAAAAAAAAATAGCGAAATGGTACTAGCCGTTCACGCGTGATGTCGTGACCAAGGGAAACAGGGATTCATTTTTATATATATAGATATAAACTAACGGTACTTTCGTAAAAGTTCTAAAGAACTCACTTGTCAGGCTGCAGGCACATGTAAGCCGACTCTCCGATGTGGTCCACAGGCCGATCCGACACGTAATAAATGTCACTCAGTCGTTTTTCAGTCTCCACGGCTATCGACACGTTTTTATTCGGTCCTGTTTCACCGACGTACACTACTCTGTAAAAAAATAATTGACTACAGCGCTTGTGCTAAAAAATAACCAATGATCTGTTTTTGAAGAAAGATTTCGTAATCTCACACAATTATTTGATAAAACGCATAAATCATTCGAGTACATTCATTTAAATTTATGACGTTGCAGTCAATATAGACATTATAAATCCACGGGTGTGTTTTCTGTTTTTTGTAATAGATAATACGTTACGTATACATAAGTTTTTATGTAAGTATTCAATAAAAACTTCTGTAACAAACCAACGAATGAAGACAATCCCATGGTTAGTAATCCATATGTTTTTATGCTACCAGGGCATTAGCGTAAAAGAAACTTCCGGGAACCCATTTGCGCAAAAAGACATTTGCACGCATGGGCTTTTGTGTGCACAGCCTCTTCCGCGACAGACTTTCCTGAAAGACATTTCCGCGACTGGACACTTGTGGCCTTAATGAAGCGTGGAATGAGTTATAATTGTCTATGGCAAATCGCAGACAGACTGGAAGGAAATGCTAAGCAGATTGGTAGTTTTTATTCTAAAATATGAGTGTCATTAACTGTCTGAGGATGTTTTTGTCTAAAATTACGGTTTTTCCTTCGTAGGTGTCATATTATATGGTGAAAACATACAAATGTTTTCTGAGATCGGTCATAACTTTCTATTCCTAAATATTTATCTTTGATAAATCGGTTCCTCACTTATCAAAATATACTATTTTCGTTAAAGCATGGTAGGGAGGACATTCGATGAAAATATAATGTTTAATAGTGCTTCATAATAATCCATCCCGTCACTAATCATGTCTGTGGCTATATAGGCCATACAAATATTTGTTCCGTGCGGGAATCGAACCAGCGACACCTAGCGCAGCAATGGATCAGTCACTGCGCCAACGGTGTCGTATTAGGTTTTTCCATTATAATTTCAGCCCGGAATTTGGCGGTAAGATACCCCCGTACCTCGGATATTTATTTATTTATTAAAACTTTATGCACAAGTAAAAACTGTACAATGGTGGACTTAATGCCTTAGGCATTTTCTACCAGTCTACCTTAGGGCGATGCAGAGATAAAACACAGTAGGTGCGATAGCAGAAGTAAAGGATATTAGATAATAATTATTAAAAATATATATATACATATACGAATAACTATAAATACTTATATACATACATACAACAAAATTATATAAAGTAAAGAGACAACAACCACAACTTAATCGCGAGATGAATCTACCAGCTTCTCGCAAATGTATTCGCGAACTTTCCTTTTAAAAGTAAACGGACTGATATTCCTTTTAAAAGTGAACGGATATCATGTTAAGCTGTTGGTCCTGCGCCTGATCTCTCTCCAATCGTGTCCGTTTGCCCTCCCATCGTACTATAAGAGTGAGAGAACAGGGAGTGCACCTTGAGTACTATAATATTGTCCGCGCAGATGGATTATCTCCACTCAGGTTAGCCCCCGTGGCCAAAAATCAGGGAGCTATATAATGTTCGGGAAAAGTTAAAAATTAGTCACTGGCAAAGACCGTTTGTTTTTGTTAGCAAAAGCGTTTTTCGTGCTCGAAGTTGAAGCCAACTTGAAGCATCCCCAGTGACAGTGGTCAATTACAGTTACTACAAAACCTACCCGCGTAATAAACAGTATCCCGTACCGAACACAGTAAACTCAATATATATTTTTAATAAGAACTAACTGTACCCGTTACGTTAGATACGTTGCAATGATTTTTTTCTACCCTAACAACCTAAACTATACAAAAACCTATTAAGCCTTTTATTTTTTCTAAAAAATAAAACCATCCTTGAAATTCAACGAAAATTAAAAAAAAAAATTGGTAAAATTAGTCCTGGTCTTGTTGAGTTATGCGCTTACCAACACACTGCGATTCATTTTATATTATAGATTGAAAAATAAAATGATATCCTTATCTGTTCGTATTTGAATAAAAACTATTGTCACATCACACGCGATTCCCATTATATTCGTTTGTATTTTGGCCATTTATGGTTCTGAGGAAAGATTTATTTACGATTTAAACATTCACATCCATGTTTTGTTTGCATAGCGTTTTGTAAATATGAACATGTTTTTATGAATTTTTCCGATACTATATACAAAAGTCGGTGCTCTTTTTATTATTTCGTTTCAGATATGTAGTGTTTGTTCTGAAATATTTACAAACGTTCACTACGTGGGGAAATAGTAATTAAAAGAACCGTTTTATTTGCTTTATTTTATGTACCTTGCCGATGTTCAGCAATTTATAACAGAAGCTCTAAGGCCGCTTGTACGTCCACACACGATATTTGCCGTAAAAAAATACGGTTGCGTCGCCGAACTTATGTGGGTATTTTTTTGCGGATAGGAAATCGTCAAATAAGTTTCCCCGCTCTGGGCGAAGCGGGAAGCACGAGAGAAGTTACTAATCAGACTTGCATTGACTAAAACCCACGCATCTTTTGGCCTTTATGTTCCGGGGCGACGGTATCTCTTTCAAACAGCCCGCAGCCCCAGCAGGCGGTGGCCCTATCAGTATCGGCTTTGCTGACACTTATGTGGGTTCAGTCATCAAATCGTCAGTATTGTTTGGATCTCTGTGGGTGATTGTGATTGACTCGACGGCATTTTTCTGTTTGTTCGCTTTATTTTTATATAACACAAACACTTGTTTATACAAACTTATATATAGTGCGATAACCCCATACGCAAAATACGCGCCTTAGACGTGGAGTTGCGGACACCAGCCCGTTATACAATACAATAGTGCGATAACCACATAACGATCTTTCTAAGTTTCCTAACACAAAATCAATGCTGCCGTTAAACTCTGTGTTAATTAATAAATCCGCTTTAGAAACATCGTATACATCGTATTTGCGTTAACTTAATTTCAACTCAAATACCCGGAACTACGAGTAAAATTCGCTTGCTGGTTTCGCCTTCCATTGATTTGAATCGCTGATTATAGTGTTAGAACTCTAACTTTAACAAACACTTGAGTATTGATGTCTGAGTAACACGTGAGACCTAAGGGCCCAGCACGAGTCCGTCGTGTAAACGATTGATAGATACGTCGTACGTAAAATTAAAAATACCCACTTCACCAATAATATTTCCATAGTTTTAAAAAATTATTCACATTTATTGCTGACTAGCTTCTGCCAGCGACTTCGTCCGCGTGGCATAGTTACTTTGGGCTAACGCTAACTTTAACCCGCGTGATGATTTAAAAAAATATCTTTCACTCATCTTTTCTTCCCTCTTTCCCCCCCTCATAAAGAAATTTCTAAAAAAATATTAAACTATGTCCGCGTCCAGGGTCCCAACTATCTCTGTACTTACCAAAATTTATCAAAATCGCTTGGGCCGTATCGTGAAGACGTAACAAACTCTCTTTCGCTTTAATCATATTTGTAACGATACTAATTGTCCTTGTTGTAAAAAAAATACTACAGATATCTTATTAACAGATAAACCTATTTGTTGGTAATGTTTGCTGAAAACTTTACATTCCATAAAAGCAAATAATTAATTTTAAACTTAGTACATTTTTAATATTACGTTAATTTATATATTAACCAAATCTATAATCTATATTAATTTAGTGTAAAGAACTAACTAAAATATGTAAAAATCCTAAATAGTGGAAACAATTATCAGTGCCCAGGGGGCTGGCAGCATTGCCACGTTACCATAAAAAAAAAAAAAAATTCAGTTAATTTTCATTAATTAAATTTATCACTTAAGTAACATCATATTTTTATTTTCGATCAAATCTTCTATCGAGCAAGAGGCTTTCTGAGTAAACCTTAGCAAAACTTAAATGCTGGCTTGCATTTAAGTTTCGCTTTAAAGTTTGATCTTGTCGTAACCGAAATAATACAGGATAATTATAATTTAGATTAAAAAACTGATGCTCGTTTGAATACTCGTTCTAAAACCTTCGCAGTCATTTAAATATGAACCCTAACACTTTTTAAATAAAAATCGAAATCGAAGATGTTCATCAAACTGAGTCAACGTAAAATTATGATTTTTATTTCAGGTTTTCTACCATCGTAACGCCTTTTATTTTAGGCAGGGTATATTGCCACTTCGTAAACTGGTAGTTCTGTACCTCTTAAATTGAAAACTTACATACATGTATCATTATATTCGATTCGATCGATTGATGATCAATGTGCATGATTCTTTAGGCGCTAGTATTTAATCCGAACTAATATCTACTACTAGCTGTTCCCCACGGTTTCACCCGCGCTGCACAGCACCTGTTGGTCGTAGCGTGATGTTATATAGCCTATAGCCTTCGTCAAGAAATGGACTATCCAACACTAAAAGAATTTTCCAATTCCAACCAGTAGTCCCTGAGATTAGCGCGTTCAAACAAACAAACTCTTCAGCTTTATAATATTAGTATAGATTATACAATGTTATTATCATACATATTTACCTAAATGTTTATTAACAGCATCCTATTAAAAATGCCAAAAACAAAAACGTGCTACAGTGGAATGACCGAAAATAATATTGATTGTTTTCGAGATTAAGGCAAAAGCATAGATGCACAAGGGTGGCAGTGGACGCCAATAGCTGCCCACCCCCTGCTTTTTTTTTAAAGTTTAGACCTGAACCACGTTAAAGTTTTAAAATCGATAGGAGCACGCAGGTCAAAATTGATTTCCAATGGTCATGCAAGCGGTTCGAAATGTAACAAAGGGCTACGTCAATCACCCAAGAGTGAAATTAAATTTTAAAGGAAGCAATTTCATTTCGAAGTTTCAAATAACCTTTTCAACCAGTTGGTGATTTTTTAACCATAAGTCTATTTTCGTTACTTCTTTTTTGTAAGTAGTATTTAGTAAGGAGTGTAAAAGTGGGTAATACGAAACAAAAGAATGATTTATTCGGTTCATACGAACAAAAAACCGCAATTTCAAGCTGCAATTTCACAATTTTCTTAAAATCTTAATGTGTGTTTGGACAAACTCAGATTTCAAGCAGATTCGTTAGTGTCTACATAACTTGGGCACACTAAACTTACTTTACGACTATCTTCATAAAGCGCTAGTTTGGAAACTAGAATATCGAAATACTACAATCGCAGGAGAACTAAAACTTAAGTCTCATTACAGAACTAGATCCAACTTAGGGCCAAGCTCAAATCTTCTTGTGACTTTTCGATTTTAAACCTTATTCCAACTAACTAATATACTATTTTCAATTTACAATCGGGTTTATTATATTAGATAGTTTTGTATTATGAACTTTAACATTACACAAATCCTTACTAATATTATAAAAGCGAAAGTGAGTTTGTTTGTTTGTTACCTCTTCACGCTTTAATGGCTAAACCGATTGTGATGAATTTTGGTACATAGATCGTTGGGAACCCGGAGACGGACATAGGTTAATAATTATTTGGAAAAAGTGGGATGTGAGGGAGAAAGAGGGAAGAAAAGGGAAAACTTAGCTTTGCTATTACAAATCAATAAGGCGCAAGGTGAACTGTATTACCCCAAATTTAACGCGGGCGAAGCCGCGGGCGTAAGCTAGTAAATTATACAGGGAATACCAACCCTTCACGATCGTCAACAATGCATTTTTCATCAAACTAAGTAATTCTAGACAAACAAAATTGCTGGGAAACGACTCTTTTGGAGTGAATAATTATGTTTTACGGCAAAACTGAATGTTACGCCCTTGTGCTGGTGGATGCATTGTATAATACGAGGGCGAGGAGTAATTTAAAGTTATATTAAATCATTTAAAATATGGGATAAAGTTGGATCTTTTACTCCCAATATCTCCGTAACTACTAACTTCCCAAGTATGGTTTAGAAAGAAATAATGATAGTTATGATCGGGAGAAAACGTGCCTTTAAACTTCTTTAAAGGTGTTTTTACGTTAATTAATAGGTACCAAACATCCTCACAAATTTTCTCATTAATAATTTTATTAGGATATGGTTGTGGACAAAGAAAATTGCGCCGATAGCCTTGCCAATACATTGATCACTCCGAGAAATCACCGCGAAGAAATTGATTCATGTATTTTTTATAGAATTAAATAGAACAAGGTGAAAACAAAAGAACGGAGAGAGGCCACACCTAGCAGTGATTGTCTCGTGGCTAGAGATAACGTCTTAGACGAGTGTCTTCGTACTCCTATTCCTACATATGCTGGGCTATCACCAACAAGATTGGCATGGCTTTGTATGTGCTTGGAATTCAGCTGAAGGCATATTGCATTGTAAGCTTATACGCAGACAGCTCTTTGTTGTCATGTGGTAGAGATATCTTTGTCACAGTATACCTATTCTAGAAACAAATGTATATCAATCTGGCTTTTTAAATAGAAAGCTGACTAGCTTACTGATCGATTGCTACATCCAAAGTTGTGTCCTGTGTAATTGAACTTAAATATCGTTCACAGACTAAGCGTACCAAATTGTACCGTCGTATTCGTCTTTCTAAATAACTTGCAATTTTTATCCAGAACGGAGTCTCCAGGTCCCCTGGCAATCAAAAGTATATTTGGCTTACAGTACAAATAATAATCGAAACGAATCAAAAGCTAGAGACGGTTGCAAGGAAACTGCAATGCCGCTCTGAGGCACATAATATGGCGTGGAAACATTTCAGATCGGTCACTCAGGATCTAATGTTTTCAATCTCTCACCACAATGGCTTACAATTTGATGGTAAATGCATTTAATTTCCATTCGTGTTCTTATTTTAACATGTCTATTATTTGCACACATTTTAAATTCTTATCGCTAGTATACCCTACCCTTAAGCCTTATCAAGAGTACGTGGTGTAAACATAAATTATACATGTCGATTTTTTTTTTTCGAAAATACAATTACAAATACATTATTGTCCAATGTGGAGGAATGCTTATTATTTAAAAATATTCTTATTTTTTATCGAACAAAATTATTAAAAATATAAACAAACAAATTACAAAACTAAAACTTATTAGGTTTTCTAACAGCAAACCTTACTAAAATTTAAAATTTGCAAATGAGGATGTGGTTATACATTAGGTACACTTAAAATTTACGGTACTTTTTACGGTTATGCGCTGCGCAAACGTGGTCACTTTTGTGACTTGTGTCTTATACAAGTCACCAACTAAAGTTACCAGTCACCATAGATAACAAACGGCGACTGTCTGATCCCCACCACCGGACTGATTGGTAACAAAAAGAATCGCCTTTTGCGTTACCGACACGGCAGACGCCATCTCGTATCGTACCTTGTTTTCGACACAAGAATAAAAGTACCCACTGTTTGCGGAGCGCCTTAGACCGCGTGCTCGGCCCAGGACCTTGTACACATTCACATGCACTGAAAAGCATACGCCTTTTATAGTGAAAAAGCTTTTGCACACGGCTTCGCTCGCGTTAATATCGGGGTAATACGGTTCCCCTTTCCTGATTTGCAGGTACCTGGTACCTATATTTTTTGCCCTTGCACCTGATTTATTGTCATAGCAAAGCTGAGTTTTCCCTTTTTTTCCTTCTTTCTCACTAATTTCGCAGTTTAATTTAAAAAAAATTGCCTGTTTCCGTCTCTAGGGTTCAAACTATCTCTGTACCAAAATTAATCAATATCGGTTAAGCCATTTAGTCGTGAGGAGGTAACAAATAAACTCACTTTCGGTTTTATAATAAGTATTAGTAAAGTAAAGTAAGGATGTAAAAATGCAATGTACTCGTAAGAATTGGAAGGAATCTTGGAAAATTTTGCGATTCTTTCAAAGTGCTGGTATATTTTTATCTGGCAACAATATTCGGATAAAATTCTCGAGTCGGAGTTTCGATTCGCCAGAACACTGAAATTTCAGTTGACGCCCTGAAATACCGAAATATATAGACGATATATTCTACCTACCTGTAATTGCTTACCAGAACATGATGGAAAATATTACTTTGCAACACAAACTCTGCACAAATATACACGATAAACATGTACATCGTGCTTGATAGTGTTACAAGATAGTTATCTTCGCACAAATGTGAAAACCTTTATTATTTAGCAACCCTTAATCCTGACTGTGTTATAAAACCGAAAGTGAGTTTGTTTGTTTTTTTGTTACGTCTTTGTACAGAGAATTTTGGTACAGAGATAGTTGGGACCCTGGAGACGGACATAGACTAACATTTTTTTTTAAAAGTGTGAAATAAGGAATAAAGAGGGAAGAAAGGGGAAAACTTAACTTTGCTATTTCAATAAATAAGGCGCCAGGGAAAAAGCTACAGGTAGCAGGTACCTGCAAATCAGGAAAGGGGACCTGTGTTACCCTGAATTTAACGCGAGCGAAGCCGCGGGCAAAAGCTAGTCGTTGATATAATTATAGACGGCAAACCCACGTGTAACCTTATCAAAAATTCTCGTAAACCAGTAACAGAATATGACATGACGCGAAAGTGCACGTGTTTTTAAAATTTCAATCAGCAATGGACTTTAAAAATTAATAAGGCACTGATGAACTTTATGACTGTATTTCGATAAAAATTAAAATTCAATCTCGCTTGGAATTTCATCTGTATCGTGAGAGGAAATGTTGTCATTGCGTTCGAGGCGGCCAGGCGAGATCCTTAAAGAGTCAAGAACAGCAGTGCCAAATTCTCACGTGAATTAATCGACGTTTTTCAATATACTTCAGAGAAATTTAATAACAGAACAAAAGTACTTTTGTCATTTACCAATTTTTTTTTTTAATTTTGCGCCACACTAGGAATTTCTCCTGTATCGTGGGTGCGTTTACAAACATTTAAACTCACATACACAAACAGCCAGACCCGAAACAACTATCTGCAGGTCATACAAATATTTGTTCCGTGCGGGAATCGAACCCGCGACACGCAGCGCAGCAGTCGATCGCTCAGCCACTGCGCCAACCGTGCCGTCAATATGAAACAATGATTTATATTTTTCGCTAAAACGTCTAATGTATAAATAAAGAAATTCAAATATTTTTTTCTATTTAGAAGTCAATAAATGTGAAACGGGAAGTTTTAAAATTCACGTATTTAGGTACTTTAGGCACAACTTTTACACAAGGGCCTTTTCGCACTCATAATATAACCTACATATTTCTCTTAATCTAAGTGTGTGCAATAAATATATTTTAAAGAGATTACGTCAGCGTTTTCGAAAGTTTTTTTTATATTTTTCCTTTTAATTAGGAACATTTACGAAACAAAACTTGTATAAAAATAAATAATATTTGTGTGATGATTGCGAGGAGGTATTTGTGTGTGATAAGGGCAAGAATGTGATTTGTGTATAAGTTACCTACTTGAGTTGTAATAAAATGATTAGATATTTGCATAAGTTAGCCGTGCGATAAACGTCTTGCTATTTGAAAAAGCCGAATATAAATAAATAAATAAATATCTTGGGACAACTCACACACGGCTATCTGATCCCAAGCTAAGCAGAGTTTGTGTTATGGTAACCAGACAACTCATATACATACTTATATAATTTATAAATACATACATATTATAGATAAATCACACCCAGACACAGAACAAACAATCATGCTCATCACACAAAGTTTGTCCTGGGTGGGAATCGAACCCACGACCTCTGGCTCAGCAGTCAGGGCCACTAACCACTAGACCAACAGGCCCGTCAAATATGGCTTCTTCCTCTTGCTAATTCGTAGAGCAGTCCGAAATCGATCAGGTCTCACAATCTCATGCCTTTAATTCCCTCTAAGAAGTTCAAAGGATATGACGTTTATGTGTAGCTCTTTATTCAATTGGGGATCTGAATAGGTACTTACTTTAGCTTCGGTTTGCCAGTCAGAGACTTCACGAAGGGGTTGGGGTCCATAAAGTACAACCCTATCTGATCGTCTGAATTTTGCCCAACCACGACCGGCATGAACTGAAAATTAACGAGTACCAATCAATATTGAGGTTTCAGGTTTATTAACGAATTCTCGGTTGTTAAAATGGATAAAATATCGATAAACGAACGAACTCAATATATTTGAAATCTGCGCAGTTGACATTTAAATCCCAATAACGAGTTAATTTTACTACTAAATCAGAATGCTAATGATATAACTCTTCCTTATGGCTTTGCTGTAGCCGGGTTAAATTTGACAGAACTTAATGCTATCGCTAAAATTCAATCGATTGCAGTTTGCAGAAAACAATGACGGCACCGTCTCACGACGATTGTCGTAGGTAATAGGTGTTAAAGGCTATGATGACCAAATATGATGAAGACAAGAAATAAACACATTAACTAAACACACAGTAGTTAAACATACGTATGAAGTCTGCCTCACACACAGCTGGTTAATGCTATTTGCTTTGATTTTACCAACCAAAAATTTACAATATTATTTATTTAAAGTACTTTCTCAAGTTATTATGCCTTGCGAATAGGGCTGTAGCTTTCCCTGTCGTTTCTTGATATCCAAATGTGCCTATAATGGTCTAATTTTAATTAAACCACTTTATCCAGATGGGATATCATCAAATGACTTCCCCCGTTCTGGGAGAAGTGGGGGGAAGTGTCAGACTTGTACTGACTAAAACCCACCCATGTTCCTTTTATTGCCCTTTACGTTAATTAATTTTTGTCAATAAGCGAACTTTTTATTAATAAAGTCAAAGACAATTTTTAAAGGTCGGATTTACCAGATGCAGTATTTTACATGGAGTGACTGCCAATAAGACGTCCTAAACCTAGGAAGTAGGCACTGTGTAATACCTCTTAGTATGACAGGTTGTCAGGTTTTTGAGCTACTGACTACCTGTAACGATTGTCGAAGATGTACAAATGTCAGCCGGGACCAACTGCTGAACGCGCTTTCCGTGACGCAAGGGAAACTCGGTAAGTAATGATGGCAACACAGGCCGCGACCACGTCAGAGCTTAACCTTGAAGATTCACCCTTGCAGCTGTTATACAGCCACCAGCTAACTTCCCATTTGATTACAAAAATGATAATTATGTACAGAAAAAATTGGATAAGATGATTATGATTCATAGATCAAGTTTGTATATTCAGGAACATACTCAACCCTAATATACAATATACCGCAGATATAACAGCATACGGATGTGTAGCTAACCACAAGTTTACAACTACTCACACACTAACTGTACCAAGCGATAATAATGTTAATATGCTTAATACGATGCAATATGCGTCTCGATATTGCTTCCAGCCGCACACGTAATATTATTGGAGTAGCGCTCAACTACTAGAATTGCGTTCTGATAATACTAATCTTGCATGATATGAAAATAGAATAAGAATATTGTAGTTGAGAAATATTATTTAGTTGTATGTTTAGCCTACATCATAAGGTATATATCTATATGATAAGCCTTTGCAAAACTTATGCTAAGATTTTATGCATAATATAAAATTACATTATAAATATTTACCTTAGATTATAAATGTCTATTTGATAAATGATGTTCATTTTGCAAGTAGGTTTTTACAAACAATTTTACAGGTCTTTTTTATTAAACTATATGAGGCCGGTGTTTCGTACTCAACTATTCTGAGAAGAAACAGCCGAAACAAACTCGGAGGTCAAACTCTCTTTTAAGGTCCAGATAAAATTCATGGTCAACTTATATGAGGACTATGTAGATTAGTGTCTGAGATTTAAGAAAGCACTACACAGATTGAGTTGACCTGTCCAGTCAGTCATTTGTCGGTTATCTTGTAGCTCGACTCAAGGAGCTCAATGACACGACGAACAATACCAAAAAAAGACATTTGTGTAAGTAGGATATTATTAGGGTGATATAGTTTTCATATTATCTAAGTAATTTAAATTTCAAGAAAGCCGAACACGAAGTTTTTCTTTTTTAAAGTGGAGTGAGGCAAACACAGAGCTTGGTGGGGTGGCACCTGAGCCAACGGAGTGATTACCAGACCTACAATCTCATATTGAAGAGCGTCCTAAATTAAGGAATATTCCGCAAGTTGCTTTGTTTCGACTTAGCATATTTATCATAGATAAACTTGGTTTTACATGAAAATCTATAGTTTTCTTTCTAATAAACATCAGTCTTATAAAATGTAGATTAAGCATTTTTTATTGGAATTTTCTTAATTCTTTATAAGCATTATATTCTCCTGTTTAATTTTTTTTCTTGGTATGAGTATCTCCCAATTGTAATGGGATATAGGTAACTATAAGTACTATAACAGAAATAAATGAAAGGACATTTCTGGAGATCACAAATGATAAACACTGCAACTGGAAAGGTCACGTCAGTAAAGTATGCAAATGCAAATAAAATAAATAAATTCGTGTATGTTCTATACGAACTCTCTAACGGCCGTTTTCAATAACCTATCTCCGGTTACGGATAGATCGCTATCTCCAGTTAACAGTAAGATCCTATCTATCCATAGTTCGCGTTTCACAATCAAGGATAAGTGCTATCTAACTGTCATTAACGAGAGATAGATTGTTCCCTCTTGAAACGTTTAGTTCATTGCTGCACTAATGTATAATGCCAAAAACTAATATTATATTATTTATTTATTTGTAACATAAGTACTTAGTATGTATATTTTTTTGCAGATTTTAACATGAATGAACCTTAAATTGTAGTTTTTTATTGTTTACCAAATTCAATCATTTAATAAAACGTTTTGAGATTAACAGATTTGACATATCGATACACCGACGCAACCCACGCTTATTGTCGTGTTTATGTTTATATTTCCTAATCAATATCATAAAAGTGAATCAAAATGAATCCAGTAAGTATTTATGTAGGTGATAATTTAAACATTCCATAATGCGTTCAAGCTTTTAAAGTTTTATTGTATTACAGTCAAGTAAAGCAGTGCTAATGACCAAAGATGAGACGATGTTTTTCATACAACTTGTGGCTGCAAGTACAGTCTTATATAACAAGGCTACGAATGCCACCAATAATAAAATGAAGGAACGGGCTTGGCGAACTTAATTTAATAATTTGAAATAATTCCATATCGCTATCATCACTGCTAAAATATTCCATTATTATGTATTTATTAGAAAGCTACTTATTTTCGAACTGCTATCTATCCGCGTAACCGGCCGATATTGACAGATACACAATTGACGTAACCACAGTAACCTACATCTATGGGGCAGTAACTTGAAACCAATATTGAAATGTAAGTAACAGCAATTAGTATGTAAGTTTCTATCTCTAGTAGACTATCCGACCTCCCAACGATAGATGGACAACTTCGTTAGGAAATGCTATCTGCCGGTAGGATATTGAATAGTAAGTAAACGTAAAAGGACAGATTTGCCTATCTGTAGTAACGAGAACTAAGGATAGGTAGGTTATTGAAAACGGCCGTAAGACATCAGCATTAAAAACCGTATTATCTGCGTATTATGGCTACGTTGATTCTGTGTTAACATAATAATTATGATCTTATTATCTGGGGTTACTCAACAGAAAGCTAGAGAGTATGCATCACACAAAAAAAAGCATCCGCTCCATGGCGGGTATACGCCTATGAGAATCGTGCAAACCCTTTTAAAAAAAAAAATAAGTTATTAACACTTCCAAATCTATATATCTTTGAATGCGCTTAATTTGTTAAAATCCACCCGGAGTTATTTAATAAATCACAAGAAATATTTCCAAAAAGTAGCAGCCACAAAAATAGACTACTTTTGCCCATTATTCCCAGGACGGCACTATTTATCGTAAAAATAGCTATGCAATGTGTGCTCGTATATTTAATGATATACCAGACTCTATAGAAATCTTACCAGTTAATAAATTTTTGAGGTATCTTAAATATTA
Organism: Ochropleura leucogaster; assembly: GCA_958449745.1. Taxonomy (NCBI): domain Eukaryota; kingdom Metazoa; phylum Arthropoda; class Insecta; order Lepidoptera; family Noctuidae; genus Ochropleura; species Ochropleura leucogaster. The sequence goes on from OY288200.1 coordinate 12,391,369, forward strand.
TGTCTATTGGAAAAGAATTTCTACTCAGTAAGTGACATATTTAATAACAGGTTGAAAAATATTTCTTATTTATCAAATAATTTATAAAATAATTATTAATAAAATAACCTCGATTGACATGTTTTAATTAATTTTATTAATATTGTATAATAAATAAATAAGATCCCGTGTGCATGTCACATTATTATGACTAAGTGTAATGGATCTGTAATTAATAATTATACCAACACTTACTGCCGATAAATTAATATAGATATGAATTTAAAAATTTTGCTAACGTTGAGCTAGAATTCATTAAAACTTACAGCTCAAACTACGAGTACGCTAACTGAAGCCCTATGAAACGCGTTCAATCGTTCACCTCGTAAATAATGGTACAGGGTATCAAAAACTTCTGACGGAGATTACTAGGAATCAAATCCCAGGTTTTTTTTATCGTTTTTGCCACAGGAAGATTGGTTTACATTCAGTTGAAATGAAAATCCGGACAGCGTTCATTTTTTGCATGTTTTTTATAATGTCCGCGCGGGTATTGCTGGTGTAAAAATATGTTTTAGTAGTAGTTTTGGTTTTGCTATAACCAATTATTTTTCAAACCCATCCAAAGGCCTTTGGTAAAAATGGACATCATATATTATATAGAACCCTTTTGGCCATTTTATAGTTAGGTAGCTCTTTTATTTATATTCCAAAAAGTGATTTAACAAACAAAATACCAAGTTTTGAAATTCTCCAATGTCCTCCCGTTGGAAGTATAGCAGCGTGATGTTACTTTTAAATTAGGATCACATGAAATGGAAAATATTTATCTAACCGAATACACATTAATCATTAATAACAAAGACAGTTTGAATCAGGCGAAAGTTGCGTCGGAAGACAAGCAATATTTGGTATAATGGTGATTGAATGACATTGGCGCCAAACACAGATTTAACTTTTTCAACTGAAAGCAGGGCAGGCATGCCTGGTGAATATATTCTTTAACCAGACTACGAACCAAGGTTCACTGAAAAAAAGGAGTTTCCATCGTCATCCTTTTCCCAACTATCTTGGGGCGGCTTCCAGTTCTACCGGATTCAGCTGACTACCAGTATTTTACATGGAGCGACTGCCTATATGACCTCTACAACCCATTAACAACTAGTTAATATGAAACACCTAAGATAACGAACTAAGATTCCTTGGTAAGACTGGTTATAAAACTTTCGAACCACAGACTACCTGCAACGACTGTCAGAGATCTACAAATGGAAACTCGGTATGTATCGGGTGGTAACCCATCCGCGGATCAACCTACGTAAACGTGGTTTAACTTCAAGATCGGCCCGAGCGGCAGTTTTTATTTAGCCACGAGTGACTTCAAGTGTATATCCATATTCTGTCTCTATTCCTATCTGTAAGGTATCTAATTCAATAAATTGAACCGAATCAATAAAGTTCGCCAAGAAGAAGTCTAAAGGAACACGAATAAGGATGTATTTACCATCCCTGCTATAGTCTTAAACTCTTGCGTTGCCACGTGTTTTTTCATGACCCTTCCGGCACAGTCCTGGGTGCAGGTGGCGGTGACAGACAACTGTTTGTGTGGCAGCGGCGTCATTAGGGCTGTGCCATGCTGCTCCACAGTAGCAATGCCTTCGCCACGGATGGCCACGTCAACTTGGCAGCCCAACGTGTTCATTATCACCAGGCCTGTTTGACGATGCCCCGGCACTTGGAGCGTAGATCGCTGAAAAACAATTTTAAGTATAAAAATCAATATGCAGTTCTTGAGAACTGCCAGAAATATTTTTATGTAAGCATTTTTTTGTCATTTTCAGATATCGATATTTTTCACCCAACGAAGATTAGCTAACTTGTTTAATTTGGCTTCGTGTACTTACATAATTTAATGGCTAGCTAAGCCATGCAAATATGCATATCTATTTAAAAACTCCAGCCGTGTAACTATTAATGAGTGGCACCGGAGTTGAATACACGGTACAGTCTAGTTACAAAATATCTACATTCGATTTTAGCTCCCGGCTTGTGTCGATTCAAGTCAACTCAAACAGAACCTGAGTCGAATTCGAAACAATCGAATAGACGATATTTCAACCGTGTTGTACGCTTAATTCAAGAAACAAACCTCTATCCCTATCTGCAAGATGCCAGCAGAAACGAACGCCAGAGATGCAAGCATGCCGCCAACGAACATCTTCTGTAACGGCGGCATATCCGGCAGCAGTGGCCACGCACCGCCGGGGCACACCGGAATCATCAATAGCACCATTGCGGGGTTCATGACCTGTAGCTGATCTGGCATCAGGGTGACACCGAACACTTCGCTGCGTAACCTTGAAGCTTGGAAGGTCCAGCGGGATCCCTGGAATCAAGGAGCTTTTAAGACGACTTTGGCATTGATAAATAACTGACTTTGTGTTGTACGATCTATGATATGATCCGCACCCCTCCGTCGGAGTCCGAAACAAAAGCCTAAATTGAAAAAGCCAACATCTTGAAGACAGGTGTAAAATATTTATAAAACCATTGGTATTGTGTTTATGGTTTCTATTTTGACATCATAGGAAACCGTAGTGTGTCAGTAACAATAAGTGTATACGTTAATGGCGTGTGATTGGATAGGCCCGTGTCAGCAGTCAGTTTCAGCAGTGATGAGGACGATGACTTTAAAAAAAAAGAAAAGAAAAACATCAAACCTGTTGATCGAAGAGCGACCAGAAAATAGGAACGGGTAGGTACAGATATAGGATGGAGAACACCACCTTCATATCTGCAATTAACTTGTCCCCGTATTTCTCGACGGCGTAGTCCAGCCAGTGTTCGCGCGGGGGGCCGTCTTTATTCGGGCAATACTTGATGCGCTTGATAATCGCATACTAGAATAAAATACAGGGTGTAAAAGATATAACCATATGATACCGTGCGTTAAGCACGTAATTCAAATTCGTTTTTTTTAAATACCTCATATATAATTTGGTGTTTCAGCTGATTTATACACCATGCTTAGAGCGGTTTCAGACTACCTTGGTGTGGTTCACCTATTTACGAGCTTTAGAATTTATAGAAAAATTGAACACGCCACAACTACATACAATTGAAACTTGAATGTGGCAGGTAATAGAATCAAAACCCTGGATGATTAAAAATATATTTTAAAATAGATTTAACTTTTTGTCAAGACGAGGTTTTACCATTTTTTTTAAGTTCTAGAGATTCATAAATACAAGAGAAAACCCATGAAAAATATTTTTATTAAAGTTTAACATAGACTAAAGGCTGTGTGACGATGAAAACATGATATAAATAAGTTGGCTTAATAAAACAAAATTGCTATTTCGGGGATGCGAATCCGACATGCACCCAACCAATAGCCGACTGAAAAACCGCTGAGTAAAACGACGCGATTTAAGAGGCCCTTAAGGTATCTTTAACCGGAAATCTACCACATCATATTTAATTTAAACAGAAAACCAGGTATAGCTTATAAACCTACAAAAAATTGTTTCGGGTCACGTTGTTTGTTTATCTGAGTTTAAATGTTTGTAAACGCACCCACGATACATGAGAAAGTCCTAGTGTGGGGAAAGTTCTATAATAAAAAAAAAATTGCATGAAGACCAACCGACAAAATAACATATGTATGTTAATAACATCAACTACATAATAATTATGGTCGTTCTAGACTTTGAAAACATCCAACCTATGTGCCCTATTAGTAAAGCAATAAAATAAACCGGTTATTTATTAGTAAAGCAATAAAGCTAAGTTGCTTTTAGATCACTAAGGGCACTAAGAAGCTGAGAAGCGAGTAGTCTGCGTAGTCTGTAATTAAATGTTTGTTTAGACGATCCCGAAGTTAGTAAATAATATCAAGTTCTCTCTTTTCACAGAAAAGCAGGTAAAAAAATATATCTATTTCAAAAATAGAATGTTTACAAAACGAAACAGTACTAACATCGACACATACGAAACAAACCCGCCTTTCTATCGGGATATCGATGTCGCAAGTAACTAATAGGAACTCCTACTCATAAAGGGTCCTCCTCATAGAGGGTCCTACTCAAAAAGGGCAAATGTAGCCATTTTATTTTGTAGATCTGTGCAAAGGCTTTTTTAAACACTAGGTCGTTACCAACGATCGCGCCTTCTGTCAGGGTAGTCAGACACAAGCGGCCTAACAGGCCACGGTCACAACCATAAAAGTACCTCCATTTCCCTGCGACAAAATTAAATTAGATATGGTGTCAAAAATTTTCGGTTGTTTTTTATATTCGGTCCCCTCAAAACCTTCCAGATATCGCATCACCAGACTGTACCACATTCCTACGGCGAATGTGTAGAAGCTACAATAGCTCTTACATGTGAGAGCATTTTTTAACAATATTTATTCCTTCTGAAGTCTTAATTTAGTTTAATGATCTGTTTCACACCTTTCTGATGCACGGTGTATACTGCGTTTTACTTTGCTAATTTTTGGGGACTCCAGACAGTTTAGAATTAATCCCCGATTTTAACAATGAGACGCGAGCGCGACTCTGTAACTCTAGGCAAGTGCAGATAAATCATTCACACACAACCACTTCGTAATAACATTTCTGCCATAACATTACATTATTTGGTAGTAGAGTGAATCGTCTGAATAGACCCTTCGCTTCTACAAAATAAGTAGTATTTTAACTGTAAACATAAAAAATTGAGTTCTAAGATTCCCCCCGAACAAACTTACATACATACATACATTGCAAGTTAAATAAAAGCTTGTAAAAAGGAAAAGAATGCAGATACCTGACACAAAGAAGTTTGTATTGGAACGAATGAGAGAGGTTTAATTAACAGAAGGAGAAAATATCGACATTCAGTTGGAAATCAAAGCTGGATTGATAAAAAAGACATCAACAATACAGCTCAGGGCCGCATGGTCGATGCCTTTTGTTTTTTAAGGTTCCGTACCATAAACGAAACAAAGGGAACCCATATGGGATCACTTTGTTGTCCGCCTGTTTGTCAAGACCATTTATCTAGGAAACACGTTGATCTTGTTGAAATTAAAACCATATAGTCAAGGCTGCAAACCCCTTTTTTTAATGGATGTTCATAAAATTTGGATATCAAATAACTGCCGACGACGCTCCGCACCTATGTGTGGAGCGTCGTCGGCGGAAATATCTAGCCGTTATATCTAGGAATACTTGCTGTCACTGTCCGTACGAGCAACGCCTACACTTTTTTTTAAATAAGACACTGCGTGACCGTGGCCGTTCTCGCGATCTATTTTTCTTAATAAAATCGTCAACGGAGTTGTAAAATGCAGCGATTTAGTTAAGGGATATTTCATATTCGATCCCCTCAAGACCTTCCAGATATCGCATCACCTGACTGTACCACATTCCTTCAGCGAATGTGTAATAACTACAATAGCCATTGCACATCAATGTCTCAGGTACGGGATGGCAATAATTAGCCTTCAGTTATAATTATATCAAGTGATCAAATTTTACATCATAACATAATACACATTTTAAATCATACTTTATATTATTGAAGTATTAAGTTAAATTTATTTTCATACAATTTTATTGATTTATATTGTGTTGTTTTATTTGTAAACTTTGCTGTTGTCACTATAGTGAATGCTAGGTATACCTGTAATAGGTATGCATACCAGCACTTCTATTTTAGATCCTATCGAGTTTTAGTATGTATTGCTTTTGGTGTAACAAATAAATTATGAAAAGTGAGAATTGGGTGGCGGCTCTCCATACACGTAACTAAAGGGTTGAAAAAAAAATATTTTAATGTAGGTATACAACCGTGTGGGGTGTCTATCAATGTCTTTAAAATAATACAGAGGTATAGAAACCAATTTTTTTCTTAAGCCAATGGTTGATGATAGATTTGCTTCTGAAATCGTAAAAATTGTGTTCGGAGGTTGGCACAATTTTACCCTCTAATTTCTATAGTAAGAGTAGGAAAACTCAACGAAAAATTTACGAACAAAATTGGTTTGAACGAGAATTGACATTGGATACTATGAAAAATAAATTTAGTGTTGCCATTCAATCTGATTTTACCTATTAATGAACGTAACAAAATGTTTGGTGCTACGAAACCCTGTACGTACGAGTCCGACTCGCACTTGGCTGGTCTTTTTCTAGAAGTGAACTGTAACGATCAATTTTAATCGCAAAGTAAATTCTGATTCCGACTGAGACTGGGTCAAACCATTTTTTAAAACAAACTACGTAATAATTGGATATTGGCTGTGCGAACTTTTGTAAACCACTCAAAGTAACTGACTGAAAATTGGATGCCGAGGGAGGCAAATTTTCCGTATTGGTTTCTTATAGATTGCCATGTGCAACGCGTCGCACAAAAACCAACTTTTAATGAATGTCCTAAATGTGGTCGAAGTAGGAGCAGGCAATTCATGGCGTGTTTAAATAAACACACGATCGGTTCCTCTTTAGGGCTGTCCTCACCGGGAGCATTCGCCTGTATTGTACCCTACTACTATTATAAACCCGAAAGTTCGTGTTGGACGTTTATCATTATTTTTGGTAAAAAACTACCGAACAGATTTTAATGAAATTTCTCATACATATAGTGAACTAGCTGTGCCTATACAGCGGTTTCTGCCACTTCTCAGCTCCTAAGTGTTGTCGCGTTATGTTATACAGTCTATAGCTACGCCCCACGGGTTTACGCGCATAAATTCCTAATATTGCATAATTGTAATGCCCATGTATGAGTACTATTTAGCTTAATTGACTCGACGGTTGCCCTGGTGGTTGAGAGATTGTCATGCTCATTTAAAATGGCTGGCTCACTTAAAATGGCATCCGCTGATGGTGGCGTATATGTCGGGTCTTTTAGTTCCTTTCAAAATGGTTGAGCTGAATGGGGCTGATATATGCGTCATGTTCGTGAACGGGCGCTGTCAGTTGTGACTGGTCATCTATTAGCCGCTACGGTTTGTTTTAATTTATTTATTTATCCAATACCCTTGTTTTTGCTTTTACTCTGGACGCTCTTAATGTGCTCGTTTTTCTAATTAATATGCAGTTATGATTGTTAAATAAAATTACCAAAACCACGAGGTCGTATGAGCTTGATGCCTTTGCTTTTCCGACAATACATACTAGTCTAGGAATTTGCCGCGATTTGGTTTTCTTCAAATACATAAACGTTAAGTTTATTTTTATAAATAAGTTAATGTTTTAAAAATACATTGGTATATCAAAGCGACAGTGACAGTGTATTGTCGGATTCCATCAGTGCAAATGCTGCCGCAATCATACTCAGCAACAATAAATGTACCAAGCAAAAGTGTAGCTCTCTTTATAAATAATTGGACCAATGTTCGAATCTTAACTTTTACTTTTAATGTCATTATCTTTAATTAATGCTTATCTCATATTATTACTGTATTATTTTTTTCGCAAATGGTACGAAAAGTAGAGTATTTTCCTCGGTGACAAAGCTGTCTTAGTCTTGGGTAAACTTAAATCTCTCGCTACACTCAGGACTCGTCTTAAATCCCTCGCTTCGCTCGTGATTTAAGTTTTTAACACCCTCGCTACGCTCGGGAGTAAACCTCGAGTGCTTCGTTACACTCGCGATTTAAATGGTCACCCACGACAGAAGACACTGCTTTATCCCCTTGGTTAATAATCTACTATTTTGAGCAAGTGGTACGAAAATAAATGATTTGATTGGATTAGATTTAAATCGGCATTAAAAGAAAGTAGGTTCTACCCAGATGTTCTATTTACGTTGTTGTTGGAATTAATACCAACTTGAATTCATGCAAACCTAGTAGTTTTATCATAAAAGTCATTCCGGCAAAGAATAAATAAAAAAAAAAATATCTTGGGACAACTCACACACGGCTATCTGATCCCAAGCTAAGCAGAGCTTGTGTTATGGTAACCATACAACTGATACATACTTATATCCTTACTTCCTTACTAATATTATAAAAGCGAAAGTGAGTTTGTTTGTTTATTTGTTTGTTTGTTTGTTACCTCTTCACGCTTTAATGGCTAAACCGATTGTGATGAATTTTGGTACATAGGTAGTTGGGAACCAGGAGACGGACATAGGCTAATTTTTATTAAAAAAAAGTGGGATGTGAGGGAGAAAGAGGGAAGAAAAGGGAAAACTTAGCGTTGCTATTACAAATCAATAAGGCGCAAGGAAAACTGTGTTACCCCAAATTTAACGCGGGCGAAGTCGCGGGCGAAAGCTAGTAATTTATAAATACATACGTATTATAGATAAATCACACCCAGACACAGAACAAACAATCATGCTCATCACTCAAAGTTTGTCCTGGGTGGGAATCGAACCCACGACCTCCGGTTCAGCAGTCAGAGCCACTAACCACTAGACCAAGAATCACGTTCTCCCATACAATCTTTCCTGCTCTGTTACAATCCCCTAGAGGTTGAATGTTGTAAAATCCCGTCTTAGAGACCTAACTCCTAAAAGGGACTCCCATGCAAAAATTAAAACGTAACCAGTAGTTTAGGCTTCTAGTTTAAGTAGGCACATACACAAATACATGTTAAAATAATAACCCAGGATTGGTTATGTTTTTTGGCTTTGCTGTAGTCGGGAAGAAAAAACAACATCCCTTAAATGTATTCAATAGATATTTTGCCAGTACGGGCCTCGCAAAATTGCTACGAAACTCGCAACAAGTACTAACTACGCCTATTATACGAAGTGCTGCGTTGCCCGAGTGGTCATATAACTGGTAAAATATAGGTCTGGTATTAGTTATTACACTCTTCTCTAATATCTATGGGTACACTTCTTGTCATACGTGAATCACAGGCGTAATGTAATGATATATTACGTAGTAGTCAAGTTCCCTCCCTCGTTTATTCCTTTTCCAAAAGAACCTTTAACAATAACAGATGTGCTTTTCCATAATTCTTTTACTTCCTTTTTTTAAATATACCCCTTAGATGTGGAGTTGTCACCAGCCTGTTATACTTACAATACAATACTTCTTTGTTACTGTAAATAGAAGGCACAAAGGGAGATGTCCTAGTCTTGGTACTTTAAAAACTCATAAATAAATGACGGCCTGATATGTTACATAACCTTATTTAATTCCGTTAAAATAATTTACTGTTTTATGATTTATACCCTTTTATTTGTTAATCAAAAGAAAATGATGTTTCATATGATCTTCCATCAGAAGTAAAGGTACATCGAAAAACTTTTTAACGATGCAAATTGAAATAATCACTTGTTTCTATTCAAAATTAAATCTTGGATTCTTGCATTACCTGGTGGTGGCTGGTCTGGTGAGCGAAACGCATAACACAAATCCATAGTACTTAATATTATAAAATGCGAAGGTTACTCTATTTGTTTGTTTGTATTATTCGTCACCTTTACAAAACTGCCGTACTAAACGTAAAATTATCTCGGAAAACCCAGTTTCCAGAAAAAAATTGTAAGATAGTTAGTTAGTTTATTTATTACTAGCGACCCGTCCCAGCTTCGCACGGGTGTTACAAATCTTTGAAAATTCCCACTTTTCTCTACTATAATATATATGTATTATACATAAAACTTTCCTCTTGAATCACTCTATCTATTAAAAAAAACCGCATCAAAATCCGTGGCGTAGTTTCAAAGATTTAAGCATACAAAGGGACATAGGGACAGAGAAAGCGACTTTGTTTTATACTAGGGGAGGGGGGGGCACAACGGGGACGCGAGGCACGACGGGGTCACCCACACATACAAGTAACTACGCATACTAGCTGTGTTTTGTTTTCACCATTAAGAGAGCATTTTGCATCGGCCTTCAATGCAGTAGTGACCGGCGATCAAAGTGCACGCGTTTATTGTTGACGACCAAAACATTTTTTCGGCAACATTTCATCTAATTTTGAGTGGTTACTAAAACGCGTCTAAAAAGGTAAGTGTTTAGATGACTACTATTGTTTTATTAGTGTGTTTTACTACTAACATCAACTATTGATATGTTTTGAGCAAAATCACTTTGACCTTGAGTTCTTTTTTTCGTTCGTTGTTTAAAATTTTGTTAGATATATGGGCATAACGGGGACATGGCTATGGGGCATAATGGGGTACGCCCCCATTATGCCCCATAGCCTGCATTGTCAGTTCATTTCATAATATTATTTGTTTTGTTTTAGCTATATTAAAATGGTAAGAACTTTCAAAAAGAAAAGCTCCAGAAACAGTTGGTCTGTAGAAAGCATGAAACACGCAATTGATGCAGTTTTAAGCAAATCAGCAGGTTACAGAAAAGCAGCTCAATTGCACGGTGTTCCACAGACCACATTAGGTCCCCGGTTGAAGAAAAACTTAAAGAAACAGAAGACTCAAAAAGCTCACTCTGATAGCGAAAATGTTAAGGAGGATACCTTATGCATCTATTGTATTGACTCGAACAATACTTATTTGAAGTCTTCGGAGCGTTGGGTGGCCTGCCAGCTAAGTGGGCCCATACAGCATGTGCAGGAGTTGATGACGAAGACTTGGAAGAAATCCACATCTGTTTATTCTGCGATAAATAACATAATGTAGGTACCCCGTAGTGCCCCACACTGGGTACCCCATACTGCCCCTACCCCGGGGCACGATAGAGTTTTCATTAAGATTTGTGAAATTACTATTAAAAGTTTTATTTGATTTCTTACTTCACCAAATTCGATGCGGAATGATAAATTAATAAGTAACCAAAGAGTTGTCATTAGTTTTGATTAAAAATATTTTATAATTCTTTTTTTGTTGTTTATTTCCCTTAACGTCCCCGTTATGCCCCCCCCCTCCCCTATGTAGTGAAGAGTTTAAATATACTCGCAGTGTGGTTTTTTCTTTACGGAATTATGTTTTTTATTTATTAGTTCTTAAAGTTCCTAGGTTCTGGAATTTGATTTAGTTCATTAGATTCGTACATAAGTAAGCTATTTATTTTCGTTTTTTCAGATACTGTTTTGTGCTAAGAACGACAGACGACTAAACAGGTGCTCAGGTAGTAATGATATTTGGCATGGAGTTGGATTTCTACCTGAGGAAGGACGTGAGCTGCATATCATCACGCTAATAACTTAGGAGGGGCTAGCAAAATTGCATTATGTATATATTTCTCGACTGTTCAACAACTGACAACTGTCATAACATGCATTAGAAAATAAGTTATAAGGCAAGGTAGATGGTAGTATGTGTACTGGAAACTTCAGGTAACAAATGCTAACAAAAAACTGGAATTACCTAGACTAACTCATTTGCACTAAAAAAAAACTTATTTTATACAAATCGCGAACATAACGCATACGAAGTCGCGGGTGACAGCTAGCTATGTATAATAAGCAGACCAAAGTTCAGGGTTCAAATGCAAACTTTTAATGATGTCCACGTGTACCGGGCACCTACCTACCATTGTGTAAGTGTGTACCTGTTCAAAATGCGTCTCCACGTAAACTGGAGCGCCAACATAGTAGCTTAACACACTACACGAAGGCGACGTACTTGTATTAATATCCTCAAAATAATCAGAAACAATAGGACAAAATAACGGGTGCGGTAAAAGTACATGTTACTCATATAAAGTATTCATGCAACGTAATGTGTTCAAAATAATTAGATCTATTTATATATATCATCTCAAACGACACAACCACCAATCAAGCTATAAGTACAAAGCCAGTGAATGCGGATATCTCATTGTAAGGGATTTTTTTGCGAAGCGACGTCTTATTGTACTGGTGATATGGGTGAAGGATAGCTTGATGTGACGCCGTGTGTACAAGCATGACTGAAAATTATTTCACTACCTGCATACAAATACTCTTTTGTTAAGGCGCTGCGCAAACATGGACACTTTTGTGTCTCTTTCTCTTTATTTTGTTTTGAGGTTTTCATCGAAACACATATGCCAACTCCATCGTGCCTTTTAACATTACATGGCATTTTCATTAGGTAATTTTATCAATAATTTACTTCTTACAATAACATAAACTACACTACAGAGATACACAAAATTCTTTATATACTGTGTATAATTATAAAACTTTACGAATATATATATTATACTTATAGATTGTGGGGACTACAAGTACCAAAAGGCTTTACATAAAATCTCACGAGTTTCAATTCTTATCGTGTATCCCAACCACACTTAGTATATGCCCCAACATAGATTATATTATTATTACTATAATTTTTAGAACATAACGATGGAAGTCACGATGAATGAACATTAAAAAAGACAACTTTTTAGCGTCTTCTGAAGTTAGATGACTATTTGATTTCTATGACGCTGTTTAAACATGAACACTTTTGTATCTTGTGTCGGATACAAGCTACCAATGAATATTCAATAAAAAATTACGGTACCCTTTGATAGTCTGTCGTGTTGGTAACAAAAAGTGTTTACGTTTGCGCCAGCCCCTTAACTGTACCTAACAAATTATTTTAAACAAAACAACATGTACATTGTGCAACGTACCTGGCTGTGTTGGCTCCTTTGACCGTGTCTAGTATATAGAAAAAGTTCATAGAAACTATAAAAATGCCGTGTTATTGCATTTCCTCCTAATTCCATTAATTTTCTCGCTGTTTTCTAAAGATAAAAAATGCAATATAGTCTAAATGAATCCTTGTCTGCTAACTAAGAATGTAGTTTTTGTTTTATTGGCATTCATTGAAAGCACAAAGGATATTGTCTTTCCTGGCATTTTTCAATAAGTTCGTAATCATTTTCATAAAATTATTTCAAAGCGTGAACACAAAACGCTTTTGAAATCATTTTGCTAACGCTCCTACTCTATAAAAATCTTGGAACGAATTTTAAATTTAAATTTAGTATTATACAAATGCAAATATTTGGAAACTGTTTGTCGGGCGGTTGTGTTATTTTCCACTAGACCAATATTTTGACACTAACGTAAACTGTTCGGACATGGTTCGTATGAATTATGATACGGTTAAATAAACTTTCATACCTATATCAAACTTGATGATAAGCCATCTAAAATTGCATAAACCTACATAACAGCCTCACAAACCTACACACTAATAGTTTCACTAATACCCCTCTGTTTAGTTGAATGGCCTGAAATATTACCAAAGAGCATCAATCATGGCTGATATTCTTTTTTACAGTCTATTGCAAAAAAAAACCTTTGAAAAGGATGTGCACGGCAGTGTGATGATTGATACGTCTTACTCAGAGGCTATTGGCGTGATGAATGAGCCCAAATATGGCCTCTTTTGAATCATAAGAAACCTTTCTGTATCATCAATTACCGGTGAAAAAGAAACATAGTGCAGGCAACTGGCTGCGTTGTAATGGAACCTACTAAACGCATTATCGTGATAAATGTTACACCATTTAGAGATCTGCTTGCACTGTAATGAAAAAAGCTTGGGCTAATAAATTATGTTGAGAAAGTGTGAGGTTTTTTTAAGTTATTCCGGGTTATTCATGTTTGGTCGAAAACGCATGAGAAATGTTCTTCAAGAATCTACTACACGCACAAGTTTGTCGAAGAAGAAGCCACCTGAATGAGGTTTTACGACCAAAACTCAGACTGAAACGTAATTACTAACCACACAATAGCCGTGCCAATATCGATC